>CM051239.1:71750313-73201146 GCA_027917425.1 Gastrophryne carolinensis
GGGGGACCGAGCAGTAACCTTCCTGGCCGCCCGGCTATCTGCGTGAGCGCGCCAGAAAAATGGGGGGATCTGTGGTTATCCAGGGGTCGTTTCACACAGTGGGCATCCTGATTTAGAATGCCCAAGGGGGGAGGTCAATGGCCGGGTCTTATAGACTTCAGGGTCGGCCACTCAGGGTTTTGTTCCACTTTAATACCTTTAGATTTTCCTGCACAGTTATTCAAAGAAGAATTTCAGTTATTTTCAGTCAGTTTAGTTTATTTTGTATAGATTTTACACATTTGAGTCACCTGGTCTGATAACAAAAGCAGCACCTCACACACACAGCCGTTACCACTGATTACAAGGTAAAGTGTTGCTAGGAGACCAGTGGGCTAAATGAAGCAGCTCACTAAATACAACCCAGCAGATCCCCCTATTCAACAAATGGACTGAGCCATTGTCATTATACAATTTAAAAGAAAGGCAGATATATTTTCCTTTTTCTATCGCCAGATTATTTACACACAGAAGCTATTGTGTGGCTATTTAATGATTTATCTTTTTTAATGCAAATTTCGTGATACTGCTCCTTTAAGGTAATTTTCATTACTACAATAGCACTGGTGCAACACACTATATTCAATGTATATACAAACCAAACAAACATTAGGCAAGGAGGCACCAGAGATAATAGTATGAGCTGGATACGGGGTCTGAACAGAAGTTACTGCATTCAGTAGCCAACTTTAGTAATCAGCTACTCCTCATCTATCTCCTATATCAGACCTGGGCATTGTAAGGCCCCAGGGCCACATACGGCCCTTTGATTGGCTCTGACCGGCCCGCGACCAGCGTTCCCTGTAAGGTGGCTGTGGGCGGAGTTTCTCTTCCTGCCCTTGGCCTGTACTGTGTGGCATGTGGCAGTCGCTGCAGAGCTGACGCGGGAGATGGAGGTTCTCCAGCCACTTGTCTGTGCCTCACGTCGCAGGCTGCTGGCACTTGTAGTCCACACCAAATGTGTTACATGCCATACACAGCGCCTGATGGTTCACTGGCTCTCGTAGTCCATTTCTGGCCAGACCAATGCCTTTGGGAGAGCGGGGGGACCATGCTGCAAGGTGGGAAGGGTTTCACACAGCCTTTTATCCAAGGCCGGCCACTGGTCTCCCCCACGGGCATCCCAGATTGGGATGCTCCACTTTTTGAAACCCTTTTTACTCAGTAGCAATGAAAAAGGCGACTCCTTCTCTGAAAGAAGAAAACCCAGAGCGGCCACTGGTCTTCCCCCTGGGTATCCCAGATCAGGATGCCCCACTGTGTGAAACCCTTGTTACTTAGTAGCAACTTGACAAATGGTGGACTCCCCCCTTGAAGTGGAAATGAACTCAGAGCAGCAACTGGTCTTCCACCTGGGCATCCCAGATCGGGGATTTGTTCCTCTTTAAGGGAGGGAGTCTGCCATTTTTCATGTTGCTACTGAGTAAAAAGGGTTTCACACAGTGGGGCAGCCCGATCTGGGATTTCCAGGGGAAGACCAGTGGCCACTCTGGGTTTTGTTCTGCTTTATGTGAGGGAATCCGCAATTTTTCACATTACTACTGAGTAAAAAGTGTGAGCAGCGCTGTGTTACTTTAATAATAATGTAAAGGAGGGGGGTTATTCCATCCTAACCTAATTTGGTCGTGATGTTTTAAAGCAGACCAAAACCCATGTAACCCAGCCCTTTGGAGTGTGAAGGGATCCAGGGCTGGGTTACAGGCATCATGCCTCTGGGGCTGCCCTGCTGTGCGAGACCTCACTGGACACACAAAATGGGGTTTATTTAATAAATTACATTTTTTTGTAAGGCAACCTCACTTTTTCATTGTTTAACTATAACAAATACTCGTACCAGCTTGTCATAACTATAACAAATACTCATCCC
This sequence comes from Gastrophryne carolinensis, assembly GCA_027917425.1. Classification (NCBI taxonomy): domain Eukaryota; kingdom Metazoa; phylum Chordata; class Amphibia; order Anura; family Microhylidae; genus Gastrophryne; species Gastrophryne carolinensis. The sequence continues at coordinate 71,752,220 of CM051239.1, forward strand.
AGCTTGTCATAACTATAACATATACTCGTCCCAGCTTGTCATAACTATAACATATACTCGTCCCAGCTTGTCATAACTATAACATATACTCGTACCAGCTTGTCATAACTATAACATATACTCGTCCCAGCTTGTCATAACTATAACATATACTCGTACCAGCTTGTCATAACTATAACATATACTCGTCCCAGCTTGTCATAACTATAACATATACTCGTACCAGCTTGTCATAACTATAACATATACTCGTCCCAGCTTGTCATAACTATAACATATACTCGTACCAGCTTGTCATAACTATAACAAATACTCGTCCCAGCTTGTCATAACTATAACATATACTCGTCCCAGCTTGTCATAACTATAACATATACTCGTCCCAGCTTGTCATAACTATAACATATACTCGTACCAGCTTGTCATAACTATAACAAATACTCGTCCCAGCTTGTCATAACTATAACATATACTCGTACCAGCTTGTCATAACTATAACATATACTCGTACCAGCTTGTCATAACTATAACATATACTCGTCCCAGCTTGTCATAACTATAACATATACTCGTCCCAGCTTGTCATAACTATAACATATACTCGTCCCAGCTTGTCATAACTATAACATATACTCGTACCAGCTTGTCATAACTATAACATATACTCGTACCAGCTTGTCATAACTATAACATATACTCGTACCAGCTTGTCATAACTATAACATAAACTCGAACCAGCTTGTCATAACTATACCATATACTCGTCCCAGCTTGTCATAACTATAACATATACTCGTCCCAGCTTGTCATAACTATACCATATACTCGTACCAGCTTGTCATAACTATAACATATACTCGCCCCAGCTTGTCATATCTATAACATATACTCGTACCGGCTTGTCATAACTATAACATATACTCGCCCCAGCTTGTCATAACTATAACATATACTCGTACCAGCTTGTCATAACTATAACATATACTCGTCCCAGCTTGTCATAACTATAACATATAGTCGCCCCTGCTTGTCAAATCTATAACATATACTCGTACCGGCTTGTCATAACTATAACATATACTCGCCCCAGCTTGTCATAACTATAACATATACTCGTACCGGCTTGTCATAACTATAACATATACTCGCCCCAGCTTGTCATAACTATAACATATACTCATCCCAGCTTGTCATAACTATAACATATACTCGTCCCAGCTTGTCATAACTATAACATATACTCGTCCCAGCTTGTCATAAATATACCATATACTCATCCCAGCTTGTCATAACTATAACATACACTCGTACCAGCTTGTCATAACTATAACATATACTCGTCCCAGCTTGTCATAACTATAACATATACTCGTCCCAGCTTGTCATAACTATAACATATACTCATCCCAGCTTGTCATAACTATAACATATACTCGTCCCAGCTTGTCATAACTATACCATATACTCGTCCCAGCTTGTCATAACTATAACATATACTCGTCCCAGCTTGTCATAACTATAACATATACTCATCCCAGCTTGTCATAACTATAACATATACTCGTACCAGCTTGTCATAACTATAACATATACTCATCCCAGCTTGTCATAACTATAACATATACTCGTACCAGCTTGTCATAACTATAACATATACTCGTACCAGCTTGTCATAACTATAACATATACTCGTACCAGCTTGTCATAACTATAACATATACTCGTACCAGCTTGTCATAACTATAACATATACTCGTACCAGCTTGTCATAACTATAACATATACTCGTACCAGCTTGTCATAACTATAACATATACTCATCCCAGCTTGTCATAACTATACCATATACTCGTCCCAGCTTGTCATAACTATAACATATACTCATCCCAGCTTGTCATAACTATAACATATACTCGTACCAGCTTGTCATAACTATAACATATACTCGTACCAGCTTGTCATAACTATAACATATACTCATCCCAGCTTGTCATAACTATAACATATACTCGCCCCAGCTTGTCATAACTATAACATATACTCATCCCAGCTTGTCATAACTATAACATATACTCGCCCCAGCTTGTCATAACTATAACATATACTCGTCCCAGCTTGTCATAACTATAACATATACTCGTACCAGCTTGTCATAACTATAACATATACTCGTACCAGCTTGTCATAACTATAACATATACTCGTACCAGCTTGTCATAACTATAACATATACTCGTCCCAGCTTGTCATAACTGTAACATATACTCATCCCAGCTTGTCATAACTATAACATATACTCGCCCCAGCTTGTCATAACTATAACATATACTCGTACCAGCTTGTCATAACTATAACATATACTCGTACCAGCTTGTCATAACTATAACATATACTCGTACCAGCTTGTCATAACTATAACATATACTCGCCCCAGCTTGTCATAACTATAACATATACTCATCCCAGCTTGTCATAACTATAACATATACTCGTACCAGCTTGTCATAACTATAACATATACTCGCCCCAGCTTGTCATAACTATAACATATACTCATCCCAGCTTGTCATAACTATAACATATACTCGCCCCAGCTTGTCATAACTATAACATACACTCGTACCAGCTTGTCACATGCTATTTACTGCTTTTTATAAAGAAATACAATTATATTATGCAGAATTGAGTTCAGCCTTTTGGCCCGGCCCTTCACAATATTTTTAGTTTCTCATGTGACCCCATGGAAAAAATAATTGCCCACCCCTGTCCTATATAGTTATTATATTGATTATTATATAGCGCCATCTTCCTCCATAGCACTGGTCTTGGTATAAATACAGACACGATAAAACATACAGTACAAAGACAAACTAGATACTACAAAGTTCAAAGGAAATGTTATGAAAACAGGAGACAATAGAAAAGAAAGCCTTGCCCTTAAGAGCTTGTTTGTAGAAAAATATATTACATACTTATTGGGCGTTGTAACATAGCGTCTCAGTCGCTGTAGTAACCTGGCCCACATTGATGAATGCGATGTATGTTGGGCGCTCTAACACCAGTACAGTGCTGCACGGAGCGAAAGGTAGCGCCAGCTCAGTGCGCCTGGCACTCACCGCTCCACACCATACTTATCAAAAAAGGACACACACACAGCGTCGGCGCTCTAAATCTGGTTTGCCATAGCATAGAGCACCAGACGCTATGTGATTAAAGTCTGTTTTTGAACACATATCCACCAGTAACAAAGAGAAAAAACATGGAATTACATTGTTTTAGCACTGTGACATTAACACTTTAGTGCCAGACATGTAGTGACAATTCTGCATAAAAAAATAAAAAGTCAAAAAAGTTTCTAAAAAATGTTTGTTTGCAGCCAGGAGAGGTCACACAATGATCTGAGCAAAAAAAAAAACTAAAATACGCTGTTTAAACACAAGCAAATGAACGGCCATTGATTTGTATGGGACAGTGAAAGGTAATACCTGGCGCTCTGGAAGTTAGAGCCGTCTCTATTAATACATGTGGCGCTACATGGCGCCGTTACAGTCGCTCACCAGATTCGCTTTCATAAACGTGGTTTTGCGCACAGCGCCCGGTGTTCACTAGACGCTGCCTGCCGCTACAAGGCGCTACCTGGCGCTATCCCTTCTTAAATATCCCCCTTAAAGGCATCGTCCAGATATAGCCAAGTGTTGGCCCATTGTGTACGACTACAGTTGGCAATGTCCAATGTTCAAAACTGTTTTCGTATTTTTACACAAAGCTTTTATGGCTGAGATATGAGGTTTCAAACTTTTAACTCCATTTCAATTCTGTGAATGGAGTAGGAGTGCCCGGACGCTGTGATGCAAGTGTGCTCTGCATCAGCATAAGGGGCCGAAAGGGGAAAATAGGGGAAACTGCCAGAGCCTCTGGGTGGCATAAGAGGTTGGTGGTGTTTGGGGCAGACAGCGAAGGGGCTTGAACTTGACGTGGAGAGGCATGTTGGGAGGGGGGGGGCAGAGGAACGCATGGGACATGGAAAGTATGTATGGAGGGGCCACATGAATGGGGGAAGGGTAGATGATACATATGTAGGGGCAGCATGGGGCACACCATCAGCTTTGGAGGCAGTTACAGGACCAAAGCTGTTATGTCAGTATCCACAGCAGCCGGGCCACTGCCAGCATCCATCAGGGCTCAAGGTGCTCCAGTCCACCACCTGCACAGCACAGCAAGGCTCCATATGCAGCCAATCCTCTGCCACCACCATCAATCCCAAAGCGTGTCTCTTCGTGCCACTAGTTCACAACCTCCAGCACGTGGTACATCACGCCCTTCCCCACTACCATCATTCATCCTCTACCATGTGCCACCTTCTCTGCTCCCACTGGTGGTCCTTTGGTCTTTGTTGTCTTCTTCATGGTCCAGGCTTTACTTCCTTCTCTACTGCTGCTGTTATCTCCAGGGTAACCACTAAAGAACACCCTAACCAAGGAGTCCAACTTGAAGCAGGGCACTCAGCCGGTTAATATGTATCACAAAAATCTTTATTATCTAGACTAGGCCATCACACAATATAAAACACAAAAAGCACAATGACAACACATTTTTTAAAAAATACAAATAAAAAACAGACCCAGGACCTACACAGCACCAATGATTATGTAAAATGTGTAGGATATATGAAATCACAATAATATTTGTATAAACACATCAATTAATACATAGTACATGCGGCCACTCAAAGCATATGAATAAATAATGTCAAAACCCACAATCCAAAAATCATAAACATATCTGCCCAAATATTATAAATACAAATATTAATGCCCTAATATGCCACAGATAAACACTATATAAAGTGACCATGTGCAAAAACTAACATGTAAAGTGACCATGTGCAATAAGTACGGTATATATCTTCCTAATAAAAGTGCTAATTGGGGCAAAATGCCTCCAAACTACAATATTCCCCCAAAAAACGTAATATATATGTAATAACATACAAAATGAACAGTATATAAATAGTATCTGAGGAAAAGACTATTGTCTGCAAATAAGCTAATCACTCCACATGCTGTACAGCTGACACAGAAAGGCCAGACCTGCCTGACCTAATGCATCACAATCATGACAAGAAATGAAATCCAAAGCAAGAGATAACGCCTGTAGGTGCTGTTCAGTCCCGGGTGAAAGCTCCCCCACGCGCTCCGCCGTGCGCCCACAGCTTCTCTCCATTATTGCACATGGTCACTTTACATGTTAGTTTTTGCACATGCTCACTTTATATTGTGTTTATCTGTGGTATATTAGGGCATTAATATTTGTATTTATAATATTTGGGCAGATATGTTTGATTTTTGGATTGTGGGGTTTGACATTATTTATTCCTATGCTTTGAGTGGCCGCATGTACTATGTATTAATTGATGTGTACCAATATTATTGTGATTTCATATATCCTACAAATTTTACATAATCATTGGTGCTGTGTAGGTCCTGGGTCTGTTTTTTATTTGTATTTTTAAAAAAATGTGTTGTCATTGTGTTTTTTGTGTTTTATATTGTGTGATGGCCTAGTCTAGATAATTTGTGATACATATTAACCGGCTGAGTGCCCTGCTTCAAGTTGGACTCCATGGTTAGGATGTTCTTTAGTGGTTACTATGCATATGTGAGGAGCCCGGGGTGTACCTTCCGGTGTCAATATTTTAGTATTTGCTTATAATTGTTAGTGGTGCCCTCACCCATTTGTTTTCTTGTTATCTCCAGGGCTAAATGCAGCCACCAATCGTTGTCTGGTCCTTTGCTGTCTTCTCCACTGCTGCTGCCAATCATCTCCTTGCACTCACCACCTTCTGACCCACTGCTGATTAGCCGCCTTTCTTCACCACCTTCTCTATTGATCCTGATGCCAGCTGCAAACAGGTCTGCACAATGGGAACCTGGCTCACTTCAACTAGAAAGCCTGCTAGGAGTGCGTGAGGGTCGCTGCATACCCCGCTCCCCCGGCCATCATATTTCTGAGAGTTGGGTAATGCAACATTCCCATATAGATAAGTGTAAAAATCACCTTGGGGTGACAGGAGTGCCCACTGAACATCTAAATTGCTGTTAGTTATTATATAACACCAAGGACACAACCTCTCCCTGCATTTCTCCAGTTCGGACAAATAGGTGTATTGAGGCTTGGGTGAGTATTTCATTCTTGCCCATATTGTAAAAAAGAAAAATGACTTCCATTATACTGTAGCTTTCCTGGTTACTGAAAATATTGCCAACCTTTGTGTTTTTTTTAAACTGAAGGAATAAATCTTGTGAAGAGCAGAAGACAAGAGGGAGCTAATGCAGTGCATTTATCTTCCTAATCCCAGCACCTGGAAAATGTTCAAAAGCCTAAATAATAAAAGTGTTGGGTACACTGCTACTCACAAGAGAAATGTTACTAGAGGGCAAATGAATCATTTAAGCAGCTCCTAGACTCAATTCACTGCCACCAGACTAACCCTGGCCGGGTTTCAGATGCCCTGTGTGGCTTCCTTATACCGTGTATGCCAAATCCATTAGTGAGGATGCCAACGTGATTTGAAGGCAGATCCTACACTGACCTGCCCATCCCGATCCAGAATGCTCCACATGGTGAAACTCCTGCCCGGTGTCCTAGTAAACCCACCTCTCTCTGAATTGGTTCGAGGAATAAGGTGAGTTCTGTACTAAGAAACGAGGGGGTGGTTTCATGCTGGGGGACATCCCAATTCAAAATACCCCTAGGAACACCTATTAACAAGGACTAACTCATTTATTAGTTCTGATCATTTTGTGTCTTGTACAAAGGGAGTGTGCCGAGGCAGTTTCTAGCACACCCCTTCATTGCAGTGGATGAAACACATATCGCCCCAGCCATCAATTTACTTGCAAATGGTTGTTAAGCAGCCAAGGAATCCCCAGGCACAAGCCCACCATGGAACCTGATCTGGGGAAAGGTTATTCGACAACCAGATGAAGGTAAAGCAGCTGTATGGGAGAGTATTTATTGTTTTTTTTTTATTTTGCCCTTAAAGATAAATTCAGACAACATGCGGGCATTCCCTGCAGTTGGAAGAAAAAGGTATAAAGGGAAAGTCCACTTGCAATAGTATTTTTGAAAGTATATTTTAGGATATCCTTGAGGTGCTATCTAATATTTTGCTATGGCCGCTTCTAAGGTTTGGACACTTATGGACACCTTTACACTCCCAGTATGTACAGAGCTCACCTCTCTCTTCTTGTAGGTCTTAGTGTACAGACGGGCAGGTTGAGTCATTACTTACGCCAGGTAGCGACAGATAAGCGTCTGTAGAGCGGACTTCAGAGCGCCGGCCATGGATCTTTGTTTCAGAGCGCCTCAGTCGCTGGCCAGCATTGATGAATATTTTGTGTGGGTCCCAGTCCTACGCTGGATAGGAGCGAATGGTAGCGCCAGCTCAGTGCGACCGACTCACACCACATTCATCAAAAAAACAGCCTCAAACAGCACCGGCGCTCAAAATAGGGTCGTTGTAGCCCACAGCGCCAGAAGTTGTGTGTTTAAAGTCTGGTTTTGAACATGTATCCATTAGTAACAAAGCGTAAACAAATTCCAACATATGGAATTACATTGTTATTACATTGTAACATGAACACTTTAATACCTGACCTGTAAGGACAATTCTGCATAAAATATTATTAATCAAAAAAGTTTTCAAAAATGTCATTTTCCAGGCCAGGATACATGTCAGGTAGCGACAGGTAAGACATGGCGCTCTGCAAGGCTGAACGCCGGCGCTGTAGGCTGAGCCTGGGATAATGATGAATCGTACGCTACATGGCGTTGTTCCAGTCGCTCACCAGATTCGGCTTCATAAATGTGTAATTGCGTGCCGTGTCCGGCATTCACCTGCCGCTACCTGCCGCTTACAAGGCACTATCTGGAGCTAGAGCTTCATGAGTAAGGCCCTTGGTGTACAGTTGCCAATGGCAACAGATTGCAGATGTAAACTGAAAATATACTTCCATAAACTACACACTTTCTAAAAAATACTAGAACATAGTCGCAAGCCAGTATGTGGAGAGACCCATGTTAGGCTTAATATAGGGGGGCTAAAGAGACCAAAAAACCCTCTACTTAGGTAAAGAAAAAGAGTGGCTTTCCTAGAACGGAAAGTATTTGCACAGTACCCAGTCCAAGGACAGATAGCATTACCCATCTACCCTTGCAGTAGGCAGAGCTATGCAAATCATCTCTTTACATCTCTGTGCCATCCAAGGCCCTTAGAAACACTAAGGGTGCATTGCCAAGGATTAGCTTTAAATTTTACACAGCCAGACACATCCAACTAGTGGACACGTGTTTCGAACTTTAGGCTCTCATCAGCACTAGGGCAGATGCCTCTTGCTGTATGGGGGGTGAGACTTGGTGAGTACCAAAACATAGTCGCAAGCCAGTATGTGGAGAGACCTATGTTAGGCTTAATATAGGGGGGCTAAAGAGACCACAAAACCCTCTACTTAAAGTGGACCAACACCCAGGATTTTGACTATCCTGGGTCTTGGTCCACTTCGGTGGGGCACCCCCGATCGGGGTGCCCCGCTGTGTGAAACCCCCCAAAAAACTCACCTCTCCCCGCTCCCAGCGCCGACGGACAAGCCGCGGACAAGCGGCTCCTCCGCCGCCGCCTCCCGCGCGTCCCTCTTGACGTGCGCGCGCCCGCGCTGGCCATTCGCAGACGGCCGGCGCGGGCGCGCGCACGCCTAGAGGGGCGCGAGGGAGGCGGCGGCGGCCGGCCGCCGCCGAAGATAAGGTAAGGAGTTTGGGGTGTTTGGGGGGGGTTTCACCCCGCGGGACATCCCGATCTCGGATGTCCCGCGGGGAGGGAGGTGATCGGCCCGGGAATCTTATAGATTCCCGGGCCGATCACCCGTGGGTGTTGGTCCACTTTAAGTAAAGGAAAAGAGTGGCTTTCCTAGAACAGAAAGTATTTGCACAGTAACCAGTCCAAGGACAGATAGCATTACCCATCTACCCTTGCAGTAGGCGGGGCTATGCAAATAATCTCTTTACGTCTGTGCCATCCAAGGCAAAAGAAAATACTAGACAAAAAATACTAGATAAACTCAGCACCTTGAGGACATCCTATTGGCACACAACAATATATACTTTCCAAAATGCCTTTTTTTCCAAACAGAAAAGGGTTCTTCGTTGCAAGGGCTGAGAACAATGGATGACTATGGTATCTTGAGCCCACCAGTAGAAATGACTTTAAGGGGGCCCAATGAGGCATAACTACAGGGGGTGCAGAGAGTCTGACCACATCGGGTCCCATGAGGTCATAGTCATGGGTCATGTTACTTCTCTACAGTGTTTTTGAGCTTGTAGTCTTTGTGTACAGAAAGCAAGCTCCATATGTCTCAGCTGTGTCACTGTTTAGTAGTCTAGTGGCATCCAGTTTAGTTAAAGTGACAGGAAGGAGGTTACTGCATGAGCCATGATGGAGACCCCATTTAACGTCTGCACCAGGTCCCAGTTAAAGTTAGCTACGCCGGTTTCAATTTTTATATTAGTGTGTACAAATGTGTAATAAACACTATAGTTAGAAACCTGAGATTTGTACATAGTGTCTCAGCTCACGAGCCCAATGAACATACTGTATATAACTGTGTGTTACAACATTAAGCAATTGAGCACACAATTTGGTTTCTTTAAAATATCTAACACTGGCTCATTAAAGAGGAACAACTCCACCCAGAACAATGCTTCAGGGGCTGCTCGGTAAAAGGTGATGTGCTTCATACACGGTGGACCTGTCCTTTTGTATCACGCCTTTGGCAACAGGTCTTCCGCTTGGTAGCTGAGATTATGAGTGTTTCCCCCAAAAGGGACCCATGGGTGGTGCTGCTTCGCCATAAGGCCCCTGAACTTAATAGGCTGCAAAACAAGCTGTTCTCATTTATTATGCTGGCCACTAAACAGACGATTGCAAAGGCCTGGAAACAGCAGTTGGTTTCTATCTCGGAGGTTAAAGCTAGACTAAATGGATTCTTGATAAATGAAAAACTTACCAGCATTTTGAATGACAAACACAAGCACTTCCTAGTGGTTTGGGAGCCTTGAATCCAGTATGCAACCCCTAACATATCGATGCTAGCATTGAATTGATGAATATGTAGAGAAGCTATTAGGAGCGGACCAGGGACTCTTATCTCCTTTCCCCTCCCCTAGTCACCCCCTTTCGTGGTTCTTCTTCCCCTCCCCCTTCCTTGTTGAAACCATACCTCTGATTGATGTTGGAACCAGATTGACATGATTCTTGTATTATGTATTGTGTATTATGATATCGCTGGTCTGTGCTCGGGATAGTAGGAGGTATCTCCGGAGATGGAGAAGGGGAGGCCCCCCTTTGTGCCTCCTGCCTCTCGGGTTGGACTAGCCTTCTTTCACATTATGTATCTGGCTTCAGATAATAGTATACTTTCTTGATGTCTTTGACACTGTTCTTTTTACTATGAATGTAATGCTGCTGAATTCAATGTGATCTTGTAATATTGTGTTGTCAAGAAAATTCAATAAAAAGATTGAAAGATAAAGAGGAACAACTCCCAGAATGTTCACACTCCCAGATGTTCTTCCTCTCTGGTTGTGTGTACCCCCGTGGATTGCCAATCAGCGCACTCTGCTTCATTCAGCTTCTGTTAGCCACTCTGATGTCAGAGCAGCGAGCGAGCAGAATGAAGCCAAGCAAGCTGCCGGCTGCATCCCCACGCACACGGACTGACTGGCCATAGGGAACACAGGGACATTTCTTGGTGGGCTGCTCTGATTTAGGGTCACTTGGGCTTTTGAGTTTTTGGGCCTCCTCAACCGTAGTCTGTACATTTTCTCTAACACCTATCTCCACTCCCTGCTTCCCAAGGTCCCCCTAACCATTTGCCTAATATATGGCCTCATTGTAACCCCCCCCCCCCCCCTGGACAGAACAGGGGAAGACTAGCCATAGGGAACACAGGGCTACCCGGGGTTTCACACAGAACGGCATCTTAATTCAGAATGTCCCATAAAGAGGGAGACCACTGGCTCCAGAGGCTTATAGACTCTAGTAAAGAGGTTGCTCCTCTTTAAACTTCATAAAAACACGTGAAATGGATAGGGAATGGGGTGGAACAAGCAAGAGGGAAAAAGAGGGGGAGCGACGAATGGAAAACAGAGGACAAATCCAAGGTCAAGTTTGAATAAACTGGAAAAGAGTAAATGGGGATAAGAGTCCTTTCTCTTCAGAGTAGCATTGAGACTTTTACATGTGTGAATGCATACTTCTCCCTTGAGCACCACATGTTAGTTTTTTATTGTTCATGATTTGATTTGGCCTCTCTTGCACAGCTTTCATCCAGGAACTAGCAACAGTTAGTATAGCTGCTACAAGCACTTTGAGCATTACCTTATGCCGTACTAGTGATATTATTGGGTTTGACATAAAGTTAGGTTACCCAGGGATCTCTGTGGATATTGGTTTGGAGAAGAGTGTGAATAAGACCAAAGACCCTGGACCAGAATCCTAGAATCAGTTAAACCATGCTGTCAAATGGGCATCCCCTAAAGCAGGTGGCCGGCTAGGCCAAAAACTCTTTAATGATACAAGCTGGTACTGATTACAATCTGGTGAGTATTTTATAAGCTGATTCTAAGGTTGAGATTGAGCATTGTGTGATAGTTTCCCAAATGTCCACCTAATTCTCCCTGACCTAGAATAGTTCTGTGTCAAACCCCGTGGGACACCAGGCTTCTTAGTGAGTTCACAACCCCCAGTCACCGCAGCTAGCTTCACCTATAGTCAAGCCCCTGTTCGCCGGGACCCTTTAAACGCTTAAGCGGAAACGGTTGCCCCCAGGACTTGATAGCTCAACGTTTGTGAACTCACAGGGGTGAAGACGGATGAACCAAAGTAAGACTGGGCGTTATCGAGCAAGCCGGGGTCATACACAGAAAAATCAGTCCTCAATATAGAGCGCCAAGGGAGAAGCATGAGAAAGGTCAAAGGTAAAGCCAAGGGTCAAAACTGGGTAATCAGAAAGTTTGCAGTACAAAGCATAAATAGCACCCAGCAGCACACTATCATGGGCAATGAGACAGTGTGGAGGAAAAACCTTTATTGGAGGGGAACTAACGGGATTGGAAAGAGGGGAATGGATCAGATTGGTGTTATAAAAACATACCTTTAGGGCGTATCGCCCACAGTAAACTTTGGGCTCCTTGGCCTGTTTAAACTAACATAAGACAGCCGTGCTCGCGCACGCGAGCACATGCAGAGTAGCTGGGGAAGCAGCGAGGAGATGAGGAGGTGGGCGCGCTCTGCTCCACCGCTGGAGCCGACACTGCTCGAGCTGGCTGCTGGGTGAAAGGAGTGCCCAGTGGCTGCCTGAGCCTACACTGCCCACGGATGCCGCAGGACCCGACAGGAGGTAAGAAATGCAAATATGACCTGTTTATGTTTTAGGCTTGCACCTCCTTCAGATACTCTTACCTCCAAAATTGCTTGAACCGCCTCACTCAGTAAACTCATTACGTCTCATCTGATGAAGAATATACAGAAAAACAACTGCTCAGTGTCTGGCCGACTGGCTCCACATCAAGAACCATCCTAAGCTGAGGCTTAAATATTATGCTTACTGTGTCATACCAGAACAGATTTATCCCGATGAAAATGTTCACCATAGGTGCTTCTGGAATTCATATTTTATGACACTCATTCCACATTATGTTTTATTGTCCGGTGTGGGCCTGAGAAGAAGCAGCTGTACCTCCGAAGGAACAATGATTCCATCATTCAGGCAGTCGTTACTAAAAGCTTGCGCCTGAAAATGACAAACTTTCTGTGGTCACTGATGATTTAGATGTTCCGTACCTATAAATGTGTCTAGATAAAATCATTCCTCTAATGGAAAAGTTTACGTTCTCATCTTTTTATAAGGAGGTAAAGATAAAAGTAAGGACTGTTGTGGACATTAAAAGGTTTGAGCAGTGACACAAGTTTAGCAGTGTTTTATAACCATTGCAAACAACCGCCCACGCTGGCGTCCTGTATATATTTTTTATAGATTTGCACGATTGCAAGATTTGCAAGATTTATGGCAGATTCCTACCTGTCTCTGTAATTCAGATAATACAAACACTCTCATTCTAGGCCGGACTTTTATTTTGGGAAGAAGGGAGAATGAGGCCTGGCCACACATTCTCTCAACATCAACCATCCATTTACTGTAGACATTTATTGGTGACTTTTTTTTGGGGGAAAGAAAGGATAATCTTTCATTCTATGATCATTTTAGAAAAACCATAAAAGGGAAAGTCGCCTTCTAGACTCTGGAAGAAACGAGATGCGCCCACACTGATGGATTGGGTGCAGGAACTGGAATTGATTCACCGTATGGAGGACCTGACCTCAGACATGAAGAGCGCCAACAAACTATTCCTACTGTCTTGGTCCAGCTGGATTGCTTATCGGGATTCCCTGCTTTCTTCCCTACTTCAATCGAATTAATGAACAGGTATGGAGAATGTTCAACCATGTAGGCCCAGCTTTGTCATGCTACTTGCACCTTTGACAAGGTCAAACGATAAGGAATTACTCCCCCCAAGGCTCCCGCTTTATCCAACTACTTTCCTCCCCCCTCCTTTGATTTCCCCTCCTGTCTCTACACACTGTTTCTGCCTACTTCTAACAATATTCAGCCCCTGGTTCATACCTATACATGCAACTTCTGGTGTCTTGCACCCCTTAGACAGCCCAAGGACTTCCATCCTACTGAAATTAGAAGATGGTAATTACTTACCTAAGAGCCCGTTGAGGGCCTGGTGCTTTGTCATAGGCCTAATGCTTGAATTCCTGGTTACTTTCTAGCACAAGCCCTCTGTATGTGTATATTTTCAGAGTGAATGCCTGCTCCTAATTGTGAATTCATATACCAGGTCATGTAATTGTTATGCCTCCCCCTCCCCCCTCTCCTTCTCTTCTGTACCCCTTTCCCTTCCCAACCCTTACTATGCTCCTGAAAACCAATAAAATGTGATTATACTAAAGGGAAAGTCCTCTGGCACTGAGGCAGACAAAACAAAAACACCTTGGCCCGTCAGAAATCCAGGAGACCAGATATCCAGAGGGGATGCCCCACTGTTTGACCCCCCCCCCCAGATCTCCTTACCCTCCCCTGAGCCCTTGACAAAACTTCGTCATCACGGCCAAATCACCAGCATACCTCTAGCTTGGGCGCATACAACAGTTAGAGGTGACCATGAACACATCCAACGGTGCCCTTGTCTCCATTTGGCTCTGCTAGCAGAGCTGAATGGAGCAGAGCAAAACCAAGCGCTTAGATTGGCTGAGTGGCCCGTGTCTGTGCTGTGGGACAGCACTAAGGTGAGAGGTTAGTGAGCTGTGGGGAAAATGGAAATGTAGAAACTCTATTAATATTGTTCACTCCTCCTTTTAGAGATTTGTTAGTAACTAGTGTTGGTCAAATCTTGCAAAAAATTGGAAGATAACTTGAAGATGTTCCCAAGGGGCAATCGTGATTTGGCATATACTGCATTGGGAATCATTACTGTATAGGCTGGGCCCGTGCACCACCACCAAGATAATCTTATCTGCTTTTTGCTTCACCAGCAAAATGCAGCTACATGACTGGCTTGATTGGCCACTGCCGGTAATGTGGTCGGAACTTTTTAAGTGGCCTAAAGCAGCCCTCCCTTCCTCTTGCCACCTCTCTCCTTCCCACCCTCTTTCTTTGCTTTCTATGTTCTTATCCTTTGTTCTTTTGTTATTTTTTGGTGCCTGTGACGGCCATTCACAAATTCCTGGTGCAGGCACGCATCTAGGGGTAGCGGAAGTGCGGACCGGGAAAGATGGTGAGTTTCTGGGCGTCCTGGGGGGGGTTTAACACAGTGGGACATCCCCAATTTTGGATGCCCCAGGGGGAGGGAATCATATCTTATAGATTCCTGGGCCAATCTCTGTGGGTTTTGGTCTATTTTAAATGTCATTCAGAACAATAGACAATGTATGCCCCGTCTGCATAGATGGGTTGCTGTTATGACTATACATAATGTACTTGGATTACAAACTATTGAAAAAAAATGAGATCAATATTTCTTCCAGCTCACTAGGTCCGAACATAAACAGACATGTCAAGATGTTCATGTATTTGATCTTATCCATTTTTTGCAATACAAAAACACAAAATTAGAGGGAGGACCACACTCTCCTCTAAGTGCTAAGAAATAAGTGGCACCACCCTACAAAAATATATATAAAAATATCAATTTATTGCATGGTATTACAAATTTAAAACCACATATAGACAACACATTACAGACACAAACATAACACCAACAGGGGGCGCCGGGGGTCTCATAAATTAAACATAATACTGGTGAAAAAATTCATTCCAAAACATAACAATTATATATGCGAATCTATATTAAATTAATCTCTCTCTAACATTATATCAACAATCATGTGCAAAATTGTGCAAAATCATGTGCAAAATATGAACCAATGTGGCAAAATAGTTTCCAATATCAAACCTATCATACAGTGTATGGGAACCTAAACGGGTACAGGACAACGCACCAGGATGGCCCCAAAATAAAGAGAGCAAAATAACGTGCATACAAACCGACCGGGGGCGCCCCCACAAACCGTCGCCAACGCGTATCGTGGTGTCGCCACACCACTTCCTCAGGGCAATGTGCTCAAAGGGGGTACATCCCCAGTATTTAAAGGTAAGTAAAGGCCACTCCCAACTCTATGTAAGCCAGTGAAACACCACTGCTGTGTTTCAATTACAAAGACACACCCCCTGGTCGCCAGGGTAACTACCCCAAGCACATAGTAAACACTGTGTCCCTATATGAAACGTACCTGCGCTCAGTGATGGCATCAAACAGTTCAGCTGATAGTCAGTGTAAAACAAAGTCAAACTGCACATACACACTCCGGCCGGAAGTGTGCCGCACGTGAGACCCGTCATATCTGTAAGATGACTCTCAGCAATGAAGGGCTAAAAGATGAACAATGTCATTAGTGTGGCGTGCAGGACGGGGGCGCGCGCGCGAGACACTCGCGCGCACACCTCAGATCACGTCAGCGCGCTGTCAGCCAATCACAGAGCGCAGGCGCGAGTGTGCGCGTGCGCACAATAGAAGACACAGGGAATCAGCCTGGACGGTGGAAGATGTATGCGTGCGCATCCGCCGATGCTGAAAGGGGAAAGGGGAGTTGATCTATTACCCAGGACAACCAGTGGGGGAAGTCAGTAGAGAAGGTTAACTATTTCAATACCGATCCATATTAACCATGTATTTATACTGGCGTATACACCAAACTGGGTATGTGTCCCCGCTGAGCACACAGACGGCTATAGACTATTGAACATACTATCGACAAACAATAAAATCTATTATTATCTCTATAAAGCATACCTAAACTGTACAAATAAGAATATATATGAAAGAGTTTATGTATGTATGTTTTAAAAACAAGTAAACAAACGGTCTTCAAGGTTATAACAATAATATTTCATATCAGATGTGCTCCTTCTATTGCTAATTTATTTTTAGGTTGGTGGGAGCGGGAGGTGGTGTTCCAAGACGACATGTCTGGGTCGTGCCGGCACGTGCTGGGCTGGTTCCGTTATATCGATGACGTGCTGATGCTGTGGCGGGGGACTGGAGATGAGTTGGTGGATTTCATTAACACACTCAATGAGAATCCATACAACATTTTTCTTACTATGCAAAGCTCTGATTGTGGGGTCACATTTCTGGATCTTAACATTAAGTTGACAGAAGGGGGTAAAATTGCAACGGACCTGTTCCGTAAGTCAACCTCGACCAATGCACTATTGCACTATCAAAGTTTCCATACTACTCCATTAAAGAACGGGATACCAGTGGGTCAGTTCTTGCGGGTGCGCAGGAACTGCTCAGAGGACATAAATTTCCAACACCAGGCTGAGGAACTGAGTGACCGTTTTCTTGCTAGAGGTTACCCCAAAAAGGTTGTCAAACGTGCCTTGCATCGAGCAGAAACAACACAGAGGGACGTGTTGTTGACTCCCAAACCCCAAAAAAGAACAAATAATGAAGTTCGTTTTTATTCCCGATACAACCGGGATTGGAGTAACCTTAGACGTATTTTAAAGAGACACTGGGGTATACTGGAGTCGGACCCTCATTTAAGGAGGTGGATACATAAGGGTCCACAAATGGTGGCTCAACGAGCGCCTAATTTACGGGACCTTTTATGTCCCAGTCACTTCAGCCGCCCTGTGGATTGGCTGTCAGATCATAGGGTTACAGGCAACTTCCCCTGTGGCAAATGTAATATATGCCAATACATGGTCAAAGATAAACAAGTTCGCAATTTGACAACTGAGAAGGTATTCACGGTCCGACAGTTTATTAACTGTCGCACCACAGGTGTGATATACGTCCTGTGGTGCACTTGCTCTAAAATGTACGTCGGAGAAACAAAAAATAGCCTTAAGGCCAGGCTGCAGGCTCATATCTCCAGTATAAGATTAGCTAGTACACATCGGGAACAAGGTAAAATAATAACCCCTGTGGCTAGACACTTCTTGCAAGTTCATAATAGTGATTATGGAGGCCTTAAAGTGATGGGGATACAGAAGGTGGGGGTGGGTCCTAGAGGAGGTAACTTGAAACGCAGACTCTTACAGCAAGAACTAAGGTGGATCTATTTGCTTGGGACACAATATCCCACAGGATTAAATGAGGATGTATCTTTTTCCCCATTTTTGGGCTAATGTAGCAGTCACGGTTTTTTGCCTTTCTGGCATTTATGTGTGTCTAGTAGATCACAAAGGTGTTTATGATTTAGGTTGTCATAATTGGTGTGTGTATTTGGTTCTGGGTATTTACACTGTTTCTTTTTATACATTTTCATAGATTCATAGATTTTTCACAATAGTTACATCTTCCTGATGTGGATATGAATAGCGGATACATCCTGGAGGTCTGGCGTGAAATTGACGGCTGTTATCGTGAGAAATGCGGATGACACTACTCCGATGACCATCGGCGGTCCAATGTTACCATCTAGCCCGTTCAAGGAGGATCGCTATAGCCCCGTCTATGAATCTAACAACAGACTCCCCCCCCCGGCTTCTGTTTCCCTGGGGATCTGGCTGTCGATTGCAATAGGATCCAGTAATTTGATGTGAGATCCAGTTATCTGCCTCTTTTACGTTGGGAGATTTTGGAACCTGTGATGTGGAGTAACTATCGTCATAGAGACAGTTGAAGCTTTTGTGGGCAGTGGTCACCGTGATGGCTGTTCTTGACCCTGATAGTTGCCATATAACCTGGCACTGTCCCTCTTTCCCTTGCGCTGTTTTGCCCTCCCTTCCCTCCCCCTTTTCCTCCTTCCCCCCTTTTTTTCCCCTGCCTTCTCTCTAGCATCTGGAATCCACTGACATATGATCATTAGAACACAGGCTACCAGTATCATGGACATTGATGTACCTCTATTTACTTTGACATCTGATATGAAATATTATTGTTATAACCTTGAAGACCGTTTGTTTACTTGTTTTTAAAACATACATACATAAACTCTTTCATATATATTCTTATTTGTACAGTTTAGGTATGCTTTATAGAGATAATAATAGATTTTATTGTTTGTCGATAGTATGTTCAATAGTCTATAGCCGTCTGTGTGCTCAGCGGGGACACATACCCAGTTTGGTGTATACGCCAGTATAAATACATGGTTAATATGGATCGGTATTGAAATAGTTAACCTTCTCTACTGACTTCCCCCACTGGTTGTCCTGGGTAATAGATCAACTCCCCTTTCCCCTTTCAGCATCGGCGGATGCGCACGCATACATCTTCCACCGTCCAGGCTGATTCCCTGTGTCTTCTATTGTGCGCACGCGCACACTCGCGCCTGCGCTCTGTGATTGGCTGACAGCGCGCTGACGTGATCTGAGGTGTGCGCGCGAGTGTCTCGCGCGCGCGCCCCCGTCCTGCACGCCACACTAATGACATTGTTCATCTTTTAGCCCTTCATTGCTGAGAGTCATCTTACAGATATGACGGGTCTCACGTGCGGCACACTTCCGGCCGGAGTGTGTATGTGCAGTTTGACTTTGTTTTACACTGACTATCAGCTGAACTGTTTGATGCCATCACTGAGCGCAGGTACGTTTCATATAGGGACACAGTGTTTACTATGTGCTTGGGGTAGTTACCCTGGCGACCAGGGGGTGTGTCTTTGTAATTGAAACACAGCAGTGGTGTTTCACTGGCTTACATAGAGTTGGGAGTGGCCTTTACTTACCTTTAAATACTGGGGATGTACCCCCTTTGAGCACATTGCCCTGAGGAAGTGGTGTGGCGACACCACGATACGCGTTGGCGACGGTTTGTGGGGGCGCCCCCGGTCGGTTTGTATGCACGTTATTTTGCTCTCTTTATTTTGGGGCCATCCTGGTGCGTTGTCCTGTACCCGTTTAGGTTCCCATACACTGTATGATAGGTTTGATATTGGAAACTATTTTGCCACATTGGTTCATATTTTGCACATGATTTTGCACAATTTTGCACATGATTGTTGATATAATGTTAGAGAGAGATTAATTTAATATAGATTCGCATATATAATTGTTATGTTTTGGAATGAATTTTTTCACCAGTATTATGTTTAATTTATGAGACCCCCGGCGCCCCCTGTTGGTGTTATGTTTGTGTCTGTAATGTGTTGTCTATATGTGGTTTTAAATTTGTAATACCATGCAATAAATTGATATTTTTATATATATTTTTGTAGGGTGGTGCCACTTATTTCTTAGCACTTAGAGGAGAGTGTGGTCCTCCCTCTAATTTTGTGTTTTTGTATTGACTTAATAGTGCTAGGGTTGTTGTGCACACCATTAATTATTATTATATGCTGCAGGTGTACTGACTAGTGCTGCCCTTTTGTTTGTTTGCATTTTTTGCAATATACGTTTTTTGCTTTATTTCCCTAACTGTATGTAAAACTGTTCTCTAACAAAAGATTATTTAGAGAGGTCCCCCACACATATTCTACATAATGGGTGTGCTGGAGACCTCCTGTGCATAGACTCCTCGAACCTCCGGGCAATCCTTAACTAAACCTCGTTCAGCCAGTTAAAGGTGGTCCCACGATTGTCCACTGACGATCACGTGGGGGGGCACATTTTGCCGGTTGATCAAGTTGCAGGTAAAGATTGCAGGAGAATTTCAACCATCTTGATGCCCTCCTAAACCTGTCACCAAGCGGCACCATACCCTTTATGTCAAAAATTGTCGCAGGACCACTTTAAACCGGACCTTTACGCTGAATAAAAGCATATTTTATATGTTTCCCCCACCCTGTACATACAGATTGCCCACATTAAAAATTATCCTACCTGCACATAGTGCGTTTTCTGAGCCTTTAAACATCCAAGATGGCGGCCCATGGAATCTCAGGCTGTGTCTTTTGATTATGCCACTCTACAGTGTGGGATTACTGTCCTTTTCTGACCCCAACACTGCTCTGTCTGAGCAAAGAACAGCTATAACACACGCTCTGCACTTTCCCTCCTCTCCTCAGTATGTGATCCTACTGAGGCAAGATGGCAGCGCCCATATCCTAGAGTTCTAAACAGAGTTGCAGTCCAGAGGGGGAAAGAATAAAAAGTAAGTGGCTAAAATCTTAAAATATATTAATTTTAGATGCCGGGGAATAGTTTTTTTAAGGGTTTAGGCTTTTCATTAAATGATGCTGAAAGTCCAGTTTAAGACTAAAAAAAAACTTTCTATAAAATAATAATAAAACTGCAATACTAAAAGATGGGCTATAGCCGTATATTTTTCTTAGCCTATAAAATGGGCGTAACAATGTTCTTTTTTTCTAACTAGGGCTGAACAGAGTTTGTTTCAACGGGTTACATCACTCACAGGAGATAAAGTGCAGGCTAGTCTAGAATACAGAAATATTTACTCACTTTGACTCCATTGCAGATGTAAAACACATAACATTAACACATCTGCTTTTCTTTCTGCCACTCTTTTTGAACTGACCCTCACTGTAACTGTCACCAGGAACTTGGTTTGACAACACTCCTGGCACAGCCTATAAGGCCCTGTCATTTCTAGCACTGCATACTATGATGGGCTGGCAAACAGCCAATCTGGAGAATAAATGAATCATGGGAAGTAATGTTAGGGGTCAGTTAACCTGCCCTCTATCTGGCTGCCTGACAATTTTCTTTTTATTCCACACTGCCTATAATGGAGGAATTTGGGGAAAATATTCCACCACACTGCCTATAATGGGGGGGGGGGGGGGGGTTTGAGGGGTATTCTGCCACACTGCCTATAATAGGGGGGTTTAGACACAGATATCTTGCCACGCTGCCTATATTGGGGAGGTATTCAATATATTGGCCATGCTGCCTAAAATGGGGATATTTGGGGGCGATATTCTGCCACACAGCCTATAACTGTGGGATATTCTGCCACACTGCATATAATGGGGGAGATTTGGGGGATATTCTGCCAAACTGTTTATAATTTGGGGATTTGGGGGGATATTCTGCCGCACTGCCTATAATAGGGGGATTTGGGGGCTGATATTCTCCCACGCTGCCTATAATTGGGGGATTTGTGGGGGATATTCTGCCACACTCTCTATAATAGTGGGATCTTGGGGGAATATTCTGCCACATTGCCTATAATAGGGGGATTTGGGGGCTGATATTCTCTCAAGCTGCCTCTAATGTGGGATTTGTGGGGGATATTCTGCCAAACTGCTTATAATTTGGGGATTTGGGGGGATATTCTGCCGCACTGCCTATTATAGGGGGATTTGGGGGCTGATATTCTCCCACACTGCCTATAATTGGGGGATTTGTGGGGGATATTCTGCCACACTCTCTATAATAGTGGGATCTTGGGGGAATATTCTGCCACATTGCCTATAATAGGGGGATTTGGGGGCTGATATTCTCTCAAGCTGCCTCTAATGGGGGATTTGTGGGGGATATTCTGCCACACTGCATATAATGCGGGGATTTGGGGGGGAAATTCTGCCATATTACCTATGATAGGGGGAGTTAGGGGGTATTCTGCCACACTGCCTATAATGGAGGATTTGGGGATCGCACCACACCATTATGTGAGTTTTATAGTCAGGTGCGACTTATAGTGAGAACAATACAGTTCTTTTATTAAAATAAACTTCCCCTCTGTGCTTTTTTACCCACTTGAATTTTGAAAAAGTTTGAAAAAAAGAGTCAGCAGAAAAGGATTAATGTCAGCGAAAAGTGACAGGGCTGAGAAACCTGACAGGGAGAAAGGGGCAGAATGTGTCTGCTCGCAAAGCTTTCAGACAGAGGACTGTGTCATATTCCCCTTTTATTCCCCTATTATTAATGTGCAGCAGCTGATTTGAAATTTGCACTGACATAGGCGCGCCTGTGTTGG
The DNA here is from genome assembly GCA_027917425.1 of Gastrophryne carolinensis. Lineage (NCBI taxonomy): Eukaryota > Metazoa > Chordata > Amphibia > Anura > Microhylidae > Gastrophryne > Gastrophryne carolinensis. The sequence continues at coordinate 71,774,732 of CM051239.1, forward strand.
CCTAAGCTTGCCACCACTTGTCTGCATTGTTGTGTTTTATTTTTTATTAGGCGCAAGGATTCTGTTTTATAATTTTTATCTCTGTCTCTTGTCTTTCATGTTCCATTTCTTGTTAGCTCATTCTAGATCTCTTCATCAAATTAAAGCGGAACCAAACCTGGGATTCCAGATTTTGTTCTGTGCCCCGGGGCATCCCAAATGAGGATGCCCCGCTGTGTAAACCCCCCCCCCCCAGTGGCCAGTTCTGTAAACTAAAATTAAAGGGCTGGCCTGGGTTTTGTTCCACTTAAAGTCTGGGCTTGATTATTGTTTCGATTTCTCAACAACAGCCAAGAAGAGGCCAGCAGGAACCCCCCAGATCACCCAGTTCAAGTCATCTCTTCCCAGCCCAACAACGCATAAGAGGCTCTCACCCTATCAGAGCTGTTTGCTGTGACTGTGTCATTCGACAAACTGCTCTGATAGGCTACAACATGGAGCAAGAGCAGTGCACGTGATCCCTCCCCAGCCTATTTGAATGGCTGGGGCGGAAGTGTGTGCACAGCCCGAGGATATAGGGGGATATGAAGAAAATTTAAAAAACACTGGGAGGCCCTCTCTTATTGATTCATACAGGCACTGCCCCTATCACAATGAAGGGCGCCCAGCTAACCTAAATCCAACACTGATAAAACACAAACTATCACAATTGGTTAAATGCTGGGCTGGCCATTAATGTACGGGCAATATAGCCAAAAGACACATTTTATTATCAAAAATTATGGCACCAAACAGATACATGTATGAAAAGACCAGGGTACATACATAAATTTAAAAACCGCAATTGCATGTTAAAATACAAATACATTAAACTAAGGGCCCCTGCCAGATCGACCTGGACTCCATGCACACACCCGCATTCACCCCGCTCACACAGAAAAAATGCTGGCCAGCAAAAATCATAGGGACAACACTGTATCCTCTCTTGGAACCTGAAGGATTGTACAATTGTAAATCAGCACTTGACTTTTCCTCTCCACCGGGACTAAGCTGATGTCCACTATAGAAAAGTCCAGGAGCCTGTGCCTAGGTGCTGTAATACTGGTTGCAGCCAGGACTCATCACAGGGACCACGTGAATTCCAGCCAAATTGCTTCAGCTCATCTGCTGAGCCACAGTATACTGACACATATATGGGATGATTCAGCTTTAATGCTCACATTCACAGCACAGTTGGCATATCAGTGTAGAAAGCAGGCATATAGGCATCAGCCTTCCAAAGTAGGTAACAGGTTCAGTGTGCATACAGCACAGTCACTCCTGGGCACTCCAAACTCAGGCCAGAGTGTGTATATAAGGGGAGATGCAACAACCCGTCACCCCTGCATCTTGCGTCGATATTTGCCAGTGATCTCACCCCTCCCGCGTATCACCAGGAAGTCCAAGCAGCCAGTGTGTCAGGTTTACAGGTTACTTTCCAGCGCGACCATCCAGCGTGAGCAGGCGTGCGTGGTGGGCATGGTCAGGGGCCCTGACCGACAGCTGTTTTGCTCCGCCTCCGGAGCTTCGTCAGGGTGAGAGGGGGGGCCGACTCTATTAGGCAATTTATGTAGATGGTACTCTATTGTTAGCCAATCATTGGCACGCGCTAGCAATTGCGCATTAGAGACCCAGGCTTCAAGCTTGCAACCAATAGGGAGATATGGCCACTCTTGCTCCCCATTGTAAACATTTAGAGCTGTTTGCTGAATTACATAGGAATGGCAAATGACCTCAATTGGATGAGTGCCAGTGCATGTGCCGTAGGACCGGGGAAAGTGAATACCGGCGACCTGGGGGGGTTTCACACAGCGGGACATCCCAATACGGGATGCCCCAGGGAAGGCCAGTGGCTGGGTCTGGAAACTTTTAGATTAAAGGGCTGACCGGCCTGGGTTTTGTCCATTTTTAAGTCTGGGCTCTTCCCTCCCATGTCTGACTCGATTGTTGTTTCATTCGATTTCTCAACAACAGCCAATCAGAGGCCAGGAGCTGGGAGCGACAAACACTTTCTCCAGCTAAAGATGACCTTAAAATTAAATAAGTTGCTCCCTTGGTACATACACACATGCTGCTAATTGTCTTAGGAGACACAGCAATGAGGCATAGAGGTAGATGTAACGGCATAGCTACCAATCATTTTTCAGTGAGTCGGGAAAAGAAAGGGTTTCTATGCAACAGGATAATGCCTCACAGTAGCTGGAGTCTAGAAATAATAACTACTGAAAGGTTTTATTTATCTGAATAATAAACCACAGAGGGTACACATGTGCAAAGTAGACACTCACTCCAGATTTTCAAATGAACAACGTTCAGCTAATACAGATAAAATCCCAATACTTTTCATGTCATTTAAAAATCCATTAACAATGCACAAGCATATAATATCCATAGCAGATTAAATCTTATCCAAGGGGAGAAACAGGCCCCGCCCCCAGATGCTTAATCTGAAGGCAAATCTCATAAACCAACTAAGGCCATTTTGGGGCCGTTAAAGTGGACCTTCACCCTGAATAAGAGCCTATCTTATATGTTTCCCACACCCTGTACATACAGATTGTCCACATTAAAAATCATCCTGCCTGCATCCACTGCATGTTATGAACCTTTAAACATCCAAGATGGCGGCTCACGGAGCACCAGGCAGCCTGCAAGTGATTTCTTACTGTGCCGCTCTGAATTCTGGAATTGCTATCCTTTCCCTAACACCAGCTCTGCTCTGTCTGTACAAAGCACAGCTATAACCCGGCCCCTTCACTTTATCCCGCTTTCCTTTCCTCAGCATGTGATGCTTCTGAGTCAAGATGGCAGCGCCTGTATCCTAGAGTCCTGAACAGAGTTGCAGCCAGGTGGGGGAAAGAATGATAAGTGACTAAAAAGTTAAAATATATTAATTTTAGATGCTGGAGAATAGTTTTTTAAGGGTTTGGGCTTTTCATTAAATCATGGTGAAGGTCCGGTTTAAGAGTAGGGCCTAACCGTTAGACACACCCAACCCCGACAGCAGAATTTCTGCCATAGTATTCCTAATAAACTGGGCAAGGATTTAAAGTTATACTAACAGCATGCCCGATTGTTTCCCATTGTAACCCATCGGGCTACAAGTTGCACTGTCCCAAACTATAATCTGTTTTCAAAAAGACCCTGTAGTTCCTAAGTTATCTTTAAAGTGGACCAAAACCCATGCCAATCCTAGGGAATCAAGCAGACCTAGAATCTTATATAGAGATATTGATTCCCTACCCCCAGGGCATCCAGAATCAGGATGCCCCTCTGTGTGAAACCCCTCAGGTCGCCCGCTATACTCATCTTGTCTCGCGGACCAATGACACATGTGTGAGTCATGCCGCATCCCCGCTATCCCTTTAGCAAAGAGCATGCCCACGCCAGGCATTTGTGCTCAGCGGGGCTAGGCTCCTTAGATGAGCCAATTTGAGATCGCGGCAGCACAAACAAGCACGCTGTTTAAACGGGAGGCCCGGGGTAGGGTGAGTCAGGGGTGGGGCAACCTAGGGGGTTTCAGAATCGGGTTGCCTCAGGCGCAAGGACCAAAACCCAGGACCCAGGTCCACTTTAAAAGTATTAGGGCATTGGGTATGAATAGAAAAAAATGAGAAAAAGTGGGTGTGGCAACAGTGAAGTGATGTAAGCACACTGTGTGCTTTACATATTCATAATGGATGGTCTCTAACTTGTGTGACCACTCTATTTCCTATTAAATAAAATAAATAGCTTGTACAGAAAGGTGGATCATGGTGGTGAGAGTGATATGCTGCAGGCTGAGATTGTCTCCAGTCTGTCAGCTCATAGTGTCAGCAGATCATGGTGGTGAGAGTGATATGCTGCAGGCTGACGTGGTCTCCAGTCTGTCAGCTCATAGTGTCAGCAGATCATGGGGGTGAGAGTGATATGCTGCAGAATGAGATTGTCTCCAGTCTGTCAGCTCATAGTGTCAGCAGTTCATGGGGGTGAGAGTGATATGCTGCAGGCTGAGGTGGTCTCCAGTCTGTCAGCTCATAGTGTCAGCAGTTCATGGGAGTGAGAGTGATATGCTGCAGGCTGAGGTGGTCTCCAGTCTGTCAGCTCATAGTGTCAGCAGATCATGGGGGTGAGAGTGATATGCTGCAGAATGAGATTGTCCCCAGTCTGTCAGCTCATAGTGTCAGCAGTTCATGGGAGTGAGAGTGATATGCTGCAGGCTGAGGTGGTCTCCAGTCTGTCAGCTTATAGTGTCAGCAGATCATGGTGGTGAGAGTGATATGCTGCAGGCTGAGGTGGTCTCCAGTCTGTCAGCTCATAGTGTCAGTAGCTCATGGGGGTGAGAGTGATATGCTGCAGGCTGAGGTGGTCTCCAGTCTGTCAGCTCATAGTGTCAGTAGCTCATGGGGGTGAGAGTGATATGCTGCAGAATGAGATTGTCTCCAGTCTGTCAGCTCATAGTGTCAGCAGATCATGGGGGTGAGAGTGATATGCTGCAGGCTGACGTGGTCTCCAGTCTGTCAGCTCATAGTGTCAGCAGATCATGGTGGTGAGAGTTATATGCTGCAGGCTGAGGTGGTCTCCAGTCTGTCAGCTCATAGTGTCAGCAGATCATGGGAGTGAGAGTGATATGCTGCAGGCTGACGTGGTCTCCAGTCTGTCAGCTCATAGTGTCAGCAGTTCATGGGGGTGAGAGTGATATGCTGCAGGCTGAGGTGGTCTCCAGTCTGTCAGCTCATAGTGTCAGCAGATCATGGGGGTGAGAGTGATATGCTGCAGAATGAGATTGTCTCCAGTCTGTCAGCTCATAGTGTCAGCAGATCATGGGGGTGAGAGTGATATGCTGCAGGCTGACGTGGTCTCCAGTCTGTCAGCTCATAGTGTCAGTAGCTCATGGGGGTGAGAGTGATATGCTGCAGAATGAGATTGTCTCCAGTCTGTCAGCTCATAGTGTCAGCAGATTATGGGGTTGAGTGATATGCTGCAGGCTGAGGTGGTTTCCAGCCTGTCAACTCATAGTGTCAGTAGACCATGGGGGTGAGAGTGATATTCTGCAGAATGAGATTGCCTCCAGCCTGTCAGCTCATAGTGTCAGCAGATTATGGGGGTGACAACGAGGAAGATGAGAGAGGAGGGAAGGGTTTCAGAGCTGCTGAGAGAGTCAGCCAATCAAGAAGTCTGGGACGAGAGTGGGGGGTGTTTCCATTCTTGGTCCACTGAAGGTTGATTGATGGACCAGATCAGCGGGGTGGGGACTGATAGTTGAATGAGGAAGTGATTTTCCTCACTAAGGAGACAGATAGAAGAGAAGCACATTGCTGGAGCCACTCAATGAAAGGTAAGTTATTACCTAAGATATTTTTTTTAAAACCTTTGACTTGCCAATCACTTTCATGACTCAGGTAATGTCAGCCACATGGGCAGGCTGATTCATTACTAGCGCTAGGTATCGGCAGATGAGCGTCTGTACAGAGGAGCTTAGAGCGACCGCTAGTAGTCTCTGTGGTAACCTGGCTGGCATTGATGAATGAGATGAGGCGTTCTAACACCAGTACAGTGTAGCAGGGAGCGAACGGCAGCGACTGATCAGTGCGACCGACTCTCAGCGACTCACACCAACTTCATCAAAAATCCACACTCACAGAATGCTGGCGCTCAAAAATGGGTCGCTGTAGCCCATGGCGCCAGACGCTGTGTGATTAAAGTCTGTTTTATAACTTATATCCATTAGTAACCAAGCGAAAACACATGGAATGACATTTTTAGAACATTGTGACATTAACACTTTAATGCCAGACCTGTAATGACAATTCTGCATAAAAATATAAAAAAATCAAAAAAGTTTTCAAAAATGACCTTTAATAGGCCAGGAGAAGTCACACAATTATTTCATAAAAAAAAAAAAAATTGAAGAAAACCCTGTTTAAAGAGAAGAAAAGTAACGTCCATTGAAATGTATGGGAGAGTGACAGGTAGCGACAGGTAATACCAGAGCCAGAGCGCCGGGGGTATACGCTGAGCCGTCTGTGATGATGAATCGGATGCTGCATGGCGCTGTTAAGAGTCGCTCACTGGAATCGCTTTAATAAATGTGGTATTGTGTACAGTGCCCGGCGTTCACCGTTCGCTACCTGTCACTACGAGGCACTACCTGCTGCTATCCCTTGATGAATAAACCCCAGAGTCTACCTTTGACGATTTTTGGGATCAATTTTCCATTGGAAGAAAACCTTGTAAACATAGGATTTCTTGAAGTATAGAGCATTTCCCAGTATTTTCTGCACTTAGTGTATATCACAAACCTTTAAGAACCTGCTACAGAGAGGCATCACCCCACAGAATTATGAGACACACCAGTGAGTATTGTACCTCACTGGGAATCTAGTCACTCACCAGTCTCTTTGCACAGCCACTTAGTAGAAAGTCTTTATTGGCAGATTTACAAATATGCCATACTCATTTTCTTACTTTCAATCGCTTTATTCAATTATGAAGAAAATAAGGATACAATCAATTGAAGCTTCAGAACATTCAAGCTATTTTATATAAAAGCATTCAATTTTGTTACATCCGATACAGGCTTGAATGTTAGCAGATGTGGAGCACATCTTTATAAAGAACACCTTTGAGAGGCCTATTCAGAGCAAGCATTGAATACCCATTGATTCGATTTTTCTGCTTGGCTGCTAGGAGAACGAAGGAGAACAATTTGTTGACAATTGGTTAATTCCTTAACCCTCTCCTGCAGAAATGTGCCCCAGGAGTTTTTCTTAATGCGTTGGCCAAACAAGCTAAAGGTAAGGCTAAAGACTCTTGACCAAAGTCCTTCAGATATGTTCAACATCGCCTGGATGATAACATCCCTCTGAGAAGTCAGACGCTAGGAGAGCAATTCTGGGGAACCATTGCATCAAGGACTTATAAGCAGTTTCTACTTAGAACAGTTAAATCAATCATTAGGAAATCGAAGGCAATGAATTATTTTACTGTATTTTAAAGGATAATTCCACTTTCGATGGCATTTTTAAAAGTTTCCATTATTGTTAGCCAATATGATGTAATGAATGTGCTAAGTTTATCTGTTATTTTTTTGTATTATTTTCTAAAAGAAACCTGGCAGATTTACCCTAGCAACAATGTGTTTACCTTAGCAATGTACAGGTGCAGACTGGCTATAGGGAATACTGGGACAATGCCCTGTAGGCCGCCACCTCCCCAGCACTGGCCGGCTGCCAATTCCCTAGCTAAATGCCAGCTCCGGCTTCTTACGGGGGGCAGGATGAATGGGAGCTGCTGCGGGATGCTGGACACCCTGGAACACGGCCCGCGGCTAGAAGGGCAGATGACCGATGCGTGGTAGGGGGCGTCCTCCCTATGATGACCTGGCGCACTGCATCGGAACTCTCATTGACTGGTGCACACAGCCTCAGACGGCCTGCCCCGGCTCTCGGCAGCCAGCCCCATATCCCCTTCCAGTGGTAGACAGCCCCAGACCCTGGCTTCCCTCCCAGCAGTGGAATCCTGGGCCCTGGCTTCCCTCCCGGCAGCAACAGGAAGTTAGGTGACCGGGGGGGTTCTACCATTCAGTGAGTTATGGGGGGGTTCTGTCACTCAGCATGTTATGGAGGGGTTCTGCCACTCAGTGTGGTATGGGGGGGGGTTCTGCCACATAGAATGTTATAGGGAGGTTTTGCCACTCAGTGTGTTATTGTGGGGTTCTGCCTCATAGAGTGTTATGGGTGGTTCTGCCACTCAATGTGTTATGGGGAGGTTGTGCCTCTCAGCATGTTATGGGGGGTTCTGCCTCTCACTGTGGTATGGGGGGGTTCTGCCACATAGAATGGTATGGGGAGGTTCTGCCACTCAATGTGTTATGGGGGGTTTTGCCACTCAGTGTGTTATTGTGGGGTTCTGCCTCATAGAGTATTATGGGTGGTTCTGGCACTCAATGTGTTATGGGGAGGTTGTGCCTCTCAGCATGTTATGGGGGGTTCTGCCTCTCAGTGTGTATTGGGGGTGCTGATGCTCAGCATGTTATGGGGAGGTTCTGCCTCTCTGCGTGTTGGGGGGGTTATGGGTTGACTCTGATTAAATTGTAGAACATCTTTAGCAGGATTATTTGGTAAAATAGTTTTTCTGTAATAATTGCATGCTTAGTATTGGTGGGAGCTTAGATGGGTTGAGTACTGGAACTGGTTAAGATGTGGGGCTATAAATAACAGACCCATATATATAAGTCAATCAGTATGTACAATTCTAGCATGTGGGGATTGTTACATATGAATGTAGGGGGGTGTTGGAAGGCCATACGATTGGAGTTCGTGGAGAAAGTGGGCATCCTGATTGTTGAAAAAATTCAGAACCTATTCATTGTGGCCTGCGACTATGTTCAGAATCATTTAAGTGGTCAGTTCATCAAAAGGATGAGCACCCCTGTTCTAATTGGAAGGTTTCTGCAAGTATTCATGTTCATAGTATCAGGGATGTTTATGCTGCTGTAGGAAACTCTTGGCCAGAAGTACAATGCTATGACGTTTTGTTTGCAGTAGATACAATTATAGTTGTTTTATGTAACACAATACTGAAGCAGACACGTACAGTCCCAACATTTTCCATGGAATAGAGTGGCCACTTCTAATGCTGGCAGGGTTATTTCCAGAATCTCTTTGGATATCGAGTTCCCTGCTGTCCTGTGGGATTCCAGTATATATATATATTTTATAGCTTGACTTGCTCTTGCTATTGTAAAAAAGAACCATTTCTAACATGAATCCCCTTCTATATTCAGCCTTCTGTGCTCTGAGTGTCAGTAAATAGGCTTTTTACAGCGAAAGAAGGGCACTCAATCCAACCTCTGGTTTCTATGTTCAACATCTATTTTACCTTGGCATAGCTTAAACCACATGTCTATATTTAACAGAGCTAAATAGAAGTTGTCTGTGCAAACCATAGCCTAAAATACTAAAATGAGCCCTTGTGGGTGTTTTTATATGTTCTACACGGGGTGTTGTAAGGAGAAGCATAATGCCACCAGTTTCCTCATGTTCACTATACTTGCTTCTATAATTGCTTTTAGAACTGTATTTCATTTGTAGAACATGTGTTTTCAATGGATACATTGTTTATGTTAATGCAAAGCTAAAAAGCTTTTAAAGTGGACCAAAACCCAGGATTTTGACTATCCTGGGTTTTGTTTCTTGCCCCTAGGACACCCTGATCGGCGATTCCCCTTCCCTGGTGTGAAACCCTCCAGGTCGCCCAATCTGCTCCCGCCTTTGTCTAAAAGCTAGTCTAAGGTGAGCAGATACGAGCGGGCTGGTGGCCACATCCCCCACTACCCTCTAACAGGGAGCATTCCCCTGCCATTTACACTAAAGGGATGCGGCTGCTGCTCACGCATGCGCCATTGAAAAGAAGGCGAGTTTCCAGGTGATCTGGGGGGTTTCACACAGCGAGACATCCTGATTCTGGATGCCATGGAGAAAGTGAATCTAGCAGCCCTGGAATGCCAGGGTGTAAATAAAAAATTCTTAATAAGGGTTGTGTTGCTTGTTGCCATTTAAAAACAAAAAAAAAAAATTAAATTATTTCACAATTGCCTGTCCATAATCACGTCTAAAATATTTGCATATGGTCAGATAGATATGTCAGCCAATAATAAGTCAATGAAATTCCAACATCATGCCAATCCAATGCAGTAATCAAGGAAGATTAAAACATAACTTTTACTGGTCAGCTAAAATGAGGAATGTAATCTGTACAGTATCAATCCATGTTCCCTGACCCGGCAGCAACGCTTTTCAGGGAAGGTTCCTCTTATTTATGCTGCTGATACTCACCTCTTCTCCGCCATTAAAGTAGCCCTGATACAGAAGCGGCGTCCAGGAGCCAGCGCGAGATTGCACCCTTCCAATGCGCAGCATTCATTCACAGGCTGCCAGCGATGAGCAAGGGGCGGAGTCACGACGGATACCTGGGGTGCCATGGAAACCAAAGACTCATGTCAGAGTGGACGAGAGAAAGAAGGATGTAAACATCGGGTGAAGCCCTAGGGCGCAAACCAGACACCCATTAACCAAGAGGCACCAAGGTAAGCCCATGGGCGGGCCCAGGCGCCATGGACCACGCCCCTCCACACCCCCAGCAAGGCGTGACCCAGGCTAGGAGGGACCGGATTGGGTGGGGAGAGGAAGACAGTGGGCTAGGCGAGTATTTGACTAGGATTGGCTTAAAACAATGGTTAAATATATATCTAAGAACATACTGTGTCTATACAAAATTAATTGTGAAAATAAGGATATTAAGAAAATGCCTGGTGAAAATGATAGAACCAAGAACTGAAATTACAGCCCAGTTACAACCCAAACAAAAAAACAAACCTGAAGGAAATAAGACAAATAAGTGCTACCATAGAATGTATATCAACTGAGGCAATTGAAGACATGCATAAAAGGGAACATAACCAATAGAAAAAAGATCAACGCAGAGTTGTTTTGCTGATGCTTTAATTGACAGTACCTTGATACACCCCGGCCACTCCTCATACACATGCTCTGTTTTTTCAATTTTGGTTTAGTGCAGACAATGTACTGAACACGACAATCACATAAATCACACATGTTGCATTACAATTAAAGACACCATAATTTTTTTTTACCACCTTGCCAAAAGCATATATGTACAACATTAGCAACGCTTATCCCCATATTTGTGCATACTGGAAAAAGTCAACCGGGTATCTGATTTTTTGTTATCACTAGGCAACATGGATGGTGGAAGCTTATTTGCCAAGATTGGGGCATGTACCACTCAAATGCCATCTTGGCTTAACTTCACCAATGTAGGGTCATTATACAGACTAGGAAGATCTTTAATAATGTTGTCCTTGGTTCTGTAAAAATACAATTCTGTGAAATACTCACCTATAGAATTGATATTATAAGTATACAGTACGTCCTGCTCCAAATATATTACTTACACTTGGGTTATCCTCCGCCAGATGGCGCTGCACTACAGAGACATGTAAAACAGGCTCCTCCCGGCCCCTCAAATACCCAGGGACCTCCCACAAATCCCCAGCATTGAAAAGCAGTGAACAAGAAGCAGGGAGAATTTAACCACCAAACTGGTAACCATAACAATGATAATCACCATACAGGGGATCCAGAATAATGCAAAAAACCAGGGTGGGGTGGAGCAGGACGTACTGTATACTTATAATATAAATTCTACAGGTGAGTATTTCACAAAATTGTATTATTCTTAGTATACAGTACGTCCTGCTCCAAATAGATTACTTACACTTGGGACATCCAATAGCAGTGTCCATAAAGTAGGGTGGGATCCCCAACAAAAAAGGCAACAGCAGACAGTTTAAACCACTGTCGCCTGCAAAACCTTGCGGCCAAGACAGCATGAGCTGAGGCCCTAACATCAACCTTGTAAAACTTTGAAAAGACATGAACAGAAGACCAAGTAGTGGTCTAGCAAACTTGTTTAACAGAAGCCTGGTGCTGAAAGGCCCAAGAGGCACCAATAGCACGAGAAGAATGAGCAGTAAGGTGAAAAGGAAGATTCTTCCCCTTAGAGGGATAGGCCTGAGTCACAGCCTGACAAATCCATTTGCTAATAGTAGACTTGGCAAGAGCCAAACTCTTTCCTAGGACCAGAAGGGACCATCCCCTCCAAGTAATGACCAGGCCCAACGCTGCTTAGCCCCCGAGATCAAACGAGATCGGGCGCATTCAGGATGGAGTGGCCGTAGGCCCAAAAAAAGAGTATCAGTTTCCCTAAAGGAATACTGCCAACACCTGTCCAAGGAATGCAGAACCCTTTCCTCAGCGTTGCTAGGAATAGGGCACAAAGAAGGAAGGACAATATCTTAATCAAATGAACAGAAGACACCACCTTAGGCAGAAAGTCCGGCTTAAAGCGGAACACCACCTTATCCTGGTGTCTCTCAAAGAATGGGGGCCAGATAGACAGAGCCGCCAGCTCAGACACACGTCTGACCGAAGTAATAGCCACCAGAAAGACAACCTTGAGGGTAAGTACAACCAGAGCAGCATCCCGAATAGGTCCAAAGGGAACACCCTGCAAGGCAGACAAAACCAAGTTCAAATCCCAAACAGGGACCATAGGTTTACGTGGGGGACGCACATGAGTAACCCCCTGAAAGAAAGTCTTAACCGGGAAAGCTGAGCAAAAGACTTCTGAAAGAAGACGGACAGGGCAGAAACCTGACCCTTCAGAGTACTGAGTTGGAGACCCGACTCCAACCGATGCTGTAATAACTCGGGAAGAGACCTAGACTCACACCAATCAATATAGGTACGCCATACCCTATAATAGATGGAAGAAGAAGTTTGCTCCTAGTCTTCCATAGTCTTAATCACCGAGGCAGATAAGCCTGTCTCCATCAAGATGGATGTTTCAGCAGCCAGGCCGTCAAAGCCAGAGTCTGTAAAGTGGGATGAGGTAAAGGGGCCCTGAGTGAGCAGATCTGGCACTCCTGGCAGAACGTACTGATCTACTGCCCTCTGTACCACGTCTGCAAACCACATTCTTCTTGGCCACCCGGGGGCCACCAGAATCACTGGCACCCCTTCCAGAGCAATCTTGCGCAGGACCCTGTCTAGCAGGGGTAATGGAGAAAAGACATACAGAACAGGATGTCCTGCCATGACGTTACTAAGGCATCCGTGACCACGGCCAGAGGATCCTGGGACAGGGAAACAAGGGCCGAGAGCTTGCGATCGTGACATAGTGACACAGGGATTGGCACACCCTGTTGCAGAGGGACCCCCCCCCCCCGGAGCGAATACCGCTGATATGCAGGGAACATTGTCCTCCACCCAGATCAGGATCAGAGACACTTCCTGGAGGACCCTCCTGCTCCGGGTCCCTCCCTGATGATTAACGTAGGCCACTGGCATCAGATAGACCTAGCGCCCCTGAACAGGCAGGCCCTGAAGAGGAGTAGTCAAGCGAGTTAGAACTAACCTGAACGCTCACTGTTTCAAACATTGATAGGTGTATGGGCCTCCTAAGGGCCCCACCTCCCCTGGAGCCGCAGGGACTTCCAGAAGAAACCCCCCCCCCCAACCTGATAGATTGGCATCCATGATGACCGTCTCCCAGGAAGGGGCAAGAAGGGAACTGCTTCCAGACAGGTTCCCTGAGTTCATCCACTACAGGAGGGACCTCCTCACTAGGGGGGAAGGCACACAGACCCTGCTCCAGGGATGCTGGATCCTTGTCCCGTACTAACAAATAGGAGAAGTTGCAGAAGGGCCCAAGGGGACTGAGCATAAGTTCTTCGGAGCACGCCACCAACGGGCCCACCAGCTTCATCCCCTGCCTGGTGGAGGGACAGGGACAGCTATGAGGGACTGAGCCCATGCAACCAGATTGTCCACTTTATTGCTGAGGAAGGAAAATCCTTGCCTGAACTGTATCCAGATTCATTCCTAGGAATGGAGTTACCAATGAAGGGGACAATGAGGTCTAGGGGTGTTTGATCACCCATCCAAATGACTCCCAAATGGACACCACCAGCTGAGTATCCAACGTAGCTTGACGTAGAGACTGGGAAGTGATGAGGACGTCCAGGTAGGTCATCACGCGGATGCCCCTTGGTCTCATCAGAGACATCACCCCCGTCAGCACCTTGGTGAGCACACTGGGAGCTGAAGAGAGGCCAGATGACAAGGCCACAACTTAGCAGTGTTGGACTTCCAATGAGAATCTGAAGACCCTCGGTGTCCTGAAGACACAGGGAAGTGAAAATAAGCATCTTTGATCTCCACAGATGGCAAGAAGCCCCCGGGGCGCAAGGAGCTGATGGCCGAGCGTAGTGTTTCCATGCCGAAACCGCCTGTAATCGACGAATTGCTGAAAATCTGTGAATCCAGATTGGACCAGACTGACCCATCCTTTTGGGGGAACTGTGGAAAGGCCGGTGTAGCGGCCCCTGCCTCTGCCTGTTAAGGGCAATCTGCAAGAGACCCCCAGACCCCGCAGGCCTTGCATGGCCCGCACCAGCACCTGAACAGAGGCAGGGACCAGGAGTACCCGGGACCTGATAATCTTGGGGGGAGGATGCACAGCAAACTCTATCTAGTAGCCGGAGGACACTACCTCCTGAAGCCACCAGTCTGAGGCGTGATGCCTCCAGACATGAGCAAGGTGCCGCAGCCGTCCCCTCACCCAGATGGGCGAGAGCACCCCATCATGCTTGAGGGGACTCGGGGGAAAATTTGGGCATAGCCCCCCCGGAGGAGCCAGGACGTTGTCTGCTGCTCCTGGGACAGGAATCTGTGCGAGCCCCCGCGAAGGACATCCCTGGTTCCTGTTTAACATCATGGTAGGGGGTAGAAGGGGTGCCCTGGCCCCGAAGGGGGCGAGACAGCCGCCTGCGTTGGGGTAACTTACCCTTCTTACCAAACAGGTCTAGACGGGCCCCGTACAGGCGTCGCCCTTTAAAAGGCATCCCGGTAAGAGCCCTCTTTGCAGCATCGTCAGCACCCCACTGTCGCAACCAGACCAAGCGACGTATGGCCACCACAAGGGCAGAAGTTCTTGCACACATTCTAATGGTGTCATCCAATGCTAATAGGATAAATTTCACAAACACCTCACAACTGGAGAGTGCATTAAACACATCCCAAGGGAGATCATCAGGGGGGCGATCAAGCATTTTTCTTATGAGGGTTCTAGCGGCCACGGCAGTAATGGCAGAGGCACAGACCGGGCGCAGCGCCGTCCCTGCACATGCAAAGGCGTGGGAGGCCAGCCTGTCAATGCACCGGTCCTCAGCATCCCGAAGGATAGTATAAGCAGGGACTGTAATAAAAAAGGGGGGTTAGGTAGCCCTATGATCGGGGCATCCACCTCGGAGGGGGGGGATGACCAACATTTAACCACCTCAGGGGGAAAGGAATATTTCCCATCCCAATCCCCTGGGACCCTGGGCAGTTTACTGGGGCACACCCATTCCTTGAGCACAAGGGTATGGAAATGTGCCTGCTCCAGGAATTCCAACCGTGATGTTGCCGTATGGAAACGCTCCCCTCTTTGCCTGGGGGCCTCACCAGGGGAAGAGCTAGATAGAACCTCAAAGATCTGGATCAACAATCTGTCAGTGTCATCCTGGACCCAGGGGTCAGGGCCAGAAACTTCATGACCCATTGGACTCTCATCAGATGAGCCTGTATCAGAAAAGAGCTCTCCTTCATCAGAATGGGTATAGCCACACAGATTCATAAACTCCTGAGATCCCATAAGGAAAACAGTATCATAAGGCGTAAGGTGCCGCTTCTTACCAGGGCCCTTACGCGCTAAGGACCTCGCAATAATCATTTCAGCAGTAGGTAGTCTAGAAGATACAATGGGCTGAGACTCCCCACTTGTATGCGACTCTGCAGGAGCGAGATTTAAGCTTGGGGGAGAAGGTGAAGTGAAGCGAGGTGCAGCCGCTGGCATGACAGACCGCAAAACCAGCGCTTGCTCGGCACAGGGTACACAGATCCATGCCATGTCAGCATCAGCATGAGGTTGTCCACACGCTACACACAGCCGGGCTTGTCCCGAAGGAACCCCGGTCCCATAATCCTGGGAAGCCTCCATATGGTGATTATTAGGCACAGTATGCCAGTAGGGATTGACGCTATGAAGCAACCCTGGATGCCCCAATGACCCGCTAGGGAAGTGGGAGTAATTATACTGGGCCCAACTGGCAATTACACAGGGCCGGGAGAAGCCACTGGATTCACCCGTCTGAAAGACATAATTGAGAATAAGGGGTGTCAGAACCATGCACAGTAAGCAAGAATCATAAAAATCGCCCGCGAGGGCACTTACAGACCGCGGAAGGGGGGACCGTTACCCACTCGCGCGAGCGCCTACATCAGAATGGCGCCAAACGAACCTCGAAGGGCGGGCCAGAGCGGGCCGTGACGCGGAGCGCGCCAAGCCATGTCCCCGTCCCCCCGAAGAGCGCGAAGCTCTAAGACAGCAACCAATGATGTCTTGAAGTTCGAAGTGTATGGCACACTTAGAATAGATGACTTGCCAATGACGACGCCGCAGCGCCGCCGCCCGGCGCAGAACATCCAAGGAAGGAAAAAGTGCGTGCGGCGGCGGCGGCAGTTACACAAGTAAAAATACAAATCATCGCGGCGGCTGACACCCCATATACAAGTCCAAGGACATTACAAAGGTCTAATGCATGTAATCACAATACACTGGCACCAGACACCCCCCCCCTTTCTTCCCCCCCCCTACGGGAGGAACGAGGGAGGATGGCGGCCCTTTGTACAGGGCCCACCGCTACACGGGGCATGGGGCAATAATGCGGGAGGGGGATCCCATAAAGGCTCACCATCAGCCTATACCGCCTACCCTTTGGTGAGGGACTGCGGTGGAGCATGGCTCCCTAAGCACACATGGTGCTGCCTACCTTCACCCGACCAGCGCAGCCCAGGCTGGGAGGCACATCATCACAAGGGACGGGTGGGAATAGTCCAACAGGGCCGCAGGCTTTAATAGCCCCGCTCACCTGCGAGAGAGTGATACTTCATGTCTTCGCAGTTAGCACTGCAGAGAAATCTGGGGGATTTGTGGGAGGTCCCTGGGTATTTGAGGGGCCGTGAGGAGCCTGTTTTACATGTCTCTGCAGTGCAGCGCCATCTGGAGGAGGATAACCCAAGTGTAAGTAATCTATTTGGAGCAGGACGTACTGTATACTAAGAATATTGCCTGGAGTATGTCGATACCAGGGTAGGTTGCCGTTTTTTTTATTTTGTTGATTCTTAACAGTTCAGTTCTCATCCTGGAATGGGCAATTTTCTTCTTCCCGGTCTAGGAGGTGCGACGGGAACCCATGGGCAAGAAAGCGGGATCTTATATTAGTACATTCTTTGGTAAATGATACCTCCGATGAACAATTACGGTGGGCACATATACATTTTCCCACTGGTATCCCATGGATAGTGTGTCCAGGCTGAAGAGAATTAGCGTGTAGGATACTATTTCCCACGGGTTTACGATAAGTAGCAGAAATAATTGTATGTGAAACATGTGAATCCTAACTTCAATCTAACCCAATGGCCTGTGGGTTTGAGGTTCAAGGTTAAGTTTACATATTTAAAAAAATTATGGAATCAAAGATTCTGGGACTGTCCAAATGCAGATAATATGGTCAATAAAATGCCCATACCAGAAAAGATGACTAAGAAAAGGATTCACAGTATTGAAGATATACATTGATTCCTACTATGACAGCATCACAAGCAGTATATTGAGCAAGCATGGTCCTTACTGCAGAAATGGAAAGCATATGTGGAATGGAGGAGTATAATGCTTGGACATCCAGAGTAATTGAATGTAAACATCTGTCAACAATGTAAAAAATAAACCTCTATTGTGAATATAAGAAAAAGCATATCACATGAGCCTAGCTGATGCCACAGCCTCCGGAATCATGCAATACGTTTTCCTATTCCCTGTCCATAACAGGAAATATTGGTTCTGAAACCAGTCAAGTAGCTTGTAACTTAACCGAAGACATAAATGCAGAGGAAATGACAGTACCTTAGTGCGTGAATGCGTCTCGGTCTCAGAATTTTTTTCCCTATGGGGCAGAGCGCAATTTTGTCCTGAGTGGGGGGAGGCGGCTGCTGTGGGATAGAAAACTTTGAAACAGATCTCAATTTACTAGCTGGGTATCTTTTTTTTTAGAAGAGCATGCTTCCTTGAATCATACAGATATCTGAGATGTGACAATAGTCTTGGCTCACTCTTACATTTGGTGGTAAAATACCTTTAGATAAATGTTTACTAAGATGATTTAGAAGATGATTAGCAGGATATGTTTCAAACCACTTTGAAATCACCAGTTGAGAAAACCCCACCTTGTGCTAAGGAGTAGTAGAACCTATGTTGGCAAGGAAGATGCAGAAGAAACCCCCAGCTTGCTTTCTAGTCATGCCACTTTGCTAAGAGCAGTGTACCCACTTTTAATATAATTTAGGTTGGGTGGGGGCAGGGCAAGGCAGCCACCCTGGGTGCCAAGGCCATTGGGGGTCACTTTTATCCCAGTAACCCTGTTTTTGCAGAGTCCAGGCCACTGTTGGTGGTGTAGATTGGAAGACAGGCCCCTCAATGCCCCCATATTGGGCTCTGTGATGGGGAGGGGGCACTGTCTGCTTCTAAGGATGTGGTATAGCAAAATATATGCGTATGGAACAGCATCAGCACCAAAGGATGGGTGAGGGGGGGCAGATTTTTTTTCCTATCGCACAGAGCTTCATTTTGCCTATAAACTGCCCTGGGCGGGGGAGGTGGCAAATCTGCTGCTGGATTGAAAAATACAATTCTGTGAGATACTCACCTGTAGAATTGGTATTATACGCATACAGCACGTCCTGCTCCATCTATAATACTTACACATGGGTAATCCTCCGCCAGAGGGCGCTGTTCACTGCAGACATGCAAAAACAGGCTCCTCCCGGCCCTTCATATACCCAGGGACCTCCCACAAATCCCCAGTATTGAAAAGCAGTGAGAAAAGAAGCCGGGAGAAACCAACCACCAACTGGTAACAAAAGTAATGATAACAATCACCATACAGGGGATCCAGAAAAATGAAAAACCAGGGTGGGGTGGAGCAGGACGTGCTGTATGCGTATAATACCAATTCTACAGGTGAGTATCTCACAGAATTGTATTATTCTAAGCATACAGCACGTCCTGCTCCATCTATAATACTTACACATGGGGCATCCAATAGCAGTGTCCATAAAGTAGGGTGGGATCCCCAAAAACAAGGCACAGCAGACAGTAAAGGCGCTGTCACCTGCAAAACTTTGCAACCAGGTACGACATGAGCAGAGGCTCTAACGTCAATCTCATAACAAAACCTTTGAAAGGTATGAACAGAGACAAGCAACAGTCTAGTAACTTATTCAACAGAAAAAATCTGGTGCCAATGGTACCCAAACACCAATAT
Source organism: Gastrophryne carolinensis (assembly GCA_027917425.1). Taxonomy (NCBI): domain Eukaryota; kingdom Metazoa; phylum Chordata; class Amphibia; order Anura; family Microhylidae; genus Gastrophryne; species Gastrophryne carolinensis. The sequence continues at coordinate 71,793,738 of CM051239.1, forward strand.
AACGGAATAAAATGAAAAAGGGAGATTCTTCCCCCTTAAAGGAATAGGCCAGTGTAACGGCCCAACCAGCCCACAGGCAACAGAAGCCTCGTGGAAAACGTAGAACTCTTCCTAAGGGGAATGAGAACTGGTCTGGAATACTGACCCCTTCATTAGCAAGAAGCCGAAACCTTTACTCAGGGCCAGGAAGGCATCCAAGTAAGATCAATCCAAAGGGCGCAGTGGCCCTGGAAGCCAGCAAGATCAGGCGCATACATAAGGAGGCGCCCGCAGACCCCAAGGGCATCAGTCCCCCTAAGGGACAAGAAACCACCAGGAAAAATTGCAACACCTGTTGAGGGAATGTAGACCCTTTACTTCAGCTTTATTAAGAATAAGGTCCGTAGTTAGACTTAAACAATGATCATAAAACACCACTTGGGCAAAGAGGTCCGGCGTAAGACGGAATACCACCACGTCACGGTATATATATATATATATATATATATATATATATATATATATATATATATATATATATATATCGAGCCAAGGCTAAGTAATCAGATCCACCTCCTTAGGCACACGTCTGACTGAAGCAGGAGCCCCCAGAGAAGCGACTTGGACTACAAAGCAGCTCAGACAGCATCCAGCATAAGTCCCAAGGGAACAATCCGCAGGGCAAACAGAATGAAAATGGATCCCAACAGGAACCACAGAACTACTTGGGAGATGCCCATGAGCAAACCCCAAGAAAATTCCTCACAAGGAAGAGAGAACCAGACTCCTACAGGAAGACAGCCAGGACAGAACCTGAACCTTCAGAGTACCTAGATGGGGAGCCAACCCCAACCTATGCTGTAATGACTCTAGAACCCTGGGAACCGAGAACGTCCAACAGGTAAGAGACCAAAATTCATGCCAATCAATATGGGTAAACCATGTACCACAATAGACAGAGGAAGAGGAAGCCAAGAAAGCTTGCTCCTAGCCCCCCATATACCAAGTCACCCAGAAGATAAGCCCGTCTCCAAGGGGTGAATGAATCAGCTGTCAAACCCCAGACTAGAGTCTGTAGATTGAGACGACAAAAGAAGGGGCCTGACAAGGGCAGAACCGCACTCCTGAGAGAGCGTACAGGTCAGCAGAAGCATTTGCAAACCACAGTTCACAAGGCCACCCAGGGGCCATCAATCTCACGGGTCTCTCTATCAGCACAACTGTGCGCAGAACCCCACATAGTAGGGTGAACGAAGAGAAGGCATATAAAATAGAAAATCTATGCATAATTTTACTAAGCCCCCATGACCAGAGTCAGAATATTCTGGGACAGTAAAAACAAGGGCGGAGCCCCTGTGGTATAAGCGAGACCCAACAGAGCCACCCTAGTTGGCTCTCAGAGCGACACCAGGATAGCATAACCTGCCACTGAAAGGCATCCATTGGAGCGAATACCGCTGAGGAGCAGGGGGCGTAGACCCCCGCCAGATCAGGATCAGGAACCCTCCAGAGGGATCATCCTGCTTCAAGCTCCAGACCAATAATAAAACAGGCCATTGTCTTCCAACAGACCAAGAGTCCCCAAATAGACAGGTCCTAAAAGAGGAGAAGTCCAGCCGTATAGAGTCAATGGAAGGCTCACTGTTGCAACAACCAGTAGGTAAGATGGACCCTCTAAGGGACCCTACCTAGGAACCACGGGGGGCTTTGGAAGAAAGTCCCCCCCCCACCTACCTGCGAGACTTGGTACCCAAGGTGACCATTCACAGGAAGATGCAAGCAAAGAAGGGGGTGCCCCCTGACAGGGCCCTTGAATGAGCACAGACCAAGCCCCAGGGGTGCTGGAACCCCATGTAGGATCAATAACCTACTGTGCCGAAGAGCCCAAGGGCTCGGTATATAAGGGACATCATCTGACACGCCACCAACGGGCCCACCAGCTGCAATCCTGCCTGGTGAAAGTAAGATGTCAGCAAAGGGGGACAGAGCCCCCGTAACCAGGAGTCCACTTGTTGCCAAGGAAGAAGTCTCAAGCCTGAACCGAATCCAAGGAATGGAGATAGCGGATAAGGGACCAAGAGGGATTGAGGCGACTGAGCACCCATCCAGAAACTCCCAGGGGAAACCGCCGGCCGACCAATCCACTCGGCCTGACGTAGAGATTGGGGAGTAAGGAAAGACGACCCGGTAGGTCCTAATGCGGACGCCCCCCCAGGCATGTCCGAGACATCACCCCCATTCGCGCCATGGCGAGTAGCCTGGGAGCGAAAGAGAGGCCACAAACAATGCCTCAATCCGCAGGGTTGGTCCTGCCACACCGCCTAGTAACGGTCTTGGTGTCCAGCAGACACAGGGGGAACTAAGAAGATCTAGAACTCCACAGGAGGTCGGAAGCCCCTCTTGCACAGGGCGCCTGTGTCCCAAGACAGAGATGTCATATAGGGACTACCTGTGAGAGTAGAATTGCCAGGCCTACCATAGGCCAGTGTGACCCAGACTGCCTCATACTGTTGAGGGAAGGAGGAAGGTTAATATAGAGGCCATAGCCCCATTCTGTTAAGGGCGACCTGTAAGTAAGCCCAAACTCTGTAGGCCTAGTACGGCCTGCACCAATTCCTGAGGGAAAAACAGGGGCTGGAAGCACCCTGACAACCACTGAGAGGGACCGCCCAGCAAATGCTATCCTGTGTCCAGGGGAACTACCTCCTGGAACCACCAGAAGGAGAAAGTACATTCCTAGATGGGAGACAGCTGCTGCAGCAGTACCCGAAGGGCGAGGGCGTCCCTTCATGCTTGGGAGGTCTTGGCAGATTTGGACTTATTCCTGCCAGAGGGCCCAGGGCGTTACCTGCCCACCCCATGGTGGAAATCCACACCGAACAGTTGGAAGCACACCTCAGGTTCGCAGGGAGGTGGAGGGGTGGCCCTGCCCCGGGGAGGCCGGGACGGCCTTCTGCGTAGGGGTGCCTTACCCTTTTTTCCAAAAAGGTCCAAACGGGCACCAAATAGTCGCCGTCCTCTGAAGGGAGGCCAGTGTGAGCCTTTTTCGTAGCATCGTCAGCACCCCACTGTCGCAGCCAGACCAGGCGGCGAATAGCTACCACAAGGGCAGAGGTTCTAGCACACATCTTAATGGTGTCATCCACATCATCACAGTCACAGTCACACATCACAGTCGCATTAAACCCCCCCAAGGGAGGTCCTCAGGTCAGTGGTCAAGTACTTTTCTAACAAGAGTCCTGGCGGCCACTGCAGTGATTGCCGCGGCACAGACCGGGCGCAGAGCCTTCCACACGAAAAGGCGTGGGAAGCCAGTCTGTCAATGCGCCGGTCCTCAGCATCCCGAAGGGTACGGTAATAAGGAGCCGTCATGAAGGGGGGGTTAGTAACCCCTATAATCAGTGCATCCACCACAAGAGGTGCTGACCAAAAATTAACCACATCAGGAGGGAAAGGGTACTTCCAATCCCAGACCCCTGGGACCCCTTTAAGTTTACAAGGCGATTCCCATTCTTGGGATATAAGATTCTGGAAATGATCCTGTTCCAGGAACTCCAAGCGCGGCGGCGCTGTGTGGAAACTCTCCTTCTTAGGCTTGGGAGCCTCTCCAGGAGGGGAGATTGACAAAACCTCAAAGATCTTAATAAGAAGTTCATCTGTGTCACACAGGCCCCAAGAACCGGGCCCAGAATCATCACGGCTCCCGGGCATCTCATCCGAGGAGCCCGAATCTGAGAATAGCTCACCTTCCTCAGAAAGATCAAGGTCCTGCATATCAGCAGAGTCATCGGTATCGTTAGGAACCGGAGAGCCAGGAGGCGTCAGGGACCGCTTCTTTCCAGGGCCCATATGCTCCGCCAATCCAGACAGCACCTGCTCCGCTGTAGGCAGCACGCGCGGCACGGCTTGCTGGTCATCCCCGCTCGAGTGAGACTCATCAGGAGTGAGGTTTAGGTCCGGGGAGACGGGTGTATTGAAGGGAGGTGCAGCCACTGGCAAACCTGATTGCAGGGTCAGTGCCTGTTCAGCACACGGTCCGCAGACCCGTGCTCTGTCAGCATCAGCATGGGGCTGACCACACACCGCACACAGCCGGTCATGTCCCAGAGGGATCCCGGGTACATAATTCTGAGATGCCTCCATATGGTGATTATCTGAGCAGTATGCCCACAGGGATTTACGCAATAGGCAACCCTGGATGCCCCAATAGCCGCTAGGAAGTGGGAGAATTTGTTATGTGGACCCTCTGTAATATATGTGAGGCCGGGAGAAGCCACCGAAGTCCTGGCGTCTGAAAGACATAATGGGACAAGAGGGGTGGTGTCAGTGCAGCCGAATAAACACATAGAACAATGCCGCCCCGGAGGGCACTTACATGACCAAGGGAGGAGGCGGAGTGCACCACGCGCGCGCGATGATTGTCAAAATGGCGCCAAGCAAACCTCGAGGGCCGGGCCTGATCTGGCTGTGGCGCGGAGCGCGTCATGCCGAGTCCCCGCCTCCCCCAAAGAGCGCGAAGCTCTAACCAACGAAAAGAGAAAGACAGTAGTGGATAGAACGCACATACATAATGTTGCTGTCACGCTAAAAAATGATGCTGCCGTCTGGGCAGTACACTAATGTTAATGAAAGGACAAACAGGCTCGCAACCATAAACTTATGTGGAGCAAAGAGCGCGACACTAACACCCAAGTAAAATAAAAGATCAAGGCCTTAAACGTGTTACATTACACTAGGACTGCCACACATACCCCCCTTTCTTTTCCCCCGAGCTACGGGAGGAAGTGAGGGAGAAGCGGACCTGCGTCCAGGGACTAACTCTGTGAGGGGCACGGGCAAAAATGCGGGAGGGGCATCCACTAGAGGCTCACCATCAGCCTAACCGCCTACCCTATGGTGGGGGATCGCGGTGGAGCATGACTCCGTTAAGCACACAAGGTGCTGCCTACCTTCACCCGACCAATGCAGCCCAGGCTGGGAAGCATATTCTTCATAAAGAGGACGGGTGGAAATAGTCCCACAGGGCCACGGGCTGTAAAGCCCTGCTCGCCTGCGAGAGCGTGATACTTCATGTCTTCGCAGTTCAGCACTGCAGAGAAATCTGGGGATTTGTGGGAGGTCCCTGGGTATATGAAGGGCCGGGAGGAGCCTGTTTTTGCATGTCTGCAGTGAACAGCGCCCTCTGGCGGAGGATTACCTATGTGTAAGTATTATAGATGGAGCAGGACGTGCTGTATGCTTAGAATACTTTGCTACAGAGCTCAATTTACTCTCCACTGTGGGGGTAATGGGAAATATATGTTATTTCTGACATCCCAGGGCCCCTTTTTCAGAACAGTAACGTATTCTTAACAAATGTCCCCTCTCAACAGTTTTACACTGCCATACCATCTGCCAACACAGATAGGTGACATTTCCCATAGCAAGTCCAGCTTCACTGGAGCTGTACATACACGTCATAGGGGCACAGCTTCAAGGAGAACCCATGCTACATTTTACACCCATGGCCTAAAAGTCGGAAAGTCTGATCTGTAAATCGCCAGACGTGGGGAGCCTTCTTCCTTCCCACAAGCTTCAAACGCATAGTTAAGCCAGACCCACTCCAGCATGGTACCGTGAATTACTGGGCCACTGTTCACCCTAGCCACAAGCCCAAGACTAAATGGTGCAACCATTTGATCTTTATGGGCTTATATCAGACATTTCCACTTTCACAGTAGGATGTAAATGCATTGTTGCTTCAGTCATATTCTCCAGACTTGGGACATTTCTCGTCAACATTTGAGGCCTCTAAGATTAAGGGAAGAGTTTTAATGGACAAGAAGGATATGACATTTTGGTATGTAAAAGTAAATCTAAATAGCTATACAGTAAGTCCTGCAGATAAGCAGATGTGGCAGTAATTTTGAAGCCATGTATTTATTACCACCTAACTGTTTTGGTCTACTTCATTATCCTAAAATGGGTCTCCCTAAGATAGCTTGCTAATCTTGTCTTGGCACTCCTAGGCCTTTCTATCTATACAGTCATTAACTCAATAGCTTGTGCTGAAGAGAACCAAAAGCACACATATGGGACAATAAAGGTGAGAATTGCACATCTCAGTTATTCTGAGATGCTTATAGTAGTGAAAAGAAGCACATTTCAGAATCCATTGTGTAAGTACTTTCTGTAAAGAAAATGCTCTTTTCCTTTTAGATTCTTGCAGCAGTGGGCTTTTTGGGCTCTTTCGGTCAACTTAATTTATCTTCCTGAGATGACTTGCTACTCTTATCTATCTCTTTGAAATAGTTTTTAATATATCATCTTGTTTTTTTTTTTAATTGTCTACTATAAACAGCTATAAAATACCACTCAAAATTGTCACAATTTATTTATAACCTTACATTCCAAAATAACATTCCCTTATTATTTTATGTATAAATGATTATTCCCATATTCCCCTAAATAATTAGTAAAATTGAAACAAAAAACATTATTAGTGCAAACTGAAAACGATCTAAAACCATCTTGTGTTTGTTCAAGGCTTGATTGTAATCCTAAAAAGCAACAGCAGCTTCTAATTCCTGCTCGTGGGGAATGATTGCAAACAAGCATATTACATTTATGGTAATTAAATATAATTGAAATGTCACTTGGACACAATTTTTCAATATGTTGACTCTAATGTATGATGGTATATTACCAACTGTCACAAGTAGGAGCATACCCATCTGCTGCACCCTATCTACTCCTTTGTCAGCAGTGTGTTATGGGATGTATTTTTTCTTGTGATTGCCTCCTGCAGCATCACCTTCAGCACTGCAGCATCCCTATTGCTGAACGAGAGATGCCAGCAGGCCTTTGCTGATTGAAACGCTTCCAAGAACAGCACATCGCTGACTTTATTGGGAGGTTGCCGTGTTGTGCCAGACACTGTTGGCGACATTCTGCAATGTCTTGATGACACCTGCTGCGCCTGTTGCTAATTACTCCTATTTCCTGAGCATGTCTTCCATTTCTGTGTGGATGATCTTTTCTATAGATTCTGACCTGGTCTCTGGTCCACTAATCTAATTCTACAGATGTCTGCCTCCATCTCGGCTGCAGTCCATAGTCCTGCTCTGCACCAGTTGTGCAGTGTTAGAGCTTCTCACACAGTACTTTTCTGAACTACCAATCGAGACCAGTGCTTGATAGTGTGTATTAGTGGGAGACTGCTACGTACCTCGTAGTTTATCCTACATATATGCGAAGGGGGGGGGCTGGTCTGGGAGGTACCTGGTGGTTTGGGGCAAGGCGCTTCTGAGCCGAAGTTCAGAAAAAGGTTCAAGGATAAATTTGGGTTGGTCCCCCTTAGAGTGGTGTCTTCAAGACCCTGAAGACACCACTCTAAGGGGGACCAACCCAAATTTATCCTTTATCCTACATAGTTATGTTTCCAAACTGAGGTTGTGTCTACGTGGCACTCACAACATGCTTGCTAAAGATGTATTAGGTTCTATATTTTGTGTTAGAAACCTAACAGCTGCTGAATTCAATTTGTTCTAAATTCTCTCTAAATATTTTGGAGTTCCACAATTCTGGCATTGGATAACGTGCTTCCAGGATGAGGACAAGCTGTGTGTATTGCTGAAGACTCTAAAATGTGCTGCTGCTAGTTCACTAACAGTACCAGTCCAGAGTCTACATAAGAAAAAAAATAAGAAAATTGTTATATTCATAATCTGAAATAAAGTTTGAACAAGAAACCTGCCTGGATGAATTTCAGCCAAAGAGCCTTGCTAGACTTTTAAATAAGTAGCTACAGAGCAATGGCAGGAACAGCTGCTTTGCGCTGCAGAATATTAAGTGGTCATGAATTCTTACCTTCTTGTGATTTGTCAAACACATGGCCTGTCTCTACTAGATGTTTCCTATGGCTGGGTGGATGTAGCTTGCATAACTAAGAAATACTACTCATAGATATTTCATGACCTCAGTTTTAATAGCAGACAGAAGAATCTCGTGGTATTGTAGGGCTGGAACATTCATCAACTACATCTATCTTAAAAGTACAAATACACTTCCTTACAAGAATATACTGACCTTTTTACTTTGCCTGCTGAAAGAGATGACCTTCCAACCAAATATATATATATTTTTCTCAGGGGATCGTTTCTGACATGAAACTATGTAGGTGTCATCAAGACGCTAAGATCCCGGCTGCAGTTTCACCTGGCCGCATGTTGGTGTCACTGGCATGACATTTTGACTTCTCAGGTGTTCACCAGCAGGTGGCTCTGTCTGTCTCAGCATTAATTGGCTGCACCTGAAGCCAATTACTAATGGTTAAACCGGAAAACAACTATTTTTCACAAAATGGGTTTTGTACCGGCACAGGGAGACATCACGATTGCAGATGCCCCCCTGTGCATGAAAAGGGAGAAATCCAGCGATCTGATTGGCTGGCGTGGTCACGCGACTGCCAGAGTTCTGCCACATCAGAGCACCGGATTTCTCAAATACGGAGGGATGCACCAGTATAAGGTTCACTACCACAGCTTCCATACATGCCTTCTGAGGTAATGTCTGTCTCTACCACAGTAGAATGCCAGGATGCCACATAGGTCCCTCTATATGACTGCTGTTTTTGGCATATTCATTTTGACTCCAGATGTGTAGCGACAGATGAGTGACAGTAGCGTTATTTTCACAGCGCCCGCTAGTATTCGCTGTGCTTGGCCGTTGTTCGGCTGTTGACAGCGACTCAGTCGGTGTGCGGTAATGTTGAATACGGGGTTAGGAGTCGCTGTTTGACAGGTTCCGCGCTGTATGGGAGCGCATGACAGCGAACGGCCATAGCGAACGGCTCCCAGCATATTCATTAACAAATCACGCTCCAAAAATTCTCGCGCTGTGAAATGCTTGTTTAAACCCCAGAGCGCTGGTGGCGATGGGTTAAAAGTAGTTTTTTAACCCCCAAACAACCATATTTTTTGAAAAAAAAAAAAACATGTTTTTCAAAACATTTTGTAATATGAATACATTAATATCAGACCTGTAATATCAATTCTGCACAAATTTTTTTTTTTTTTTTTTTTTTAACTTAAAAAAAATATCTAACATTGCAGAAGTGGTCACAGAATTTTTGACATTTAAAAAAAAACAAAAAAATTAATAGCAATTAATTATGAATATTTAAAGATTGCTCCATTGAAATGCATTGGAGAGCGCCAGGTAGCGAGAGGTCATACCTGTCGCTGTTCAAGGTCGCTCGCTGGCGCTGTGGGGTGAGGCTGGAATAATGATGAATGATTCGCTATCTGGCGCTCTGTCAGTCGCTAAGCAGGATCGGCTTGATAAATGTGTGATTGCGGAGGGGAGCCGGCGTTCTCGTGGCGGTGAGCATCATTACCGTTCGCTCACCATTCGCTACCTGGCGCTATCCCTTGTTAAATAAGGGCCTATGAGTTGTATCTGTACTTATTGTGTTGTTTTAGTTGTGGCCTAAAGATAAGGAAGCAGCCTTGTGACGGGAGGGTTCGATACCCGGCCAGGACATGACTGAAGTACTCTTGAGCAAGGCACCTAACCCCCCAACTGCTGCCTGGGCGCACCCACTGCTTGTGTTAATCTCACTGAATTGATGGGATAAATGCAGAGGAAAAATTTGTGTGCACAAGCATACAATGGCCATATATGCCCCCCAGCCCATAAATATATGGCTATATAAAGAACTTTTGTTAAAATGTGTAATATATATGCAACTTTGCTCCCTGGCTATTTTCAATTTCCCACTTTTATGGATATGCATAAAACATGTCATACAAAAGAAAGGGGTACACAATAGGTTACGCCTATGCCATATTTATATAGCAGTCTTATTTTCACGGTGCACTGCATACCTAAATTCATCGCCCATGCAATCTAGCAGCCCAGGGTGTTTTATTTAATCTCCAGGAAGTAGCATGCCGCTAACTGTATTGTGTGTGCGCTGTTCCAACTACCCTGCCAAAGTTCACCTGCTTCTCATTTTCTGTCAAACCCTTTTACAAACGTTGCCTTGTCTATGTCTCTGTGCAAAGCCCTGCTGACAACCCTGCCACGTCTGACCACTTCTTTGAGCCAGGCCCAGATGCTGACCTTCTTGTCGGATCACATTCCTGTGCCAAGCCTAGTTGCTGACCCTGTCTTGTCTGACCATGTTTCTGTGGCAAACCCTGCTGCCTCATTTCATTGCCAAGTATACATTCCAGCATTGTCTGGCTTAACCTCATTACAACTTCTGGGCCCCATTGTTAAACCCCCTACTCTCCAACCCTCGCTGTACTACAGTTCCAGTCTGTTATCCCCGTTTACTCTGCTAGCCTTGTCTGTATTTGCAGGGATACATATCATTGCAGTCTAGTTGGCAGCTGTCGAGTGGCCCTGTTAGATGAACTGCACCGGTGCCGACTCTGGAACACCTCCGCATGCTGTCCAGCAATAAGCACAACAATCCAAGGGATGTCAGTTTTAGACTGTATAGCAGTCCTTGGAAGGGGTTTAGTTCAGCAGCTAGGGTGTGGGGTTAGGTGAGGAATTCCGGTCAGTGGCTGGGGAGGGGGGTGAGGTGAGTGGTTTAGTTGAGCATCTTGGAAGGAGGGTAAGTAAGGTGTTTAGCAGAGAAGCTGGGGTGTAGGTGAGCGGCTGTGTTGGGAGTTTAGGTGAGGGGTTTAGGTCAGCAGCTGGTGGTTGTGTGCGGGGTTTAGGCCAACAGCAGGGGGGGGGTAGGGTGAGGAGTTGAGGTCAGCAGCTGGGCTGGTTGGGTAAGGGCTTTGGGTAATCAGCTGGGGAGGTTGGGGAAGGGGTTCAGCTCAGCAGTTGGAGGGGTGGGTGAGGAGTTTAGAGCAGTAGCGGCAAGCCCAAGAAAAGCAGCTGACCCCAGATCTCCAAGAGCGGGATCCAGATAGGCGCAGGCTCCAGATCTCCGATGGACAGGGCTCAAAGGAGCAGCAGGACCTCGATCTTCAGCGAAAGGCCAAAAATAGGTGGTAGGACAAAGAACTACATGACTACAGTGGCGGGTGATGGGGAGCTAGTCCTGGTCTTTTAGGTAGGATTCCCGGGGGCTACACTTTGTTCCCTGAGAAACTCACCTCTTCCCGTGACCGCTCGCCCAATCAGTTCGCTTGGATCCTCTGACATCACACCATCTAAGACGTAGGACTGGGAAGAGGTGAGTTTCTTCGGGCGATCTGGGGGGTTTCACACAGCGGGGCATCCCCGACTGGCGTGCCCCGGAGGAAAGGACCAAAACCCAGGATAGTCAAAATCCTGGGTTTTGGTCCACTTTAAATGCAGACAGTGTGAGTGTGGGGGGTGAGGGTGTAAGGGGTTAAATGCAAACCGTGTGCGGAAGAGAGAGGATGCAAGCGGTTACATGCAGACAATGTATGTGGAAGGGGGGAGAGGGCACAAGGGGTTAAATGCAGAGCCCTGCATTTTTACTGGCTTTGCAAGGCTCCTGACACACAGAAGTCACATGACCACAGCCTGGAGGCAGGGAAATAAGGTCCTGTTAACAGCTGGGAGAGGCTCTGTCCCCCTACATTTAACCCCGTGCGCCTTCTCTCTTCCTCCTCGTGGATAGGGGGCATAATGGTGCCAGCAAGGGTTTTATGTATCTATAGCAGTAATAGCACAATCCATCACACCCCCCACAAGTGGCCACCCTAGGCACAGGCCTTTCTAATGGTAAATACAACCCTGAGATGAGGGAAAGCACCATCCTGAAATGTGCACAGGTGTGATGTAAACTAGGGCTGGACATGCTTACAGTTACTAGTAAATAAAAAAGAAGACAAATGTTTTTGCCAGCTGTATAGGAAGATTGTCCTGCAGATGGTTTCATTATCAGCTTCAATTTGCACTGTTAAATGAATGTAATATTTCCTAGGCATGTGTAACCATGATGTTACGCAACATTCAATTAGTAGTAGCTGGGATTAGTAAGCGTTCTGACTGGCTCACAGGCATCACACATTGCAAACCCGGCCAAATGTCCTATTAGAAATGCCAGACAATAGGCTGCTTTACCGGAAAGACGCTGTGAGTAGATAAAAGATTACTCATCATGCGGGAACATTGAGCTGGCCAAGCTTAAAGCGGACCAAAACCATTGTAACACAGCTCTACAGTCTAAAACACTCTAGAGCTGGGTTACAGCTTGCTAATAGGGCATCCCGCTGTGTGAAATCCCCCGGATTGCACATATGTGCACCTAAGGAATTGATCACATGACACACGCCCAGGCCTCTGGTGGCTTCCACAGCACTCCTCTAGCTGATGCAAGCACCTGCCACCTGTATACTGTATCTGCAGAGCTGGTGTCAGCTGCAAGCTTCCCCGCAATTGTACCATTCATATCACATTGCTGGGGAGGGCAGTGAGTGCTGAGCCCACACACGTGCCATGGAAGCATGCATCAAGGTAAATAAAACAATCCCAGGGGTTTTACAGGCAGGGGCATCCCAAATCCAAGGTAAGTGACATTACTGCGTTTTAGTCCGCTTTAATGAAATATTAAAATATTAATAATATAAATATTAAACCAGAACACCAATTTTGACAAAGTACAAGGGGGCATCCCAAATCCTGATGCAGGAAACATGGGGAAGATAGGGAGAATGGAAGAGGTAAATAGTGGCTGCCCAGTATAGAGCTTCCTGGAGGCAGCGCACAGCATGATATTGGGATGCCCCCTGTCCTGCCAGGTTAGGAGGACTAACTGGAGGCCTTCTTAGGGGGGTAGAATTGGCTGAGACATGCTAGAGAGATGGGAATATGTAGGGATTGGAGGTGCAGGGAAAAGTGTCTTGCTGCTGGGTACAATAAACCGGACCAACAGTCTGGCACAGTTGGAAAAGAAAGGTAGTGGGCATTTTGGAGCTTCTTCTTCCAGCACCTCAGCCATGCTGCTGCCTGGATTCAACTGACATAACTGACAATGCACAGTAACAGGAAGCCCAGCAGCACTTCCTGTTTGCAGGTGGCCTGAAAATGCATCAGCTGCCATTACCCTGGGGAGGGGTGCATATGAGCAGTGTTTGTTGTGTTGGTCTGGTTTAAGTAATTTTTGACTGTTGGTCCACTTTAAGTAGACAGACAAGCAGGACCATAGTCTGTAAAGTGGTATTGGGATTTACAGTGTATGAGAAAGGGGAGAATCTCCCAGATTAGAAGTGCAGTATCTAAAACACAGTAGGGTTGATTCAGCACCGTCATTTTTCTCCTTGGTACAATGCAGCATCATTTTTATGTGTGCAAATGTTTAAAATCTTTAAATCTTTTTTAAAAAGTGTTTAAATAGAAACAAGATGAGTAAAAAATGTGCTGAATCAACCCCAATCTGGTTATTGAAGTATTCTGGCCTTAAACCACAGTTAACAACAGACTCACAATTTAACTAACCCCCCAATTTATCTAAAAGTGGACCAAAACCCACGCCAATTGGCCCAGGAATCCATAAGATTCCAGGCCCGATCGTTTCCCTCCCACCGGGGCATCCCAATTTGGTGTAAGAAGCTCCCCAGGTCACCCCATACACTTACCTTCTTTCCTGGTCCAATGGCAAACCTCATCCCCACTATCCCTCCCGCAGGCATTTGTGAATGGCCGACACGGGCACGCTCCCTGTTAGAGGGAAGCAGGGGGTGCAGCCACCAGCGCACTCAGAGCGGCTGGCCTTAGACGAAGGCTTAGACGATGTGACGTCAGTGGCTCTGAGCACGCTGATTGGACGTGCATACGCTGTAGGACCAGGCATCGGTGATCTGGGGGGTTTCACACAGCGGGGCACCCCCGCCCTGGGGGAAAGGTTCAAAACCCAGGATAGTCAAAATCCTGCGTTTTGGTCCACTTTAAAGTGGACCAAAACCCATGGTGATCGACCCAGGACCCATGGCGATCGGCCCAGGAACGCATGTGTGAGCCGTGGCTGTATCTCCGCTATCCCTCTAGCGGGGCATGTGCCTGCGCCAAGCATTTGAAAATGGTCGGTGAGGGCACGCTCCTTATTAGAGGGTAGTGGGGGATGTGGCAGTCAGCGAGATCCGAGCTGCTCGCCTTAGATGTACTGACGTGAGCAGGTCTGAGCACGCTGATTGGCTAAGCGGCCGTGCATTCGCCGTAGGATCGGGAACAGGTGAGTTTGTTTCATTTTCCTCTGGGGCAGTTTCACACAGTGAACACTCTCAATCGGGGTGCCCCAGGGGCAAGGACCAAAACCTAGGATAGTCAGGGTTTTGGTCCACTTTAAAGAGGGGCAACCCCTGCCCTAGAATTTGATGGGATACTTTAAATAGTCATTGGCCAGCAGAATGCATTTCTTTCAGTCCAGACTGATACTGCATGACTGATCAAAGAGCATTTAGACAGGATGTTTTTCTTCCATGTATTGTGCTGTGGCACAAAATGCCAAGGTTGTTCCTAGTATGGCTTAGCATGAAAGAAATGCCGCCGCCGCTCTTTTTGGAATTTTAAGCAGTGATTGTAAAAGAAAAAAAAAATCAAATGGCTTACTGAGTTGGTGAGACATTGATGTAATTGTGGATGGCTCAACAGAGCAGAGAGGACTTGACGTGATTCGATATGGGGATGCAGGGCTGGATTAAGTGTGGTGGAGGCCCCTGGGCACAAAATCTGGTGGAGGCCCCAGATACAGTATTTTTTTTCCTTTAAAATAATAGTCCAGCCAAGTAACTGATTGGTGGTTGTCTGGCACCCGCCTACATACAGGAACGTCAGATTGAGTCTCTTGTGATACCCTTGTACAGGTGCATGCTGCTCGGGAACTCCTGCTTTGCCATTCTGGGTGGGGGGTAGTGTAGTCGCCCAGCTGGTCCAGCAGAAAACATTTCCCTGCATTAAGCTGCCAGCGGCTGTGCTTGGTGGCTTATGTGCAGTGAGCAGACGCTGAATGACAGCTCTGCACCCATCCATCACTGTAGCGTTGCTGATGGCGGCTTTGCTGCTCTAGACTCTCCGTCCTGCCCTGTGGTGGCTTTGGCGGCAGGTTTGCCCAGGCACGCCCCAATGCCACCAATGGCTTTGTTGCTGGCCCAGCAGCCCATCAGACCAAAGACTGAAAAGCCTCCTGGAGCAGACCATAACCCAAAGGTTGGTGGAGGCTCCCTTTGCAGGGCAAGTGGTGGAGGCTCTGGGGCACACGCCCCTTGCACCCCCTCATAATACGGCCCTGCAGAGATGATTTGAACTAGAGACAAGGGTGACCAATCCCAAACAAGCTGTTCTGAAGAAGGAAATACTTGCCTACTGTGTTTATACCTACTTTGACTTCCCCTGTCCAGTCAAAAAAAAAATAAACTCTTCTATCTGTACTTGCCAACCCGCAGGCTCAATTCCATGGAATCCTGCAAGCTGCAGCAGACCTAGTTTTAGCACGGCAGAAAGCTGCCGCTATCGGGGGTAGATGCTCGTAGGCCGGTTGGGAGCATGTTCACAGCAGTGTCTGAAGGACTACAGGGAAATAACCATGGGGAGGTAGGACCCTAGAACTACTAAAAACTCTAAAGTGCTTAAGGGCAACTTGGCCTAGTACTGCTGTCCTGTCAGTCCTGATCCCACTGCAGGCTGGTGAGTATTCTTAAACCGGACCTTCAGCGTGATTTAATGAAAAGCCCAAACTCTTAAAAAATTAAAATTAATATATTTTACGTTTTTAGTCACTAACTTATTATTCTTCCCCCCACTGGGCTGCAACTCTGTTCAGGAATTTAGGATACGGGCGCCATCTTGACTCAGAAGCATCACACTTACTGAGGAGAGGAGAGTGGGATAAGGTACAGGGGGGCGGATTATAGCTGTGCTTTGCTCAGACAGAGCAGAGCTGAGGTCAGGTAACGTCAGCAGTCCCAGAATGCAGAGCAGCACAGTCAGGAGGCACTTCCTGTTTGCAGGCTGCCTGATAAGATGGCGGCTTCCATAAGCAGCCATCTTGGATGTTTAAAGGCTCATAACATGCAGTAGATGCAGGTAGGATGATTTTTAATGTGGACAATCTGTATGTACAGGGTGTGGGAAACATATAAGATAGACTCTTATTCAGGGTGAAGGTCCGCTTTAAGTGCCTGCTGCATGTTAGTGTCTCCTCTCTCCGACATTTAGCACATGGCCTAGGGTGGCAGGTTGCACTCCCTCAAGGAGGGTTTCTAAGCGGTAGCTTTGTAGACTTTATGTCTAATTAAAGTCCCTTTCCAGGCACACACTAGCTTCCTTTCATTATACCCCCCTTGGGAACAGTATAAAACAATTTAATTAAAAGTGGACCAAAACTCTTTATGACTATCCTGGGTTTTGGTCCATGTCGCTGGGGCACCCCGCAGGTCGCCAAAACAAACTCACCCTTTCCCGGTCCTACGGCACATGTGCGGCCGCTCGTCCAAACAGCGCACACAGATCCGCTCACGTCAGTGCGTCTAAATGTTTGTTTAAGGCAAGTGGCTCCGAGTTTGCTAACGGCCGCATCCCCTGCTCCCCGCTAACAGGGAGTCTGCCTGCGCCGGCCATTCATGGATGCCTTGCGCAGGCACGCGCCCTGCTGGAGGGATAGCGGGGATGCGGCCGTGGCTTGTGCATGCGCCGTCGGACTGGAAAGAAGGTAAGTGTATGGGCAACCTGGGGGGGGGGGGGGGGGGTTTCACACAGTGGGGCATCCTGATTTTGGATGCCCCGGGAGGAGGGAATTGATCGTCCCCGTAATATTAGTTTCCCAGGCCGATTGCCATGGGTTTTGGTCCACTTTAAAGCTGACCCACTGAACTTGTAAAATACATTTGGCCAAAGCCCCTGCCGATACTCCCTTCTTAGGGTGCAGAACTAGGAATGGATAGTTTTGCTTTTTGAATCGCCCTGGAACACCTTTTGTTTTGCTTTCCCTCTCTGTAAGATGGCATCGATCAGTCATTACATCGGTGTGGCAATGACATCATTGCCACACACAACAATGGCAATGAATGGAGGAGGCGGAGCTTTACAGCTAAAACAGGCGCCATTCTCTGGGATTAGGGTGCAGCTGGAGCAGTGAAAACTGGCAAAAGTTACTCTACATAGGGGGAGCAATTCAGGGGATGCTAGTTAAAAATGAATTTTGGTCCACTTTAAATTCAAAGTATCTGAAAACTTCAGATTATTTGTACAAATCAAAGAAAAGTAGCATTCCTCATTTAAATTTCTGAGTTTTGGCTTTATGACCCATGACCATGCTCTGCTGTGGTCAGAGACAGCTGTGGGGCCACGGTGGCTTTCCATGCTTGCTCACGCTGAGAGAGAGAGAGTAAATGGTTTTATTTTTTGCGTGATCCTGAGGGACTTTCATTGAAAGGAAAGCAAACTTTTGAGACCTGTTACAACTTCTACCCGGTGCTAAAGGAAAAAGAGGAGGCACATGGAACAGGCATCAGATGAGCTGCTTGCTGCCTTATTATTGCCGTTGGGGTAACAACAGCTAACAATTAGCTATGCCTGAAATATCACTTTAAGCAGGAGCTTTACGGTACATATATGCAGTTCTACAGTACATAAATGCAGGGGCGGACTTATAGTTTCTGGAGTCCCATGCAAAGCCGTGTATGGGGGCCCTAATCAGAAACACCCCCGTGCTACTGCCTGTTCATGCGCTGCGGGAGCGTGAGCAAACCCAGAGCATTTCACACAGAGGAGCTTCCTGGCATTGGCGTCCATGGCATAGAGTGGTGTGTGGATTTTCCAATTTATACTCCCTATGACATCCCAAACTAGGATACCCCAGTGTGTAAATTGCCACACCCACTCATCTAACCAACGCCACATGTACAGGTCATGGGCTCGCTATACCTTTAGCTAGATGCATACCGGGAGCAGTCATTTGGGATTCGCCGGCCTGGGCACGCCCCCAGCTAGAGGTGAGCGGGGATTCATCCAGCTTGCTAGCTGCATCTTGCATAACTTAATGGAGCTGAGCACACTGAATCAGCATTAGCTGGTTCACGTACTGTAAGTGTACAGCGGCTTCCTATATGCTGCACACTGCTGTGTTAAACAGAACCTTCATTAAAGAGGACCAAAACACAACCTAGCATCTATAAGACGCTAGTTCCAGTTAAAGTGGATCTTCACCCTAAATAAGAGCCTATCTTATATGTTTCCCCCATTACATACAGATTGCTCACATTAAAAATCATCCTACCTGCATCTACTGCATTTTCTGAGCCTTTAAACATCCAAGATGGTGGCTCATGGAGCATCAGGCAGGAAGTATCTTCTGACTGTGTTGCTCTGCATTCTGGGATTGCTGTCCTTTTCCCCAGCTCTGCTCTGTCTGTGCAAAGCACAGCTATAACCCCCCTGCACTTTATCCTGCTCTCCTCTCCTCAGTATGTGATATCTAAGCCTGCTATGACCGAATAGATGGTGCAGACATGCACAGCCATGGATGGACTCAGGGAATGTGCTGCTCACAAGTAGCTTTTAAAGTCAACCAAAACCCAGGATTTTGATTTACCTGGGTTTTGGTTCTTGCCCCCGGGGCACCCTGATCGGGGATACTCCCCTGTGTGAAACCCCCTAGGTCGCCCAATCTCACTCGCCCTTCCTCGGTCCTGCGATGTATGGGCAGCCTCTCGTCCAGTCAGCGAGCACTTCGTCCATGAGCTTGTATAAAGTGACCAGATCCGAGTGCGCTATAGGACGCATTCCCTGCTACCCTTTAAAGCAGACCAAAACCAGCTGAACTTGTGATATAAATTTGGCCAAAACCCCTGCCGATATTCCCTTTGTAGAGTGTAAAACTAGAAATGGATATTTTTTCGCTTTTCTAATTGTCCTGGAACACTGATTTTTTTTTTTTTGCTGTGCCTCTCTGTAAGATGGCAGGTGATCAGTCATTGCATAGGTGTGGCAATGACATCACAGTGGCAATGAATGGAGGAGGTGGAGCTTTACAGCTGAAACGGACGCCACTATGGGTTTAGAATGAATTGGGAGCACTGACAATTGCCAAAACGTACGCTTCGTGGGGGGAGCAATTCAGGGGATGATAGTTAAAAATGTGGTTTTTGGTCTGCTATAACAGGGAGCGTGCCCTTGCCGGCCATTCACAAATGGCAGCCGCTGCTCGCGCATGTGCCATTGGACCGAGAAAGAAGGTGAGTTTTCGGGCGACCTGGGGGGTTTGACACAGCGGGGCATCTCGAATCTGGATGGCAGAGGGAGCGAGTATGCCTACACAGGAGTCTCATAGACTCCAGGGTGGGTTTTGGTCCACTTTAAGCTCCCATTCAGCTTTACTAAGCTGCTCTCAGGGATTGCTGGCAAGGTATGTATAATGGGCTATCAGTGGGGTTTCAAACAGCAGGAAATCCTGATTTGGGGTAACGACCAAAACAAAGAAAATCCTTGATTTTGGTCTACTTTAAAGTCGACCAAAACCCATGCCGATCGTCCTGTAGATTCCCAGGCTGATCGACCCCCCCGGGGCATCCAAAATCGGGATCCCAGTGCGCTGATTGGACAAGTGGCCATGCATGCCCCATAGGACCGGGAAGAGGTGAGTGCCCTGGAGGAAAGGAGCAAAACCTAGGATAATCAAAGTCCACTTTAAGGTAAAAGTCCATACAACTGGAGGATGGCATATGCTGTGCTTGCTCCGATGAACCTATGCTTATCTCTCTGCTGACTAGAATTGAAAATGAGGCATGAGGTATAAGTCCTATCACCTGAATGTGAGGGCAGGGTGGTGCATTAGAGCTTGTAATTATGGGTGGGTGGGCTAATGACAGGCGCGGTGTTAGAAGAACGATAATAGCAGGTCAGCTTTCGAAATAACAGGCTACATATCCAGACTGCTGTGTCTGCTGCTTTATTCATGCTAGAAACCCCAATAAACCAGGTAACACAACAATCCAGCCCGTGGAAATGATGGGTTTGGTTTGTACAGTGGTGGTGATGCTTGGACCAAATTATAGAGAAGTGCTTATTTTTTACTATACAACCACAGTTTCATTGCAAATGCAAAAAAAAATAAAACTTTTGTTTTCTAAGACACTTAAACCGGACCTTCAGCAGGATTTAATTAAAATCCCAAACCCTTAAAAACTATTCCCCAGCATCTAAAATTACCGGTAATATATTTTAAGTTATGAGCCACTTACTTATCATTCTTTTCCCCACTGGGCTGCAACTCTGTTCAGGACTCTAGGATACGGGCAACGCCATCTTGACTCTATAAAGTGCAGGGGGTGGGGTTATAGCCGTGCTTTGCATAGACAGAGCAGAGTTGGGGTTAGGGAAAGGACAGCAATCCCAGAATGCAGAGCGACATAGTCAGAAGACACTTCCTGTTTGCAGGCTGCCTGATGCTCCATGAGCCGCCATCTTGGATGTTTAAAGGCTCATAACATGCAGTAGATGCAGGTAGGATGATTTTAATGTGAGTAATCTGTATATATAGGGTGTGCGAAACATATAAAATATGCTCTTATTCAGGACGAAGGTCCACTTTAAGGAATATGATTATTATAATGTTAATAATAAAGTCAGTTCATCATACCTCCTAAGTATCCCTAATTTGGAGGGACTGTCCCTCTTTTGAGTCCATGCCCCCTTGTCCCCCGTTGTTCTCATTTGTCCCTCTTTGAGGTTTAAGATGCAGATCTACATCAATAAATGATTCATTTGTCTTTATTTTAAGTGTTTCTATTGTTTTAACTGTTACACCTCATCTCCTATACACCCACATCTCCTATCCATCCCTTAATGAGGGGGGCGTGGCCTAATTTACCTACCAGAACCTACCTCAGTGTAATAGACCTGCCTCATGCATCAGTGTATGAGCAGCTATAGGGTGACTAAAGTGGACCAAAAATGTGAAAATAAATCTGGTCCACATAAAGGCACAGTCCCCAAAAATACAATTCTGTGATTACTCACCTGTAGAATTGGTATTATGAGTATACAGTACGTCCTGCTCCAGATAGAATACTTACATTCGGGTACTACTCCGCCAGATGGCGCTGGACTGCAGAGACATCGAAAATAGGCTCCTCCCGGCCCCTCAAATACCCAGGGACCTCCCACAATCCCCAGCATTGAAAAGCAGTTAACGAGAAGCCGGGAGAATTAAAACAGTAACTATAACAATAACAATCACCATACAGGGGATCCAAGACAAATGCAAAACCAAGGGTGGGGTGGAGCAGGACGTACTGTATACTCATAATATCAATTCTACAGGTGAGTAATCACAGAATTGTATTATTCTTAGTATACAGTACGTCCTGCTCCAGATATAGTACTTACATTCAGGACATCCAATAGCAGTGTCTATAAAGTAGGGTGGGATCCCCAAAGGTAACAGCAGACATTTGAAAAGGTATGAACAGAAGACCAAGTAGCGGCCTTGCAAACTTGTTCAACAGAAGCCTGGTGCTGAAAAGCCCAAGAGGCACCAATAGCACGTGTGGAATGAGCAGTAAGGCGGAAGGGAGGATTCTTCCCCTTAGCAGAGTAGGCCTGAATCACAGCCTGACGGATCCATTTGCTGATAGTAGACTTGGCAGGAGCCAAACCCTTCCTAGGACCAGAAGGGACCACAAAAAGAGCATCAGTTTTTCTAAAAGGTGCAGTAGCCACCAGATAGTACTTCAGACACCTAACCACATCCAAAGAATGCAAAACCCTCTCCTTAGCATTACTAGGATTAGGGCACAATGAATGAAGAACAATGTCCTGATTCAAATGAAAGGCAGACACTAGCTTAGGTAGAAAATCTGGCTTGAAGCGGAACACCACCTTGTCCTGGTGTCTCTCATAGTAGGGGGCTGAATGGAGAGCGCCGCCAACTCAGACACACGCCTGACAGAAGTGATAGCCACCAGAAAGACAACTTTGAGAGTAAGAATGGCCAGGGCAGCATCCTGCACACGTTCAAAGGGAGCACCCTGCAAGGCTGACAAAACCAAGTTCAAATCCCAAACAGGCACCATAGGCTTAAGTGGGGGACGCACATGAGTAACCCCCTGGAAAAAAGTCCTGATCAGAGAATGCTGAGCAAAGGACTTCTGGAAGAAAACAGCCAGGGCAGGAACCTGACCCTTCAGAGTACTGAGTTGGAGCCCCGTCTCCAACCCATGCTGCAGGAACTCCAGAATCCTGGGAATAGAGAACACACGACAGGGAAGAGACTTAGACTCACACCAGTCAATGTAGGCACGCCAAACCCTGTAATAAATGGAAGAAGACTTCTTCCTAGCCTTTCTCATGGTATCAACAACCAAGGTAGACAGCCCCTTCTCCATCAAGATGGAGGTTTCAGCAGCCAGGCCGTCAAAGCCAGAGTTTGTAAATTGGGATGGCGTAAGGGCCCTGAGTGAGCAGATCTGGCACCCTGGGCAGAACGTACTGATCTACTGTCAGCTGCACCACATCTGCGAACCACACTCTTCTTGGCCATCTGGGGGCCACCAGAATTGCTGGCACCCCCTCTAAAGCAATCTTGCGCAGAACCCTGCCCAGCAGGGGGAATGGAGGAAAGACATACAGGAACTGAAAGTCCTGCCATGACATTGCTAGAGCATCCGTGGTCAAGGCCAGAGGATCCTGGGACAGGGATACAAAGGCCGGTAGCTTGTGATTGTGACGGGACGCAAACAGATCCACATCTGGTTGGCCCCAACGGTGACACAGAGATTGGAACACCCTGTTGCAGAGGGACAATTCTCCCTGGCGAGAGGTCCCCCTGCTCAGAGAGTCTGCCAGCAGATTTTCAACCCCCGGGATGCACACAGCTGATATGCAGGGAACATTGGCCTCCGCCCAGGTCAGGATTAGAGACACTTCCTGGAGGGCCCTCTTGCTCCGGGTCCCTACCTGATGATTGATGTAGGCAACTGCCGTCTGGTTGTCCGAGCCCACCTGAACAGGCAGGCCCCGAAGGTGAGGAGTCAACTGAGCCAGAACTAACCTGATCGCCTGCAACACCAAGACATTGATAGGTGTGTGGGCCTCCTGAGGGCCCCACCTCCCCTGGAACCGCAGGGGCTTCCAGAAACCCCCCCCAACCTGACAGACTGGCATCCGTGGTGACCGCCTCCCAGGAGGGGGTCAGAAAGGATCTGCCCCCCAACAGGTTCTTGGAGTCCAGCCACCACGAGAGGGACCTCCTGACCAGCGGGGAAAGCGCAAAGACCCGGTCCAGGGACGCTGGGTCCTTGTCCCACACTGACAAGAGGTGGAGTTGCTGAGGCCTCAAGTGGAACTGAGCATAAGGGACCGCCTCGAAGCACTCCACCATCAGGCCCACCAGCTGCATTCCCTGCCTGATGGAGGGATGATGACAAAATAGCAGGAACTGGACCTGCGCAATCAGACTGTCCACCTTCTGCTGAGGAAAAAAAATCCTTCCCTGAACTGTATCCAGATTCATTCCCAGGAATGAAGTCACCAAGGAGGGGGACAGAGAAGACTTGGGGTGGTCAATCACCCATCCAAATGACTCCAGGGGGGACACCACCAGCTGAGTATCCAATTCTGCCTGATGTAGAGACTGGGAGGTGATGAGAATGTCGTCCAGATAAGGCAGCATGCGGATGCCCTGAAACCTGAGCAGAGACATCACGCCAGCCAGCACCTTGGTGAACACCCTGGGAGCTGAAGTGAGACCAAAGGGCAATGCCACAAATTGGTAGTGTTGATCCTCTAGAGCGAACCTGAGGAACCTTCCTTCCTGGAAATACAGGAATATGAAGGTAAGCGTCTTTGATGTCTACAGAGGTCATGAAATCCCCTGGGCGCAGGGAACTGATGGCAGACCGCAGAGTCCAGGAGGGACAGTTTTGGGCAGTGTGAAGAGGTTGGAATATAAGCCCTTGCCTTTTTCTCTTAAAGGGACCTTGCAGATGACCCCCAGCTCCAGGAGGCTTTGCACTGCCTGCACTAGATCCTGAGCTGACACAGGGTCCTGCCGGCGGCAGCAATTACAAGCATAATAAATGTAAAACAAGTCAGCGCGGCGGCTGACACCAAGAATAATATAATGAAGCATAAAAGCCAATACGCGTATATACATACATACATACATACACACCCCCTCTTTTCCCCCGAAGGCTACAAGGAGAGTGAGGGGGGACAGCGGGCACTTAACATAGGGCCCACTGATAGACAGGGGCAAGGGGCAATAGTGCGGGAGGGGCATCCCATAGAGGCTCACCATATGCCTGTACCGCCTACCCTTTGGTGGGGGATTGCGGTGGAGCAGCGCTACCTACCATCACCCGACCAGCGCAGCCAAGGCTGGGAGGCAATTACTGATGGAACGGGTGGGAATGGTCCTACAGGGCAGCAGGCTAATAGCCCCGCTCACCTGCGAGTAGAGAGAGCCATCTTCTTGTCCTTCGCAGTCCAGACTGCAGAGAAAATCTGGGGATTGTGGGAGGTCCCTGGGTATTTGAGGGGCCGGGAGGAGCCTATTTTCGATGTCTCTGCAGTCCAGCGCCATCTGGCGGAGTAGTACCCGAATGTAAGTATTCTATCTGGAGCAGGACGTACCCCCCAACACTTCCATGAAAATTCAGTAGTAGAAAATGTACTTTGTCCTGATTTTGAGTCCCGAGGCGTCCCCGATCCACCACTGCCCACTAGTGACCTCCTCCTTTGATTTCAATGAAGCCTGGTCTAGCAATGCCCAGTCTCACATGAGGGGTCAGTTTGTCTCAAAGGTCGCTGGTTAGCAGGTGTACCGCAGGACTCTAGTCCTACTGGACTAGGAAGTGTGGATAAAAAGTGAGTATGTGATTATTAAACCTTTTTTTACACATGTAGCCGCATCCCCGGCTTCCCTGTAGCTGTGCTCCCTGTGCCCAGCTATCCAGATAGGCTCGGTGCGGGAAGCGCGCACTCCACAGGGGAGGCGGGGATGCGGCCACTGCCTATGCCGGGTTCTAAGTTCAAACCTTTATGCCGTACATTAGTATGTGCTTCATAAAGCGCTGATTGGATGCTTTGGGAATGATGGAAAGGTTAGCGAAACTGGGCAATTTGGGGTATTCACACAGACAGGCATCCAACATCGCAATGCCCCACTGGGGCCACGACCAATCACCAGGATAGTCAAAAATACCATTTTGTGATTACTCACCTTTAAAATGGGTATTATAAGTATGTCACACACCCCGCTTCCACTATTCATGACATATGGGTTATGGTCCAGTAGAGGGCGAACTTCTGCAGAGATGAAAGCAAAAAAGAAGCCCCTCCCTGTCCATAAATACCTGGGACCTCCCACACATTCCCCAGTATATGACAGCAGTAAGGGGACCAGGAAGAGCTAATAAAACATTCTTAACCATAAAAAGGTTCACCATATAAAGGATCCAGAATACAAAAAAAGGGCGGGATGAAGCGGGGTGTGTGACATACTTATAATACCGATTTTAAAGGTGAGTAATCACAAAATGGTAATATTCCAAGTATGTCACACACCCCGCTTCCACTATTCATGACATATGGGACATCCAATAGCAGTGTCTGTCATGGGTGGAGATCCAAATACAGCAAAAAATGCACCAAATTAAACCACTGCAGCTTGCAGAACCTTGCGGCCAAAAACAGCATCCGCTGAGGCCCGCACATCAACCTTATAAAACTTTGAAAAAGTATGAACGGAAGACCAAGTAGCAAGTTACAAACTTGTTCAACAGAAGCCTGGTGCTGAAAGGCCCAGGAAGCCCCAACAGCACGAGTAGAATGAGCAGTGATCTTAAAAGGAGGAACCCTCCCCTTAGCGGAATAGGCCCCAACAATGGCCTGGCGTTTCCATTTACTAATGGTAGACTTGGCGGGCACCAAACCTGGGCCCAGAAGGCACCACGAACAAGGCGTCCGTCTTACGAAAAGGAGAAGTAGCAACCAAATAGTACTTCACACAACGAACCACGTCCAAAGAGTGCAAAACCCTCTCCTTGTCATTACTAGGCTTAGGACACAAGGAAGGGAGAACTACATCCTGATTAAGATGGAAAACAGAAACCACCTTAGGAAGGAAATCTGGTTTAAAACGAAAAACCACCTTGTCCTGGTGTCTCTCAAAGTAAGGGGCCTGAATAGACAGAGCCGCCAACTCAGAGACATGCCGAACAGAGGTAATAGCCACCAAAAAGGCAACCTTTGGAGTGAGCACAGAAAGAGCCACATCCTGCATCGGTTCAAAGGGAGGCCCCTGTAGGGCCGATAGAACCAAATTTAGGTCCCAGACAGGAACCAAAGGCTTTCTAGGGGCCGAACATGAGTGACCCCTTGGAAAATAGTCACTACCCCTGGAACTGATGATCTTTCCAGAAACCTCCCCAGCCCGACAGGCTGGCATCCGTGGTAATCGTCTCCCAACGAGGGGCCAGGAACGATCTGTCCCTCATCAGATTGCCTGATTACAGCCACACTGAAGGGACTGCCGAACCCTGGGAGACATCAGAAATGACTGATCCAAGGACTGTGGACATCTGTCCCATTTCAGCAATAGATGGAGTTGTAGCAACCTCATGTAGAATTGAGCAAAGGGGACTGCCTCGAAGGAGGCCACCATCAAACCCACCAGTCATCCCTAGCCGAATGGAAGGGCGAGGGTTGGTCAGGAGAACACGTATCAGATCCTGAACCCTCTGCACCTTTGGCTGGGGTAGGAACACTCTGGCCTAAATGGTATCCAGATTTATGCCCAGAAAAGAGATCTCCCTTGATGGGGAGAGAGAAGACTTGGGGTGGTTGATCACCCATCCGAACCTTTCCAGCGTCGCCACCACCGTCCTGGTGTCCAACTCCGCCTGGCAGAGGGAAGAAGCTGTAATGAGTAGGTCGTCCAAATACGGCACAATGCGAATGCCCTGGGCTCTGAGTAGGGCCATTATGCCTGCCAGAACCTTGGTAAACACCCTCGGTGCCGAGGTCAGCCCGAACGGGAGGGCCACAAACTGAAAA
This sequence comes from Gastrophryne carolinensis, assembly GCA_027917425.1. Lineage (NCBI taxonomy): Eukaryota > Metazoa > Chordata > Amphibia > Anura > Microhylidae > Gastrophryne > Gastrophryne carolinensis. Next base: position 71,820,684 of record CM051239.1, read on the forward strand.
TGCTGATCTCCCACCACGAACCTGAGAAATCTCTGGTGCGCTGGGAAAATTGGTACATGAAGGTAAGCATCCTTGATGTCTATGGACGTCATGAAATCCCCCTGACGAAGGGAACCGATGGCTGAACGCAGAGTCTCCATACGGAACTTCTTGGTTCTGATGAACCTGTTGAGAAGCTTCAAATCTAGGATGGGTCTTATGGAGCCATCCTTTTTGGGAACCGTGAAGAGGTTGGAATAATAGTCCCAGCCTCTCTCTGAAAGAGGCACCGAGCATATGACCACCATGTCCAGAAGATTCTTTACAGCCAACAGGAGCCCCTGCACCGCCCGAGGATCCGATGGCACCCAAGACCTTAGGAATCTGGGAGGAGGCCGGGACTCGAACTCCAGTTTGTACCCAGACGAGACTACTTCCAATATCCACTCGTCTGTGACCTCCTGGGCCCAGACCTGGAAGAAGAGCCGCAGCCATCCCCCCACCCGCAAGGTTGAGGGCGCCTCCTCCTTGTTGAGCTGGCTTGGCAGCGGGCTTGGGCCTGGAACCCCAGGTAGAGGCCGTACGGGCACGTCCTCTACCTCTGTTCTAGGAATGACCTCTAAAGCCAGAGTAGGCAAGACCTCTGCCCCCTCTGGCACTGCAAAAGGAAGAATTAAAGGAGCTTGCCCCCCCGAAAGGAGCGACGCAGCTTCTTACGCTGAGGTAGCTTCCCACCCTTCGCCACAGAATTCAATTTGTCTCCAAACAGCGTTCCCAAAAAGGGCAAAGCTGTAAGTGACTTCTTGGCCGCAATGTCAGCCGCCCACTGGCGCAGCCAGAATGATCGGCGCATGGCCACCAACAGGGCCGAAGTTCTACTACACATGGTAATAGTGTCGTCCATAGCCGACAAAACAAAATTCATGAACAATTCACACCTCTTAAGGGCTGTGAATTCATTCATTTAACATGTCCCTGATCTCCGACCTGGTGGCCACAGCCACGAGTGCCGATGCACAGACAGGCCGCAAGGCAGAACCCACACTGGCAAAGGCATGACATGCCATCTGATCAAGGCGCTTGTCCTCGCTATCCTTAAGGGTAGTGGCGTCAGGAGTATGTACAACGGAGGTGTTGGACAATCATAAAACGGGTGCGTCAACCTCGGGAGGGGAAGACCAGCGCTTCACCGCGTCTACCGGAAAGGGATACTTTCTATCCCATCCCTGAAGAACACCGTGAAGGCGACTTGGCTTCTCTCATTTTCTAAGAATCATGCTGTCAAAGTGATCCTGATTTGGAAACTCCAAGCGGGGCTTAGAGAACCCAAAGAATTCCCCCTTCTTCAGAGGGGCCTCCGCTGGTGGGGAGATATCCAGAACCTCTAACAGATGGGTCAGGACCTTGGGGGTATCCACAGCATCCCCCAGCGCCTGCCCGGCATCAGAATCAAAGAACTGCAATTCCTCAGTCTCAGATTCCTCAAACAATTCCCCCTCCTCAAGCGGGCAATAATCCGTCCAGTCAGGGGAGTCATAATCATCAAAATCAATTACTGGTGTAGCCGGTGACAGATGCCTTTTCTTAGCAGTGGCCTTTCTGCCCACTGAGCTAGAAATAATTTTCTCGAGGTTGGCCAGCCTGGCACATACATCCGACTCCCCACTAATGACCGTGTCACTTGGGGTGATGCGGGTGGGGTAGGAGAGGCGGGCGGCACGGACCCAGACGCCTGGGGTCCCGACTGCTGCGTTATGGCCTGTTGCGCACATGGTATGCAAATAAGTACATTCTCCCCCGTAAGGGGTACCCCACAACCCACACATAGCCAGGATTGTCCCGAAGGGAGCCCGAGCCCGGTATCCTGTGGAGCCTCCATATGGTGATTTTAAGGTAGTTGGGTCGCTATGACCCGAGGGAATTACGCTGGTAAGCAACCCGGGATGCCCCTTTAAATCCCAAGTGGGAGGATTTATAATTGCCCCAAATTTTTGCTAGGGACCCTAGGATCGGGAGAACCCTTTTTTAAGCAATTGGCACAGGGAGTCCTCCTGAAAGACACAAGGGATGTCCATAAGCACATGCACACGCACAACTGCATAATAAAAAAACATGTAAAGGGAACATAAAAAGCAGAGAGGCCAGCGCTGCCCCAAGCGCGACTTGGGGCACTCTGCAGGGCACTCACAGACACAGAAAATGGCGTCCAGCTAATCTGCAGCTCCTGAGGGAGAGAGAGAGGGAGAAGAAGGGGCGGGCCAGCGCAGATCCGCCCCCTTACAGACTCAGCCTGAGGGGGAGAAGCTCCCCAGACTGCATGCAGAGCGCAAGGCGGCAACGTGATAAGCACACAAGCACACTCACGCACTCAAGTGAAAGAAATAGCAGAACAAAGTCATCTTTGGAGGGGTTAGTGGAGGGGACCCGGAAGGGGGAGAACCCTTTACTGTAAAGTGTAAGGGAAGTAAATGGAGACAGGGAATCCCAAACCGGGATCACCAACCCGGATACCGCCTACCCCCTTGTGTGGGGTCTCACTGGGGAGCATGGCTCCCTAGGCACCTATTAAGGTGATTCCTACCCTCCCCCGGACTTGCAGCCGAGGCTGGGAGGCTAGTAAAGGGCTTAAAATATAAAGGTCCGGGCAGAAATAGGGCATAAAAAAGGCCGGGTGCAAGCCCGGCTTACCTGCAAGGAAGAGCAGCCTACATCTTCTGACTTGCTCGCCGTCCTGCAGAGAAGGAACTGGGGAATGTGTGGGAGGTCCCAGGTATTTATGGACCGGGAGGGGCTTCTTTTTTGCTTTCATCTCTGCAGAAGTTCGCCCTCTACTGGACCATAACCCATATGTCATGAATAATGGAAGCGGGGTGTGTGACATACTTGGAATATCCTGGTGATTGGTCCACTTTAATGTGGACCAAAACCCAGGATTTTGACTATCCAGGGTTTTGGTCCTTCCCCCGCGGCACACCGATTGGGGGTGCCCTGCTGTGTGAATCCCCCCAGATCACCCGAAGAAACTCATCTCTTCCCGGTCCTAGGGCGCATCCGTGTCCGTTCCTCCAATCAGCACCCTCGGAGCCACTGACGTCACGCCGTCTAAGGCCAGCGGCTCTGAGCGTGCTGGCAGACACATCCATCGCTTCCCTCTAATAGTGTATGTGTGCCCGCACCAGCCATTCACATAACTCGCCCTGCTAGAGGGATAGCGGGGATGCAGCCGTGGCCCGTGCATGCACCGTTGAACCGGGAAGCAAGGTAAGTGATTCTGGATGTCCCGGGGTGAGGGATTCGATCGGCACGGGAATCTTATAGACATGTGATATAGCCCTGGACTCTAAAAGACTCCAGGGTCAGCTGCTGGCCTTCCCCTAGGGCATCCCAAAGCCCCAAATCTCACCTTTGCCCAGGCTCCCACGGCAATGTAAACTTCAGCGACCGCATCCCCAGCATCTCTGGGCTGAGGTGCGCTCCTGCTACCAGCCATTCATTTAGGCTGGGGGCGGGAGTGCGCCCTCGTCTAAAAGGAAACTGGTGATGAAGCCTCTCTCGCTCCCTATTGCAGAGCTCTGCATGTAAACAAGAGTTGTATGCCAGTCAGAAATATGCATCATGGGAGATCTGTGAGGTTTAATCTAGGGAGATGCTCCTGGGGCAATTATCAGAACCCAGGATAGCAAAATTCCAGGGATTTATTCTGCTTTAAGATGCATGAAGCTGCGCCATGACATGCCCTTCCCAGCTCGACCACAACACAGAAATTGAAGCAAAGAAAGCAGCTTTGCTTAGAATACACAAGGTATTTACATATATTCAGAAATTTTAAGATGCTTTGACATTTCTCATTTTACACTGTTCTCAAGTGGGCACTTGTCTGCTTGTCTAATCACATTTTGGCGGCATTTATTTTTACATGCCATCGATTTTACCTTGCATTGTCCCTATGAGAAGGGACTTTAGGCAAATAAATTGTTCTACCAGAACTAATTATTGTGACTTCTACTTTATATGCTGTAGCTAAGGGCGTAACTTGAGGGGGTGCGACTGCACTGGGGCTCAGAAGGTCAGGGGGACCCCATCACTGTTGCTCCTTATTTATAATTGTGCTAACTTGCCATCATTTAGAAGAAGGAAGCAGCATATATCTCTGTTGTTTCAGTCTTTAGTTGTCTAGCTGCATCCAACTGAGTTAAAAGACAGAAAAAAGTTTACAGTATAAGATAGTATAAGATGTTCGAACTAGGTCACTTGTAGGTACGCCACTGTCTACAGAGCACTGTAACTTTAAGCTGGCTGCTTTACTTTGTTGATTTTGGATTTCTTCTTTGTACAAGTGCTTCTAAGAAAATAAAACTCATTCAACCTGTTACAGAAACATCAAGACATGGAGCCCTTGCCCACCTGCTCTGTGCGCAATACAAATAAATGCATTGCTCTTACTTTCATGTATTAACGTGAGGACGCTGCCCTCTGCTGTCAGCAAGCTGCAAACATTTACAAATCTGGTTCTTTACTTTTCACACAGAAGACTTCAACTCAGATACAAAGACAGTTCACTGTCACCATTGATTGATGTCTATGAGACTCCAGGGCAGGCATATTCCCTTCCTCCAGGGCATCAATATTCAGGCTGCTCCACTGTGTAAAACACCCCCAGGTGGCCCAGTAAACACACCTTCCCCCTAGATCCAACGGCGCAAGCGGCGCTGCTCCCTGCTATACCTTTCGCAGGATGCGTGCTCGTGCCAGGCATTTGTGCATGACTGGCGCGGGCACCCTCCCTGTCAGAGGGCAGCAGTGATGTAGGCGCCGGCACGCTCCGCTCCGCTAGTCTAGACTTGGCTGAAGCGAGTGCTTAGATGAGCCTAGACGAGTTAGATCATCGCAGTTCAGCGTGCCGATTGGACAGGAGGCTGCGCAGGCGCCGTAGGACCAGGGAAAGTTGAGTTGCAGTGGGTGACCTGGGGGGGGGGGGGGGAGCGAGAGCGGCCGCATCCCCTGCAGCAGTCACTCCCGCCCCCATCTAAATAGGAGTGCACTCACAGCCTTAAAGCGGACCTTCACTCTGAATAAGAATCTATCTTATATGTTTCCCACACCCTGTACATACAGATTGTCCACATTAAAAATCATCCTACCTGCATCTACTGCATGTTATGAGCCTTTAAACATCCAAAATGGCGGCTTATGGAAGCCGCCATCTTATCAGGCAGCCTGCAAACAGGAAGTGCCTCCTGACTGTGCTGCTTTGCATTCTGGGACTGCTGACTTTTACCTGACCCCAGCTCTGCTCTGTCTGAGCAAAGCACAGCTATAACCCGCCCCCCTGTACCTTATCCCACTCTCCTCTCCTCAGTAAGTGTGATGCTTCTGAGTCAAGATGGCGGCACCCGTATCCTAAATTCCTGAACAGAGTTGCAGCCCAGTGGGGGAAAGAATAATAAGTTAGTGACTAAAAACGTAAAATAGATTAATTTTAGATGCTGGGGAACCGTTTTTTAAGAGTTTGGGCTTTTCATTAAATCATGGTGAAGGTCCGGTTTAAACTGGACCTTCAGCATGATTTAATGAAAAGCCCAAACCCTTAAAAAACTATTCCTTAGTATCTAAAATGAATATATTTAATGTTTTTAGTCACTTACTTATTATTCTTTCCCTCACTGGCCTGCAACTTTGTTCAGCACTCTAGGATACGGGCGCCGCCATCTTGGCTCGGTAGCATCACATACTGAGGCGTTGAGGGGGTCAAAAGTGCAGGAGAGCGAGGATATAGCTGTGCTTTGCACAGAGCAGAGCTGGGGTCAGAAAAAGGGCAGCAATCCCAGAATGCAGAGCGGCACAGTGAGAGGACACTTCCTGTTTGCAGGCAGCCTGCACACCCATGAGCCGCCATCTTGAGTGTTTAAAGTCTCAGAAAATGCAATAGATGCAGGTAGGATGATTTTTTATGTGAGGAATCTGTATGTACAGGGTGAAGGAAACATATAAGATATTTAGGGTGAAGGTCCGCTTTAAAAAACTATTTCCCAGCATCTAAAATTAATATATTTTACGTTTTTAGTCACTTGCTTATTATTCTTTCCCCCACCAGGCTGCAACTCTGTTCAGTACTCTAGGATACGGGCGCCGCCATCTTGACTCAGAAGCATCACACATACTGATTAGAGGAGAGCAGGATAAAGTACAGGGAGTGGGGTTATAGCTGTGCTTTGCACAGACAGAGCGGGACTGGGGTCAGGAAAAGGACAGCAATCCCAGAATGCAGAGCAACACAGTCAGAAGACACTTCCTGTTTGCAGGCTGTCTGATGCTCCATGAGCCGCCATCTTGGATGTTTAACGGCTCATAACATCCAGTAGATACAGGTAGGATGATTTTTAATGTGAGCAATCTGTATGTACAGGGTGTGGGAAACATATAAGATATGCTTTTATTCAGAGTGAAGGTCCGCTTTAATATGCAGGGTTGCGGCTGCCCATTGTTTACTTCACGAGGGGGCCAGGAAGTAGGTGAGTTTTGCAGCGTCCCAGGGGGGTTTCACACAGTGGGGCATCTTTTAGATTCGAGGGCCAGCCACCCTGGGTTTTGTTCTGCTTTAAAGGGTATGTCCAGGCAAAGATATATATAAAAATATCACCTCAAACATTAGGATTCAGCAGGCAATGACAAGCTTTGGCTCATTGTGCAGGGCTTCCCCTGGCAATCTACTAAACTTTTACTGTTTTAAAAATAAGTTTTGGTTGCTGAAAGACACCTTTTACTTTCTCTTTCACACACACAGAGGGAGAATAGGTGTGGCCATGCAGAGCAGAGGAAATGTAATGCTGTGCTTGGGCACAAGCTGAGAGGGAGCTGAGAAGAGTGGCCCTTGGTCACAGGAGACAAAGAAGTTTTATCTGTTGAACAGAGCCCAGGGGATGGGAACACTGTAAATATGCAAATCTTGCACCAATTCAGCTAAACAGGTGACATGGTGGCCCTGTGAACTGGTATAGGAGTCCCCTGGACCCCTTACCAGTTCACCCCAAGTGGTAATATAATAAATGGTAAATAAATGTCACAGACACAAATACATTTCATATTCTACTTACTTACTGGTCTCCATCTTCTTTCTTTTGTCCCGCCACGGGTGCCCATGGGCCGGTGGGGTGGTCCACATCCCACCCATGGTTTTCCTTTAGTTTTCCAGGCTCTTCCAGAGCCCCTTTACCATGTTCTTTGGGCAGTGGCAGGGATCAAATTCTGATGCCGCCGTCGCCATTTAGAGAGTTCTGGTTCACAGGTCACTTACTCATTCCATCCCTGCTCCTAGCTTGTCATGCCACATTGATCGAAGCTTTTATACAGAGCAATACCCCCTCCATCTCTCTCCCCTCCCGTGTAAGTCAAATGGGGGAGATTCCACCTCCATGTATAAAACCACTCTCCCCCCCCCCTCGCATTTCTCTAAGTCCATGACTTGGAAGTGGGAAACCTGCGTCTTTGCCCTGCCTGCATGAACAAGGAAGTGGAAACTTTAAACCCTTAAACTTTAAGGAGACGGTTCAGGTATTTATTAGGTATAATATTCAAGTATTCAAAGTACCCCCCTCCCCTGCCTCTCTTTGCTGGTGCTAAGGCAGGGTGGGGGGGTTGCAACAAGTAAAACAACATATGTCACAATCATCGCTGCGGCTTAAAGTGGACCAAGACCCTGGATTTTGACTATCCTGGGTTGTGGTCCTTGCCCCCGGGGGACACTCCGATTGGGGGTGCCCCGCTGTGTGAAACCCCCCAGGTTGCCGAAACAAACTCACCTCTTCCAGGTCCTACGGGACATGCACGGCCAGGGGGGTTACAACAAGGAAATCTAAACAACATACGTTGCCCGGGATCCAGTGGCAATCATTGTTGCAGCTTAAAGTGGACCAAAACACAGGATTATGACTATCCTGTGTTTTGGCCCTTGCCCCTGAGATACTCTGATCGGGATGCTGTGTGAAACCCCCCAGGTTGTCGAAAAACAAACTCGCCTCTTCCCGGTCTTACGGTGCATGCGCGGCCACTTGTCCAATCAGCGTGTCTGGATCCGCTGACGTCACATCATCTAAGGCAAGCAGCTCCGAGCGCGCTGGCGGCTGCATCCTCTTCTACCCTCTAACAGGGAGTGTGCCCGTGCAGGCCATTCACAAATATCTGGCGCAGGCATGCACCCTGCTAGAGGGATAGCGGGGATGCGGCCACGGCTCGCGTATGCGCAGTTGGACCGGAGGAGAAAGTAAGTGTATGGGTGACCTGGGGGGTGTCACACAAGGTCAGGGACATGACCAGGGGCATGCCGATTCTGGATGGCATAGGGGGAGGGAATTGATCGGCCCTGGAAGATTCCCGGGCCAATCGCCGTAGGTTTTGGTCCACTTTAAGCAACGGGCGCTGCCATCATTTTCCTGCTGCAGAGTGCGGGTAGCCCCATGCTCCGGACCGCCTATTCAAAATAATGGGAGGGCAAGGCCATGCATAGAGCAGCAAATCAAAGATGGCTGCCCCCGGCACTGGAATCGCTTGACTATCAGCACTGGATCCCATGCAAGGTATGTTGTTTTTCTTGTTGTAACCTCCCCCATCCTGTCTTGCCTCATCTCCAGGAGAGGGAGGCAGAGGGGGGGTACTTGAATAATTCATAAAATGGCTGGAATTTCCCTTTAAAGTAATCCTATACCCATGAAAGGAGGTTTATGTCCCCACCTTCTATCCCCAGTCCAGTGCCCCAAAATAACGTGTGTTTCCTTTTCTTTAACTAAAGCCAATATTCATAAAAACACTAACAGGTAGCAGAATGGCAGCCATATGCTAATTAATTCAATTACAACTAAAACATAATGGCAGTAATTATAAGTAATTATAAGGCTGACCGTCAATGCTGAGCTGTGTATAGTGTAACTGAATGCATTGTTGCTGCAAAGCACCAGGGTGTAGGACTGCTTGGCCAGGGAGCAATATGGTGATTGCATCTAGTTTGTATTGTTATGAATATTGGGCAAAGACTGGGCAGGGCATAAAAGGTGACAACACAAACTTCCTTTCAGGGTATAGGATCAATTTAAAGGGACATTCCAAGCAAAAGGATCAAATTATCCTGCTTTCATCTTGCCCCATTGCTGACTGTCAGGGGTTTCTTCTTTCTTTCAATAGCACTTTGCACTCCCTGATATACCCTATAGAACATTCCCTCTTCTGCCGATTAATTTTTTTCAGTCCCCAAAATAAATTAATTTACTATGGAAATGTCACATTGAAACATGCATGGATGAGTCATGCCCGCTGCTGAGGAAGCTTGGCAGAAGAGAAAGAATTCACTAGGACATATTATGTAATATTAGGCAGGCTGAACAGAGACGTAACTATAGGGGATGCAATAGCACTGGGGCCCAGAAGGTTAGGGGGACCCCACTATTGTTGCCCCTCCACCATATTTATCAGATTTGTGCTCTTTTGCCATCATTTAATGAAGGAAGAACCATATGTCTCTGCTGTTTTAGTTTAGTTGAAATCTGAAATATGTTTACTGTATGAACCTTGACAGGGCCCTATTTATTCTTCGCACCAGGGCCCCATGACATTTCGTTACCCCACTGACCTGACTGAATAAAAGTTGTGGCCTCTGACAGCCAGCCTGGGGAGATCAGAATGCTGCTAATTTGATCTGGAATGTCCCCTTGAAAGTTTTTTAAACAATGGAAAAAATAGGAAATGAGCATCCAGTAACCCCATGTCACACTGGACTCCTAAAGGCCAACAGGGGTTGTTAAAGAGGACCAAACAGCAGTACAGCCAGCCCTGGATTCTAAAGGACCAACCGACTGTGTGAAACCCTGTCCCGCAAACCCCTTACCATTCCACCAGCCCCTCGCTGTGATCGCGGGCTGCATCCCTGCAGTGAAGTGCACTCTCGCATGCAGCCATTAAAGTGGACCAAAACCCACGCCGATCAGCCTGGGAATCTATAAGATTCCCGGGCTGATCAATTCCCTCCCCCCAGGGAATCCAAAATTGGGATGCATTGCTGTGTGAAACCCCCCAGGTCGCCCCATACACTTACCTTGTTTCCCAACCCAACGGTGCATGCAAGAGCCGTGGCCGCATCCCCGCTATCCCTCTGGCGCGTGGCCGCGCCGGCCATTCACACATGCCTGCCGCGGTCACGCGCCAAAGGGACAGCGGGGATGCGCCCGCGGCTCGCGCATGCACCGTTGGATTGGGAAACGGCACACTCCGTGTTAGAGCGAAGCCGGGGATGCGGCCGTGAGCGCGCTTGAAGCCGCTGGCCTTAGGCGAAGGCTTAGACGACGTGACGTCAGCGGCTCAGAGCGCGCCGATTGGAAGAACGGCCACGCATGCGCTGTAGCACCAGGAAGAGGTGAGTTGGCATCGGCAATCTGGTGGGTTTCACACAGCGGGATAGTCAAGATCCTGGGTTTTGGTCGACATTAAGATAGGCTTGGTGCGAGAGTGCACACACTCGGCCGGGACAACGGGGATGCGGCTGCTGCTGCCTCCGTGGCTGATGCTCCGTCCAAAACAACAGCTTTATGCTGTGCATTAGTGTGCATGGCGCAAAGCACTGATTGGACGAGATCCTGTGCAAGCGCAGACAGACAGATGATATGAATGGGTGATCTGGGGGGTTCTCACGGCGAGGCATGTTACATCAGGATATCCCAGGGACAAGGACCAATCACCAGGACAGTCAAAATCCTGGTGAATAGTCCACTTTATACTCTATTAGCCACCATTCATGGACTGTAGACTGGATTAGGGAATTTTGGTTGATTTTAACTTGAGTGTGAACAAAATGGGTGGAAGTTAAAGCAGGCCTAAAGTCATTTTTGACTGGGGCCTGATGTAACAATAGAAATGACAATGGAAAAGGTGTTATACAGTATGTGCCTCTCCAGACTGAAAAGGCAGACATTCTGGGTCAACTGTGCAAACCCGGTCCTTGAAAGCAACTTCAGGGAGGGCCCTGCACTAAAGTAACCTTATCTTCCCCCCTCATAACATCAATGACCCCCACATTTTAGAGATACTCCTCCGATAAGAAATGTGCTTCATTGAAATGTACAGCTATATCCTGATTTGGGATGCCCCGCAGTGTAAATTCCCCCATTTTCACTGTGGCTTTGTTTCGCTCCCCAGGATGACCTGCTGTGTGAAACACCCCAGAACAGCCAGTACAAAACATCCCTTCCCTGCTTTAAAGTGGACCAAAACCCATGCCGATCGGTCCAGGAAATCTATAAGATTCTCAGGCCCATCGATTCCCTCCTCCGGGGCATCCAAAATCGGGATGCCCCGCTGTGTGAAACCCCCCCAGGTCGCCCCATATACTTACCTTGTTTCCGGGTCCAACTGTGCATGCGCGAGCCGCATCCCCGCAATCTTTTTAGCAGGGCGCGTGCCAGCGTCAGGCATCTGTGAATGACCGGCGTGGGCACGCTCCGTTAGAGAAAAGCGGGGGATGCAGCCGCCAGCGTGCTCGGAGCAGCTGGTCTTTGACGAAGGCGTAGACGACATTATGTCAGTGGCTCCGAGCGTGCTGATTGGTCGAGCAGCCGTGCATGCGCCGTAGGAACGGGAGGAGGTAAGTTGGCATCAGCGATCGTGGACAAAAAAATAGTCAAAATCCTGGGTTTTGGTCCACTTTAAATTCTTTTCCCTAGGGGCATCCTAATGTTTAATGCCTTGCTGTGTGAAACCCTGTCGACACTCTCAAACCCACAGTGCATGTGGCAGCATCCCAGCACTGAGTACATGTTGCTCCCAAAGTGGACCAAAACCCAGGATTTTGACTATCCTAGGCTTTGGTCCCTGCCCCTGGGGCACCCCGATCGGGGGTGCCCCACTGTGTGAAACCCCCAAGGTCCCCTGAACAAACACACTTCTTCCCATTCCTACGGCACATGCGTGGCTGCTCGTCTAATCAGCGCTCGGATACACTCGAGCCGCTTCATCCATCCCCCGCTAGCCTCTAACAGGGAGCGTGCCCGCTCCGGCCATTAACAAATGCCTTGCGCAGTCAAGCGCCCTGCTAAAGGGATATCAGGGATGTGGCCGTTCCTTGCGCGTGCGCCGTTGGACCGGGAAAGGTGATTTTTCAGGTGACCTGGGGGGTTTCACACAGCGGGACACCCCCAATTGGGGTGCCTAGGGGGGAGCGAGTATGCTGGTGGGTTTTGCTCCGGACCAACAGTCAAAAATGACTTAAACCCAAGGAGATCGGTCCAGTAATGTATTGGATTCCCAAGCCGATTGATTCCCTCCCCCCTAGTCATCCAAAATCGGGGTGTCCCGCTGTTCGAACCCCCCAGATTGCCCATAAAGTCACCTTCTCTTCTGGTCCAATGGCGCATGCATGAGCCACATGCTCGCTATCCCTTTAGCAGGGCGCATGCCCATGTGAGGCATTAGTGAATGGCCGGAGTGGGCACACTCCTTGTTAGAGGGTAGCGAGGGATACGGCTGTGAGTGTGTTCGGATCCGCTCGTATTAGACGAGCTCCTGGAGAAAGGGGCTCAAGCGGATCTGAGCGCTCTGATTAGACCGTATGTGTCGAAGAAAGATGTGTTTGTTTAGGCGACCCAGGGGGGGCCACCCCGATCGGGGTGCCCCAAAGGCAAGGACCAAAACCCAGGATAGTCAAAATCCTGGGTTTTGGTCCACTTTAAATCAGGCCAACACAAGAAACAGTGCTCATATACATCCCTAATATGGATTTACCTTTTTCTAACTCCTTCTATAATGGCAGCTCATGCATGTGCAGGCCACCTGCAAACAGGTGGGCTTCCTGTTACCATGAATTGTGAGTTATGTCAGTTGAATGCAGGCAACAGCATGGCTGAGATGCTGGGTGCCAGGCTCTTGGTCCGAGTCGAGTTACGGAGGAGTGTAGCCACCATATGATCAAAGAGCCACACTCAGGGGTATCCCAAATCAGAACGCCCATAAGCAACTCTCCCTGTCATTTTTCTGAATTTTGGTCCACTTTAGAGGTTGGTATCCCTTCTTCCCATACTATAAGCTGCATGGTAGTGCAGGGCGCACTGCTTAAATTTACTTACACTAATAAACTATATTGCTGCAAGTTTCCTTTTATTGGCATTATGGCCCATTCAGCATCCTTATTATCCACACCTCAAAATACGTCTAAGACAACATCAGCTTTTCTGTGGTACATTGACCCATAGAAACCTGCATCCACCGTCTTTAATTACCTGCTCTTTATGTTTGTGTTTGCCTAGTCCCTCTTTACACACAGGAATAAGTGTTTCCCACAGCAAGCCGCCATTTTACCTACCCCCGCCGGACCCTGAACTGAGGCTCTCGCCTCACACCGCAAGCCCCGCCCCTCCGGCCTTGGCGCGCTATTTCTGTGAGGGAGCCTTATACAAACAGCAGTAGTCGCGGAATTGCTTAATATATATCTGTGTTATTAGCATTGCTCATGTAAAGTGACTGGAAATAAAACTCTCCAAAATTCTTTTATTAAATACAAATAATCGCCGCCGTCATTAGACTGTTTGGAACAATCTACCTCAATGCGACTCCCCCTCCCCTGAGCTGAATGCGCTGCTCCGGGGAAGGGTATATATAGGACCCACCCGACGCGCCTCACAACAGTTGTTCCCGCGTTCTTGAAGGTTTTATCGTTATAGTTTTATTCGTTTTTAGTGGTTTCGTCTGCATCACATCATGGTGAGTATGCCTGTTTATCTACTGAGCGCTACCCGCTCCATATTTCAGTCGCTGGAGACTTGTTATTTTGTAGGCGGCAAACCTGCCGGACACTCTGACCAGGCCTGGTGCCCCCCTCCCCCCCCCGGGGCGTCTAACTGTCATGAGTCTAATACTCTATGGGCTGTGGTTTCCTTCTTTGTGGAAACAAAGTGAACCTTCCTCCCGGTATAAAGTACTTTATTGGCAATCCAACAATCCAAGGGTGCATGTGCCCAGGGGTGGGATTATCATTTCTGCGGCCCCAAGCAAAGGTGTCTGGGGACACCATATTTACATAATATAATAAAATATTAAAGCGGACTAAAGTGCACGGCAATTGGCCCGGGAATCTATAAGATTCCCAGCCTATCGATTCCCTCCCCCAGTGCAACTAAAATTGGGATGCCCTAACCAAGCAGCTAAGCTTGGTTAGCTCTCTGCTATCAAGAGGGGTTAGTTAGCTGGGCTTGAAGACAGAGGGCCAGTCAAACCAGAGGGGACGTTATAGGGACCTTTGCACTGATTGATGGACCACATTGATGGGGTCTGGCCTATTTTTCCTTTAGGGCATCCCAATTTTGGGATGTCTGAGTAGGAAGGGGATTTCCTCACTCAAAGCGCCAGCACTGGAGGAACCTTTGACGAGGTAAGCTGCTGTGTTTTTTGTTTTTTTTTACCTTTGCTTACAATCCCTTTAAAGTGGACCGAAACCCAGGATTTTGACCATCCTAGGTTTTGGTCCTTTGCCCTGGGGCACACCCGATGGGCTGGCAGCAGCATGGAGCGTTTCCACATCTGCCTTTCACAAATGCCTGGTGTGGGCATGCACCTTGCTAAAGGGATAGCCGGGATGTGGCTTGCGCATGCGCCGTTGGACCGGGAAGCAAGTTAACGGGGTGACCTAGGGGGGGTTTCACACCATAGGGCATCCTGATTTTGGATGCCCCGGGGAGAGGGAATCGGGTTTTGGTCCACTTAAAAGATTTGAACCCCCCCAGGGTGTGCAGTAAACTCGCCTTCACCCATGGCGCATGTGTGACCAGCGGCAGCATTACTTGCTTCCCTCCTTGGCTGTGCACAGACCCGCCTGCCCCAACAGAGTGCGCTGTTGTACTGGGAAAGAAGGTGAGTTTGCAGGTAACCTGGGGGGCATCCCGAATCTGGATGCCCCTGGGAACGGAATCCAGCGGCCTTGGAATCTTAAAGATTTTAGGGCTGATGGGTTTTGGTCCTCTTTAAAGAGGAAAATCAGACCTTTTTTGATCCTTTCTAAACATCTAAACATCCCTCCCCCACTGCCTTTTGGGTGTCAGTGTTATCTAAAAAGCTGACATCTGGCAGCATTCCTGGCCCCTTTTCACCCACCCCCTCTTAGCTGCTGCTGAATAATTGCAGCAGGCTTAGCCGTACTTGCCTCTAGCTGTCCTCTCTTAAAAACTTGCGCTCCGCTCCTCAATCTTGCACTCTTCTGCGCCAAGTGACATTGCGCATGCGCAAGATATGAGGGGTAGGCGAGATGGCGCTGCCCAATAGGGACGGCACATGACCAGGGGAGCCAAGTTCGGGAAGTTATTCTAAGTATGTCACACACCCCACTTCAAGCATTAATTATTACACTAGGGTTATACCACCAGCAGGTGGCGACGTTGCAGAGAAGTAATGAAAAACTAGCCCCTCCCGGTCTATACATACCTGGTACCTCCCACTCATTCCCCAGTGTTTCTTCTCTGCAAGATGGCGACAAGACAGAAGAAAGAAGTCTCCCCGGCCCCCCCCCCCGTGGTCTATTTCTGCCCGGCTTTTTGTTAATAGCCCCTGGATGAGATATGTAGTCTCCCAGCTTAGGCTGTCGGCCGGGCAAAGTGTAGACGGCACTTAAGGTGCCTAGGAGATTAGCTCCTCCGCTAGATCCCATATTATGGGCAATGCGGTTATCCGGCCTGGTGATCCGGATTTGGGATGCCCCGCCCTGATGTCCCTGTTAGGTGTCCTCCCCGTTTGTCTCTTCTCCCTGCGCTCGATAGGTGGGGGGAGGGGGGTGTGTTTGTGTGTGTGTGTGCGCCTGGGTTATGTTTGCTACTGTGCTTCACTAGTTTGTGGCGGGGCCGGGAGGCGTGGGTGATCTGCCGCCGGCCCACCGGTTGTTTGCTGCTGGCAGGGGGTGGGGTCGGGCGGCATGGTTCCTGCTGGCCTGCTGTGCATGTTTTCTGCGGGCGCCATGTGTGAGGCGCCCGCTACTGTCCTGCTCCGGGGGGGGGGGGCGGGCCGGGCGGCGTTGCGGGTTGCCTGCCTGGTTGTGCGGGCGCCATGTGTGAGGCGCCCACGGTTCTCCCCGGGGTCTGTGGCGGTGAGGGACCGGGCGGCGCGCTCTTGGCGTCTGCTCGCCGGTCCGGCGGTGCGGGCGCCTGTGTACTTGGCGCCCGCCATGTCTGTGGCCTCGGAGGTGGAGTGGGCGGGTCCGCTTCGTGCGCGGCCCGCGCTTCGCCTGGATTGGTGGAGGGGGGGGCGGGGCCACCGCTACCGCTGCGTGTTGTTGGGGCCGTCCTCTCATCCTCCTCCTTGCTCCTCGTGCGGCCGCCTTTTCGCTTCACCGCGTTTAAGGTAGGCCAGCCTTTCTTAATCCCCTTAAGGTGGTTCTCGGCTGGGGCATTCTCCTTTGTTTTAAGGTCCCCTTCCCTGGGGGTTTCTATTTTATGGGCGCTGTCAGCTTTAGCCTTAGCCTGCTGGGTGTCTTATTGGGGCACTCATGGCTTTCCACTATATATATATATTATGCATTATGCATGTGTATTATTATTATCGTCTGGAAGTAATCCCTCAATGAATTGCTTGCACTGGTTTCTTTTATAAATACCAGGTTCTATTTTTGGCACGCCCAAGGTGGGCGTCATGACATTGGTTTTGGCTGGAGTGACTGTTGTCTTTTTCTGTTTTCAGATTCTGGGATCCCACCCTGCAGGGCTCTCCCGGTCTTAGATACCTGGCTAGTTGGGGTTGTTGTTTACCTTCCCCTCATTAGTCATTGTACATTCCCCCATTTCAGGGCATTAATATAATAAAATTAAAAAAGGGGCATCCCCAGTCGCTTATTGCGTAATTCCCTGGGTTATTGCAAAACCATAAATTCACCATATGGGGGCTACCAAAGATACCGGTAACGGCCCTTGGGTCAGTTCAGGCTATGTGGGAGGATGTTATTGTATGCATTCTATGTGCCCAGCGGAACATTGAGCGCCTGTCCGGCACTCCGGTGTCTGGCTCTTCGCCGCCTGTACCATCTCCTTCTCCTCCTCGCATGTTCCGGACCCCGTGTGACGTAGTCACGAATGGGGATTCGCAATCTGAGGTATGTTCACGTCTGGCTTGCCTCGAGAAAATGTTTTCCGTTATGGTTGCTCATATGGCTCCGGCTAAGCGGAAACACTTGTCTCCGCCTCCACCGAGTTGTTGAGGCATTGGATTGGTCAGATTGCCCCCTGGCTGAAGAGGGGGAGCTTATTGAGGTTTTGGAGATCCTGAGGTCCAGCAGCTCCTTTGTGCTGAGGGTGACCAGGGCATGGGGTCGGCTTTGGACACCCCTTCCATTTTGGCTCAACGTTTGAGGTTTTGGATTTGGATCCCCTCGGTCCCTCCACCAGAGGGTGAGCTGTTTGAGGTTACCAAGCCGCTTTTGGTATTTCTTAGCAACAATTTGAGTATATTGTTCTTAAAGTGGACCAACACCCAGGATTTTGACTATCCTGGGTTTTGGTCCACTTCGGCGGGGTGCCCCGCTGTGTGAAACCCCCCAGAAACCCCAATAAACTCACCTCTCCCCGCTCCCACGTGACTGCCCGGTCCAATCCCCGCCAATGTCCAAGCGGCGGCGGAAGATAAGGTAGGTGATTTGGGGTGTTTGGGGGGGTTTCACCCCGCGGGACGTCCCGATCTCGGATGTCCCGCGGGGTGGGAGGTGATCGGCCCGGGAATCTTATAGATTTCCGGGCCGATCACCTCTCGGTGTTGGTCCACTTTAAGGAATGGGAGCAACCTACGCGTCTCGTTGGTGTGCCGCCTAGTTGGGATAGGAAGTTTCCTTTTCCGGCGGACTTGCTGAAGCGTTGGTCTGTTTCTCCCGAGGTTGCAGCTCCTGTGCTGGGACTATCTAATGTTGCGGTTGTGCTTTCAACTGGGCTCGACTAATCTTTAGGATGGCGAGGATCGCCGGGTTGATCAGCTGGCCCGCTATGGTTTTATTTGTGCGGTTTCGGCTCTGAGACCTGTTTTGTGCTTCGGCACTCCTATTGTTGGCGGTCAGGTCTATTGTCAGTTTTATGTGTGGATCTCGATCCTACTTGTGATGACTTTCTTGCCCTCAAGCGTTGAGTCATTCATTCAGTTTATGCTCACTGCTCAGGATGATGCCATGTTGATGTGTGGCAGGGCTACGGCCCTGTTGGTGGCTATCCGGCGGTCGGTGTTGTTGCGGCAATGGACGGCTGACTTTAGTTCTAAAGGGTCGCTTATGGTGCTTCCCTTTCTGGGTTTGCGTCTTTTTGGCGAGAAATTAGATTCCGTTGCCAAGGGCGGTATGTTGTCTCAGCCCAAGAGGTTTCGTCGTTCCTTTCGAGGGGCGGGCTCTGTCAATCCTTCTTTTCGGGGAGCCAGAGCTGGTAGTGGCGCAAGCTCCTCGGGCTCCAGGGGTGCTAGTTGGAACAGGGGCAGAGGCCGTGGCCGGCCCGTCCACGCCTGGGGCGTCAAGTCCAAACCAGATGTTAAGCCCGCTCAGCAATGAGGGGGGTGCCCTCACCCTTGCGGGTGGGGGGACGGTTGCGACACTCCTCACAGGTGTGGGATCGGGAGGTCCCGGACAGATGGATCCGGGAGGTGGTGTCGGCCGGTTACTAGCTGGAGTTCGAGTCCCGTCCTTCTCCAAGGTTTTTAAGGTCGCTTTTTCCTTCAGATCCTTTGGCCGCGCAGGGTCTCCTGGCGTCGGTGAGGAATCTTCTGGAATTGGCGGTCATCTGCTCGGCTCCTCCTTTGGAGGTGGGTCACGGATATTATTCCGATCTCTTCACAGTGCTCAAGAAGGACGGGTCGGTTCGTCCCATCCTGGATCTGAAGTTTCTCAATGTGTTTATTCGTCCTCGGAAGTTTCATATGGAAACTCTGCGTTCTGCCGTCAACTCTCTGCGGCAGGGGGATTTCATGACGTCCATAGGCTTCAAGGATGTCTATCTTCTCATTCCTATCTTTCCTCCTCACCAAAGGTTTCTTCGCTTGGTGGTGGGGGATCGACATTTTCAGTTTGTGGCTCTTTCATTCGGTCTTTCTTTGGCGCCAAGAGTATTCACCAAGGTGTTGGCAGGCGTGATTGCCCTTCTCAGAGCTCAGGGATTTCACATTGTGCCTTATCTGGACGATCTCCTTTTCATGGCCCCTTTCTGCAGTCTAGCGGAAATGGACACCCGGACGGTGGTTGTGACCTTGGAGAGGATCGGCTGGGTGATCAACTATCCCAAGTCCTCTCTCGTTCTGGCCAGGGTGGTGAACTTTCTGGGGATGTCCTTGGACGCGTGCCAGCACAGAGTGTTTCTCCCTCAGGCCAAGGTTCCTTTTGCTCAGTTTCTCACGAGGACGCTTCAGCTTCATCTGTTGGCGTCTTGGGATCGGAGACCGCGGTCGTTTGATCGGTCCTTACGGATGCCCTCCAGAGTCCGGCAGTCTCTTCCGTGGTGGATGGTCTCGGACAACTTTTTAAGGGGGCAGATCTTTCATGACGCCTCTTTGGGTGACTGTTACCACGGATGCCAGTCTGTCAGGATGGGGGGGTTTCTGGGAGGATCTTCGGTTCCGGGGCGGTGGGGTCCTCAGGAGGCCCACTTGCCCATAAACATTCTGGAGTTGAGAGCCATCAGGTTGGTTCTGTCTCACTTGACACAGCGTCTACAGGGCTTGCCGATTCAGGTTTGGTCGGACAATCGGACGGCGGTTGCTTGCATCAATCACCATGGAGGGACTCGCGGTCTGGGTGCCTTCAGAGAGGTGTCTCTGGTCCTGAATTGGGCGGAGGCTCATGTCCCTTGCTTCTCGGCAGTGTACATTCCGGGAGTGGAAAATACGGAGGCGGACTTTCTGAGCAGGTGCTCTTCCCGCCGGGGGGAATGGTCTCTCCATCCCCAGGTGTTTCGGTCTCTTTGTCTCCAGTGGGGGACGCCGGTGGTGGATCTGTTTGTCTCTCGTCACAATTACAAGCTTCTGACATTCGTGTCGCTCTCTCAGGATCCTCTGGCTCTGGCGGTGGATGCCAGGTCCCTGAGCTGGGGGGACCTGGGGTTCCTTTATCTGTTTCCTCTGATCCCCATGCTAGGCAAGGTGTTGCGAAAGCTGGCCCTGGATGGGGTTCAAGCCATTCTCATGGCTCCAAGGTGGCCAAGGAGGGTGTGGTTCGCAGACATCGTTTGGCATTGGATCAGTGCGATCTGCTTCTTCGGCTGGATCTTATCACACAGGGTCAACTGCGTTGCCCCAATTCATCAACGATGGCTGTGATGGCCTGGCTGCTGAAACCTCCATCTTAGGGGAGGAAGGTCTTCGGATCTGTTATTCAGACTTTTATTAGTGCCAGGAAGAGGTCCTCTTCTACCATCTATTATAGGACTTGGAGATCTTATATTGATTTGAGTGAGGCTAGATCTTTGCCCTGTCGGGTCTTTTCTGTTTTCAGGATTTTGGAATTTCCTCAATCGGAGCTGGACTCTGGTCTTCAGACGAGTATCTTATAGGGGCAGGTTGCTGCCTTGTCTGTCTTTTTTCGAAGGTCCTTTGCGTTTCCTCCTTTGGTCAAGACCTTCTTCCAGGGGGTCTCGCATTTGCGTCCTCCTGGGAAGCCTTTGCTCCCTGTTTGGGATTTGAATTTGGTTATCTCTGCTCTTCAGGCTTCTCTTTTGAGCCTTTGCAGGTTATTGTTCTTGCTACTCTGACTCAGAAGGTTGCCTTGTCCATCACTTCTGTTCGGCGTGTCTCGGAGTTGGCAGCCTTGTCGGTTCAGGCTCCTCACTTTGAGAGACATCAGGTCAAGGTGGTTTCTGCTTCAAACCGGACTTTCTTTCTAAGGTGGTCTCTGCTTTTCATCTTAACCAGGACATTGTTCTTCCTTCCTTGTGTCCTATGCCTAGGAATGACAAGGAGAGGGTTTGCACTGTTTGGATGTGGTACGCTGTGTGAAGTACTACTTCTCTTTTTCGTCAGACTGATGTCTTCTTCGTGGTGCCCTGTTGGGCCTAGTAAGGGTTTGGCTCCCGCTAAGTCTTTCATTAGCAAATGGATTCGTCAGGCTGTTGGGGCCTATTCTGCCAAGGGGAAGGCTCCCCCTTTTCGTATCACTGCTCATTCTACGTGTGCTGTTGGGGCGTCTTGGGCTTTTCAGCACCAGGCCTCTGAACGAGTTTGTAAGGCTGCTACTTGGTCTTCGGTTCACACTTTTTCCAAGTTTTTACAAGGTTGATGTGCGGGCTTCAGCGGATGCTGTGTTTGGCCGCAAGGTTCTGCAGGCTGCAGTGGTTTGAGTTTTGCATTATGGCCTTGTTGGATACCCGCCCTTTCTGGACACTGCTTTTGGATGTCCCTAGTGTAATAATTAATGTTTGAAGTGGGGTGTGTGACATACTTAGAATAATACCATTTTGTGAATACTCACCTGTAAAATGGGTATTATAAGTATGTCACACACCCCACTTCACCCGCCCTTTTTGGTATCCTGGATTCTTTATAGGGTGAAGTTTCGTTTACAGTTTGAGGGTTTCCAATGGGTTTTTTTCCTGGTACCTTGTCTTTATTGCTGTTTGAATACTGGGGAATGAGTGGGAGGTACCAGGTATGTATAGACCGGGAGGGGCTCGTTTTTCATGACTTCTCTGCAACGTCGCCACCTGCTGGTGGTATAACCCTAGTGTAATAATGTTTGAAGTGGGGTGTGTGACATACTTATAATACCCATTTTACAGGTGAGTATTCACAAAATGGTATTTTTATTATCTCCCCAATACCTGAAATGTTTCTCCTTAAAGGAGGACTATCGCAAGAAAATGGGCCAATAAATATAGGCAATATCGTATTTTTGTTTTAATGGTAGAAAGGGGAAATCACGGGTGACAGGCTCCTGGATTTTATTCCTACCAGGAGAAGAAAACCACAAGTTTGGTGGGAGTTTTATTCAGTTCAGGTGTATGTGACCCCTCCTCTCATTAGCCAAGGTGTTTATATGGATTTTTCATATTACTCAATTTCACGATAGTGCATGAAAATATACCTCTTGCCTACTTGGCCTAGTTGTACTGAAAGATTGCCCAGCTTTTGGAGACGGGCAAATGGGGTCTGTAGGCAGCTAAATAATCTTGTAAATTACCCATGCCTAAATAATCTTGTAAATTACCCATGCCTATTAGCTGCATGCCAGCTCTGCATGTTATAAACTGAACACTTCCCTCAACAACCTGGGGGGGTACATTTATTCTACTTGATAGGAACAATAGGGCTGATTCAGCACAGTGAGAATTTTTTTCTCACTTTTAAAATTGTTTTTCTTTTCGCAATTCAGCGTTTTTTTCAGCATTTTTAGCTGTGCACACTTTAAAGTCAATCACACCGCTAAATATTGCGCCGAATTGCATGAAGGAAAAAAGTTATTAGAAAATTTTTTCTCAAACATGTCCTATTAAAGTGGACCAACACCCAGGATTTTGACTATCCTGGGTCTTGGTCCACTTCGGTGGGGCACCCCCGATCGGGGTGCCCCGCTGTGTGAAACCCCCCCTAACCCCCCGAAAAACTCACCTCTTTCCGCTCCCAGCGCCGACGTACAAGCCTGGTCCAGGAACGTCTAAGCGGCTGCCGCCGCAGCCTCCCGCGCGTCCCTTTTGACGCGCGCGCGCCCGCGTCGGCCATTCGCAGACGGCCGGCGCGGGCGCGCGCACGGCTACAGGGGCGCGAGGGAGGCCGCCGCCGAAGATCAGGTAAGGTTTTTCGGGGGTTTTGGGGGGGTTACACCCCGCGGGACATCCCGATCTCGGATGTCCCGCGGGGTGGGGGGTGATCGGCCCGGGAATCTTATAGATTCCCGGGCCGATCACCCGTGGGTGTTGGTCCACTTTAAGGAATACCCCTGTCAATTTTTTGCACTTGACTGCTTATCTGTGGTTTAAAGTGGACCAACACCCAGGATTTTGACTATCCTGGGTTTTGGTCCACTTCGGGGGGGCACCCCGATTAGCCCCAAAAACTCACCTCACCACGTGACCGCGCCGTCCAAGCGGGTGACAGCGATGTCCAAGACCGCCGCCGCCTGCTGCACGTCACTCTTACAGGGCCCACGTCGGCCATTCACAAACGGCCGGCGCGGGCACGTCCAGAGGGGCGCGCGGGAGGTGGTGGCGGCGGCTGCTGCCGCCGCCGATAAGGTAAGGTTTTTTGGGGGTTTTGGGGATGTCCCGTGGTGAGGGAGGTGATCGGCCGATCACCCCTGGGTGTTGGTCCACTTTAAAGAAAACCAGGTTTTGCATCTATATTATGAAAATATTTGGCCAGTAGTGAAGATATTGAAATGGGGCAAAATAATTTCATATACATAGAGTAAATCTAATTGTCTAATTACAGGATTTTATATTTTATTGGTATGTCTTGTGTGGTAAAACTTGTCAGTGGTGACTGGTTTCCTTTCAGCACCTTGCCTGTGTTTTTGGTGAATTAATTTCTGAAATCTTATGTCTTACTGAACTTTATAGTCTGTTACAAGAACCCAAGAAGAGGATCAGCCATCAGGTTACGTCCTTCCAGAAGGAAAACTTATGCCGAACACTATTTTTGTTGGAGGCATTGACCTTCGGGTAAGAGTTGGGGGGCACTTGGTTAAGAAATTAAATAAATATAATTGCCATTAACCCCATGCAGCAGCTACTATGGATTCCAACTGTTGATAATTTTCCTGTTCCAGAGACTGGGTTCTGTGGCATGCTTACATGTGCTCATTCTCCTGGAGGCCATGTACCATAGATATGCTTGCAGACCCATCTCCTATTGTTGCACTGCCTGGAATGCTCCATTCCGTTCAATGTAATGGGGCGGGGGTTGCTGGGCACTTGTTGTGGCACTCTTTATGAATAGGGCAGCTGGGGGAAGTGCCAAATGTTGCGGGATGTGAACTCAGAAACCAGTATGTTTTTAACTACCTGACACATTGCCAGCTGAAGGGGGGGATCACAGGCGAGTATATATCTTTCCTCTGCTCGCATACAGCTGCACACAAACAAGATTTGACTAGTGTGGAGAAACACTTGATATTGAATCACTGTCAGCACTTACATTTGTGCCTGCACCCACTCAAAGCTGAAATGGCGCCTCACAGATTTTCTCCTGGTAACGGCCATATTCTAAGCATACAGCACGTCCTGCTCCAGATATAGTAATTACATGTGGGTAATCCTCCGCCTGAGGGCGCTGTTCACTGCAGACATGTAGAAAACAGGCTCCTCCCGGCCCTACATATACTGAGGGACCTCCCACAAATCCCCAGATTACTCTGCAGTGCTGAACTGCGAAGACGTGAAGTATCACGCTCTCGCAGGTGAGCGGGGCTTTACAGCTCGAGGCCCTGCGGGACTATTTCCACCCGTCCTCTTTGTGAAGAATATGCCTCCCAGCCTGGGCTGCGTTGGTCGGGTGAAGGTAGGCAGCACCTTGAGTGCTCAACGGAGCCATGCTCCACCGCAATCCCCCACCATAGGGTAGGCGGTTTAGGCTGATGGTGAGCCTCTAGTGGATGCCCCTCCTGCATTATTGCCCCGTACCCCGGGTAGTGCTGGACCCTGTGTAAAGGGTCGCCATCCTCCCTCATTTCCCCAACTAGTTAGGTGGAAAAGAAAGGGGGGGGGTATGTGTGTGTCGGTCCCAGGGTACCAGAATGTCACGCTTATGGCCTTATTCTAAGCATACAGCACGTCCTGCTCCAGATGTAGTAATAACACGTGGGTAATCCTCCGCCTCCGGCGCCGTGCACTGCAGACATGTAGAAAACAAGCTCCTCCCGGCCCTACATATACCGAGGGACCTCCCACAAATCCCCAGATTTCTCTGCAGTGCTGGAACTGCGAAGACATGAAGTATCACGCTCTCGCAGGCGAGCGGGGCTTACAGCCCGAGGCCCTGCGGGACTATTTCCACCCGTCCTTTTGCGAAGAATATGCCTCCCAGCCTGGGCTGCGTTGGTCGGGTGAAGGTAGGCAGCACCTAGTGTGCTTACGGAGCTAGACTCCACCGCAAACCCTCACCATAGGGTAGGCGGTCAAGGCTAATAGTGAGCCTTCAGTGGATGCCCCTCCCGCATCATTGCCCCACGCCCCGTGTAGCGGTGTCACCTTCTTCCTCAGGTCACCCCGTTAGTGGGGGGGAAAAAGAGGGGGGGGGTTGTGTGTACGTTGGCCTAACCTTGCCCTATTACACTGTTTGCTTATAGCCTTTATTGGTTACCGGGGGTCAGAGCCGCACTTCAAACATTATGTTAAAGTTGGCCGCAGCACCTTTAATGTACTTTGGTTTGGCGCGTACGGCGGCTCCGTTTAGCGACGCGATGGCGTTTATTACTGTCTCCCCTTTCTGTCTTGTTCCGCGCTTAGAGCTTCGCGCTCTCCGGGGGGGTGGGGGGGGGTGGCGTGGTCTGGTTTGGCGCGTTCCGCGTCATCTGAGCTCTGGCCTGCCCTTCGAGGTTCGCTTGGCGCCATTTTGTCGGTCTTCCCGCGAGCGCGTGGTCACGATCCTCCTCTTCCTTGGTTACTGTAAGTGCCCTCACGGGCGTTTTCGGTTATTAGTCTTCCTGTAGCGCATGGCTCTGACACAGGACCTTGATCCTTCTGATGAAGGTGAACTGTTCTCAGGTTCCAGTTCCTCAGATGAGATGTCTTGGAGCCGTGACAGTTCTGGCCCAGGTTCTTGGGGCCTGTGTGACACTGATGAGTTACTTATAAAGATCTTTGAAGCACTGTCCATCTCTCCTCCGGGAGAGTCTCCCAAGCCCAAGAGGGAGAGTTTCCACACGGCAACGACGCGCCTGGAATTTCTGGAACAGGATCATTTCCAGACTCTTATATCTAAGGAATGGGAATCACCTTGTAAGCTTACAGGGGTTCCGGGGGTCTGGGACTGGAAGTACCCTTTTCCCCCTGATTTGGATGATCAATGGTCAGTACCTCCCGAGGTGGATGCACCTATTATTGGGGTTGCTAACCCTCCCTTCATGGCAGCTTCCACTCATCGTACCCTTCGGGATGCTGAGGACCGACGCATTGACAGATTGGCTTCCCGTGCCTTTTCGTGTGCAGGGACGGCTCTGCGCCCGGTCTGTGCTGCGGCCGTCACCGCAGTGGCCACCAGGACCCTTCTTAGGAAGATACTTGACCAACAGCCGGAGGATCTCCCTTGGGAGGTCTTTAATGCACTGTCTGATTGCGATGTTTTTGTGAGGTTTATTCTCTCAGCGATGGATGACACCATTAAAATGTGTGCTAGAACCTCGGTTCTTGTGGTGGCTATTCGCCGCCTGCTTTGGATGCGACAGTAGGGGGCTGACAATGATACAAAAAAGGCTCTTACTGGTCTTCCTTTTAGAGGACGACGCTTATTCGGGGCCCGGTTGGACCTTTTTGGAAGAAAGGGTAAGGCACCCTCGCGCAGAAGGCCTTCCCGGCCACCTAGGGGCAGGGATACCCCTCCCTACGTTAGTGTCAAGCGAGAACCAGAAGTGTGCTTCCCACTTTTTGGAGTGGAGGCCCGCCCCAGGGGGGGCAGGCAACGCCCTGGGACCTCCGGCAGGGTGAAGTCCAAATCTGCCAAAACCACGCAAGCATGAAGGGACGCCCTCGCCCTGTTGGGCAAGGGGGCTGCCGCAGCACTTGGCTCCTATCGCAGGGTGCCATGCTCCGTTAAGGCTGTTACGGGAGATAGTCCCCCTGGATGCAGAATGGAGTTTGCTGGTCGGTCCCTTTCTGAGGTTGTCAGGGTTCTTCTAGTCCCTGCTTTCCCTTCGGGGGTTGAGGCAGGCCGAGCCAGGGGTGCAGGATCTAGGCTCTTACAGGTTGGCCCTTGACTTGTGATAGTATCCACATACCTTTTCCCTCTGGGATGAAGCAGTCTGACCCGGGCGGGCATTCTGGACCTAGCATTTACCTTTCACAGGCAGCTCCTACATGGTATTTACCTGTTGGGCCACAGGAGCTCTTGTCTAAGTGGACCTCTTGATGCCTGTGAGGATCTATATTCCTTCTTAGTCCCCTGTGCCTTCAGGACACCTAGGCTATTTCCAGACAGTATTGCAGGATCAACTCTGCGGATGGGGGTCTTGGCTTGGGTCCCTCTCCTGTTCCCTGACGGCTCACCAAGGCGAGTATAGGAGTGTGGTCTTGGACGTTCCCCTGTGACGTCTGCGCTAGGTTCCACTTGATTGTCATTCTTTTCCAATTTTGCGTCAGGCCGTGTTGGCTATTGACTTGGGGCTCCTTGGGAGTCCTTTGGATTGGTGCTCAGGCACACCTCTTACTCAGTGTACCCCGGTTCAGTATCCCCCTACGGGGTGGCTTTTAGATGGGTTCACATTAAACCTTCCCTTCGGCTATGTGTGGCCTTAGTATGGTAGGGGCCTTGCCCTCCGGTTTGTCACGCTACCTTCACCTTGCAGCTGGTGGGCCTGTTGGTGGCGGTCCAGATGCTGTCCTTTATTCTCAGAGGCCTCTGGGGCCTGTGACACCTTAGGTTACTTATCCTGGTCGGGGTTCCAACACCCCTGGAACTAGGTCAGTCCGCTCCCCCTTGTTACGGGGGTTCCTTTTTGGAGTTGGTAAATTCAAGGAAGGTGTCAGGGACCATCCTTTCCTTTCCTTTTTGCCTTTCCCTGTAAATGGTCACCACGGGGACCAAGTCTGGCAGGTTTTCTAGGGGTTTTTTATTTCTTCTGAAATCCCCCGTGGCTCCTAAGGGGGTCTCCTTTTATGGGGTTCCGTTTTCATACTGTTTTTCGGTTATCACATTGAGCCTTGGCGGGCTCTAAATTGCTGGACTACTCCTCTTTAGGACTTGTCTCTTTGGGGACTCTCGGTCAGTCTGACGACAGTGGCCTGTCCTTTTTATCTGTGAAGGTCTCGGAACAGGTTGACCCTTCAGGAAGGGTCTGGTTCTGATCTAAGTGGGGGTTTACATTCCTTACACTTCATTGGTATTGGCTTGTTGGCTGTCCTACTGTGCTAGGAGGGTCTATTCTAGTGTCTCACTGAGCCCCTACTGGTGTGGCCCTGTTCCTATTACAGGAACTCTGTCCTGGGTTATTGTCCTGGGTTATTGTCCCAAACCTCGCTAGCCTGGTCATGGGTGCCTAGTATTGCTTGCTGTCAAGACATTATACTCTATAGGTCTTAACCTTTTTTCACCCTGCTAGGTGGGGTTTTGCACAAAGTTTGCTGTAGCAAGGGTGCACCGTTACGCTGGGGGCCCTGGGTGGCCCAGTTGGGCGTGGTTCGCTGATTCTGCTGAAGACAGTCGTACTGTATGCCCTCTCACGAGGGCTGTTCTGCCTATTCAGGCTCCTTACTCCGTCGCCCCTATCTACAGGCCTTTTTAGGCGATTGGATGGTTTGCTCTTCACCCCATTGGAGATGCTTACCTCTGGGTGTCTTTTCTCTATTGGAGGACTAGGCCTAGCTCCCTCCTCCTCTTCTTCTCCCTTCTCTGCCTGCTATGTTGGGAGATGTCGTTCTAGTTTGCCTTGCTGGGACTGGCTCTCTCTCCTGCGGGATGTTGCCTGATCCCTGGGTCCTAGTGTTATTACAGCACGGTTTGAGTTGGCTCCCCAACTCAGTTCTCTGAGGGTTGTCAGGGCTTGCCCTGTTCGCCTACTGTAGAAGTCTAGTTCAATCTTCTGTGTGGAGCATTCCTCATGGGCTGCTCAGGTGCATTCCCCAGGGACTTTCTAAGCTCCCTTTTCGGGGGGTTACTTATCCTGATGCCCTGATGTACACCATTAGGTGAGGGTGTTTCGCCTTACACCGAGTTTGGATCCAGGCTGAGTTTTTATTCTCCTTTATTCCAGACCCTCCGGCCTCTGGGCTAATGTCTTGCTTACTTACTCTGAGCTTAAGGGATCTGTATCCCTCTACAGGCGTTGGAGATTCCTGGACTGTTCCCTGGTTGGGATTATGCCCCATGGGTGTAGGAGCCCTTTGGATTGGTCTTGCTCGGTTGGTTTGTCCTCCTGAGCCTAAAATAAACGTTTTGGCTCTTGCTGAGCCTTGTTAGCATTGTTTTTCAGTATTCCCACCGGTCTCACCTGAGACCAGGGTTCATATTCCCCGACGGAGAGGGTTCTAAGGTTGCCATGGCTACCCTTTCTTTGCAGTAGCATGGTTAGGCGTTAATCCGGCCTACTCGTTTAGGGAAGATTCATTCTTCTCTCTTGGTTTTTGTTCTCTTTCTACTTGTGTTTGGCTCGGGCCTTTCAGCACTCGGTTCTGTTGAGCAAGCTGACTAGTTCGCTGCTTGTGTTTCACTCAGCCTTGTAAGGTTTCATAAGCTTGAGTTAGAGCATTTGCTCACGTTGCTCCTGGTAGCAAGGTTGCGGGTGACAGCGCTATTACTGTTGGCTGTGCCTTTTCTCATGGGGATCCCACCCTACTTTATGGACACTGCTATTGGATGTCCCACATGTTATTACTACATCTGGAGCAGGACGTGCTGTATGCTTAGAATAATACAATTCTGTGAAGTACTCACCTGTAGAATTGGTATTATACGCATACAGCACGTCCTGCTCCACCCCACCCTGGTTTCACGTTGTTCTGGATCCCCTGTATGGTGGTTATTATCTTTGATATTATTGCCAGTCTCTGGGTGGTTGGTTTTCTCCTGGCTTCTCCTTCTCACTGCTTTTCAATACTGGGGATTTGTGGGAGGTCCCTCGGTATATGTAGGGCCGGGAGGAGCTTGTTTTCTACATGTCTGCAGTGCACGGCGCCGGAGGCGGAGGATTACCCACATGTTATTACTACATCTGGAGCAGGACGTGCTGTATGCGTATAATACCAATTCTACCGGTGAGTACTTCACAGAATTGTATTTCTGCCCTTCATTAACATTGAGATGTCAGAGCCGCGCTGCTTGCTCGTTATTCGGTTTTCGGCTGCCGCCGTATGTCTTCTACATAGTTTGCTGCGTCGTCTAGATGCTGTGGCACCTTTTCCTTACTAGATGTAACGGTTTTTCTACGAATCCTTAAACCGGACCTTCAGCGTGATTTAATGAAAAGCCCAAACTCTTAAAAAACGGTTCCCCAGCATCTAAAATTAATATATTTTACGTTTTTAGTCACTAACTTATTATTCTTTCCCCCACTGGGCTGCAACTCTGTTCAGGAATTTAGGATACGGGCGCCGCCATCTTGACTCAGAAGCATCACACTTACTGAGGAGAGGAGAGTGGGATAAGGTACAGGGGGGCGGGTTATAGCTGTGCTTTGCTCAGACAGAGCAGAGCTGGGGTCAGGTAAAGGTCAGCAGTCCCAGAATGCAGAGCAGCACAGTCAGGAGGCACTTCCTGTTTGCAGGCTGCCTGATAAGATGGCAGCTTCCATAAGCCGCCATCTTGGATGTTTAAAGGCTCATAACATGCAGTAGATGCAGGTAGGATGATTTTTAATGTGGACAATCTGTATGTACAGGGTGTGGGAAAAATATAAGAGAGACTCGTATTCAGAGTGAAGGTCCACTTTAAGCGTGTGATTGTATCCTTGCCGTGCCATTACCTCAGAGCTTCGCGCTATTCTGAGTGGGCGGGGACATGAATTGGCTCGCTCCGCGTCACGGCCGAGCATCAAGCCCGCCCTTCGGGGTTCGCTGGGCGCCATTTTGTTGATCTTCGCGCGCGTGGTGGCGGTTCCCCTCCTCCCTTGGTCTGTAAGTGCCCTCGCGGGTGACTCCTTTCCAGCTGTGCATGGCTCTGACACCCATTCTTCTCCTTATGTCTTTCAGACGCCTAGATTCCGGTGGCATCTCCCGGCCTGATGTATATCTTAGCGGGTTCACATTTTAAATTCTCCTTACCTGTGCCTTCCAGACACCTAGGCCATTACTAGCCAGTGTTGAAGGACCAACTCTACGGATTGGGGCCTTGTTTTTGGTTTCTCTTCTGCTCCCAGACGGCTCACCTAGGCGAGTACGGGAGTGATATCTTGGACGTGTCCGTGTGGCGCCCGCGCTAGGATCTACTTGATTGTCTTTCTTTACTTCCAATTTCTACATCAGGCTGAGTTGGCTATTTGACTGGTGGTTTCCTTTAGGAGTCTTTTGGCTTGGTGCTCAGGCACCTCATTTACTTAGTGTCCCCTGGTTCGGTATCTCGCTCCTGGGTGGCTTTTGGATTCGGTTCAGTTTAGAGCCTTCTTCCTGGGTAATAAGTGGACTTACACTGCTTACAGGGGCTCTGCCCTCTTTGATGTCACCTTACTTTCACCCTTGCAGCTGGTGGGCCCGTTGGTGGCGGCCCAGATGCTGTCCCTTATACTCAGAGGCCCTTGGGCTCTGTGGCACCTTATGTTACTTATCCTGGACAGGGTTCCAGCACCCCTGGAACTAGGTCTGTGCGCTTTCCCCCTTGTATGGGGGTTCCTCTTGAGATTTTACATTCAAGGAATATGTCAGGGGGCATCCCCTCCCTTCTTGCTTCTCCCTGTTGATGGTCACCATGTGTACCAAGTCTTGCAGGTTGACAGGGGGGCTTGTTTATTCTGAAATCCCCTGTGGTTCCTAGGTGGGGCCCCTTAGGGGGTCCATTTTCATACTGTTTTTTGTTGACACAGTTAGCCCTTGGTGGGCTCTATTTTGCTGGACTACTCCTCTTCAGGACCTGTCTTTTTGGGGACTCTCGGTCTGTCTGAGGACAGTGGCCTGCCCTTTTTTATCTGTGAAGGTCTCGGAACAGGTTGATCCTTCAGGAAGGTTCTGATCTAAGTGGGGGTTTACATTCCTTGCACTTCATTGGTATTAGCTTCGATGGCTGTCCTCCTGTGGCAGGAGGTTCTATCCTAGTGTCCCACTGAGTCCCCACTGGTGTGGCTCTGTGGGGCCCCTTCACTATTACAGGGACTCTGCCCTGGGTTATTGTCCCAGAATTCTCTGGCCTTGGTCATGGGGGCCTAGTATTTCTCTTCTGTCAGGACATTATATTCTATATGTCTTATCTTCATTCACCCTGCTAGGCGGGGTTCTGCACAAGATTGCTGAAGAAAGGGAGACCCGTTATGCTGGGGGCCCTGGTTGGCCCAGTGGGGTGTGGTTCGCAGATTTTTCTGATGAGGACGACGGTCCTGTACGCTCTCTCACGAGGGCTGTTCTGTCTATTCAGGCTCTTTACTATGTCGCCCTATCTTCAGGCTCTTTTAGACAATTGGACGGTCTGCTCTTCACCCTATTGGAGATGGGTATCTCTGGGTGTCTTGTCTCTATTGGAGGGCTAGGACCTAGCTCCCTCCTCTTCTTCTCCCTTTTCTGCCGGCTATGTCAGGGTATGTTGTACTCGTATTGCCTTGTTTGGACTAGCTCTCTCCCCCACGGGACGTTCTCTGTTCCCTGGGTTCTAGAGTTATTACAGCATGGTTGAAGTTGGCTCCCCAACTCAGTTCTCTGAAGGTTTTCAGGGCTCGCCCTGTTCGCCTACTGCAGAAGTTTGGTTCAATCTTCTGTCTTGAGCATTCCTCAGGGGTTGCTCAGGTGTATTCCCCAGGGAGTTATACGCTCCCGTTTGGGGTTACTTAGTCTGATGGCCTGCGAGGGGTTCTCTTGGGTCTTATTCAGGTTCTTGTCAGAACTGTTCTTCCCTCATGTCGCTCTTCTGGGGCGGTTGCTCCAGTCAGAAGTGTGCCATAGAGGATGGCTCTGTTAGTGGTCCTAGTCATTATATATATTTTTTTTATATATCTGTACACCATGAGGTGGGGGTGTTCCGCCTTACGGTGTTTTTTATGCCCCTTTATTCCAGACCTTTCTGCCTCTGGGCTATTGTCTGGATTACTCTGAGCTAAAGGGATCTGCATCCCTCAACAGGTGTTGGAGATTTTCCTGGACTGTCTCTTGTCCCTGATAGGGATTTAGGCCCTTTGGGCTTATAGGTGTCTCCATCCTTAAGTACCGGATCTGATTGCTTCCATGGGTGTAGGTGCTCTTTGGATTGTCTTACTCGGTTGGTTTTGTCCTTCTGATCCTAAAGTAAACGTTTCGGCTCTTGCTGATTCTTGTTAGTGTTGTTTTCAGTATTCCTGCCGGTCTCGCCGGAGACC
The DNA here is from genome assembly GCA_027917425.1 of Gastrophryne carolinensis. Lineage (NCBI taxonomy): Eukaryota > Metazoa > Chordata > Amphibia > Anura > Microhylidae > Gastrophryne > Gastrophryne carolinensis. Next base: position 71,853,760 of record CM051239.1, read on the forward strand.
AGGGTTCATATTCCCCGATGGGGAGAGTTCTAAGGTTGCCATGGCTACCTTTTTTTGCAGTAGCATGGTTAGGCTGTTACTCTGGCCTATTCTTTTAGGGGAAGATTCTTCTTCTCCCTTTTTTTTTGTTCTCTTCTACTTGTGCTTGGCTTGGGCCTTTCAGCACTAGGTTCTGTTGAGCAAGCTGGCTAGTTCGCTGCTCGTGTTCAGTTCACCCTTTACAAGGTTTTCAAAAGGTTGAGGTTAGAGCATGTGCTCATGTTGCTCTTGGTAGCAAGGTTGCGGGTGACAGCGCTTTTACAGTTTGATGTGCCTTTTTCATGGGGATCCCACCCTACTTTATGGACACTGCTATTGGATGTCCCACATGTAATTACTATATCTGGAGCAGGACGTGCTGTATGCTTAGAATAATACAATTCTGTGAAATACTCACCTGTAGAATTGGTATTATACGCATACAGCACGTCCTGCTTCACCCCACCCTGGTTTCACTCTGTTCTGGATCCCCTGTATGGTGATTGTTATCCTTCTTATAATTGCCAGTTTTTGGGTGGTTGGTTTCTCCCGGCTTCTCTTTCTCACTGCTTTTCAATGCTGGGGATTTGTGGGAGGTCCCTCAGTATATGTAGGGCCAGGAGGAGCCTGTTTTCTACATGTCTGCAGTGAACAGCGCCCTCAGGCGGAGGATTACCCACATGTAATTACTATATCTGGAGCAGGAGGTGCTGTATGCGTATAATACCAATTCTACAGGTGAGTATTAAACAGAATTGTATTTTTGGAGCTTCCTTTCCCAGAATCTCAGCCGTGCTGCTGCCTGAATTCAACTGACATAGCTTCACAATGCACAGCGGCAGGAAACTTTCTCTTTGCAGGTGGCCTTCAGCTCCATGAACTGCCAATTTGTTTTTAAAATTGACTAGAAAAAGGTAACTTATTCTAAGGGCGTTTGTCCGGTTTAAATAGGCACTTTGGTCAAAAAGGACCATAGTTCCTTTGTACACTATAGAAGCGAGGCCACGCATCGCCACATAGCCCATAAACCGGTCACGCGGATACTTAATGCTTCTGGGTTCTGTTCTACGGCTGCCATGGAGCAGCCTATCGGCGTTCAGGGTCGTGCTGCCCGTTGACTTTATAGTGCAGAGGAACCATGGTTGATTTTAACCATAGTTGATTTTAACCATAGTTCCTCTGTAAGCCCAACTCCAGCCAAAATGGGTTACGTATGGCGTGAGGAGATGTTGCAATCAATTTAAAGAGGAAGCCCAAGCTTTTCCCCAGCCACCCCTTCTTCTTGTGCCAAGCCTGAATTCAGCATTAAAATAAAACGCACATGCATGGACCTGTGAGCAGTCTACCAATACAGAAAATGGTGCCGCACTGCTTCACCGATTTGGTGACTGACCCGTCAATCAAGGTCACAGCTTCTGTGCAGAGTTCCAGTCCCCCAGTGAGTTTCTTCTATTTAAAGTGGACCAAAACCCATGATTTTGACTATCCTGGGTTTTGGTCCTCCTTGGGGCACCCCGATCGAGGATGCCCCGGTGTGTGAAACCCCCCTCAGGTCACCTGATCTCACTCACCCTTCCTTAGTCCTATGGTGCATGCACAGCCCTCTTGTCCAATGAGCATGCTTCGATCCTCTCCTGCCCCTTCATCTAATAACTCGTCTAAGGCAAGCTGATCCAAGCGCACTGGTGGGAGTGTGCCCAATCCGGCCATTCACATATGCCTGCTAGAGGAAAGTGGAGGATGCGCCCATTAGAGCAGCTGCTCTTAGACATGCCGTGGGACCGGGAAGAGGTGAGTTGGCTGGGGGGGGGGAGGGGTTTACACAGCGGGCACCCCCAAGTGGGGTGCCCCCAAGGAAAGGACCAAAACTCAGTATAGTCAAAATCCTGGGTTTTGGTCCATTTTAACAGGGAGCGTGCCCGCGCTGGCCATACACAAATGCTTGGTGCAGCCACACACCCTGCTAAAGGAGTAGTGTGGATGCGGCCACAGCTCGCGCATGTGCTGTTGGACTGGGAAAGGTGGCGAGTTTCTAGGCAACCTGGGGGGTTTCACACAACAGGGCATCCCGATTCTGGATGCCCGGTGGAGAGGGAATTCAGCAGCCCTGGAATCTTATAAATTTCAGGAGCATGGGCTTTCGAGCCACTTTTAATATTTCTTCTCTTTATGATGACTGGAGGTCAGAAAAATCAATGTATTAAAAAAGTGCAAGAAAAAAGTAAGAACTATCTTTTTGCGTGCCAGTGACACCCATGGCTTTTATAGAGGATCTTGGTCTCCAACAAAATAGATATTCTAAGCAGACAGCACGTCCTGCTCCAGACATAGTGCTTACATGTGGTATACCTCTGCCTTCAGCGCCGTGCACTGCAGAACATGAAGAAAACAAGCTCCTCCCGGCCCTACATATACCGGAGGACCTCCCACAAATCTCCAGATTTCTCTGCAGTGCTGAAACTGCGAAGACATGAAGTATCACGCTCTCGCAGGCGAGCGGGGCTTGACAGCCCGAGGCCCTGCGGGACTATTTCCACCCGTCCTCATTGGAATTAATGCCTCCCAGCCTGGGCTGCGTTGGTCGGGTGAAGGTAGGCAGCACCTAGTGTGCTTATGGAGCTAGACTCCACCGCAATCCCCCTCCATAGGGTAGGCGGTTAAGGCGTATGGTGAGCCTTCAATTGGATGCCCCTACCCCACTCGTGCCCCTTGCCCGGTGTAGCGGTGAACCCAGTATATCGGATCACCTTCCTCCCTAGATTCCCCTGTTAGTGGGGTAAAAAAGAGGGGGGGGGGTCGTGTGTACGATGGCTAAACCTTGCCCTAATCACACTTGTCACCCATTGTCTTAATGGTTACCGGAGTCAGAGCCGCGCTTCATTTTCATTGCATTACTCGGCGCGTACTTCGGCTCTATTTGATTGACGCTTGGCGTTCTATCACGGTATTCACCCTGTCTGATTTCTCTGAGGTGATTTTTCCCTGACAATATCTGTCGCTTCTGATTGGCTGCGCGCCTTCGAGCTTCGCGCTCTCCGGAGGGGGGGCGTGGTTCGGTTGGCGCGTTCCGCGTCATTGCCCGCTCTGACCAGCCCTTCGAGGTTCGCTTGGCGCCATTTCCTTCTCACATGCGCGTGGTGAAGACGGTCCTCTCCTCGCTGTTCTGTAAGTGCCCTCATGGGCGATTCCTTCCTAGCTTTGGCTTCTTCGCGCTTGGCTCGGACATCCCTGTTCCCCTTGTGTCTTTCAGACCGCGGACTTCGGCGGCTTCTCCCGGCCCGGCTTGGCATCCGGTCCAGACTATTTTAATCAAATCACTCCCACTTCCCAGCGGGTGTTTGGGGCATCCAGGGTTGCTTTACAGCGTCAATCCCTACTGGCTTATTAAATATAATAATCACCATATGGAGGCATCTCAGGATATTGTGAACGGGGTTCCTTCGGGACAAGCCCGTCTGTGTGTAGCTTGTGGGGGTCACACCTAGCAGTGTTGACAATGCACGGGTCTGCGTCCCTTGTGCCCAGCAGGTGCTAGCTGGCCTCCCTACCTCTTCCGAGGCTGGGCCCGCACCTCGCCTTGCTTCTCCTACTCCCCCAAGCCTGAACCTAACCCCCAATACTAGTGGGGACTTTCATGCTGATTTTGCTGATTTTGCCACTAGACTGGCTAGCGTAGAAAATTTAATCGCTGGCTCCTTGGCGCGCAAGGCTACTGCCAAGAAGCGCCATTTGTATCCTGAAGCTACTATTCTTCCTGTAGAATTTGACGACTTACATCTGTCTTATGCACATTCCCCCTCAGAGGAAGGGGAACTGTTTTCTGACTCAGGGTCCTATGACGAGTCCAGGAGTCAGGATGAATCTGGTTCTGATCTTTGGTCCCAGGATGACGTTGATAGATTGCTGGCCCAGATCTTTGATGTGTTATCCCTCTCTCCCCCGCCTGCGGCTCCTCGGCAAAGAGGTGACCTGTTTCATACCGCTAGGGTGCAATTGGAGTTTCCTGAACAAACTCATTTTAATAATCTCGTCCTAAAAGAGTGGGAACATTCCAGCAAACTCCAGTCCCTAAAGTTGTGGATAAGAAGTATCCATTCCCTGCCAACCTGATCAAGTGTTGGACTTCGCCGTCCGAAGTCGATGCCCCGATCCTTGGTCTGTCCAATACCTCTATTATGCACTCCCCTGACACTACTACGCTGAGGGATCTGGAGGATCGGCGGGTTGACCAACTGGCTTGTCATGCATTTGCATTTGGGGGAGCGTCGCTCCGCCCGGTTTGCGCCTTAGCCATCACGGCGGTGGCGCTCAGGACTGTGGTTAAGACTGCTCTTGAAGGGGCGGATGACTTGCCATCTGATGCCGCCAATGCTTTGGTTACCTGTGAGACTTTTATCAATTATATCCTGTCTGCAGCGGACGATGCTATTAAGCTGAGTGCTAGATCCTCTGCTCTGGTGGTAGCCATACGCCGCGCGGTCTGGTTACGCCAGTGGGTCCGCTGACAATGTCGCCAAGAAGGCTCTTACGGGGCTTCCATTCAAAGGGCTGCGCCTTTTTGGGGAAAGGTTAGATATCTTTGCTAAAGGGGGCAAGCTGCCCCAGCGCCAGCGTCAGATTCGGCCCTTTCGTGGCCCAAGCTCCCACTCGACCCCCTATCGTGGGGCTAAACGGGGAAGAGGGGTGTCCTTCGCCGGAGCTCGCACAGATTCCTGGAACAAGAACAGAGGACGCCGCCCAGTTCTTCCTGGGGGCCCAAGCCCAAAGCCACTCCCAAGACCCCCCAGGCATGAAGGGGCGCCCTCGCCCGTCAGGGTGGGGGGACGTCTACAGCATTTTCAGCATGTCTGGAGACTCCACGTCCCAGACCGATGGATCCAGGAGGTAGTGTCCTCCGGTTACAAGATAGTTTGCTGTACTGCCCCCTACCAGGTTCATCGGGTCCCGAATCCCACAGGATCCTGCCTCAGCTCAAGTCTTGATGCTAGCGGTACAGGACCTTCTAGACCTCGGGGTCATTTGCAAGGTCCCCTCAAAAGACAGGGGCGTGGGGTTTTATTCCAACCTGTTTACGGTGTCCAAAAAGGACGGGTCAGTCAGACCCATTCTGGATTTAAAAATATTAAACAGATTTGTAAGAAACAGACATTTTCGTATGGAAACTTCTGCGCTCGGCAATTGCCTCGTTGCGCCCAGGGGACTTCATGACATCTGTGGACATCAAGGACGCTTACCTGCACGTTCCGGTGTTCCCAGGGCATCAAAGGTTTCTCAGATTTGCGCTGCTGGATCAGCATTACCAGTTTGTGGCTCTGCCATTCGGGCTTACGTCAGCTCCCAGGGTATTCACCAAGGTGCTGGCAGGAGTAATGTCTCAGTTGAGACTAAAAGGCATACGAGTGTTGCCCTACCTGGACGATATACTCATCTCATCTCAGTCTCTGCAGCAGGCAGAGCTGGACACGCGGTCGGTGGTGACCACCCTGGAGTCCTTCGGCTGGGTGATCAATTAACCAAAGTCCTCTCTGTCCCCCTCCTCAGTAACCCCGTTTCTGGGGATGATTCTGGATTCAGTTCAGTCAAGGATATTCCTTCCTCCACAGAAGGTGGAAGCTCTGACAACGCAGGTGAGGTCCCTGCTCTCGAGCCCTCATCCCTCCATCAGGCAGGGAATGCAGTTGGTGCTCTCGAGCCCTCATCCCTCCATCAGGCAGGGAATGCAGTTGGTGAGCTCGATGGTGGCAAGCTTCGAGGTGGTGCCCTTTGCACAATTCCATTGAGAACTCTGCAGCTTCATCTTCTGTCAGTTTGGAACAAGGACCCAGCGTCCTTGGACGAGATCTGGGCGCTTCCCTCCTCGGTCAGACAATCCCTGGCGTGGTGGCTGGGCCACGGGAACTTGACAAGGGGCAGATCCTTCCTGGCTCCCTCCTGGGAGACGGTCACAACGGATGCCAGTCTCTCGGGCTGGGGGGGATTCTGGAAGTCCCTGCGTTTCCAGGGGAGGTGGGGCCCTCAGGAGGCCCATCTACCCATCAATGTCCTGGAGCTCAGGGCGGTCAGGTTGGTACTGGAACAATTGACCCAGCACCTGAAGGGTCTAGCGATTCAGGTACGCTCAGACAACAGGACGGCGGTGGCCTACATCAATCATCAGGGAGGAACCCGGAGCAAGGGTGCTCTCCAGGAGGTGTCTCTGATTCAATGCATCTCGGCTGTTTACATTCCAGGGGCGGAAAATCTGCTAGCAGATGCCCTGAGCAGGAGGTCGTCCCGTCAGGGGGAGTGGTCCCTCTCCACCTCGGTATTTCAGTCCCTGTGTCACCGTTGGGGTGTCCCAGACGTGGATCTGTTTGCGTCCCGTCACAATCACAAGCTCCCGAGCTTTGTATCCCTGTCTCAGGATCCTCTGGCTCTGGCCTCGGATGCTCTGTCAATGTCTTGGAGGGAGTTTCGGCTCCTGTATGTGTTTCCACCGCTTCCCCTTCTGGGCAGAGTGCTACGCAAGATCGCTCTGGAAGGGGTACCCACGATTCTGGTGGCCCCAAGGTGGCCAAGAAGAGTGTGGTTCGCAGACGTGGTTCAAATGGCAGTAGATCAGTACGATCTACCAAGGATTCCAGACCTTCTAACTCAGGGGGCTCTACGCCATCCCAATTTACTAACTCTGGCTTTGACGGCTTGGCTATTGAGACCACCATTTTAAAGGAAAAGGGTTTGTCCGCTTCTGTAGGGGCTACCATGGTCCAAGCCAGGAAGAAGACCTCTTCTGCTATATATTATAGGGTATGGCGTGCCTACATTGACTGGTGTGAATCCAGGTCTCTTTCCTGCCGGGAATTTTTAGTCTCCAGGGTGCTGGAGTTTTTACAACATGGTCTAGACTTAGGTCTGAAGCTTAGTACTTTGAAGGGCCAGGTTTCGGCCCTGTCTATCTTCTTTCAGAAGACCTTTGCCCAGCACTCTTATCAAGACTTTCTTCCAGGGGGTCACTCATGTGCGCCCCCCTCGGAAACCTATGGTTCCTGTTTGGGATCTGAATTTGGTTTTGTCGGCCTTGCAGGGTCCTCCTTTTGAACCTATTCACGAAGCAGCTCTTGCTGTTCTCACTCTCAAGGTGGTCTTTCTGGTAGCCATTACCTCGGTTAGACGTGTGTCTGAGTTGGCTGCCTTGTCTATTCAGCCTCCCTACTTCGAGACACCGGGATAAGGTGGTGGTTCGCTTCAAGCCAGACTTTCTGCCTAAGGTTGTGTCTGCATTTCATTTGAATCAAGATATTGTACTTCCTTCCTTGTGCCCTAATCCTAGTAACCCTAAGGAGAGGGTTTTGCATTCCCTGGATGTGGTTAGGTGTGTCAAGTCTTACCTGGTTACCACTCAGGCCTTTAGGAAGACGGATGCTCTTTTCGTTGTGCCTCACGGGCCTAGGAAAGGTTTGGCTCCCGCCAAGTCTACCATCAGTAAATGGATTCATCAGGCTGTGGTTCAAGCCTATACTACTAAGGGGAAGACTCCCCCCTTTCGTCTTACTGCTCATTTTACTAGAGCTGTCGGGGCTTCTTGGGCTTTTCAGCACCAGGCCTCTGTGGAGCAAGTTTGCAAGGCCGCTACTTGGTCTTCGGTTCACACCTTTACAAAGTATTACAAGGTTGATGTTAAGGCCTCAGCTGACGCTGTGTTTGGCCGCAAGGTTTTGCAGGCCGTAGTAGTTTAAACTGCTTGCTGTTGCCTTCTGTTGGGGATCCCACCCTTCCTTATGGACACTGCTATTGGATGTCCCACATGTAAGGACTGTCTGGAGCAGGACGTGCTCTCTGCTTAGAATAATACAACTCTGTGAAGTACTCACCTGTAGAGTTGGTATTATATGCAGACAGCACGTTTTGCTCCACCCCACCCTGGTTTCACTTTGTTCTGGATCCCCTGTTTGGTGATTGTTATCCTTGATATTTTTTTGCCAGTTCTGGGTGGATTGTTTCTCCTGGCCTCTCATTCTCACTGCTTTTCAATGCTGGGGATTCGTGGGAGGTCCTCCGGTATATGTAGGGCCGGGAGGAGCTTGTTTTCTTCATGTTCTGCAGTGCACGGCGCTGAAGGCGGAGGTATACCACATGTAAGGACTATGTCTGGAGCAGGACGTGCTGTCTGCATATAATACCAACTCTACAGGTGAGTACTTCAGAGTTGTATTTTTTTCATAATCAGAATAAATCTGGATGACTATAACTTCATAGATATGCTGAAGCATACTAACTGGATATCCACTTTAAAGTGGACCAATTGACAAGATTTTGACTTCATCTTGGTAATTGGTCCTTTTACCTGATGGTCCTTTGTGACAACCTGCTGTGAACCCCCTGGGTGGCCACTTCACTCACCTTTCCTCCATTTCTATGGAGCATGCGCAGGCTCTCCTCCAAATCTCTTTATGCCATGCACACTAATGCAAGACATAAAGCAGTTTTGAACTTTGTGAGTGAGTGCTAACAGCTGCGGAAAGGTAAATGGTTTGTCGGCCAGGATGATATTTCCCTAATGTAAGGACTTTTCTGTGGGTGAAGATGAAGTGAATGAAATTATTATGGGAAGTCTGCTAAATTCTGTCTGTTTTTTCTTTTTTTTTTTTTTTTTTTTTAGCCAATTAAATATTGGCATTTAATTTTCACACAAGTTTTATAGTTTTTTAAAGCGGAACAAAACCCTGGAATTTTACTTTCCTGGGTTTTGTTCTGCTCCCCTAGGATGCCCCAACTTGTGATTCCTTGCTGTGTGATATCCCCCAGGACTGCAGTGTTCGCTCCCTTTTCCTGGGTCCAAACGGTGCTTGCGCAGCCCTCACTCTGAGAGTCGTTTGCCGTGACATGTCATACGCCAGAGATGCAGCCGCTCTTGCTCCCCATTAAAGGAGCAGTATCGCGAATTTTTCTTGGTGACTTATATTTAAATGGTACTTTGAATGTAGATAAGTGTTGGAGTAAGAATTACAAATGTAGAAAAAAATGTGTGTGTTGAGCAGCTGGAGACTAATAGCTCATGTTTATGTCTTGTCAGTGTCGGCGCCAACACTCTGGCCTGTTCCACACTGAGGAGAGGGGTGCAACAATGTATCAGTTCCACGCTGAGGAGAATGTATCAAAGTCTCAGCTGTTCAGTGCTGGCAACCGTCCAGCATCAGATAACAACATTGCAACATTGCCTGGCCAGAACTTGTATATCTAATACAGAGAGAAAAGCTCTAGAAGTCATTTAGCTGATTTTGACAGTTTTCGCTTCATGTTGGCTCTGCTGCAAAATTGTTCAGTTTACCATTTTCTCTTTTTTTTTCCATATTATCTTTCTTTCAGCTTTGTGTGTTTTGAGCAAAGCCCAACCCAGGATTTTCACTATCTGGAGTTTTGTTTTGTGCCCCTAGGGGCATCCCGACTTGGGATGCCCTGATATGTGAAATCCCCAAGTTCGCCTGTGAAAACGTACCTTTCCCTGTCCCACAGCGCATGCGCGGGCTCTCATCCAATCAGCTCTGTTTGCACACAGATGGGGAGCCTGAGCAGTAACCTTCCTGGCCGCCCGGCCTGTCTAAATGACTATCTGCGTGAGCGCGCCAGAAAAATGGGGGGATCTGTGGTTATCCAGGGGTCGTTTCACACAGTGGGCATCCTGATTTAGAATGGGGTTTTGTTCCACTTTAATACTTTTAGATTTTCCTGCACAGTTATTCAAAGAAGAATTTCAGTCGTTTTCAGTCAGTTTAGTTTATTTTGTATAGATTTTACACATTTGAGTCACTTGGTCTCATAACAAAAGCAGCACCTCACACACACACAGCCGTTACCACTGATTACAGTGTCAGCCTCTGAGGTAAAGTGTTGCTAGGAGACCAGTGGGCTAAATGAAGCAGCTCACTAAATACAACCCAGCAGATCCCCCTATTCAGCAAATGGACTGAGCTATTATAATTATACAATTTAAAAGAGAGGCATATATTTTTTTCTTTTTCTATCGCCAGATTATTTATACACATGTTATAAGCTATTGTATGGCTATTTAATTATTTCTTTTTTAATGCAAATTTCGCGATACTGCTCCTTTAAATACAAGGAGAGCCGAATAACCTAGTCAAGCCAAACTGCTCTCAATAAGGGTCCGCGGATGCATATTCTTTAAACCTCACTAACAGCCTGGCACAGTTGAAAACAGCCTGGCACAGTTGAAAACAGCCTGGCACAGTTGAAAACAAAAGGTAACGGCCATTTTGGAGCTTCCTCTCTCAACTGACATAACTGACAATCCACAGCAGCACTTCCTGTTTGCAGGTGACCTGCAAATGCATGAACCACCATCTTGTTTTAAAAATTGACACCAGCAAGAGTTAAAAAAAAATGTAAATGAATATTCCAAGTATGTCCCACACCCTGCTTCAGAATGATTTACACGTGGGTTATGGTCCAGTAGAGGGCGAACTTCTGCAGAGATAGCTAGAAAAAAGAAGCCCCTCCCAGTCCATAAATTCCTGGGACCTCCCACACATTCCCCAGTTTTCGTCTCTGTAGACGGCGAGCAAGTCAGAAGATGGCTGTCTCCTCCTTGCAGGTAAGCCGGGTTCACACCCAGCCATTTTTGGCCCTATTTCTGCCCGGACCTAGTTATGTTTTAGTCCCCTAATGCCTCCCAGCCTTGGCTGTAGGTCCGGGTGAGGGTAGGGTTCACCTTAGCAGGTGTATTGATAGGAGCCACGCTCCTCCGTGAGACCCTATTACAAGGGGTAGGCGGCTACCAGGTTGGTGACCCTGGTTTGGGATGCCCTGTCCGTTTGCTAAAAGCCCTCACCACATATATTAAATGTGGCTATCGGCTTACCCCTTAACTCCCTTGCCCAGTTAGTAGGGGGGGGGGGGGGGGGTGAATGTCTCTCCTTACATAATTATATAATTTGGTAAGAATTTTTCAGTTTATTCTTGTGAATGATGTGGTGCATCTGGAAGTGATCCCTCAATGAACTGTGTGTGTGTTTAATATGACTGTTTTTACTTCTGGCGCTGGACTTGCCAGCACCAGTGCCCTCATGTGTCCAGCCGCGGGCTGGGGGCCGGGTGATGGCACCTGCCGGCTCCGCGGCCTCTGGCTGGCGAGCCGGCTTCTCCATCCTGTCAGGGGAGGGGGGCGGGGCCGGGAGCTCTTTGTGCCCGTGACGGCCCGGCCCCTCTATTGGCGTGTCGGCTGCGCTCAGCAGCTATTGGCTGGGAGCGTGGCCGTGACACGGTCCTGCGTCGGGAGGGGGCGGGGCCAGGCTCGGGCGCGATTTCACCTGGCCCGCTTCTCTTCTTCCCTCCTCGGTCACCATCTTCCCAATAGGCGCACGTGAGTGCCCCTTGGGGCTGTTTGTTTGTCATTAGATGTTTAGTTATTTCTTTGGCTGCGCATTATCATTGTGTATATGGGGGTCTGTTTATTCAGATCCGTGTTTAATTCTGCATGCCACTCCTTATGCAAGGTGGCCTTATATATATTTATGTAATTATATACTTTGGTATATTGGGAGCTGCCTGTGACGCGAGCGACTAGTGCACGTTCCTGTAATCACCTAGTCACAAGTTAGAATCCCGAGGTTGTATTCCGGGTGGACCTGGTGCCTTGATCTGCAGGAAATTCCTGTTTGGATATTGTTTTATTAATTTAGACTTATATATAGGTGTGGTCAGTGTATATTGCATATACTGGTATGTGTATATATATATATATATATATATATATATATATATATATATATATATATATATATATATATATATATATATATATATATATATATATATATGTATATATATATGTATATATATATATGTATATATATATGTATATATATATATATATATATATATATATATATATATATATATAGTTTAGGGGGAAAAGGGGGAAAATTTTCTTCCTCTCCCTAATTGGGGGGGGGGGGGGGGGGAGGAAAAAAAAAAGACCTTTTTGTGTAAGGGAGTTTGGACTCTTTAGGAAGGTGTCCCAATTTCTTCCTCTGAATTTGTAGTGAATAAACGCAGTAAATTGGATGAAGAGAGTAATCCTTATTTAAACTTTGTATTGGTAGGTATTGGTTGACAACAATAAATATACAGTTTATAGCAAGTCAATAGATCTTTCAAACATATACCAGGTAACTGGTGCATATACAGTTAGAACAAGTGGTAATGTTTGTAACAAGACATTCAGTTTGTAGCAAGTTATAGTCAATAATTAAACTTGGCTGATTACAAGTTTGTAGCAAGAATTATGTAAATAAACATAGATGATTGCAGGTAAATTACAAGTTTGTAGCAAGGAATAAGTGAATATGCATGGCTGATTACAGACGTGTTTCGCGGTTTGTCGCTTCTTCAGTGTAATAAGCCAGTGTATCTAAGACATGGTTAAATATAAACATCAGTGTCAGATTATTTAGAAATTTTAAAAATTTTAATGAACTTATAACTGTAACTTAATATAGTTACTGTACCTGGTTCCTATTGCTGGCAGGGGTCTGGTATTGTATGTTGGCAGTTGGTAAAACCAGTGTGTGCCTAATAATTTGCATTGAAAGTGTATTTTAGGTAGGAAGTTATTTATTGTGAAAAATATTGGACATAAAAGTCAGCGGTAGTATACCTTTAAGATGCTTGTTGTTTGTTCCTTTAAAAGAAGATAGTAATGGTTTGGATTTAGTACTTAGTCTGTATTGTGGAAATATAGAGTCAGGTCGAGTATAGGGATCAAATGTACTTACTTTGAAAGTCTTGCAGCAGGTGTGTAGAACAAGCCGTCCTTCCTAGGGCGGGCGGCGGCGTCACTCCTTCAAAGGGTTGTGAAGTTTAGTGTGAGCACTGTGGCTGTTAAAATAGGGGTGGGCTGTGACGTCACCTGGGGGCCAATCACGTCGCGCTGGGGTCCTATTGGTTCCCCAGGTGTGACGTGTGCTCCCTGATTGGTGGGAGCAGACAGGGAGGGCGTATCGAGCAGCTGTTCGGAACGAAGCTCTCGTGCGCCACTTCCTGCTTGGCCCCCTTCCGTTCTGTCTACCTGCTGGCCGGCGCCATTTTGTAGGTTAGTTATACTGTGTATGTTTGCGGTCGCCATTTTTTTGTAGACTGGATGGCGGTGGCCATCTTGTTATGGTCTAATATAGGGGAAGGCTTGTATAGCGGTGGCCATTTTTATGTAGACTATTGTAGCAGTGGCCATTTTTATGTAGTCTGGATGGTGGTGGCCATCTTGTTAAAGTCTGATATAGGGGAAAAAGAAAAGAAGAAACATATTGTAGCGGTGGCCATATTTTTGTGGTTCCAATTATTTTTAATTTCCATACTCCTGCCAGCAATAATGGTGACCGGTGTGGTGATAGATTATTTGTATATATGTTGTAATCCCATAATGGGCGTTTTATATGACCGTGGTCAGTATATACATAGACTATTGAATACTTTCATATAAGGCAATTAAATACTTTCATACATAGGCAATTGAATACTATCATACAATATCGTGTGAATTTGTAAGGGGATCAAATGTCGTGGAGGGATAAAAATTGCTGGTCCTGCTGAAGGTTCTTAACTACATTGGTCGCTGGGTGTCTTTAATTGTGTTCTATCATTAAGATGCATAGCAGGCTAACCGAATGGTCATAGTGTCCATAAAGAAAGTGGATAACCCATTTATTTGGCTATTTGTGGTTGATAACCATGAGTGTATAAATGATGAAGGTATGTGTGCTATGCTATCGATTCTGGTAGACTTATGTTGGGAGTAGTTGTTTCAATTAGTGTGATGGTGCAGGAGGGGGTGGGAAGGGGGTTTGGGGAATGGTAAGGGAAGGGGAAAAGGTTGAGAAGAAAGTCCAAATTATTGTTTCAGAAATGGGACAAAACTGACGGTTTCATTCAATCCCGGGGGGAGGGTGGCCTTGTATTTGGTAATCCACTTAGTTTCTGACTTCAGGGTTTTTAAGGTAATATCGCCTCCTCTCGGGTGTTTGTGAATACGCTCTAAGACAAAAAATTGGACACCAGTTGGGATGCCCCTGTGGTAGGCCGCAAAATGTCTCCCCACTGGTGTTAATGTTTTTCTTTTTTATGTCACGTATGTGTTCGTAGATTCGATTCCTCCGTTTTCGGTTTGTTTTTCCGATATAAAACCTGTTGCAAGGGCATACTAGTAGATAGATGACATCCGTCGTATTGCAATTTGCGAAGTGCTGTGATCCACTGTGACCAGTAGGCAGTGTAATATTCTTATTTTGTGAAATGTATTGACACGAAGTACATCCTTCACAGCGATATGTACCCTTAATTTCGCAGCATTGTTTTTTTGTTGTCGTGGAATAGTGGCTGTGTGTTATATGGTCCTTAATCGACCTGGTTCTTTGATAAGTGATCTTGGGTTGTTCAGGAATGAGGTTGCCGATATCTGGGTCGTTTTTAATATACCAATGTTTTTGCAAGATATCTCGAATCTCACGATGTTGTTGATTATATGTCAGAACAAGTGTCGGGTATGCTGGATATGTATGCTTTTCTTTTTTCGGTGCGTTAAGCATTTGGGTTCTATATATCAATATATATATATTGCTAAAAGGGATCTCCCCCCTATTGTGTCTTCCAGGTGGGACGTCACGGCTTTTTGGGGTTTCTCCCGGTCCTAGGTCCCTTATTTTAATTTGGGTCCCCCTTTTTAATTCTTTAAATAAAATCCTCCCACATACGGGCATCCCGGCAAGCTTCTTAGCGTAATTCCCATTGGTCATTGCGACTACCATAAAATTCACCATATGGAGGCTCCCCAGGATACCGGGCACGGGATCCCTTCGGGGCAACCCCGGCAGTGTGTTATGTGGGGTATCCCTTGTTGGGGACAATGTGCAGATTTGTATACCATGCGCACAGCAGGCGATTGTGCGGCAATCTGGGTCCCGTGCGGCTGGGTCGGCCCTGGAAGGCCCCAGCTAAGAGATGGTACCTGGCGCCCGCTACGCCAGCCTTTGACTATGATGATTATGACCCTTTTGATTGTAAGAATGTACGCATCATGAGCCTGGATATTCGGTGAATATCCGCTATGAAAACAATATTTGACTACGCTCACATGCGCGCTGAGCGTTAAGAGGAAGGGGAATTGTTTGCTCAGATTTTTGAAGTGCCTTCTGTTTCCCCTCCTGCGGATGCCCTCCCAAAACCTCGTTTGGAGTTCCCGGATCAGAAGCACTTTAACAATTTGATCCTTATGGAATGGGAGAAGCCTAGCCGGCTCCCTGGTATCCCTCAAGGGTGGGACAGGAAGTTTCCCCTCCCTGTTGAGGTGGTTAAGCGTTGGTCTACACCCCCAGAGGTTGACGCTCCCGTCCTGGGATTGTCCAATTCGCCGGTAGTGCATTTCCCGGATTCCACTACCTTGAGGGATAGTGAGGACCGACGTTTCGACCAAATGGCTTCGCATGCCTTTGCTTGTGTGGGGTCGGCCTTGCGCCTGGTCGCTCTTACGGCCGTGGCTCTTAGAGCTTTAATTAGGGGCCTTTTGGATGGTTCCCAATTGAATCCTTCCAGTGAGGAGTTTACAGCTGACTCATTGTGAGATGTTCATTGCCTTTGTCTTATCAGCCTTGGATGATACTATCCGTATGTGTAGCAGGACCTCGGCATTGCAGGTGGCTATACGCCGTTCGGTCTGGTTGCGCCAGTGGGCGGCCGATAACGCGGCTAAGAAGGCGCTCACAGGGCTTCCCTTCCCGGGTCTGCGCCTGTTTAGTGAGTGTTTAGACTGTTGCCAAAGGGGGTAAGTTACCTCTACGCAAGAAGCAGCGCCGGCCCTTTCGGGGTTCAGGCTCTTTCAACCCCTCCTTTCGTGGCTCTCAGCAAGCAGGGGATTGTCTTTCACTGCCTTCAGTGGAGATTCCTGGGTAGGTGCAGAGGATGTGCCCGACCCGGGGCTTCCTGGGGTGCAAAAGCCAAATCTGTTGCCAAGCCCGCTCAGCAATGAGGGGGCGCCCTCACCCTTGCGGGTGGGGGGACGGCTGCGGCTCTTCGCTCAGGTCTGGACTCTAGAGGTCACAGACAATTGGATCCTGGAGGCAGTCTCCTCTGGGTACAAGCTGGAGTTTGCATACCAGCCTCCTCCTAGATTTCTCAGGCCTTGGGTTCCTATGGACCCACGGGCAGCACAGGGACTGTTTTCTGGCGGTGCAGAACCTTCAGGATATGGGGGTCGTTTGTCTGGTTCCTCCCATAGAGAGAGGTCAGGGTTACTACAACTACCTTTTTACGGTCCCCAAAAAGGATGGATCCATAGGACCCATTTTGGACTTCTCAATGGTTCATCAGAGCCAGAAAAATTTGTATGGAGACTCTGCGCTCTGCTGTCAACTCTCTGCGTCCGGGGGACTTTATGACTTTGTTGGATATCAAGGACGCTTACCTTCATGGGCTGATATTCCCGGGACATCAGAGGTTCCTCAGGTTCATGGTAGGCAATCAGCACTACCAGTTTGTGGCTCTTCCCTTCGGGCTGACTTCGGCGCCCAGGGTGTTCACCAAGGTATTGGCGGGCGTGATGGCCCTTCTCAGAGTCCAGGGCATTCGCATGTTGCCTTATCTGGACGACCTTCTCATTACGTCATGCTCTCTCCACCAGTTGGACACCCGGACGGTGGTGACAACGCTGGAGAGGTTCGGGTGGGTAATCAATTACCCCAAATCCTTTCTATCTCCGTCAAGGGTGGCTTCGTTCCTGGGCATGACTCTGGATACCATTCAGAACAGGGTGTTCCGGCCTCAGCCGAAGGTGGATGTTCTTCAAGCACTACTTCGTCTACTTCTGTCCAGCCCTCGTCCGTCCGTCAGACAGGGGATGAGGCTGGTAGGTTTGATGGTGACTTGCTTCGTGGCAGTGCCCTTTGCTCAGTTTCACATGAGACCTTTTCAGCTCCATCTTTTATCGTTTTGGGACAAATGTCCTCTATCCGTGGTTCAGACTTGTGTTCTGTCTCCTCTGGTCCGGCGGTCCTTCAGTGGTGGCTGGACCCGAATCACTAAGGAGGGACTCGCAGCAAGAGTGCCCTCCAGGAGGTGTCTCTGATTCTTTCATGGGCCGAGAGCTATGTACTGTACATCTCGGCAGTTTACATCCCAGGTGTGGAGAACCTGGGAGCAGACTCTCTGAGCAGGGGGACCTCTCTCTGGGGGGGGGGGGGGAATTGGTCCCTCAGCAACAAGGTATTTCTATCCCTCTGTTGCAGGTGGTGGAGGCCTGAGGTGGATCTGTTTGCCTCGTCACAATCACAAGCTTCCGGTATTAGTGTCAATGTCCCAGGAACCTCTGGCTCTGGCAGTGGATGCCATGTCTCTGTCCTGGCGGGAGCTTGGTCTCCTGTATCTGTTTCCTCCCTTTCCCATGGTGGGCAGGATGGTACGCAAGCTGGCTCAAGAGGGTGTGCCAGCAATCCTGGTGGCCCCAAGGTGGCCAAGACAGGTGTGGTTCGCAGACGTCGTGCGGCTGGCGGTCGATCAATAGGGGCTGCCTCCGGTTCCGGATCTGATCACGCAAGGTCAGCTTTGTTACCTCAATTTTGTCGTTGGTTTTGTCGGCGTGGCTGCTGAAACCTTCGTCTTAGAAGAAACGGGTTTGTCTGAAGCCGTTGTCCAGACTCTAGTCAGGGCTAGGAAGAAATCTTCCTCTAATATCTACTACAGGACCTGGCGGACCTACATTGATTTTGTGTTTTCCATCCCTCGGATTTTGGAGTTTCTTCAGCATGGTTTGGACATGGGTTTTCAACTTAGCACTCTGAAAGGGCATGTTTCCGCTCTGGTGGTTTTCTTTCAAAGGTCTTTTGCGCTTCATCCTTTGGTTAAGACCTTTTTTCCAGGGGGTCACTCTTGTGCGCCCTCCTCAGAAACCCATGTTACCTGTTTGGGATTTAGTTTTTGGTGTTGTCTGCCCTTCAGGGTCCTCCTTTTGAACCAGTGCAGGATGTTGCACTATCCATCTTCGCCCTAAAGGTTGCCTTTTTGGTGGCTATCACCTCTGTTCGACGTGTTTTCTGAGTTGGAGGCTCCGTCCATTCAGGCCCCCTACTTTGAGAGACATCAGGACAAGGTGGTTTTCCGTTTTAAACCAGACTTCCTGCCAAAGGTTGTCTCCGCCTTTCACATCATTCAGCACATTGTGCTTCCTTCCTCGTGTCCTAAGCCTAGCAATGACAAGGAGAGGGCTTTGCACTCTCTGGACGTCGTTCACCATTCCAGAAGACGGATGCCTTTTTTTGTGGTGCCCTCTGGGCCCAAGAAAGGTTTGGCGCCCGTCAAGTCTACCATTAGTAAATGAATTCGTCAGGCCATTATTAGGGCCTATTCTGCCAAGGGGAGGGATCCTCCTTTCCAGATCACTGCTCATTCTACTAGTGGTGCGGGCCTCAGCGGATGCTGTTTTTGGCCGCTAAGTTCTGCAAGCTGCAGTGGTTTCTTTGTGCATTATTGCCTGTTGGGATTCCCACCCTTTTTGGACACTGCTATTGGATGTCCCACGTGTTATTAATCATTCCGAAGCAGGGTGTGAGACATACTTGGAATAATACCATTTTGTGATTACTCGCCTGTAAAATGGATATTATAAGTATGTCTCACACCCTGCTTCGTCCCGCCCTGAATTGTATCTTGGATCCTCTATATGGTGAAACTTTTTTCTCATTGTTTTTCTTGACTCTTCCTGGTCCCCTTACTGCTTTCTTATACTGGGGAATGTGTGGGAGGTCCCAGGTATTTATGGACTGGGAGGGGCTTCTTTTTTCTAGCTATCTCTGCAGAAGTTCGCCTTCTACTGGACCATAACCCAGGTGTTATTAATCATTCCAAAGCAGGGTGTGAGACATACTTATAATACCCATTTTTCAGGTGAGTAATCACAAAATTGTATTTTTTATGTGCAGCTATCTAAATTGCCCTGGGGAGCGATGTATATGAGCACTGCTTGTTGTTTTGGTCTGGTTTAAGTCATTTTCCCTGTGTTCGGTCCAGGCTGTCCCAGTTATCCATATACGTGTGGGTAGTCCGCCACAAGGTGGCGCCAGTTACTGCAAGATCCAAGGCCGTAACTCCCCCCGGCCTCCTATAAATAGACGTTTCCTTGGAAATCCCCAGATTTGTCTTGCAGTAGCTACTGCGAAGATCGTCTGGAAACTCTCTGGATCATGTCAGTTGAGCGGGGCATTTGTAAGCCTGTCTGCCGCTGCCGCCCTATTGCCTCTGTTCTTGTGGACCCAGTTTTGCCTCCCAGCCTCGGCTGACGGGAACAGGTGAAGGTAGGGGGAACGCCGGGGTCGGGCATTCACAGAGCTAGGCTCTGGGCCGCAGACCCTCCATAAAGGGTAGCCGGCCATAGGCGATGGTGAGCTTGTTGGGGGCGGGGGGGGGGGGGGGAAGGCACCATCTATATTGCCCGGGTTTATGCCCTTATCTGTGCCCACAAGCTTTATTGTCATGTGTTGTGCTTTGTACCTGAGTTTTACTTTTTTGCTGGCAGCTGTGTTCATACTCCACTTCCCTCGTTCCCTCACCTCTTCTCCTTCCCCTCCATCTGGTAGCTGTGAGGGGAGGGGCGGGAGCGGCGTTGTTGTGGCCTTCTTCTACCGAGGCTTCGGCATGTTGGCAGGGCGTGCCGCGCTCCTCGTCTGGGGGAGGGGGCTCCTCCGGGGGCTGCCTCTCCCTTCATGCACTTTTTCCTTGCTGCTCACTGTGTCATTTGCGGACCCTGCCGAGGGTCCCCACGGGCCGACGACCTCAGTTACACTGCCTGTGCTTTTGGTGCCTGCCTCCCAGACCTCCACTACCTCGCTGGTCAGTTTCGTGAGTCCCTCTGGTTTTTTCTATGTTGGCTTTTGATGTGCATGTGCTGTGGGATGCTCATGAGTCCTTCCGTTTTTGTCTTCTAGGTGGGCCCCCTCCATTGCCAGCTGAGGGTTGTGGTTCCTCTCGGTCTCCTACACCCCCCCTCTCCGCATCCTCTCCCCTTAAAGAGGGATTACAAAAAAGAGGGCCTAAATTGGGGGTCACTCAGGTTTGTGCCGTTAGTGCCTTGTAACCTGTATTATTCCAAGTATGTCTCACACCCTGCTTCGGAAGATTAATTACACGTGGGTTATGGTCCAGTAGAGGGCGAACTTCTGCAGAGATCACTAGAAAAAGAAGCCCCTCCCGGTCCATAAATACCTGGGACCTCCCACACATTCCCCAGATAAGTCTCTGCAGAAGGCGATGCAAGTCAAGAAGATGGCTGTCTCTTTCCTTTGCAGGTAAGCCGGGTTTACACCCGGCCATTTCTTATTCCTATTGCCGCCCGGACTCCTTTGTTAATTCCACTTGCCTCCCAACCTTGGCTGTAGGGTCTGGGTGATGGTAGGGTACACCTCTAGAGGTGTCCTGTTACATGGAGCTACGCTGCGACGCAAATCCCCCACCAAAGGGTAGGTGGTCGTCAGGCTGGTGAGGTCCTCAGGCCCCGTCCGTCGAGTAGCACTCACTAGGGAGTGCGGCCCCGGGACTCAGTCAGGGGAGGGGGCGGGGCCTGGTGCTCTACGTGCCTTGTGCGGCCTGCCCCCTACTGTTGGCGCGCGTTATCTGCTGCTCTAGTTGGTGGGGGTGCTTTACTTCCTGGGTCGGGCGGGGCCAGGCGCGGTGCGAAAAGATGACCTGTGCTGGCCCGCTCTTCTTCCTCCTTCCCTGGACCAGCGCCCCCATTTCAGTTGCTTTGTCACGTGTGAGTGCCCCTTCCTTTCTTCTTATGGTATTATTTTGGCCTTGTTTCGGCCGTGGTTGGTGTGTGTGTGTGTATATATATATATATATATATATATATATATATATATATATATATATATATATATATATATATATATATCTATATCCATATCCGGTTTCTTGTTTCTTTTACACATATTTTAATTGCATGAATCTGTGTGTCTGTCTATGTATTTAAGGGGTACCCTCATTATGTCTTTCAGGTGGGAATGTTGCCTTATTAAAAGGGGTTTTCTTCCGGTCCTAGTCCCTTGTTCAAATTGGGGTTTCCCTGTGTGGTTATAAATCCTCCCACTTATGGACGCTGAGGGGCATCCCGGGTAGCTTCCTAGCGTAATAACCATTGATCATTGCGACTATCAAAAAATCACCATACGGAGGCTCCCCAGGATACTGGACTCGGGGTCCCTTCGGGACAACCCCGGTCGTGTGTGATATGTGGGGCATCCCTTTTGGGAGATAATGTGCAAATTTGTGTACCGTGTGCACAACAGGCGATTGTGCGGCAGGCCGGGCCCCGTGCGGACGGTTCAGCTCTGCTGGCCTCATCAAATACACCCCCCACGCCTGGTTATGACCCCAAGTGACGTTGTCTCCAGTGGGGAGTCGCAATCTGATGTATGCGCAAGACTGGCCAACATTGAGAGACTGATTGCTAGCTCTGCGGCCAGGAAGGCCCAAGCTAAGAGACGGCATTTGGCGCCCGTGGCGCCGGCTCTTGATTATGCTGATTTTGAACCGTTTGACTGGTCTGATTGTTCCCCGCTCGAGGAAGGGGAACTGTTCCCAGATTCTTACTCTGAGGATCGGCAGTACCCTGGCGCTGATGCCTGCTCAGAGCGCGGGGATACTGTCGACACCCATAGGCTCCTTACTCAAATTTTTGAGGTACTTGCCATTTCCCCTCCTGCGGAGGCCCCTCCGCAACTGGGGGGAATTTTTTAGGACCTCCAAACCTCGTTTGGAGTTCCCGGATCAAAAGTACTTTAACTATCTGATCTTTAAGGAATGGGAAAGGCCTAGTCGGCTCCCTGGCATCCCTCACAGGTGGGATAGGAAGTATCCCTTTCCTGTTGATGTGGTTAAACAATGGTCGACACCCTCAGAGGTCGACGCGCCCGTCCTGGGTTTGTCCAATACTTTAGTCGTGCATACCCCGGATTCCACTACCTTGAAGGATGGTGAGGACCGGCGTCTCGATCGATTGGCTTCTCATACCTTTGCTTGTGTGGGTTCGGCCTTGCGCCTGGTTTGTGCTTCTGCGATCACGGCCGTAGCTACTAGAGATCTAATTAGGGGTCTCTTGGATGGTTCCCAATTGGATCCTTGCAGTGAGGAGTTTACAGCATTGACTCATTGTGAGATGTTCATTGCCTTTGTCTTATCAGCCTTGGATGATACTATCCGTATGTGTAGCAGGACCTCGGCATTGCAGGTTGCTATATGCTGGTCGGTCTGGTTGCGCCAGTGGGCGGCCGATAACGCTGCTAAGAAGGCGCTCACAGGTCTTGCCTTCGTGGGTCTGCGACTGTTTGGTGATTGTTTAGACTTGGTTACCAGAGGGGGTAAGTTAACTCAACGCAAGAAGCAGCTCCCGTCCTTTCGGGGTTCGGGTTCATTCAACCCTTCCTTTCATGGCTCTCGGTCAAGCAGGGGAATGTTTTTCACTGCATTCCGAGGAGATGCCTGGGGTAGGGGCAGAGGACATGCCTGACCCGGGACTTCCTGGGGTACTAAACCCAAATCCGTTGCCAAGCCCGCTCAGCAATGAAGGGACGCCCTCACCCTTGCGGGTGGGGGGGGGGGGCAGCTGCGGCTCTTTGCTCAGGTCTGGACCCTAGAGATCAGACGTCTGCATTCGGGAGGCAATTTCCTCTCGGTACAAGCTGCATGCCGGCCTCCTCCCAGATTCCTCAGGTCCCGGGTTCCGTCGGACCCACGGGCGGCACAGGGCCTTTTTCTGGCGGTGCAAAACCTTTGGGATATGGGGGTAGTTTGTCCGGTTCCCCCCACAGAGAGGTCTGGGTTACTATTCAAACCTCTTTACGGGGCCCAAAAAAGATGGTTCCATAAGACCCATTTTGGACTTGAAAACTCTCAACCGGTTCATCAGAACCAAAAGATTTCGCATGGAGACTTTGACCTCAATAGATATCAAGGACGCTTACCTTCATGTTCCGGTCTTTCCGGGACACCAAGGGTTCCTCAGGTTCGTGGTAGACAACCAGCACTTACAGTTTGTGGCTCTTCCCTTCGGGCTGACTTCGGCGCCCAGGGTGTTCACCAAGGTTTTGGCGGGCGTGATGGCTCTTCTCAGAGTCCGGGGCATTCGTATCTTGCCTTACCTGGATGACCTTCTCATTACGTCATCCTCTCTCCACCAGGCGGAGCTGGACACCAGAACGGTGGTGACGACGCTGGAGAGGTTCGGGTGGGTAATCAATTACCCAAGTCCTCTCTATCCCCGTCAATGGTGGCTTCGTTCCTGAGCATGACTCTGGATACTATTCAGACCAGGGTGTTCCTACCCCAACCGAAGGTGGATGTTCTTGAGGCTCTTATTCGTTTTCTTCTGTCCAGCCCTTGTCCGTCCATCAGGCTATGCATGAGGCTGGTAGGTTTGATGGTGGCTTGCTTCGTGGCAGTGCCATTTTCTCAGTTTCACATGAGACCCCTTCAGCTCCATCTTCTATCGGTTTGGGATAAATGTCCTCTGTCTCTGGATCAGACTTGTTCTGTCCCCTCTTGTCCGGCGGTCCTTCCAGTGGTGGCTGGACCAGAGGAATCTCCTGGGGGGCAGGTCCTTGCTTGCGCTCTGTTGGGAGACGATCACCACGGATGCCAGTCTGTCAAGCTGGGGAGGCTTCTGGAGGGAACATCAGTTCCAGGGGCTGTGGGGTCCTCAGGAGGCCCATATCCCCCATCAACATTCTGGAGCTGAGGGTGGTTAGGTTGGTGCTGTCGCACCTGACACATCACCTTCAGGGCTTACCAGTTCAGCTACGCTCTGACAATCGGACAGCGGTCGCTTACATCAATCACCAAGGAGGGACTCTCAGCCAGAGTGCCCTCCGGGCAGAGTGCCCACTTGGGCCGAGAGCAATGTTCCCTGCATCTCGGCAGTCTACATTCCAGGGGTGGAGAACCTGGTAGCGGACTCCCTGAGCAGAGGGACCTCTTGCCGGGAGGAATGGTCCCTCAGCAACAAGGTATTTCTATCCCTCTGTCGCAGGTGGGGGGGGGGGGGGAGTCCGGAGGTGGATCTGTTTGCCTCTCCTCACAATCACAAACTTCCAGCATTTGTGTCTCTGTCCCAGGACCCTCTGGCTCTGGCAGTGGATGTCATGTCTCTGTCCTGGCAGGAGCTCAGTCTCCTGTATCTGTTTCCTCCCTTTCCCATGGTGGGCAAGGTGGTACGCAAGCTGGCTCAAGAGGGTGTGCCAGCGATCCTGGTGGCCCCATGGTGGCCAAGACAGGTGTGGTTCGCAGACGTCGCCCGGCTGGCGGTCGATCAATTCAGGCTGCCTCTGGTTCCGGATCTGATCACACAAGGTCAACTTTGTTACCCCTATTTACAAACGCTGGCTTTGACGGCGTGGCTGCTGAAACCTTCATCTTAAAGGAAAAGGGTTTGTTTGAAGCCGTTGTCCAGACTCTAGTCAGGGCTAGGAAGAAATCTTCCTCTAATATCTACTATAGGACCTGGCGGACCTACATTGATTGGTGTGAGGCTAGGGCCTTTCCTTGTCGGGTGTTTTCCATTCCTTGGATTTTGGAGTTTCTTCAGCATGGTCTGGACATGGGTTTTCAGCTTAGCACTCTTAAGGGGCATGTGTCCGCTCTGGCGGTTTTCTTTCAGAGATCTTTCGCTCTTCATCCTTTGGTTAAGACCTTTTTTCAGGGGGTCACTCATGTGCGCCCTCCTCGAAAACCCATGTTACCTGTTTGGGATTTAAATTTGGTGTTGTCTGCCCTTCAGGGTCCTCCTTTTGAACCGGTGCAGGATTCTGCACTATCCATTTTCACCTTAAAAGTTGCCTTTTTGGTGGCTATCACCTCTGTTTGACGTGTTTCTGAGTTGGCGGCTCTGTCTATTCAGGCCCCCTACTTTGAGAGACATCAGGACAAGATGGTTTTCCGTTTTAAACCAGACTTCTTGCCAAAGGTTGTCTCTGCCTTTCAGCTCAATCAGGACATTGTGCTTCCTTCATTGTGTCCTAAACCTAGCAATGACAAGGAGCGGGCCTTGCACTCTCTGGACGTCGTTAGATGTGTAAAGTACTATCTGGTGGCTACTTCACCATTCTGGAAGATGGGACGCCTTTTTTGTGGTGCCCTCTGGGCCCAAGAAGGGTTTGGCGCCCGTCAAGTCTACCATTAGTAAATGGATTTGTCAGGCTGTTATTAGGGTCTATTCTGCTAAGGAGAGGGATCCCCCTTTCCAGATCACTGCTCATTCTACTCGTGCTGTTGGGGCTTCCTGGGCGTTTCAGCACCAAGCCTCTGTTGAACACGTTTGTAAGGCTTCTACTTGGTCTTCTGTTCATACTTTTTCCAAGTTTTATAAGGTTGATGTGCGGGCCTCAGCGGATGCTGTTTTTGGCCGCAAAGTTCTGCAAGCTGCAGTGGTTTAATTTGTGCACTATTTCCTGTTGGGATCCCCACCCTTTTTGGACACTGCTATTGGATGTCTCACATGTAATTAATCTCCCGAAGCAGGGTGTGAGACATACTTGGAATAATACCATTTTGTGATTACTCACCTGTAAAATGGGTATTATAAGTATGTCTCACACCCTGCTTCGTCCCACCCTGAGTTGTATCTTGGATCCTCTATATGGTGAAACTTTTTTCTCGTGAATTTTATTGGCCCTTCCTGGTCTCCTTACTGCTTTCTTATACTGGGGAATGTGTGGGAGGTCCCAGGTATTTATGGACCGGGAGGGGCTTCTTCTTCTAGTCATCTCTGCAGAAGTTCGCCCTCTACTGGACCATAACCCACGTGTAATGAATATTTCCGAAGCAGGGTGTGACATACTTATAATACCCATTTTACAGGTGAGTAATCACAAAATGGTATTTTTTATCACCAAATTCACCATAATGGAGGCTTCTGGGGATAATGAGCTAGGGGCCCCCTCTGGGCGGCTGAAGCTCTGTCCCATGTGCGGTACCTGCCCCCTAGGCAGACTTGGCACAGTTTGTGTTCCTGCCCCTAGCCCTTGTTTGCCTGCGGCCTCGCCAACCCCCCCCCCCTCCACTACTGCGTTCAGCCCTCAGCGAAGGGGAAGCCAGCAGGGGGTCCCAAGGTAAGCCCGATTTGACTTACCGGGTGGCCAGCCTGGAGAGACAATTATCTCGCACTGCTACAGGGAAGGCCACGAGTAAGAAGCGGCACATTGCGCCAGGTTACTCGGAATTTGCTGCTGTTCTTTTTGGAGGTCAGGACTCCATGGAGGAAGGAGAGTTGTTTAGGGACTCCGCTTCCTCAGGGGATCGGTCGGTTGGCTATGATAGCGAGCCTGGTTCCTCCTCGGAACAGAATGTGGCTCCCTGATGACACGGAGCAGTTACTGTCTTCTGTTTAAGACTTTGCATATTGTTCCTCCCTAATGCGGCTAAGAGAAAGCAGGGTGATTTATTCCGGCCTGAGAGACAGAGGCTTGTCTTCCCGGAGCAGGCCCACTTTTCCAATATGGTGTTTAAGGAATGAGAAAGACCTAACAAATTGCCATCGGTGCCTAAGGACCTGGACAGGTGGTATCCCTTCCCTGAGGAGCTGATCCGCCTCTGGTCCCATCCCCCCGATGTGGATGCTTCTGTATTCTAAGTATGTCACACACCCCACTTCAAGATATCCATAACATGTGGGTAATACCGACCTGAAGTGGGCGTTCCTGCAAAGATGATAGCAAAAAAGAAAGCCCCTCCCTGATCCATAAATACCTGGGACCTCCCACTCATTACCCAGTTTTCCATCTCTGCAGACGGCGAGCAAGTCAGAAGATGATGGCTCCTCCTTGCACAGGGGGATTTCAGGTAGGCGGGATGATTCCCGGCCCGCTTTTCATTTATTTCCGTTTGGACCCTTTTTTTTCCCAGAACTCTATATGCCTCCCAGCCTCGGCTGAGGGTCCAGGCGAGGGTATATCGGCACCTTAGGTGCTCAGGAGCTATGCTCCACCGTGAGACCCTATATGAGAGGGTAGGCGGTTGTTCCGGGTTGGTGACCCCGGTTTGGGATGCCCTGTCCCTTAATTAACATTTAGTGGCCCTCCCAGGATCCCCTTTCCACAGGTGGGGTTGGGGAGTGTGGGTCCCTTCTTTATTTAATCCCTAACTTGTTCCGTTTTGGGTGTTGTGTGTCTCTTTAATTGTATCACCGCCGCAGCCGTTTCTCAGGGCCTGTGCGGTGCTGTACCTGTCTTTTTCCCCCTATCTTCCCTCAGCTGGTGTTTCACTGTTATAATGGTGGAGGTATTACCTCACGCCATGTATACTGTCCTTCTGGAGGGGGGGGGGGCGGGTCCGGACCTTCGCTGCGGGGCCGGGGCTCGTCCCTCCTGTTTCACATGTTTAATTCTGTGTTTTATTCTGACTGTGTTTTATTCTGAGCCGGGCGCGGCAGCCGCACTTCACACTGCGGCGCCGGCTCTTGGCGCCTTTTTTTCTGTGAGGTGATTCTGAGAGCTCAGTCTTCACGCTTGACTGGGGGGGCGGGGCCGGTGCGGCGGCGCGTCACCACTGCCCGCCCCTATCCTTCTCTGGTGCCGCTGCGGAGCTCTGCCTGTGTGAGAGAGAGGGGAAGGGGGGCGTTGCTCGGCGTCTCGCGCGTCCCGCGCTGGCCACGCCCCCTTTTCCCCTTCTGGCTGCAAACTCCTGTGGATTACCTCACGGTCGCTCATTACTGGCTGTCGGTTCTGTAAGTGGCCTCTGGCCATCTCCTTTTTGCTCTTCCTCTGTATGTAAGAGTGTCTGTGCTTCATTGGTCTTATTAGCCCTTCCTTTCTGTCTTCCAGGTGGTGGTTCAGGAGGTTCTCCATTAGCATTTAGGGGGTCTCTCCCGATCCTTAATTACTGGGTTCATTATTGTCCATAAATCCTCCCACTCGGGACATTAAAGGGGCATCCCGGGTTGTCTAGTGGCGTAATTCCCTGGGTCATTGCGACTATACCTATAAAAGTTCACCTTATGGAGGCATCCCCGGATACTGGGCTCGGGGCCCCCTCGGGGCATCCCCGAAAGTGTATGTTGTGTGGGGTATCCATTTCTGGGGACGATGTACTTCTGTGTATTCCATGTGCACAGCAGACTATTACGCGGCAGTCCGAACCCCAGGCGTCTGGGTCTGCACCGCCGGTCGCTTCATCTCCTCCTCCCACCTTGACACGCAACCCATGTGACGTTGTCATGGGCCGGGAGCTGCAATCTGAGATGTGTGCAAGATTGGCTAACCTTGAAAAAATTATCTCCAGCTCGGTCGCCCGTAAGGCTCCGACTAAGAGAAAGCATTTGTCGCCGGCTCCGCTGGTGGAGGACCAGGAGGATGTTAATAATCTGGATTGGTCTGATTATTCCCTGCTAGAGGAAGGGGAAGTTTATGAGGAATCTGATATTTCGGACGATGAGCAGTCCTTTGGCGCTGAAGTTGAGCTTGGTGACTTGGGGAGATCCTCTGATACTCCCCACGCTCTGGCTCTGATGTTAGAGGTCCTGAATATTTCCCCTCCTGAGGAGGTGTCACAGCAGAAGGGTGAATTGTTTGAGGAATCCAGGCCGCGCTTGGAATTCCCTACACAGCGGCATTTTGACAAAATCATTGCTAAGGAATGGGACAGGCCGGCTCGGCTCCCTGGTATCCCTCAGGGGTGGGATAGGAAATATCCTTTTCCTTCGGAGGCGATTAAGCGCTGGGCATCTCCCCCTGAGGTGGATGCCCCGGTTTTGGGGTTGTCCAATTTTAAATAGACCTGATTGTTCCATTCTCAAAGATGGAGAGGATAAACGTATTGACCAGATGGCTTGTCATGGTTTTGCTAGTGTTGGGTCAGCCATGCGGCCCGTGTGCGCCTCGGCTCTAATGGTGTTGGCTGCCAGGTCCGTGGTCAGGGACCTGTTGACTTCTTCCGGGCTGCGTCCTAGTGCTGAGTTCCTTAGCCTTAAGCGGTGTGAGTTGTTTTTATCCTTTGTGTTGACAGCCTTGGATGACACTTTGATGATGTGTGGTAGGACATCGGCGCTGCTGATCACTATCGGCGCTCGGTTTGGCTGCGCCAGTGGGCAGCAGATTTTATGTCCAAGAAGTCGCTAACGGCTCTGCCTTTTGTTGGATTACGGCTTTTTGGAGAGACATTGGACTCCGTTACCAAGGGTGGTAGGTTACCCCAACGCAAGAAACAACGCCGCCCCTTTCGAGGGGCGCCTTCCTTTACCCCCTCCTTTCGTGGGGCCAGATCTGGCAGGGGATTTGCATTCCCCTCTTCCAGAGGAGATTCTGGGAGCAGGGGCAGAGGACGTGCCCGTCCAGGATACAGTTGGGGCTCTAAGCCCAGATGGATCCGGGAAGTGGTGTCTTCCAGTTACAAGCTGGAGTTCGAGCTCCGCCCCCCTTCCAGATTTTTCAGGTCTCGGATGCCTTCGGAACCTCTAGCGGCGCAGGGGCTCCTGTTGGCAGTACAGAACCTTCTGGATACGACTGTCATTTGCCCAGTGCCCCCTTCGGATCAGGGCAGGGGTTTTTATTCCAATCTGTTCACGGTACCCAAGAAGGACGGAGCGGTCCGACCCATCTTGGATCTGAAGTTTCTCAACAGGTTCATCCGGCCACGGAAATTCCGCATGGAAGCGCTACGTTCGGCCATTCACTCTCTTCGTCAGGGAGACTTTCTGACGTCCATAGACATCAAGGATGCTTACCTACACGTTCCAATTTTTCCAGCACACCAGAGGTTTCTCAGGTTCGTGGTGGAGGATCGGCATTTTCAGTTTGTAGCACTCCCTTTCGGTCTCACCTCGGCCCCTCGGGTGTTCACCAAGGTGCTAGCGGGGGTGATGGCTCTGCTAAGGGTTCAGGGTATCCGCATTGTGCCCTATTTGGACAATCTTCTGATCATGGCCTCTTCTTTCAACCAAGCGGAGTTGGACAGCAGAATGGTGATGTCCACCCTGGAGAGGTTCGGTTGGGTGGTCAACCACCCCAAGTCTTCTCTCTCTCCGTCCAGAGTAGTGACCTTTCTGGGAATGTCTCTGGACACTTCGCAGGCCAGGGTATTTCTGCCCCAGGCCAAGATTCTTTTGATTCAGGAATTGGCTCGGCTTCTCTTGTCGGCCCCTCGTCCGGCCATCCGGCTAGGGATGAGGCTGGTGGGGTTAATGGTGGCCTCATTCGAGGCAGTTCCCTTTGCGCAGTTTCATACAAGGACGCTTCAGCTTCATCTGTTGAAGGTTTGGGACAAGTCTCCTCTATCGTTGGATCAGTCCTTCCTGATGACTCCCCGAGTTCGTCGATCCCTGCAATGGTGGCTGGGGTCGGTCAATCTGTCGAAGGGCAGATCTTTTCTGGTTCCGTGTTGGGAAACAGTCACCACGGATGCCAGTCTGTCAGGTTGGGGGGGTGTTTGGAAGGACCTCCAGTTTCAGGGTCTGTGGGGCCCACAGGAGGCTCACGAGCCCATCAATGTTCTGGAGTTGAGAGCCATCAGGTTGGTTCTGTTTCGCTTGACTCATCAGTTGAGAGGCCTGCCAGTTCAGGTCCGGTCGGACAACAGGACGGCGGTTGCTTACATCAATCACCAAGGGGGGACTCGCAGCAGGAGTGCCCTCAGGGAAGTGTCTTTGATTCTGGACTGGGCGGAGAGTCACGTCCCGTGTATCTCAGCAGTCTACATTCCGGGAGTGGAGAACACGGAGGCGGACTTGCTGAGCAGAGCCTCCTCTCGTCAGGGGGAGTGGTCTCTCAGTCCCACGGTGTTTCGTTCGATATGTCTCAGGTGGGGGTTCCCGGCGGTGGACCTCTTTGCCTCTCGTCACAATCACAAGCTACCAGTCTTTGTGTCTCTCGCAGGA
Source organism: Gastrophryne carolinensis (assembly GCA_027917425.1). Classification (NCBI taxonomy): domain Eukaryota; kingdom Metazoa; phylum Chordata; class Amphibia; order Anura; family Microhylidae; genus Gastrophryne; species Gastrophryne carolinensis. The sequence goes on from CM051239.1 coordinate 71,884,670, forward strand.
TCCTCTGGCTCTGGCAGTGGATGCCATGTCTCTGAACTGGAGGGATCTGGGGTTTCTTTACCTGTTCCCTCCGTTTCCGATGGTAGCCAGAGTGGTGCGCAAGCTGACTCTGGAGGGCGCGTCGGCGATTCTAGTGGCACCAAGGTGGCCAAGGCAGGTTTGGTTCGCAGACCTGGTAAGACTGGCAGAGGATCAGTTTGTTCTGCCTCTTCTGCTGGACCTGCTCACCCAGGGTCGGCTGCGCTATCCCAATTTACCTTCGCTGGCTTTGACGGCGTGGCTGCTGAAACCGCCATCTTGAAGGAAGAAGGTCTTTCTGATGCGGTGGTTCAGACTCTTATTAGCGCCAGGAAGCGCTCTTCCTCTACTATTTACTATAGGACTTGGAGGTCCTATATTGACTGGTGTGAAAGTAGGTCTTTCCCTTGTCGGGAGTTTTCCATTTCCAGAATCCTGGAGTTTCTTCAACATGGTCTGGATTTGGGGCTTCAACTTAGTACCTTGAAGGGGCAGGTTTCTGCCCTGGCAGTGTTCTTTCAAAGGTCCTTTGCACTTCATCCCTTAGTCAAGACCTTTTTCCAAGGAGTTACGCATGTACGCCTCCTAGGAAGCCTTTTGTTCCAGTTTGGGATTTGAACCTGGTTCTTTCTGCTCTTCAGGGTCCTCCGTTTGAGCCCTTGAATGAGGCTGCTTTGTCTTCTCTTACTCAAAAGGTGGCCTTTTTGGTGGCCATCACTTCAGTTCGGCGTGTTTCTGAGTTGGCAGCTTTATCCATTAAAGCTCCGTACTTTGAAAGGCATCAGGATAAGGTTGTCTTTCGTTTCAAGCCGGATTTTCTTCCTAAGGTGGTCTCTGCTTTTCATCTGAATCAGGACATTGTTCTGCCTTCTCTATGTCCTAATCCCAGCAACGACAAGGAAAGGGCGCTGCATTCCTTGGATGTGGTTCGTGTTGTGAAATATTATCTGGTGGTTACGTCTTCCTTTCGTAAGACTGATGCTTTTTTTTGTGGTGCCCTTTGGGCCTAGGAAAGGTTTGGCTCCTGCCAAATCTTCCATTAGTAAATGGATTCGTCAGGCCATCATTGGGGCCTATTCTGCCAAGGGGAGGAGTCCCCCTTTTCGTGTTACTGCTCATTCTACTCGTGCGGTTGGAGCGTCCTGGGCTTTTCAGCACCAGGCCTCTGTTGAGCAAGTTTGTAAGGCCGCTACTTGGTCCTCTGTTCACACTTTTTCCAAGTTTTACAAGGTTGATGTTCGGGCCTCAGCGGATGCTGTTTTTGGCCGCAAAGTTCTGCAAGCTGTTGTGGTTTAAGTTGTGCCTTGTTGCCTTGTTTTTGGATCCCCGCCCTTTTATGGACACTGCTATTGGATGTCCCACATGTTATGGATATCTTGAAGCGGGGTGTGTGACATACTTAGAATAATACCATTTTGTGAAATACTCACCTGTAAAATGGGTAAAATGTCACACACCCCGCTTCACCCGCCCTTCTTGTATTCTGGATCCTTTATTTTGTGAACTTTGCGTTGTTATGACTTATATTTGCCTCTTCCTGGTCCCTTACCTTACTGCTTCTATATACTGGGTGATGAGTGGGATTTCCCAGGTATTTATGGATCAGGGAGGGGCTTTCTTTTTTGCTATCATCTATGCAGGAACGCTCACTTCAGGTCGGTATTACCCACATGTTATGGATATCTTGAAGCGGGGTGTGTGACATACTTATAATACCCATTTTACAGGTGAGTATTTCACAAAATGGTATTTTCGGGGTTATCCAACACTACGGTTATAACAATTGATATGGGGTGCACTACCTATAATACTTGTGCTCACACCCCAAACAGGTACAGCAAATCTTGTGGAGTGGACGTGGTAAATAACACACCTCCCTCACATTGTGGAGCACCAAAAAAATCAATAAACATCAACCATATCCTAAAAGATATAACTTTTATTGATAAATATTATAATACCAAAACACCTGTCTGTAAAGCTCTACATGTGATACAGATATAGACATAAATATACTATTCAATGTGTATGCATAAAACGACCAATATATTGTACATTCTGAACCGTAATGAAATCTCCTTAGATTGCCTGGAAAGCAAACTGTATAAAGTGCCAAGTGCTAAAGTGAAAAAGTATACAACAATAAATACCTATAATATATATATATGATGTATATAAGAAACCTAAAAAGACAAACTATATAAAGTGCCAAGTGCTAAAGTAATATACAACACTAACTACCTATAGTATATCCCTCAAGCAAACCAAAAATAAACCCCAATGATGATAAATATATACAAACATGTGGTCATACAATACCAATACCGCATAATAGAGGCATATGTGCCAACTCCGTTTACTGAGTGCAACCCAAATTTGTAGAGCAACCAGCAGCATAAATACAAAGAAGGGAATCGCAACAAGGAACACCCGTGCCCGCCTCTCCCATGCGCCCAGTTCCACATGAGACCTTTTCAACTGAATCTGTTGACCGGTTGGGATCGGATGCAGGAATCCCTGGATCAGGAATTTTCACTGTCCCTCGTGGTCAGGCAGTCCCTCTTGTGGTGGTTGGACTCCATAAATCTGTTGGTGGGCAAGTCCTTTCTGACTCCCCGGTGGGAGATGGTTACAGCGGACGCCAGTCTGACCGGCTGGGGAAGTTTATTCTTAGTATACAGTACGTCCTGCTCCAGATATACTACTTACACTTGGGGTTATCCTCCGCCAGATGGCGCTGCACTGCAGAGACATGCAAAACAGGCTCCTCCCGGCCCCTCAAATACCCGGGGACCTCCCACAAATCCCCAGATTTCTCTGCAGTGCTGACTGCGAAGACATGAAGTATCACTCTCTCGCAGGTGAGCGGCGCTATTAAAGCCTGCGGCCCTGTTGGACTATTCCCACCCGTCCTGGTAGAGATGTGCCTCCCAGCCTGGGCTGCGCTGGTCGGGTGAAGGTAGGCAGCACTACGCGTTCTTATGGAGTGCTGCTCCTCCGCAGTTCCCCACCAAAGGGTAGGCGGTGTAGGCTGATGGTGAGCGTCTATGGGATGCCCCTCCCGCATTATTGCCCTGTGTAGCGGTGGGCCCTGTACGAAAGGCCGCCATCCTCCCTCGTTCCCCCCCGTAGTCTGGGGGAAAGAAAGGGGGGGGTGTGCCTGTGTGGTCTGTATATGATCGTTGCACGTATATGGCCTTTGTCTGTCTTTGGACTCTTATGGATATGGTGTCAGCCGCCGCGCCTTTATTTGTATTTTACTCGTATGACTGCCGCCGCGCGTGCTTTTTTTCCTTCGTTGGATATTCCGCGCCGGGCGGTGGCGTTACCTCAGATACCTCCGTGTCCTCATTGGCTGATGTTGGACTTCGCGCTCTTTGGGAGGGCGGGGTCTGGTTTGGCGCGCTCCGCATAATGGCACGCTTTGGCCCGCCCTTCGAGGTACATGGCGCCATCTTGTCTGTTCGCGTGGGACGTTCCTGCTTACCGTGGTACCGTAAGTGCCCTCTCGGGCGGTTTATACTCATTGTAGTGTTTCGGTTCTGACACCATTCTCTTCTCATTATGTCTTTCAGACTGGTGAACACCATTGGCATCTCCCGGCCCGATGTAATTTATAGCGGGCCTTGTAAAATTCTCCCACTTCCCTAGCGGGTCTTTAGGACATCCAGGGTTGCCTATAGCGTAAATCCCTGCTGGCATATTGTGCCTAAATAATCACCATATGGAGGCATCTCAGAATCATGTGACCGGGGTCCCTCTGGGACAAGACCGGCTGTGTATAGCATGTGGACAACCCCATGCTGATGTTGACAGGGCACGGGTCTGCGGACCCTGTGTTGAGCATGCACTGGCTCTGCAATCAGGTCTGCCAGTGGCTGCGCCTCGTTTCAATTCACCTATTTCCCCATGCTTAAATCTCACTCCTGCTGAGTCGCATACAAGTGGGGATTTGCAGCCTGTTGTGTCTTCCAAACTGCCTACGGCTGATCAGATTATTGCGAGGTTGTCTGAGCGCAAGGGCCCTGGTAAGAAGCGGCACTTGACGCCTCATGTTACTGCTTTTCCTATGGGAACTGAGGAGTTTACTACTCCGTGTGGCTATACCCCTTCTGATGGAGAGCTCTTCTCTGACTCAGGCTCATCTGATGAGAGGCCGAGGCGTCATCACGATTCTGGCCCTGAATACTGGGCCCAGTGTGACACTGACGATTTGTTGATTAAGGTCTTTAAGGTTCTGTCTATCTCTCTCCCTGGTGAGGCTCCCAAGCAGAGAGGGGAGTGTTTCCATACAGCGACAGCACGTTTGGAATTCCTAGAGCAGGCTCATTTCCATACTCTTGTGCTCAAGGAATGGGCGTGCCCCAGTAAACTTCCAGGGGTCCCAGGGGACTGGGATAGGAAATACCCTTTTCCCCCTGAGGTGGTTAATTGTTGGTCATCTCCCCCCCCCCGTGGTGGATGCCCCGATCATAGGGGTTCCTAACCCCCCCTTTATTGCAGCCCCTGCTTATACTACCCTTCGGGATGCTGAGGACCAGCGCATTGATCTGCTGGCCTCCCACGCCTTTTCATGTGCAGGGACGGCGCTGCGCCCAGTCTGTGCCGTGGCTATTACTGCAGTGGCCGCTAGAACCCTCATCAGAAAGATGCTTGATCATCACTCTGATGATCTCCCTGGGATGTGTTTAATGCACTCTCCAGTTGTGATGTGTTTGTAAAATGTATCCTATTAGCGTTGGATGACACCATTAAAATGTGTGCGAGAACTTCTGCCCTTGTGGTGGCTATATGTCGCTTGGTCTGGCTTCGACAGTGGGATGCTGACGATGCTGCTAAAAAGACTCTTACTGGGCTTCCCTTTAGAGGGCTACGCCTGTTTGGGGCCCGTCTAGACCTGTTTGGTAAGAAGGGTAAGTCACCCCAATGCAGGCGGCCGTCTCGGCCCCCTCGGGGCAGGGGCACCCCTCCTCCCCCTACCATAGTGTTAAACAAGAACCAGGGGTTGTCCTTTGTGGGGGCTCGCGCAGACTCCTGCCCCGGGAGCAGCAGACAACGCTCTGGCCCCTCCGGCGGGGCTAAGCCTAAATCTTCCACCAATCCCCCTCAAGCATGATGGGGCGCTCTCGCCCGTCTGGGTGAGGGGATGGCTGCCGCAATTTGCTCTGGTCAGGAGGCATCACGCCTCATACTGGTGGATTCAGGAGGTAGTGTCCTCCGGATACAAGATAGAGTTTGCTGCGCGGCCTCCCCCAAGATTATCAGGTCCCGGGTACTCCTGGTCCCGGCCTCTGTTTAGGTGCTGGAGCAGGCCATGCAAGGCCTGCGGGGTCTGGGGGGTCACTTGCAGATTGCCCTTAACAGGCAGAGGCAGGGGCCGCTACACCAACCTTTCCGCAGTCCCCCAAAAGGATGGGTCAGTCTGGCCCATTCTGGATTCACAGGTTCTCGACAATTCTCCATTTACAGTCAGATTCTGCATGGAAACTCTGAGATGGGCCATCAGCGCCTTGCGCCCAGGAGGCTTCTTGCCGTCTGTGGAGCTCTAAGATGCTTATGTTCACATCCCTGTGTCTTCTGGACGCCGAGGCTCTTCAGGTTCGTGTTGGAAGTCCTACACTGCTAATTTGTGGCCTCGTTATCTGGCCTCTCTTCAGCTCCCAGAGTGCTCACCAAGGTGCTGACGGGGGTGATGTCTCTGATGAGACCAAGGGGCGTCCGCATGATGACCTACCTGGACGTCCTTTTTCACTTCCCAGTCTCTACATCAGGCTAAGTTCGATACTCGGCTGGTGGTGTCCATTGGGAGTCATTTGGATGGGTGATCAATCACCCCAAGTCCTCATTGTCCCCTTAACTGGTAACTCCATTCCTAGGAATGAATCTGGATTCGGTTCAAACGAGAATCTTCCTTCCTCAGCAATAAAGTGGACAATCTGGTTGCATGGGCTCAGTCCCTCATTGCTGTCCCCGTCCCTTCACCAGGCAGGGATGCAGCTGGTGGGCCCGTTGGTGGCTTGCTCAGAAGGGGTCCCTTATGCTCAGTTCCCCTTGGGCCCTTCTGTGACTTCTATTGTTAGTACAGGACAGGGATCCTGCATCCCTGGAGCAGGGTCTGCGTGCCTTCCCACCTGGTAAGGAGGTCCCTCTTGGAGTTGATTAACTCAAGGAACCTGTCTGGGGCAGTTCCCTTCTTGCCCCTTCCTGGAGACGGTCACCATGGATGCCAATCTATCAGGTTGAAGGGGGGGTTTTCTTCTGAAACTCCCTGCGGTTCTGGGGGAGGTGGGGCCCTTAGAAGGTCCATACACCTATCGATGTTAGAACCAACCGAAACGCTCACTGTTTCAATCTCGCTTGACTACTCCTCTTCTGGCCCTGCCTGTTCGGGGGCGCTCGGTCTGTCTGACGACAGTGGCCTACATTGATCTTTTGGGAGGGACCTGGAGCAGGAGGGCTTTCCAGGAAGTGTCTATGATCCTAATCTGGGTGGAGACAATGTTCCCTGCATATCAGTGATATTTGCTCCGGTGGGGGTCCCTCTGCGACAGGATGTGCTAATCCCTGTGTCACTATGGGGTCCAACCAGTTGTGGATCTGTTTGTGTCCCGTCACTATCACAAGCTCTCGGCCCTTGTTTCCCTGTCCCAGGATCCTCTGGCCGTGGTCCGGATGCCTTAGTAACGTCATGGCTGGACGTTCTGTTCTGTATGTCTTTTCTCCATTCCCCCTGCTAGGCAGGGTTCTGCGCAAGATTGCTCTGGAAGGGGGACCAGTGATTCTGGTGGCCCCCGGGTGCCCTAGTAGAGTGTGGTTATCAGATGTGGTACCGAGGGCAGTAGTCCTGTACTTTCTGCCAGCAGTGCCAGCTCTGCTCACTCAGGGCCCCTTTACGTCACCCCAATCTACAGACTCTGGCCTAGACGGCCTGACTGCTGAAACATCCATCTTGATGGAGACAGGCTTATCTGTCTCGGTGATTGAGACTATGGGAAGACTAGGAGCAAGCTGCTTCTTCTTATTCCATCTGTTATAGGGTATGGCATACCCATATTGATTGGTGTGAGTCTAGGTCTCTTCCCTGTAGGGAGTTCTTAGTCCCTAGGGTTCTGGAGTTTTTACAGCATGGGTTGGAGTTGGGTCTAAAACTCAGTACTCTGAAGGGTCAGGTTTCTGCCCTGTCTGCCTTCTTTCAGAAGTCTTTGCTTAGTATTTCTTGGTTAAGACCTTCTTTCAAGGGGTTGCTCATGTGCGCCCCCCACGTAATACTATGGTCCCTGCTTGGGATTTGAACCTGGCCTTGTCTGCCTTGCAGGGTGATCCCTTGGACCTATTCAGCATGTTGTTATGGCTGTACTTGCCCTCAAGGTTGTCTTTTGGTGGTCATTACTTCGGTCAGACATGTGTCTGAGTTGGCGGCTTTGTCTATCTAGCCCCCATTCCTTGAGAGACACCAGGATAAGGTGGTGTTCCGCTTTAAGCCGGACTCTGCCTAGGGAGGTGTCTAATGTTTTTTGATTCAAGATATTGTTGTTCCTTCCTCGTGCCCTATTCCTAGCTACGCTGAGGAAAGGGTTCTGCATTCCTGGACAGGTGTTGGAAGTATTCCTTGGTAGTCACTGTGTCCTTTAGGAGAACTGTTGTTCATTGGGCCTACGGCCTCTCCATCCTGAATGCGCCCGATCTCGTCTGATCCCGGGGGCTAAGCGGCGTGGGGCCTGGTCATTCTTGGATGGGATGTTTCCTTCTGGTCCTAGGAAAGGTTTTTGGCTTCTGCCAAGTCTACTGTTAGCGATGGATTCGTCAGACTGTGATTCAGTTTTTTTTTTTTTTGCTAAGGGGAAGAGTCCTCTCTTTCGCCTTATTGCTTATTCTACTCGTGCTATTGGTGCCCTTTTGGGCCTTCCAGCACCAGGCTTCTGTTGAACTAGTTTGCAAGCCCGTTCATACCTTTTTCAAAGTTTTACAAGGTTGATGTTAGGGCCTCAGCTCATGCTGTCTTGGCCGCATTGGTTCTGCAGGTGACAGTGGTTTTAACTGTCTGCTGTTGCCTTTTTTGTTGGGGATCCCACCCTACTTTATGGACACTGCTATTGGATGTCCCAAGTGTAAGTACTATATCTGGAGCAGGACGTACTGTATACTAAGAATAATACAATTCTGTGAAATACTCACCTGTAGAATTGATATTATTTGTATACAGTACGTCCTGCTCCACCCCACCCTGGTTTTTGCAATTTTCTGGATCCCCTGTATGGTGATTGTTACCATTGTTGTAGTTACCAGTTTCGGTGGTTAATTCTCACGGCTTCTTGTTCACTGCTTTTCAATGCTGGGGATTTGTGGGAGGTCCCCGGGTATTTGAGGGGCTGGGAGGAGCCTGTTTTGCATGTATCTGCAGTGCAGCGCCATCTGGCGGAGGATAACCCAAGTGTAAGTACTATATCTGGAGCAGGACGTACTGTATACAAATATCAATTCTACAGGTGAGTATTTCACAGAATTGTATTTTTGGCAGACTGAAGTTCCAGGGTCAGTGTGGGCCACAGGCGGCCCACTTACCCATCAATCTCCTGGAGCTGAGAGCAATTTGGTTGGTGCTTCTTCAATTGACTCCCCATCTAAGTGGGTTGGGCGATGCAGGTCCGCTCGAACAATCAGACGGCTGTCGCCTACATCAATCATCAGGGCGGGTCTCGGAGCAAGCGAGTCCTTCAGGAGGTGTCCCAGATTCTGACTTGGGCGGAGGAGAATGTTCCCTGCATCTCGGCGGTTTACATCCCTGGGGTAAAAAAACCAGGAGGCAGACTCCCTGAGCAGGGGGACGTCTCCTCTGGGGGAATGGTCTCAGCAACAAGATCTTTCACGCTCTGTCTGGCCGCTGGGGTCAGCCGGTTGTGGACCTGTTTGCGTCCAGACACGATCACAAGCTTACAAGGTTCGTCTCCCTGTCAAGAGATCCTCTGGCCTTCACCACAGACGCTCTAGCAATTCCGTGGACTGAGTTCAGGCTCCTTTATACATTTCCTCCGTTTCCACTCCTGGGCAGAGTGCTGCGCAAGATAGCCCAGGAAGGGGTACCAACCATCCTGGTGGCTCCTCGTTGGCCGAGGCAGAGTTGCGGCATCCCAATTTACAGACTTTGACTGCCTGGCTATTGAAACCTCAATCCTAACGGAAAAGGGGCTGTCAGCCACAGTTGTTCAGACCATGATTCAGGCGTGGAAGAAGTTGTTTTCCATGATTTACTATAGAGTTTGGCATGCCTACATTTCCAAGATATTCTAAGTATGTCTCACACCCTGCTTCGGAAATATTCATTACACTTGGGTTATGTCCAGTAGAGGGCAAACTTCTGCAGAGATGAATAGATACCCATAAATACCCGGGACCTCCCACACATTCCCCAGTAATCGTCTCTGCAGATGGTGAGCAAGTCAGAAGATGAAGTCTCCTCCTTACAGGTAAGCCGGGTTCACACCCGGCCATTTTTATCCCTATTTCTGCCTGGACCTAGTTATGCCTAATCCCCCTAATGCCTCCCAGCCTTGGCTGTAGGTCCGGGGGAAGGTAGGATTCACCTTAACAGGTGTACTGATAGGAGCCTTGCTCCTCCGTGAGGCCCATTACAAGGGGTAGGCGGCTACCAGGTTGATGACCCTGGTTTGGGATGCCCTGTCCGTTCTGAAGCCCTCACCATGTATCCTACATGTGGCTGTTGGCTTCCCCCCCCAATTAGTCCCTGTTCCCGGTTAGTAGGGTGGGGGGTACTTCCATCTTTGTTTTGTCTCCCCTTAGATGGTGTGAGTGGATGTTGTCAGTATGATTGGTGCTGTACTTTCTTTACTGTTTGGTGGGCGCTGGCTACTGCCAGTGCGCCTCAATGTGTTTAACTCGGTTAAATTTGTATATTTTATTCATTGGTGGCCAGCACGCTTTCTGGGGCGGCGGCAGGCCGGTGTCATTTTATGCCGGCTCCGCAGCCTTCGCTGGGGAGCACGGTTTGCTGCTCGTTTCAGTCAGGGGGAGGGGGCGGGGCCTGGCGCTCCCTGCGCTGGTGACGGCCGGCCCCTCCAGTTAGCGCTTGATCGGCTCCCAGTCCTATTGGCTGGGAGCGCGGCTGTTGGTTCTTTCCCGCGTCGGGTGGGGGCGGGGCCTTACGCAGGTGCGATCCGCATTGGCCCGCCTTCATCCTCCTCCTGTCTGCGGGCACTACGCCGCCATCTTTCCCATGCTTGTTACTTTCCGTGAGTGTCCCTCTGGCCATCCTTGATGCCTTATTTATATGCTTGTATTCTTTACTGTATTCTTTATTATAAGCGGCTGCACGGGCCAGCGGTTAGAGCATATGCAGCTCTGTTCCCCGGTGTTGCAGGTTTCTTTTCCCACTCCGTTAAAATATATATATATCTATAGACATCAAGGATGTTTACCTTCATGTACCGATCTACCCAGCACATCAGAGATTTATTAGGTTTGTGGTGAGTGATCAGCATTTTCAGTGTGTGGCCCTCCCTTTCGGGTTGACTTCGGTACCAAGGGTGTTCACCAAGGTGCTGGCGGGCATAATGGCCCTTCTCAGAGCCCAGGGCATTCGCATTGTGCCGTATCTGGACGACCTACTCATTACAGCTTTTTCCCTATGTCGGGCGGAGCTGGACTCCAGGGTGGTGATGACGCTGAAAAGGTTCGGATGGGTGATCAGCCACCTCAAGTCTTCTTTCCCCATCAGGGGAGATCTCATTTCGGGGCATGAGTCTGGATTCCAGTCAGGCCAGAGTGTTCCTACCTCACCCAATGGTGCAGAGGTTTCAGGATCTGATACGTATTCTCCTGGCCAATCCACGCCCCTCTATCCGGCTAGGGATGAAACTGGTAGGATTGATGGTGGCTTCCTTCGAGGCAGTCCCCTTTGCTCAGTTCCACATGAGGTCGCTCCAACTGCTGAACTGGGACAGATGTCCTCGGTACTTGGATCAGTCCTTTCTGCTGTCTCCCAGGTTTCGGCGTTTCCTTCAGTGGTGGCTGGAACCAAGCAATTTGATGAGGGGCAGATCCTTTCTGGCCCCTTGTTGGGAGACGGTTAACACGGATGCTAGCCTGTGGGGCTGGGGAGCTTTCTGGACGGATTTTCGTTTCCAGGGGCTGTGGAGTCCTCTGGAGGCTCACACCCCCATCAATGTCTTGGAGCTCAGAGCTATTCGGTTGGTTCGGTCATGCTTGACGCATCACTCATCGCTCAGCTTACCGGTTCAGCTTCGATCAGACAATCGAACTGCGGTCGTTTACATCAATCACCAAGGAGGGACTCGCAGCGGGAGTGCCCTCAGGGAAGTTTCTCTGATTCTTGCATGGGCGGAGAGCAATTTTCCATGCATCTCAGTGGTATTCATTCTGGGAGTGGAAAACACGGAGGCGGACTCCCTGAGCAGGGGATCCTCTCTCTGAGGGGAATGATATCTCTACCACAAGGTATTCCGTTTCCTCTGTCGCTTGTGGGGGACTCCGGAGGTGGATCTCTTTGCCTCACGTCGCAATCACAGGCTCCCAACGTTTGGGTCTCTGTCTCGGGTTCCTCTGGCCCTGGCCCTGTCTCTTGTCTGGAGGGATCTGGGGTTCCTGTACCTGTTTCCCCCCTTCTCCATGGTGGGCAAGGTGGTGCGCAAGCTGGCTCAAGAGGGTGCGCAAGCTGGCTCAAGAGGGTGCACCAGCAATTTTGGTGGCCCCAGGGTGGCCAAGACAGGTTTGGTTTGTACCACAATTTACAAATGCTGGCTGACGGCGCGGCTGCTGAAACCTCCTCCATCTTAATGGAAGGTTTGTCTGATGCTGTGATTCAGACACTTGTTAGGGCTGTGAAAGTGATCTTCTATAGGACTTGGAGGTACTATATTGATTGGTGTGAGGCTAGGGCCTTGTCTTGCAGGGTGTTTTCGATCCCTAGGATTTTGGACTTTCTTCAACACGGTCTGGGCCTGGGGCTCCAGCTTAGTACCTTGAAGGTCTCTGCCCTGGTGGTCTTCTTCTAAGGTCCTTTGTTCTTCGTCCTCTCGTTAAAGCTTTTTTCCAGGAGGTCACTCCTGTGCGGCACCCTCGAAAGCCTTGTGCTTGTTTGGGTTTTGAATTTGGCATTTTCTATGCTTTCACAAAAGATTGCCTTTTTGGTGGCTATTACCTCTGTTCAATGTGTTTCTGGGTTGGCGGCTCTGTCTATTCAGGCCTCTTACTTTGAGAGACTCCAGGACAAGGTGGTCTTCCGCTTTAAGCCGGATTTCCTACCTGTTCCTTGTGTCCTAAGCCTAGCAATGACAAGGAGAGGGCCCTGCACTCTTTGGATGATTGTTTGTTGTGTGAAGTACTTTTTGGTGGCTACTTCTCTTTTCTGTAGGACGGACGCCTTGTGGGTGGTGCCCTCTGGGCCCAAGAAGGGTTTGGCGCCGTCAAGTCTACCATTAGTAAATGGATATGTCTGGTCATTGTTGGGGCCTATATTGCCAAGGGGAGGGTTTCCCCCTTTCAGATTACTGCTCACTCAGTATTCGTACTGTTGGGGCTTCCTGGGCTTTTTAGCACCAGGCTTCTGTTGAACAAGTTTGTACGGCTGCTACTTGGTCTTCTGTTCATGCCTTTTCCAAGTTTTTATAAGGTTGATGTGCGGGCCTTAGCGGATGCTGTTTTTGGCCGCAAAGTTCTACTAGCGGCAGTGGTTTAATTTGTGCACTTTTGCCTGTTGGGCTCCCCACCCCTTTTGGACACTGCTATTGGATGTCCCAAGTGTAATGAATATTTCCGAAGCAGGGTGTGAGACATACTTAGAATAATACCATTTTGTGATTACTCACCTGTAAATGGGTATTATAAGTATGTCTCACACCCTGCTTCGCCCCACCCTGAGTTGTATCTTGGATCCTCTGTTGGTGTTACTTTAGATTTTATTTGCTCTTCCTGGTCCCCTTACTGCTTTTTTATACTGGGGAATGTGTGGGAGGTCCCGGGTATTTATGGGCCGGGAGGGGCTCCTTTTTTTCTATTCATCTCTGCAGAAGTTTGCCCTCTACTGAACATAACCCAAGTGTAATGAATATTTCCGAAGCAGGGTGTGAGACATACTTATAATACCCATTTTACAGGTGAGTAATCACCAAATGGTATTTTTCCCTTGTACTTTTTCTATTTTTAGGATTTTGGAATTTTTACAACACTGCTTGGACTTGGGTCTACAGCTCGGCACCCTCAAGGGCCAGGTCTCGGCTTTGGCCATCTTTTTCCAAAGATCCTTTGCCAATCATAGACTGCTCAGGACTTTTTTCCAAGGAGTTACCCACGTATGTCCACCGCGTAAGCCTGTATTACTGGTGTGGGAATTGAATTTGGTACTTTCTGCTCTCCAGGGTCCTCTTTTTGAGTCTTTGTGCGACGCTGCATTGTCTATCTTGACCCTAAAGGTGGTCTTTTTGGTAGCCATCACCTCGGTGCGCCGGGTGTCATAACTGCCCACACTTTGTATGAAGCCTCCTTACTTTGAGCGGCGTAAGGATAAGGTGGTTTTTTTGCTTTAGGCCTGATTTTTTGCCTAAGGTCGTTTCTCCCTTTCATCTTAACGAGGAAGTTGTTTTGCCTTCCCTGTGTCTGGAACCGTCTAATTCTAAGGAGAGGACCCTCCATGCCTTGGATGTGGTCAGAGCTATGCTCTGAAGGGTAGCCGGACATAGGCGTTTGAGCCTACAGAGGGATGGGAGAGACCCTGTGCCTGGTGTCGATGTGTTGGGTGAGTGTTTTACTTGGGCATGACACGCATCGCGTCATCCCCCCGCGGCCCGCCCCTCGAGGTTCTGTACGGCGGCGCCATTTTGTGCTGTGCTGGGGAAGGTGCGCGTGGCTGCTGGGGAGCCTCCTGTTGTCGCTGAGGATTTGGTGCCGGGCTCTTCTCCGGGTCTGCCTGTGGCTGCGTGAGCGCTGCGGGGGGTCGCAATCCCTTCCATCGGTCCGTGAGTTCCATGTGTTTTTTTTTTACTTCGGGTCATGTGCTGCGGGATACTTATGGCTTTTCATGCTTGTGTCTTTCAGGGGGTAGAAGCTTGTGGCTTCTCCCGGTCTGATACTCCTCCCCCCCCTTTCCCGGTCACCCCCTTTATTGGGGCATCCCTTTGGGGGGGGCATCCCGGGTGGCTTCTTTCAGCCATTACCCTGTGCTGGCCTATTGTGCAGCTGATAATCACCATATGGAGGCTTCTGGGGATAGCGAGCTTGGGGGCCCCTTGGAACCTCAGCTGTGTCATGTGTGGGGCATCCCCTTTGAGTGGTGGTGGCGCGGTTTGTGTGCCGTGCGCCCATAGTATCATTGCAGATCAGGCTGGGCCGAGTGCTTCTCTTTCCAGTCCTGCGCTCCTTACGGCATCTCCTGGCCCTCCGTGCCTGCATTTAGCCCCCAGTGAGGGGGATACTAGCAGAGGGTCGCAATCAGATCTGGCGCTGCGCGTGGCTAGCATTGAGCGGCAATTGGCCCGACCGGCGGCGGGCAAGGCCTCTAGCAAGAGGCGACGCCTTCACGCTGTGTTGTCCCTATTTGCCGAGGAGGATGGTGGCCTTGATGTGTATTGCGGCCGTGACTCCACGGAGGAGGGGGAGCTTTTCCATGACTCGGACTCCTCTGGGGAGTGGCAGGACGATTACGATAGTGACCTAGGGTCCCGGATGATACCGATAGCGTCTTGTCAGCGGTTTTCGATACATTGAACATCGCCCCCCCCCCCCCCCCAGGCGGCGAAGAAGAAGCAGGGTGAGCTCTTCCACCCTCACAAGCAGCGTTTGGAGTTCCCGGACCAGGGCCATTTCTCAAATATGGTTCTGAAGGAGTGGTAACGTCCTAATAGATTACCCTCGGTGCCCAAGGGGTTGGATAGGAGGTATCTGTTTCTGGCAGACTTGGTTAAGCGCTGGTCGTGCCCTCCTGAGGTGGAAGCTCCGATCCTAACACTTCAGTCATGCCATCCCCCGACACTACCACGCTGCGTGATAGCGTGGGACCGGCATATGGATCAGTTGGCTTGTTATGCCTTTACCTTTGTGGGGGCCGGTTTGCGCCTGGTCTGTGCCACGGCCATTGTGGCTATCGCCATTAAAAAGATGGTCAGACTTCTTGCTGAGGCCGCCCGGTCTGGTAAGTATAGGGAGGATTATAAGGACCTCTTACTTTGCTCTGATTTTATTGTGTTTGTGCTGGCTGCCATGGACGATGCCGTCCGGCTTGGCGGTAGGGCTTCGGCCCTGTTGGTGGCTATGCGTCAGTAAGTTTAGTTATGTCAGTGGGCTGCTGACACTGCCGCTAAGAAGGCTCTCACTGGGCTTCCCTTCATGGATCTGTCTTTTTGGTGAGCGTCTGGATGCTCTGGTTAAGGATGGTAGGCTCCCTCAGCGTAGAAAGCAGGCTCGGCCCCTTCGGGGCTCCTCCTCCTTTCGCTCTTCAAGGCAGGTCGTGGCACCCTTTTCTCAGGTAGTCGCAGAGACTCTTGGGGCCTAGGCAGATCCTGCGCTCGCCCCGGTCTCTCTTGGGGGACCAAACCCCCTCCGAGGGCATGAGGAGACTCCCTCACCCGACCGGGTGGGGGGACGGCTTCGGCTTTTTGCTCACGTCTGCATGCTCCGCGTCTCAGACCGGTGGATTCAGGAGGTGGTGTCCTCCGGTTACAAGATAAAAGTTTGCAGCCTGGCCGCACCCAAGATTCCTCCGATCCTGGATATCCCAAAACCCTGTGTCGGCTCAGGGACTGCGTCTGGCCGTCCAACGTCTTCTGGCGTCGGGTGTCATCTGTCAGGTACCTCTTCAAGAACGGGGTCGGGGGTACTACTCCAACCTCTTCACGGTGCACAAGATGAACTGCTCCCTGAGGCCCATCTTGGACTTAAAGGGTCTCAACAAGTTTGTCAGGTTCAAGCACTTTCGTATGGAGACTTTACGCTCGGCTGTAAGTTCTCTTCGGCCGGGCGACTTCATGACCACGGTGGAGATCAAGGATGCCTATCTTCACGTGCCAATCATCCCAGGTCACCAGAGGTTCCTGAGGTTCGCTCTGGGGGATCAACACTACCAGTTTGTGGCTTTGCCGTTTGGTATCCCCTCGGCTCCTCAGGTTTTCACAAAGGTGTTGGCCGGCGTCATGGCTCTCCTGAGGAATCAGGGCATTTGCATCCTTCCTTACCTGGACGACATTCTGATTGCTGCTCAGTCTCTTCATCAGGCGGAGAGGGATACTCAGGTGGTGACGTCCACTCTCGAGTCCTTCGGCTGGATGATCAACTATCCCAAGTCTTCACTATCTCCGTCTTTGGCGAGGTCCTTCCTGCGCATGACGCTGGATACTTCTCAGGTCAAGGTATTTCTCCCTCAGCAGAAGGTGGAAAGCATTCAGATGTAGGCATGGGCCCTGCTGTTGTGTCCTCACCCTTCGATTCGGCAGGGGATGCAGTTGGTGTGCCTCATGGTGTCTTGCTTCGAGGTGGTTCCCTTTGCTCAGCTCCACATGAGACCTCTTCAGTTGCATCTCTTGTCAGTTTGGGATTGGAATCGGGAGTCCCTGGATCAGGAGTTTGCTCTGTCCCCTGCAGTCAGGCAGTCTCCTGGTGGCTGGACTCGAGGAATCTTCTAGTGGGCAGGTCCTTTCTGCCTCTGCGCTGGGAGATTGGCACCACGGATGCCAGTCTCACCGGCTGGGGGGGGGGGGGGGGAGTTTGGTAGTCTCTGAAGTTCCGGGGTCAGTGGGGTCCCCAGGAGGCCCACACACCCATCAATATTCTAGAGCTGCGGGCGATCAGGTTCGTTCTCTCCCAGTTGACCCCCCACCTCCGGGGTCGTGCTGTACATCAGACGGCGGTTGCCTACATCAATCATCGGGAAGGGACCCGGAGCAAGCGGGCCCTCAAGGAAGTGTCTCTGATCTTGTCTTGGGCGGAGGAGACTGTTCCCTGCATCTCGGCGGTTTACATTCCAGGGGTGGAGAATCGGGAGGCGGACTCTATGAGCAGGGGGACGTCTCGCCTGGGGGAATGGTCCCTCAGCATCAAGATCTTTCACGCCCTGTGTTGCCGCTAGGGTCAGCCGGACGTGGACTTGTTTGCGTCCCGTCACAATCACAAGCTTCCAAAATTTGTCTCCCTGTCAAAGGACCCTCTGGCCTTCGCCACGGACGTGCTGGCAATTCCTTGGACGGAGTTTCGGCTCTTCTTTGTATTTCCTCCCTTTCCTCTGCTGGGTTGGGTGTTGTGCAAGGTAGCCCAGGAGGGGATGCCGGACATTCTGGTGGCGGACGTCGTACAGATGGCAGATCGGTTCGTTTTGCCCGAGGATCCAGAGCTTCTCACGCAGGGACAGCTGTGTCATCCCAATTTCCAAACGCTGGCTTTAACGGCTTGGCTGCTGAAACCTCTGTCCTGATGGGCAAGGGTTTACCGGCCTCTGTGGTTGATACCTTAAACCGGACCTTCACCATGATTTAATGAAAAGCCCAAACTCTTAAAAAACAATTCCTCAGCATCTAAAATTAATATATTTTACATGTTTAGTCACTAATTTATTATACTTTCCCCCACTGGGCTGCAACTCTGTTCGGGAATTTAGGATACGGGCGCCGCCATCTTGACTCAGAAGCATCACACTTACTGAGGAGAGGAGAGTGGGATAAGGTACAGGGGGGCGGGTTATAGCTGTGCTTTGCTCAGACAGAGCAGAGCTGGGGTCAGGGAAAGGTCAGCAGTCCCAGAATGCAGAGCAGCACAGTCACTTCCTGTTTGCAGGCACTTCCTGTTTGCAGGCTGCCTGCAAAAATGGCAGCTTCCATAAGCCGCCATCTTGGATGTTTAAAGGCTTATAAAATGCAGTAGATGCAGGTAGGATGATTTTTAATGTGAGCAATCTGTATGTACAGGGTGTGGGAAACATATAAGATAGACTCTTATTTAGAGTGAAGGTCCGCTTTAATTCAGGTTCGGAAGAAATCCTCGTCTTTTCCAAGTATACAGCACGTCCTGTTCCAAAAATTCCTTAAACTTGGGTTATTCCGCCACAAGGTTGCACAGTGGACTGCAGAAATGGCCAGGAACCTCCCACTGATTTCCAGTGTTTCTCTGCAGTCTGGACTGCGAAGATAGAAGATGGCTCTCTATTGCGCATGGAGCGGGACTCTCAAGCCTAGGGACGGCTATTGCTATTAACCCTTCTAGTGCCAGCTACGAAAAAAAAGTAAAAAAGATACAGATTTACCTGACCCCTCATTTGAAAGTGCCAGCGATTCTGTACAAGAATCAAGTATTCGATTTTCGGCCCCGGGCCTCTGATCTTCAGCCCCGCCGGCGCCAACATCTCAAAAAAAAAAAAAGTAAATCTCATTTACTCACCGAGCAGCGCGATGGCTCTCCCCGGGTCTTCTCTTCACCAGGGGGGGCTCCGATCCCCCCCCCCCCCTGGGCTTTCCACGCTTTGGGTGGGGGCCAAGAAACAGGCCCTCACCATCCTCTTCGGCCGGCGCTGGCCCCGCCCCTAGCCCAGCCCCTAGCCCAGCCCACTTGATGACGTCATCCCGCTCCTCGGGTTACCGGCACCCGGGCTCCGTTCTGTCAGTTGTCGGTAGCGATCGGTGCAGGAAGGGTGGCAGGCAGGGAGGCTCTGATCACTACCGACAGCTATCATCTGCAGCGGCGCGGGACACGGGATCAGAGGTAAGTATAAGTGAAAAGAGAATATATTTTGTCTTTTTTTTTTTTACTTAACCCTTTGTGAACTGGTAAGGGGTCCATGAGACCCCTTATACCAGTTCACAAGGCTCTGGGTATAGCAAGTCACCTGCGGCAAGCGGGTGACTTGCCAAAACCCCCAGCCCCCCATTATCTGCCTCCCCAACGGCCAGGGGGGGCAGAAGGGCCCGGGCCACGTGGCTATGTGGGCTAGTAGCCTGCAGGGCCAGGGGCCACCAACGCTGGCCCCTGCGCCCTGTTCTGCAAGCCCCCATAGCTGGTCCGGGCTGGTAATGCTGGGTAAGGGTGACCCTATGTCATTTTTTGGGGGAGATTTTAAGGGGGGACCCTATGTCATTTTTTTTTTTTTTTTTTAAATTAACCCCTTACAACTATGCAATCATATTGCATAGTTGTATCCTATCTGAAATCTCCTAAACTGCTGTTTCAGTTTAGGGGAGTCTCCTGGGCAGGAAAGGGTGTATACCAACACATTACCGTTGTAACCGGGATAAATAGGGCTTTCACACGCAATAATATTTTACTAACAAACTTACAATTTTTAATAAAAAAAACACTACAAATTGTAAAAAATAGATTTTTTAAATTTTTTTTGCACATATTTCAACCAAACATGACATTTCATGTTGAAGCCCAGACTCTGCTGAAAAAAAACAGTATATAATTTTACTGGAAAATCCCTGGAAATCCCTTCAAAAATCCAGGTTGAACACGTGTAGCGCAAAAACATGAAAAGTAGTCTGGCAACAGAGTGTGACAAAAAATCTAGGTAGGCTGGCACTCAAAGGGTTAAAGGGCTGCTTAAAGAGGACTAACACCCAGGGGTGATCGTCTATAAGATTCCCGGGCCGATCACCTCCCACACCGCGGGACATCCTGATCTCGGTGAAACCCCCCAAAAAGACCTTACCTGATCCGCCGCCTTCCGCGCGCCCCTCTAGACGTGCCCGCGCCGGCCGTCTGTGAATGGCGCGCGCGCTGAGAGTGAGGTGGTGGCAGTGGAAGCGGCTTGGACGTTCCTGTGACCCGCTTGGACGGCGCGGTCACGTGGGAGCGGGGAGAGGTGAGTTTTTTGGGGTTTCTGGGGGGTTTCAGGGAGCGGGACACCCCCGATCGGGGTGCCCCGCCGAAGTGGACCAAAACCCAGGATAGTCAAAATCCTGGGTGTTGGTCCACTTTAAGTGTCTCTTAGATGGGGCTTCTGATGACGCGGGAGGGGAGGAGTATAGATCTCTCCTACTTTGCTATGAATTTGTTGCATATGTTCTATTCCAAGTATACGGCACGTCCTGTTCCAGAATATGCCTTACACATGGGTAATACATCCATAAGATGGCGCTGGACTGCAGAAAGACTTGTGGCCACTCCTGGCCCCTTATATAGCCAGGAACCTCCAGCTAATTCCCAGAATCTTTCTGCAGTCTGGACTGCGAAGATGAAGATGGCTCTCTTCTGCGCAGGGAGTGGGCTTTGCCTAGGGTTCTGCAGGCTTATTTCCACCCGTTCTGGACCCACTGCCTCCCAGCAACGGCTGACGGTTCGGGGGAAGGTAGGACAGCACTAGGGTCAGGTGCTGAAGGAGCGATGCTCCGGGCCGCAAGACCCTGTACCAAAGGGTGGTCGGCGACAGGCTTTTTATGGTGAGCCTCATTGGGATGCCCCCAGCCCTTTATCTTGCGATATTTATCCTTCCTTCCCCTCCCTCCCTTTTGACGCTGTTGGTCATTGCATTCCACGTGATCGGCAGGGGACGCCCGGGGAGTACACTTGTGCTTTTACTACTGTGTTTATTTTAAGTATGTCGCACACCCCGCTTCAAGACATTCATTACATGTGGGTATACTGACCTGTAGATTGCGATCTTGCAGAGATAACAAAAAAAGGTAAGACCCTCCCGGCCCATAAATACCTGGGACCTCCCACTCATTCCCCAGTCTTTCATCTCTGCAGAGGCGAGCAAGTCAGAAGATGTCTCCTCCTTGCTGGTAGCCGGGATGACTCCCGGCCACTTTTTATTCTATTTCTGCCCGGATCCCTTTTCTTTAGGTTACTTGCCTCCCAGCCTAGGCTGCTGGTCCGGGCAAAGGTAGTTGGCACCCCTGGTGCTTAGGAGCCGTGAGACCCCATAACAAGGGGTAGGCGGCTATCCGATTTGGTGATCCCGGTTTGGGATGCCCCGTCCCTTGGCCCTACCCTGGCTTGGATTCCCCTTCTCCCGGATACCCTTAGGGGGGGGCAGGTCCCTTAGGGATTTATTCTTTATTTTGTGTATGTGTGTGTTTGGTGCATAACTGAGTGTGTGGTGTTCAGACTGGTGCTGGGGCCGTGGCGCTGGCCTCCGGCGTGTGGTAGTGACCTCTGTTGGCGCCCATGAGGCGCTTCTCCTCCTTGGGGCGGGGCGCTAGCGCGCGTGCCTACGGCCCGCCCCCCGTGCTGCGGGCGCTGATTGTTAGGTCCCGGCTTCTGGCCGGGAGATACGGGGGCTCGGCCACGCGCGACGCACAAACCGCGCCCGCCCTCCCTCCTCCTCTGCTCTCCTCGTGTCCCCACGGTTCGTGCCTGCGTGCGGTAGTCAGGTAGGGTGAAGATCGGGTGAGTGACCTGTGGCCATCAGATTTTCTATTAACTCCTTATGGGACATTGCAGCATAGTCTGAGTGTTTTTTTTGTGTGTTCCAGGTGGACCATATGTAAATATATATCTATTAAAAAAAAATCACCATATGGAGGCATCCTGGACTTGTGCCCCCCTCGGGGCAATCCAGGTAGTGTTTGGGGTGTGGGGTATCCCTTTTGGGGGATGATGTATTTCTTTGTGTACCCTGTGCGCAGCGGTCTATTACGCGGCAGACCGGATCTCAGGCATCCGGTTCTGCTCCGCCAGTCTCCTCTCCGTCTCCCCCTCGCTTGACACGTACCCCATGTGATGTGGTCATTGGCGGGGAGTCGCAATCTGAGGTGTGTGCCAGATTGGCCAATCTTGAAAAATAGTTTTCCAGTGCCGTTGCTAAAAAGGTCACGGAAAAGAGAAAACATTTGTATACGGCTGCGCAGGCCTTTGATGGCGAGGATTTTGACTCCCTGGATTGGTCTGATTGTTCCCGAGAGAGGAAGGGGAGTTGTATGAGGTCGTTTGAGGTCCTGGCTATTTCTTCCCCCGAGGCGGCTCCTCCGCTGAAGGGGGAGTTCTTTGAAGTGACTAAGCCGCGCTTGGAATTTCCTTATCAAAAGCATTTTGATGGTATCATTCTCAAGGAATGGGAAAGGCCGACTCGGCTTTCGGGTGTCCCCACCGGGTTGGGACAAGAAATATCCCTTTCCGGCGGACGCGGTGAAGCACTGGTCGTCTCCCCCCGAGGTGGATGCTCCTGTTTTGGGGTTTTCCAGCTCCTCAGTCCTCCATTCTCCAGAGTGCACTACTCTCAAGGATGGTGAGGATAAACGCATTGCCAGATGGCTTGTCATGGTTTTGCCAGTGTTGGATCGGCCTTGCGGCCGGTTTGTGCTTCTGCGCTTGTATTGGTAGCTGCCAGGTCGGTTATTAGAGGGTTGTTGACCTCTTCCGGGCTTGATCCGGCTAGTGAGGAGTTTGCCGACCTTAAGCGCTGTGAGTTGTTTTTGTCCTTTGTGCTGTCCGCCCTGGGCGACACTTTGGTGATGTGTAGCAGAGCTGCGGCCCTGCTTGTGGCTATCCGCCGGTCGGTTTGGTTACGCCAGTGGGCGGCTGGTTTTGTGTCCAAAATCCAAAATCACGGCCCTTCCCTTTGTGGGGTTGCGGCTCTTTGGAGAAAAATTGGATTCGGTGGCAAAGGGAGGTAAGTTACCTCAGCGTAAGAAGCAGCATCGCCCATTTCGGGGGGCGGCTTCCTTCTCTGTCCTTTCGCGGAGCTAGAGTTGGCAGGGGTTCGGCCTTCCCTTCGTCCAGGGGTGATTCCTGGCCTAGGGGCAGGGGTCGGGCCCGTCCAGGACACAGTTGGGGCTCCAAGCCTAGAAACTCTTCTCCCAGGTCTGGGTCCAAGAGGTCTCGGACAGGTGTCTTCCGGTTACAAGCTGGAGCTCGAGTTCTGGCCCCCTCCCAGATTCTTCAGGTCTCGGGTGCCGTCAGATCCTCTGGCTGCCCAGGGGCTTTGGGTGGCAGTAGCAAGTCTCGTGGACATGGCTGTCATCTGTCCGGTGCCCCTCTCAGACCGGTGCCTGGGCTTCTATTCCAATTTGTTCACGGTGCCCAAGGAGGACTGTTCCTTCGTCCCATTCTGGATCTGAAGTTGCTCAACAGGTTCGTCCGTCCCCGGAAGTTCCGTATGGAAACTCTGCGCTCAGCCATCCATTCACTTCATCAGGGGGACTTCATGACATCCATAGACATCAAGGATGCTTACCTGCATATTCCAATATTTCTGGCACACCAGAGGTTCCTCAGGTTTGTCGTGGACAATCGGCATTTTCAGTTTGTGGCTCTTCCGTTTGGCCTTACCTCGGCTCCAAGGGTTTTTACCAAGGTGTTGGCAGGAGTGATGGCCATCCTCAGAGCCAGGGGTATCCGCATCGTGCCCTATCTGGACGATCTTCTCATCATGGCGTCTTCCCTCAGTCAGGCGCAGCTGGATACCAGGAATGTCCAGGGTGGTGGAGTTCCTGGGAATGTCTCTGGATACTTCTCAGGCCAGGGTGTTCCTCCCCCGAGCCAAGGTTCTTCTGATTCAGGATTTGACTCAGCGTCTTCTATCCATTCCCCGCCCGTCCATCCGGCTAGGGATGCGACTGGTGGGATTGATGGTGGCGTCGTTCGAGGCGGTTCCCTTTGCCCAGTTTCACACAAGGACGTTCCAGCTCCATCTCTTGGCGGCCTGAGACGGGTCCCACTGTCATTGGATCAGTCCTTTCTGATGTCCCCCCTGGTGCAGCGTTCCCTTCGGTGGTGGCTAAAACCAAGCAATCTGACGAGGGGCAGATCCTTTCTGACCCCTCGTTGGGAGACTGTCACCACGGATCCCAGCCTGTCAGGTTGGGGGGGATTTTGGAAGGATCTTCAGTTTCAGGGACTGTGGGGGCCTCAGGAGGCTCACGATCCCATCAATGTTCTAGAGTTGAGAGCCATCAGGTTGGTTCTGGCTTACTTGACTCATCAGCTGTGGGGCCTACCGGTTCAAGTTCAGTCGGACAATCGGACGGAGTTCGCCTACATCAATCACCAGGGAGGGACTCGCAGCAGGCGTGCCCTCAGGGAAGTGTCCTTGATCCTTGCTTGGGCAGAGAGCAATGTCCCATGCATCTCGGCGGTGTACATTCCGGGAGTGGAGAACACGGAGGCGGGCTCCCTGAGCAGGAGGTCATCTCGCCGGGGGAAATGGTCGCTCAGCCCCAAGGTGTTTCGGTCGCTTTGCCACCGGTGGGGGACTCCGGAAGCGGACCTCTTTGCATCTTGTCACAATCACAAGCTTCCGGCATTTTTGTCTCTCTCGTGGGATCCGCTGGCTCTGGCAGCAGATGCCATGTCTCTGAACTGGAGGGATCTGGGGTTTCTGTACCTGTTCCCTCCATTTCCCATGGTGGGCAGAGTGGTGCGCAAGCTGGCCCTAGAGGGCGCGTCAGCAATCCTGGTGGCTCCAAGGTGGCCAAGACAGGTTTGGTTCGCAGACGTGGTAAGGTTGGTAGAGGATCAGTTAGACCTGCCCCTTCTGCCGGATCTGCTCACTCAGGGTCCAATGCTGTACCCCAATTTACCAACGATGGCTTTGACGGCGTGGCTGCTGAAACCTCCATCTTGAGGGAGGAAGGTCTTTCTGATGCTGTCATTCAGACTCTGGTTAGGGCTAGAAAGCAGTCTTCCTCTGCCATCTATTTATAGGGCTTGGAGGTCTTTATATTGATTGGTGTTAGGTCAGGGCCTTGCCTTGCAGGGCGTTTTCTATCCCTAGGGTCTTGGAATTTCTGCAACATGGTCTGGACCAAGGTTTGCAGCTTAGTACGCTGAAGGGGCAGGTTTCTGCCCTGGCGGTTTTCTTTCAAAAGTCTTTTGCTCTTCATCCTCTGGTTAAGACCTTTTTCCAGGGGGTTACGCATGTGCGGCCTCCTAGGAAGCCTTTGCTCCCAGTTTGGGATTTAAATTTGGTTTTGTCTGTCTTGCAGGGTCCTCCTTTTGAACCTTTGCAGGATATTGCACTTTCTACGCTTACTCAGAAGATT
This sequence comes from Gastrophryne carolinensis, assembly GCA_027917425.1. Taxonomy (NCBI): domain Eukaryota; kingdom Metazoa; phylum Chordata; class Amphibia; order Anura; family Microhylidae; genus Gastrophryne; species Gastrophryne carolinensis. Next base: position 71,909,620 of record CM051239.1, read on the forward strand.
GTTTTTCTGGTTGCCATCACTTCTGTTCGGCGTGTTTCGTAGTTGGCTGCCTTGTCTATTAAGGCTCCTTACTTTCAGAGGCATCAGGACAAGGTTGTTTTCCGCTTCAAGCCAGATTTCCTTCCTAAGGTGGTCTCTGCTTTTCATTTGAATCAGGATATTGTTCTTCCCTCCTTGTGTCCTAAGCCCAGCAATTACAAGGAGAGGGTTTTGCCTTTTTTTTATGTGGTTTGTAAGGCGGGCCTTCCAGCACTAGGCTTCTGTTGAGCAGGTTTGTAAGGCTGCTACTTGGTCTTCGGTTCACACTTTTTCCAAGTTTTACAAGGTTGTTTGGGCCTCAGCGGATGCTGTTTTTGGCCGCAAAGTTCTGCAAGCTGCAGTGGTTTAAGTTTGTGCCTTGTTGCCTTGTTTTTTGGATCCCGGCCCTTTATGGACACTGCTATTGGATGTCCCACAAGTAATAAATGTCTTGAAGCTGGGTGTGTGACATACTTAGAATAATACCATTTTGTGAATACTCACCTGTAAAATGGGTATTATAAGTATGTCACACACCCCGCTTCACCCTGCCCTTTTGTAGTCTGGATCCTTTATATGGTGAACCTTTGTTAGTTTTAATTGGCTTTCCTGGTCGCTTGATCTTACTGCTATCTTTATACTGGGGAATGAGTGGGAGGTCCCAGGTATTTATGGGCCGGGAGGGTCTTACCTTTTTTTTTTTTATCATCTCTGCAAGATCGCCATCTACGGGTCAGTATACCCACATGTAATGAATGTCTCGAAGCGGGGTGTGTGACATACTTAGAATACCCATTTTACAGGGAGTATTCACAAAATGGTATTTTTGTCACTTGTGTTTGGTGTGTGTGGATGCCGTTGTACGGCGCTCCGCGGTGGTTGGCGCTTTTACTGTTTTTGTTTAACTGTCATGGCGCTGGCGTGTCATGTGATCTTGTTTTCGCGCTCTTCGGGGGGGGGGTACCGTGGTTTGATGCGTTCCGCGTCATGCGCCCGCGGCCCGCCCCTCTAGGTACTGCTGTCGGCGCCATTTTGTGGCCCTTCCATTGCGGTGCTGCGTCGGGGTTGGTGATCGGCTTATCTGTGCGCTTGCTGGCTTGGTCCGTGAGTCCCTTACGGGGTTTTTTATCTTTGGTTTATTATTGTATGGCTTGGGATGATTATGGTGTACCTTGTGTCTTGCAGGCGGCTCCCTTCACTGTGGTTCTCTCGGTCCTGCCTATTGCCAATCTCCCACTTCCCCTAGTGGGTTTCGGGGGGCATCCCAAATAGGGTGGCTGTTTAGCTGTGTCCCTGTTCTGACTATTGTGCATGCTTTCTGTAAAAATCACCCTATGGAGGCTTCTGGGGATAATGTGCTTGGGGTTCCTTCGGGACAAGCTCGGCTGTGTGTTGCGTGTGGGTTTAACCCTATAAGTGACGATGTCGGGGTATGTGTAACCTGCGCCCAGCAGGTACTTGCGCTGCAGTCCGGGTCGCCTGCTACGGGCCCTGGTGCGGTTCCCCCTCTGGCTTCACCTACCCCTCCACACTTGCATTTGACCCCCAGCGAGGGGCATACTAGCGGTGAGTCTCAATCGGATTTGGCTGCACGGGTGGCCAGCATTGAAAAGCATTTTGCTGGGTTGGGCCCCCGTAAGGCTTCTACCAAGAAGCGGCATCTATCCCCCCGCTGTTTCCCTTTTCCCTGTTGAGGCTGAGGAACTTTTGGACATCTCGGGTTATGGTTCCCTTGAGGAGGGGGAACTATTCTCTGATTCAGAATCATCTGAGGAACAACCTAGGGTGTATGGCGATACCGGGTCTCCTTTTGGTGAAGACCAATGGTCCTCAAATGACACTGATAGGTAGTTGTCTCACATTTCTGAAGTGCTTTGTATTTCCCTCCTGCAGTGGCTCCGCAGCAGCAGGGTGAGCTTTTTCATACAGTGAAGCCACGCTTGGAGTTCCCTGAGCAGACTCGCTTTAATAATCTGGTGCACAAGGAATGGGAACGGCCTAGCAAGCTACCTGGGGTGCCCAAGAGTTGGGACTAGAGGTATCCTTTTCCTGCTGATGTGATTAAGCATTGGTCATGTCCTTCCGAGGTGGACGCGCCCGTTCTGGGGTTGTCCAATACATCTGTCATGCATTCTCCTGACACTACTACCCTGCGGGATGGTGAGGACCGGCGCATGGACCAGCTGGCTTGTCATGCCTTTGCTTGCCATTACAGCTATTGCTATTAAAGAGTCTCTTAGATGGGGCCTCTGATGTTGCGGGAGGAGAGGAGTATAGATCACTCCTGCTTTGCTATGAATTTGTTACATATGTTCTATCTGCTATGGATGATGCCATTATAATGTGTGGGAGGACGTCTGCTCTGTTGGTGGCTATACGTCGCTTTGTCTGGCTGCATCAGTGGGTAGCTGATAACGCTGCTAAGAAGGCTCTCGCTGGTTTTCCCTTTAAGGGGCTGCGCCTCTTTGGTGAGCGCTTGGACTTGTTTGCCAGGGATGGTAGGTTACCTCAATGTAGGAGGCCGTCTCGGCCCTTTTGGGGGACTGGTGCCTCTCTCCCCTCCTTCCGCACTTCCAGGGCTGGTCAAGGAGCTTCCTTTGCTGGAGCAAGTGGAGATTTTTGGGGCAGGGGCAGAGGATGTGGCCGCCCCGGCCTCTCCTGGGTTCCCAAGCCCAAATCGTCCCCTAAGCCCCCTCAGGCATGAGGAGGCACCCTGACCCATCCGGGTGGGGGGACGGCTTCGGCTTATGGCTCACGTCTGGAGGCGACGTGTGGCAGACAGGTGGATCCAGGAGGTGGTTTCCTCCGGTTACAAGATAGTTAGCAGCCTGGCCGCCCCCAAGATTCCTCAGATCCCGGATGGCTCAAAACCTTTGGTCAGCTCAGGGCCTGTGCTATGCGGTCCAAAACCTTCTGGAGTTGGGGGTCATCTGCCCTATACCTTTCAGGGAAAGGGGCAGAGGCTTCTATTCCAATCTCTTCACGGTCCACAAAAAGGATGGGTCCCTCAGGCCCATCTTGGATTTAAAGTGTCTCAACAAGTTTGTCAGATTCAAGCATTTTCGCATGGAGACCCTGCACTCAGCAGTCCATTCACTGCGCCCAGGTGACTTCATGACCTCTCGGTATCAACTCGGCCCCCAGGGTATTCACCAAGGTGCTGGCGGGTGTGATGGCTCTGTTGAGATCTCAGGGCATTCGCATCCTTCCTTATTTAGACGACATTCTGATTGCGTCTCAGTCCTTCCATCAGGCAGAACTGGATACCCAGATGGTGGTGTCCACAATGGAGTCCTTCGGCTGGGTGATCAACCATCCCAAGTCTTTTCCGTCCCCGTCACTGGTGAGGTCCTTTCTGGGCATCTGGATACATCTCAGGTCAAGGTTTTTCTCCCTCAACAGAAGGTAGAGAGTCTTCAAGCTTAGGCCCAGTTTCTTCTTTCTTGTCCTTATCCCTCCATCCGGCAGGGGATGCAACTGGTGTGTCTGATGGTGTCTTGCTTCGAGGCGGTACCCTATGCTCAGTTTCACATGAGACCTCTTCAGTTACACCTCTTATCAGTGTGGGATTGTGTCCCTGGATCAGGTATTTGTTCTGTCCCCCCTGGCCAGTCGGTCCCTCTTGTGGTGGCTGGACTCAAGGAACCTCTTGGTGGGCAGGACCTTTCTGTCCCCTTGCTGGGAGACGGTCACCACAGATGCCAGTCTGACAGGTTGGGGGGGCTTCTGGAAGTCCTTGAAATTCCAGGGTCAGTGGGGCGCCCAGGAGGCCCATACTCCTATCAACATTCTGGAACTGAGGGAGGTAAGGTTGGTTCTCGCCCAATTGACCCCACACCTTCAGGGTTGGACTGTTCAGATCCGCTCGGACAATCATCAGGGAGGGACTCGGAGCAAGTGAGCCCTCAAGGAAGTGTCCCTGATACTGTCCTGGGCGGAAGAGAATGTCCCCCGTATATTGGCAGTTTACATCCTGGGAGTGGAAAACCTGGAGGCAGACTCCTTGAGCAGGGGGATGTCTCGGCTGGGGGAGTGGTCCCTCAGCAACAGGGTGTTTTTTGGTTGTGGACCTGTTTGTGTCCCGTCACAGTCACAAGCTTACTTTCTTTGTCTCTCTGTCACAGGACCCTCTGGCTTTTGCCACGGATGCGCTAGCGATGCCTTGGAAGGGGATTCGGCTGGGTTCGGCTCCTCTGTGTTCCCTCCGTTTCCTCTGTTGGACATGGTGCTGCGCAAGATAGTCCAGGGAGGGGTGCCAACCATTCTGGTGGCCCCCTGTTGTCCAAGAAGGGTGTGGTTCGCAGACATCGTGCAGTTGGCAGTAGATCAGTACGTCCTGCCCAAGGATCCAGACCTGCTCACTCAGGGGCAGCTGTGCCATCCCAATTTACAAACGCTGGCTTTGACGGCTTGGCTGTTGAAACCTCCATCTTGAGGAAAAAGGGGTTGCCTGCTGCTTTTGTTGATACCATGATTCGGGCTAGGAAGAAATCCTCGTTCTTTATCTATTACAGGGTCTGGCATGCTTACATTGCCTGGTGTGAGTCCAAATCTCTTCCCTGTTGGGTGTTTTCTATTCCCAGGATTCTGGAATTTTTGCAACATGGTTTGGATTTGGGCCTTCAACTTAGTACCCTTAACCCTTTAACCGCCAGCCTACTTCGAGATTGTGTCACCCTTTGTTGCCAGACCATTCTGCACTATATTCCTAGTATGTCACACACCCCACTTCCAAAGATACATGATACTTGGGAACCCGGACTGTAGAGGGCGATCTTGCAGAGATGACATGGAAAAAGGAGCCCCTCCTGGTCCATAAGTACTGGGTTCCTCCCACTATTCCTCAGTCTTTTCGTCTCTGCAGTCGGCGAAGCATTCAGAAGATGACTCTCCTTCAAGCTGCAGGTAGCCGGGTTTGCTCCCGGACCCTTTTTTTCTCTTTCTGTCTGAAACTCTTTAAACCTGTTATATTGTATGCCTTCCAGCCCTGGCTGTATGGTTCAGACAAAGGTAGATACATACACCTTCTGGTGTATACAGGAGTTTTACTCTTCCGTGAGACCCAAATGTGGGTAGGCGGTTTCCGGGTTGGTGTTCCTGGCATGGGATGCCCCTGTCCCTTTATAATCCCCTTGTGCCTTATGGGTGCATTTCTATCCTCTCCCCTTTAGTTCTCCTTTACCCTGCTGGGGTAAAAGGGAGGGGGGGGGGGCGTTATCTGGGCTTTTTTCACCATGCACACAAATAAAAAAAAAATATATATATATATATAAAATAAATCTTTATTACATATATATTATGTATGTTTACTATACTATTTAATGTGATATGTTTTATTTAGATTTTTCTATTTCTGTCGGCAGCATTCCTTTTTGCTTACCTTTTTTAAGCTTTGTTTCTGGCTGTGTTCAGATTTGAATTTCCCTCCATTCTTGGTCATGTGATTCTGTGGGTGGGGGCGGGGCTTAGGCACACAGCATCATTTCATTCCCAGAGCACCTGGTGTGCTCTCTTTGTCTGCCTGGCTCCTTCTGCTTCCCTATGGTCTTCCCTAGACAATCCTTACTAGGGTTCTAATCTGACACCTTCCTTTTTTTGGAATACTTAAGCCTAACCATGAGCTTTTGTCATCAAGTCAGCCAGCCTGATGGCCCTTGAAATCTTCAATCAGGAAACAAGTGTGGGACAGATTTGTCCATTTGCCCAGAAGACTCTGGCACAGGTTACAAGTAGGATACTTTTGGTGCTGTGAGTACCCCTCAGCTTGCTGAAGGGAGTTTTCTGCCATTTTTATCATGCTTTGTCATTTATTGCATTGTGTGCATTGGGGACTGTTTGTTTTCTTTGTAGGTAGAACCTCTTTATTTTAAAAGGGGGTTTCTCCTGGTCTTTAGCCCTTAAAGCCTTATTTGGGGGTCCATTTGTGTTAATATCCTCCAACTTGGGACTATTTAAAGGGGCATCCCGGTTAGCAATTGTGTAAATCCCATATATACTTGGTGACTATAATCAATTATAGTATAATACTAAACACCATATGGAGGCATCTCAGGACAACGGGCATGCAATTCCCTCTGCACAGACTCGGCAATGTTTTGGATGTGGGGCATCCCTTGTTGGGGATAACGCAATTATTTGCGTCCCTTGTGCTCAATTAACTATTATTCAGCAAACTGGGGCCCAAGCTTCGCCGTCTGCGGCTTCTGCCTTATCTCCTACTCCACCATGTCTTGTCCGATCCCCCCTGTGATATTGTCATGGGTGGTGAGTCGCATTCTGATTTATGTGCCAGATGGGCTCATCTTGAAAAATTAATGTCTAGCTCTGTGGCCAAGAACGCCTCAGCTAAAAGGAAACATTTGACTCGGGCCGTTCCGGTAAGTGAGTCGGATAATTGTGAAATGCTTTATTAGTCTGATTCTTCTCAGTTAGAATATGGAGAATTATATGAGGAATCAGATGTTTCTGATGAACAGCAATTTGTTGGTACTGTGATTGAGCAGGGTGAAGCTAGTGTTGTGGATACCCCAAAGGCTCTTGCTCAGTTATTTGAGGTTTTGGTTATCACTCCTCCTGAAGTAGTCCCTCCTCAAAAAGGGGAATTCTTTGGAGTCTCTAAACCTTGTTTAGAATTTCCAAATCAAAAGCATTTTGATGAAATTATTCTTAAAGAATGGGAGAAGCCTGCGCCGCTTCCTGGCATTCCCTTGGGCTGGGACAAGAAATATTCCTTCCCAGCTGATACTGTTAAGCGTTGGTCATCACCACCTGTGGTGGATGCCACTGTGCTTAATTTATCCAATTCTTCTGTGTTGCATTCTCCTGACTCCAATACACTTAAAGATGGAGAGGATAAGCGTATTGATCAAATGGCGTGCCAACGCTTTTTCCAGTGTGGGCTCGGCCTTGCTGCCTGTTGGTGCTTCAGCACTCATGACAGTGGCTATTAGGTCTGTTGTGAGAGACCTAATGAATTACTCAGGGCTCGATCCGGCCTCTGAGTACGCCGCTCTTTAGCGATGTGAGATGTTTGCATCTTTTGTACTTTCTGCCTTAGAGATACTCTGCTCATGTGCAGCAGAACCTCTGCCTTGTTAGTCGGCATCCGGCGGTCAGTATGGTTGCGGCAGTGGGCAGCTGATATTGTAGCCAAGAAATCGCTTACAGCGCTCCCTTTTGTGGGATTGCGCCTCTTTGGAGAAAAATTGGATTCTGTCACTAGGTAAATTACCTCAGCGTAAGAAACAACGTCGTTCCTTTCGTGGAGTGGCCTCTTTTAACCCTTCCTTTCGGGGGTCTAGATCCGGTAGAGGATCGGCCTTTTCAGCCCCTAGAGGGAATGCATGGAATAGAGGAAAGGGACGTGGCCGTCCAAGTCAGAATTGGGGGTCCAAAACCAAATCTGCCACTAAGCCTGCTCAACAATGAGGGGACGCCCTAACCCTTACGGGTGGGGGGACGGCTGCGGTTCTTCTTCCAGGTCTGGGTTCAGGAGGTATCAGACAATTGGGTTCTGTATAGTCTCTTCCGGTTACAAACTGGAATTCGAGTCCCGGCCTCCTCCCAGATTTTTCATGTCCCAGATGCCGTCAGATCCGGCAATTGCGCAGGGACTGCGGGCAGCAGTAGCAAATCTGTTAAACATGGCTGTCATCTGCCTAGTGCCTCCGGTGTAAAGGGGTTTGGGGTTTTACTCCAACCTATTCATTACCCAATAAGGACGGCTCTGTTCGGCCTATCTAGACCTAAGGAGACAATCAATTTATCAGTTTCAGAAAATTCCGCATGGAGTCTCTGCGATCAATGATCGATGCTCTCCGTCAGGGGGACTTCATGACATCCATAGACATCAAGGATGCTTATTTGCACATTCCTATTTTCCGGGTCACTAGAGATTTCTCAGGTTCTCGATAGAAGACTAGCATTATCAATTTGTGGCCCTGCCATTCAGCCTTACCTTGGCCCCAAGAGTCTCTACCAGGATGCTGGCAGGAGTGATGGCTAGGCAGGGTTCAGGGCATCCGCATTGTGCCTTTTCTGGACGATGTTCTTATCGCGGCCTCCTCCCTCGAACAATCATATTTGGACACCAGGATGGTGGTCTCTACGCTAGAGAGGTTCGGATGGGTAATAAGTTACCCCAAATCCTCTCTGTCCGTCCAGGGAAATTCCCTTCCTGGGCCTGATTCTGGAATGGTTCTGATTCAGGACTTGATTCGTCTATTCTTGTCCAACCTTCGTCAGTCTTCTGTCTAGGGATGAGACCAGTGGGATTGATGGTAGCTGCATTCGAGGTAGCCCCGTTTGCCCAGTTTCACATAAGGACGCTTCAGCTCTTCCTCTTGGCAAAGTGGGACAGGTGCCCACTATCATTAAATCAGACTTGTCTTTGTCTCCCCACGTTTTGCAGTCCCTTCAGTGGTGGTGAATATCGCACAACCTCCAGAAGGGCAAGTCATTTCTGTCTCCGCGTTGGGAACTGGTTACCACGGATGCCAGCCTGGTGGGCTGGGGGGGCTTCTGGAAGAAGCATCAGTTCCAAGGATTGTGGGGGCCTCAGGAGGCTCATTCCCCAATCAATGTATTAGAGCTTCGGGCCATACGTCTTGTTCTACTTCGACTGACCCATTTCTTACAGGGTCTGCCAGTTTAGATTCGGTCAGACAACCGAACAGCTGTTGCATACATCAATCACCAGGGAGGGACTGGGGTGCCCTCCGGGAGGTGTCTCTGATCCTTCAGTGGGCAGATTTCAATGTTCCCTGCATATCAGCAGTTTACATTCCGGGGATAGAGAATGTGGAGGCGGACTCCCTGAGCAGGGGATGTTCTCGCCAGGGAGATTGGTCTCTCAATCCAAGGGTCTTTCAGTTAATCTGTCACAAGTGGGGGACTCCACGGTTGGACCTGTTTGCTTCTCGTCACAAGCTGCTAGCTTTTGTGTCTCTATCCCAAGATCCTCTGGCAGTGGCAGCGGATGCCATGTCTCTGGCCTGGAAGGATCTGGGGTTCCTATATCTGTTTCCCCCAATCTCCATGATCAGCAAGGTGGTGCGCAAGTTAGCACTGGAGGAGGCGGCAGCAATTCTGGTGGCGCCAAGGTGGCCAAGACGTCTGTGGTACGCAGACGTCGTAAGGCTGGCAGTGGATCGGTTCCATCTGAATCTTCTTCCAGATCTCATCACTCAGGGTCAACTTTGTTACCCCAATTTACAAACGCTGGCTTTGACGGCATGGCTGCTGAAGTTTCCATCTTGAAAGAAGATCTTTCTGATGTGGTTATTCAGACTCTTATTAGAGCTAGGAAGAAGTCTTCCTCTGTCATTTATTACAGGACTTTGAGGTCCTATATTGATTGGTGTGAATCCAGGGCTTTGGCCTGTAGAGTATTTTCTATTCCTAGGATTCTGGAATATCTGCAACGAGGTCTGGATATGGGATTCCAGATTAGTACTTTGAAAGGGCAAGTCTCTGCCTTGGCTATTTTCTTTCAAAGGTCGTTTGCTCTTCATCCTTTGGTTAAGACCTTTTTCCAAGGAGTCGCGCATGTGCGGCCTCCCAGAAAGCCTATACTTCCTGTTTGGGACCTTAACCTGGTGCTTTCAGCTATGCAGGCCGCTCCCTTTGAGCCTTTGCAGGATATTCCTCTTCCTATTCTTACTCAGAAGGTTGCCTTTTTGGTTGCTATTACTTCTGTCCGCCGAGTTTCTGAACAGGCGGCTTTGTCTATTCTAGCCCCTTATTTTGAGAGGCATCAAGATAAGGTTGTTTTCAGTTTTAAACCAGATTTCCTTCCTAAGTTGGTGTCTGCTTTCCACCTAAATCAGGATATAGTTCTTCCTCCTTGTGTCCTAAACGTGGTAACGTCAAGGAAAGGTCTTACATTCTTTGGATGTAGTTCGTTGTGTTAGTATTATTTAGTTACTACCTTGGCCTTCCGCAAGACGGATGCCTTTTTTGTTGTGCCTTCTGGGCCCAAGAAGGGTTTTGCTCCTGACAAATCTTCCCTTAGTAGGTGGATACATCAGGCCATCATTGGGGCCTATATGGCTAAGGGGAAGGTTCCCCCTTTTCGTGTCACCGCTCATTCTACTCGTGCTATTGCAGCTTCTTGGGCTTTTCAGTACCAGGCTTCTGTTGAACAAGTTTGCAAGGCTGCAACTTGGTCTTCTGTGCATACTTTTTCTAAGTTTTTTACAAGGTTGATGTGCGGGCCTCAGCGGATGCTGCTTTTGGCCGCAAAATTCTGCAAGCTGCAGTAATTTAAGTTATGCAATATTCCTTGGGGATTCCCCCCCTATTATAGAAACTGCTATTGGATGTCCCAAGTGTCATGTATCTTTGGAAGTGGGGTGTGTGACATACTAGGAATAATACCATTTTGTGAGTACTCACCTGTAAAATGGTTATTACGAGTATGTCACACACCCCACTTCTCCGCCCTTTTTGTCTAGGGCTCCTTTATATGGTGATTATTATTTTCAAACTTTTTTTCAATTATTGAATATAATTTGCTCTTCCTGGTTCTTCACTGCTTTTTAAAAAGACTGAGGAATAGTGGGAGGAACCCAGTACTTATGGACCAGGAGGGGCTCCTTTTTCCATGTCATCTCTGCAAGATCGCCCTCTACAGGCCGGGTTCCCAAGTGTCATGTATCTTTGGAAGTGGGGTGTATGACATACTCGTAATAACCATTTTACAGGTGAGTACTCACAAAATGGTATTTTTGCGATCCCCATGTTCAACTGATTTTTGAAAGGATTTCCAGGGATTTCCCAGGAAAGTGATATATTGTTTTTGTCAGCAGAGTCTGGGCTTTAACATGAAATGTCTTGTTTGTCATTTTTAGGTGTATTCTCTATTTTTGGATAATAAGTTTGTCAAAAAAATCTTATTTCGTGTGAAACCCGAATTTTTCCCGGTTACAGTGGTACCACATATGTATTGGTAGACACCCTTTCTTGCCCAGAAGACTCCCCCAAACTGAAACAACGCTAGGAGATTTTCAGATAAAATACAACTATGCTATGCAATATGTGCACCTTGCAGTTTTTCAAGAAAAACAACCCTTTACATTTGAAATACCCCCGACAAACTTTATATTCTCTAAAAGTACACACCTTATGCTTTCTAGGCGTACTAGGCTTGTTGACATGGGTGCAGTTTTCTGGAAGTAATCACTCAATGTATTGTTTGGTTGCACAGGGTTTCCCTAAAAAAAAGAGTAAAACAGAATCAAAATCACATTTTCTTAAAAAAAAACTATATGCAAACAAGAAGAAAACTGAAAATCTGAAAAAGCAACATGACCCAAACAGAACAATACCCAACATGCATAGCTACTGTCAAGGGAAGAGTTGCCAAACACACCAAAGTAAAGTGTGTGCGTAACGTTAATTTTACTTCAGAATTTCAGCTCTGCAGACAAAGTGCACACCTTGTGCTTTTTCTACCAAAACAAGCCTTTACATTTGGAATATCCCCCATAACCCATATATTCCCTGAAAGTACACCTTTTTTGCTTTCTATGCATACCCAGCTTGTTGTAGTGGGCTCATCTTTCTGGGAGTAATCCCTTGAAGAATTCTTAGGTTGCACAGGGTTTCACAAAAAAATGTATAAAAAAGCAGAATAAAAAACCTTTTCCTAAAATATCAATATACAAATAAGAAAAAAGCAAGCTAAATCTGAAAGTGCAAGGTCCCCCGAGCAGAACAATACCCAACATTCATAGGTACTATTAACCCTTTTAATTTCCAGCCTACTTGAAGTTTTGTCACCCTCTGACAGGTCATTTTTCCCCATTTTGCGCCATGTTTAACTGTGATTTTTGCCGGAATTTCCAGGAAAATATATATATTTTTTGCAGCAGAGTTTAGGATTTAACATGAAATGTCTTGTTTGTAATTTTTCTACTGTTTTTTAAATATTTTTGCGTAAAAAAACAAAAAAATAAAATAAATTGTCTGGTTTGGCATGGAGCAACGCCCAATTTTAAACAGGAAAAAGAGGGGGGAGGCCCACCTATCCCCCCAAAGCCAAACCCTGAAACAAAGTTCCGTGGCACCACTATATATGTAGAAAAATATATAATACCTTTATTAAACAAATATATATACACAATATACAAAAAGCAGCTTATTTTAAAACACAATTAAAATACACAAATAACCATTACATCCAGGGGGGGGGGGGGGGGGAGGAGGGGAAAAAACAGCACAAGAGTGTAAAAAGTGCTGCTGTGCCTATAGCATAGGTCTCTACAAATAAACAATATGCAAGCTGTAGTCTGTGCGGCTGGTTAATAAATAATTGAAGTACATATATATATATATATATATATATATATATATATATATATATATATATATATATATATATATATATATATATATATATATATTTATATATATTTATATATATATTTATATATATATATATATTTATATATATATATTTATATTTATTTATATATATTTATTTATATATATATTTATATATATATTTATATATATATTTATATATATATTTATATATATATTTATATATATATTTATATATATATTTATATATATATTTATATATATATATATATATATATATATATATATATATATATATATTTATATATATATATATATATATATTTATATATATATATATATATTTATATATATATATATATATATTTATATATATATATATATATATTTATATATATATTTATATATTTATATATATATTTATATATATATATATATTTATATATATATATATTTATATATATTTATACTATATGCTAATATCCACAAACACTAAAACATGTAACCATTGTAATCAAGTTATAAAAAATATATCTAGTGTCAACCTAATCCTAACTATGCCTCATAACCTAATTATATTTAATCTGAATACTAAATACTAAAAAGTGCAATCGTGCTACAATATACTAAGTGAAATGTTGCCTAAAACCTATGTGCGCCTAATATAATTAATCCTAAGGACCAGCCCAGGTGGAAAAACAGACAAACATGCTAATAAACAGTACCTCATGTATGCACTCAGACCTGCAGGCACCCCCGCCAAACTCGTGCCCCCATGCCGACGCGTTGCGTGACGCAGTATCGTCACTTCCTCAGGGCGCACGATACTGCAGAGACTTGCAAAAACAGGCTCCTCCCGGCCTCTCAAATACCCGGGGACCTCCCACAAATCCCCAGATTTTCTCTGCAGTGCTCACTGCGAAGACATGAAGTATCACTCTCTCGCAGATGAGTCAAAGCCTGCTATCAAACCTGCTATCAAAGCCTGCTGCCCTGTTGGACTATTCCCACCCGTCCTCCCTGTGATGTGCCTCCCAGCTTGGGCTGCGTTGGTCGGGTGAAGGTAGGCAGCACCATGCGTGCTTATGGAGCTATGCTCCACCGCAGTCCCCCACCAAAGGGTAGGCGGTTTAGGCTGATGGTGAGCCTCTAGAGGATGCCCCTCCCGCATTATTGCCCATGTCCCGTGTAGAGGTGGGCCCTGTACAAAGGGTCGCCATCCTCCCTCTTCCCCCCCCCCCCACCCCCTAGCGCGGGGGGAAAGAAGGGGGGTGTGTGTGGCGGTCTCAGTGTATTGTGATTACACGCTTATGGCCTTAGTATTGTCCTTTGACTTTATACCTGTGTCAGAGTCGCGCTGCTTGCATTTTATGTGTATCGGCTGCCGCTGCGCGCGTCTCTTGCCTGTGTGGATGTGCTGCGCTGGGCGGCGGCGTCGCTTCAGACGCTGCAGTGTCGTCATTGGCAAATAATTTTTTCTAAGTGTGTCATACACTTCGCTCCTCATGACAATGTTGGCATACTATCTCAGAGCTTCCCGCTTTTCGGGGGGGGGGGCGGGGACCTGGCTTGGCGCGCTCCGTGTCATAGCCCACTCTGGCCCGCCCTTTGAGGTTCGCTTGGCGCCTTTTTGATCTAGTCGCGCACGCTAACGGTCCTCCTCCTCCCTTGGTCTGTAAGTGCCCTTGCGGGTGATTTTTCTTCATTCTTGCTATATTGCGCATGGCTCTGACACCCTTTATTCCCATTATGTCTTTCAGACTATTGAATCCAGTGGCTTCTCCCGGCCCGGTGTAACTACCAGTTGGGCCTAGTATAATTACTCCCACTTCCCTGCGGGTCATTGGGGCATCCAGGGTAGCTTACTGCGTCAATCCCTACTGGCCTATTGTGCCTATTAATCACCATATGGAGGCATCCCAGGATATTGTGACCGGGGTTCCTTCGGGACAAGCCCGGCTGTGTGTAGCTTGTGGGGTATCGCCTATCAGCGGTGACAATATACGGGTCTGTGTTTCTTGTGCACAGCAGGCGCTGACGGTACTTCCCGCCCCTCCGGTGGCTGGGCCTGCACCTCGCCTCAGTTCACCTCCCCCAAGCCTGAGTCTAACCCCCAATACAAGTGGGGATTCTCATCCTGATGTGGCTACTAGACTGGCCAGTGTTGAAAAATTGCTTGCTAGTACTTTAGCGTGTAAGTCCACCGCAAGGAAGCGACACTTAACCCCTGACTCGGCTCTTTTCCCTACGGAGCCTGACGAGTCTTTGCATCTATATGGCCATACCCCCTCGGACAAAGGGGAGCTGTTCTCTTACTCAGGGTCATCTGAGAAATCAAGGGGTCATGACGAATCTGGCTCTGATCACTGGACCCGGATGATACTGATAAACTGCTGGTTCAGATTTTCGAGGATTTGTCCATTTCTCCCCCTGTTGCGGCTCCCAGGCAAAAGGGTGAGCTATTTCATACTGCTAAGGCTCGATTGGAATTTCCTGAGCAAACCCATTTCAATAACCTCGTGCTTAAGGAGTGGGAACATCCCAGTAGACTTCCCGGGATCCCTAAGAGTTTGGACAGGAAGTATCCCTTTCCTGCTGATATGGTCAAGTGCTGGTCATCGCCCCCCGAGGTCGATGCTCCTATTCTAGGGCTGTCTAACACCTCTATTATGCACTCCCCTGACACTACTACGCTGCGGGATTCTGAGGACCGGTGCATTGACCAATTAGCATGCCATGCCTTTGCGTTTGGAGGGGCGGCGCTGCGCCCGGTTTGCGCTTTGGCCGTTACTGCTGTGGCGCTCAGAGCCATAGTCAGGAATGCACTTGACGGCCCAGACGAGTTGCCTCCTGATACTATTAATGCACTGTCTGACTGTGATGCGTTTGTGAACTTTATCCTGTCTGCATCGGATGATGCTATTAGGATGTGTGCCAGATCTTCCGCCTTGGCGGGGGCTATACGCCGTGTGGTGTGGCTTCGCCAGTGGGTTGCTAACAATGCTGCTAGGAAAGCCCTTACTGGGCTTCCATTTAAGGGGCTACGCCTGTTTGGGGACCGTCTAGACCTCTTTTCTAAAGGAGGTAAGTTACCCCAGCGCAGGCCGCAGCCTCGGCCCTTTCGAAGCCAGGGCCCCCTTTCTGTCCCCTACAGAGGCGCTAAGCAGGGAAAAGGGGTGTCCTTCGCAGGGGCTCGCGCAGATTCCTGGCATAGGAGCAGAGGACTACGTCCTGGCTCCTTCTGGGGGTCCAAACCCAAAGCCCCTCCCAAGACCCCTCAGGCATGACGGGGCGCCCTCGCCCGTCAGGGTGGGGGGACGGCTATAGCACTTCACGCACGTCTGGAGGCGCCAAGTCTCAGACTGGTGGATTCAGGAGGTAGTGTCCTCTGGCTACAAGATAGTTTGCTGTGCGGCCCCCACAAGATTCATCAGGTCCCGGATCCCCCAGGACCCTGTATCAGCTCAGGCCTTGATGCAGCCGTGGAAGGATTTCTGGATCTGGGGGTCATTTGCAGGGTCCCCTTAAGAGAATTGGGCAAGGGGTTCGATTCCAACCTTTTCACAGTACCCAAAAAAGATGGGTCAGTCAGGCCCATTCTGGATTTAAAGATCCTCAACAAATTTGTCAAGAACCGGCGCTTTCGCATGGAAACTCTGTGCTCGGCCATTGGCTCTGCGCCCAGGTGATTTTATGACGTCTGTGGACATCAAAGATGCTTACCTTCACATCCCTGTGTTCCCGGGACATCAAAGGTTTCTCAGGTTCGCGTTGAAAGATCAACATTACCAATTTGTGGCCCTACCATTTGGCCTTACTTCAGCTCCCAGAGTGTTCACCAAGGTGCTGGCGGGGGTGATGTCTTTGATAAGGTCAGGGGGCATTCGAGTGCTGCACTACCTGGACGACATACTCATCACCTCACGGTCTCTACAGTAGGCGGAGCTGGACACTCAGCTGGTGGTGTCCACCTTGGAGTGCTTCGGCTGGGTGATCAATCATCCCAAGTCCTCTCTGTCCCCTTCGTCAGTGACCCCTTTCCTGGGGATGATTCTGGATACGGTTTAGTCACGGATATGCCTTCCTCAACAGAAGGTGGAAGCTCTGACTGCGCAGGTGAGGTTCCTGCTCTCGTGCCCCCAGCCCTCCCTCAGGCAGGGAATGCAGCTGGTGGGCCTGATGGTGGCGAGCTTCGAGGCGGTGCCCTTTGCTCAGTTCCATTTGAGGCCTCTGCAGCTTCACCTTCTGTCAGTATGGGACAAGGACCCCACGTCCTTGGACGGGGTTTGTGTGCTTCCCCCCTTGGTCAGAAGGTCCCTCTCGTGGTGGCTGGACCACAATAACTTGCTAAAGGACAGGTCCTTTCTGGCCCCCTCCTGGGAGACGGTCACCACGGATGCCAGTCTGTCAGGATGGGGGGGATTCTGGAAGTCCCTGAGGTTCCAGGGGAGGTGGGGCCCTCGGGAGGCCCATTTACCCATCAACATTCTGGAACTACGGGCGATCAGGTTGGTGATGGAGCAGTTGACCGATCACCTGCAGGGAATGTCTGTGCAGGTGCGCTCAAAGAGGACGGCGGTTGCCTACATCAACCATCAGGTAGGGACCCGGAGCAAGGGGGCCCTCCAGGAAGTGTTGCGGATTCTGACATGGGCGGAGGCCAATGTTCAATGCATTTCGGCTGTGTACATCCCAGGATTGGAGAATCTTCTGGCAGACGCTCTGAGCAGGGGTCTTCCCGTCAGGGGGAGTGGTCCCTCTGCAACAGGATATTCCAGTCCCTGTGTCACCGCTGGAGCCTACCGGAGGTGGATCTGTTTGCATCCCGTCACAATCAGAAGCTCCCGGCCTTTGTCTCCCTGTCTCAGGATCCTCTGGCCTTGGCCACAGATTCCCTGTCAATGTCATGGAAGGAATTTCGGCTCCTGTATGTCTTTTCCCCGTTCCCCCTGCTGGGCAGGGTCCTGTACAAGATCGCTCTGGTAAGGGTGCCAGTGATTCTGGTGGACCCAAGGTGGCCAAGAAGAGTGTGGTTTGCAGACATGGTACAAATGGCAGTGGACCAGTACGTCCTGCCAGAGGTGCCAGATCTGCTCACTTAGGGCTCCTTACGCCATGCCAATTTACAAACTCTGGCTTTGATGGCCTGGCTGTTGAAACCTCCATCTTGATGGAGAAAGGCTTGTCTGCCTCGGTGGTGGATAACATGGTGCAGGCTAGGAAGAAAACTTCTTCTGCCATCTATTATAGGGTATGGCGTACCTACATTGATTGGTGCGAGTCTAGGTCTCTTCCCTGTAGGGATTTCCTAGTCTCTAGGGTTCTGGAGTTTTTACAGCATGGGTTGGAGTTGGGTCTAAAACTCAGTACTCTGAAGGGTCAGGTTTCTGCCCTGTCTGTCTTCTTTCAGAAGTCTTTTGCTCAGCATCCCTTGGTTAAGACCTTCTTTCAGGGGGTTACTCATGTGCGTCCCCCACGTAAACCCATGGTCCCTGTTTGGGATTTGAACTTGGTTTTGTCTGCTTTGCAGGGTGCTCCCTTTGAGCCTATTCAGGATGCTGCTCTGGCTGTACTTACCCTCAAGGTTGTCTTTCTGGTGGCTATTACTTCGGTCAGGCGTGTGTCTGAGCTGGCGGCTCTGTCTATTCAGCCCCCATACCACCAGGACAAGGTGGTGGTCCGCTTTAAGCCGGATTTTCTGCCTAAGGTGGTGTCTGCTTTTCATTTGAATCAAGATATTGTTCTTCCCTCGTTGTGTCCTAATCCTAGAAACGCTAAGGAAAGGGTTCTGCATTCCTTGGATGTGGTCAGGTGTCTGAAGTATTACCTGGTTGTCACTGCGGCTTTCAGGAAGACTGATGCTTTTTTTGTGGTCCCTTCTGGTCCTAGGAATGGTTTGGCTCCTGCCAAGTCTACTATTAGCAAATGGATTCGTCAGGCTGTGATTCAGGCCTATTCTGCTAAGGGGAAGAGTCCTCCCTTCCGCCTTACTGCTCATTCTACTCGTGCTATTGGTGCCTCTTGGGCCTTCCAGCACCAGGATTCTGTTGAACAAGTTTGCAAGGCCGCTACTTGGTCTTCTGTTCATACCTTTTCAAAATTTTACAAGGTTGATGTTAGGGCCTCAGCTGATGCTGCTTTTGGCCGCAATTTTTTGCAGGCGACAGTGGTTTAAACGGTCTGCTGTCACCTTTTGTTGGGGATCCCACCCTACTTTATGGACACTGTTATTGGATGTTCCAACTGTAAGTACTATATCTGGAGCAGGACGTACTGTATACTAAGAATAATACTATTCTGTGAAATACTCACCTGTAGAATTGATATTATTTGTATACAGTACGTTCTGCTCCACCCCACCCTGGTTTTTGCATTATTCTGGATCCCCTGTATGGTGATTATCATTGTTATCATTACCAGTTGTTCTGGGTGTTTCAATTCTCCCGGCTTCTTGTTCACTGCTTTTCAATGCTGGGGATTTGTGGGAGGTCCCTGGGTATTTGAGGGGCTGGGAGGAGCCTGTTTTTTCATGTCTCTGCAGTGCAGCGCCATCTGGCTGAGGATAACCCAATTGTAAGTACTATATCTGGAGCAGGACGTACTGTATACTAATAATATCAATTCTACAGGTGAGTATTTCACAGAATTGTTTTTTTGTCACTTGAATACAATGGTTACATGTTTTAGTGTTATATAATTGTACTTTAATTATTTATTAACCAGCCGCACAGACTACAGCGTGCATATTTATTTATTTGTAGAGACCTATGCTATAGGCACAGCAGCACTTTTTACACTCTTGTGCTGTTTTTTTTTCCCCTCCTCCCCCCACCCCCCTCCTCTGGATGTAATGATTATTTGTGTATTTTAATTGTTTTGAAATAAGCTGTTTTTTGTATATTGTGTATATGTATTTGTTTAATAAAGGTATTATATATTTTTCTATTGGTGCCACGGAACTTTGTTTCAGGGTTTGGCTTTGGGGGGATGTCTCCTTTATTTTAAATAAAACATTTGTTTTATTAACGAAAACCATATTGCATGTGTGAGCCCCATTTCTCCCGATTACAACGGTACCACATATGTATCGATAGCACCCCCATTCCTGCCCAGGAGACCCCCCAAACTGAAAAGAGCACTTTATAACATCTAAACATAAGGAGTTATTTTTAAGGGTTACAGTTAGGCTAACAGGTGAGTACTCACAGTATTGTATTTTTATCTACTACAGGGTCTGGCATGCTTACATTGCTTGGTGCAAGTCCAAGTCTTTTTTGTCTGGAATTTTCCATCCCCAGGATTTTGGAGTTTTTACAGCATGGTCTAGACTCGGGCCTTCAACTTAGTACACTCAAGGGACAGGTTTCGGCTCTGGCATTTTTTTCCCAAAGATCCTTTGCTAACCACAGGCTTGTTAAGACCTTTTTTCAGGGCGTCCGCCGAGTAAGCCTCGGCTACCGGTTTGGGACCGCTCTGCTTGCTCTACTGGGTCCTCCCTTTGAGTCCTTGTGGAATGCTGCGCTGTCCATATTGACTCTTAAAGTGGCCTTTTTGGTCGCCACTGAGCCTTTTAGGAAAACTGATTCTTTTTGTTCTTCCTTCCAGTCCTAGGAAGGGTGTACCCAATTTACTATCAGCAAGTGGATTAGACAAGCGGTGGTGCGTGCTTATTCTGCCAAGGGGAAGGAACCTCCCTTCCGTGTTACTGCTCATTCTACTAGGGCTATTGGTGCCTCTTTGGCCATTCGGCACCAGGCTTCTGTTGAAAAGTTTGTAAGGCCGCTACATGGTCATACTGTTCATACTTTTTCCAAGTTTTACAAGGATGATGTTAGGGCCTCAGCTGATGCTGTTTTTGGCCGCAAGGTGCTTCAGGCGGTAGTGGTCTGAACTGCCTGCCGTTACTCATTGGGGATCCCACCCTACTTTAAGGACACTGCTATTGGATGTCCCAGAAGTAATGATTGAATGAAACGGGCTGTGCTGTACACTTGGAAAAATACAATTCTGTGGTTACTCACCTGTAGAATTGATTTTACTGTGTACAGCACGGCCTGTTTCATCCCTCCCTTGTTATCGTTGCCCCTGGTTGCCTCTTTATGGTGATTGGTTTCAAGTTAGCCTTTCAGGCTGTGTATTATTGTTTATCTCCCGGCTTCTTGCATAACTGCTTTTCAACACTGGGGGTCTATTAGAGATTCTTGGCCTTTTATGGGGCCGGGAGGAGCCACAATTTTGCAGTCAACTGCGCCACATTGTGGCGGAATACCCAGAAGTAATGATTGAATGAAACAGGCCGTGCTGTACACAGTAAAATCAATTCTACAGGTGAGTAATCACAGAATTGTATTTTCGTGTTACAGCTCATTCTACTAGAGCTACTGGTGCTTCCTGGGCTTTTCAGCACCAGGCCTCTGTTGAACAAGTTTGTAAGGCCGCTACCTGGTCTTCTGTTCATACCTTTACAAAGTTTTACAAGGTTGATGTTAGGGCCTCAGCTGATGCTGCTTTTGGCCGAAAGGTGCTTTAGGCGGTAGTGAAATGAACTACATGCTGTTCCGCTCTGGGGTTCCCGCCCTATTATGGACACTGCTTTTGGATGTCCCACACGTATATGGATAACTGGGACAGCCCGGACCAAACACAGGGAAAAAAATTCTTTGAGTACTCACCTGTAGAATTGGTTTTGCCTGTGTTCGGTCCGGGCTGTCCCACCCTACCCTGGTTTTATTTCCTCTTTTGCCTATTGTTTGATTATTTTTTGTATTGGACCGTTGTCCTTAATCTTGTTTGGAGAGAGTACATGCTGTAGCATGTTTGTTTTTCTTAGCCTCCCGGCCTGTCTCATTTACTGCTTTTTGACGTTCTGGGGATTTCTATGGAAACGGCTCTATTTATAGGAGGCCGGGGGGAGTTACGGCTTTGGATCTTGCAGTAACTGGCGCCACCTCGTGGCGGACTACCCACACGTATATGGATAACTGGGACAGTCTGGACCGAACACAGGCAAAACCAATTCTATAGGTGAGTACTCACAAAATTGTATTATTCTAAGTATGTCACACACCCCGCTTCAAGATATTCATTACCTGTGGGTAGTATGGTCCTGTAGAGGGCTTCTGCAGAGATGATTGGAGGAAAGAAAGCCCCTCCCAGTCCATAAGTACCTGGGACCTCCCACTCATTACCCAGTCTTCATCTCTGCAGATGGCGAGCAAGCAGCAGATGATATCTCCTCCTTGCACAGGGGGACTTTAAGGTAGCCGGGTCTACTCCCGGCCTCTATATTTTTTTATTTCCGTTCGGACTCTTTATTTCCTTTATTAATATATAGATATTTGAATGCCTCCCAGTCTTGACTGCTGTCCGAGCGAGGGTATAACAGCACCTCAGGTGCTCAGGAGCCATGCTCCGCCGCGAGACCCTATAAAGAGGGTAGGCGGTTATACCGGGTTGGTGACCCCGGTTTGGGATGCCCTGTCCAAGACCCCTTAAATGGCCTATTCCCTCTTTTTTAGTTTGTGTGGGGGCCTTTTACTCAGCTTCTGGTGTTTTTCTATGGGGGCGCCTGAAAAACAGCTTTATTTGAAATGTTTACCTTTTTTTTTTTGTTTATTTGAAATGTTTACTTTTTTTGTATGAATAGCTACAATGTCAGCTTGTTGCAATTTTTTTCTGCCAGGCACCGCGGCGGCTATTGCTAGTGCTAGTGCTGGATTTTTACCTCAGAGCTGAGGGGAGGATTTCTCCCCTCACGCTCTTCAGTGAGGGGGCGGGGCCGGGCCTTCGGTAGGAGGCCGCAGCCTGCGCCCTTTAGGTGATTGAATGCTAGTAGCGTGACCGAGCGGGGAGCAGCTCCGCTTGCTCTGCGGGCTGCTACCGGCTCTATTATGCGCCCGGTGCCGCGGCTGCCTGCGGCACCGGTGCGCGCGTTTGTTTAATGGAGGGGAGCTTCCCCTCACGTCTGAGCTTGGAGGCGGGACCGGACTCTCGGCGCGTCGCCGCGGTCCGCCCCCTCTAGTTTTTCCCCATCTGTGTGGAGGAACGGGTTCCTCAGCTGGGTGGCGCTGCGGGGCGGAGCTTTGCAAGCGCGCGATCCACGCTGGCCACGCCCCCCTGCTGCGTCTCCTGCACTGTTCCGTGTTACCTCAGGCTGAGGACACAGTGTACTGGCGCCCAAAGGAATCGGTGAGTGGCCCTGCGGCCGTTTGTTATCTGTACATACTTGCATATATATATATAAGTATAATGGATATATATATATATATATATATATATATATATATATATATATATATATATAGGGAGAACCTCTTACTGTCTTTTTCTATGTTTTTTAGGCTGAACCGCCAGGAATTTCTTAGGTTTCTCCTGGTCCTAGAGTACCTGGGTACTTTTGCTATTTTTATTACAAAACCTCCCACTTGGACAATATAAGGGCATCCCGGGTTGCTTAATAGCGTAATTCCCTCACTCATAGCGACTACTCAAGTTCACCTTATGGGGGCATCCCAAGATTCCGGGCTTCCCTTGGGACAATCCCGGAAGTCCATAGACATTCAGGACGCTTACCTCCATGTTCCCATCTTTCCCGCACACCAGAGGTTTCTGAGGTTCGCGGTGGAGGATCGGCACTTTCAGTTTGTAGCTCTTCCCTTCGGTCTCACCACAGCTCCAAGAGTTTTCACCAAGGTGCTTGCTGGGGTGATGGCTCTCCTCAGAGCGCAGGGGATTCGCATAGTGCCATATCTGGACGATCTCCTCATCATGGCACCGTCATTCAGCCAGGCAGAATTGGACACCAGGACGGTAATATCCACTCTGGAGAGGTTCGGCTGGGTGATCAACTACCCCAAGTCCTCCCTACACCCGTCCAGGACAGTATCCTTTCTGGGAATGTCTCTAGATACAGATCAGGCCAGAGTTTTCCTTCCTCAGTCCAAGGTCCTTCTGATTCAGGAGTTGGTTCGGTCGTTCATGTCCATGCCCCGACCGTCCATCCGTCTAGGGATGAGACTGGTGGGTTTGATGGTGGCCTCATTCGAGGCGGTTCCCTTTGCTCAGTTTCACACAAGGACACTACAGCTCCATCTGTTGTCGGTCTGGAACAGGTCTCCTCAGTCGCTGGATCATCTTTTTCAGATGTCTCCCCGGGTTCGCCGCTCGCTCCGGTGGTGGTTGAACTCAACCAACCTACTGAAGGGCAGATCCTTTCTGACTCCTCAGTGGGAGATAGTCACCACGGATGCCAGCCTCTCAGGATGAGGGGGGGGCTTCTGGAAGGATCTGCAAGTTCAGGGTTTGTGGAGTCCCCTGGAAGCTCACGAGCCTATCAATGTTCTGGAATTGAGGGCCATCAGGTTGGTTCTTTGTCATTTGACTCATCAACTGCGAGACTTGCCGATCCAGGGAAGGTCGGACAATCGGACGGCGGTGGCCTACATCAATCACCAGGGAGGAACCCGCAGCAGGAATGCCCTCAAGGAAGTGTCTCTGATCCTGGACTGGGCAGAGAGCCATGTCCCGTGTATCTCAGCAGTTTACATCCCAGGAGTGGAGAACACGGAGGCGGACTCTCTGAGCAGGATGTCGGCCCGCAAGGGGGAATGGTCTCTCAATCCCAGGGTCTTTCATTCAATTTGTCTCAGGTGGGGGTCACCGGTGGTGGACCTATTTGCCTCCCGTCACAATCACAAACTTCCGGCATTTTGTGTCTTTGGTGAAGGACCCTCTGGCTCTTGCAACGGATGCTATGTCTCTGACCTGGAGGGATCTGGGGTTTCTGTACCTGTTCCCTCCGTTTCCCATGGTGGCCAGAGTAGTGCGCAAGCTTGCTCTGGAGAGAGCAACAGCAATTCTGGTAGCTCCAAGGTGGCCAAGACAGGTCTGGTTCGCAGACGTGGTAAGGTTGGCAGAAGATCAGTTTGTTCTGCCCCTGCTGCCAGATCTGCTCACACAGGGTCATCTTCGTTACCCCAATTTACCAACGCTGGCTTTGACGGCGTGGCTGCTGAAACCTCCATCTTGAAAGAGGAAGGTCTTTCTGACGCTGTTATTCAGACTCTTATTAGTGCTAGAAAGAAGTCTTCTTCATCCGTGTACTATAGGACTTGGAGGTCTTATATTGATTGGTGTGAGTCTAGGGCCTTCCCTTGTAGGGAATTCTCGGTTTCTAGAATTTTGGAGTTTTTGCAACATGGTTTGGACCTAGGGCTCCAACTCAGTACTTTGAAGGGGCAGGTGTCTGCCCTGGCGGTGTTTTTCCAAAAGTCTTTTGCACTTCATCCTTTGGTTAAGACCTTTTTTCAGGGGGTTACGCTTTTGCGGCCTCCTAGGAAGCCTTTGATTCCGGTTTGGGATTTGAATTTGGTTCTTTCTGCGCTCCAGGGTCCCCCCTTTGAGCCTTTGCATGATATTCCTTTGTCTTCCCTTACGCAGAAGGTGGCATTTTTGGTAGCTATCACCTCAGTTAGACGTGTTTCTGAGTTGGCGGCTTTGTCTATTCAAGCTCCATATTTTGAAAGACATCAGGATAAAGTGGTTTTCCGTTTTAAGACGGACTTCCTTCCTAAGGTGGTTTCGTCCTTTCATTTAAATCAGGATATTGTTCTGCCCTCTCTGTGTCCTAACCCCAGCAATGACAAGGAGAGGGTCTTGCACTCTTTGGATGTGGTTTGTGTTGTGAAATATTATTTGGTGGTAACGTCTGCCTTTCGCAAGACTGATGCATTCTTCGTGGTACCTTTTGGGCCCAAGAAGGGTCTAGCACCCACAAAGTCTACCATCAGCAGATGGATCCGTCAGGCCATTGTAGGGGCCTATTCTGCTAAGGGGAGAGGTCCTCCCTTTCGTGTTACAGCTCATTCTACTCGTGCGGTTGGGGCCTCCTGGGCTTTTCAGCACCAGGCCTCTGTTGAGCAAGTTTGCAAGGCCGCTACCTGGTCTTCTGTTCACACTTTTTCAAAGTTTTACAAGGTTGATGTGCGGGCCTCAGCGGATGCTGTTTTTGGCCGCAAAGTTCTGCAGGCTGCAGTAGTTTGAGTTGTGCTTTATACCTTGTTTTTGGATCCCCACCCTTTATGGACACTGCTATTGGATGTCCCACAGGTAATGAATATCTTGAAGCGGGGTGTGTGACATACTTAGAATAATACCATTTTGTGAATACTCACCTTGTAAAATGGGTATTATAAGTGTGTCACACACCCCGCTTCAACCCGCCCTTTGGATTCTGCATCCTTCATATGGTGAACTTTGCGTTGTTATGACTGATATTTGGCTCTTCCTGGTCCCTTACCTTACTGCTTTCTTTATACTGGGTAATGCGTGGGAGGTCCCAGGTACTTATGGACTGGGAGGGGCTTTCTTTCCTCCAATCATCTCTGCAGAAGCCCTCTACAGGACCATACTACCCACAGGTAATGAATATCTTGAAGCGGGGTGTGTGACATACTTAGAATACCCATTTCACGAGGTGAGTATTCACAAAATGGTATTTTTTGACTGTTGGTCTGCTTTAAGGCGTTTTGACAGTAATTATGGTGCATGGTTATCTTCCCATAATATTTGTAATGTTTAAGCATTATTTTGAATTTACAAAAATGGAGTTGCCCTGTGTGTCGTATAGCTTACACGTGGCTTTGTATGATTTAGATTGATCAGCATGAAATTAAGGATTTTTTTTCAAAGTATGGCGCTGTAAAGAATGTCAAAATTATTACGGATGCCTCTGGTGTTTCTAAGGGGTAAGTAGATTTGTACTTGTCTAACAACTTGAAGGGAAAGTCACTGTGTGGAGTTTCTTAATTAGACAACACAAGGCTTTCACAGCTTACCTGCCATCATTCCTGCAGTGTTATTTTCTGTGTTTGGGCCTTGCATCACCATGATCTTCCTAGATGTGTGTGGTGTATGACCCCCAGACTGAGGTACCAATAATCTGAGAGGGGTTCTTGCTGCATCACCATGATCTTCCTGGGTGTGTGTGATATGACCCCCAGACTGAGGCACCAATAATCTCTGAGAGGGACTCTTGCTGCATCACCATGATCTTCCTGGGTGTGTGATGTATGACCACCAGACTGAGGTACCAATAATCTCTGAGAGGGGCTCTTGCTGCATCACCATGATCTTCCTGGGTGTGTGATGTATGACCACCAGACTGAGGTACCAATAATCTCTGAGAGGGGCTCTTGCTGCATCACCATGATCTTCCTGGGTGTGTGATGTATGACCACCAGACTGAGGTACCAATAATCTCTGAGAGGGGCTCTTGCTGCATCACCATGATCTTCCTGGGTGTGTGATGTATGACCACCAAAATAAGGTTCCAATAATCTCTGAGAGGGGCTCTTGCTGCATCACCATGATCTTCCTGGGTGTGTGTGGTGTATGACCCCCAGACTGAGGTACCAGTATTCTGAGAGGGGCTCTAGCTGGTCTCGCACACATCAGGTCTGACCCCTAGGGGAGCTCCCCAAAATCACTGCCCCAACTCAGAAACAAGTGATAGGTGTGCCCGGAGCCTTGTGCAGGAAGGTAAGTCTGATCTTTGGGTCTGATCACCAAGCTCCATACCATTTAGAATATGATTTTTGCAATCTGCTCAGTCCTCCCATCTAAAGCAGAGCTCTGTTTGACACTGCAGGTTAGAAAAGTGACAACCTACAGTTGCTGCCGTGATTGGGTGACAAAACCTCACCCATGTGTCCCTGCAGCTCTTAGTTGTATCTTCTGCGCATACAGGGTTTGGGTTTTGGCACAGACAGGCTTTTTCTGCACTTGATATTTGGACTTCCTTACTGATTTGAGGAAAAAAGGTCCTGGCCCTCTGGCTGCTTGCCCCTAAAGGACATGTGCAAGAAACAGAATTTAGCCTACACACATGCTTGGATATTTAAAGTGCCTCTGGGGGCATTCATATTTGGGTTTCCCCACTGGGCGAAAACCCCCAGATCGCATACAATAACCCATTCCCTCCTCATCTGATCAGAGCCGTATGCTGGGCATATGGGATTTTTTTGCAACGCAAGCAGCCCCAGCTGCAGACACCTTCTAAATTGCTGGGAGTGGAAGCACAGCCTATAGATGATGGGAAGGTGGCCCCTGGTATTTACATCAGCGAGGGAGGCAGAAAGAAGAAAATTAGTTTTCTGGGGGGGGGGGGGGGGTCTGCTCACACAGCAGGGCATCCTGGCACAGGGGAAGGCCAGTGGCTCCCCCCTTAAGTTTTTTCTGCTTTAAGGTTTTGCCAGAAGGTCCTGAACATTAAGATTTTGTGTGCCATTTCCTTTTTTTTTTCTGTTTTTCCCGCTTGTGCTCCCCATTAAAAACAGAGCCTTTGCAGGATGATAGACATGGTAAGCGGTTGATTGCAGAGCCCGCATATGCACCGTTGACAAGGAAGAGGTGAGTTATGTGTGATCCAGGGAGTTTCATACAGTGAGGCATCCCAAAATTCCCAAACCTGGATACCCTGAGCGGTCTAGGGGATTTTCCACAGCAGGGAATGACAGTGTAGTTTCTACGCAATATATTTTCCCAGGTCGCTCCATTTCTGACAATTGGGGTAACCGCCACAAGGTGGCTCAGTGACTGCAAGATGAAAATCGTGGCTCCTCCAGGCCCATATAAGGCAGCTGTCTCCCAATAATCTCCAGAATTCTTCTTGCAGTCTTGACTGCGAAGATCGTGCTATTTCTATCTCTGGATATCGCAGTCGAGCGTGGCATCCCAAGCCTGTCGGCCACTGCAGCCCATCCTACCTCCCAGCCTTGTGCTATGGAACAGGTGACGGTAGGGGAACGCCGGGGGTCAGGCGTTCGACAGAGCTATGCTCCGGGCCGCAGACCCTCTCCCGAAGGGTAGCCGGCCATAGGCGCTGGTGAGCCTATATAGGGGGGGGGGAGGAACCACCTAGGGACCCCTTATTCCCGCATGTCACCCACAAGCAATTGTGTATGTGTGTGTTTTATTTGTGCCACTTCTGTTACTTGTACTCACCTCCCTCGTTCCTTCTTCTCCTTACCTCTCCTCCTTCAGGTGCTGTGAAGGAGGGGGCCTCGGGAGCCATTGGGCGGGCACCGGCATCGCTGTGCGGCACGTACTAGCGCTCCGAGGTGAGGAGGGGCCTCCTTCGGCTGCCTCTCCCTCTGCTGATCCAGGCGCCATTTTCCCTTACTGGTGGCCGGGGTTTGCGCGGTGGGGGGCGGTCCCGCGCGATCACGTCTTCTGCGTCAGCGCTGCGCGGCCGCCCCTTGAGGTGCTTCTTCAGCCCACGCTCTGCGCCATTTTATCCTGCGGCCTGCATGCGCCTCGCTTAGGGCACGCTGGCCTCCTTCCTCCTGTTTGGGCATCCGGAGCTCCCCTCTCGAGTTGGCTGCACTGTACCTCCGGGATCTGACGCTACGCTAGGCCCTCCTTCCACTTGGTCCACGAGTCCAGTTATTGTCTGTTCCGATGCATGTGCTGTGGGATGTTTATGGTCTTCCCTTTGTGTTTTCCAGACGGGTGGTTTCTCCCGGTCCCCCCCCCCCCTCTCTGCAGTCTCTACTCTTAAAGAATCAATAATAGGAGGGATTAAATTGGGGATTGTCCGGGTTAGGGCCGTCAGTGCTTTGTAATCCGATCTATTTATTCTTAGTATACAGTACGTGCTGCTCCAGATAAGATTCATAACACTTGGGAACTACTCCGCCAGATGGCGCTGGACTGCAGAGACAGTGAAATTGGCTCCTCCCGGCCCCTCAAATACCCAGGACCTCCCACAAATCCCCAGATTTTCTCTGCAGTCTGGACTGCGACAGACAAGAAGATGGCTCTCTTCTCGCAGGTGAGCGGGGGCTATTAGCCTGCGGCCCTGTAGGACTATTCCCACCCGTTCCATTATTAATGTGCCTCCCAGCCTTGGCTGCGCTGGTCGGGTGATGGTCAGCACTGTCAGGTGCTTAGGAGCGCTGCTCCACCGCAATCCCCCACCAAAGGGTAGGCGGTATAGGCATATGGTGAGCCTCTATGGGATGCCCCTCCCGCCCTATTGCCCCTTGCCCCTGTCTATCGGTGGGCCCTATGTTAAGTGGCCGCTGCCCTCCCTCGCTCTCCCTTTTAGCTCTCGGGGGTGGGGGGGGGGGGGCGTGTTGTGTATGTGAATTTGCCTTGGTGCTTCACTGTATTTATGCTTTTCTGGTTGGAGTCAGTCGCCACGCTGACTTGGTTGCACTGGTTGCTTCTTTAAATTTGCCGCCGCGCGCTTCCACTATGCTCCGCGCTTGGCGGCAGCGTTACCTCAGGCTCTGTTGTGCCGTTATTGGCTGCTTGTCACGTGTGCGGCTTCGCGCTCTTTGGGGGGCGGGGTCCGCGGTTGGCGCGATCCGTGTCACTGTCTCCGCGGCCCACCCCTCGAGGTATACCTGGCGCCATTTTTCTCTGGATCAGGCTGCTGCGTGACTGGCATCTACCTCTTGAGGTTCGTGATTCCCCTAGCGGGCGGCTTTATTTACCCTATGTCTTTTTACATGTCACTTACGGGGTTCTCTTCGCTTATGTCTTTCAGACGGGCCGACCTCTATTGGTTTCTCCTGGCCCTACTCCCTCTATTTAGTTCTTAAACTTGTGAGACCTAGTGTGTAAATTACTCACCCTTCCCTAGCGGGCTATTGGGGCATCCCGGGTTGCTTTTATAGCGTGAATCCCTATCGGCATATTGTGCCGCTATAATCACCATATGGAGGCGTCTCAGGATAATGTGCTCGGGGTTCCTTCGGCACAAGCCCGGCTGTGTGTTGCTTGTGGGGTGTCCCCTACTAGTGCTGACAATGTGCTGGTCTGTGTATCTTGTGCCCAGCAGGTGCTTGCGCTGCAGCCTGGTTTACCAGTGGCTGGGCCTGCGCCTCGTATGGCTTCACCTACTCCCCCCAAGCTTAAATCCCACTCCCATTGAGTTGCATACCAGTGGGGATTCTCAGCCTGATGTGTCTTCCAGACTGGCTAGTGTTGAGAAGTTGCTTGCTAATACCTTGGCGCGTAAGGCCTCTGCTAAAAAGCGGCACTTAACGCCTGATGTCACTCTTTTCCCTATGGAAGCTGATGAGTTTTTGATACTGTCTTGCTATACCCCTTTGAAAGAAGGGGAGTTATTCTCTGACTCGGAGTCATCTGATGAGAGGCCCAGAGGTCATGATTCTGGCTCTGACCCCTGGTCTCCAGATGATACTGATAGGCTGTTGGCTCAGATTTTTGAGGTTCTGTCTCTCTCCCCCGGTTGCGGCCCCCAGGCAACAGTGGGAATTTTCATACTGCTAAGCCACGTTTAGAATTTCCTGAGCAAGCCCATTTTAATAATCTTGTCCTCTGTCATGCACTCCCCTGACTCTACTACGCTGCGGGATGCTGAGGACCGGCGCATTGATCAGCTGGCGTCCCATGCCTTTGCATGTGTGGGGACGGCGCTGCGCCCGGTCTGTACATCTTACGGCTGTGGTTATTAGGACCCTGCTCAGAAGTATCCTTGATGGTGCCCCTGATGATGTGTCTACTGAGGAGTTTAATGCACTCTCTCGTTGTGATGTTTTTGTGACCTTATGTCCTCTCTGCCTTGGATGATGCCATTATAATGTGTGGCAGAACCTCTGCCCTTGTGGTGGCTATATGCCGCTCGGTTTGGCTGCGCCAGTGGGCTGCTGAAAACGCTGCCAAGAAAGCCCTTACTGGTTTTCCCTTCAAAGGACTACGCCTGTTTGGTGTCCGCCTGGACCTGTTTGCTAAGGGAGGCAGGTTATCCCAGCGCAGGCGGCAGTCTCGGCTCTTCCGGGGTCAGGGCTCCTTTTCTTCCCCCTACCGTGGTGCCAGACAGGGGAGGGGGGTCTCCCTTACCGGGGCCCGAGGAGATTTCTGGGGTAGGGGCAGAGGATGTGGACGCCCTGGCTCCTCCTGGGGCTCCAAGCTTAAGTCTTCTCCCAATCCCCCTCAGGCATGAAGGGGTACCATCCGGGTGGGGGGGGCGGCTTCAGCACCTCACGTCTGGAGGTTTCATGTCTCAGACCGGTGGATTCAGGAGGTAGTGTCCTCCGGTTACAAGATAGCTTGCTGCCTGCCCCCCCCCCCCTAAGATTCATCAGATCCCGGATTTCTCAGGACCCTATGTCAACTCAGGCTCTAGTGCCGGCGGTACAAAGTCTTCTGGAGCTGGGGGTCATCTGTCAGGTCCCCTTACGAGAAAGGGGCAAGGGATTCTATTCCAACCTTTTCACCGTGCCCAAAAGAGATGGGTCAGTCAGGCCCATCCTGGACTTGAAGATCCTCAACAAATTTGGCAGGTGCAGGCACTTTCGCATGGAAACTCTGCGCTCTGCCATCAGTTCCCTGCGTCCAGGGGATTTCATGACGTCTGTGGACATCAAAGATGCTCATATTCCTGTGTTTCCAGGTCATCAAAGGTTCCTCAGTTTCGCTCTGGAGGATCAGGTCTACCAATTTGTGGCATTGCTGGCAGGAGTGATGTCTTTGCTCAGGTCTCAGGGCATCCGCGTGCTGCCCTACCTGGACGACATTCTCATCACTTCCCAGTCCCTATATCAGGCAGAGTTGGATACTTAGCTGGTAGTGTCCACTCTGGAGTCATTTGGCTGGGTGATCAACAATCCCAAGTCTTCCCTGTCTCCCTCCTTGGTGACTCCCTTCCTGGGAATGAATCTGGATACAGTTCAGGCAAGGATTTTTCTTCCTCAGCAGAAGGTGGACAGTATGATTGCGCAGGTTCAGTTCCTGCTATCTTGTCCTCATCCCTCCATCAGGCAGGGAATGCAGCTGGTGGGCCTGATGGTGGCGTGCTTCGAGGCGGTCCCTTATGCTCAGTTTCACATGAGGCCTCTGCAACTCCACCCTTGTCAGTATGGGACAAGGATCCTGCGTCCCTGGACCCAGGTACTTGTGATATTCTAAGTATGTCACACACCCCGCTTCAAGACATTCATTACATGTGGGTATACTGACCTGTAGATGGCGATCTTGCAGAGATAACAAAAAAGGCAAGACCCTCCTAGCCCATAAATACCTGGGACCTCCCACTCATTCCCCAGTCTTTCATCTCTGCAGAGGCGAGCAATTCAGAAGATGTCTCCTCCTTGCAGGTAGCCGGGATGACTCCCGGCCACTATTCTTAGTATACAGTACGTCCTGCTCCAGATAGATTACTTACACTTGGGTTATCCTCCGCCAGATGGCGTTGCACTGCAGAGACATGTAAAACAGGTTCCTCCCGGCCCCTCAAATACCCGGGACCTCCCACAAATCCCCAGATTTCTCTGCAGTGCTTACTGCGAAGACATGAAATTATCACTCTCTCGCAGGTGAGCGGGGCTATTAGCCTGCGGCCCTGTTGGACTATTCCCACCCGTTCCTCGTGTGATGTGCCTCCCAGCCTGGGCTGCGCTGGGTGAAGGTAAGCAGCACCATGTGTGCTTAAGGAGCGCTGCTCCACCGCAATCCCCCACCAAAGGGTAGGCGGTATAGGCTGATGGTGAGCCTTTATGGATGCCCCTCCCGCATTATTGTCCCATGCTCCATGTAGCGGTGGGTCCTGTACAGAGGGCCGCCATCCTCCCTCATTCTCCCTGTAGCCTTCGGGAGGGAAAGAAGGGGGGGGGGGTGTAGGTGAGCGTGTATCGTGATTCGTGCATACGGCGTTTTGTCTGTTTTCTTTGAGAAGTCTTTTGGCTCAGCATTCTTTGATTAAGACCTTTTTTCCAGGGGATCGCTTATGTGCGTTCCCCACGTAAACCTGTGGTCCCTGTTTGGGATTTGAACTTGGTTTTGTCTGCCTTGCAGGGTGCTCCCTTTGAACCTATGCAGAATGCTGCTCTGGCTGTTCTTACCCTCAAGGTTGTCTTTCTGGTAGCCATTACTTCGGTCAGGCGTGTGTCTGAGTTGGCGGCTCTTCTTTTCAGCCCCCATACTTGGGAAGACACCAGGACAAGGTGGTGTTCCGATTTTGGCCAGATTTTCTGCCTAAGGTAGTGTCTGCCTTTCATTTGAATCAAGATATTGTTCTTCTTTCTTTGTGCCCTAATCCTAGCAACGCTAAGGAGAGGGTTTTGCATTCCTTGGATGTGGTCAGGTGTTTGAAGTATTACCTGGTGGTCACTGCGTCCTTCAGGAAAACTGATGCTCTTTTTGTGGTCCCTTCTGGGCCCAGGAAGGGGTTGGCTCCTGCCAAGTCTACTGTTAGCAAATGGATCCGTCAGGCCGTGATTCAGGCCTAATCTGCTAAGGGGAAGAGTCCTCCCTTTCGCCTTACTGCTCATTCTACTCGTGCTATTGGTGCCTCCTTGGGCCTTCCAGCACCAGGCTTCTGTTGAACAAGTTTACAAGACTGCTACTTGGTTTTCTGTTCATACCTTTTCAAAGTTTTACAAGGTTGATGTTAGGGCCTCAGCTGATGCTGTTTTTGGCCGGAAGGTTTTGCAGGCAGCAGTGGTTTAAACTGTCTGCTTTTACCTTTTTTGCTGGGTATCCCACCCTACTTTATGGACACTGCTATTGGATGTCCCAAGTGAAAGTAATCTATCTGGAGCAGGACGTACTATATACTAAGAATAATACAATTCTGTGAAATACTCACCTGTAGAATTGGTATTATAAGTATACAGTACGTCCTGCTCCACCCCACCCTTGGTTTTGCATTATTCTGGATCCCCTGTATGGTGATTATCATTGTTATAGTTACCAGTTTTGGTTCTGTTTTAATTCTCCCGGCTTCTCGTTCACTGCTTTTCATTGCTGGGGATTTGTGGGAGGTCCCGGGTATTTGAGGGGCCGGGAGGAACCTGTTTTACATGTCTCTGCAGTGCAGCACCATCTGGCGGAGGATAACCCAAGTGTAAGTAATCTATCTGGAGCAGGACGTACTGTATAATTATAATACCAATTCTACAGGTGAGTATTTCACAGAATTGTATTTTTTATTCTTCTATTTCAGCCCGGATCCCTTCTTTTAAGTTACTTGCCTCCCAGCCTAGGCTGCTGGTCCGGCTAAAGGTAGTTGGCACCCCTGGTGCTTAGGAGCCGTGAGACCCCATAACAAGGGGTAGGTGGCTATCTGGGTTGGTGATCCCGGTTTGGGATGCCTTGGCCCTACCCTGGCATGGATTCCCCCTCTCCTGGATACCCTTGGGGGGGGGGTCCCTTAGGGATTCATTCTTTATTATTGTGTGTGTTTGGTGCTTAACTGAGTGTGTGTTATTTAGACCGGTGTTGGCAGGCCGCGGCGCCGGCGGTCCCCGCGGCGCCGGCCTCCGGCGTGTGGTAAATGGCGCCTACGGGCGCCCATGAGGCGCTTCTCCTTGGGGCGGGGCCGGGCGCTGTGTGTTAGGTCCCGGCTTCGAGCCGGGAGATACGGGGGCGGGGCCGGGCGAACCGCGCCCGCCCTCCCCCCTCCTCTGCTGTCCTCGTGTCCCCATGGTTCCTCCTGCCTGCGTGCGGTAATCAGGTGGGGCGAGGTCTGGTGAGTGGCCTGTGGCCATCAGATTTTCTATCATTAACTCCTTATGGACATTGCCAGCATAGTCTGAGTGTGTGTTTTTTTTTTTTTGTGTTCCAGGTGGACCAATGATACTATTAAAGGGGGATTCTCCCTGTCCTAAGGTCCCTGGTTAAATTTAGTGGCTTAAAATTCCTCCCACTCGGGACTTAAAGGGGCATCCCGGGTTGCATTACTGCGTAATTCCCTCGGAGCATCTATCTCTATTTAAAAAATCACCGTATGGAGGCATCCCCGGATACTGGGCTTGTGCCCCCCTCGGGGCAATCCAGGCTGTGTTTGGGGTGTGGGGTATCTCTTTTGGGGGATGTATTTCTTTGTGTACCCTGTGCGCAGCGGTCTATTGCGCGGCAGACCGGATCTCAGGCGTCCGGTTCTGCTCCGCCAGTCTCCTCTCCGTCTCCCCCTAGCTTGACACGTACCCCATGTGATGTGGTCATTGGCGAGGAGTCGCAATCTGAGGTGTGTGCCAGATTGGCCAATCTTGAAAAATTTTTTGAAAAAGTTTTCCAGTGGCGTTGCTAGAAAGGCCACGGCAAAGAGAAAACATTTGTATACGGCTGCGCAGGCCTTTGATAGGGAGGATTTTGACTCCCTGGATTGGTCTGATTGTTCCCTGCGTGAGGAAGGAGAGTTGTATGAGGAGTCTAATGACTCCGATGATCAGCAGTTTGTGGGTGCTGATACCGAGCAGGGCCAGGGGGATTCTTTGGATACCGCTAGGGTCCTGGTTCATATGTTTGAGGTCCTGGCTATTTCTCCCCCCGAGGCGGCTCCTCCGCTGAAGGGGGAGTTCTTTGAAGTGACTAAGCCGCGCTTGGAATTTCCTTATCAAAAGCATTTTGATGGTATCATTCTCAAGGAATGGGAGAGGCCGACTCGGCTTCCGGGTGTCCCACCGGGTTGGGACAAGAAACATCCCTTTCCGGCAGACGCGGTGAAGCACTGGTCGTCTCCCCCCAAGGTGGATGCTCCTGTTTTGGGGTTTTCCAGCTCCTCAGTCCTCCATTCTCCGGAGCGCACTACTCTCTAGGATGGTGAGGATAAACGCATTGACCAGATGGCTTGTCATGGTTTTGCCAGTGTTGGATCGGCTTTGTGGCCGGTTTGTGCTTCTGCGCTTGTACTGGTAGCTGCCAGGTCGGTTGTTATAGAATTGTTGACCTTTTCCGGGCTTGACCCGGCTAGTGAGGAGTTTGCCGCCCTTAAGCGCTGTGAGTTATTTTTATCCTTTGTGCTGTCCGCCCTGGACGACACTTTGGTGATGTGTAGCAGAGCTGCGGCCCTGCTCGTGGCTATCCGCCGGTCGGTTTGGTTACGCCAGTGGGCGGCTGATTTTGTGTCCAAAAAGTCGCTCACGGCCCTTCCCTTTGTGGGGTTGCGGCTCTTTGGAGAAAAATTGGATTCGGTGGCAAAGGGAGGTAAGTTACCTCAGCGTAAGAAGCAGCGTCGCCCCTTTCGGGGGGGGGCTTCCTTCTCTCAGTCCTTTCGCGGGGCTAGAGTTGGCAGGGGTTCGGCCTTCCCTTCGTCCAGAGGTGATTCCTGGCCTAGGGGCAGGGGTCGGGCCCGTCCAGGACACAGTTGGGGCTCCAAGCCTAGAGCCGCTGCCAAGCCGGCTCAGCAATGAGGGGGCGCCCTCACCCTTGCGGGTGGGGGGGACGGTTGCAACTCTTCTCCCAGGTCTGGGTCCAAGAGGTCTCAGACAGGTGGATTCAGAAAGTGGTGTCTTCCGGTTACAAGCTGGAGTTAGAGTTCCGGCCCCTCCCAGATTCTTCAGGTCTCTGGTTCCGTCAGATCCTCTGGCCGCCCAGGGGCTTCGGGCAGCAGTGGCAAGTCTCGTGGACATGGCTGTCATCTGTCCGGTGCCCCTCTCAGACCGGGGCCTGGGCTTCTATTCCAATTTGTTCACGGTGCCCAAGAAGGACTGTTCCGTTCGTCCCATTCTGGATCTGAAGTTGCTCAACAGGTTCGTCCGTCCCCGGAAGTTCCGTATGGAAACTCTGCGCTCAGCCATCCATTCACTTCGTCAGGGGGATTTCATGACGTCCATAGATATCAAGGATGCTTACCTGCATATTCCAATATTTCTGGCACACCAGAGGTTCCTCAGGTTTGTCGTGGACAATCGGCATTTTCAGTTTGTGGCTCTTCCATTTGGCCTTACCTCTGCTCCAAGGGTTTTTACCAAGGTGTTGGCAGGAGTGATGGCCTTCCTCAGAGCCAGGGGTATCCGCATCGTGCCCTATCTGGACGATCTTCTCATCATGGCGTCTTCCCTCAGTCAGGTGCAGCTGGATACCAGGAATGTGGTGTCCACTCTGGAGAGTTTCGGTTGGGTGATCAACTATCCCAAGTCCTGCCTCACTCCCTCCAGGGTGGTGGAGTTCCTGGGAATGTCTCTGGATACTTCTCAGGCCAGGGTGTTTCTCCCCCGAGCCAAGGTTCTTCTGATTCAGGAATTGACTCAGCGTCTTCTATCCATTCCCCGCCCATCCATCCGGCTAGGGATGCGACTCTTGGGATTTATGGTGGCGTCGTTCGAGGCGGTTCCCTTTGCCCAGTTTCTCAAAAGGACGCTCCAGCTCCATCTCTTGGCGGCCTGGGACGGGTCCCCGCTGTCATTGGATCAGTCCTTTCTGATGTCCCCCCGGGTGCGGCGTTCCCTTCGGTGGTGGCTAAAACCAAGCAATCTGACGGGCAGATCCTTTCCGACCCCTCGTTGGGAGATGGTCACCACGGATGCCAGCCTGTCAGGTTGGGGGGATTTTGGAAGGATCTTCAGTTTCAGGGACTGTGGGGGCCTCTGGAGCTCACGATCCCATCAATGTTCTGGAGTTGAGAGACATCAGGCTGGTTCTGGCTCACTTCAGTTGCGGGGCCTACCGGTTCAAGTTCGGTTGGACAATCGGACGGCGGTCGCATACATCAATCACCAGGGAGGGACTCTCATCAAGCGTGCCCTCAGGGAAGTGTCCTTGATCCTTGCTTGGGCAGAGAGCAATGTCCCATGCATCTCGGCGGTGTACATTCTGGGAGTGGAGAACATGGAGGCGGACTCCCTGAGCAGGGGGTCATCTCGCCGGGGGGAATGGTCGCTCGGCCCCAAGGTGTTTCGGTTGCTTTGCCACCGGTGGGGGACTCCGGAGGTGGACCTCTTTGCCTCTCGTCACAGTCACAAGCTTCCGGCATTTGTGTCTCTCTCGCGGGATCCGCTGACTCTGGCAGCGGATGCCATGTCTCTGAACTGGAGGGATCTGGGGTTTCTGTATCTGTTCCCTCCGTTTCCCATGGTGGGCAGAGGGCAGGTCAGCAATCCTGATGGCTCCAAGGTGGCCAAGACAGGTTTGGTTCAGACGTGGTAAGGTTGGTAGAGGATCAGTTAGACCTGCCGGATCTGCTCACTCAGGGTCCACTGCTCTACCCCACTTTACCAACGCTGGCTTTGACGGCGTGGCTGCTGAAACCTCCATCTTGAGGAAGGAAGGTCTTTCTGATGCTGTCATTCAGACTCTGGTTAGGGCTAGAAAGCAGTCTTCCTCTGCCATCTATTATAGGGCTTGGAGGTCTTTATATTAATTGGTGTTAGGTCAGGGCCTTGCCTTGCAGGGCGTTTTCTATCCCTAGGGTCTTGGAAATTTTTGCAACATGGTCTGGACCAAGGTTTGCAGCTTAGTACCCTGAAGGGGCAGGTTTCTGCCCTGGCGGTTTTCTTTCAAAAGTCTTTTGCTCTTCATCCTCTGGTTAAGACCTTTTTCCAGGGGGTTACGCATGTGCGGCCTCCTAGGAAGCCTTTGCTCCCAGTTTGGGATTTGAATTTGGTTTTGTCTGCTTTGCAGGGTCCTCCTTTTGAACCTTTGCAGGATATTGCACTTTCTACACTTAGAAGGTTGTTTTTCTGGTTGCCATCACTTCTGTTCGGCGTGTTCGGCGTGTTTCGGAGTTGGCTGCCTTGTCTATTAAGGCTCCTTACTTTGAGAGGCATCAGGATAAGGTTGTTTTCCGCTTCAAGGTGGTCTCTGCTTTTCATTTGAATCAGGATATTCTTCCCTCCTTGTGTCCTAAGCCCAGCAATTATAAGGAGAGGGTTTTGCATTCTTTGGATGTGGTTCCGTGTGTGAAGTACTATTTGGTGGCTACTTCTCCTTTTCGTAGGACTGGTGGTGCCCTCTGGGCCTAGGAAGGGTTTGGCTCCTGCCAAGTCTTCCATTAGTAAATGGATTCGCCAGGCCATTGTTCGGGCCTATTCTGCCAAGGGGAAGGTTCCCCCTTTTCGTGTTACTGCTCATTCTACTCGTGCTGTTGGGGCGTCCTGGGCCTTCCAGCACCAGGCTTCTGTTGAGCAGGTTTGTAAGGTTGCTACCTGGTCTTCGGTTCACACTTTTACCAAGTTTTACAAGGTTGATGTTCGGGCCTCAGCGGATCCAGTTTTTGGCCGCAAAGTTCTGCAAGCTGCAGTGGTTTAAGTTTGTGCCTTGTTGCCTGGTTTTTTGGATCCCCGCGCTTTATGGACACTGCTATTGGATGTCCCACATGTAATGAATGTCTTGAAGCGGGGTGTGTGACATACTTAGAATAATACCATTTTGTGAATACTCACCTGTAAAATGGGTATTATAAGTATGTCTCACCCCGCTTCACCCTGCCCTTTTGTATTCTGGATCCTTTATATGGTGAACCTTAGTTTTAATTGGCTTTCCTGGTCCCTTGATCTTACTGCTATCTTTATACTGGGGAATGAGTGGGAGGTCCCAGGTATTTATGGGGCAGGAGGGTCTTGCCTTTTTTTGTTATCTCTTCAAGATTGCCATCTACAGGTCAGTACCCACATGTAATGAATGTCTTGAAGCGGGGTGTGTGACATACTTATAATACCAATTTTATAGGGGAGTATTCACAAAATGGTATTTTCTCCCCTAGTCAGGCGGTCCCTCTTGTGGTGGCTTGACTCCAGGAACCTGTTGGGGGGGCAGATCCTTTCTGGCCCCCTCCTGGGAGACTGTCACCACGGATGCCAGTCTGACAGGTTGGGGGGGTTTCTGGAAGTCCCTGCAGTTCCAAGGGCGGTGGGGCCCTCAGGAGGCCCACACACCTATCAACATTCTGGAACTGCGGGCAATCAGGTTGGTTCTGACTCTGTTGACCCATCACCTTCGGGGCCTGCCTGTTCAGGTTCGCTCGGACAACCAGACGGCAGTTGCCTACATCAATCATCAGGGAGGGACCCGGAGCAAGAGGGCCCTCCAGGAAGTGTCTCTGATCCTGGCCTGGGCGGAGGACAATGTTCCCTGCATATCAGCTGTGTACATCCCGGGGGTGGAGAATCTGCAGGCAGACTCTCTGAGCAGGGGGACCTTTGGCCTGGGAGAATGGTCCCACTGCAACAGGGTGTTTCAATCTCTGTGTCACGGTTGGGGCCAACCAGATGTGGATCTGTTTGCGTCCCGTCACAATCATAAGCTCCGGGCCTTTGTCTCCCTGTCCCAGGATCCTCTGGCCTTGGCCACGGATGCTCAAGCAATGTCATGGCAGGACTTTCAGCTCCTGTATGTCTTTCCTCCATTCCCCCTGTTGGGCAGGGTTTTGCGCAAGATAGCTCAGGAGGGGGTGCCAGCAATACTGGTCGCCCCCAGGTGGCCAAGAAGATTGTGGTTCGCAGACGTGGTGCAGCTGGCAGTAGATCAGTATGTTCTGCCCAGGGTGCCAGACCTTCTCACTCAGGGTCACTTAAGCCATCCCAATTTGCAATCTCTGGCTTTGGCGGCCTGGCTGCTGAAACCTCCATCTTGATGGAGAAGGGGCTGTCTGCCTCTGTTGTTGATACCATGATAAAGGCTAGGAAGAAGTCTTCCTCTTCCATTTACTATAGGGTTTGGCGTGCCTACATTGACTGGTGTGAGTCTAGGTCTCTTCCCTGTCGTGTGTTCTCTATTCCCAGGATCCTGGAGTTCTTGCAGCATGGGTTGGAGCTGGGGCTCCAACTCAGTACTCTGAAGGGTCATGTCTCTGCCCTGGCTGGTTTCTTCCAGAAGTCCTTTGCCCAGGATTCTCTGATCAGAACTTTTTTCCAGGGGGTTACTCATGTGTGTCCCCCACGTAAGCCCATGTTGCCTGTTTGGGATTTGAACTTGGTCTTGTCTGCCTTGCAAGGGTGCTCCCTTTGGACCTGTGCAGGAGGCTGCTTTGACCATTCTTACTCTCAAGGTTGTCTTTTTGGTGGCTACCACTTCCGTTAGACGTGTGTCTGAGTTGGCGACGCTTTTTATCCAGCCCCCCCCAACTTTGAGACACACCAGGACAAGGTGGTTTTTCGCTTCAAGCCAGATTTTCTGCCTAAGGTCGTGTCTGCCTTTCATTTGAATCAGGACATTGTTCTTCCTTCCTTGTGCCCTAATCCTAGTAATGCTAAGAGGGTCTTGCATTCTTTGGATGTGGTAATGTGTCTGAAGTACTATCTGGTGGCTACTGCACCTTTCAGAAAAACTGGTTTGTTACCAGTTTGGGACTTGAATTTGGTTTCGTCGGCCCTCCTGGGCCCTCCTTTGAGCCAGTGCAGGATGCTGCACTTTCCATTCTCACTCTAAAGGTTGCCTTTTTGGTGGCTATCACCTGCGTTCGACGTGTCTGAGTTGGCGGCTCTGTCTGTTCAGGCCCCTTGCTTTGAGGGACACCAGGACAAGGTGGTCTTCCGCTTTAAGCCAGATTTCCTGCTTAAAGTGGTCTCTGCTTTTCATCTCAATCAGGATGTTGTGCTCCCTTGTGTCCTAAGCCTAGCAATGACAAGGAGAGGGCCTTGCGCTCTCTGGATGTTGTTCGTTGTGTAAATTACTATTTGGTGGCTACTTCTCCTTTCCGTAGGACGGACGCACTGTTTGTGTTGCCTTCGGCACTCAAAAAGGGTTTGGCGCCCGTCGGGTCTACCATTAGTATATGGGTTCGTTAGGCGATTGTTATGATGCAAAGGGGACGGATCCCCCTTTCCAGATCAGTACTCATTCAACTCGTGCTGTTGGGGCTTCCTGGGCTTTCCAACACCAGGCTTCTGTTGAAAAAGTTTGTAAGGCTGCTACTTGGTCTTCTGTTCATACCTTTTCCAAGTTTTATAAGGTTGATGTGCGGGCCTCAGCGGATGCTGTTTTTGGCCGCAAGGTTCTGCAAGCTGCAGTGGTTTAATTTGTGCATTATTGCCTTTTGGGATCCCCACCCATTATGGACACTGCTATTGGATGTCCAAGAAGTGATTCATCATTCCGAAGCAGGGTGTGAGACATACTTGGAATAATACCATTTTGTGATTACTCACCTGTAAAATGGGTCTTATAAGTATGTCTCTCACCCTGCTTCGTCCCACCCTGAGTTGTATCTTGGATCCTCAATATGGTGAACCTTTTATTGGTAAAATTTTTTATTTGCCCTTCCTGGTCCCCTTACTGCTTTCCTATACTGGGGAATGTGTGGGAGGTCCCAGGTATTTGTGGACCGGGAGGGGCTTCTTTTTTCTAGTCATCTCTGCAGAAGTTCGCAGAGGGGGCTTTTTGGAAGGCCTCCATCTTGGCCTGTGAGGAGGCAGGAGGAGGGTGCTCTGGTTAGCGCCGTTGGGGGGGCCACACTATGACTCTTCTCACGGCCGTGCGACCCGCCCCTCGAACACGCTGAGCTGCTGGCTCTGCGACATTTTTTTGCTGCCTCTCTTGCCACGCTGCCTGGGACCCCTCTTGTGTTGGCTACGCTGTTGGTGTTGTGAGTCCCTATTACTAATATCGATTGTGTTATCTTTTAATGCGCATGTGCTGTGGGATGCTTATGGCCTTCTTTGCTTGTGTCTTTCAGGTTGGGCAAATTGATAGATTGTGGGTTGTGGTTTCTCCCGGTCCCCCGCCCCCTCTCCCTTTTATTAAGAGGGATCACAAAGGGGGACTATATAGGAGGGCTAATTAGGTTTGGGCCGTTGGTGCCTTGTAACCTGCATGCAATTTTTTTTTCTTCTAATCACCATAATGGAGGCTTCTGGGAATAGTGAGCTAGGGGCTCCATCTGGGCGGGTGAAGCTCTACCCCTTATGCAATGCAAGCCTTCTGGGCGGATTCAGCACTGTTTGTACCACTTGCGGCAGGAGAGTCATTTTGGAGCATGATCAGGCGGGCGTATCTGCCCCTAGCCCTTTATTGCCTGCGGCCTCTCCAGAACCCCCACTGTTGCACTCAGCCCCCCAGTGAGGGGGAAGCCAGCAGGGGGTCCCAAGTTGATTCGGCATACCTGGTGGCCAGTCTCGAGAGACAGATCTCGCGAACGGCTCCTAAGAATTCTTGTGTAAGAAGCAGCACATCGAGCCCGTTTACTCGGATGATGATGATCTTTTTGGAGGTCTGGGCTCCGTGGAGGAAGAAGAGTTGCAGGAGGACTCCCTTTCCTCAGTGGATTATTCTGCTGGCTATGACAGCGGATCTGGTCCTTCCTCAGGTGAGGATACGTGGCTCCCTGATGATACTGAGAAGTTGCTTGCTTCAGTTTGAGACGTTGCACATTGTCCCTCCAAGAGCGGCTAAGAGGAAGCAGGGTGATTTGTTTCGGCCTGAGACAGAGGCGAGTCTTTCCTGAGCAGGCCCATTTTTCTAATATGATTTTCAAGGAATGGAAAAGACCTAACAAGCTACCGTCAGTGCCTAAGGGCCTGGACAGGCTGTATCCCTTTCCTGAGGAGCTGGTCCGCTTATGGTCCCCTCCCCCCGAGGTGGATTCCCCTGTGTCGGGATTGTCCAACACTACGGTTATGCCTTCACCCGATACCGCTTCCTTACGTGATCCAGCTGACAGGCGCATGGATCAGCTGGCCTGTCATGCCTTCACCCTTGCTGGTGCTTGGTTTCGCCCTGTGTGTGCCGCGGCTATTGTCTCCTTAGCGATATCCACAAGACGTCTCGCCTTCTTTCTAATGGCTAAGTCTCGGGCGGAAGAGTATAAAGACCTTAAAGCTTGTGTGGATTTTATTGCCTTCATTGTTTCTGCCATGGACGATGGTGTCCGGCTCGGTGCCAGGGTTTCGACCCTGCTTGTTTCGCTTTGCCGCTCGCTTTGGTTGAGGCAATGGTCGGCTGATGCCGTGGCCAAGAAGTCGCTTATTAGTATCCCCTTCGTGGGGCACGGGTTGTTCGGGGAATGTCTGGACCTCCTGGTCAAGGAATCCCTCAGCGACGGAAGCCTGCGCGGCCCTTTCGGACTTCTTATGCCTATCGCTCCTTTCGAGGAGGAAGAGGCTCTTCACTTTCAGGTGGCCGCAGAGATTCCTGGGGATGAGGTAGGTCCCGCGGCCGACCCAATCCTGCCTGGGGATCCAAGTCCAAGCCCCCTGCCAAGACCCCTCAGGCATGAGGAGGCGCCCACGCTATCTGGGTGGGGGGACGGCTTCTGCTATTTGCTCATATCTGGAGACAGCGCGTCTCAGATCGGTGGATTCAGGAGGTGGTGTCCTCTGGTTACAAAATAGAGCTGGCAGTCAGG
Organism: Gastrophryne carolinensis; assembly: GCA_027917425.1. NCBI lineage: Eukaryota > Metazoa > Chordata > Amphibia > Anura > Microhylidae > Gastrophryne > Gastrophryne carolinensis. The sequence goes on from CM051239.1 coordinate 71,953,991, forward strand.
CCGCCCTCAAGATTTCTTCAGTCTCGGATATCCCAGAACCCTTTGAAGGCACAGGGCCTGAGAATGGCTGTGCAGCACCTCCTGCGGTTAGGTGTGATTTTGACCTGTACCTCGTCAGGAACAGGGTCAAGGCTTCTACTCCAATCTGTTCACGGTTCCCAAGGAGGACGGAACGCTGAGGCCTATCCTGGACCTAAAAGGTTTCAACAGGTTTGTCAGACATTTTTGCATGGAAACCTTACGCTCCACGGTAAGTTCGCTTTGGCCCGTCGACTTCCTTACCGCGGTGGACATCAGGGATGCCTGTCTGCACATCCCGATATTCCAGGGGCATCAGAGGTTCCTGAGGTTTGTTCTGGAGGATCAGCATTACCAGTTTGTGGCACTGCCATTTGGGATATCCTCAGCCCCCCGGGTTTTCACCAAGGTGCTGGTGGGCATCATGGCTATTCTGAGGAATCAGGGCATTCGTGTTTGCCTTATCTGGGCGATTTACTGATTGCGGTTCAGTCCCTTCAGAAGACCGAGAGCCACACCCGGACCGTGTTATCCACTCTCGAGGATTTCGGATGGGTAGTCAATTACCCCAAGTCTTCTATCACTCCCTCGATGGTTAGGTCCTTCCTGGGCATGACGTTAGACACCTCTCAGGTCAAGGTATTCCTGCCACAGCAGAAGGTGGTGGGCATCCAGACGCAGGTGCAGGCCTTGCTGTCTTGTCAGCGGCCATTGATCCGTCTGGGAATGAAGCTGGTGGGCCTAATGGTGTCATGCTTCGAGGCAGTGGCCTTCGCCGAGGCTCCCTCTGGACGAAAAGGAGTTGGTTTGCGGACATAGTTCAGATGTCAGTAGAAAGCTACATCATGCCCGACGACCCAGGGCTTCTCGCTGCGGCATCCCAATTTACAGACGGTGGCTTTGACGGCCTGGCTATTGAAACCTCAATCCTGACGGAAAAGGGACTGTCGTCCACGTTTGTGCAGACCGTGATTCAGGCACAAAAGAAGTCTTCTTCCATGATATACTACAAAGTTTGGCATACCTACATTGCTTGGTGTGAATCCAAGAGTCTCCCTTGTCGCACATTCTCTATCTCTAGGATCTTGGAGTTTTTACAACACGCTTTAGACATGGGTCTCCAGTTGAGCACCCTCAAGGGCCAGGTCTCTGCCTTGGCCATCCTTTGCCAATCATAGATTGATCAAGACTTTTTTCCAGGCAGTCACCCATGTACGTCCACTGCGTAAGCCTGTATTACTGGTGTGGGACTTAAATTTAGTACTTTCGGCTCTCCAGGGTCCTCCCTTTGAGCCTTTGTGCGATGCTGCTTTGCCTATTTGGACCCTCAAGGTGGTATTTTTGGTAGCAATCACCTCGGTGCGTTGCGTGTTAGAGCTGGCCGCGCTTTGTATGAAGCCTCCTTATATTCTTGGTGTGCCACACACCCCGCTTCACTTCTTAAATATTCATCCATTAATGGGTTAATCCACCGCCAGGTGACGTAGTGCAGAGAGGAAGTCTTGTAACGAGCCCCCTTCCGGCCTATATATACCTGGTACCTCCCTTCAATCACCAGTATTTTTTCTCTCTGCTTGCTGACAAGTCAGAAGATGGAAGTCTCCTGCTTACAGGTAGGCTGGGGTATTCTTACCCCGCCACCCCCCTTTTGGTCTATTTCTGCCCGGTTTGAGTTTGTATACCTTTATGGTGGAATGGAAGCCTCCCAGCCTAGGCTGCTCACCGGGCAAATGGTAGATGGCACTTTTAGTGCCTAGGAGCTTATCTCCTACCGCTCGACCTCATGCGTGGGGCAATGCGGCTATCTGGCATGGTGATCCGGAAATGGGATGCCACTGTCCTGAGGGTCCCCGTAGCCCCTTTCTCTCCCATTACGGTCCCTTCTCCCTTCACTATGGGGGGGGGGGGGGGGTGAGGGTGTGCTTTAAGTATGTGTGTTTCACTTGTATCACTTCATTTCAACATGTGTGTGTGTTCATGATTATGCATTCACTGTTTTTCAGCATGTGTATACTTTTGGTTTTGGTCTGCTTGAAGGGCAGGCTGCGCTGGGTAGGGGCTGGCCACTTTTTTTGGCAGACTATTGCTTTGTGGCCCCCTCCCCTCTTCCCCGCCTGGCATTTTATGTATTCTTTAGGCTGCGCCATGCGGTCTTTATCCTCCCCCCCCCCTCCGCCGCCTGGGCGCACGTGTAGTGGCCCATCTGAGAGTGATTTCCAGCGGATTGGCGTAGGGGGGGGGCGGGTCCCGCTGACGCGGCGTCGGAGGCGCGGCGCCAACGTCATGCGGCGTCTTGCGGCGGGCCCAGCGTTTACTTCCTTTCAAAAGCAGGAAGTCGCGTGGGTGCGCGGCCGCACTTAGTCTTCCGTGCTGGCTGCAGTCTTGCTCCGGCTGCTGCCTTCGCTGACCAGGTAAGCGGCCCCACCCGTTGGGGCCGTTAAAGTGGGGAATGCATTTCCTTGTAGTGATGTAGTGGGGAGTCACTTTTTATTAAGGGGGCGTGATTTGGCTCTTATTTAAAGGCACTGTGGTGCCATGCTTATGTTTTCTTATACACATGTGAGGATCTGATGGTTTTTCTTTTCCTTGCAGATCCTGGGATCCCTGCTTATGGTGGCCCTCCGGCTCTATGTGCCTGGCTAATTATTGGGATATCTATTAAATATATATATATAAAAATATATATATATTTATATATATATATTAAAATATATATAATATTAAAATATTATAATATTAAAATATTAAAATATTAAAATATATATATATATATATATATATATATAAATAATTTTATAAAAGGGGACCTTAACTTAAAAAAATAAAAAATTAATAAAAAAAAAAAAATCCTCCCTTCCAGGACATTACTAATAAAGGGGCATCCCGGGTTGGCTTATGCTTTAAAAGTCCCAAGTATTGCGAATACCATAAATCACCATATGGAGGCTTCCGTATGTTCCGGAAACGGTTCTGCTGAGCCGTTCGGGGGGTGCGTAGGTTGTGGGGTTCCACTCCCAGCTGATGTCTTTATTTGCATCCCTTGTGCAAAACAGACTATTGCGCGCCAGTCCGTTGCTTCGGCTGCGGGTCCATCGCATCCTTCATCATCTCCTACCTCTCCCTCCCTGTTCCGGACCCCGCATGACACTGTCAAAAGTGGGGATTCGCATTCCGAGGCGGCAGCACAGCCCAGCCCCCGGAAAGTAATGCCCGTTAAAGCAGCGTTAAAGGCCGCTGCAAAACGAAGGAACCTGACTCCGGTACCTTCGGCTCCACAGGACGAGTTTTGTGAACCTGTGGAATGGTCCGATGGATCCCCGGACGAGGATGAATTCCCGTCGGAGTCAGATGAGCCGACAGGTCAGCTTGTGGCTGATGAGATTGGTGATTGGTCAGAGGGGGTTGTTTTTGACACCCCCTCTATTCTGGCTCAAATGTTTAAAATTTTGAGTTTAGATACGCCTGAGGCGGCCGCCCCGCCAAAGGGTCAGTTGTTTAGGAGCCTCAGCCACGTTTGGTTTTTTCCCAGACAGCACCACTTTGAGAGGGTGGTTCTTAAGGAATGGGAACATCCCACGCGGTTATCTGGAATTCCTTGCAGTTGGGAAAAGCGTTATCCTTTTCCACCAGAATTGGTGAAGCTTTGGTCTGTCCCTCCTGACGTCGATACCCCTGTACTAGGGCTCTCCAGCTCGGCTATGGTACAGTCTGCTGAGACCACTGTCCCTAAAGATGGAGAAGATCGTCGGATTGACCAATACGCTCGACATGGTTTTATCTATTCCGGGTCAGCGCTGCGCCCGGTATGTGCTTCAGCCCTTCTTCTATTGACAATTAAGTCCTTAATTCAGGGGCTATATGAGGATCTTAATCCCGCTTGCAAACAGTTCACTGCGCTTAAGCAGTGTGAATCTTTTGTGGCTTATGTCCTGGCCGCTCAGGACGATCTGCTGACTATGAGTAGCAAGGCAGCAGCTATGCTGGTGGCTATTCGCAGGTCAGTATGGCTGCGTCAGTGGTCAGCGGACACGGCTTCCAAAAAGGTGCTCACAGCTCTCCCCTTTTTGGGGTTGCGTCTGTTCGGGGAGAAAATTGATTCAGTCGCAAAGGGTGGTAAGATGCCACAACGCCTCGTGATCCCTTTAGAGGGGCAAGTTCCGGTAGGCCTTCCCTTCGAGGATTCAGAGCGGGCAGGGGTGCTTCCTTTCCCGCTACCAGTGGCGCAGGTTGGACTCGGGGGAGGGGCCGTGGCCGGCCCACTCAGTCCTGGGGCACCAAGCCCAAACCTGCTGATAAGCTCACTCAGCAATGAGGGGCTGCCCTCACCCGTGCGGGTGGGGGGACTATTGCGACACTTCTACCAGGTTTGGAACCAAGTGGTTCCAGGCAGATGGATCCAGGAGGTAGTGTCGCCCGGTTACGACCTGGAATTCGAGTCTCACCCTCCTTCACGGTCGGTTCATCCCGGCCTGAACTCTCATCAAAACGGAGTGTGTCTTTCTTTTGCCCAAATTCACACGAGAACGCTTCAGCTATTTCTGTTAGCGTGTTAGGACCAGCAACCTCAGTCGCTGGATCAGTCCTTCCAGTTGTCCTCCCGTGTACGGCAGTCCCTCCTGTGGTGGTTGGTCTCGACCAATCTTGTGTAGGGCAGGCCTTTCCTGACCCCCCTTTGGAAAATTGTCACCACGGACGCCAGTCTGTCGGGATGGGGCAGATTCTGGAAGGAGCTGCGGTTTCAGGGGTAGTGGAGACCTTAAAGGCCCCACTTACCCATCAATATTCTGAATCTGAGAACCATCCGTCAGGTGCTTGCTCTCCTGACTCAGTACGTTCTGGGCCTTCTGGTCCAGACGTGTTCAGACAATCGATCAGCATTTGCTTACGTCGGTCTTCAGGGAAGGACGCGCAGTCTGAGTAACATAGTAACATAGTATGTAAGGCTGAATAAAGACTTTAGTCCATCCAGTTCAGCCTGTTTAACTCCTTCCAGTGGTCTAGTAGCCATAGCCGGAAATGTTATTACATGCCAGGAAGGCATCAAGGCCACTTTTGAACATTTTTAATGTATCCCTCATTACTACCTCCTCTGGCAGCGAGTTCCATAGTCTCACTGCTCTTACAGAGAAGAATCCCCTCCTATGTCGGTGGAGAAAGCACCTTTCCTCTAACCTTAGTGGATGCCCCCGGGTTATGGTTACACTCCGGGGTATAAATAGATTGTGGGACAGATCCTTGTATTGACCCCGAATATATTTATACATAGTTATTAGATCACCCCTCAATCGTCTTTTTTTTTCTAGACTAAATAAGCCTAACTTGGACAATCTTTCCGGGTACTCTAGCCCCCGCACTCCTTTTATTAACTTTGTTGCCCTTCTTTGAACGTGCTCCAGTTCTGATATGTCCTTCTTAAGCACAGGTGCCCAGAACTGTACACAGTATTCCATATGGGGTCTGACCAGTGACTTGTACAGGGGTAAAATGATGCTCTGGTCATGAGCACCTATGCCCCTCCTGATGCACCCCATGATCCTGTTTGCCTTGGCAGCAGCTGCCTGGCATTGATTACTACAGTTGAGCTTATTGTCAACTAAAACCCCTAGGTCCTTTTCCATTGTTTTACCAAGTGTTTCTTTATTTAGTGTGTAATCATGACACAGATTTCTCCTTCCCATGTGCATAACCTTACATTTATCTGTGTTAAACTTCATTTGCCATTTAACTGCCCATGCTTCCAATTTATCTAAATCTGTTTGTAGTTGCCTGTTGTCCTCCTTTGTTTTAATTACTTTACTCAGCTTAGTATCATCTGCAAAGATTGAGACTTTACTGTTTAATCCATACCCAATGTCATTTATATATATATATTGAAGAGAATTGGTCCCAGAACTGACCCTTGTGGCACTCCACTAGTAACAGTGACCCAATCTGAGTGTGTACCATTGATAACCACCCTCTGCTTCCGATCACTAAGCCAATTTCCCACCCATCTGCACACGTTTTCCCCCAGTCCAAGCTTTCTCATCTTTTGTACCAGCCTTTTATGTGGCACAGTATCAAATGCTTTAGAAAAGTCAAGATATATGATATCCAATGACTCCCCCTGATCCAATCTTGAACTTACCTCCTCATAAAAGCTGATCAGGTTTGTCTGGCAGGAGCGATTCCTCATAAATCCATGCTGATATGGAGTAATAAGGTCATTTTCCCCAAGGTGCTCCAGGATAGTATCCCTTAAGAAACCTTCACACAGCTTGCCCACCACAGATGTTAAGCTTACCGGTCTGTAGTTCCCAGGTTCCCCCCTAGATCCCTTTTTGAATATTGGCACCACATTTGCCAAGCGCCAATCCATCGGAACAAACCCTGTAGTTATGGAATCCACAAATATTAGAAATAACGGCGTGTCTATTACTGTACATAACCTTAAAACACGAGGATGTATGTCATCTGGTCCCGGTGATTTATCGATTTTCATCTGCTTGAGACGGTGCCGGACTTCTTCCTTGGTTAGACCAGTGACATTTAATGGAGGGTTTCGGTTATTCCCCTGCATTTCACTGGGCATGTCAAATTCTTTTGTGAATATAGAAGCAAAGAAGTTGTTAAGCAAATTAGCTTTCTCCTCATTTCCCTCTATAGGGGTCCCATCCTTGCTTTTCAGGGGGCCCACACCCTCAGGTTTGTACCTTTTTACGGTTTATGTAGCTAAATAATAATTTGGGGTTAGTTTTACTCTCTTTCGCGACCAGTCTTTCTGTCTCCAGCTTAGCTGCCCTTATCTGTTGTTTACATTGTTTATTTTCTTCTTTATAGTTTTTTAACGCTTCCGCTGTCCCTTCCTGCTTTAAACGTTTAAATGCCTTTTTTTTGTTGTTTATTGCCCCCTTAACCTTTTTATTTAGCCACATCGGTTTACATGTGTGTCTAGTAGTTTTATTCCTGTAAGGTATATATCTGCCACACTGAAAATTAAGTATTCCTTTGAAAGTATCCCATTTAGCGTCCATGCTTTTGTTCTTAAGGACATTTTCCCAGTCAATGCAGTGTAGGGCATCTCTAAGTTGGTCAAACTTTGCCTTTTTGAAGTCCCGCGTTTTTGTGACTCCTTGATAAGGCACCCTAGTGACTGCTAATTGGAAATTCATGATATTATGATCACTGCTTCCAAGGTGTCCCCCAACCTGTACCTTTATTACTTTGTCTGGTACATTGGTTAGTATTAGGTCCAATATGGCTTTCCCCCTTGTTGGAGCTTGTACTTGTTGGGAAAGGTAGCCATCTTTTGTTTTAGATAAAAAACTATTACTTTTCTGCGAAACACATGTTTCAGCATCCCAGTCTATATCTGGGTAGTTAAAGTCCCCCATAATCACTACCTCATTTATTTTAGCGGCTATATCTATTTGCCTTAGCATCATATTTTCTATGGATTTGGATATATCTGGAGGTTTATAGCAAACCCCCATCAGTATTTAATTTTTGTTTCTCCCTCCATGTATTTCTACCCATACCGACTCCACATGGTCATTCCCCTCACATATATCCTCCCGCAGAGCAGGCTGTAGAGAGGATTTTACAATTAAGCAGACTCCACCCCCTTTGCGTTTGTTACGGTCCCTCCTAAACACACAGTATCCCTGTAAATTTACTGCCCAGTCATAGCTTTCATCCAGCCAGGTCTCTGTTACCCCCACTATATCATATTGTTCTTCTGTTATTATCAGTTCTAGTTCATCCATTTTATTAGTCAAGCTTCTAGCATTTGTAAGCATGCATTTCAAATGCTTATGACAATTTTGATAATTTTGTATATTGCCCTTATTCCTGCTAGATGTGCTAACCCCTCCCCCCTCTCCACCCCCAGTTTCATGTCTACACCCACTGTCACTTTCTTTCCTAACTTCCCCTTTGTAATAGCTTTTACCCTCCCCCCCAGTGCTCAGTTTAAACACTCCTCTAACCTTTTAGCCATCCTCTCCCCCAGAACAGATGCACCCTCCCCATTGAGGTGCAACCCATCCCTGCCAAAGAACCTGTAGCCCACTGTGAAGTCGGCCCAGTTCTCTAAGAACCCAAACCCCTCCTTTTTACTCCAATTTTTGAGCCACCTGTTTACATCTCTAATCTCCCTCTGCCTCTCTGGTGTGGCTCTTGGTACTCTCAGAGAAGTGTCCCTGATCCGGACCTGGGCAGTGTTCCATGTTCCCTGTCTCTCGGCGGTTTACGTTCCAGAGGTGATGAAACAGGTAGCGGGCCGGTTGAGCAAAGGCTCTCCCCGTCTGGAAGAATAGGCTCTCCATCCTCGGGTGGTTCGCTCACTGTGTCTCCAATGGGAGACCCCGGAGGTGGACCTGTTGGCCCCTCATCACTATCACAGGCTCCCGAACTTCGTGTCGCTCTCCCAGGATCCTCTGGCAGTGGACGCCATGTCCCTGAACTGGGGAGCTCAGGGATTTCTATACCTGTTTCCTCCGATGCCCATGCTGGGCAGGGTTCTTCAGAAGTTGGCTCTGGAAAAGGTGTACGCCGTTCTCGTGGCCCCAAGGTGGCCAAGACGAGTGAGGTTCGCAGACATCGTTCGGCTGGCAGTGGTCCAGTTCGTTCTGCCTCTTCGGCCCGATCTGCTCACTCAGGGGCAATTGTGTTGCCCCAATTTACCAGCGCTGGGTTTGATGGCCTGGCTGCTGAAACCTCCATCCTGAAGGAGGAGGGTCTTTCTGATTCTGTCAGGACTCTGATCAGTGCCCGGAAGAGGTCTTCTTCCATCACCTACTATAGGACTTGGAAAGCCTATATCGCTTGGTGTGAGATAAGATCTTTTCCTTGTAGGGTCTTTTCGGTCTCCAGGGTTCTGGAGTTTTTACAATCAGGGCTGGACTCTGGTCTCCAGCTTAGTACGTTGAAAGGGCAGGTCTCTGCCTTATCTATCTTTTTTCAGAAGCGTGTTGCGCTTAAACCTTTAGTTAAAACTTTTTTCCAGGGGGTTACGCATGTGCGGCCTCCCAGGAAACCATTACTCCCGGTTTGGGATTTGAATTTGGTTCTTTCGGCTCTTCAGGCTCCTCCTTTTGAGCCTTTGCAAGATATTGCTTTGTCTACCCTGACTCAGAAGATTGTCTTCTTGGTAGCTATCACTTCTGTCCGGCGTGTCTCAGAGTTGGCGGCCTTAACTATCCAGGCGCCTTACTTTGAGAGGTATCAGGATAAAGTGGTCTTTCGGTTCAAGCCAGACTTTCTTCCTAAGGTTGTTTCTGCTTTTCATTTGAATCAAGATATTGTTCTTCCCTCCTTGTGTCCTAATCCTAAGAATGACAGAGAGGGTTTTGCATTGGATGTAGTACGCTGTGTTAAGTACTACTTGATTATCACGTCTCCTTTTCGTAGGACGGATTCCTTTTTTGTTGTGCCCCATGGGCCTATCTGCCATTAGCAAGTGGATACGTCAGGCCGTTACTGCGGCCTATTCTGCTAAGGGAAGAGTTCCCCCTTTTCGTATCACTGCTCATTCCACTCGCGCCGTTGGGGCGTCTTGGGCATTTCAGCACCAAGCTTCTGTTGCACAGGTTTGTAAGGCCGCCACTTGGTCTTCTGTTCACACATTTTCTAAGTTTTACAAAGTTGATGTGCGGGCCTCAGCGGATGCTGTTTTTGGCCGCAAAGTTCTGCAGACTGCAGTCATTTAAGTTATGCTTCACCTGGCCTTGAGATGCCCTTCCCTTGTGGACACTGCTTTTGGATGTCCCATGAAGTGATGAATATTTAAGAAGTGAAGCGGGGTGTGTGGCACACCAAGAATAATACCATTTTGTGAGTACTCACCTGAAAAATGGATATTGTTGGTGTGCCACACACCCCGCTTCACCCCCACCCTTTTCGGTATTGCCGAAGCATTTATATGGTGAAGCCCTTTTTTATTTATATCAAAATTGATTTTTGAGGTTACCGGTGGAATACTGGTACCTTGTCTTTCTGCTTTTTAAATATACTGGTGATTGAAGGGAGGTACCAGGTATATATAGGCCGGAAGGGGGCTCGTTACAAGACTTCCTCTCTGCACTACGTCACCTGGCGGTGGATTAACCCATGAAGTGATGAATATTTAAGAAGTGAAGCGGGGTGTGTGGCACACCAACAATATCCATTTTTCAGGTGAGTACTCACAAAATGGTATTTTTGAGCGGCATAAGGATAAGGTGGTTTTTCGCTTTAAACCTGACTTTTTTTTTTTTTTTTACCTAAGGTCGTTTCTCCCTTTCACCTTAATCAGGAAGTGGTCTTGCCTTCCTTGTGTCCAGCACCGACAAATTCTAAGGAAATGACCCTCCATGCCTTGGATGTGGAAGTATTACCTGGTTGCGACTGAATCCTTCAGGAAATCGGATTTGCTCTTTGTCCTAACAGAAGATTCTAGGAAGGGTTTGCCACCAGCCAAGTCTACTCTTAGTAAGTGGATCAGACAGGCGGTGGTGCAAGCATATTCTGCCAAGGGGAAGGAACCCCCTTTTCAGATCACAGCTCATTCTACCAGAGATATTGGTGCCTCTTGGGCTTTTCAGCACCAGGCATCTGTTGAACAAGTTTGTAAGGCCACCGTTCATACCTTTGCCAAGTTTTACAAGGTTGATGTTAGGGCCTCAGCTGATGCGGTTTTTGGCCAAAAGGTGCTTCAGGCGGTAGTGAAATGAACTACATGCTGTTCCGCACTGGGGATCCCGCCCTAATGGACACCGTTTTTGACATGTCATCACTTTTGGGACGACCTGGACTGTATATAGGGAAAAATACAATTCTGTGAAACTCGCCTGTAGAATTGTTTTTGAATATATCCAGTCCGGGTCGCCCCACCCTGCCCTTGTTTCATTATCTCTTGTTTGCCTGTTATGGTGATTACCATTTTTATTTTAGACCGTTGTCCTTAACTTTTTTGTTGGAGAGAGTACATGCTGAAGCTATGTGAAGTAACATATTTTCTTGGCCTCCCGGACTGTCTCTTTTCTTACTGCTGTTTAACCACTGGGGAATCATAGTGAGACACCTGCTTTTATAGGGGGCCGGGAGGAGCGACAGCTTTTGATCTTGTAGTCGAGCGCCACCTGGCGATGGATTACCTAACTGCCATCACTTCTGGGACGACCTGGACTGGATATATTCAAAAACAATTCTACAGGTGAGTTTCACAGAATTGTATTATTCAAAGGCGGTAATTGAGACCCTACTAAGATATTAAGGAAGATTTGAAGGTTTGGAAAACCGAAAACTTCGAAGATTCAGAATGGAAAATTGACATCTAATCTTCTGGTCATTCTTGACTTTCTCGAAAGAGGAGCAGATTTGGGTCTCCGTGTCGGCACACTGAAGGTGCATTTAGCAGCGCTGTCAGTTTTTTATGGACAAAAGACTTTCATCCTTTTATTTGGGTTGATGCTTTCTTCTGGCTGTGAGACTTTGTAAACCAGTTTGTATGAAGATCGTACCCCAATGGGATCTAGCTAAGGTCCTTTTCAGTTTTGGCGGCTCCCCTGTTTGAACCGATTCAAGACTCTCATATTAAATTCCTTACCTGGAAAGTTTTGTTTTTGATGTCAATTACTTCGGCACGCAGTTAGTGACATTCAGGGGATATCTTGTCATCTCCTCTTGCGTCAAGATTTTTCAAGATGGAGTGGTTTTAAGGGTAGGTCCCTGCTACCTTCCGAAGATTTCCCAACTTTCACAGAACTGAGGAGATTCTTACTTCAGTAGACAGTAAAGTATTGCTTAGCAGTCAGTGCAGCCATTTTACCATGTCTGAGGCACCGGATGGGTATTTTAATGGAGAGTGGTGCCACATGTCCAATGTGCCAAGCACTCCTGACCTTGGGCGAGGGACCCCTGTGTGCTGGGTGCTCTACTATCCTGCGCCTTATTCTGCTGGCAAGTTCCGGGCCTCAGTAGGTTCGTCCTGTTTCCCCTGAGGCTTCTGACTTGGGCTCTTTGGAGTGGGTGCTGCCAGGTCCAGTTGTGTCCCAGGGTCCGCCCACAAATGGGGTTCCTCCTTTGGACAGGGTGGCTCGATTGGAGTGCATTGTCAGTGGCCTTCATCAGCAGGGGCATCCTGAGTCCAGGCAGGAAGGCTACGTCCAAGCATAGGCAGATTGAGTCCTCCGAGGGTTCCTGCCACAGCCTTCCCTCTATAGGCCGGGAGGAGCTAGTTTTGCAGCCTCTGTCCATGGCTGAGATTAGCCCAACACGAATTTCCCTTTTTTTAGGATTTCCCAGCTATGCCTTCACTGCTTTGGGACATCTCAAGTGTAAGGAATAATAGCCTGTGTTAAAGTGGACTATCCTGGGTTTCCACCCCTGTGTGAACCCCCCCAGATCGCCGTGTGCAACTCGCCTCTTCCTGGTCCTACGGCGCATGCACGGCCGCTTGTCCGAACTGCGCACTCGGAGCAGCTGACATTGCATCGTCTAAGCCCTGTCTCCGAGTGGTTGCTTACCTCGCTTCCCTATAACTGGGAGTGTGCCCGCGACGGCTATTCACAAATGCCTGGCATGGGCACGTGCCCTGCTAGAGGAACAGCGGGGATGCAGCTCGCACATGTGCCGTTGAACCGGGAAGCAAGGTAAGTGTATGGGGAGTCCTGGTTTCACACACTGGGGCCTGCCGATTTTGGATGCTCTGGGGGAGGGAATCAAGTGCAGTGGGTTTTGGCCAATTTAAGCCCAGACCCATTCTTGTTAGTTCCCCTTGGTCTTCTTTAAGAATGAGTGTGGCCACGGTGCTTTATTGTTCTCTGATATATGGGAGGTTATCTTGTCTGTGTTTTCCCAGCAAGCCCATGTATCCAAAATGAAGATTGAAGGAAAATGGTTGAGTAACTAAACTCTTCTTCTGTTGAATAAGGTTCAGTGGTTAAAACTGATATTTGCCTCTTAATCGGGTTAGTAAAAGCCATGAAATTGTTCCATGCACTGCTAAGATTTGGAAGAGGTCTGAGGACTTCCTGGATCTAGCTGTGAATTTAGCTGAGCACCGATTTTTGAAGGCCTCTTAGCACCCTTTTTAAATTATGTGCAATCACTGTAAGGCGTATGCTTTGACAAAAGGTTTGGTCTGTTGATGCAGTAACAGTCTTACAAACTGGGCCTCTAAAGTGAACCTCCAGGTCTTGCTTAACCCAAACAACCCCAAATGGGCATTTTAAATATAAATTTGTGCTACAACTTTGAACAAATCAGGTGATGTGAATGTGAGGCAGCCAGTCACAGCACTGAATTCCCGGCGTGGGAGCGAGGTCAAGGTTTTATTTATGGGGGGCAAGAGCCTCCATTCTGAGGGTGCCAACACCCTAGATGCGGAGGGTGTTGGTCCGCTTTAATATGATTGAGAGTTTATTCTAAGTATGTCACACACCCCACTTCAAGCATTAATTATTACAATAGGGTTTATGCACCGCTAGGTGGCAGTGTTGCAGAGATCTCCAAAAAAGCAAGCAATCCCCTCCCCGGTCTATACATACCTGGTACCTCCCAACAATTCCCCAGTGTTGTTCTCTGCAAGGTGGCGACAAGACAGAAGAAAGAAGTCTCCTGCTTGCAGGTAGCCGGGGTATTACCCCGGCCCCCTCCCCCATGGTCTATTTCTGCCCGGCTCTTTTTTGTTTTTCCCCCTGTTTATGGTAGCCTCCCAGCTTAGGCTGGAGGCCGGGCAAAGGTACCTGGCACCTTAGGTGCCTAGGAGATTAGCTCCTCCGCTCGACCCTTCATTGCGGGGCATAGCGGGATTCCCGGAGTGGTGATCCGGACGTGGGATGTCCTTACACTTAATCTAGGTAGTTGACACATCAGGCACAGAGGCTTTATTCCCTCCCAACTCAGAAGGCGTTTTTACACTGTGTGTGTGTGGGAGGGTGTGCTGGGAACGGGTGGCTGGTGCACGCTGGACTGCCCGTTCTTCAGGTGGCTCGGCCTGGCGTCACTGATGGCGGGTCGGGCGGGGTTCCGCCGACCCGCTGATGTAGGTTGGCTCAGTGGTTGGCGCTGCGACAATGGCGCCCGTGCTCTCTGGGGTCCCTGTGAGAACTGGCGGTGGGCGGGGCCGGGCGGCGCGAGCAGCGCTAGGCTCCCGGCGCTCGCGGCGTGTAGTTTCACTGGGGGCCTTTTCACCCTTCCTTGCCGTCTTATGTGTGGTGTGACTTTTTAGGATGGCCGAGCGGCGGTGTATGCGGGCGCCATTGTCGCTGGCGCCCGCTGCGCGGTGGCGTAGGGGAGGCGGGACCGCGCCTGGCGCGGCCCGTGTGTTGGTTGGCCGGTTGGAGGGGGCGGGGCTGCCTTGGCTCCCGCGTCTTCTGTGGGCACGCCCCTCTTCCTCCTCCTTCCTTGGTGGTGCGTTGTCTGTGTGATGGCGGGGGCCGCCATCTTCTCGTCTCGCATGTCATAAAGGTAAGCTCCGCGGTAGTTGGGTCGGGGCCTATTGCCTGCCGCGGTCACTGTTTTTGATGCCTCCTCTGCCACCCCATCCCCCCCCCACAGCCCCCCCCCCCCCTCCGCATACATGCCCGTTTGCCCCCATCAGTTGGGGGGATGTTGGCAGAGCTGTTATTAATGTTGGGGGCTTGGGGTTAAAAGGGGGGATCGGCTTTTGTTATAAGCGCTGTGTGTGTGTGTATGTGCCTGTATTGATTTTTGTGTCTCTTTCAGATCCTGGGACCCCTTTCCGCAGGGCTCTCCCGGTCTTATATACCTGGCTAGCTGGGGGCGGGTGGCGTTACACATATAATATATATATATATATATATATATATATATATATATATATATATATATATATGATATTTACATATATAGTAGATAAAGGGGCATCCCGGGTCGCTTACTGCGTAAATCCCTGGGTTCTGCGAATACCATAAATTTCACCATATGGAGGCGGCCAGAGATTCCGGAAACTGTCCTTCGGGACAATCCAGGCTATGTGGGGGGTGTGAGACTCCGCTCCCGGGGGATGATGTCATTTTATGCATTCCATGTGCACAGCGGAACATTGAGCGCCAGTCCGGCACCCCGGTGCCTGGTACTTCATCGGCTGAGCCATCTCCCTCTCCTCCACGGCTGTTCCGGACCCCGTGTGACGCTGTCACGAGTGGGGATTCGCAATCTGAGGTCTGCGCCCGCTTGGCCAGCCTCGAGAAGAAGTTCTCCGCCATGGCCGCTCAGAAGGTGTCGGCTGAGCGAAAACACCCATCTCCTCCTCTGCCGGACTCCGATGAGGAGGTTGTTGAGGATTTGGATTGGTCGCATCGTCCCCTTGAAGAGGGCGAGCTGGTCGAGGAATTTGATGATTCAGCGGGCCAGCAGTTGCTGGGCGCTGAGGGGGACCAGGTTGAAGGTCCCGCTCCTGATACTTCTTCCATTTTGACTCAGATGTTTGAGGTTTTGGATTTGGACCCTCCCGAGGCTGCTCCTCGGCCTAGGGGCCAGCTTTTTAGGGGATCCAAGCAGCGTTTGGAGTTCCCCAGTCAACAGCATTTCGAGGACGTTGTCCTTAGGCAATGGGAGCAATCTACACGGTTGGGTCTGTCTAATACGGCGACTGTTCATCTTCCTGACACTACTTCTGTCAAGGACGGCGAGGATCGCCGGATTGAGCAGCTGGCCCGTCATGGTTTGTCTGTGCGGGTTCGGTTTTGAGGCCTGTTTGTGCTTCGGCTCTTTTGGCCTTGGTGGTTAGGTCTGTTGTCAGGGATTTAGGTGTGGATTTGGATCCTTCTGGGGAGGAGTTTCTTGCGCTTTGCGTTGTGGCTCCTTCTTGTCTTTTATCCTGGCCGCTCAGGATGATGCCATGTTAATGTGTGGCAGGGCTTCTGCTCTGTTGGTGGCTATTCGTCGTTCTGTGTGGTTGAGACAGTGGACGGTTGACTTTATTTCTAAGAGATCGCTCACGGCTCTTCCCCTTGTGGGTTTGAGGCTTCTTGGCGAAAAGCTGGATTCTGTTGCCAAAGGTGGTAGTTTGCCTCAGCGCAAAAAATTTTGCCGTTCCTTTCGGGGGGCGGCCCCCCTTCAATCTGTCCTTTCGGGGAGCCAGAGCCGGCAGGGGTGCGGGCTTCTCGGCTTCCAGGGGTGCAGGTTGGACCAGGGGTAGTGGCCGTGGCCGTTCCGCTCACGCCTGGGGCGCCTAGCCCAAGTCAGCTGCCAAGCCCGCTCAGCAACGAGGGGGCGCCCCCACCCGTACGGGTGGGGGGACGGTTGCGATTCTTCTCCCGGGTATGGGACCAGGAGGTCTTGGACAGGTGGATCCGGGAGGTGGTGTCGGCTGGTTACAAGCTGGAGTTCGTGTCTCGCCCTTCCCCAAAGTTTTTCAGGTCTCGGGTACCTTCAGACCCTTTGGCCGCGCAGGGGCTCCTGGCGGCGGTACGGATTCTCCTGGATTTGGCAGTCATCTGCCCAGTCTCTTCTTCGGAGGTGGGGCGAGGGTATTATTCCACTCTATTCACTGTATCTAAAAAGGACGGGTCGTTCCGTCTGATCCTGGATTTGAAGTTTCTCAATCGGTTTATTCGTCCCCGGAAGTTTCGCATGGCGACCCTGCGGTCTGCGATCGGCTCGCTTCGACGGGGGACTTTATGACGTCCATAGTCATCAAGGACGCGTACCTTCACATTCCGATTTTTCCGGCTCTTCATAGGTTTCTTCGCTTTGTGGTGGAGGATCGGCATTTTCAGTTCGTAGCTCTTCCATTCGGTCTCACCTCGGCTCCGAGAGTGTTCACCAAGGTGTTGGCAGGGGTGATGGCCCTGCTCAGAGCTCAAGGGATTCGCATTGTACCTTATCTGGACGATCTTTTCATCATGGCACCTTCCCTCAGTCAAGCGGAAGGGGACACCGGCATGGTGGTGTCTATGCTGGAGAGTTTCAATTGGGTGATCAATTACCCCATGTCCTCTCTGGTTCCGGCCAGGGTGGTGACCTTTCTGGGGATGTCCTTGGTCTCTTGCCAGCACAGAGTTTTTCTCCCTCAGGCCAAGGTTCTTTTGATTCAGGATTTTGCTCAGCTTCTTCTTTCCAATCCTCGCCTGTCCATCCGGCTGGGGATGAGACTGGTGGGGTTGATGGTGGCCTCGTTCGAGGCAGTTCCCTTTGCACAGTTGCACACGAGGACGCTGCAGCTTCATCTTTTGGCGTCTTGGGATCGGCGACCGCGGTCGTTGGATCGGTCCTTCCGGATGTCCCCTCGGGTCCGGCAGTCCCTTTGGTGGTGGTTGGTCCCGGACAATCTTCTGAAGGGCAGGTCGTTTCTGACCCCGCTTTGGGAAACTGTCACTATGGATGCCAGTTTGTCAGGATGGGGAGGTTTTTCTGGAAGGATCTTCAGTTTCAGGGGCAGTGGGACCCTCAGGAAGCTCACTTGCCCATCAATGTTCTAGAGTTACGAGCCATCAGGTTGGTTCTGTCTCGACGCATCATTTACAGGGCCTGCCGGTTCAGGGTCGATCGGACAATCAGACGGCGGTTGCTTACATCAATCACCAAGGAGGGACTCGCAGTCTGGGTGCCCACAGGGAGGTGTCTCTGATTCTAGTTTGGGCAGAGACTTATGTCCCTTGCATCTTGGCAGTTTACATTCCAGGAGTGGAGAACACGGAGGCAGATTGCCTGAGCCGGTGTTCGTCCCGCCGGGGGGAATGGTCTCTCCATTCCCAAGTTTTTTGGTCTATGTGTCTTCGGTGTGGGACGCCGGAGGTGGATCTGTTTGCCTCTCGTCACAATCACAAGCTTTTGACATTCGTGTCACTGTCTCGGGATCCTCTGGCTCTGGCGGCGGATGCCATGGCCCTGAGCTGGAGGGACCTGGGGTTTCTTTATCTGTTTTCTCCGATTCCCATGCTAGGCAGGGTACTGCGAAAGCTGGTTCTGGAAGAAGTTCCCGCCATTCTCGTGGCCCGAAGGTGGCCAAGGCGGGTGTGGTTTGCAGACATCGTTCGTCTGGCAGTCGATCGGTTCGATCTGCCGCTTCGGCCAGTTCTTCTCACTCCGGGTCATCTGTGTTACCCCAGTTTACCCACGCTGGATTTGACGGCTTGGCTGCTGAAACCTCCATCTTGAAGGAGGAGGGTCTTTCGGATTCGGTCATTCGGACTCTTGTTGGTGCTAGGAAGAGGTCGTCCTCTTCCATCTATTATAGGGTCTGGAGGTCTTATATTGATTGGTGTGAGGCTAGGTCTTTGCCCTGCCGGGTCTTTTCTATTTCTCGGATTTTGGAATTTCTTCAATCGGGGCTGGACTCTGGTCTTCAGCTGAGTACCTTGAAGAGGCAGGTTTCTGCCTTGTCTGTCCTTTTTCGGAGGTCTTTTGCAAGCCATTCTTTGGTCAAGACCTTTTTTCCAGGGGGTTTTGCATCTGCGGCCTCCTAGGAAGCCTTTGCTCCCATTTTGGGATTTGATTTTGGTTCTCTCTGCTTTTCAAGCTCCTCCTTTTGAGCCTCTGCAGGATATTGCTCTGTCCACTCTGACTTCTGACCTTCTGTCCACTCTGACCTTCCTGGTGGCCATCACTTCGGTTCGGCGTGTTTCGGAGTTGGCAGCTTTGTCTTTTCAGGCTCCTTATTTTGAGGAACATCAGGACAAAGTGGTTTTTCGCGTCAAGTCAGACTTTCTCCCTAAAGTGGTCTCTGCTTTTCATCTTAACCAGGACATTGTTCTTCCTTCTTTGTGTCCTAAGCCTAAGAATGTCAAGGAGAGTGCTTTGCACTGCTTGGATGTTGTACGTTGTGTCAGGTACTATCTACGTGCTACGTCTTCTTTTCGTAAGACTGATGCCTTTTTCGTTGTGCCCTGTGGGCCTAGGAAGGGTTTGGCTCCGGCCAAGTCCTCCATTAGCAAATGGATTTGTCAGGCGATTGTTGGAGCCTATTCGGCCAAGGGGAAGGATCCCCCCTTTCGTGTTACTGCTCATTCTACTCGCGCGGTTGGAGCGTCCTGGGCTTTTCAGCACCAGGCTTCTGTTGAACAAGTTTGTAAGGCTCACAAATGTCACATAAACATATGATTACACAGAGCTCTCAATAATCCACCGTAGTGTACTTCAATCCACACGTGTTAGCACACAAGGAAATCCACCACCGATCAATCAAGCCTCTTACCAGACATCTAGTATAAACCAGCAGAAAGGTCTGATCTCTCAGTTGAATCCCAGTTTTCTCTGGATTTTTCTATTAATCCTCAGTATGATCTTCGGAGCGATCAGATTTTAATTAATGATCAGGAACCAGAGATCATTTAATTCTACTCCAAAATTATATTCAAGGATGAAAACTCGATATCCATGGATCAACAATGGCTCAAATTTAATTGACCATGTGGGGAGAAATTAAAAAATATGAAGTGCAGATTGTCTAAAAATATCTAAACTTTAATAAATAAAATTCGCACTCACAAAAAATTTCAATTAAAATAAGCAGAATTCAAGTACAGCTGTCATGTCAGATAGTAGCTCTCACCACGCCGACACCCAGAACGGACATGCACTCAAGCTTGAAAATATCCTGATTACTCCAACGCGTTTCACCCACATGGGGCTTTGACTAAGGTAATCAGTACACTAACCATGCCATATTTATGGCTCCCTAATCAATTACATATGCAGCCTGGTGCGGCTGTAAACCCGGAAGTAGTCACAACAACAAACACTCCTCTTATGTCTGTCCAAAAGATAAATAGTGATTAACATCATCAAAGAAGAAATTCTAGCTCATCTATAGAGTGAATAAGAAAAAATATATATATAAATGTTCCCAACCTTATGAATTATTCAAATCCCCCGAATAAGGCAAATCCAATTCCTGAAATCCACAGGAAGCCGGAAGTGCGCCGTCTGCCTAAACCAACAGATGGAACGCAGAAATCGCGCACATGTTAAACAAAAGATTCAGTTCCATGCAATCTGCATCCAGGTCATGGACCCCGCATCCGTCCCTGGCCTGTGCGTCCTATTCGCGTACCGGAAGAGGCCATCTGCACTCCAAAACTCAGTGCCTCCAGAGCGTCAATCGATCCCGCGCCGCAGACCCAGATGCCATGACTGCGCGCCGGATCTAACAACCTGCGCTCCAAGCCCTGGGACGCAAGTCGGCACGTCAGCTCCACTGCGTACCGGATATGACAGCTTGCGCTCCAGGTCTCGGAACGCAAGCTAGTATATCAGCTCCACATCAGGGAAGCCATACCCGGAAGGCTCTGCGTTCCAGCTCGTGGACCGCACACCTCCGCAGCAGTGGACCGCACACTTCCGCAGTCATCATTTCAAAGGAAGAAGTGAATTGCATAACGACCAATAGCTGGTCAAATTAAATGGTGCAGAAAGAACTATTAACTACAAGATATAAAGAGAATGTTAGTAATAATTGATACATATAGATTATATGCAAAATATAACCGTATCTCCTACCATTAAAGTCACAGATTTAAACCACTGAACAGTGTGTGTGATATATTTAGTAGTCAAAGGAAATCAGTGCAAATCAAATCTATCAGAGAAATCTAAGAAAATCCTATGTAGTATATCTAAACTATCACCATAATTATTAATCAATAAAGTGAGTAGGATGTGTGTCGATAAAATTAAACTGATAGGGGAAATAAAAAAGAAGAATTAATAACTTATCCTTAAGTTTGTAAGGCTGCAACTTGGTCTTCGGTTCATAGCTTTTCTAAGTTCTATAAGGTTGATGTGCGGGCCTCAGCGGATGCTGTTTTTGGCCGCAAGGTTCTGCAGTGGTTTGAGTTTTTTCTGCATTATTGCCTGGTTGGATACCCACCCTTTTCTGGACACTGCTGTTGGATGCCCCTATTGTAATAATTAATGCTTGAAGTGGGGTGTGTGACATACTTATAATACCCATTTTACAGGTGAGTATTCACAAAATGGTATTATTCTAAGTATGTCACACACCCCACTTCACCCGCCCTTTTTGGTATCCTGTTTCTTTATGTGGTGAAGTTTTGTTTTTTACAGTTGAGGGTTACAATTGTTTGTTCCTGGTACCTTGTCTTACTGCTGTTTGAACACTGGGGAATTGTTGGGAGGTACCAGGTATGTATAGACCGGGGAGGGGCTTGCTTGCTTTTTTGGAGATCTCTGCAACACTGCCACCTAGCGGTGCATAAACCCTATTGTAATAATTAATGCTTGAAGTGGGGTGTGTGACATACTTATAATACCCATTTTACAGGTGAGTATTCACAAAATGGTATTATATGAATGAGTTGTCTGAATAAATATGGCATTTCAGCTAAAAGTGCGTTAAAGTTGAATCTTGGATTCTACCAATTCCTGGCGAACATGGGATATGGGTTGGCAGTTCTCTAGTTGTTTGGTCCACCTCTGACTGTTAGGATGCCAGGGGCCCGTCCAGACATTCCTACCTCATTGATGAAGTATTTGTAGTGATTAAATTTTGTCTGGTTATTGACCTTTTTCTACAGGTAACCATGTTTTATAGCTGTCTCACAACATTGGGAATGATGGTGCCTCTAAATCTTTATACTTTTTTTTTTTTTTTCATTTTAATGTCTTGAGCTCTTTCACATTTAAGTGGCATAAATTATAAATGCATTTTGCCTTCATTTCAGTTATGGTTTTGTCTCCTTTTACGATGATGTAGATGTGCAGAAGATTGTGGATGTAAGTTTTAGAATTATGTTTAATGTGTGTCTGGATGTAAACTATGAACTTGATTGCGAGGGGGGGGCGCGTTTATGCAAGGGTAATAAAGTACATTTTAGGAATTGGTGTTGCTACATTCCTGATCTCTGAAGAATTACTTGCTCGATGGCCACCTGAATGTGCATATCATCCCTAAGACTAACTGCGTTACCGGGCACTGCTGGGGATAAAGATAGGAGACCCGCTGTTTCACTTTTCTATTCTGTATTACCCGACCTCCTCCATGTCCTTTGTCTGTGCTCTCTTGCTTCACCATAATCCAGCACACTAGTATTATACAGCTTGAGCATCACTAAATGATGGAGAGGGGCTAATTAATTGCAATATTCATAAAATGTGATCACGTCTTGGTAATTTTCTGTTTACATAACATGTCTGGTAGGTTTTTCATTGATCCATTTCACGGCTTGTTACAAATTGAGATTGGGGCATGTGAGGGAAGGTTATGTTGTAAGTAGTTTTGTTAACATTTACTGAGACGCAGAACATAATCATGTAGTGACTGTGGAGGTCATGCTAGATTTGGTGAAGCAAGTTAAACTCTGAGGGCAAATTTGGGTGTGAACGGCAACCTGCATCTCAATGAGATTTTACTTTTTCTTGGTATCCTGCTCGGGTCGCTTCATTCTTGACAATTGGGTTATCCGCCACAAGGTGGCGCAGTTGACTGCAAGACGAAACTTGTGGCTCCTCCCGGCTCATATAAAGGCAGCTATTTCCCTAATAATCCCCAGATTTCTTTTGCAGTCTGACTGCGAAGATAGATCTTTCTCTCTCTCTCCATGGATATCGCAGACAAGCGGGGCATCCCAAGCCTGTCGGCTGCTGCAGCCCTATTCCCACCTGTTTTCAGTGGACCCTTCTGCCTCCCAGCCTTGGTTTCCGATCAGGTGAAGGTAGGGGAAAGCCGAGGGTCAGGCGTTGGGCAGAGCTTTGCTCTGGGCCGCAGACCCTGTCACAAAGGGTAGCCGCCCATAGGCTATGGGGGGGGGGGGGGGACCACCTTGGGACCCTTATTATTTTGTCTCCCACAGCTCTCAAACACAGTTTGTGTGTGTTTGTGCACTTTAATTTTCACCATTTTTTTAGCCTTCCTCTCTCTCCCCTCTCCCTGCCTCCCTGTAGGGGCGAGGGGCCACGGGCATCAGATGGAGGCGGCGTTGGGCCCACATGAGCACCGCTGCGCGCCTGTCTTGTGGCAGGGAGGACCATGTCTTCCCTGCCTGATCTGTCTGCGGTCCGGGCGGCATTTTGTTTGGGCGCCCGGAGGCCGCCCTCGTCTTGCTGCTGCCCCTCGAGGAGCTCTTCGGCGCCATTACTACGGCGCGTGCTGCTGTGTCCCGGCCGGTCCTCCTGCGCTGCTGCGGTCCCCGGTATCTTCCTCCACGCTTCTGCGGCTCCAAGTTTCTTGCGCAGTGGCAGTTTTTGGTCATAGCCTGTGGTCCATCAGAATCTGATCTGCTGCGGCCCGTGAGTCCTTTTTGGTATTATCCTAAGCATACAGCATGTCCTGCTCCAGATGTAGTAATTGCATGTGGGTAATCCTCCGCCAGAGGGCGCTGTGCACTGCAGACATGTAGAAAACAGGCTCCTCCCGGCCCTTCATATACCGAGGGACCTCCCACAAATCCCCAGATTTCTCTGCAGTGCTGAACTGCGAAGACATGAAGTATCACGCTCTCGCAGGCGAGCGGGGCTTTACAGCCCATGGCCCTGTGGGACTATTTCCACCCGTCCTTTTTGTGAAGAATATGCCTCCCAGCCTGGGCTGCGTGGGTCGGGTGAAGGTAGGCAGCACCTCGTGTGCTTAACGGAGCCATGCTCCACCGCAATCCCCCACCATAGGGTAGGCGGTTTAGGCCGATGGTGATCCTCCATTAGATGCCCCTCCCGCATTGATGCCCTGGCCCCTCATAGCGGTTATGCCTGGGTACAGGTCCGCTTCTCCCTCGCTTTCTCCCGTAGCTCGGGGGAAAAGAAAAGGGGGGGGGGTTTGTGTGGCAGTCCCAGTGTAATGTGACACGTTTAAGGCCTTTTTATCTTTATTTGATTTCGAGTGTCGGTGCCGCGCTCCTTGCTCCATAAACCTTTCTTGCTTTAGTGTACAGCCCGAGCGGCAACATCATTCTTTAGTGTGAGAGCAATCTCTTTCATTACATTAGGTACGTGTGTATTTCCACTTCTTTCATTCACAATTGAGCTGGTTAGAGCTTTGCGCTCTTTGGGGGAGGCGGGGACTTGGCATGATGCGCCCCGCGTCACAGCCAGATCAGGCCCGCCCCTCGAGGTTCGCTTGGCGCCATTTTGACCGTCTTCGCGCGCGTGGTTGCGAAAACCGCCTCCTCCCTTGGTCATGTAAGTGCCCTTCGGGGCGGTGTTTGTTCCTATGATATTTTATTTGAGCTGCGCATGGCACTGACACCCCCCTCTTATCCCATTATGTCTTTCAGAGGCCAGGACTTCGGTGGCTTCTCCCGGCCTGACATATATTATAGCGGGTCCACTTAACAAATTCTCCCACATTCCTAGCGGATCTTGGGGCATCCAGGGTTGCCTACTGCGTAATTCTCTGCGGGCATACTGCTCAGATAGTCACCATATGGAGGCATCTCAGAATTGTGTCCGGGGTCCCTCAGGGACATGACCGGCTGTGTACTGGGTGTGGTCAGCCCCATGCTGATGCTGACAGAGCACGGGTCTGCGGACCGTGTGCTGAACAGGCACTGGCCCTGCAGTCAGGTTTGCCAGCGGCTGCACCTCTCTTCAATTCACCTGTCTCCCCGGACCTAAATCTCACTCCTGATGAGTCTCACTGGAGCGGGGATGACTAGCAAGTTGTGCCGCGCAGTCTACCTACGGCTGAGCAGGTGCTCTCTAGTTTGGCGGATCGTTTGGGCCCTGGGAAGAAGCGGTCCCCGACGCCTCCTGGTTCTCCTGTTCCCAATGATAGATGACTCTGCTGCTATGCAGGACCTTGATCCTTCTGAGGAAGGTGAGCTGTTCTCCGATTTGGGTTCCTCGGATGGGATGCCCGGGAGCAGTGATGATTCGGGGCTCGGTTCTTGGGGCCTGTGTGACACAGATGAACTACTTACTAAGATTTTTTAGGTCTCGTCTATCTCCCCTCCTGGAGGGGCTTCCAAGGCCAAGAAGGAGAGTTTCCACACAGCGCCGCCGCGCTTGGAATTCCTGGAACAGGAGCATTTCCAGAATCTTATATCACAAGAATGGGAATCACCTTGTAAACTTAAAGGGGTCCCGGGGGTCTGGGATTGGAAGTACCCTTTCCCTCCTCTTGTGGTGGATGCGCCGATTATAGGGCTTACTAATCCCCCCTTCATGACGGCTCCTTATTACCGTACCCTTCGGGATGCTGAGGACCGGCGCATTGACAGACTGGCTTCCCACGCCTTTTCGTGTGCAGGGACGGCTCCGCGCCCGGTTTGGGCCGCGGCCATCACGGCGGTGGCCGCCAGGACCCTCACTAGAAAATTACTTGACCACCGTCCTGAGGACCTCCCCTGGGGGGTATTTGATGCGCTCTCAGACTGTGATGTGTTTGTGAGGTTTATCCTCTCAGCGCTGGATGACACCATTAAGATGTGTGCTAGAACCTCTGCCCTTGTGGGGGTAAGGCTCCCCTACGCAGAAGGCCGTCCAGGCCTCCTCTGGGCAGGGACACTCCACCCCCTCCCTACGTTAGTGTCGAACGCGAGCCTCAGGTGTGCTTCCAACTGTTTGGTGTGGATTTCCACCACGGGGGGGCAGGCAACGCCCTGGGCCCTCTGGCAGGGCTAGGTCCAAATCGCCCTTTTACAGCATCTTTCTCCTATCTAGGAATGTATCTTCTCCTTCTGGTGGTTCCAGGAGGTAGTTCCCCTGGACACAGGTTAGCATTTGCTGGGTGGTCCCTCTCTAATGTTGTCAGGGTGCTTCTAGCCCCTGTTTTCCCCTCAGGAATTGGTGCAGGCCGCGCTAGGCCTACAGAGTTAGGCTTACTTACGGAGTTGCCCTTAGCAGGACGGGGCTTTGGCCTCTATATTAAAGTGGACCAACACCCAGGGGTGATCGGCCCGGAAATCTATAAGATTCCCGGGCCGATCACCTCCCACCCCGCGGGACATCCGAGATCGGGATGTCCCGCGGGGTGAAACCCCCCAGAAACCCCAAAAAGATCTTACCTGATCCGCCGCCGCTTCCGCCGCCTCCCGCGCGCGCGCCGAGAGTGACGCGCGGGAGGCGGCGGCGGAAGAGGCTTGTACGTTCCTGTCCCCCGCCTAGACGTTGGCGGGGATTGGCTGCGGCGTTCACGGAGCGGGGAGAGGTGAGTTTTTTGGGGTTTCTGGGGGGTTTCACACAGCGGGGCACCCCCGATCGGGTGCACCACCGAAGTGGACCAAAACCCCGGATAGTCAAAATCCTGGGTGTTGGTCCACTTTAACCCTCACCCTTCCCTCAAAATGATGAGGCAGTCGGGGCCATGCTGGCCTATGGTAGGCCTGGCAGTACTACTTTCGCAGGTAGTCCCCATATGATATCGGTCTTGGGACACAGGCGCCCTGGGCAAGGGGGCTTCCGGTCTCCTGTGCAGTCTGGATCTTGGTTGTTTTCCCAGTGTCCTTGGACATCAAGCCCCTTGCTAATCAGTTTTGCAGGATCATCCTGCGGATTGAGGCATTCTTTTTTGGTCTCTCTTCTGCTCCCAGGCTACTCGCCTTGGTGTGAATGGGGGTGTTGTCTCGGACATGCCTATGGGGGTCCGCACTAGGGCCTACTGGGTCGTCTTCCCTTACTCCCCATTCTCTACGTCAGGCCGCGGGGGCTAGCCGGCCGGTGGTGTCCCCTGGGAGTTACTGGATGGGTGCTCAGTCACCTCAATCCCTCATGGTTCCTTATCCGCTATCTCCATTCCTTGGATTTTACTCAGGCTTGAGCCTTCTTCCTTGGCAACAAGCGGAGTCCCGGTTACGTTTTTTTTTTTTGCTGACATCTTATCTTCACCAGGCAGGGTTGCAGCTGGTGGGCCCGTTGGTGGCGTATCAGATGATGTCCCTTATATACAGAGCCTTTGGGCTCTTCGGCACCGTAGGTTATTGATCCTAGCTGGGGTTTCCAGCTCCCCGGGAGCTAGGTCTGTGCTCATTCCCCTTTGGTACGGTGTGTCCTATTGAACTGGTTATATGCAAGAGACCCTGTCAGGGGGCACCCCTTTCTTTGCTTGCATCTTCCTGTGAATGGTCACCTTGGGTACCAAGTCTCGCAGGTTGGCGGGGGGGGGGGGGGGGGGGGGAATTTCTTCCAAACCCCCCCCCGTGCTTCCTAGGTAGGGTCCCTTAGAGGGTCCATCTTACCTACTGGCTTCGTTAAAATAATGAGCCCTCAGTTGTCTCTATACCACTGGGCTTCTCCTCTTCAGGCCCTGTCTATTTGGGGACTCTTGGCCTGTTGGAAGAGAATGGCCTGTTTTTATTATTGGTCTGGAGCTTGAAGCAGGATCATTCTCCTGGAAGGTTCCTGATCTGGGCGGGGGTCTGCGTCCCTGCTCCTCAGTGGTATTCGCTCCAATGGATGTCCTTCAGTGGCAGGCTGTGCTCTCCTGGTGTCCTTCTGAGAGCCATCTAGGGTGGCTCTGTGGGGTCTTGCCTATATCTCGGGGGCTCTGCCCTTGTTTTTTACTGTCCCAGAATATTCTGACTCTGGTCATGGGGGCTTAGTAAAATTCTGTATAGACTTTCTATTTGATATGTCTTCTCTTCATTCACCCTGCTGTGGGTGTTCTGCGCACGGTCATGCTGATTATGAGACCCGTGGGCTTGATGGCCCCTGGGTGGCCTAGTGAACTGTGGTTTCGCAGATGCTTCTGCTAAGGTCAGTTGACCTGTACGCTCTCTCAGGAGTGCGGTTCTGCCCTTGTCAGGCCCTTTCTTATGTCGTTCCAATCTACAGACTCTAGTCTGGGGTTTGACAGCTGATTCATTCACCCCTTGGGGACGGGCTTATCTTCTGGGCGACTTGGTATGTGGGGGGCTAGGAGCAAGCCTCCTTGGCTTCCTCTTCCTCCGTGCGTTATGGGTTGGAGTGTACCCGTATGGATTGGCATGAGTCTTGGTCTCTCCCCTGTTGGCTGTTCTCGGTTCCTGGGGTTCTCGAGTTGTGCCAGCATAGGTTGGGGTTGGCTCCCCATCTAGCTACTTTCAAGGTTCAGGTTCTGTCCTGTCTGCCTTCCTGTAGAAGTCTGGTTCAGTCTTTCTTGTCAGGAGTTCTCTTGGGGATTGCTCAGGGCATCTCTCAAGTGGTGCTTTGGTCCCTGTTGGGATCAATTTTCATTCTGTCTGCCCTGCGGATTTTTCCCTTGGGTCTGATTCTGGCTGCTGTCTGAGCTATTTGTGGCTCAGTCGCCCCTCTGGGGGCTGTTGGTGTGTATATATATATATATATATATATATATATATATATATATTTATTATACACACCATGATGTGGTGGTATTCCACCTTCCGCCGGACCTTTTTGTCCAAGGTGTTTTTATCGTCCTTGTTAAATCCTTTGGT
The DNA here is from genome assembly GCA_027917425.1 of Gastrophryne carolinensis. NCBI lineage: Eukaryota > Metazoa > Chordata > Amphibia > Anura > Microhylidae > Gastrophryne > Gastrophryne carolinensis. The sequence continues at coordinate 71,982,265 of CM051239.1, forward strand.
CGGCCTTTGGGCCTTATTCTTAGCAATGTTGATGTAAGGGGTCCACATTCCGTCGACAGGTGTGGCACCTTTCCTGATTGTTTCTGGTCCCCTTGGGGGACTGATGCCCTTTGGGGTCGACGGGCGCCTCCACAAGTATGCACCTGATTTTGTTTGCTTCCAGGGCCTATGCGCCCTTTGGATTGTTTTTACTTGGATGTTTTACCTTCCTGGCCCTGGGTACGGGTTTCGGCTTCTGGCTGATCCTTGTTAGTGATGGGGTCGGTATCCCCGCCTTTCTTGCGGGAGCCCTGTTTCTATTCCCCGTGGGGAGAGTCTTGAGTCTTACCCAGGCTTCTGTTGCATTGGAGTTGGTTAGGCAGTCTACTCTGGCCTATTCCTTTAAGGGGGAAGAACTTCCCTCTCTTTCTGTTCTGTTCCACTTGTGCTTGGGTACCTTTGGCCCTTCAGCACCAGGTTTATGTTAAGCAGGTTGCTAGACGGCTGCTTGTTCTGTTCATACCTTTTCGAAGGTTTTATTATGGAATTGACGTTAGAGCCTTTGCTCATGTCGTGCTTGGTAGCATGGTTGCAGGTGACAGTGCAGACTGTCTGCTGTGCCTTTTTTGTTGGGGATCCCACCCTACTTTATGGACACTGCTATTGGATGTCCCACATGTAATTACTACATCTGGAGCAGGACGTGCTGTATGCTTAGAATAATACAATTCTGTGAAATACTCACCTGTAGAATTGGTATTATATGCATACAGCACGTCCTGCTCCAACCCACCCTGGTTTCACTTTGTTCTGGATCCCCTGTATGGTGATTGTTATCATTGTTATTATTACCAGTTGGGTGGTTGGTTTCTCCCGGCTTCTTTTTCTCACTGCTTTTCAATGCTGGGGATTTGTGGGAGGTCCCTCGGTATATGAAGGGCCGGGAGGAGCCTGTTTTCTACATGTCTGCAGTGCACAGCGCCCTCTGGCGGAGGATTACCCACATGTAATTACTACATCTGGAGCAGGACGTGCTGTATGCATATAATACCAATTCTACAGGTGAGTATTTCACAGAATTGTATTTTTTGCTAGTTATATTCTTAGTATACAGTACGTCCTGCTGCAGATAAGAACCATAACACATGGGTATTACTCCGCCAGATGGCGCTGGACTGCAGAGACAGCAAAAATTGGCACCTCCCGGCCCCTCAAATACCCAGGACCTCCCACAAATCCCCCAGAATTTCTCTGCAGTCTGGACTGCGAAGGACAAGAAGATGGCTCTCTTCTCGCAGGTGAGCATGGCTATTAGCCTGCGGGCCTGTAGGACTATTCCCACCCGTTCCATTCTTAATGTGCCTCCCAGCCTTGGCTGCGCTGGTTCGGGTGATGGTAGGCAGCACCGCTGTCAGGTACTTAGGAGCACTTGACCGCAATCCCCCACCAAAGGGAAGGGTAGATGGTATAGGCATATGGTGAGCCTCTATGGGATGCCCTTCCCGCCCTATTGCCCCTTGCCCCTTTCTATTGGTGGGCCCTATGTTAAGTGGCCGCTGACCCTCGCTCTCCCTTGTAGCTCTCGGGGGGGGGGGGGGGGGGGAGGGGGGGTGTATACGCCTTGGTGCTTCACTGTATTTGTTTTGTCTGGTTGGTGTCAGTCGCCACGCTGACTTGGTTGCACTGGTTGCGTTTTTACATTTGCCGCCGCCGCGCGCGCGCTTCCACTGTGCTCCGCACTTGGCGGCGGTACCTCAGGTGCTGGTGCGGCGTTGACTGCTTGTCGTGTGCTGCTTCGCGCTCTTCCGAGGGTGGGCCCCGCGGTTGGAGCGCTCCACGTCACTGTCCCCGCGGCCCGCCCCCTTTCTCTGGATCCGGCTGCTTCGTGACTGGCGTCTACCTACCGCGGTCCGTGAGTGCCCTCACGGGCGGTTTTTATTACCCTATGGCTTTTTACATGTCACTTACGGGGTTCTCTTCGCTTATGTCTTTCAGACGGGCCAACGTCTATTGGTTTCTCCCGGCACTACTTCCTCTATTTAGTTCTTAAACTTGTGAGGCCTAGTGTGTAAATTACTCCCACTTCCCTAGCGGGCTATTGGGGCATCCCGGGTTGCTTTTTATAGCGTGAATCCCTATCGGCCTACTGTGCCGCTATAATCACCATATGGAGGCGTCTCAGGATAAAGTGCTTGGGGTTCCTTCGGGACAAGCCCGGCTGTGTGTTGCTTGTGGGGTGTCCCCTATTAGTGTTGACAATGTGCGGGTCTGTGTACCTTGTGCCAGTGGCTGGGCCTGCGCCTCGTATGGCTTCACCTACTCCCCCAAGCTTAAATCCCACTCCCATTGAGTTGCATACCAGTGGGGATTCTCAGCCTGATGTGTCTTCCAGACTGGCTAGTGTTGAGAAGTTGCTTGCTAATACCTTGGCGCGTAAGGCCTCTGCTAAAAAGCGGCACTTAACGCCTGATGTCACTCTTTTCCCTATGGAGGTTGATGAGTTTTTGGAACTGTCTGGTTATACCCCTTTGGAAGAAGGGGAGTTATTCTCTGACTCGGAGTCATCTGATGAGAGGCCCAGAGGTCATGATGATTCTGGCTCTGACCCCTGGGCCCCAGATGATACTGATAGGCTGTTGGCTCAGATTTTGGAGGTACTGTCTATCTCTCCCCCGGTTGCGGCCCCCAGACAACAGGGGAAATTGTTTCATGCTGCTAAGCCATGCTTAGTTTCCTGAGCAGGCCCATTTTAATAATCTCGTGCTCAGGGAATGGGAGCGCCCCAGCAGGCTTCCCGGTGTACCTAAGAGTTGGGATAAGAGGTATCCCTTTCCTGCTGATGTGGTGAAGTGTTGGTCATCCCCTCCTGAAGTGGATGCCCCGGTCCTAGGGTTATCTATCACCTCTGTCATGCATTCCCCTGACTCTACTATGCTGCGGGATGGTGAGGACCGGCGCATTGATCAGCCGGCGCCCCATGCCTTTGCCTGTGTGGGGACGCCGTTGCGCCTGGTCTGTGCCTCTGCCATTACGGCTGTGGCTATTAGGACCCTGCTTAGAAGTATTCTGGGTGGTGCCCTTGGTGATGTGTCTAGTAAGGAGTTCAATGCACTTTCTCGTTGTGAGGTTTTTGTGACTTATGTCCTCTCTGCCTTGGATGATACCATTAGGATGTGTGGCAGAACCTCTGCCCTGGTGGTGGCTATACGCCGCTCGGTTTGGCTGCGCCAGTGGGCTGCTTACAACTCTGCTAAGAAAGCTCACTGGTTTTCCCTTCAAAGGACTACGCCTGTTTGGGGACCGCCTGGACCCGTTTGCCAAGGGAGGCAGGTTACCCCAGCACAGGCGGCAGTCTCGGCCCTTTCGGGGGCAGGGCTCCTTTTCTTCCCCCTACCGTGGTGCCAGACTGGGGAAGGGGGTTCTCCCCTACCGGCGCCCGAGGAGATTTCTGGGGTAGGGGCAGAGGACGTGGGCACTCTGGCTCCTCCTGGGGCTCCAAGCTTAAGTCTTCTCCCAAGCCCCCTCGGGCATGAAGGGGCGCCCCCACCCATCTGGGTGGGGGGGACAGCTTCAGCACTTTGCTCACGTCTGGAGGCTTCATGTCTCAGACCGGTGGATTCAGGAGGTAGTGTCCTCCGGTTACAAGATAGCTTGCTGCCTGGCCGCCCCCAAGATTCATCAGATCCTGGATTTCTCAGGACCCTGTCAGCTCAGGCTCTAGTTCTGGCGGTGCGAAGCCTTCTGGAGCTGGGGGTCATCTGTCAGGTCCCCTTACGAGAAAGGGGCAAGGGGTTCTATTCCGACCTTTTTCACCGTGCCCAAAAGAGATGGGTCAGTCAGGCCCATCCTGGACTTGAATATCCTCAACTAATTTGTCAGGTGCAGGCACTTTTGCATGGAAACTCTGCGCTCTGCCATCCGTTTCTGATGTCTGTGGACATCAAAGATGCTTACCTTCTTATTCCTGTGTTTCCAGGTCATCAAAGGTTCCTCAGGTTCGCTCTGGAGGATCAGCACTACCAATTTGTGGCATTGGCCTTCGGTCTCACTTCAGCTCCCAGAGTGTTCACCAAGGTGCTGGCAGGAGTGATGTCTCTGCTCAGGTCTCAGGGCATCTGCGTGCTGCCCTACCTGGACGACATTCTCATCACTTCCCAGTCCCTCAGGCGGAGTTGGATACTCAGTTGGTAGTGTCCACTCTGGAGTCATTTGTCTGGGTCATCCCAAGTCTTCCCTGTCTCCCTCCTTGGTGACACCCTTCCTGGGAATGAATCTGGATACTGTTCAAGCAAGGATTTTTCTTCCTCAGCAGAAGGTGGACAGTCTGCTAGCGCAAGTTCAGTTCCTGCTATCTTGTCCTCATCCCTCCATCAGGCAGGGAATGCAGCTGGTGGGCCTGATGGTGTCGTGCTTCGGGGCGGTCCCTTATGCCCAGTTCCACATGAGGCCTCTGCAACTCCACCTCTTGTCAGTATGGGACAAGGATCCTGCGTCCCTGGACCAGGTACTTGTGATTTCCCCCTTAGTCAGGCGGTCCCTCTCGTGGTGGCTGGACTCCAGGAACCTGTTGGTGGGCAGATCCTTTCTGGCCAGTCTGACGGGTTGGGGGGGTTTCTGGAAATCCCTGCAGTTCCAAGGGCGGTGGGGCCCTCAGGAAGCCCACACACCTATCAACATTCTGGAACTGCGGGCGATCAGGTTGGTTCTGACTCATTTGACTCATCACCTTTGGGGCCTGCTTGTTCAGGTACGCTCGGACAACCAGGCGGCAGTTGCCTACATCAGTCAGCAGGGAGGGACCCGGAGCAAGAGGGCCCTCCAGGAAGTGTCTCTGATCCTGGCCTGGGCGGAGGACAATGTTCCCTGCATATCAGCTGTGTACATCCCAGGGGTGGAGAATCTGCAGGTAGACTCTCTGAGCAGGGGGACCTCTCGCCTGGGAGAATGGTCCCTCTGCAGCAGGGTGTTTTAATCGCGGTGTCACCGTTGGGGCCAACCAGATGTGGATCTGCTTGCGTCCCGTCACAATCACAAGCTCCCGGCCTTTGTCTCCCTATCCCAGGATCCTCTGGCCTTTGCCACGGATGCTCTAGCAATGTCATGGCAGGACTTTCAGCTCCTGTATGTCTTTCCTCCATTCCCCCTGACTGGCAGGGTTTTGCGCAAGATGGCTCAGGAGGGGGTGCCAGCAATACTGGTGGCCCCCAGGTGGCCAAGAAGAGTGTGGTTTGCAGACGTGGTGCAGCTGGCAGTGGATCAGTACGCTTTGCCCAGGGTGCCAGACCGGCTCACTCAGGGTCACGTACGCCATCCCAATTTACAAACTCTGGCTTTGACGGCCTGGCTGCTGAAACCTCCATCCTGATGAAGGGGCTGTCTACCTCTGTTGTTAACACCATGATTAGGGCTAGGAAGAAGTCTTCTTCCATTTACTATAGGGTTTGGCGTGCCTACATTGACTGGTGTGAGTCTAAGTCTCTCCCTGTCGTGTGTTCTCTATTCCCAGGATACTGGAGTTCCTGCAGCATGGGTTAGAGCTGGGGCTCCAACTCTGTTCTCTGAAGGGTCATGTCTCTGCCCTGGCTGTTTTCTTCCAGAGGTCCTTTGCCCAGCATTCTCTGATCAGGACCTTTTTCCAGGGGGTTACTCATGTGCGTCCCCCACGCAAACCTATGTTGCCTTTTTTGGGATTTGAATTTGGTCTTGTCTGCCTTGCAGGGTGTTCCCTTTGAACCTGTGCAGGAGGCTGCCTTGGCCATTCTCACTTTCAAGGTTGTCTTTTGGGTGGATATCACCTCTGTTAAGCGTGTGCCTGAGTTGGCGGCGCTTTCCATCCAGCCCCCCTACTTTGAGAGACACCAGGACAAGGTGGTTTTTCGCTTCCAGACTTTCTGCCTAAGGTTGTGTCTGCCTTTCATTTGAATCAGGACATTGTTCTTCCTTCCTTATGCCCTAATCCTAGTAATGTTAAAGAAGAGGGTCTTGCATTCTTTGGATGTGGTTATGTGTCTGAAGTACTATCTGGTGGCTACTGCACCTTTCAGAAAAACTGGTGCTCTTTTTGGGGTCCCTTCTGGTCCTAGGAAGGGTTTGGCACCTGCCAAATCTACTATCAGCAAGTGGATCCGTCAGGCTGTGATTCAGGCCTATTCTGCTAAGGGGAAGAATCCTCCCTTCCGTCTTACTGCTCATTCCACTCGTGTTATTGGTGCCTCTTGGGCCTTTTCAGCACCAGGCTTCTGTTGAACAAGTTTGCAAGGCCGCTACTTGGTCTTCTGTTCATACCTTTTTCAAAGTTTTACAAGGTTGATGTTAGGGCCTCAGCTGATGCTGCTTTTGGCCGCAAGGTTCTGCAGGCGGCAGTGGTCTGACCTGTCTGTTACCTTTGGGGATCCCACCCTACTTTATGGACACTGCTATTGGATATCCCAAGTGTAAGTAATCTAATCTGGAGCAGGACGTACTGTATACTAAGAATAATGCAATTCTGTGATTACTCACTTGTAGAAATGATATGAGTATACAGTGCAGTTCTGGGCCGTTAGTGCCTTGTGACCCGATTTTCTTTCTCCATAATCACCATAATGGAGGCTTCTGGGGATAGCGAGCTTGGGACTTGTTAAGCTCTGTCTCTTGTGCGGTACTTGCCCTCTGAGCAGTCACAGCGCTGTTTGTGTACCCTGCGCTCCAAAGCGTCATTTCGGAACAGGATGGGGCGAGCATTGCCGGCCCCAGTCCCATTTTACCGAAGGCCTCGCAGACTCCCCCGCGTCTGCATTTAGCCCCTAGTGAGGGGGAAGTCAGCAGGGGGTCTCAATCGAACTTGGCACTCAGAGTGGCCAGTCTAGAGCGTCAGTTGTCGTGTCCGGCCGCTGGCAAGGCCATGTGTAAGAAGCCACATTTGTAGCCGGCTTATGCACTTTTTGCCGACGACGACAATGATGACTATGAGGCTTTTGGTGGCCGTGACTCTGTGGAGGAGGGGGAGTTATTTCAGGATTTTGACTCCTCTGGGGACCGACGGGGGCTTTGACAGTGACCCCGGGTCATCCTCTGATGAGGACGGTTGGCTTTCTGCTGACACAGAGAAGCTGTTGGCGGTTTTTGAAACCTTGCACATTGTACCCCCAAAGGCGGCCAAAAAGAAGCAGGGGGACCTTTTTTGGCCTGAAAGACAGTGAGGTTTTTCCTGAACAGGGTCATTTCTCAAAGATGTTTTTTTAGGAATGGGAGAAGCCAACTAAATTGCCGTCGGTGCCTAGGGGACTGAACAGACAGTATCCTTTTTCTGAGGATTTAATTTGCCTTTGTTCCCGTCCCCCTGAGATAGATGCCCCCGTATTGAGGCTCTCTTATTCCACGGTTATGCCGTCTCCTGACTCTTCTTCCCTGCGCGATGATGCTGACAGGCGCATGGATCAGCTGGCTTGTCACGCATTCACCTTTGTGGGCGCTGGTCTTCGGCCTGTCTGTGCCGCGGCCATTGTTTCCATTGCCATCAAAAAGGTGAGACGTCTTTTGGATGTTGTTAGATCTCGCAAGCGGGCGGAGGAGTTTAAGGATCTCCTAGCTTGCGCGGAGTTTACTGCCTTTGTGATTTCAGCCATCGTTGATTCCGTCTGGCTTGGCGGTAGGGCTTCGGCCCTGCTGGTCGCTCTTCGATGATCTATTTGACTGCGACAGTGGGCAGCGGATGCAACTGCCAAGAAAGCTCTCACTGGTATTCCCTTCCTGGGACTTTGGCTGTTCGGGGAGCGCCTGGATTGCCTGGCGAAAGATGGAAGGCTTCCTCAGCGTCGGAAGCCTGTGCGGCCCTTTCGGTGCTCTTCTTCCTTTCGTCTTTCGTGGGGGACGAGGCTCTTCCTTTTCTGGTGGCCACAGAGACTTCTGGAGACGAGGTAGATCCTGTGGGTGTCCCAGCCCCTCCTGGGGGCCCCAAGTCCAAGCCCCCTGCCAAGGCCCCTCAGGCATGAGGAGACGCCCTCACCCATCCGGGTGGGGAGGGCGGCTTCTGCTTTTTGTTCGCGTATGTAGACAGCACGTTTCGTACTTGTGGATTCAGGAGGTGAAGTCCTCCGGGAACAAGAGAGAGCGAGCAGCTTGGCCGCCCCCAAGATTTATTCGGATTTCCCAGAACCCTTTGACGGCGCAGGGTCTAAGATTGGCTGTCCAACACCTTCTGTTGTCTGGAGTGATTTGTCCTGTGCCTCATCAGGAAGGGGGTTGAGGGTTTTTTTCCAATCTCTTCACGGTGCCCAAAGATGGATCCCTGAGACCTATCCTGGACCTAAAGGATCTCAACAGGTTTGTCAGGTTCACACTTCCGCATGGAGACCTTACGGTCAGCGGTGCGTTCACTTCGGTCCGGCGACTTCATGACCACGGTGGACATCAGGGATGCCTACCTGCATGTCCCTATTTTCCGGAGGCATCAGAAGTTCCCGAGGTTCACCTTGGAGGATCAGTACTACCAGTTTGTGACACTGCCGTTTGGAATCTCTTCAGCCCCTCGGGTGTTCATCAAGGTGCTGGCGGGTGTCATGGCCTTGCTGAGGAGCCAGGGCATTCGTATTCTTCCTTACCTGGACGACTTGCTGATTGCTGCTCAATCTCATCAGCAGGCCGAGAGCGGCTCTCAGAGGATATTGTCCACACTCAAGGCATTCGGTTGGGTGATCAATTATCCCATGTCCTCGATCACTCTGTCATTGGTGAGGTCTTTCCTGGGCATGACATTAGACACCTCTCAGGTCAAGGTGTTCCTCCCTCAGCAGAAGGTGGAGGGTCTTCAGACGCAGATGCAGGCGCGGGCCTTGCAGTCGTGTCCACACCCATCCATCCGTCTGGAGATGCAGTTGGTGGGCCTCATGGTGTCTTGCTTCGAGGCAGTACCCTTCGCCCAGTTCCACATGAGACCTCTTCAGTTGAATCTCTTGACCGTTTGGGATCAGAAACACGAGTCCCTGGAGCAGGAATTCACTCTCTCCCCTCTGACTAGACGGTCCCTCTCGTGGTGGTTGGACTCGAGAAATCTTCTAGTAGGCAGGTCCTTTCTGCCTCCTCGCTGGGAGATTGTCACCACAGACACCAGTCTGACCGGGTGGGGAGGGTTTTGGCTGAAGTTCCAGGGCCAGTGGGGACCTCAGGAGGCCCATGTGCCTATTAATCTCCTGGAGCTGAGAGTGATTCGATTGGTTCTTTTTCCTTTTTCATTTGACTCCCCATCTTCGGGGACGTGCGGTCCAGGTCCGCTCGGACAATCGACAATGGTCGCCTATATCAATCATCAAGGCGGGACTCGGAGCAAGCAAGCCCTCAAGGAGGTGACCCAGATCCTGACTTGGGCGGAGGAGAATGTTCCCTGCATCTTGGCAGTTTACATCTCCGGGGTTGAGAACCAGGAGGCAGACTCCCTGAGCAGGGGGAGTGAGAGAATGGTCTCTTTGCAACAAGATCTTTCACGCCCTGTGTCGCCGCTGGGGTCAGCCGGACGTGGACCTGTTTGCGTCCCGACACAATCACAAGCTTCCAAGGTTCGTCTCTGTCGAGAGATCCTCTGGCCTACACCGCGGATGCACTAGCAATTCCTTGGACGGAGTTCCGGCTCCTCTGCGCCTTTCCTCCTTTCCCTCTCCTGGGTCACGTGCTGCGCAAGATAGCCCAGGAAGGAATACCAACCATCCTGGTGGCCCCTTGTTGACCGAGGCGGTGTTGGTTCGCGTACATAGTCCAGATGTCAGTGGATCGTTACGTCATGCCCGACGTTCCAGGGCTTCCCACTCAGGGGCCGTTACGCCACCCCAATTTACAAATGCCGGCATTGACGGCTTGGCTGCTGAAACCTCCATCCTGACGGAGAAGGGGTTGTCCGCCCCGGTCGTGCGTACTATGATTCAGGCTCTGAAGAAATCCTCTTCCATGATTTATTACAGGGTCTGGCACGCTTACATTGCCTAGTGTGAGTTTCCTTTTGTCGCACTTTTTCTTTTTCTAGAATTTTGGAGTTCTACAACATGGTTTGGATTCGGGTCTCGAGCTGAGTACCCTCAAGGGTCAGGTTTCGGCCTTGGCTATTTTCTTCCAAAGGTCCTTCGCCAATCAGACTTATCAAGACCTTTTTCCAAGGAGTTACTCACGTATGTCCACCACGTAAGCCTATGCTTCCGGTGTGGGACTTGAATTTGGTGCTTTCTGCTCTTCAGGGGCCTCCCTTTGAACCCTTGTGCGATGCTGCCTTATCCATTTTGACTCTGAAGGTTGTCATTTTGGTAGCTATCACTTCGGTGCGTAGTGTCTCTGAACTGGCATAGCTTTGTATGAAGCCGCCTTACTTTGAGCGACATCAGGATAAGGTGGTTTTTCTTAAACTGGACTTCTTACCCAAGGTTGTTATTGCCTTTCATCTCAATGAGGACATTGTTTTGCCTTCCTTGTGTCCCGCGCCTTCTAATTATATGGAGCGGACTCTCCATTCTCTGGATGTGGTCAGAGCTCTTAAGTACTACCTGGTTGCTATGGAATCCTTAAGGAAGTCTGATTCTCTTTTTGTCCTTCCTGACGGACCTAGGAAGGGTTTGCCTCCAGCCAAGTCCACTATCAGCAACTGGATCAGACAGGCGGTGGTTCAAGCATATTCTGCCAAGGGGAAGGAATCCCCTTTTTGTGTTACAGCTCACTCCACTAGAGCTATTGGTGCTTCTTGGGCTTTTCAGCACCAGGCTTCGGTTGAACAGGTTTGTAAGGCCGCTACTTGGCCTTCAGTTCATACTTTTTCTAAGTTTTACAAGGTTGATGTTAGGGCCTCAGCTGATGCTGTTTTTGGGTGTAAGGTGCTTCCGGCGGTAGTGGCATGAACTACGTGCTGTTGCTCTCTGGGGATCCCACCCTTTCTTGGACACTGCTTTTGGATGTCCCAATTGTCAAGAATGAAGCGACCCAAGCAGGACACCAAGAAAAATACAAATTTGTGATTACTCACCTGTAGAATTGTTTTTATTGGTATTCTGCTCAGGTCGCTTCATCCCACCCTTGTTCTGTTATCATCTTTGCCTTGTTATAGTGATTACCGTTGAGAGAGTTTATATTGGGGTGGTGTGAAATAACATGGTCTCTGGTCTCCTGGCTTGTCTCTGTATTTGCTGCTTTTCAACGCTGGGGATTATTAGGGAAATGGCTGCCTTTTATATGAGCCGTAAGGAGCCACAAGTTTCGTCTTGCAGTCAACTGCGGGACCTTGTGGCGGATAACCCAATTGTCAAGAATGAAGCGACCCGAGCAGGATACTAATAAAGCCAATTCCACAGGTGAGTAATCACAGAATTGTATTATTCTAAGTATGTCACACACCCCACTTCAATCATTAATTATTACAATAGGGTAATACCTACCGCTAGGTGGCAGCATTGCAGAGAATCTCCAAAAAATCAACAGGCCCCTCCCGGTCTATACATACCTGGTACCTCCCAACAATCTCCCAGTGTTATTCTCTGCAAGGTGGCGACAAGACAGAAGAAAGAAGTCTCCTGCTTGCAGGTAGCCGGGGTATCACCCCGGCCCCCCCATGGTCTATTTCTGCCCGGCTCTTTTTTGTATCTTACCTGTTAACTGGCAGCCTCCCAGCTTTGGCTGTAGGTCGGGCAAAAGGTAGCCGGCACTTTAGGTGCCTAGGAGATTAGCTCCTCCGCTCGACCCCATATTGCGGGGCATAGCGGGATTCCCGGAGTGGTGATCCGGATGTGGGATGCCCCCATTTACCTAGCAGTTAGATAGCCTTTTACATGATTTTATCTGGACATGGGACAGTGGTTTATTCCTTTGCACCGGGTGTCATGGATGTATGTGTGTGTGTTTGCGGCTGAACTGGCTGGTATATGTGGGGCTCCTGCGCTTGTTGTCTGTGGCGTTTGTTTCCGCGGGCGTTTGGTAGGTGTGTTAGACCTGCCCGCTTTGGGTGCCTTATTACTGTTTTACTGCATGATGGCGACGTTTGGCGCGGGTTTCCCCTCAGGAGCCGAGGGGCGGGGTCACGCGGCGTGCTGTGCCGCGGGCCCGCCTGTTTGTGAAGCGCCGAGCTCGGCGCTTGCGGCTCTGCGTGACTTGCAAGCACAGGGGGAGAGTGTGTGTGTGTCTTTCCACTTGGGGGACCGGCAGGTAGCTCCGCCGGTCCCGTTTTGGTAGGTGACGGACGTTCAGTGACGTCGGGAGTGGGGCAGGACCGCGTCGTGCGCGGTCCGCGCGGTGATTGGTCCGCTGGGAAGGGCGGGGCTAATTCGGCTCCCGCGCTTCCAGGGCACGTCTCCTCCTTCCTCCCAGGAACGGCGCGGTGATCGGCCGCCATCTTGCTGCCGGTGTCACGCTGCGGTTGTGCTCTCCTCCGGGTAGGCGTGCTTTTGCGGAATAGCCTACGGAGGTGTTTTAGTGTCATACCGGAATGTTTGTTGTGCTCCCTTTCTCCCCCGCTTTACATCCCCCCTTCCCCCCTCCTCCTCTCTCCCACCCCCTTTTTGAGGTGCTGGCTGGATATATTAACCATTTGCTTTGATTTATGGTTAAAGGGTGGGGGGGGGGGGGGGAGACGTCTTTAGTGGGTTTACTTGTATGATTTACATATGTATTCTTGTGCCCGGAATGATTGTTGTCCCTGTTTGTGTCTTTCAGATCCTGGGATCCCGTCTTGCAGGGCTCTCCCGGTCTTATATACCTGGCTAGTGGGGGTTGTTTCTAGGCCATTGTTACATTTATTGGGACATCTTTTATGCTAAATTCCCATGGTCAGGATTTTTAAAGAATTTTAGATATTAAAGGGGCATCCCGGGTCGCGTACTGAGTAAATCCCTGGGTTCTGCGAATACCATAAATTTCACCATATGGAGGCTGCCAAAGATACCGGAAACGGTCCTTCGGGACAATCCAAGGTGTGTGGGGGTTGTGGGGCTCCGCTCCAGGGAGATGTCATTTTGTGTATTCCATGTGCACAGCGGAACATTGAGCAGCAGTCCAGCACTCCGGTGCCTAGCACTTCATCGGCCGCGCCATCTCCCTCTGCCCCTCGCTTGTTCCGGACCCCGTGTGACGTTGTCCTGGGTGGGGATTCGCAATCTGAGGTATGCGCCCGTTTGGCCAGCCTTGAGAAAATGTTTTCCGCAGTGGTCACTCAGAAGGCTCCAGCTAAGCGGAAGCATCTGTCTCCGCCTCCGCCGGATTCAGATGAGGAAGTTATTGGAGACCTGGACTGGTCAGATCGTCCCCTTGAAGAGGGTGAGCTCGTTGAGGAAGAGGATTCCGAGGTTCAGCAGTTGCTGGGTGCTGAGGGGGACCAGGCTGAGGGCCTTCCTCCCGATTCGTCTACTATTCTGGCTCAAATGTTTTGAGGTTTTGGATTTGGATCCTCCGGCGGTTGCTCCTAGGCCTAAGGGTCAGCTGTTTGGGGTGTCCAAGCAGCGCTTGGAGTTTCCCAGTCAACAGCATTTTGAAGAGGTTGTACTCAAGCAATGGGAGCAACCTACGCGTCTCGTCGGTGTGCCGTCTAGCTGGGATAGGAAGTATCCTTTTCCGGCGGAGTTGATGAAGCGTTGGTCTGTCCCCCCCTGAGGTAGATACTCCGGTCTTGGGGCTGTCCAACACGGCGGTCGTGCATTCTCCTGACACGACTTCGCTCAGGGACGGCGAGGATCGCCGGATTGTTCAGCTGGCCCGCCATGGTTTTGTATGTGCGGGTTCGGTGTTAAGGCCTGTCTGTGCTTCGGCTCTTTTGACTTTGGCGGTCAGGTCTATTGTCAGGGACTTAGGTGTGGATCTCGAGCCTACCTGTGATGAGTCTCTTGCGCTTAAGCGCTGTGATTCCTTCTTGTCTTTTATCCTGGCCGCTCAGGAGGATGCCATGTTGATGTGTGGCAGGGCTACTGCCTTGCTGGTAGCTATCCGTCGCTGTGTGTGGTTGAGACAGTGGACGGCTGATTTTAATTCTAAAAGATCGCTCACGGCTCTTCCCTTTTTGGGTTTGAGGCTTTTTGGTGAGAGGCTGGATTCTGTTGCCAAGGGAGGGAAGTTACCTCAGCGCAAGAAATTTCGTCGTTCCTTTCGGGGGACGGTCTCCTTCAATCCGTCCTTTCGAGGAGCCAGAGCCGGCAGGGGTGCGGGCTTCTCGGCCTCCAGGGGCGCCAGTTGGAATAGGGGTAAAGGCCGTGGCCGCCCCGCTCACGTCTGGGGCGCCAAGCCCAAGCCAGTTTTCAAGCCCGCTCAGCAATGAGGGGGCGCCCTCACCCGTACGGGTGGGGGGACGGTTGCGACTCTTCTCCCAGGTATGGGACCAGGAGGTCTCGGACAGGTGGATCCGGGAGGTGGTGTCGGCCGGTTACAAGTTGGAGTTCGAGTCCCGTCCTCCTCCAAGTTTCTTCAGGTCTCAGGTATCTTTGGATCCTTTGGCCGCGCAGGGGCTCCTGGCAGCGGTAAGGAATCTTCCGTCCGATTCTGGATTTGAAGTTTCTCAACAGATTTATTCGTCCCCGGAAGTTCCACATGGAAACCCTGCGGTCTGCGATCGGTTCGCTTCGGCAGGGGGACTTTATGACGTCCATAGACATCAAGGATGCGTACCTTCACATTCCGATTTTCCCAGCTCATCAGAGGTTCCTTCGTTTTGTGGTGGAGGATCGGCATTTTCAGTTTGTGGCTCTTCCATTCGGCCTCACCTCTGCTCCGAGAGTGTTCACCAAGGTGTTGGCGGGGGTGATGGCCCTGCTCAGAGCTCAGGGGATTCGCATTGTGCCTTACCTGGACGATCTTCTCATCATGGCGCCTTCCTTCAGTCAAGCAGAGGGGGACACCAGCATGGTGGTGTCTATGCTGGAGAAGTTCGGCTGGGTGATCAATTACCCCAAGTCCTCTCTGGTTCCGGCCAGGGTGGTGACCTTTCTGGGGATGTCGTTGGACTCCTGCCAGCACAGAGTGTTTCTCCCTCAGGCCAAGGTTCTGTTGATTCAGGAATTGGCTCAGCTTCTTCTCTCCCATCCTCGCCCGTCTATTCGGCTAGGGATGAGACTGGTGGGGTTGATGGTGGCCTCGTTCGAGGCAGTTCCCTTTGCGCAGTTTCATACGAGGACGCTTCATCTTTTGGCGTCTTGGGACCGGCGTCCGTGGTCGCTGGACCGGTCCTTCCGGATGTCCCCTCGGGTTCGGCAGTCCCTTCTGTGGTGGTTGGTCTCGGACAACCTTCTGAAAGGCAGGTCGTTTTTGACCCAGTTTTGGGAAACTGTCACCACGGATACCAGTTTGTCAGGATGGGGAGGTTTCTGGAAGGATCTTCAGTTTCAGGTGCAGTGGGACCCTCAGGAGGCCCACTTGCCCATCAATGTTCTGGAGTTGAGAGCCATCAGGTTGGTTCTGTCTCACTTGACGCAGCATTTACAGGGCCTGCCGGTTCAGGTTCGATCGGACAATCAGACGGCGGTTGCTTACATCAATCACCAAGGAGGGACTCGCAGTCTGGGTGCCCACAGGGAGGTGTCTGATTCTAGTGTGGGCAGAGACTCATGTCCCTTGCATCTCGGCAGTTTACATTCCAGGAGTGGAAAACACAGAGGCGGACTTTCTGAGCCGGTGTTCGTCCCGCCGGTGGGAATGGTCGCTCCATCCCCAGGTGTTTCGGTCGCTTTGTCTCCAATGGGGGACGCCGGAGGTGGATCTGTTTGCCTCTCGTCACAATCACAAGCTTCCGACATTCGTGTCACTGTCCCGGGATCCACTGGCTCTGGCGGTGGATGCCATGGCCCTGAGCTGGAGGGACCTGGGGTTTCTTTATCTGTTTCCTCCGATTCCCATGCTAGGCAGGGTGCTGCGAAAGTTGGTTCTGGAAGGAGTTCCCGCCATTCTCGTGGCTCCAAGGTGGCCAAGGCGGGTGTGGTTCGCAGACATCGTTCGTCTGGCAGTGGATCAGCTCGATCTGCCTCTTCGGCCGGATCTTCTCACTCAGGGCCAACTGTGTTACCCCAGTTTACAAACGCTGGCTTTGACGGCTTGGCTGCTGAAACCTCCATCTTAAAGGAGGAGGGTCTTTCGGATTCGGTCATTCGGACTCTTATTAGTGCCAGGAAGAGATCTTCTTCTTCTATCTATTATAGGTCTTGGAGATCTTATATTGATTGGTGTGAGGCTAGATCTTTGCCCTGCCGGGTCTTTTCTATTTCTAGGATTTTGGAATGTCTTCAATCAGGGCTGGACTCTGGTCTTCAGCTGAGTACTTTGAAGGGGCAGGTTTCTGCTTTGTCTATCTTTTTCCAGAGGTCTTTTGCTAGCCATTCTTTGGTCAAGACTTTTTTCCAGGGGGTTTCGCATCTGCGGCCTCCTAGGAAGCCGTTGCTCCCTGTTTGGGATTTGAATTTGGTTCTCTCTGCTCTTCAGGCTCCTCCTTTTGAGCCTTTGCGGGATATTGCTCTGTCCACTCTTACTCAGAAGGTTGCCTTTCTGGTGGCCATCACTTCGGTTTGGCGTGTTTCGGAGTTGGCAGCTTTGTCTATTCAGGCTCCTTATTTTGAGGAACATCAGGACAAAGTGGTTTTTCGCTTCAAGTCAGACTTTCTCCCTAAAGTGGTCTCTGCTTTTCATCTTAACCAGGACATTGTTCTTCCTTCTTTGTGTCCTAAGCCTAAGAATGTCAAGGAGTGTGCTTTGCACTGCTTGGATGTTGTACGTTGTGTCAGGTACTATCTACGTGCTACGTCTTCTTTTCGTAAGACTGATGCCTTTTTCGTTGTGCCCTGTGGGCCTAGGAAGGGTTTGGCTCCGGCTAAGTCTTCCATTAGCAAATGGATTCGTCAGGCGATTGTTGGAGCCTATTCGGCCAAGGGGAAGGATCCCCCCTTTCGTGTTACTGCTCATTCTACTCGCGCGGTTGGAGCGTCCTGGGCTTTTCAGCACCAGGCTTCTGTTGAACAAGTTTGTAAGGCTGCAACTTGGTCTTCGGTTCATACCTTTTCTAAGTTCTATAAGGTTGATGTGCGGGCCTCAGCGGATGCTGTTTTTGGTCGCAAGGTTCTGCAGGCTGCAGTGGTTTGAGTTTTTTCTGCATTATTGCCTGGTTGGATACCCACCCTTTTCTGGACACTGCTGTTGGATGTCCCTATTGTAATAATTAATGATTGAAGTGGGGTGTGTGACATACTTAGAATAATACCATTTTGTGAATACTCACCTGTAAAATGGGTATTATAAGTATGTCACACACCCCACTTCACCCGCCCTTTTTGGTATCCTGGCTCTTTATATGGTGAAGTTTAGTTCTTTATGTTTGAGGGTTACATTTGTTTGTTCCTGGTACCTTGTCTTACTGCTGTTCTAATACTGGGAGATTGTTGGGAGGTACCAGGTATGTATAGACCGGGAGGGGCCTGTTGATTTTTTGGAGATTCTCTGCAATGCTGCCACCTAGCGGTAGGTATTACCCTATTGTAATAATTAATGATTGAAGTGTGACATACTTAGAATACCCATTTTACAGGTGAGTATTCACAAAATGGTATTTTTAGCACACAACAAATTGCAATAAAATTTTTTTTAAAAAACACCTTCACCTACCATAGGGCACTTTGTACAGGTGAGGTGCATCATTTTTCCAATGAGGTAAGAATAGTTGTTCAAAAGTTTGGAAACAGTAGCGCCCTTTACGGTATGCAGAAAAAACAATATTCTTAGTATACAGTACGTCCTGCTCCAAATCTAATACTTACAGTTGGGATATACTCCGCCAGATGGCGCTGGACTGCAGAGACATCAAATAGGCTCCTCCCGGCCCCTCAAATACCCGGGGACCTCCCACAAATCCCCCGAATTTCTCTGCAGTCTGGCTGCGAAGGACAAGAAATGGCTCTCTACTCGCAGGTGAGCGGGGCTATTAGCCCGCAGCCCTGTAGGACTATTCCCACCCGTTCCACTAGTAATATGCCTCCCAACCTTGGCTGCGCTGGTCGGGTGAAGGTAGGCAGCACCGCTGTCGGGTGCTTAGGAGCGCTGCTCCACCGCAATCCCCCACCAAAGGGTAGGCGGTTCAGGCTTATGGTGAGCCTCTATGGGATGCCCCCTTGCCGGGCCCTGTTTAAGTGGCCGCTGTCCTCCCTCATCCTCCTTGTAGCCTTCGGGGGAAAAGAGGGGGGGGGGGGGGCGTAAATGTGTATACTATGCATTCTGTGTTTTACACTCTTTTTCCATTCTGTTTTGTCTTGTCAGCCGCCTCGCTGAATTGTCTTTATTGTCTTATTCTAAGCATACAGTACATCCTGCTCCATGTATAATACTTACACATGGGTTATCCTCCGCCAGATGGCGCTGTGCACTGCAGACATGCAAAAACAGGCTCCTCCCGGCCCTTCATATACCCAGGGACCTCCCACAAATCCCCAGATTTCTCTGCAGTGCTGACTGCGAAGACATGAAGTATCATTCTCTCGCAGGTGAGCGGGGCTTTACAGCCCGCGGCCCTGTGGGACTATTTCCACCCGTCGTCCTTGTGATGTGCCTCCCAGCCTGGGCTGCGCTGGTCGGGTGAAGGTAGGCAGCACCATGTGTGCTTACGGAGCCACGCTCCACCGCAATCCCCCACCATAGGGTAGGCGGTCAAGGCTAATGGTGAGCCTTCAGTGGATGCCCCTCCCACATCAGTGCCCCACGCCCCGTGTAGCGGTGAACGCCATGTATCGGGTCACCTTCCTCCCGGGTTGTGTGTACGATGGCCTCGCTGTGCCCCATTACACGATTTAAGCTTAGTATGCCTTTACGGTTAAAGGGTGTCAGAGCCGCGCCTTTTTATTTGGTTTGTAATTATAGCCGCAGCACCTTTACTGTATTCTGCATGGCATGTACGGCGGCGGGTTTCGCGGACGCCACGGCGTCTATTCTTTTCTGTATTCCTCTTCTTTCGGTCATCTCTAGTCTCTTCTGAGGTAAATCCACTCGGTCTGTCTTCAGGCGTTACCGCTTGCTGTCCTGATTGGCTACGCGCCTTCGAGCTTCGCGCTCTCTGGGGGGGGGGGCGTGGTTCTGGCTTGGCGCGTTCAGCTCTGGCCCGCCCTTCGAGGTTCGCTTGGCGCTTGGCGTCCTCCCCTCTCTGTCTGTAAGTGCCCTCACTTTAGCATTTGCTCCTTCTCGCTTGGCTCTGACATCCTTGTTCCCCTTATGTCTTTCAGACCGTGGATTTCGGTGGCTTCTCCCGGCCCGGTGTAGCGCCCGGTCGTGACCATTTAAAAATTACTCCCACTTCCCCGCGGGTCATTGGGGCATCCAGGGTTGCTTTATAGCGTCAATCCCTACTGGCATATTGTGCCTAATAATCACCATATGGAGGCATCTCAGGATATTGTGAACGGGGTTCCTTCGGGACAAGCCCATCTGTGTGTAGCTTGTGGGGTCTTACCTAGCAGCGGTGACAATGCACGGGTCTGCGTTCCTTGTGCAGAGCAGGCACTAGCCGGTCTTCCCGCATCTTCTGAGGCTGGGCCTGTACCCCGCCTCACTTCCCCTACTCCCCTAAGCCTGAGTCTAACCCCCAATACCAGTGGGTATTCTCATCCTGATTTGGCCACTAGACTGGCCAGTGTTGAAAACTTGCTAGGTGGCTCCTTAGCGCGTAAAGCTTCCGCCAAGAGGCGGCATTTGAATCCTGAATCGGCTCTTTCCTATTGAATCTGATGATTTATTGCTCTCTTATTCACATCCCCCCTCAGACGAAGGGGAACTGTTCTCTGACTCGGGGTCTTATGACGACAAGTCCAGGGGTCAGGAGGAGCCTGGTTCCGAACATTGGTCCTCGGATGATACTGATAGACTGCTGGCCCAGATCTTTGAGGTCTTGTCCCTCTCTCCCCCTGCCGCGGCTCCCCGGCAAAGGGGTGATCTTTTTTACACCGCTAGAGTGCGTTTGGATTTTCCTGAGCAAACCCATTTCAATAGCCTCGTGCTGAAAGAATGGGAACACCCCAGCAGGACTTCATGGGGTTCCTAAAAGTGTGGATAAGAAATATCCCTTCCCTGCTGACCTGGTCAAGTGCTGGACATCGCCACCCGAGGTCGATGCTCCAATTCTAAGTTTGTCCAACACCTTTATTATTCTAAGCATACAGCACGTCCTGCTCCAGACATAGTCATAACGTCTGGGTAATCCTCCGCCTTCAGCGCCGTGCACTGCACAACATGAAGAAAACAAGCTCCTCCCGGCCCTACATATACCGGAGGACCTCCCACAAATCCCCAGATTTCTCTGCAGTGCTCGAACTGCGAAGACATGAAGTATCACGCTCTTGCAGGCGAGCGGGGCTTACTGCCCGAGGCCCTGCGGGACTATTTCCACCCGTCCCTTTTGTGATCAGAATATGCCTCCCAGCCTGGGCTGCGTTGGTCGGGTGAAGGTAGGCAGCACTGTGTGTGCTTAACGGAGCCATGCTCCACCGCAATCCCCCACCATAGGGTAGGCGGTTTAGGCCGATGGTGAGCCTCTAGTGGATGCCCCTCCCGCATTATTGCCTCGTAACCCGCGTAGTGCTGGACCCTATTAACGGGTCGCCATTCTCCCTCATTTCCCCAACTACTTAGGGGGAAAAGAAAGGGGGGGGGGGTATGTGTGTGGCGGTCCCAGTGTACCGGTGTGTCACAATCGTGGCCTTTATTCTGCCTTTTATTAACTCAGAGATGTCAGAGCTGCGCTGCTTGCTCCTTATTTTGGCTGCCGCTGTGTGTTATTAATAATAATAATAATAATATTATTATTATTATTATTAATAAAATATATATATATATATATTTTTTTTATTATTATTTATATATTATTATATATATATATATATATTATTATATATATGGATATTAGCGGGCCTTCCTACAATTCTCCCACATTAATCAGTGGGTTGTTGGGGCATCCAGGGTTGCTTTTTGCATAAATCCCTATTGACATATTGTGTTTAAACAATCACCATATGGAGGCATCTCAGGATTGTGTTACCGGGGTCCCTCTGGGACAGGACCGGCTTTGTGTAGCGTGTGGTCTCCCCCATGCTGGGGCTGACGGGACACGGGTCTGCGCGTCATGGTCTGAACAGACGTTGGAATTGCGAGCGGCGCCTGTGGTTGCACCTCACTCCTTCTCTCCCCTTTCCTCTTCCCTAAATCTCACTCCTGTTGAGTCTTGTACAAGTGGGGAATTGCAAATAGACACCTCTCCTAGACGGCCCACGCTTGTCCAGATTGTTGAAGGGTTGTCCGGCCGGGTGGGTCCTAATAGACAATGGCCTTGGACTCCCGCGGCTTCGGCCTGTGCTATGGGCTCTGAGGAGTCCTTCTCTACACGTGCTAGCGCCACGTCGGAAGATGGGGATCTGTTCTCTGACCTAGGTTCCTCTGACGAGAGGCCGAGGTGTCAGGATGATGCTGGTCAAGATGACTGGCACCAGCTTGATATTGGTGGTATGTTACTCAGGATCTTTAATGCCCTGTCCATTTCGCCTCCTGGTGCGGTCTCCAGGCCGAGAGGGGGGCGCTTGGAATTTCTCGAGTAGGCTCACTTCCATGCTCTTGTACTTAAAGAGTGGGAATGCCCCACTGCTTTTCAAAGGCCACCAGAGAATTGGGTTTGGAAATACCCTTTTCCCCCCGAGATGGTTGATATTTGGTCTTCGTCCCCAGTGGTAGACGCACCGATTATTGGGGTTCCTAACCCCCCCCCTTCCTCACAGCTCCGGCTTACAGCTCCTTGCGGGACGCCGAGGATCGGCGCATTGATAGGCTGGCTTCCCACGCCTTTGCCTGTGCAGGTACGGCGCTACGCCCTGTCTGTGCCTCGGCCATCACAGCAGTGGCCGCTAAGGCTCTCATAAGAAAGAGATGCTGGAGCATCAACCTGAAGATTTACCCTGGGAGGTATTTTACACCCTCTCCAGCTGTGATATTTTTGTTAAATTTATCCTTTTAGCTCTGGATGACACCATCAAAATGTGTGCGAGGACTTCTGCCCAAGTGGTAGCTATACGTCGCCTGCTCTGGCTGCGTCAGTGGGGGGCAGACGATGATGACGCTAAAAGGACCCTGACGAGGCTCCCCTTTAGAGGGCATTGCCTGTTTGGGGCCCGTCTGGACCTATTTGGAAAACAGGACAGTCCACCCAATCAGGGGCGGCCGTCTCGGCCCCCTCGGAGCAGGGATACCCCTCCACCTCCATATCATAGCGTTAAGCAGGAACCGGGGATGCCCCTTGCAGGGTCTGGTTCGGTATCCTGTCCCAGGAGTGACATTCAACGCCTGAGGCCTTCTGGCCGGGCTAAGCCCGTATCATTCACCGAAAACCCTCAAGCATGATGGGACGCCCTCACCCACCTGGGTGAGGGGATGGCCACAGCACCTTACTCCTATCAGGAGGCATCCTGCCTCGTTCTAGTGGCTTTAGGAGGTAGTTCCTCCGGATATGGGACAGTGTTAGCTGGGTGGTCTTTCCCTGAGTCGGTCAGGAGGACTACGGTCCCCTGTTTTTCTTCAGGTATGGGGGGCAGGCTTCCCCTGTCAGGTATGGCTTCCTTGACAGAACGCCATTATCATGTACACACTGGGGCCTCTGCGCCAGTTGCTCCTCCCTTCTCTTGGGGATGAGGGAATCTATCTTCCAACCCCTTGGGGGGTTTAGCATCTGTATCCATAGGCATCCAGGCTTGGCGCTTCTGAATGGGCCGTTGGCGCCCTACACACTAGGGGTCCTCTGGCCGCCCGTGCCATGCTGAGATGTTCTGACCCCAAGGTAACTTGTGGATACTGAGCCCACTACTGCTGGGTATTGGCGGTCATCGCCACCGTTGTGGCATTGGCTGGGTCCCCTGTTGCGTTCATGTGTCCGCTAGGCTCTGGATGGGTGTGATGTCTCGCACGACACCAGAGGGCAGCTACCAGGGGACATATCAGGTCCTCCCTTTTACTTACAAGAGGGAGTCGTTTGGATGGACCTTAGTTGACTCAAGCACTACTCTGTGCCATCCTCCAGGTCCAGGTTGTATCTGGATTGGGTTTCGGCTAGTGCCTTTTCTCTTGACTATAAGGGAATTTCCGGAAACGAGATCTCTGGTCCTCCGTCCTGTCTCGTTTTTATCTCCATGCAGAATTGCACCTGGTGTGGCCGTTGGCGGCTGGTCTGTTGACATCCCTTTTTTTCTCTGTGCCTTTGGGCTCTGAGGCATTTTAGCTATTAGTCCTGGATGAGGGTTCAGCACCCTGGATCTAGGTCTGTTTTCCTTACTTCTGGTGGAGGCGGTTATTCTTCCGCTGGTTACTCGAGGAAACCGTTAGGGATCTTCCCTACCTCTCTGTTTCTCCCTGTTGTTGGTTACCATGGTACCAAATCTGGCAGGTTGACAAAGGGGGCTTGTCTTCTGAAACCCCCGGTGGTTCCTAGGTAGGGACCTTGAGGGATCCAGTTACCTATGGGTTCTTTTTGTCACAATGAGCTTTGGTGGGTTCTAGTTTGCTGGACTACTCCCTTTCAGTACCTGCCCAATTGGGGACCCTTGGTCCATTGTAGGACAGTGGCATGTTCCTTGTTCCCCGTGGAATTCCTGGGTCTAGCTCTATTCCAGGGGAGCTCTGATTCAGTCTAATTAATATTCCTTGCCCTTTTCTTGTAATATCCCTCCTCTGCTGGAGGTTCTCTATTGCCCATTGAGTCCATACTGGTACGGTCCTGTTGGACACCGTCTCGATCGCAGGGTTCTACCCTTATTATTGGCCCAGATTGGTCTGCCCTAGTTGGGTTCAGTGGTTCTGGTTAGACATTATATTGAAATGTCTTATCCCCTATGCTCTACTGGGTGGGGGTTTGCGCAAGTTCTCCTATGGCGAGCAGCACCGCTATGCTGTAGGCCTGGATGGCCCAGTGGGGTGTGGTCCGTGGATGTTCTGATGAGAACAGTAGGCCTGTGTGTCCCTCACGAGCTCAATTTTACATGGTCAGGTTTCTTATCTTAGGCTATACCTCGGCGTTCGGCAGGTTTTTGTGCTTACCCTGTTGGAGATGACAGATCTTGGGGTGTCTTGTTCCTTGGAGAGTTAGGACTGCCTTCTCTTCGTTTTTCTTCCTTCTGCCACGCTATGTTAGGGTATGTTGTGTACCCATACCGGCCTGCTGGGTCTAAGCTCTTTTCCCTTGTTGGACGATCTCCATTCCTGGGGTTTAAGGTCCTATCAGCAATGTTGGTATTGGCTACCAACTAAGTCCTGTGGAAGGTTCAGGGCTTGCCCTTTTCACCTACTGCAAAGCCTGATCCAATCTCTTGTGTTGAGCTTCTTCAGGGTCTGCTCGGTTGCATTCTTTGGGGAATTCCTGTTTTTCCCTTTGGGGGGATTTCTTATCCCGATGCCCTGCTAAGGGTTCCCTTGGTTCTTATTCAGGTTCTTGTCTGAACCGTTCCTTCATCATATCACCCCTCTGGGGCGATTGCTCCGGCCAGAAGTGTGGCATACGTATGGCTCTGTGGCAGCGATTATCATTCCATTTATGTACATTCTTATTTATATCTGTATCCCATGAGGTGAGGGTGCCGCCTTACGCTAAGTCTGCTTCCAGGCGAGGGTCCTTACCTTCTTTATGCCAGATTCTCTGGTCCCTGGGATGTTGTCCTGCGTATTATGAGATAAGGGACTTGCATCTCTCTACAGAGTTGGAGATCTTTCTGAATGGCCTTTTGTCCTTGGAGGGATTTTGCCTTTTAAGGGGTTCGGTGTCCTATTATGAAGTACCGGCTCTAATTACCTCCACGGGGGAGGTGCCCTTGGATGGGTCTTACTTGGCTAGTTTTGACCTGCTGTACCGAGACGTATACCTTCCGCTTCTGTTGAAGTGTTGTTGTTAGCGTTAGCGTTCCTGCTGGTCCTGACTGAGACCAGGTTTCTTATTCCCTGTCGGGGAAAGTTTTGATGTTTCCATGGCTGCATTCCTTGCAGTAGCATGGTCAGGTCACCATTCTGGCCTATTCTGTTATGGGAAGACTCTTCTTCTCTACTGTTTTCTGTTCTCTCTCACCACTTGTGATTGGTCTCGTGACTCTTAGCACTAAGTTCTGGTGAGCAAGTTGGCTAGTCCGCTGCTTGGGTTCAGTTCTTCCTTTACAAGGTTCAAAGGTTGAGGTTAGAGCATTGCTCTCGTTGCCCTGGTAGCATGGTTGGGGGTGACAGCGCTTTACTGCTGGCTGTGCCCTTCTCTTGGGAATCCCACCCTACTTATGGACACTGCTATTGGATGTCCCACACGTTATGACTATGTCTGGAGCAGGACGTGCTGTATGCTTAGAATAATACAACTCTGTGAAGTACTCACCTGGAGTTGATATTATATGCATACAGCACTTCCTGCTCCACCCCACCCTGGTTTCACTTGTTCTGGATCCCCTGTATGGTGATTGTTTTCACTTGATATTATTGCCAGTTCTGGGTGGTTGTTTCTCCCAGCTTCTCTTCTCACTGCTTTTCAATGCTGGGGATTTGTGCGAGGTCCTCCGGTATATGTAGGGCCGGGAGGAGCTTGTTTTCTTCATGTTCTGCAGTGCACGGCGCTGAAGGCGGAGGATTACCCACACGTTATGACTGTCTGGAGCAGGACGTGCTGTATGCATATAATATCAACTCTACAGGTGAGTACTTCACAGAGTTGTATTTATGCACTCCCCCGACACTACTACGCTGCGGGACTCTGAGGACCGGCGTGTTGACCAACTGGCATGTCATGCCTTTGCATTTGGGGGAGAGACACTGCGCCTGGTTTGCGCCTCAGCCATTACGGCAGTAGCGCTCAGGACTGTGGTTAGGAGTGCTCTCGAAGGCACAGATGAGTTGCTGCCAACGCTCTGTTCACCTGTGAGACTTTTGTTAGCATCGTCCGATGCAGACAGGATAAAGTTATTAAGATGTGTGCTAGATCTTCTGCTCTGGTGGTAGCCATACGCTGTGCGGTCTGGTTGCGCCAGTGGGCCGCTGACAACACCACCAAGAAGGCCCTTACGGGGCTTCCATTTAAGGGGCTGCGCCTGTTTGGAGATAAGTTAGACATCTTCGCCAAGGGAGGCAAGTTGCCCCAGTGCAGGCGACAGACTCGGCACTTTCGTGGCCCAAGCTCCCTATCAACCCCCTACCGTGGGGCTAAACAAGGCAGAGGGGTGTCCTTCGCTGGGTCCCGTGCAGATTCCTGGAACAGGAACAGAGGACGCCGTCCCGGTTCCTCCTGGGGTCCAAAGCCCCTCCCAAGACCCCCAGGCATGAAGGGGCGCCCTCGCCTGTCAGGGTGGGGGGGACGTCTGCAGCACTTCGAGCATGTCTGGAGACGCCACGTCTCAGACCGGTGGATTCAGGAGGTAGTGTCCTCCGGCTACAAGATAGACTTTGCTGTACGACCCCCTACCAGATTCGTTGGGTCCCGGATCCCACAGGATCCTGCCTCAGCTCAGGTCTTGTTACTGGCCGTGCAGGGCCTTCTGGATCTAGGGGTCATTTGCAAGGTCCCCTTAAGAGACAAGGGCATGGGGTTCTATTCCAACCTTTTCACAGTACCCAAGAAAGATGGGTCAGTCAGGCCCATTCTGGATTTAAAAATCCTCAACAAATTTGTCAAAAACAAACCTTTTCGTATGGAAACTCTGCGCTCGTCCATCGGCTCTCTGCGCCCAGGGGACTTTATGACGTCTGTAGACATCAAGGATGCTTACCTTCACGTTCTGGTGTTTCCAGGACACCAAAGGTTTCTCAGATTTGCACTGAAAGATCAGCATTACCAATTTGTGGCCTTGCCATTCGGCCTCACGTCGGCTCCCAGGGTGTTCACCAAGGTGCTGGCAGGGGTGATGTCCCTGTTAAGGCTAAAGGGCATACGTGTGCTGCCCTACCTGGACGATATACTCATCACCTCTCGGTCTCTGCGGCAGGCAGAGTTGGACACTCGGTTGGTAGTGTCCACCCTGGAGTCCTTCGGCTGGGTGATCAATTACCCCAAGTCCTCTCTGTCCCCCTCCTCGGTGACTCCGTTCCTGGGTATGATTCTGGATACAGTTCAGTCAAGGATATTCCTTCCTCAGCAGAAGGTGGAAGCTCTGACCACGCAGGCGAGGTCCCTGCTTTCGAGTCCACATCCCTCCATCCGGCAGGGAATGCAGTTGGTGGGCCTGATGGTGGCGAGCCTCGAGGCGGTGCCCTTTGCCCAGTTCCATTTGAGACCTCTGCAGCTTCACCTTCTGTCAGTTTGGGACAAGAATCCAGCGTCCTTGGACGAGGTCTGTGTGCTTCCCCCCTCGGTCAGACAATCCCTTGCGTGGTGGCTGGACCACCATAGGGGGCAGATCCTTCCTGGCCCCCTCCTGGGAGACGGTCACAACGGATGCCAGTCTGTCAGGTTGGGGGGGATTCTGGAAGTCCCTGCGTTTCCAGGGGAGGTGGGGCCCTCAGGAGGCCCATATACCCATCAATGTTTTGGAACTGAGGGCAGTCAGGTTGGTGCTGGAGCGATTGACCCATCACCTGAGGGGTCTGGCGGTTCAGGTACGCTCGGACAACAGAACGGCGGTTGCCTACATCAATCATCAGGGAGGGACCCGGAGCAAGGGGGGCTCTCCAGGAAGTATCTCTGATTCTAACATGGGCGGAGGCCAATGTCCAATGCATCTCGGCTGTCTACATTCCGAGGGCGGAGAATCTGCTAGCAGATGCTCTGAGCAGGGGGTCGTCCCGTCAGGGGGAGTGGTCCCTCTGCAACAGGGTATTCCAGTCCCTGTGTCACCGTTGGGGTCTACCAGATGTGGATCTGTTTGCATCCCGTCACAATCACAAGCTCCCGAACTTTGTATCCCTGTCTCAGGATCCTCTGGCTCTGGCCACGGATGCCCTGTCCATGTCCTGGAGGGAGTTTCGACTCCTGTACGTGTTTCCACCAATTCCTCTTCTGGGCAGAGTTCTGCGCAAGATTGCTCTGGAGGGGGTACCCGTGATTCTGGTGGCCCCCAGGTGGCCAAGAAGAGTGTGGTTCGCAGACATGGTTCAAATGGCAGTAGACCAGTACGATCTGCCAAGGTTGCCAGATCTTCTAACTCAGGGGTATCTACGCCATCCCAATTTACTAACTCTGGCTTTGACGGCTTGGCTATTGAAACCTCCATCTTGATGGAGAAGGGTTTGTCTGTCTCTGTGGTGGCTACTATGGTGCAAGCCAGGAAAAAGACTTCTTCTGCTATCTATTATAGAGTATGGCGTTCCTACATTTACTGGTGTGAGTCCAGGTCTCTTCCCTGCCGGGAATTCTTAGTCACTAGGGTGCTGGAGTTTTTACAACATGGTCTAGACTTAGGTCTCCAGCTTAGTACTCTGAAGGGTCAGGTTTCGGCCCTGTCTATCTTCTTTCAGAAGACTTTTGCCCAGCATCACCTGGTCAAGACCTTCTTTCAGGGGGTCACTCACGTGCGTCCCCCTCGAAAACCTATGGTACCTGTCTTGGATTTAAACTTGGTTTTGTCTGCCTTGCAGGGTGCTCCCTTTGAGCCTATTCAGGAGGCTGCTCTCGCTGTTCTCACTCTCAAGGTTGTCTTCCTGGTGGCTATCACTTCTGTTAGGCGTGTGTCTGAGTTGGCTGCTTTATCTATTCAGCCTCCGTACTATGAGAGACACCAGGATAAGGTGGTGTTCCGCTTCAAACCAGATTTTCTGCCTAAAGTTGTGTCTGCATTTCATTTGAACCAAGATATTGTCCTTCCTTCATTGTGTCCCAATCCTAGTAACCCCAAGGAGAGGGTTTTGCATTCCTTGGATGTGGTCAGGTGCTTGAAGTATTACCTGGTTGTCAGTAAGGCTTTCAGGAAGACTGATGCTCTCTTCGTTGTGCCTTCTGGGCCTAGGAAGGGTTTGGCTCCCGCCAAGTCTACCATCAGCAAATGGATTCGTCAGGCTGTGGTTCAGGCCTATTCCACTAAGGGGAAGCCCCCCCCCTTTCCATCTTACTGCTCATTCTACTCGTGCTATTGGGGCTTCTTGGACTTTCCAGCACCAGGCCTCTGTTGAACAAGTTTGCAAGGCCACTACTTGGTCTTCTGTTCATACCTTTACAAAGTTTTACAAGGTTGATGTTAGGGCCTCAGCTGATGCTGTGTTTGGCCGCAAGGTTTTGCAGGTGGCAGTAGTTTAAACTGCTTGCTGTTGCCTTTTCTGTTGGGGATCCCACCCTACTTTATGGACACTGCTATTGGATGTCCCATGTGTAAGTATTATATATGGAGCAGGACGTACTGTATGCTTAGAATAATACAATTCTGTGAAATACTCACCTGTAGAATTGGTATTATATGCATACAGTACATCCTGCTTCACCCTACCCTGGTTTTCACTTTGTTCTGGGTCCCCTGTATGGTAATTATCATTGTTATTATTGCCAGTTTTGGTGGTTGGTTTCTCCCGGCTTCTTTTTCTCACTGCTTTTCAATGCTGGGGATTTGTGCGAGGTCCTCCGGTATATGTAGGGCCGGGAGGAGCTTGTTTTCTTCATGTTCTGCAGTGCACGGCGCTGAAGGCGGAGGATTACCCACACGTTATGACTGTCTGGAGCAGGACGTGCTGTATGCATATAATATCAACTCTACAGGTGAGTACTTCACAGAGTTGTATTTATGCACTCCCCCGACACTACTACGCTGCGGGACTCTGAGGACCGGCGTGTTGACCAACTGGCATGTCATGCCTTTGCATTTGGGGGAGAGACACTGCGCCTGGTTTGCGCCTCAGCCATTACGGCAGTAGCGCTCAGGACTGTGGTTAGGAGTGCTCTCGAAGGCACAGATGAGTTGCTGCCAACGCTCTGTTCACCTGTGAGACTTTTGTTAGCATCGTCCGATGCAGACAGGATAAAGTTATTAAGATGTGTGCTAGATCTTCTGCTCTGGTGGTAGCCATACGCTGTGCGGTCTGGTTGCGCCAGTGGGCCGCTGACAACACCACCAAGAAGGCCCTTACGGGGCTTCCATTTAAGGGGCTGCGCCTGTTTGGAGATAAGTTAGACATCTTCGCCAAGGGAGGCAAGTTGCCCCAGTGCAGGCGACAGACTCGGCACTTTCGTGGCCCAAGCTCCCTATCAACCCCCTACCGTGGGGCTAAACAAGGCAGAGGGGTGTCCTTCGCTGGGTCCCGTGCAGATTCCTGGAACAGGAACAGAGGACGCCGTCCCGGTTCCTCCTGGGGTCCAAAGCCCCTCCCAAGACCCCCAGGCATGAAGGGGCGCCCTCGCCTGTCAGGGTGGGGGGGACGTCTGCAGCACTTCGAGCATGTCTGGAGACGCCACGTCTCAGACCGGTGGATTCAGGAGGTAGTGTCCTCCGGCTACAAGATAGACTTTGCTGTACGACCCCCTACCAGATTCGTTGGGTCCCGGATCCCACAGGATCCTGCCTCAGCTCAGGTCTTGTTACTGGCCGTGCAGGGCCTTCTGGATCTAGGGGTCATTTGCAAGGTCCCCTTAAGAGACAAGGGCATGGGGTTCTATTCCAACCTTTTCACAGTACCCAAGAAAGATGGGTCAGTCAGGCCCATTCTGGATTTAAAAATCCTCAACAAATTTGTCAAAAACAAACCTTTTCGTATGGAAACTCTGCGCTCGTCCATCGGCTCTCTGCGCCCAGGGGACTTTATGACGTCTGTAGACATCAAGGATGCTTACCTTCACGTTCTGGTGTTTCCAGGACACCAAAGGTTTCTCAGATTTGCACTGAAAGATCAGCATTACCAATTTGTGGCCTTGCCATTCGGCCTCACGTCGGCTCCCAGGGTGTTCACCAAGGTGCTGGCAGGGGTGATGTCCCTGTTAAGGCTAAAGGGCATACGTGTGCTGCCCTACCTGGACGATATACTCATCACCTCTCGGTCTCTGCGGCAGGCAGAGTTGGACACTCGGTTGGTAGTGTCCACCCTGGAGTCCTTCGGCTGGGTGATCAATTACCCCAAGTCCTCTCTGTCCCCCTCCTCGGTGACTCCGTTCCTGGGTATGATTCTGGATACAGTTCAGTCAAGGATATTCCTTCCTCAGCAGAAGGTGGAAGCTCTGACCACGCAGGCGAGGTCCCTGCTTTCGAGTCCACATCCCTCCATCCGGCAGGGAATGCAGTTGGTGGGCCTGATGGTGGCGAGCCTCGAGGCGGTGCCCTTTGCCCAGTTCCATTTGAGACCTCTGCAGCTTCACCTTCTGTCAGTTTGGGACAAGAATCCAGCGTCCTTGGACGAGGTCTGTGTGCTTCCCCCCTCGGTCAGACAATCCCTTGCGTGGTGGCTGGACCACCATAGGGGGCAGATCCTTCCTGGCCCCCTCCTGGGAGACGGTCACAACGGATGCCAGTCTGTCAGGTTGGGGGGGATTCTGGAAGTCCCTGCGTTTCCAGGGGAGGTGGGGCCCTCAGGAGGCCCATATACCCATCAATGTTTTGGAACTGAGGGCAGTCAGGTTGGTGCTGGAGCGATTGACCCATCACCTGAGGGGTCTGGCGGTTCAGGTACGCTCGGACAACAGAACGGCGGTTGCCTACATCAATCATCAGGGAGGGACCCGGAGCAAGGGGGGCTCTCCAGGAAGTATCTCTGATTCTAACATGGGCGGAGGCCAATGTCCAATGCATCTCGGCTGTCTACATTCCGAGGGCGGAGAATCTGCTAGCAGATGCTCTGAGCAGGGGGTCGTCCCGTCAGGGGGAGTGGTCCCTCTGCAACAGGGTATTCCAGTCCCTGTGTCACCGTTGGGGTCTACCAGATGTGGATCTGTTTGCATCCCGTCACAATCACAAGCTCCCGAACTTTGTATCCCTGTCTCAGGATCCTCTGGCTCTGGCCACGGATGCCCTGTCCATGTCCTGGAGGGAGTTTCGACTCCTGTACGTGTTTCCACCAATTCCTCTTCTGGGCAGAGTTCTGCGCAAGATTGCTCTGGAGGGGGTACCCGTGATTCTGGTGGCCCCCAGGTGGCCAAGAAGAGTGTGGTTCGCAGACATGGTTCAAATGGCAGTAGACCAGTACGATCTGCCAAGGTTGCCAGATCTTCTAACTCAGGGGTATCTACGCCATCCCAATTTACTAACTCTGGCTTTGACGGCTTGGCTATTGAAACCTCCATCTTGATGGAGAAGGGTTTGTCTGTCTCTGTGGTGGCTACTATGGTGCAAGCCAGGAAAAAGACTTCTTCTGCTATCTATTATAGAGTATGGCGTTCCTACATTTACTGGTGTGAGTCCAGGTCTCTTCCCTGCCGGGAATTCTTAGTCACTAGGGTGCTGGAGTTTTTACAACATGGTCTAGACTTAGGTCTCCAGCTTAGTACTCTGAAGGGTCAGGTTTCGGCCCTGTCTATCTTCTTTCAGAAGACTTTTGCCCAGCATCACCTGGTCAAGACCTTCTTTCAGGGGGTCACTCACGTGCGTCCCCCTCGAAAACCTATGGTACCTGTCTTGGATTTAAACTTGGTTTTGTCTGCCTTGCAGGGTGCTCCCTTTGAGCCTATTCAGGAGGCTGCTCTCGCTGTTCTCACTCTCAAGGTTGTCTTCCTGGTGGCTATCACTTCTGTTAGGCGTGTGTCTGAGTTGGCTGCTTTATCTATTCAGCCTCCGTACTATGAGAGACACCAGGATAAGGTGGTGTTCCGCTTCAAACCAGATTTTCTGCCTAAAGTTGTGTCTGCATTTCATTTGAACCAAGATATTGTCCTTCCTTCATTGTGTCCCAATCCTAGTAACCCCAAGGAGAGGGTTTTGCATTCCTTGGATGTGGTCAGGTGCTTGAAGTATTACCTGGTTGTCAGTAAGGCTTTCAGGAAGACTGATGCTCTCTTCGTTGTGCCTTCTGGGCCTAGGAAGGGTTTGGCTCCCGCCAAGTCTACCATCAGCAAATGGATTCGTCAGGCTGTGGTTCAGGCCTATTCCACTAAGGGGAAGCCCCCCCCCTTTCCATCTTACTGCTCATTCTACTCGTGCTATTGGGGCTTCTTGGACTTTCCAGCACCAGGCCTCTGTTGAACAAGTTTGCAAGGCCACTACTTGGTCTTCTGTTCATACCTTTACAAAGTTTTACAAGGTTGATGTTAGGGCCTCAGCTGATGCTGTGTTTGGCCGCAAGGTTTTGCAGGTGGCAGTAGTTTAAACTGCTTGCTGTTGCCTTTTCTGTTGGGGATCCCACCCTACTTTATGGACACTGCTATTGGATGTCCCATGTGTAAGTATTATATATGGAGCAGGACGTACTGTATGCTTAGAATAATACAATTCTGTGAAATACTCACCTGTAGAATTGGTATTATATGCATACAGTACATCCTGCTTCACCCTACCCTGGTTTTCACTTTGTTCTGGGTCCCCTGTATGGTAATTATCATTGTTATTATTGCCAGTTTTGGTGGTTGGTTTCTCCCGGCTTCTTTTTCTCACTGCTTTTCAATGCTGGGGATTTGTGGGAGGTCCCTGGGTATATGAAGGGCCGGGAGGAGCCTGTTTTTGCATGTCTGCAGTGCACAGCGCCATCTGGCGGAGGATAACCCATGTGTAAGTATTATATATGGAGCAGGACGTACTGTATGCGTATAATACCAATTCTACAGGTGAGTATTTCACAGAATTGTTTTTTTTTTTTTAAATTGCCGCCGTCGTGCGCTGACTTGGTTCCGCGCTTGGCGGCGGCATTACCTCAGGCGCTGGTGCGCCGTCATTGGCTGTTTGCACGTTCTGGCTTTGCGCTCTTCGGGGGGGGGGTGGGGTGCGGGCTCCGCGTCATCGCTGATACCGGCCCGCCCCTCGAGGTATACCGATACCATCTTTAACCTGCTTGGTTGGCCCATGCGCGACGGACCCCTACCTACCGCGGTCCGTAAGTGCCCTTTCGGGGGCGGCTTTATATCTTTCACTTTTGTTACTGTGTGCTTACAGGTCTTGTCTGCTTATGTCTTTCAGGCGGGGCGAACCCTTTTGGCTTTTCCCGGCCCTGTATTAGTATATAACTTGTAGGCCTTGTAAAAATAATACTCCCACTTCCCTAGCGGGTTATTGGGGCATCCGAGGTTGCTATATAGCGTTATTCCCTATCGGCATATAGCGCCGCTATAATCGCCATATGGAGGCATCCCAGGATAATGTATCCGGGGTCCCTTCGGGACAAGACCGGCTGTGTGTTGCGTGTGGGCAGCCTCATGCTGACGCTGACAAGGTGCGGGTCTGTGTACCCTGTGCTGAGCAGGTGCTTGCATTGCAATCTGGCCTGCCAGTGGCTGCACTTCGTTTCACTTCGCCTACTCCCCCAAGCTTAAACCTCACTACTACTGAGTTGCATAATAGTGGGGATTCTCAGCCTGATGTGTCTTCTAGACTGGCTACTGTTGAGCAGTTGATTGCTAAGTCCTTAGCGCGTAAGGCCCCTGATAAGAAGCGGCACTTAACGCCTAATGTCACTGTTTTCCCTATGGGAACTGAGGAGTTTATGAATCTTTGTGGCTATACCCCGTCTGATGAAGGGGAGCTCTTTTCTGACTCAGGCTCATCTGATGAGAGACCAAGGGGTCATGACCATTCTGGCTCTGACAGATTATTGACCCAGATCTTTGAGGTTCTGTCCATCTCTCTCCCTGTTGCGGCTCCCAGGCAAAGAGGGGAGCTTTTCCATACGGCAAAATCACGTTTGGAATTTCCCAAGCAGGCACATTTCCATAACCTTGTGCTCAAGGAATGGGAGCGCCCCAGTAAACTTCCGGGGTTCCAAAACGTTGGGATAGGAAGTATCCCTTTCCTGCTGAGGTGGTTAAATGTTGGTCATCCCCCCCCCCCCCCCCCCCCCGAGGTGGATGCCCCGATCCTAGGGCTATCTTAACACCTCTGTCATGCATTCCCCTGACTCCACTATGCTGCGGGATGCTGAGGACCGGCGCATTGACCAGCTGGCATCCCACGCCTTTGCTTGTGCGGGGACGGCGCTGCGCCCGGTCTGTGCCTCTGCCATTACTGCTGTGGCCACTAGAACCCTTATCAGAAATATGCTTGATAGTGCCCCTGATGATTTGCCTTGTGAGGTATTTAATGCACTCTCAAGTTGTGATGTTTTTGTAAATTTTGTCCTGTCAGCATTGGATAACACCATCAGAATGTATGCCAGAACTTCTGCCCTCGTGGTAGCTATACGCCACTCGGTTTGGCTGCGCCAGTGGGCTGCTGA
Source organism: Gastrophryne carolinensis (assembly GCA_027917425.1). Lineage (NCBI taxonomy): Eukaryota > Metazoa > Chordata > Amphibia > Anura > Microhylidae > Gastrophryne > Gastrophryne carolinensis. The sequence continues at coordinate 72,017,449 of CM051239.1, forward strand.
CAACGCTGCCAAGAAGGCCCTCACTGGGTTCCCCTTTAAAGGACTGCGCCTGTTTGGGGACCGCCTGGACCTTTTGCTAAGGGAGGCAGGCTACCCCAGCGCAGGCGTCAATCTAGGCCCTTTCAGGGTCAGGGTTCCTTCTCCTCCCCTTACCGTGGTGCCAGACAGGGGAGGGGGGTTTCCTTTCCTGGGACCCGGGGAGATTTCTGGGGCAGGGGCAGAGGATGTGGGCATCCTGGCCCTTCCTGGGGTCCCAAAGCAAAATCTTCCCCCAAGCCCCCTCAGGCATGATGGGGTGCCCTCAACCATCCGGGTGGAGGGGGGGGGGGGCGGCTGCAGCACTTTGCTCACATCTGAAGGCTTCATGTCTCAGACTGATGGATTAAGGAGGTAGTGTCCTCCGGTTACAAGATAGTTTGCTGCCTGTCCCCCTCCAAGATTCATCAGATCCCGGATTCCTCAGGACCCTGTGTCGGCTCAGGAGCTAGTGCAAGCAGTGCAAGGCCTCCTGGAGCTGGGGGTCATCGGCCAGGTCCCCTTAAGAGAAAAAGGCAAGGGCTTTTATTCCAACCTATTCACAGTACCCAAAAAAGATGGTTCAGCCAGGCCCATCCTGGACTTGAAGATCCTCCAACAGGTTTGTCAGGGGCAGGCGCTTTCGCATGGAAACTCTGCGCTCTGCCATCAGTTCCCTGCGCCAAGGGGATTTAATGACTTCTGTGGACATCAAAGATGCTTATCTTCATATTCCTGTGTTCCCAGGTCATCAAAAGTTCCTCAGGTTCGCTCTGATGGATCAACACTACCAGTTTGTGGCCATGCCCTTTGGCCTCACTTCAGCTCCCAGGGTGTTCACCAAGGTGCTGGCTGGCGTGATGTCTCTGCTCAGGTGTCATGGCGTCCACGTGCTTCTCTATCTGGACGACATTCTCATCACTTCCCAGTCTCTACATCAGGAAGAGTTGGATACTCAGCTGGTGGTGTCCACTCTGGAGTCATTTGGACCCCAAGTCCTCACTGTCCCCTTCCTTGGTAACTCCATTCCTAGGAATGAATCTGGATACAGTTCAGGCAAGGATCTTCCTTCCTCAGCAGAAGGTGGACAGTCTGATTGCACAGGCTCAGTCCCTCCTAGCTTGTCCCCATCCCAGGCAGGGGATGCAGCTGGTGGGCCTGATGGTGGCATGCTTTGAAGCGGTCCCTTATGCTCAGTTCCACTTGAGGCCTCTGCAACTTCACCTATTGTCAGTATGGGACAAGGACCCAGCGTCCCTGGACAGGGTCTGTGTGCTCTCCCCCCTGGTCAGGAGGTCCCTCTCGTGGATGGACTCAAGGAACCTGTTGGGGGGCAGATCCTTCCTTGCCCCTTCCTGGGAGGCGGTCACCACAGATGCCAGTCTGTCAGGTTGGGGGGGTTTCTGGAAGCCCCTGCGGTTCCAATGTCTTGGAACTGCGGGCGATCAGGCTAGTTCTGGCTCACTTGACTACTCACCTTCGGGGCCTGCCTGTTCAGGTGCGCTCGGATAACCAGACAGCAGTTGCCTACATCAATCATCAGGGAGGGACCCGGAGCAAGGGAGCCCTCCAGGAAGAGTCTCTGATCCTGACTTGGGTGGAGGCCAATTTCCCCTGCATATCAGCTGTGTACTTCCCGGGGGTGGAACAGGGTGTTTCAATCTCTGTGTCACCGTTGGGGCCAACCAGATGTGGATCTGTTTGCGTCCCGCCACAATCACAAGCTCCCAGCTTGTCTCTGTCCCAGGATCCTCTGGCCCTGACCTCGGATGTGCTAGCAATGTCATGGCAGGACTTTCAGTTCCTGTATGTCTTCCCTCCAATCCCCCTGCTGGGCAGGGTTCTGCGCAAGATTGCTCTGGAAGGGGGGGCCAGCAATTCTGGTGGCCCCCAGGTGGTCAAGAAGAGTGTGGTTCGCAGACGTGGTGCAACTGGCTGTAGATCAGTACGCTCTGGCCTTGGTGCCAGATCTGCTCACTCAGGGCTCACTACGCCATCCCAATTTACAAAATCTGGCTTTGACGGCTTGGCTGCTGAAACCTCCATCTTGATGGAGAAGGGGCTGTCTTCCTCGGTTGTGGATACTTTGATTAAAGCTAGGAAGAAGTCTTCCTCTTCCATTTATTACAGGGTTCGGCGTGCCTACATTGACTGGTGTGAGTCTGTCTCTTCCCTGTCGTGTGTTCTCTATTCCCAGGATTCTGGAGTTCCTGCAGCATGGGTTGGAGATGAGACTCCAGCTCAGTACTCTGAAGGGTCAGGTTTCAGCCCTGGTTATTTTCTTCCAGAAGTCCTTTGCTCGGCACCCTCTGATCAGGACTTTTTTCCAGGGGGTCACTCATGTGCGCCCCCCAGGTAAGCCTATGTTACCGGTTTGGGATCTGAACTTGATACTGTCAGCCTTGCAGGGTGCTCCCTTTTAACCTGTGCAGGATGCTGCCTTGGCCATTCTTACGCTCAAGGTTGTATTTCTGGTGGCTATCACTTCGGTCAGGCGTGTGTCTGAGTTGGCGGCGCTTTCCATTCAGCCCCCCTACTATGAGACCAGGACAAGGTGGTGTTTCGTTTCAAATCTGACTTTCTGCCTAAGGTAGTGTCTGCCTTTCATTTGAATCAGGATATTCTTCCTCCTTTGTGCCCTAATCTTAGCAGTGGTAAGGAGAGGGTTTTGCACTCTTTGGATGTGGTTAGGTGTCTGAAGTACTATCTGGTGGCTACTGTACCTTTCAGGAAAACTGATGCTCTTTTTGTGGTCCCTTCTGGTCCTAGGAAGGGTTTGGCTCCTGCCAAGTCTATCAGCAAGTGGATTTGTCAGGTTGTGATTCACGCCTACTCTACTAAGGGGAAGAATCCTCCCTTCCGCCTTACTGCTCATTCCACTCGTGCTATTGGTGCCTCTTGGGCTTTTCAGCACCAGGCTTCTGTTGAACAAGTTTGCAAGGCCGCTACTTGGTCTTCTGTTCATACCTTTTCAAAGTTTTACAAGGTTGATGTTAGGGCCTCAGCTGATGCTGCTTTTGGCCGAAAGGTTCTGCAGGCGGCAGTGGTTTAAACTGTCTGCTGCTGCTTTTTCTTGAGGATCCCACCCTACTTTATGGACACTGCTATTGGATTTCCCAACTGTAAGTATTGGATTTGGAGCAGGACGTACTGTATGCTAAGAATAATACAATTCTGTGATTACTCACCTGTAGAATTGGTATTATGAGTATACAGTACGTCCTGCTCCAACCCACCCTTGTTTTGCATTATCTTGGATCCCGTATGGTGATTGTTATCATTATAGTTGATAGTTTGGATTGTTTAATTCTCGCGGCTTCTCATTAACTGCTTTTCAATGCTGGGGATTTGTGGGAGCTCCCCGGGCTGGGAGGAGCCTATTTTCGATGTCTCTGCAGTCCAGCGCCATCTGGCGGAGTATATCCCAACTGTAAGTATTAAATTTGGAGCAGGACGTACTGTATATTCATAATACCAATTCTACAGGTGAGTAATCACAGAATTGTATTCTTTTCGCATAGCCCGTAGGGCGTGGTTTCCGAAATTTCAAAGTTATTCTTGCCCCATTGGAAAAATGCTGCACATGTGCAGGTGATATTTTTTTTTTTTTTTTTATGGTAGATTGGGGCAAATATTTTTAGTGCACTTTTTTGTCAAAATGAAAAGGTTCACCGAAATGCAGACTGCAATTCACATTTAGTGAAGTTGAACTTCACTAAATCTTGACCTTCAATAGATTATGCAGGGGATTCCTTTAAGCGTACCAAAACTCACATTTTAACTAGCATCCTCTGAATTGTTCCTCCCATGAAGAGCACCTTTTGCTAATCTTCTCTGCTCCCTTTTTACTCTAATCCCAGTTAATTTTGCCTGCTTTATCTATAAATCTCTGCCTCCTCCATTCATTTTCATTATTGTGTGTGGCAATGTCATTGATATGTGACTGATCACCTGCCAGCGAGAGACTGCAATAAAACGGCTTCCAGGACAAATCAAAAAGTGGACATATCCATTTCTAGTTCTACATCCTAACAAGAGTATCCGCAAGGATTTGACCAAATGTATTTCACTTGTTCAGTGGGTTTTGGTCCCCTTCTTATATCCTGCATGCTTGGTAGCATATACATTTGCACATACATACACAACTTCCATCTGCCCATATGAAGTATTCTTATAAAACACCGCTTCCTGTTTAGTCTCCGATCAGCTTCCATGGAAAGAGATTGAAACTTGGACCAGCTATAAGAAAGCAAAGCACCTGTAAGTACCATTTAAGTTGTTTTACTACATTCAACTCTATAGGTAGATCACTTACGTATATGTTATGCTTTTAGGTGCACACATCCAACCAAGGACTTTGGTGCTGAATTCACCAACGCCACAGTATCCCAGTGTTTGGACCACACCCATGACCGATTCCTATGTACAGCCCACGCCAATGTTTAGTCCTGTTACTCACTATTTGCAGGTGAGAAAGTATAAAAAAATAAATTCCAAGTATGTCACACACCCCGCTTCCACTATTCATGAAATATGGGTTATGGTCCAGTAGAGGGCGAACTTCTGCAGAGATGAAAGTAAAAAAGAAGCCCCTCCCGGTCCATAAATACTTCCCACACATTCCCCAGTTCCTTCTGTGCAGGACGGCGAGCAAGTCAGAAGATGTATGCTGCTCTTCCTTGCAGGTAAGCCGGGCTTGCACCCGGCCATTTATTATAAGCATACAGCACGTCCTGCTCCAGTAATAGTAATAACATGTGGGTAATCCTCCGCCTCCGGCGCCGTGCACTGCATATACCGAGGGACCTCCCACAAATCCCCAGATTTCTCTGCAGTGCTGGAACTGCGAAGACATGAAGTATCACGCTCTCGCAGGCAAGTGGGGCTTGACAGCCCGAGGCCCTGCGGGACTATTTCCACCCGTCCTCATTGTGAATTAATGCCTCCCAGCCTGGGCTGCGTTGGTCTGGTGAAGGTAGGCAGCACCTAGTGTGCTTACGGAGCTAGTCTCCACCGCAATCCCCCACCATAGGGTAGGCGGTTAAGGCGAATGGTGAGCCTTCAGTTGGATGCCCCTCCCGCACCAGTGCCCCCGTGTCCCATCTAACGGTGAACCCTCTATTCGGGTCACCTTCCTCCCCAGATTCCCCTGTTAGGGGGGGGGAGATGTGTTTGATGGCCTATCCTTGCCCTAATTACACTATAGATGGCTTACCGCTACCGGGTGTCGGAGCGCGCTTCACATTTTAGTTTTTTAACTAACCGCAGCGTTTTACTGTTCTCTATGGCGCATACGGCAGCCCTGTTCGGGGAAGCTACAGCGTTTTCTATCTCCTTATTCACTCTATCAGACGTTTTCTCTGAAGTGATGCTGACGTATCTACTGTTCTCTCCTGATTGGCTGCGTGCCTTCGAGCTTCACGCTTCGGGGGGGGGGGGGGCGTGGTTCGGTCTGGCGCCCTGCTCTGGCCCGCCCTTCGAGGTTCGCTGGGCGCCATTTCCTTCTCGCATGCACGTGGTGAAGACTGTCCTCCCTTCGCAGACCTGTAACTGCCCTCATGGGCGATCTTTTCCCTAGCTTGCTTCTTCGTGCTCGGCTCTGACATCCCTGTTCCCCTTGTGTCTTTCAGACAGCGGTCCTCGGTGGCTTCTCCCGGCCCGACGTAGCGCCCGGTCCAGACCATTTTTCAGAAATTACTCCCACTTCCCAGCGGGTTATTGGGGCATCCAGGGTTGCTTAAAGCGTCAATCCCTACTGGCATATTGAATTTAATAATCACCATATGGAGGCATCCCAGGATATTGTGAACGGGGTCCCCTTGGGACAAGCCCGTCTGTGTGCAGCTTGTGGGGTTTTACCTAGCAGCGGTGACAATGTACGGGTCTGCGTCCCTTGTGCCCAGCAGGCGCTAGCCGGTCTCCCCACCTCTTCCGAGGCTGGGCCTGCACCTCGCCTTACTTCCCCTATTCCCCCAAGCTTGAGCTTAACCCCCAATACTAGTGGGGATTCTTACGCTGAATTGGCCTCTAGATTGGCTAGTGTGGAAAACTTCATCGCTGGCTCCTTGGCGCGCAAGGCTACTGCCAAGAGGCGTCATTTGAATCCTGAGTCTACTATTCTCCCTGTAGAATCTGATGATTTACTGCTTTCCTATGCACAGTCCCCATCAGAGGAAGGGGAACTGCTCTCTGACTCAGGGTCCTACGAGGACGAGTCCAGGAGTCAGGAGGAGTCTGGTTCTGATCATTGGTCCCAGGACGACATTGATAGACTGCTGTCCCAGATCTTTGTGTTATCCCTCTCTCCCCCTCTCGCGGCCCCTCGGCAGAGGGGTGATCTGTTTCATACTGCTAGGGTGCGGTTGGAGTTTCCCGAACAAACTCATTTTAATAGCCTAGTGCTGAAAGAATGAGAACATCCCAGCAAACTCCAGGGGATTCCTAAAGCTGTGGATAAGAAGTATCCATTTCCTGCCGATCTGGTTAATTGTTGGACATCACCGCCCGAGGTCGATGCCCCAATTCTGAGTCTAACACCTCCATTATGCACTCCCCTGACACTACTACGCTGCGGGATTTAGAGGATCGGCGAGTTGATCAATTGGCATGTCATGCCTTTGCATTTGGGGGAGCGTCGCTCCGCCCGGTTTGCGCCTTAGCCATCACGGCGGTGGCGCTCAGGGCGGTGGGATTCTGGAAGTCCTTGCGCTTCCAGGGGAGGTGGGGCCCTCAGGAGGCCCATCTTCCTATCAATGTCCTGGAACTCAGGGCGGTCAGGTTGGTGCTGGAACTATTGACCCAGCACCTGAAGGGTCTGGCGGTTCAGGTACGCTGAGACAACAGGACGGCGGTAGCCTACATCAATCAGGGAGGAACCCGGAGTATGGGTGCTCTCCGGGAGGTGTCTGATTCTAACATGGGCAGAGACCAATGTACAATGCATCTCGGCTGTCTACATTCCGGGGGCGGAGAATCTGCTAGCAGATGCTCTGAGCAGGGGGTCGTCCCGTCAGGGGGAATGGTCCCTCTGCGACAGGGTATTTCAGTCCCTGTGTCACCGTTGAGGTGTGCCAGACGGGTATTTCAGTCCCTGTGTCACCGTTGAGGTGTGCCAGACGTGGATCTCTTTACGTCACGTCACAATCACAAGCTACCGAGCTTTGTATCCCTGTCTCAGGATCCTCTGGCTCTGGCCACGGATGCCCTGTCAATGGGTGCTGGTGGCCCCAAGGTGGCCAAGAAGAGTGTGGTTCGCAGATGTGGTTCAAATGGCAGTAGATCAGTAAGATCTGCCAAGGTTGCCAGATCTTCTAACTCAGGGGTCTTTACGCCATCCCAATTTACTAACTCTGGCTTTGACGGCTTGGCTATTGAAACCTCCATCTTAATGGAAAAGGGTTTGTCTGTCTCTTTGGTGGCTACTATGGTGCAAGCCAGGAAAAAGACTTCTTCTGCTATCTATTATAGAGTATGGCGTTCCTACATTTACTGGTGTGAGTCCAGGTCTCTTCCCTGCCGGGAATTCTTAGTATCCAGGGTGCTGGAGTTTTTACAACATGGTCTAGACTTAGGTCTTAAGCTTAGTACCTTGAAGGGCCAGGTTTCGGCCCTGTCTATCTTCTTTCAGAAGACCTTTGCCCAGCACCCTCTTATCAAGACCTTCTTTCAGGGGGTCACTCATATGCGTCATCCTCGGAAACCTATGCCCTAGACTAGCCCACAAAGTCCCTATAAAATTAAACTGCACACCACCATTATATAGAAAAATATATGTATGAATTTATTAAATCTTCCTTAGAACAACAAAAACATCACAAGACTTGATTAAAAAACATATACACAATTGTTGGGGGAATGGGGAAGTCCGATTTAAGAGCTATTAATGATCATCTAACACATAAATATGAATTCATTAATCAATGTATTTGGTATCTAAAATAACCTTGACCTTAAATGGCTTATATGGTGGCGTGTGAAGATGAAAAGTGTATAAGTGCACAGAGGTACAGAAAGAAAAAAAGAAAAATAGGCTGAAATTAATACAATGTGGTAGAGTGCCAAGTGCCTAAGTGACAAAAAGGGTAAGAAAGAGTGTCAAAATTCATTAGTGCTGTGATAGACAGTGCACATAAAAGATAAGTGAATGGAAAAGTGCTCAGCCTAATGTAAATGAAATAGTGCACATGCCAGCATAATAGCCACAAAATCAACAATGAAAATCACTTATTAGACCATAAACATCACCAATCCTAGAGCTCCGGACCCCCCCGAGACCGCAACTATGCACCGACGCGTTGCGTGGTACGCACCTGTGACCACGTGTGTAACAACCGCTGCTGCCCCTCCATGTCCCGCGGGCCGGCGCGCATCGGCAATGACGTCACCGAGCCGCGTCGCCCATAGACGCAAATGCCGAGGCACGCATGCGCCCGGGGGAGGGCAGGGGCGCGGGTGCCCGACGCACAGTCGCGCAGCCGCACTGATTTTTTCTTTCTGTACCTCTGTGCACTTATACAGTTTTCATCTTCACACGCCACCATATAAGCCATTTAAGGTCAAGGTTATTTTAGATACCAAATACATTGATTAATGAATTCATATTTATGTGTTAGATGATCATTAATAGCTCTTAAATCGGACTTCCCCATTCCCCCAACAATTGTGTATATGTTTTTTAATCAAGTCTTGTGATGTTTTTGTTGTTCTAAGGAAGATTTAATAAATTCATACATATATTTTTCTATATAATGGTGGTGTGCAGTTTAATTTTATAGGGACTTTGTTTGCTTGTCTAGGGCTTTAGGTCTAGTCTTTAGGTCATTGTCCCTATCTTACTAGCACCCTCTAGTATTTTGATATCAACAATTCAAGCGGTGCACACCTTTTCCCCCCCTTGTTTCTTTTGTATCCTCGGAAACCTATGGTTCCTGTTTGGGATCTGAACTTGGTGTTGTCGGCCCTGCAGGGGGCGCCTTTTGAGCCTATTCATGAGGCCGCTCTCGCTGTGCTCACGCTCAAGGTTGTCTTCCTTGTAGCTATCACTTCGGTTAGACGTGTGTCTAAGTTGGCTGCCTTGTCTATTCAGCCTCCCTACTTTGAGAGACACCGGGATAAGGTGGTGTTTCGTTTCAAGCCAGACCTTCTGCCTAAGGTTGTGTCTGCATTTCATTTGAATCAAGATATTGTACTTCCTTCCTAGTGCCCTAATCCTAGTAACCCTAAGGAAAGGGTTTTGCATTCCTTGGATGTGGTCAGGTGTGTCAAGTCTTACCTGGTTACCACTCAGGCCTTTAGGAAGACGGATGCTCTCTTCGTTGTGCCTCATGGGCCTAGGAAGGGTTTGGCTCCCTCCAAGTCTACCATCAGTAAATGGATTCGTCAGGCTGTGATTCAAGCCTATACTGCTAAGGGGGAGACTCCCCCCTTTCATCTTACTGCTCATTCTACTAGAGCTGTTGGGGCTTCTTGGGCTTTTCAGCACCAGGCCTCTGTGGAGCAAGTTTGCAAGGCCGCTACTTGGTCTTCTGTTCATACCTTTACAAAGTTTTACAAGGTTGATGTTAGGGCCTCAGCTGACGCTGTGTTGGGCCGCAAGGTTTTGCAGGTGGCAGTAGTTTTAGACTGCTTGCTGTTGCCTTCTGTTGGGGATCCCACCCTTCTTTATGGACACTGCTATTGGATGTCCCACATGTTATTACTATTACTGGAGCAGGACGTGCTGTATGCTTAGAATAATACAACTCTGAAGTACTCACCTGTAGAGTTGATATTATATGCATACAGCACGTCCTGCTCCACCCCACCCTGTTTTCACCTTGTTCTGGATCCCCTGTTGGTGATTGTTATCTTTGATAGTTTTGCCAGTTTTGGGTGGTTGTTTCTCCTGGCCTCTCTTTCTCACTGCTTTTCAATGCTGGGGATTTGTGGGAGGTCCCTCGGTATATGTAGGGCCGGGACGAGCTTGTTTTCGACATGTCTGCAGTGCACGGTGCCGGAGGCGGAGGATTACCCACATATTATTACTATTACTGGAGCAGGATGTGCTGTATGCATATAATATCAACTCTACAGGTGAGTACTTCAGAGTTGTATTTTTGCCCTGTTTCTGCCCTGACCTTTATATTTTAAGTCCTTTACTAGCCTCGCAGCCTCGGCTGCAGGTCCAGGGGAGGGTAGGAATCGCCCTAATAGGTGCCTATGGAGCCATGCTCCCCCGTGAGACCCCACACAAGGGGTCCCCATTTACTTCCCTTACACTTTACGGTGAAGGGTTCTCCCCCTTCCGGGTCCCCTCCACTAACCCTCCGGGGGGGGGGGATGACTTTGTTCTGTGGTTATTCTAAGTATGTCACACATCCCGCTTCAAGACATTCATTACATGTGGGTATACTGACCTGTAGATGGTGATCTTGCAGAGATGTCAATAAAAAAAGTAAGACCCTCCCGGTCCATAAATACCTGGGACCTCCTACTCATTCCCCAGTCTTTCATCTCCGCAGACGGCGAGCAAGTCAGAAGATGGATGTCTCCTCCTTTTAGGTAGCCGGGAGGACTCCCGGCCCTCTATTTGATCTATTCCTGCCCGGATTCTTTATTGATTTTACTGCCTCCCAGCCTAGGCTGCTGGTCCGGGCAATAGATGGCACCCTAGGTGCTCAGGAGCTATGCTCTGCCGTGAGACCCCATAACAAGGGGTAGGCGGCTAACCGGGTTGGTGACCCCAGTTTGGGATGCCCTGTCCCTTGGCCTCCCACCCTAGCATGGATTCCCCCTCTCCCGGATACCCTTAGAGGGGGGGCCTGATCCCTTATAGATTCATACCTCAGGGCGGGGGGCCTGGCGCTCGCGCGAACGCCTACGGCCCGCCCCCGTGCTGCGGGCGCCGCGGTTCAGGTCCCGGCTTCTGGCCGGGAGGGGCTGGGCGCGACGCGCGATCCGCAGGCCTGCTCGCCCTCCCTCTTCCTCTGCCTACGCGCCTTTTCCTTCCTTGCCGTGCGTGCGTGACGGTTGGTTAGTGGCCTGTGACCCATTAGTTATTCTCAGTGTGTCACACACCCCGCTTCCCCTTTAATTCTTACGATCGGGTTACTCCACCGGCAGGTGGCGAAGTTGCAGAGAGAAGTCTTGAAAACTAGCCCCTTCCAGCCTACATATACCTGGGACCTCCCACTTAACACCCAGTGTTTTCTCTCTGCAAGATGCGACAAGACAGAAGAAAGAAGTCTCCTGCTTGCAGGTAGCCGGGGTCAGACCCCGGCATCCCCTTTTGGTCTATTTCTGCCCAGCTGCTTGTTTTGAGTGTGCCTTGCATGCATGTGTGTTTACATCCTTGCTGTATGTTTTAAGCACTGTTTATAGCTTGTGGGGCCGGCGCTGCGGTCTAACCGCAGGTGTTCCTCTGCGGGGGCTCCTTTTTTCCGGGTGTCCATGGTGGTTTAGTGGTGATGTATGTTTACTCTGGGGCGGCCGGGTGCCTTGTGTGTTTGCGGGCACCCGCCTCGCTCATGCGGCATCGCCATTAGGCGAAGCCGCGGTGCTCGTCTCTAGGGGACGGGGCCGCGTTGACGCGACCCGCGCTGTGCTGACGGGGCGGGGCCGGAGCGTTTCGCGCTCTTTGTCCGACCCGCCCTGCTTCTTCCCTCCTCCGGAGTTGCTGCAGCTGTGTGCACGATTGGCCTGTGTCCGGGCCGGGAGGGCTCTAAAGCTTGCGCAAGTATAATCTTTGCCTTTTGCCTGTTGTCATGCAGTTCTGTACTTTTTTCATGCAGTATATATATATTCCTATGGGGCTGATTGTCATATGGTTGTAAATACTCATAGGATTGGTTGTACTGGCTCATCACTGTGATAATGCACTTTTTATAAATGCCTTTGGGGTATGAAGGGCTGCATGTTAATTCTAGAAATCTTCAGATATATATTTATTTATATACATATTCATATATATGTGTTTTTCAGTATACCTTGTTTGTTTCAATGTATAGTGTCTGTATGTTTGCTTGCAGCAGGCCTTTTATTATATTCTCTGGGGGCTGATTGTGGTCTCTTTTCTTACAGGTCCGGGGATTTCCGCGCTGCGGTGGGCACGGTCTGATATATCTGGCTAGTCTTATTAGGTTAAAAATCCTCCCACTCCCGTGACTTTAATTATTAAAGGGGCATCCCGGGTTGCTTAATGCGTAAATCCCTGGATTATTGCGAATGCCATAAATTTCACCATATGGAGGCTTCCGACGTTACCGGAAATGGCTCTTCGGGGCTATCCAGGCTGTGTGGGGGGTTGTGGGGCTCCGCTCCCAGGCGATGATGTCATAATATGTATTCCATGTGCACAGCAGAATATTGCGCGCCAGTCCAGCACTCCAGCTTCTGGCTCCGTGCAACTTCCGTCATCTCCTAACCCCCCCCCCCCACCTATTCCGGACCCCGTGTGACATTGTCAAAGGTGGGGATTCGCAATCCGAGGTGTGTGCACGATTGGCCAGCCTCGAGAAAATAGTTTCAGCCGCGGTGGCTTAGAAGGCTACGGCTAAGCGGAAGCACCTTTCTCTGGCATCGCCTGTTCCGGAGGATGAGGTATTCGAAATATTGGATTGGTCCGATTGTCCCCCGGCTGAGGAGGGGGAGCTCCTAGAGGAGTCGGACGAGCCTGTAGACCAGCAATTGGCTGGTACCGCTGGCGACCAGGCTGCGGGGGTGTTCCTGGACACTCCTTCCATTTTTGGCTCAAATGTTTGAGGCTTTGGATCCACCTGAGGCGGTCCCCCCGTCAAAGGGTGAGTTGTTTGATGTGCCCCAGCCGCGTTTGGTGTTTCCCAGGCAACAACACTTTGTGAGGGTTGTCCTTAAGGAATGGGAACAACCCACGCGCCTTGTTGGAGTTCCTCCTAGTTGGGATAAGCGTTATCCCTTTCCGGAGGATTTGGTGAAGCTTTGGTCTGTTCCCCCTGACGTCGAAGCCCCCGTGTTGGGGCTGTCTAACTCGGCTGTGTTGCACTCCCCTGACACTACTACCATTAAGGATGGTGAGGATCGTCGGATTGATCAATTGGCTCGCCATGGTTTTATCAGTGCTGGATCTGCACTGCGGCCGGTTTGTGCTTCGGCGCTTCTTCTGATGGCTGTTAGGTCCATTATTAGAGATTTGTACGCAGATCTTGATTCCACTTGTGATGAGTTCGGTTCTCTCAAGCAGTGTGAGTCGTTTATTTCCTTTGTCTAGACCGCCCAGGACGATGCGCTTGCGATGTGTAGCAGGACCACGGCACTGTTGGTTGCTATTCGTCGGGTCAGTGTGGCTGCGCTATTGGACGGCAGACTTTAACTCTAAGAAGTCGCTTACAGCTCTTCCTTTTGTAGGTTTGCGCCTGTTTGGCGACAAATTGGATTCAGTTACCAAGCGTGTTAAGTTGCCTCAACGCAAGAAGCCGCGTTGTTCCTTTCGGGGAGCGGCTTCCTTTAGTCCCTCCTTTCAGGGAGCCAGAGCGGGCAGAGGGGCCTCCTTTCCCGCTACCAGGGGTGCAGGTTGGACCCGGGGGAGGGGCCGTGGCCGTCCTGGTCAGTCCTGGGGCGCCAAGCCCAAGCCTGCTGGTAAGCCCGCTCAGCAATGAGGGGGTGCCCTCACCCGTGCGGGTGGGGGGACGATTGCGACACTTCTACCTGGTTTGGGACCAGGAGGTTCCGGACAGATGGATCCGGGAGGTGGTGTCGTCCGGTTACAAGCTGGAGTTCGAGTCTCGCCCTCCTTCACGGTTTTTCCGGTCTCGGGTTCCCACCGATCCTTTGGCCGCGCAGGGGCTCCTGGCGTCGGTGAAGAATCTTCTGGAAATGGCGGTCATCCGGCCGGTGCCGCGCTTGGAGGTGGGCCTAGGGTTTTACTCCAATCTTTTCACTGTCCCCAAGAAAGACGGGTCGGTTTTCCCCCGTTCTGGATCTGAAGTTCCTCAACAGGTTCATCCGTACTCGGAAGTTTCGCATGGAAACTCTGCGATTGGCCATCGGTTCTCTTCGACAGGGGGACTTCATGACGTCCATAGACATCAAGGATGCTTACCTTCATGTTCCCATCTGCCAGGCTCATCAACGTTTTCTTCGGTTCGTAATGAAGGATCGGCATTTTCAATTCGTGGCACTTCCGTTTGGCCTTACCTCGGCTCCAAGAGTGTTCACCAAGGTGATGGCAGGGGTGATGGCCATTCTCAGATCTCAAGGCATTCGCGTCGTACCTTATCTGGACGACCTTCTCATCATGGCTCCTTCTCTCAATCAATCGGAGACGGACACCAGGAAGGTGGTCTCCACGCTGGAAAGCATCGGTTGGGTGATCAACTTTCCCAAGTCCTCCCTCGCTCCGGCCAGGGTGGTGTCCTTTCTGGGAATGCAGTTGGATTCTTGTCAACACGGGGGGGTTTCTGCCTCAATCCAAGATTTGTCGGATTCAGGAATTGGCTCGGTTCCTTCTTTCCAATCCTCGTCCATCCGTCTGGGGATGAGACTGGTAGGGTTGATGGTTGCCTCTTTCGAAGCAGTTCCTTTTGCTCAGTTTCACACAAGGACGCTTCAGCTTCATCTGTTGGCGTCTTGGGACCGGCGACCACGGTCGTTGGATCGCCCCTTCCATTTGTCCTCCCGGGTCCGGCAGTCCCTTCAATGGTGGTTGGTCTCGACCAATCTCTTGAGGGGCAGGTCTTTCCTGACTCCTCTCTGGGAAATTGTCACCACGGACGCCAGTATTTCGGGATGGGGGGGGATTCTGGAAGGATGTTCAGTTTCGGGGGCAGTGGGGACCTCGAGAGGCCCACTTGCCCATCAATGTTCTGGAACTGAGAGCCATCCGTCTGGTTCTCATTCATTTGACTCGGCATGTTCTGGGCCTTCCGGTTCAGGTTCGTTCGGACAATCGGTCGGCGGTTTCTTACATCAATCATCAGGGAGGGACTTGCAGTCTGGGTGCCCTCAGAGAGGTGTCCCTGATCCTGACCTGGGCGGAGGCCTATGTTCCTGGTCTCTCGGCAGTTTACATTCCGGGTGTGGAAAACAGGGAAGCGGATCTGTTGAGCAGGTGTTCTTCCCGTCTGGGAGAATGAGCTCTCCATCCTCAAGTTTTTCGGTCGCTGTGTCTCCGGGGGGGGGGGGACACCGGAGGTGGACCTGTTTGCCTCTCGTCACAATTGCAGGCTTCCGACCTTCGTGTCGCTCTCCCAGGATCCTCTGGCTCTGGCGGTGGATGCCATGTCCCTGAGCTGGGGGATCTGGGGTTTCTGTTCCCTTTTCCTCCGATACCCATGCTAGGCAAGGTGGTATGGAAGCTGGCTCTGGAAAGGGTGTCCGCCATTCTCGTGGCTCCAAGGTGGCCAAGGCGAGGTATGGTTTGCAGAAATCGTTTGTCGGTGGATCAGATCGTTCTGCCTCTTCGGCCCGATCTGCTCACTCAGGGTCGGCTGTGTTACCCCAATTTACCAACGCTGGGTTTGACGGCTTGGCTGCTGAAACCTTCATCTTGAAGGAGGAGGGTCTTTCTGACTCGGTTGTTAAGACTCTGATCTGTGCCCGGAAGAGGTCTTCTTCTACCATCATCTATAGGACTTGGAGAGCCTATATCGCTTGGTGTGAGGTTCGATCTTTGCCTTGTAGGGTCTTTCCGGTTTCCAGGATTCTGGATTTTTTGCAATCAGGGCTCGACTCTGGTCTCCAGCTGAGTACTTTGAAAGGGCAGGTTTCTGCCTTGTCTTATCTTTTTTCAGAAGCCTTTTGCGCTTCATCCTTTAGTTAAGACTTTTTTCCTGGGGGTTACGCATGTGCGGCCTCCTAGGAAGCCATTGCTCCCTGTTTGGGACTTGAACTTGGTTCTTTCTGCTCTTCAGGCTTCTCCCTTTGAGCCCTTGCAGGATATTGCTCTTTCTACCTTGACTCAGAAGATTGCCTTCTTGGTGGCTTATCACTTCGGTTCGGCGTGTCTCGGAGTTGGCGGCCTTGTCGATTCAGGCGCCCTACTTTGAGAGGCATCAGGACAAGGTGGTCTTTCGTTTCAAACCGGACTTTCTTCCTAAGGTTGTATTCTAAGCAGACAGCACGTCCTGCTCCAGACATATTCCTTACATGTGGGTATACCTCCGCCTTCAGCGCCGTGCACTGCAGAACATGAAGAAAACAAGCTCCTACTGGCCCTACATATACCGGAGGACCTCCCACAAATCCCCAGATTTCTCTGCAGTGCTGGAACTGCGAAGACATGAAGTATCACGCTCTCGCAGGCGAGTGGGACTTGACAGCCCGAGGCCCTGCGGGACTATTTCCACTCGTCCTCATTGTGAATTAATGCCTCCCAGCCTGGGTTGCGCGGGTCGGGTGAAGGTAGGCAGCACCTAGTGTGCTTATGGAGCTAGACCCCACCGCAATCCCCCTCAATAGGGCAGGCGGTTAAGGTGTATGGTGAGCCTTCTATTGGATGCCCCTCCTGCACTAGTGCCCCTCGACCGGTGTAGCGGTGAACCCAGTATATTGGATCACCTTCCTCCCTGGACTTACCCGTTAGTGGGGGAAAAAAAAAATAGGGGGGGGGGGGGGGTCGTGTGTTCGGCTAATGGCCCTAATCACACTAGTCAACCATTGTCTTTGGTCCTTGGAGTCAGAGCTGCGCTTCAATCTCAGCCTTTTGCTTTCCTACTGCGCCCTCATGTATTACTCTGCGCGTACTTCAGTTTTATTCAATAGACGCTTGGCGTTCTATCACTGTTTTCACCCTGTCAGATCTCTCTGAGGTGATGTCTCCCTGACAATATCTGTCGCTTCTGATTGGCTGCGCGCCTTCGAGCTTCGCGCTCTCCGTGGGGGGGGGGGGGGGGGGGCGTGGTTCAGTTTGGCGCGCTCCGCGCCATCGTCCGCTCTGGCCCGCCCTTCGAGGTTCGCTTGGCGCCATTTCCTTCTCACATGCGCGTGGTGAAGACGGTCCTCCCCTCGCTGTTTTGTAAGTGCCCTCATGGGCGATCCCTTTCCTAACTTTGACTTCTTCGCGCTTAGCTCTGACGTCCCTTTTCCCCTTGTGTCTTTCAGACCGCGGACTTCGGTGGCTTCTCCTGGCCCGTTGTGGAGTCGGCCCAGAACCTTTTAATAAATCACTCCCACTTCCCAGCAGGTGTTTGGGGCATCCAGGGTTGCCTTACATCGTCAACCCCTACTGGCATATTGAATATAATAATCACCATATGGAGGCATCTCAGGATATCGTGAATGGGGTTCCTTCGGGACAAGCCCGTCTGTTTGTACCTTGTGGGGTCTTACCTAGCAGTGGTGACAATGCACGGGTCTGCGTCCCTTGCGCCCAGAAGGCGCTAGCTGGCCTACCCACCTCTTCTGAGGCTGGGCCCGCGCCTCGCCTTGTTTCTCCTACTCCCCCAGACTCTCATGCTGACTTTGCCGCTAGACTGGCTAGCGTGGAAAGTTTATTCCTTGGCGCGCAAGGCTACCGCTAAAGAGCGCCACCTGAATCTGGTTCTGATCTTTGGTCCCAGGATGACGTTGATAGATTGCTGGCCCAGATCTTTGATGTGTTATCCCTCTCTCCCCCGCCTGCGGCTCCTCGGCAAAGAGGTGACCTGTTCCATACCGCTAAGGTGCGGTTGGAATTCCCTGAACAAACTCATTTTAATAATCTAGTCTTAAAGGAGAGGGAACATCCCAGCAAACTCCGGGGGGGTTCCTAAGACTGTGGATAAGAAGTATCCATTCCCTGCTGCCCTGATCAAGTGTTGGACTTCGCCGCCCGAAGTCGATGCCCCGATCCTGGGTCTCTCCAATACCTCTATTATGCACTCCCCTGACACTACTACGCTGCGGGATCTGGAGGATCGGCGGGTTGATCAATTGGCATGTCATGCCTTTGCATTTGGGGGAGCCTCGCTCCGCCCGGTTTGCACCTTAGCCATCACGGCGGTGGCGCTCAGGACTGTGGTTAAGACTGCTCTTGAAGGGGCGGATGACTTGCCATCCGATGCCGCCAATGCTTTGGTTACCGGTGAGACTTTTATCAATTATACTGTCTGCATCGAACGATGCTATCAAGCTGAGTGCTAGATCCTCTGCTCTGGTGGTAGCCATACGCCGAGCGGTCTGGTTACGCCAGTGGGCAGCTGACAATGTCGCCAAGAAGGCCCTTACGGGGCTTCCTTTCAAAGGGCTGCGCCTGTTTGGAGAAAGTTTAGATATCTTTGCTAAAGGGGGCAAGCTGCCCCAGCGCAAGCGTCAGCTTCGGACCTTTCGTGGCCCAAGCTCCCACTCGACCCCCTACCGTGGGGCTAAACAGGGAAGAGGGGTGTCCTTCGCCGGAGCGCGCACAGATTCCTGGAACAAGAACAGAGGACGCCGCCCCAGCTCTTCCTGGGGGCCAAAGCCCCTCCAAGACCCCCCAGGCATGAAGGGGCGCCCTCGCCCGTCAGGGTGGGGGGACGTCTACAGCATTTTCAGCATGTCTGGAGACGCCACGTCCCAGACCGGTGGATTCAGGAGGTAGTGTCCTCCGGTTACAAGATAGTTTGCTGTACTGCCCCCTACCAGGTTCGTCGGGTCCCGAATCCCACAGGCTCCTGCCTCAGCTCAAGTCTTGACGCTAGCGGTGTAGGACCTTCTAGACCTCGAGGTCATTTGCAAGGTCCCCTTAAAAGACAGGGGTGTGGGGTTTTATTCCAACCTGTTCACGGTACCGGTCAGTCAGACCCATTCTGGACTTAAAAATCTTAAACAGATTTGTCAGAAACAGGCATTTTCGTATGGAAACTCTGCGCTCGGCCATTGCCCCACTGCGCCCAGGGGACTTCATGACATCTGTGGACATAAAGGACGCTTACCTGCACGTTCCGGTGTTCCCAGGGCATCAAAGGTTCCTCAGATTTGCGCTGTTCGATCAGCATTACCAGTTTGTGGCTCTGCCATTCGGACTTGCGTCAGCCCCCAGGGTATTCACCAAGGTGCTGGCAGGAGTAATGTCTCTGTTGAGACTAAAAGGCATACGAGTGTTGCCCTACCTGGACGATATACTCATCTCATCCCAGTCCCTGCAGCAGGCAGAGCTGGACACGCGGTTGGTGGTGACCACCCTGGAGTCCTTCGGCTGGGTGATCAATTACCCAAAGTCCTCTCTGTCCCCCTCCTCAGTGACACCGTTTCTGGGGATGATTCTGGATTCAGTTCAGTCAAGGATATTCCTTCCTCCACAGAAGGTGGAAGCTCTGACAACGCAGGTGAGGTCCCTGCTCTCGAGCCCTCATCCCTCTATCAGGCAGGGAATGCAGTTGGTGGGCTCGATGGTGGCAAGCTTCAAGGCGGTGCCATTTGCCCAATTCCATTTGAGAACTCTGCAGATTCACCTTCTGTCAGTTTGGAACAAGGATCCAGCGTCCTTGGACGAGATCTGGGTGCTTCCCCCCTCGGTCAGACAATCCCTGGCGTGGTGGCTGGACCACGGGAACTTGACAAGGGGCAGATCCTTCCTGGCTCCCTCCTGGGAGACTGTCACAACAGATGCCATTCTCTCGGGCTGGGGGGGTTTCTGGAAGTCCCTGCGTTTCCAGGGGAGGTGGGGTCCTCAGGAGGCCCATCTACCCATCAATGTCCTGGAACTCAGGGCAGTCAGGTTGGTGCTGGAACAATTGACCCAGCACCTGAAGGGTCTGGCGATTCAGGTACGCTCAGACAACAGGACGGCGGTGGCCTACATCAATCATCAGGGAGGAACCCGGAGCAAGGGTGCTCTCCAGGAGGTGCCTCTGATTCTAACATGGGCAGAGACCAATGTTCAATGTATCTCGGCTGTTTACATTTCGGGGGCGGAAAATCTGCTAGCAGATGCCCTGAGCAGGGGGTCGTCCCGTCAGGGGGAGTGGTCCCTCTCCAACTCGGTATTTCAATCCCTGTGTCACCGTTGGGGTGTCCCAGACGTGGATCTGTTTGCGTCCCGTCACAATCACAAGCTACCGAGCTTTGTCTCAGGATCCTCTGACTCTGGCCACGGATGCCCTGTCAATGTCTTGGAAGGAGTTTCGGCTCCTGTATGCGTTTCCACCGCTTCCCCTTCTGGGCAGAGTGCTACGCAAGATCGTTCTGGAATGGGTACCCACTATTCTGGTGGCCCCAAGGTGGCCAAGAAGAGTGTGGTTCGCAGACGTGGTTCAAATGGTAGTAGATCAGTACGATCTACCAAAGAGTCCAGACCTCCTAACTCAGGGGTCTCTACGCCATCCCAATTTACTAACTCTGGCTTTGACGGCTTGGCTATTGAGACCACCATTTTGAAGGAAAAGGGTTTGTCTGTTTCTGTAGTGGCTACCATGGTCCAAGCCAGGAAGAAGACCTCTTCTGCCATAGATTATAGGGTGTGGCGTGCCTACATTGACTGGTGTGAATCCAGGTCTCTTCGCTGCCGGGAATTTTTAGTCTCCAGGGTGCTGGAGTTTTTACAACATGGTCTAGACTTAGGTCTGAAGCTTAGTACCTTGAAGGGCCAGGTTTCGGCCCTGTCTATTTTCTTTCAGAAGACCTTTGCCCAGCACTCTCTTATTAAGACTTTCTTTCAGGGGGTCACTCATATGCGTCCCCCTCGGAAACCTATGGTCCCTGTCTGGGATCTGAATTTGGTTTTGTCGGCCCTACAGGGTCCTCCTTTTGAGCCTATTCATGAAGCAGCTCTTGCTGTTCTCACGCTCCAAGGTGGTCTTTCTGGTAGCCATTACCTCGGTTAGACGTGTGTCGGAGTTGGCTGCCTTGTCTATTCAGCCTCCCTACTTTGAGAGACACCGGGATAAGGTGGTGTTTCGCTTCAAGCCAGACTTCCTGCCTAAGGTTGTGTCTGCGTTTCATTTGAATCAAGATATTGTTCTTCCTTCCTTGTGCCCTAATCCTAGTAACCCTAAAGAGAGGGGTTTACATTCCCTGGATGTGGTTAGGTGTGTCAAGTCTTACCTGGTTACCACTCAGGCATTTAGAAAGACGGATGCTCTCTTCGTTGTGCCTCACGAGCCTAGGAAAGGTTTGGCTCCCGCCAAGTCTACCATCAGTAAATGGATTCGTCAGGCTGTGGTTCAAGCCTATACTGCGAAGGGGAAGACTCCCCCCTTTCGTCTTGCTGCTCATTTTACTAGAGCTGTTGGGGCTTCTTGGGCTTTTCAGCACCAGGCCTCTGTGGAGCAAGTTTGCAAGGCCGCTACTTGGTCTTCTGTTCATACCTTTACAAAGTTTTACAAGGTTGATGTTAAGGCCTCAGCTGACGCTGCGTTTGGCCGCAAGGTTCTGCAGGCCGTAGTTGTTTAAACGGCTTGCTGTTGCCTTCTGTTGGGGATCCCACCCTTCTTTACGGACACTGCTATTGGATGTCCCACATGTAAGGACTATGTCTGGAGCAGGACGTGCTGTCTGCTTAGAATAATACAACTCTGTGAAGTACTCACCTGTACAGTTGGTATTATATGCAGACAGCACGTCCTGCTCCACCCCACCCTGGTTTCACTTTGTTCTGGATCCCCTGTTTGGCGATTGTTATACTTGATATTTTGTTTTGCCAGTTTTGGGTGGTTGTTTCTCCTGTTCTCTCCTTCTCACTGCTTTTCAATGCTGGGGATTTGTGGAAGGTCCTCCGGTATATGTAGGGCCGGGAGGAGCTTGTTTTCTTCATGTTCTGCAGTGCACGGCGCTGAAGGCGGAGGTATACCCTCATGTAAGGACTATGTCTGGAGCAGGGCGTGTTGTCTGCATATAATACCAACCCTACAGGTGAGTACTTCAGAGTTGTATTTTCTGCTTTTCATTTGAATCAGGATATTGTTCTTCCCTCCTTGTGTCCTAAGCCTAAGAATGACAAGGAGAGGGTTTTGCATTGTTTGGATGTAGTACGCTGTGTTAAGTACTATTTGATTACTACTTCTCCTTTTCGTAAGACTGATGCCTTTTTTGTTGTGCCCTGTGGGCCTAGGAAGGGTTAGGCTCCGGCCAAGTCTTCCATTATCAAATGGATTCGTCAGGCGATTGTTGGGGCCTATTCGGCCAAGGGGAAGGTTCCCCCTTTTCGTATCACTGCTCATTCTACTCGTGCTGTTGGAGCGTCTTGGGCTTTTCAGCACCAAGCTTCTGTTGAACAAGTTTGTAAGGCCGCTACTTGGTCTTCTGTTCATACTTTTTCCAAGTTTTACAAGGTTGATATGCGGGCCTCAGCGGATGCTGTGTTTGGCCGCAAGGTTCTGCAGACCGCAGTCGTTTAATTCTTACGATCGGGACATCCAAAAGCAGTGTCCACAAGGGGTGGGTATCCGACAGCAAAATGAAGCATAACTTAAAGGGGAAGCAGGGTGTGTGACACACTGAGAATAATACCATTTTGTGAGTACTCACCTGTAAAATGGATATCGTCAGTGTGTCACACACCCCGCTTCACCCGCCCTTTTTGGTATCCTGGATCCTCTATATGGTGAAGCTTTCCTTTGTTTTATTTTGAGGTTACCGTTGGATTTCCTGGTACCTTGTCTTACTGCTGTTTGAATTCACTGGGTGTTAAGGGGAGGTCCCAGGTTTATGTAGGCCGGAAGGGGCTTGTTTTCAAGACTTCTCTCTGCAACGTCGCCACCTGCTGGTGGAGTAACCCGATCGTAAGAATTAAAGGGGAAGCGGGGTGTGTGACACACTGACAATATCCATTTTACAGGTGAGTACTCACAAAATGGTATTTTTCTTTACTGACCATGCCCCTCCTTGGGATTGCTGGGCAACACTTCTGTTATTACCCCCTTTGGACAATTGCTATGTGGTCTGATTGATGTGTTTGTGTGTTACAGGTGGACCATTGTTCCTATTAAAGGGGGGTTCTCCCGGTCCTAGGGTCCCTGGTTAAATTTAGGGGTTTGTAAATTCCTCCCACGCGGGACTTTAAGGGGCATCCCGGGTTGCATTACTGCGTAATTCCCTCGGGGCATTATATAGATATATATTCCCCAGTGAATTCCAGGGGTCTGGCATAAGAAATACCCCCTTTTCCCCCTGAGGTGGTCAATTGTTAGTCTTAACTCCCCCTTTTTATTACAGCCCCTGTTTATAGTACCCTTCGGGATGCTGAGGACCGGCGCATTGATCTGTGGCCTCCCACGCCTTTTCTTGTGCAGGGATGGCGCTGCGTCCGGTCTGTGCCGCGGTCATCACTGCAGT
This sequence comes from Gastrophryne carolinensis, assembly GCA_027917425.1. Classification (NCBI taxonomy): domain Eukaryota; kingdom Metazoa; phylum Chordata; class Amphibia; order Anura; family Microhylidae; genus Gastrophryne; species Gastrophryne carolinensis. The sequence continues at coordinate 72,040,645 of CM051239.1, forward strand.
GGCCGCTAGAACCCTCATCAGAAAGATGCTTGATCATCACCCTGAGTATCTCCCCTGGGATGCGTTAATGCACTCTCCAGTTTGATGTATTTGAAAGAATTATCCTATTAGCACTGGCTGACACCATTAGATTGTGTGCAAGGACTTCTGCCCTTGGGGTGGCTTTACGTCGCTTGGTTTGGCTGCGATAGTGGGGTACTGGCGATGATGCTAAGATGACGCTTACTGGGCTTCCCTTTAGAGGGCAACGCCTGTTTGGGGCCTGTCTGGACCTGTTTGGTAAATAAGGGCAATTCACCTCAACGTAGGCGGCTGTCCCGGCCCCTCGGGGCAGGGTAACCCCTCCCTGCCATAGTGTAAAACAAGAACTAGGGGTGTCCTTCCTGGGGGCTTGTGCAGACTCCTGCCCCAGGAGCGGCAGACAACGCCCTGGCCCCTCTGGCTGGACTAAGCCTAAATCTTCCACCAAAATCCCCTCAAGCATGATGGGGCGCCCTCGCCCGTCTGGGCACCTTGCTCATGCCAGGAGGTATCACGCCTCAGACTGGTGGATTCAGGAGGTAGTGCCCTCCGGCTACTAGATAGTTTTCTGTGCGGCCTCCCCCAAGATTATCGGGCCCCGGGTGCTCCTGGTCCCTGTCTCTGTTCAGGTGCTGGTGCAGGCCATGCAAGGCCTGCGGGGTCTGGGGGTCTCTTGCAGATTGCCCTTAATAGGCAGAGGCAGGGGCCGCTACACCAACCTTCTCATGGCCCAATCTGGACTCAGATTTTCAGCAATTCGTCAATTACAGGCGGTTTCGGCAACTGAAACACTGCGCTCGGCCATCAGCTCCTTGCGCGTCGGAGGGCTTCTTGCCGTCGGCGGAGCTCAATGCTGCTTATTTTTACTTCCCTGTGTCTTCTGGACACCAAGGTTCTTCAGATTTGCATTGGTTGACCAACACTGATAATTGTGGCCTTGTCATCTGGCCTCTCTTCAGCTCCCAGAGTGCTCACCAAGGGGGGGGGGGGCTCTGATGTGACCGATTGATGACCTACCTGGACGTCCCCATCACTTCTCAGTCTCTACGTCTGGCTACGTTGGATACTCGGCTGGAGGGTGTCCATTTGGGAGTCATTTGGAGGGGTGATCAAACACCCCAAGTCCTTATTGTCCCCTTCATTGGTAACTCCATTCCTATGAATGAATTTTATACAGTTCAAGCAAGGATCTTCCTTCCTCAGCAATAAAGTGGACAATCTGGTTGTATGGGCTCAGTCCCTCATAGCTGTCCCCGTCCCTCCACCAGGCAGGGGATGCAGCTGGTGGGCCCGTTGGTGGCGTACTCCGAAGAAGCCCCTTATGCTCAGTCCCCCCTGGGGCCTTCTGCAACTTCTCCTATTTGTCCTACGGGACAAGGACCCAGCATCCCTGGAGCAGGGTAGGTGTGCCTTCCTCCCTGGTGAGGAGGTCCCTCTTGTAGTGGATGAACTCAAGGAACCTGTCTGGGGGCAGTCCCTTCTTGCCCTTTCCTGGGAGACGGGTCGCCATGGATGCTAATCTATCAGGTTGAGGGGGGTCTTCTTCTGGAAGTCCCTGCGGTTCCAGCAGAGGTGGGGCCCTTAGGAGGCCTGTACACCTATTAATGTTTGAATCTATGAGCGTTCAAGTTAGTTCTAACTCGCTTGCCTACTCCTGCCTGTTTGGGGGAGCTAGGCCTATCTGACGGCCTTGGCCTACATTAAATATTCAAGGAGGGACCCGGAGCAGGAGGGTCCTCCGGGAAGTGTCTCTGATCCTGATCTGGATGGTGGACAATGTTCCCTGCATATCAGTGGTATTCGCTCTGTTGGGCGTGCTCTGTTCCCAGGGTTCTAGAGTTATTACAGCATGGGTCGGAGTGGGCTCTCCAACTCTGTACTCTGAAGGTTCAGGTTCTGCCCTGTCTGCCTTCCTGTAGAAGTCTTTTGCTCCTTTTTTTTTTTTTTTTTTTTTTGTAAAGCATTCTTCGGGGATTGCTCATGTGCATCCCCCACGTAATTCTATGGTCCCTGTTGGGATTGAATTTTATTCTGTTTGCCTTGCGGGGTGTTCCCTTTGGACCTATTCTGGATTCTGTCTAATTGTTCTTACTCTCAAGTTGCCCTTCTGGGGGGCTGTTGCTTCAATCAGACGTGTGCCTGAGCGGGCGGCTCTGTTTAGGTAGCACTCGTTCATTGATATATACTCCTTGATGTGGTGGTGTTCCGCTTTACGCCGGACCTTATACCTGAGGTGGTGTCTTATGCTCATGTATTCAAGACATTTATTTCTTCTGGGCCTTATTCCTAGTAACGCTGAGGAAAGGGGGTCTACATTCCCTCAACAGGTGTTGGAAAATTTCCTGGATTGTCTCTTGTCCCTTAGGGGGACTGTTGCCCCTTGGGGTTTTTCGGGCGTCTCCATCCGTATGTGCCTGATCTTGTCTGCTTCCAGGGGTTATACGCCCTTTGGCCTGGTCTTTCCTTGAATGGATTGTCCCTTCTGGTCCTAGCAAAGGTTTCGGCTTCTAGCTGATCCTTGTTAGTATACTGGTCTGTATCTCCGCCTGTCATGCGGGAGACCAGGGTTCAATTCTCCGATGAGGAGAACTCTTAAGTTTTGCCAAGGCTATTGTTAGCATTTGGGCTGGTCAGGCTGTTACTCAGGCCTATTCTTTTAAGGGGAAGAATCTTCTCACTTTATTTCTCATTCTACTTGTGCTTTGGTATCTTTGGACCTTTCAGCACCAGGTTTCTGTTGAACAAGTCTTGCTGGACCGCTGCTTGTTTTTCTGTTCATACCGTCAAAGGATTTTATGAGATTGATGTTGGAACCTTTGCTCATGTTGCTCTTGGTAGCAAGGTTTGCAGGTGACAGCACTTTACTGTCTGCTGTGCCTTTTTTGTGGGGATCCCACCCTACTTTATGGACACTGCTATTGGATGTCCCACGAGTAATGATTATATCTGGAGCAGGACGTGCTGTATGCTTAGAATAATACAATTCTCTGAGATACTCACCTGTAGAATTGGTATTATACGCATACAGCACGTCCTGCTCCACCCCACCCTCTTTTCACTTTGTTCTGGATCCCCTGTATGGTGATTATCATTGTTATCATTACCAGTTTTTGGGGTGGTTGCTTTCTCCCGGCTTCTCCTTCTCACTGCTTTTCAATGCTGGGGATTTGTGGGAGGTCCCTCGGTATATGTAGGGCTGGGAGGAGCCTGTTTTTGCATGTCTGCAGTGCACAGCGCCCTCTGGCGGAGGATTACCCACGAGTAATTATTATATCTGGAGCAACGTGCTGTATGCGTATAATACCAATTCTACAGGTGAGTATCTCACAGAATTGTATTTTCTTTTTTGATTACGTCTTTCAGGCGGGATAACGGTGTTCTGTGGTTTCTCCTGGGCCTATCCGCCCCCCCCCCTCCCCCATTCTCCCTCTGGGTCCTCTCTGTGGCCATCCCTTGGGGGGCATCCCGGGTGGCTTTTATTAGCCTTGTGATGATCACCATATGGAGGCTTCTGGGGATAGCGTGCTTGGGGGTCCTTCGGGGCAATCCCGGCTATGTGTCATGTGCGGGGCTTCCTCATTGAGTGGTGGTGGCGCGGTTTGTGTGCCGTGCGCCCAAGGTATTATTGCGGGCCATGCTTGGATGGGGGCTTCTCTTCCCAGTTCTGCTGTACCTCCGGCTTCTCCTACTCCCCCGCACCTGCATTTAGCCCCCAGTGAGGGGGATACTAGCAGGGGGTTCCAATCTGATCTGGCACTACGCTTGGCCAGTATTGAAAAGCTGCCAGGCCTCTGGCAAGAAGCGGCATCTTGATGCCGCGCCTTCCCTCTTTACTGAGGAGGATGAGGGCCTTGATGTGTTTGGCGGCCGTGACTCCCTAGAGGAGGGGGAGCTTTTCCATGATTCAGACTCCTCTGGGGGCCAGCAGGAGGGTTACGACAGTGACCTGGGTCTGCCTCTGATGAGGATACCTGGCTCCCTGATGACACTGATAGACTGTTGTCGGACATTTTTGAGACACTGCACATCGCCCCCCCCCTAAGGTCGCGAAGAGGAAGCAGGGTGAGCTCTTTCCCGGAGCAGGGCCATTTCTCCAATATGGTGCTCAAGGAGTGGGAACTTCCTAACAGATTGCCCACAGTGCCCAAGAGTTTGGACAGAAGGTATCCCTTCTCTGCTTATCTGGTCAAGCGCTGGTCATGTCCCCCTGAGGTGGACGCTTCTGTTCTCGGACTGTAATACTTTGGTCATGCCGTCCTCTGACACTACTACACTGCGTGACAGCGCGGACCGGCGTATGTATCTGCTGGCCTGTCATGCTTTCATCTTTGTAGGGGCAGGCCTGCTTCCGGTTGTGCCGCGGCCATTGCCCTTAAGAAGAAGCTCAAGCGTCTCACTGATGGCGCCATGGCTGGTAGGAGAAGGGAGGATTATCGGGCTCTCTTGCTTCTGATTTTGTTGTCTTTGTGCTGGCTGCCATGAATGATGCCGTCCGGCTGGGCGGTAGGGCTTCGGCTCTCTTGGTGGCTATGCGCTGGTCTGTTTGGTTGCGCCAGTGGGCAGCTGACACTGCAGCTAAGAAGTCCCTCATCGGGCTAACCCTCACGGGGCTTCGTCTCTTTGAGCGTCTGGATGTTCTGGCCAAGGATGGTAGGCTACCACAGCGTAGGAAGCAGTCCTGGCCCTTTCGGGGGGGTCTTCCACCTCCTCCTTCCGTGGCTCAAGGGGAGGTCATGGCGCACACTTTTTTGGTAGCTGAAGAGACTCCTGGGGCCGTGGCAGATCCTGTGGTCGTCTCGGTCTTTCATGGGGCTCCAAGCCTAAACCCCCTCCTAAGGCCCCTCAGGCACGAGGATGTGCCCTCACCCGTCCGGGTGGGGGGGGGGGGGGGGGAGGGCGGCTTTGGCTCTTTGCTCACGTCTGGAGGCTTCGCGTCTCAGACTGGTGGATTCAGGAGGTGGTGTCCTCCGGTTACAAGATAGTTTGCAGCCTGGCCGCCCCCAAGATTCATCAAATCCCGGATACCTCAGAATCCTCTGTCAGCTCAGGGGCTGCGCCTAGCAGTGCAACGCCTTCTGGAGTCATCTGTCCGGTACCTCACCAGGAACAGGGTCAGGGGTACTATTCCAATCTATTCACGGTGCCCAAAAAGGACAGTTCTCTGAGGCCCATCCTGGACTTGAAGGGTCTTAACAGGTTTGTCCGGTTCAAGCATTTTCGCATGGAGACGCTACGCTCGGCTGTCAGTTCCCTTCGGCCGGGCGACTTCATGACCACTGTGGACATCGAGGATGCCTGTCTTCACATACCAATCTTTCCAGGTCATAAGAGATTCTTGAGGTTCGCTCTGGAGGATCAGCATTACCAGTTTGTGGCCTTACCATTCGGTATCACCTCGGCCCCTCGGGTGTTCACCAAGGTGCTGGCGGGCGTAATGGCCCTTCTGAGGAACCAGGGCATTCGCATCCTCCCTTACCTGGACGACATTCTGATTGCTGCTCAGACTCTTCATCAGGCCGAGAAGGATACTCAGGTGGTGACCTCCACTCTCGAGTCCTTCGGCTGGGTGATCAACTATCCCAAGTCTTCACTGTCTCCGTGTTTGGCAAGGTCTGGATACCTCTGAGGTCAAGGTATTTCTCCCTCAGCAGAAAGTGGAGAGCCTTCAGATGCAGGCACGGGCCCTGCTCTTGTGTCCTCATCCCTCCATTCGGCAGGGGATGCAGTTAGTGGGCCTGATGGTGTCCTGCTTCGAGGCGGTTCCCTTTGCTCAGTTCCCCATGAGATCCCTTCAGTTGCATCTCCTGTCAGTTTGGGATTTGGGACCTTGTGTCCCTGGATCTTCTAGTGGGCAGGACCTTTCTGCCTCCGTGCTGGGAGATGGTCACCACAGATGCCAGTCTGACCGGTTGGGGGGGAGTTTGGAAGTCCTTGAAATTTCAGGGTCAGTGGGGAGGCCCACGCACCCATCAACATTCTAGAACTGCGGGCGATCAGGTTGCTTCTCTCCCAGTTGACTCCTCACCTCCAACTCCTCGGGGTTGGTCTGTTCAGATCCGCTCGGTCAACCAGACGGCGGTTGCCTACATCTATCATCAGGGAGGGACTTGGATCAAGCGAGCCCTCAAAGTGGTGTCCCTGATCTTGTCTTGGGCGGAAGAAAATGTTCCCTGCATCTCGGTGGTCTACATTCCGAGGGTGGAGAATCAGGAGGCTCCATGAGCAGGGGGACCTCTCGGCTGGGGGAATGGTCTCTCAGCAACAAGGTTTTTCACTCCGTTTTGTCGCTGGGGTCAGCCGGATGTGGACCTGTTTGCGTCCCATCACAATCACAAGCTTCCAAGATTTGTCTCCCTGTCTCAGGATCCCCTGGCCTTTGTCCAAGGAATTGCTAGCGCATCCGTGGCGGAGTTTCGTCTCCTCTATGTATTTCCTCCCTTTCCTCTGCTGGGCGGGATGCTGTACACCATTCTGGTGGCCCCCTGTTGGCCAAGGAGGGTGTGGTTCGCAGACGTCGTGCAGTTCGCAGTGGATCCTTACGTCTTGCCCAAGATTTCAGAACTTCTCACTCAGGGACAGCTGCGCCATCCCAATTTACAAACGCTGGCTTTAACGGCTTGGCTGCTGAAACCTCCATCTTGATGGAAAAGGGGTTGTCGGCCTCTGTGGTTGATACTATGATTCGGGACCGGAAGAAGTCCTCGTCTTTTATCTACTACAGGGTCTGGCATGCTTACATTGCCTGGTGTGAAGTCTCTCCCTTGTCGGTTGTTTTCTATCCCCAGGATTATGGAGTTTCTACATCATGGTTTGGATTTGGTCCTTTAACTTAGTACCCTCAAGGGACAGGTGTCTGCTCTGGCAATTTTTTTCTAAAGATCCTTTGCCAATCACAGGGTGGTTAAGACTTTCTTCCATGGAGTTACTCATGTGCGTCCGCCGCGTAAGTCTGTTACCGGTTTGGGACTTGTCTGCTCTACAGGGTCCTCCTACACGTGCGGCTGCGTTGGCCATTCTGACTCTTAAGGTGGCCTTTTTGGTGGCTATTACTTCGGTCAGGCGAGTTTCTGAGCTGGCGGCGCTTTCCGTGAAACCTTATTTTGAGAGGCATCAGGATAAGGTAGTGTTTCGGCTTAAACGGGATTTCTTGCCCAAGGTTGTGTCTGCTTTTCATCTCAATCAGGACATTGTTTTGCCTTGCTTGTGTCCTAACCCTGCTAATTCTAAGGAACGGACCCTTCATTCTCTGGTCTTCTGTTCATACTTTTTCCAAGTTTTACAAGGTTGATGTTAAGGCCTCAGCCAAAGCTGCTTTTGGCCGCAAGGTACTTCAGGCCGTAGTGGTTTGAACCGCCCGCCGTTACTCTTGAACCCTACCTTATGGACACTGCTTTTGGATGTCCCAGATGTAAGGACTACATGAAACAGGCAGTGCTGTGCACTACGAAAAATACAATTCTGTGAGTACTCACCTGTAGAATTGTTTAATATGCACAGCACGGCCTGTTTCATCCCTCCCTTGTTATCGTTATCTTTGGTTGCCTTTGTATGGTGATTTGTTCCATTAGTTGTGAGGGTTCTTTTTACCTTTATTACCTCCCGGCTTCTTGTATAACTGCTTTTCAACACTGGGGGTCTATGGGTGATTCTGTTTTTTATATGGGGCCGGGAGGAGCCACAAATCTTCTGCAGTACACTGCGCCACCTTGTGGCAGAATACACATATGTAAGGACTACATGAAATGCTGTGCATAGTAAAAACAATTCTACAGGTGTGTACTCACAGAATTGTATTTTTTTCAGTGAAGCAGACTGAGCCAGTATTTAATTTATTTAGGTTCATGACTTGCTGATTTACCCCCTCAGGATTGTGTCCCCTTATGTACCTTCATGAATAGGCAAATGTGTGATAATATGGGGGAGGTTACTGATGGCAACCTCCCTATTTTTCTATTTCCTTTTTTTTAATGATTATTAATTAAAATAAAACTTACCTGCAAAACTGTTTTTCTCCAGCAGACTTGTCCCTACACAAACTCGCCAGTCATGGTACAGCAATACCCTCTGCAATATCAACAGCCAGGATATGTACAGGTAAGAGACCTTTCTAATACATCTTTCCTCTTTATCGTGTGGGGTGGAAGTCCATGAGCAGTCCGATATGTTTTCCCTATATCCAGTCCCGGTCGTCCCAGTGATGACATGTGGGTATTCTGCCCCCAGGGGGCGCTCGACTGCAAGATCAAAAGATGTAGCTTCTCCCGGCCCCCGGCAGGCAGGTGTCCCTCTATCATTCCCCAGTTTTCATCTTGCAGTCTTGTCTGCAGAAGATCGTTGGACACTGCCTCCCAGCCGCTGGCTGCTACGGGATCGCGATGGTAGGGTGAACGCGATCCCGTAGCAGCCAACTTCTGCCCTCGTGGTGGCTATGTCGCTTGGTCTGGCTGCGACAGTGGGGTGCTGACAATGCTGCGAAGAAGGCCCTTACTGGGCTTCCTTTTAAGGGGCTACGCCTGCTTGGGGCCCCGTCTAGACCTGTTTGGTAAGAGAGGTAAGTTACCCCAGCGCAGGCGGCTGTCTCGGCCCCTTCGGGGCCAGGGCCCCCCTTCTACCCCCTACCATGGTGTTAAACAGGAACCAGGGGTGTCCTTCGCGGGGGCTCGTGCAGATTCCTGCCCCAGGAGCAGCAGACAACACCCTTGCTCCTCCGGGGGGGGGCTAAGCTCAAATCCTCTACCAGGTCTCCTCAAGCATGATGGGGCGCCCTCGCCTGTCAGGGTGAGGGGACGGCTGCGGCACCTTGCTCATGTCTGGAGGCATCACGCCTCAGACCGGTGGATTCACGAGGTAGTGTCCTCCGGCTACAAGATAGTTTGCTGTGCGGCCTCACCCAAGATTATCAGGTCCCGGGTACTCCTGGTCCCTGCCTCTGCTCAGGCGTTGGCGCAGGCCATGTAAGGCCTGCGGGGTCTGGGGGTCATTTGCAGATTTCCCTTGACAGAGGCAAGGGACTCTACGCCAACCTTTTCACAGTTCCCAAAAAGGGATGGGTCAGTCTGGCCCATTCTGGATTTACAGATCTTCAGCAAATCGTCAAGTACAGGTGATTTCTGCATGGAAACTCTGCGCTCGACCATCAGCTCCTTGCGCCCTGGGGGCTTCATGCCGTCTGTGGAGGTCAAAGATGCTTATTTTCACATTCCTGTGTTTCAGGACACCAAGGTTCCTCAGATTTGCGTCGGAAGACCAACACTGCCAATTGGTGGCCTTGCCATCTGGCCTCTCTTCAGCTCCCAGAGTGCTCACCAAGGTGCTCACCAATGTCTCTGATGGGACCAAGGGGCGTCCGCGTGCTGCCCTACCTGGACGTCCTCATCACTTCCCAGTCTCTACATCAGGCTAAGTTGGATACTCAGCTGGTGGTGTCCATTCTGAGTCATTTGGATGGGTGATCAACCACCAGTCCTCACTGTCCCCTTCCTTTGTAACTCCATTCCTGGGAATGAATCTGGATACAGTTTAGGCAAGGATCTTCCTTCCTCAGCAGGAAGTGGACAATCTGTTTGCACGGGCTCAGTCTCTCCTAGCTGTCCCCGTCCCTCCACCAGGCAGGGGATGCAGCTGGTGGGTCTGATGGTGGCGTGCTTCGAAGCAGTCCCTTATGCTCAGTCCCACTTGGGGCTTCTGCAACTTCTCCTATTGTTTGTATGGGACAAGGACCCAGCATCCCTGGACAGGGTCTGTGTGCCTTCCCCCCTGGTAAGGAGGTTCCTCTTGTAGTGGATGGACTCAAGGAACCTGTTGGGGGGCAGATCCTTTCTTGCCCCTTCCTGGGAGACGGTCACCACGGATGCCAGTGTTGGGGGGGGGGGGAGGGGGTTCTGGAAGGCCCATACACCTATCAATGTTTTGAAACTGTGTGCGATCAGGTTGGCTCTGACTCGCTTGACTACTCATCTTCAGGGCCTGCCTGTTTAGGGGCGCTTGGTCAATCTGACGGCAGTTGCCTACATCAATCATTAGGGAGGGACCCGGAGCAAGAGTGCCCTCCAGGAAGTGTCTCTGATCCTGACCTGGGTGGAGGCCAATGTTCCCTGCATATCAGCGGTATGCATTCCAATCTCTGTGTCACCAAGGGGGCCAACCAGATGTGGATCTGTTTGTGTCCCATCACAATCACAAGCTCCCGGCCCTTGTCTCCCTGTTCCAGGATCCTCTGGCTGTGACCACGGTTGCTTTGAGTAATGTCATGGCAGGACATTCTGTTCTGTATGTCTTTTCTCCATTCCCCCTGCTAGGCAGGGTCCTGCGCAAGATTGCTCTGGAAGGGGTGCCAGCGATTCTGGTGGCCCCCAGGTGGCCAAGAAGAGGGTGGTTCGCAGACGTGGTGCAGATGGCAGTAGATCAGTACGTTCTGCCAGGAGTTCCAGATCTGCTCACTCAGGGCCCCTTACGCCATCCCAATTTACAAACTGTGGCTTTGACGGCCTGGCTGCTGAAACCTCCATCTTGATGGAGAAAGACTTGTCTGCCTCTGTGTTCGAGACCATGGTGCAGGCTAGGAAGAAAACTTCTTCTTCCATCTATTATAGGGTATGGCGTGCCTATATTGATTGGTGTGAGTCTAGGTCTCTTCCCTGTCGGGTGTTCTCAGTCCCCAGGGTTCTGGAGTTTTTACATTATGGGTTGGAGTTGGTCTCCAGCTCAGTGCTCTGAAGGGTCAGGTTTTCTGCCCTGTCTGTTTTCTTTCAGAAGTCTTTTGCTCAGCATTCTTTGGTTAAGACTTTCTTTCAGGGGGTTACTCATGTGCGTCCCCCACATAAATCTATGGTCCCTTTTTTGGGGGTTTTGAACTTGGTTTTGTCTGCCTTGCAGGGTGCTCCCTTTGAACCTATTCAGGATGCTGCTCTGGCTGTACTTACCCTCAAGGTTGTCTTTCTGGTGGCTCTTACTTCGGTCAGGCGTGTGTCTGAGCTGGCGGCTCTGTCTATCCAGCCCCCATACCTTGAGAGACACCAGGATAAGGTGGTGTTCCGCTTTAAGTCTACTGCTATCACAAAATGGATCAGTCAGGCTGTGTTCAGGCCTATTCTGCTAAGGGGAAGAGTCCTCCCTTCCGCCTTACTGCTCATTCTACTTGTGCTATTGGTGCCTCTTGGGCTTTTCAGCACCAGGCTTCTGTTGAACAAGTTTGTAAGGCCGCTAATTGGGCTTTTGTTCATACCTTTTCAAGTTTTACAAGGTTGATGTTGGGGTCTCAGCTGATGCTGTTTTTTTTTTTTTGGCCGCAAGGTGGCAGTGGTCTAAACTGTCTGCTGTTACCTTTTTGTTGGGGATCCCACCCTACTTTATGGACACTGCTATTGGATGTCCCAAGTGTAAGTAATCTATCTGGAGCAGGACGTACTGTATACTAAGAATACAATTCTGTGAAATACTCACCTGTAGAATTGGTATTATAAGTATACAGTACGTCCTGCTCCACCCCACCCTGGTTTTTGCATTATTCTGGATCCCCTGTATGGTGATTGTTATCATTGTTATAGTTACCAGTTTTGGTGGTTGAATTCTCCCGGCTTCTTGTTCACTGCTTTTCAATGCTGGGGATTTGTGGGAGGTCCCTGGGTATTTGAGGGGCCAGGAGGAGCCTGTTTTGCATGTCTCTGCGGTGCAGCGCCATCTGGCGGAGGATAACCCAACGTACTGTATACTTATAATACCAATTCTACAGGTGAGTATTTCACAGAATTGTATTTTTGTGCACTGTGCCCTTGTTGCGGCCGCGTTGGGAGCTGACCGCTCTGGCTGGCTCCGCATTTGGTGGGGAGAGCTTCTCCCCCTCATTTCTGTCAGGGGAGAGGGCTGGGCCGGGCACTCTGCGCGTTGGCGGCGGACCGCCCCCCTGTCTCTGGCGCACTTTGCAGCGCCCAGCCAATAGCTGGGAACCGCGTTTCTCGGTGAGGATGAGGAGGGTGCGGGGCCAGCCGCGGGGCACGATCTGCGCTGACCCACCCTTCTTCCTCTTCTCCCTTCACCTCAGGCTTGAGAGTCGCCATTACGCAGTACTGAGTGCACTGCGGGGCCTTTTTTGTCTTATATCTGTTAGTGGGCTTCTACGCCTTTACCCAGCGCGGTCGCAGCCATTAACGCTTATTGTGCTTACTTGTGCATACGCATTTATTATATATATATATATATATATATATATATATATATATATATATATATATATATATATATATATATATAATTTGCCATGTATGATTGCTTGTCCTATGGTTAGTGTGCCTTGCTTACGGGGTCCCCTTCTTTATGTCTTTTAGGAGGACTCCTTGCTTCGTAAATAGGGGGGTTCTCCCGGCCCTAGGGTCCCTTGGCAAAATTTGGGGTATTACAAATCCTCCCACTAACGGACTTTAGGGGCATCCCGGGTAGCTTACTAGCGTAATTCCCTCTGGTCATTGCGAGTACCATAAAAATCACCGTATGGAGGCTTCCCAGGATTCCGGGCTCGGTCTCCCTCTGGGGCAATCCCGGCAGTGTGTGGGTTGTGGGGGATAATGTGCTAGTTTGCATACCATGTGCACAGCAGGCCATAACGCGGCAGTCTGGGTCAGCGCCGCCGGCCCCATCACCTTCTCCACCACGCCTGATCCGTACCCCAATTGACACCGTCACTAGCGGGGAGTCGCTTTCTGATGTTTGCACTACATTGGCTAACATTGAGAAATTGATTTCTAGCTCTGCGGCCAGAAAGGCCCCGGCTAAGAGAAGGCATTTATCACCGGCTGCGCCGGGTTTGGATTTTGGGGAAAAGGGTTCCTTTGAACGGATGCTGGGCAGGAGCGTGGGGATACTGTTGATACCCCCAGGCTTCTGGCCCATATTTTTGAGGTGCTGGCTATTTCTCCTCCTGCGGAGCGGGGAATTTTTTGGGACCTCTAAGCCTCGACTGGAGTTCCCAAATCAGAAGCATTTTGACAATTTGATTCTTAAAGAATGGGAAAAGCCTAGCCGACTTCCCGGTGTTCCTCAAGGATGGGATAGGAAGTATCTTTTTCCAGTGGACACGGTGAAGCGCTGGTCGGGGGGGGGGACCCTCTCCTGGGTCCTCACCTCTAGTAATGGCGGCGATGGCCGCCACCTCCTAGCCCCGCCCATTGTGGGAGGAGCGGGATGACGTCATCCTGCTGCTCCTATACCCCCTCCGAGCTCCCTGATACCCGCCCTGCTCCGATCACCACCGGCATCTGTCAGTGAGATGATCGGCGCGGGACAGCGGCGAGGGACGTCGGATCGGAGGTGAGTACAGTGTAAAAAAAATAAAGATTTTTTTTTCTTATGTGTGTGTCATTTTTTACTTTTAACCCCTTGTGAACTGGTAAGGGGTCCATGACCCCTATACCAGTTCACAAGGCTGGGGGGATGGCAAGCCACCTGCGCTAGTGGGTGGCTTGCCATTAACCCCTGGCACCCCCATTACCTGCCTCCCCAAAGGCCAGGGGGGGGGGGGGGGGGCAGAAGAGCCCGGGCCCACATAGGCTATGTGGGCTCGTAGGCTGCAGGGTGGGGGGGCCACAAAAGCTGGCTCCCCCACTCTGTGCCTACAAGTCCCCATAGCTGTTCCCGGGCTGGTTACTTTGGGTAAGGGGGACCCCACGTCAATTTTTTTTTTTTTTATTTTTAAGGGTTTTTAACCCTATAAAAAAAAATGGGGTCCCCTTCCCCTGGGAGGGGGGACCCTATGTCATTTTTTTTTTGATTAACCCTTTGTGTTTTGTCATCCAGCAGCTATAAAAGGCTTCTCGCAAGTGAGCAGAAGCCAGTGATCGCCGAGGGACAGAGTGCTCCAGGATGGATGGGAGGTGAGTACAGTGTAAAAAAAAAAATAAAATAAATAAAATATTTTTTTCTCTGCTTGTGTCTGTGTGATTATTTACTTTTAACCCCTTATGAACTGGTAAGGGGTCCATGACCCCTATACCAGTTCATAAGGCTGGGAGGATGGCAAGCCACCTGCGCTAGCGGGTGGCTTGCCATTAACCCCTGGCACCCCCATTACCTGCCTCCCCAAAGGCCAGGGGGGGGGGGGGGGCAGAAGAGCCCGGGCCCACATAGGCTATGTGGGCTCGTAGGCTGCAGGGTGGGGGGGCCACAAAAGCTGGCTCCCCCACTCTGTGCCTACAAGTCCCCATAGCTGTTCCCGGGCTGGTTACTTTGGGTAAGGGGGACCCCACGTCAATTTTTTTTTTTTTATTTTTAAGGGTTTTTAACCCTATAAAAAAAAAATGGGGTCCCCTTCCCCTGGGAGGGGGGACCCTATGTCATTTTTTTTTTGATTAACCCTTTGTGTTTTGTCATCCAGCAGCTATAAAAGGCTTCTCGCAAGTGAGCAGAAGCCAGTGATCGCCGAGGGACAGAGTGCTCCAGGATGGATGGGAGGTGAGTACAGTGTAAAAAAAAAAATAAAATAAATAAAATATTTTTTTCTCTGCTTGTGTCTGTGTGATTATTTACTTTTAACCCCTTATGAACTGGTAAGGGGTCCATGACCCCTATACCAGTTCATAAGGCTGGGAGGATGGCAAGCCACCTGCGCTAGCGGGTGGCTTGCCATTAACCCCCGGCACCCCCATTACCTGCCTCCCCAAAGGCCAGGGGGGGGGCAGAAGAGCCCGGGCCCACATAGGCTATGTGGGCTCGTAGGCTGCAGGGTGGGGGGGCCACAAAAGCTGGCCCCCCCACTCTGTGCCTACAAGCCCCCATAGCTGGTCCCGGGCTGGTTACTTTGGGTAAGGGGGACCCCACGTCAATTTTTTTTTTTTTAAGGGTTTTTAACCCTTAAAAATAAAAAAAAAAAATGGGGTCTCCCTCCTCTGGGAGGGGGGACCCTATGTCATTTTTTTTCTCGATTTAACCCTTTGTAGTGTGGATGGTATTTGTATTTTTTTTGTGAATGTTATAAAATACTTGTTTCAGTTAGAGGGGTCTCCTGGGCAGAAACAGGGGGCTACCGATAAATATGTGGTACCGTTCTAATCGGTAGAAATGGGGCTTTCACATGCAATATGATTTTCCTTAATAAAATACATTTTTTATTTAAAATAAAGGAGTCAATTTTTTTAAAAAAATTTTTATTATTTTTTTCACTTAATATTGTAAAAAAAAAAATTTACTAACAAGACATTTCATGTTAAAGCCTAAACTCTGCTGCACAAATATATATATATATAATTTTCCTGAAAGTTCCAGCAAAAATGGCGCAAAACATGACGCAAAATGGGGAAAAATGGCCTGTCAACAGAGGGTGACAAAATCTCAAGTAGGCTGGCAATTAAAAGGGTTAATAGTACCTATGCATGTTGGGTATTCTGTTCGGTGGACCTTGCGCTTTCAGACTTAGCTTGTTTTTTCTGGTTTGCATATTTATATTTTAGGAAAAGGTGTTTTTTATTCAGCTTTTTTATAAATTTTTTAGGGAAACCCTGCGCAACCAAAGAATTCTTTGAGGTAATAATTCCAGAAAGATGAGCCCACTAGAACAAGCTGGGTACCCTTAGAAAGCTTAACGTCTGTACTTTCAGGGAATATATGGTTTATGGAGGATATTCCAAATGTCAAGGGTTGTTTTGGTTGAAAAATCGCAAGGTGCTCACTTTGTCTGCAGAGCTGAAATTTTCAAGTAAAATTACCGTTACGCACATGCTTTACTTTGGGGTGTTTGGCAACTCTTCCCTTGACAGTAGCTATGCATGTTGGGTATTGTTCTGTTCGGGGGATGTTGAGTTTTCAGATTAAACTTGTTTTTTCTTGTTTGTATATAGTTTTTTTAGGAAAATGTGGCTTTGATTCTGCTTTTTTATCCTTTTTTTAGGGAAACTCTTTGCAACCAAAGAATCCATTGAGGGATTACTTCCAGAAAACTATGGCCACATCAACAAGCCTGGTACGCCTAGAAAGCCTGAGGTGTGTACTTCCAGAGAATATATAGTTTGTTGGGGGTATTTCAAATGTAAAGGGTTGTTTTTCTGGAAAAACTGCAAGGTGCGCATATTGCGTAGCACAGTTGTATTTTATCTGAAAATCCCCTAAAGCGCTGTTTCAGTTTGGGGGAGTCTCCTGGGCAGGAAAGGGTGTCTACCAATACATATGTGGTACCACTGTAACCGGGAGAAATTGGGATTTCACACGCAATAAGATTTCATTGACAAACTTACATTTTTTATTACAAAAAAAACTACAATATGTAAAATTTTTTTTTTTTTTTTTTGCACATATTTCACCCAAAAATATTGAGATTACACCTAAAAAAATGACAAACAAGACATTTCATGTTAAAGCCCAGACTCTGCTGAAAAAAACAATATATCATTTTCCTGGGAAATCCCTGGAAATCCCTTCAAAAATCACATTTGAACATGGGGAGCGCAAAATAGTGCAAAATGGTCTGGCAACAGAGTGTGACAAAAACTCCAGGTAGGCTGGCACTTAAAGCGTTAAGGATAGTCAGGACTGACGCCTTGATCATATGGCGTCTCATGCCTTTGCCAGTGTGGGTTCGGCCTTGCGTCCCATTTGTGCTTCAGCTCTTACGGCTGTGGCTTCCAGGTCGGTAATTAGGGGCCTACTGGATGGTCCCCATCTTGAGCCCGCTAGTGATGAATTTGCTGCACTTACGAGGTGCGATTTGTTCATTTCCTTTATCTTGTTGGCATTGGATGATACAATATGTATGTGTAGTAGAACCTCGGCTTTGCTTGTGGCTATACGCCGGTCGGTTTGGTTGCGAGAGTGGACGGCTGACATTGCGGCTAAGACGTCGCTTACTGGGCTACCCTTCCTGGGTATGCGCCTTTTTGGTGATAAATTGGACTTGGTGGCGAAAGGAGGAAGGTTACCACAGCTCAAGAAGCAGCGCCGCCCCTTTCAGGGTGCAGGCTTCTTTAATCCTTCCTTTCGTGGCTCTCGAGCAAGCAGAGGAGTTGCTCATTCAGCGTTCAGAGGTGCTTCCTGGGGCAGGGGTTGTGCCCGTCCCGGGACTATCTGGGGTTCCAAACCCAAGTCTGCTGTCGAACCCTCTCAGCAATGAGGGGGCGCCCTCACCCTCGCGGGTGGGGGGACGGTTACGGCACTTCGCCCAGGTCTGAACCCGGGAGGTCTCAGACAAATGGATCCTGGAAGTGGTCTCTTCCAGGTACAAGCTGGAGTTAGAGTTCCGGCCTCCTCACAAATTCCTCAGGTCTCGGGTTCCTTCGGACCCCCGGGCCGCGCAGCGGCTTTTTATTGGCAGTACAAAACCTTCTGGACATGGGGGTCATCTGCCCGGTGCCCTCCTCAGAGAGAGGCCGGGCTATTACTCCAACCTTTTTACAGTGCCCAAAAAGGATGGCTCCATAAGACCCATTTTGGATCTAAAGATTCTCAACAGGTTGATCAGAACCAAGACATTTCGCATGGAGACTCTGCGTTCGGCCATCTACTCTCTTCGTCCAGGGGATTTTATGACGTCCATAGGCATCAAGGACGCTTACCTTTATGTGCCGATCTTCCCAGGACACCAACGGTTTCTCAGATTGGTTGTGGGAGATCAGCACTATCAGTTTGTGGCTCTTCGTTTTGGGCTGACCTCGGCACCAAGGGTATTCACTAAGGTGTTGGCAGGTATAATGGCCCTTCTCAGAGCCCAGGGCTTTCGCATTGTGCTGTATCTGGACGACCTTCTCATCGCAGCATCCTCTCTCGGTCAAGCGCAGTTGGTGGTGTCAACGCTGGAGAGGTTCTGTTGGGTGATCAACTACCCCAAGTCGTCTTTCTCCTCGTCAAGGGAGGTTTCCTTTCTGGGCATGACTCTGGATACCATTCAGACCAGGGAGTTCCTGCCTCAGTCGAAGGTGCAGACGGATCTGATACGTCTTCTTCTGTCCATCCCTCGCCCGTCCATCCGGCAAGGGATGAGGCTTGTGGGATTGATAGTGGCCTCCTTCGAGGCAGTTCCTTTTGCTCAGTTTCACATGAGGCCCCTTCAACTCAATCTGTTATTGGATTGGGACAGATGCCCTCTGTCCTTGGATCAGTCATTTGCAATGTCTCCCCATCGTCCGGCGGTCTCTTCAGTGGTGGCTGGAACTGAGGAATTTTCTGAGGGGCAGATCTCTTCTGGCCCCTTGTTGGGAGATGGTCACCACGGATACCAGCCTGTCGGGCTGGGGGGGGGGTTTCTGGAAGGAACCTCTGTTCCAGGGGCTGTGGAGGCGCACACCCCCATCAACGTCTTGGAACTGAGGGCTATTCGGTTGGTGCTGTAGCACTTGACGCATCACCTCCAAGGCTTACCGGTTCGGGTTCGGTCAGACAATCGGACTGCGGTCGCTTGCATCAATCAACAGGGACGGACTCGCAGCGGAAGTGCCTTGAGGGAGGTGTCTCTGATTCTTGCATGGGCCGAGAGCAATGTTCCATGCATCGCGGCGGTGTACATTCCAGGGGTGGAGAATGTGGAAGCGGACTCTCTGAGCATTTGTCACAAATGGGGGTTCCCGGAGGTGGATCTCTTTGCCTCCCGTCACAACCACAAGCTCCCTGCCTTTGTGTCTGTCTCAGGATCCTCTGGCTTTGGCAGTGGATGCCATGTCCCTTGCCTGGCGGGATCTGGGTTTCCTGTATCTTTTTCCCCCCTTCTCCATGGTAGGCAGGGTGGTGCGCAAGCTGGTTCAAGAGGATGTGCCAGCATTTCTGGTGGCTCCAAGGTGGCCAAGACAGGTGTGGTTCGCAGACGTTGTGCGGCTGGCGGTCGATCAGTACAGGTTGCCCCCTGTTTCTGGTTCTGGTCACTCAGGGTCAGCTTTGTTATCCCAATTTACAAACGCTGGCTTTGTCAGCGTGGCTGCTGAAACCTCCATCCTGAAAGAAGAGGTTTTGTCTGATGCTGTGATCCAGACGCTGGTTAGGGCTAGGAAGAAGTCTTCCTCTAACATCTACTACAGGACTTGGCGGCCCTATATTGATTGGTGTGAGGTTAAGGCCTTGCCTTGTAGGGTGTTTTCGATTCCCAGAATTTTGGAGTTTCTTCAACACAGTTTAGATCTGGGCTTTCAGCTTAGTACTCTGAAGGGGCAGGTCTCCGCCTTGGCGGTTTTCTTTCATAGCTCTCTTGCTCTTCACCCTTTGGTTAAGACTTTCTTCCAGGGGGTCACTCACGTGCGGCCCCCTCGCAAGCCATTGTCGCCTGTTTGGGATTTGAATTTGGTTCTGTCGGCCCTCCAGGGGCCTCCTTTTGAGCCGGTGCAGGATGTTGCACTTTCTATTCTCACACAAAAGGTTGCCTTTTTGGTGGATATTACCTCCGTTCGACGTGTTTCTGAGTTGGCGGCTCTGTCTATTCAGGCCCCTTACTTTGAGAGACACCAGGACAAGGTGGTCTTCCGCTTTAAGCCGGATTTCCTACCTAAAGTGGTCTCTGCTTTCCATCTCATTCTGGATGTGGTTCTCCCTTCCTTGTGTCCGAATCCTAGCAATGACAAGGAGATGGCCCTGCACTCTTTGGATGTGGTTCGTTGTGTGAAGTACTATTTGGTGGCTACTTCTCCTTTCCGTAGGACGGACGCCTTGTTGGGGTGCCCTCTGGGCCCAAGAAGGGTTTGGCACCCGTCAAGTCTACCGTTAGTAAATGGATACGTCAGGCCATTGTTGGGGCCTATACTGCCAAGGGGAGGGATCCCCCTTTTCAGATCACTGCTCATTCTACTCGTGCTGTACTTGGTCTTCTGTTCATACTTTTTCCAAGTTTTATAAGGTTGATGTGCGGGCCTTAGCGGAAGCTGTTTTTTGGCCGCAAAGTTTTGCAAGCTGCAGTGGTTTACTTTGTGCATTATTGCCTGTTGGGATCCTCACCCTTTTTTGGACACTGCTATTGGATGTCCCACGTGTTATCATTCCGAAGCAGGGTGTGAGACATACTTGGAATAATACCATTTTGTGTTTACTCACCTGTAAAATGGGTATTGCAAGTATGTCTCACACCCTGCTTCGTCCCACCCTGAGTTGTATCTTGGATCCTCATTTTGGTGGGGAATGTGTGGGAGGTCAGGTATTTATGGACTGGGAGGGGCTTCCTTTTTTTCTAGTCATCTCTGCAGAAGTTCGCCCTCTACTGGACTGTAACCCACGTGTTATTAATCATTCCGAAGCAGGGTGTGAGACATACTTGTAATACCCATTTTACAGGTGAGTAAACACAAAATGGTATTTTTTCACTTTGGCTCCTCGCTGGCTCAGCTGGGCCTTGTAGCTTGACATCTTATCTCCTTCGCTCCCTCGACGGTACCTCGCGGCTGCGGGAGCCGCACTGCGCTGTGTGGGTCGCGGGCATACATTTAATAGTCGCTCTTGGCCATACGTCAGAGGATGACGGTGGGCGGGCGCGTGTTTTCGCGCCGCCAGAGTGGGCTGAGTCGTGCACTGACGTGTTCCGTGTCATCTCGACGCGGCCCGCCCCTCGAGGAACGCGCTGGAAGCTCGGCGCGTGTGTGCTGTGGGGCCTGCTGTCTGACTGTGCTCTCTGCTGCTGCGGCCAGGGATCCCGTCATCGGAGGTCTTCTACGTCTCCAAGGACTGTCCCTTGTCGGTGTCGTGAGTCCCTCTTTTGAATGATCTGTTTCTATTATGCCAATTTGTCTTTTGCTGAGTCTGATTGGCCTCTCTCCCCTTTCTTGTGTAGGTCGTAGGCTTTGTGGTTGAGTGTTGTGGTTCCTCCCAGTCCCTCTTTTTTTTTATTAAGAGGGACCATATAGGTTTGGGCCGTTAGTGTCTTGTAACCTTTACCAATTGTCCATTATTAATCACCATAATGGAGGAATCGGGGGATAGTGAGCTGGGGGCCCCGTTTGGGCAAGGAAAGCTCTGCCCCTTGTGCAGTAAGAATCCTCTGGGCGGATTCAGCACTGTACAACTTGCGCCAGGGGCATCATTTTGGGCGTCCCCACCCCTAGCCCTTCACTGCCTGCGGCCTCTCCAGATCCTCCGCTGCTGCGCTCAGCCCCCAGTGAGGGGCGAGCCAGTTGGGGATCCCATGCTGATTTGGCGCATAGGCTGGCCAATCTCGAGAGACAGATTTTGGGGACAGCTCGAGCCACGAGTAAAAAAAACAGCACCTCGAGCCCGTTTACTTGGATAATGACGATCTCTTTGATCTGGGCTCTGTGGAGGAAGGTGAGTTGCCAGATTCCCGTTCCACTGTGGATTATTCTGCTGGCGATGTCTGGTTCCTCCTCGGACGAGGATGTGTGGCTCCCTGATGATACAGAGAAGTTGCTTACCTCAGTGTTTGAGACGCTACACATTGTTACTCCCAGAGTGGCTTAGAGGAAGCAAGGTAATTTGTTTAGGCCCGAAAGACAAAGGCGGGTCTTTCCGGAGCAGGCCCATTTTTCTAAAATGATTTTCAAGGAGTGGGATAGGCCTAACAAGCTACCGTCGGTGCCTAAGGGCCTTAATAGGCAGTATCCCTTCCCTGAGGAGCTGGTTCGGCTATGGTCTCACCCTCCCGAAGTGGATCCCCACGTGTCGAGGTTGTCCAACACTAATGTTATGCCATCACCTGATACGGCTTCCTTGCGTGACCCTGCTGACAAGCGCATGGATCAGCTGGTCTGCCATGCGTTCACCTTTGCTGGTGCCCTTTTTCGCCCTGTGTGTGCCACGGCGATTGTGTCTCTAGCCATCCTAAAGAAGGTGAGACATCTGGTGGATAGAGCTAAGGCTCGCAAGCGGACTGAGGAGTATAAAGAACTCAAGGCCTGTGTGGATTTCATTGGTTTTGTTGCCTCTGCCATGGACGATGGGGTCCGGCTTAGTGCCAGGATATCAGCATTGCTTGTGGCTCTCTGCCGCTTGCTCTGGCTGTGGCAATGGTCGGCTGATGCCGGGGCCAAGAATTCGCTTACGAGTATCCCATTCATGGGGCACAGGCTGTTTGGGGAGCGCCTGGACCTCCTGGTCAAGGATGGTAAGCTCCCTCAGAGACAGAAGCCTGCTCGGTCCTTTCGGAATCCCTCTGCCTATCGTTCTTTTCGAGGAGGAAGTGGCTCTTCATTTTTAGGTGGTCGCAGAGATACCTGGGGTAGAGGTAGGTCCCGCGGCCAACCCAATCCCGCCTGGGGAGCCAAGTCCAAGCCCCCTGCCAAGTCCCCTCAGGCATGAGGGGGCGCCCTCATCCATCCGGGTGGGGGGACGGCTTCTGCTGTTTGCCCATATTCTGGAGACGGCACGTCTCGGATTTGTGGATTCAGGAGGTAGTGTCCTCCAGTTACAAAATAGAGCTGGCAGTCAAAGTTTCTTCGGTCTCGGTTTTTACCCCAACCTGTTCACGGTTCCCAAGAAGGACTGAACGTTAAGACCAATCCTGGACCTGAAGGGTCTCAACAGGTTTGTCAGAGTCAGACCTTTCAGCATGGTAACCTTACGGTCAGCGGTGAGCTCGCTTCGGCCCAGAGCCTTCATGGCCACGGTGGTGGTGGACATCAGGGATGCTTATCTGCACATCCTGATTTTCCTGGGGTATCAGAATTTTCTTGAGGTTTGCTCTAGAGGACCAGCATTACCAGTTTGTGGCTCTTCCATTTGGGATTTCCTCAGCGCCCCACGTCTTCACCAAGGTGCTGGTGGGCATCATGGCCATCCTGAGGAAGCAGGGCATTCATGTGCTGCCTTATCTGGACGACTTGTTGATTGGGGCCTAGTCTCTTCAGCAGGCCGAGAGCGATACACGGATGGTGTTGTCAACGCTAGAGGCCTTCGGCTGGGTAGTCAATTACCCAAAGTCTTTTATCACTCCCTCGACAGTGAGATCCTTCCTGGGAATGACGATAGAAACCGCTCAGGTCAAAGTCTTTCTGCCACAGCAAAAGATTTTGGGTCTCCAGTCACAAGTGCAGGCCTTGCTGTCTTGTCATCGGCCGTCGATCCGTCTGGGGATGAGATTGGTGGGTCTAATGGTCTTGAATAATTAGAATCCGAATAAAAAACAAAAAGCACCAGAAAGATATCATCATTGCAGGTCCTCATTAAAATGGCGCTGAGCTACCTCAGCCATCAATGAATGTAATACCCGTATTCATTAGTTTTTATTTTTTATAGTTGAGATATTCTACATTTCAGACATATCTCACTATCATGTGGAGATCTTACACATTTTGATATCTCCTTGTTGCCCTTTACTTTGTTTTTCTGCTGCCGTTTGTATTAGGTTTTCATCAAAATGGCGCCTGTAACAAGGCACGTGCCGGCGCCAGAGGGGACGTCTAGCGTTATTTGCCTCACTAGTTGGCTAGATGTATGTAAGATGGATGTCTCCTCCTTGCAGGTAGCCGGGGTAACTCCCGGCCCGCTTGTTAGTCTTTCTGCCTGGACCCCTTTCTTAGTATTTCACCTTGCCTCCCAGCCTAGGCTGCTGGTCCGGGCAAGGTTAGACGGCACCTAATGGTGCTTAGGAGCTATGCTCCACCGTGAGACCCTTCTCCCTCTGCTTCTCGTGTTCTTCGCCTCTGGCAGGACGGATGCCATCTTCCTCCGTGAGTGGCCCTTGGTGCCTCATTACTTTCATGACATGCATATATATTTATATATCTATATTTTTTATGTTATTGCATATCAGTATGTCTGCTTTGTGTGCTTCAGCATGATTGAGGTGCTGAATAGCCCTGTATTCTGTCTTCCAGGTGGACCCTTGTTGGATCCTAAAGGGTCCTCCCGGTCCTAAGGGTCCCTAGTTTAATTTAAGAACTCCCCATAAATCCTCCCACTCGGGACACAGAAGGGGCATCCCGGGTCGCTTACATCGCGTAATTCCCTTGGGTATTGCGACTACCAATAAAATCACCATATGGAGGCTTCCCAGGATACCGGGCTCGGGCTCCCCTTGGGGCAACCCCGGCAGTGTTTGGGGTGTGGAGCATCCCTTACAGAGGATGATGTTTTCCTTTGCATACCATGTGCGCAGCAGACTATTACGCGGCAGTCCGGATCCCATGCGTCTGGTTCTGCGCCGCCGGCCCCTTCTCCTACCCCTCCCCGCCTGATCCGTATCCCATGTGATGTTGTCACGAGTGGGGAGTCGCAATCTGAGGTGTGTGCCAGATTGTCCAATCTTGAAAAATTATTTTCTAGCGCTGTGGCCAGAAAGGCCCCGGCTAAGAGAAAGCACTTTTCCCCAGCCACGCAGGCTTCTGATCTTGAGGAGTTTGATTCACTGGACTGGTCTGATTACCCCCCGCTAGAGGAAGGGGAGCTTTTTGAGGAGTCGGATGGTTCTGACGATCAGCAATTTGTTGGCGCTGATGCCGAGCGGGGTCAGGGGGATTCTGTGGATACCCCTAAGGTCCTGGCTCATATGTTTGAGGTTCTGACAATCTCTCCTCCTGAAGTGACTCTTCCGCAGAAGGGGGGAGTTCTTTGAGGAGGCTAAGCCACGCTTAGAATTCCCTAATCAAAGGCATTTCGACAGCATTATTCTTAAGGAATGGGAGAGGCCTACTCGGCTTCCGGGTGTCCCTCCGGGTTGGGATAAGAAATATCCTTTTCCGGTGGATGCGGTGAAGCGCTGGTCGTCCTCTCCCGAGGTGGACGCCCCTGTTTTGGGGTTGTCTAGCACCTCTGTCTTGCATTCTCCTGACTGTTCTACTCTCAAGGACGGTAAGGACAAACGCATTGACCAGATGGCTTGTCACGGTTTTGCCAGTGTCGGGTCGGCCTTGCGGCCTGTTTGTGCTTCAGCGCTTTTAATAGTGGCTTCTAGGTCGGTTGTCAGGGACCTGTTGTCTACCTCCAGGCTTGACCCGGCTAGTGATGAGTTCACCGCCCTTAAGCGGTGCGAATTGTTTTTATCATTTGTGCTAGCCACCCTGGATGACACCATGGTGATGTGTAGTAGAACTTCCGCCCTGCTGGTGGCTATTCGGCGGATTTTGTGTCCAAAACGTCTTACGGATCTTCCCTTTCTGGGCTTGCGGCTCTTTGGAGAAAAATTGGATTCGGTCGCAAAAGGAGGTAGGTTACCTCAGCAAAAGAAGCAACATCGTCCCTTTCGGGGGGTGGCTTCATTTACCCCTTCTTTTCGTGGGGCCAGAGTTGGACGGGGATCGGCTGTCTTCCCCTCCAGAGGTGATTCCTGGAACAGGGGAAGAGGACGTGCTCGTCCAGGTCACAGCTGGGGCTCCAAGCTCAAAGCCGCTGCTAAGCCGGCTCATCAATGAGGGGGCGCCCTCACCCTCGCGGGTGGGGGGGCGGCTGCGACGCTTCTCCCAGGTCTGGGACCAGGAGGTCTCGGACAGATGGATTTGGGAAATGGTGTCTTCCAGTTACAAACTGGAGTTCGAGCTCCGGCCTCCTCCCAGATTTTTCAGGTCTCGCGTGCCCTTGGATCCTCTGGCCGCGCAGGGGCTCCGGGCGGCAGTAAAAGATCTCCTGGACATGGCTGTCATCTGCCCGGTGCCTCCCTCGGACCGGGGCCTGGGATACTATTCCAATCTGTTTACTGTGCCCAAGAAGGATGGCTCAGTTCGTCCCATCCTGGATCTGAAATTTCTCAACAGGTTTATCCGTCCCAGGAAGTTCCGCATGGAAACTCTGCGCTCTGCCATAAATTCACTTCAGCAGCAGGACTTCATGACGTCCATAGACATCAAGGATGCTTATCTGCATGTTCCAATCTTCCCGGCGCATCAGATTTCTCAGGTTCGTGGTGGAAGATCGGCATTTTCAGTTTGTGGCCCTTCCGTTTGGCCTCACCTCGGCTCCAAGGGTTTTCACCAAGGTGCTAGCGGGGGTGATGGCCCTCCTCAGGGCCCAGGGAATACGCATGGTGCCTTATCTGGACTATCTTATTATGGCATCCTCTCTCAGCCAGGTGGAGCTAGATACCAGAACTGTGGTAGCCACCCTGGAGAGATTTGGCTGGGTGATCAACTATCCCAAGTCCTGCCTCTCTCCGTCCAGGGTGGTGGCATTCCTGGGAATGTCTCTGGATACTTCTCAGTCCAGGGTGTTCCTCCCCCGGCCCAAGGTTCTTTTGATTCAGGAATTGACTCAGCTTCTCCTATCCATCCCTCGCCCGTCCATCCTGCTGGGGATGCGACTGGTGGGATTGATGGTGGCTTAGTTCGAGGCGGTTCCCTTTGCCCAGTTTCACACAAGGACGCTCCAGCTCCATCTCTTGGCGGTCTGGGACGGGTCCCAGCTGTCATTGGATCAGTCTTTTCTGATGTCCCCCCGGGTTCGGCATTCCCTTCGGTGGTGGCTGGAACCGAGCAATCTGATGAGGGGCAGATCCTTCCTGACCCCTCGTTGGGAGACTGTCACCACGGATGCCAGCCTGTCAGTGTGGGGGGATTTTGGAAGGATCTTCAGTTTCAGGGACTGTGGGGGCCTCAGGAGGCTCATGATCCTATCAATGTTCTGGAGTTGAGAGCCATCAGGTTGGTTCTGGCTCACTTGACTCATCAGTTACAGGGCTTACCGGTTCAAGTTCGGTCGGACCATCGGACGGCGGTCGCTTACATCAATCACCAGGGAGGAACTCGCAGCAGGCGTGCCCTCAGGGAAGTGTCTTTGATCCTGGCTTGGGCAGAGAGCAATGTTCCATGCATCTCGGTGGTGTACATTCCGGGAGTGGAGAACACAGAGGCGGACTCCCTGAGCAGGGGGTCATCTCGCTGGGGGGAATGGTCGCTCAGCCCCAAGGTGTTTCTGTCGCTTTGCCACCGGTGGGGGACTCCGGAGGTGGACCTCTTTGCCTCTCGTCACAATCACAAGCTTCCGGCATTTGCCTCTCTCGCGGGATCTGCTGGCTCTGGCAGCGGATGCCATGTCTCTGAACTGGAGGGATTTGGGGTTTCTTTACCTGTTCCCTCCGTTTCCCATGGTGGGCAAAGTGGTGCGCAAGCTGGCCCTAGAGGGCGTGTCAGCAATCCTGGTGGCTCCAAGATGGCCAAGACAGGTTTGGTTTGCAGACGTGGTAAGGTTGGCGGCGAATCAGTTAGATCTGCCCCTTCTGCCGGATCTGCTCACTCACTGCTCTACCCCATTTTACCAACGCTGGCTTTGACGGCGTGGCTGCTGAAACCTCCATCTTGAAGGAGGAAGGTCTTTCTGATGCTGTCATTCAGACTCTGGTTAGGGCTAGAAAGAAGTCTTCCTCTGCCATCTACTATAGGATTTGGAGGTCTTATATTGATTGGTGTGAGGTCCGGGCCTTGCCTTGCAGGGTGTTTTCTATCCCTAGGGTTTTGGAATTTCTGCAACATGGTCTGGACCTGGGTTTGCAGCTTAGTTTGCTGAAAGGGCATGTCTCTGGCGGTCTTTTGCTCTTCATCCTCTGGTTAAGAACTTTTTTCCAGGGGGTTACGCATGTGCGGCCTCCTAGGAAGCCTTTGCTCCCAGTTTGGGATTAGAATTTGGTTCTCTCTGCCCTTCAGGGTCCTCCTTTTTGAACCTTTGCAGGATATTGCTCTTTCTACGAATTCTCAGAAGGTTGCGTTTCTGGTTGCCATCACTTCCGTTCGGCGTGTATCAGAGTTGGCGGCTTTGTCCATTAAGGCTCCTTACTTTGAGAGGCATCAGGACAAGGTTGTTTTCCGCTTCAAGCCAGATTTCCTCCCTAAGGTGGTTTCAGCTTTCCATCTTAATCAGGACGTTGTTCTACCCTCCTTGTGTCCTAAGCCCAGCAATGACAAGGAGAGGGTTTTGCATTCTCTGGATGTGGTTCGCTGTGTGAAGTACTATTTGGAGGCTACTTCTTCTTGTCGTAGGACTGACGCCCTTTTTGTGGTGCCCTCCGGGCCTAGGAAAGGTTTGGCTCCCACCAAGTCTTCCATTAGTAAATGGATTCGCCAGGACATTGTTGGGGCCTATTCTGCCAAGGGGAAGGTACCCCTTTTTCGTGTTACTGCTTATTTTACTCGTGCCGATGGGGCGTCCTGGGCTTTCCAACATCAGGCCTCTGTTGAGCAAGTTTGTAAGGCTGCTACTTGGTCTTCCGTTCACACCTTTTCTAAGTTTTATAAGGTTGATGTGCGGGCCTCAGCTGATGCTGTTTTTGGCCGCAAAGTTCTGCAAGCTGCAGTGCTTTAAGTTTGTGCATTGTTGCCTTGTTTTGAATCTCCGCCCTTTATGGACACTGCTATTGGATGTCCCAAGTGTAATGACTATCTGAAGCGGAGTGTGTGACATACTTAGAATAATACCATTTTGTGAATGCTCACCTGTAAAATGGGTATTATAAGTATGTCACACACCCCGCTTCACCCCGCCCTTTGGTATGTTACTGCCTTTTTTCGCTCTTTCTGGTCCCTTTACTGCTGTCTTAATACTGGTGAATGAGTGGGAGGTACCAGGTATTTATGGACCGGGAGGGGCTCCCTTTTTTTCATGACATCTCTGCAAGATCGCCCTCTACAGGTCGGTATAACCCAAGTGTAATGACTATCTGAAGCGGGGTGTGTGACACCGCCATCTTGCCTCTAAGCCCCGCCCCCTTGGGGGCGGGGCTTATGACGTCATCCCGGTCCCGATCACCGGCTTCAGCTTTCTCAGCTTCTCAGATGCCGGTGATCGGTGCCCTGGAAGGAGGTGACAGGAGATCCTCTGATCTCCTGCCTTCTCCTTCTCTGGATGCCGATCACAGGCATCTGTCAGCTGAGCGGCGAGGGACAAGAGCTTGCAATCGAAGGTAAGTACAGTAAAAAAAAATTATTTTTTTTTAATAAAATACTTTTTTTTATTGTGTGGTGTTTTTTTTTTTACAGTTAACCCTTTGTGAGCTGGTAAGGGGTCCATGAGACCCCTTATACCAGTTCACATGGCTGGGGGGGTGGCATTGCCATTAACCCCCGCACCCCCATTACCTGCCTCCCCAAAGGCCAGGGGGGGGCAGAAGAGCCCGGGCCCACATAGGCTATGTGGGCTCGTAGGCTGCAGGGTGGGGGGGCCACCAAAGCTGGCCCCCCCACTCTGTGCCTACAAGCCCCCATAGCTGGTCCCGGGCTGGTTACTTTGGGTAAGGGGGACCCCACGTCATTTTTTTTTTTGGATTTTTAAGGGTTTTTAACCCTTAAAAATCCAAAAAAAAATGGGGTCCCCCTCCCCGGGAAGGGGGACCCTATGTCATTTTTTTTTTTAATTAACCATTTGTCATCCAGCAGCTATAAAAGGCTTCTGGGCAGGAAAGGGTGTCTACCTATACATATGTGGTATCGCTGTAAGCGGGAGAAATTGGGGTTTCTCACGCAATAAGATTTTATTGACAAACTTACATTTTTTATTACAAAAAAACTCTACAAATTGTAAAAAAATATATTTTTTTTATTTTTTTTCACACATTTCACCCAAAAATGTTGAGAATACACCTAAAAAACACAAACAAGACATTTCATGTTAAAGCCCAGACTCTGTTGAAAAAAACAATATATAATTTTCCTGGGAAATCCCTGGAAATCCCTTCGAAAATGACAGTTGAACATGTGTAGCGCAAAACAGTCAAACTCAGTCTGGCAACAGGGAGTGGCAAATGCTGCAGGTAGGCTGGCAGCGAAAGGGTTAAAGGGTCGTGTGATCCAGGTTCGCTCGGACAATCAGACGGCTGTCGCCTAATTCAATCACCAGGGCAGGACTCGGAGCAAGAGCGACCTCAAGGAGGTGACCCAGATTCTGACTTGGGCAGAGGAGAATGTTCCCTGCATCTCGGCGGTCTACATTCCCGGGGTAGAAAACCTGGAGGCAGACTCCCTGAGCAGGAGCCCCTGGGGAAATGGTCTCTCAGCAGCAAGACCTTTCACGCTCTGTGTCTCCGCTGGGGTCGGCAGGACGTGGACCTGTTTGCGTCCAGACACAATCTCTAGCTTCCAAGGTTCGTCTCCCTGTCAAAAGATCTTCTGGCCTTTTGCCACAGACGCTCTGGCAATTCCTTGGACGGAGTTCAGGTTCCTCTATGCATTCCCTACGTTTCCACTCCTGGGCCGAGTGCTGCGCAAGATAGCCCAGGAAGGGGTTCCAACCATCCTAGCGGCTCCTCGCTGGCCGAGAAGGTGTTGGTTTGCGGACATAGTTCAGATGTCAATGGATCGCTATATCATGCCCGACGACCCAAGTCTTCTCACACAGGGGTCGCTGCGGCACCCCAATTTACAGACGCTGGCTTTGACGGCCTGGCTATTGAAATCTCAATCCTGATGGAAAAGGGACTGTTGGCCACGGTTGTGCATACCATGATTCAGGCACGGAAGAAGTCTTCTTCCATGATATATTAGAGTTTGGCATGCTTACATTGCTTGGTGTGAATCCAAGAGTCTCCCATGTCGCACATTTTCTATCTCTAGGATCTTGGAGTTTTTCTCTGTCCTGTTCAGGTCGCTCCACTTCTTAGATGTGGGTAATCCGCCACAATGTGGCGCAGTGACTGCAAGATCAAAAATTGTAGCTCCTCCTGGCCCCTTATAAAGCAGATGTCTCAGAAAAATCCCCAGAATTCATCTTGCAGTCTCACGGCAAGGATCGTTTTCCTACTCTCTGGATATTGCAGGCGAGCGGGGCATTCTAAGCCTGTCGGCCACTGCATCCCTGTTCCCGCCTTTTTCCATGGACCCATTCTGCCTCCCAGCCTCGGCTACGGAACAGGTGAAGGTAGGGAGAACGCCGCGGGTACTGCTTATACTCTCCTCCCTCGTTCTTTGTCCTTCTCCTCTCCCCTCCCCTCCAGCTGACAGGACTCTGAGGGGGGGGGGGGGTTCCTCTGGGCCGTCCTTCTCCCTGGCTGGCTGGGCGCCCTGGATTCGTGCCGCAGCGTGGGGCGGGGTCCCAGCCTGTCACCAGCCCTACTTTACCTGCGACCTCGCCTACACCCCGGCGCCTGCAGGGGGTCACAAACAGATTTGGAGTTACGGGTGGCCAGCCTGGAGAGACAGTTATCTCGCACGGCTACCGGCAAGTCCACGAGTAAGATGCGGCATATTAAGCCGGGTCGCTCAGATGATGAGGATGATGATTGTTTTGGTGGTCGGGACTTCATAGAGGAGGGTTAGTTGTTTTAGAACTCCGCCTCCTCAGGGGATCGATCGGGTGGATATGACAGCGACCCTTCCTCGGACGAGGATATGTGGCTCCCTGATGACACGGAGAAGTTGCTATCTTCTGTGTTTGAGACCTTGCACATTGTACCTCTGGAGGCGGCCAAAAAGAAGCAGGGAGATTTATTCCGGCCCGAGAGACGGCGGCTTGTCTTTCCTGAACAGGGCCACTTTTACAAAATTGTTTTTATGGAATGGGAAAGGCCTAATTGCCGTCGGTGCCAAAGGGCCTAGACAGACGGTACCCTTTCTCTGAGGAGTTGATTCGCCTCTGGTCCCATCCCCCTGAGGTGTATTCCCCTGTGTTGGGACTCTCCAATAGAAACAAAGGAGGGGTGGCAGCCGCTCAGACCATTTTATAACTAACCTGGGAGGTGCACGTTAGCAGGGCAATTAGGATACAAAAGTCTTAAAGGAGCCACAGCACTCAAACCAGTTAGCTTGCTGACCAACCTACAATCTGTCTCTAAACTTGGTTTAAAACAGAGGGCTCGGTCACACACATCTGCAGAAGTATGCTTAAGCTGCACCACCAGCGCCAAGGTGCCCCTGTGAGGTGCAGTCCTAACTCTAATCTCTGAGAGCCCCATTTGGGACATACAATGCAATAGATACATTGGGAGCAGGCTTACCCGAGGTTGCCCTAAACCTCAAGTGCAAGCCATGGGGTGGAAGGGTCAAAGACCTTGCAATACAGCCTAGACTCCACACACCATGTGCTTGCACAAATTCAAAAGAAAAAATGGAGGGGTGGCAGCCGCTCAAACCATTTTATAACTAACCTGGGAGGTGCACGTTAGCCCTCACACTCTCATAGAGTTGGCAGCTTGGCCGCACCCAAGATTTCTTTAGTCGCGGATATCCCAGAACCCATTGATGGCGCAGGGCCTAAGAATGGCTGTTCAACGCCTTCTGCTGTCCGGGGTGATTTGTCCTGTGCCTCACCAGGAACGCGGTTGAGGGTTCTATTCCAATCTGTTCACGGTGCCCAAGAAGGACGGTACTCGGAGGCCTATCCTGGGCCTGAAGGGTCTCAACAAGTTGTCAGAGTCAGGCATTTTCGCATGGAGTCCTTACAGTCCGTGCTGAGCTCACTTCGGCCAGGCGATTTCATGACCACGGTGGACATCAGGGATGCCTACCTGCACATCCCGATATTCCAGGGACATCGAGTTTTGCGCTGGACATCCCGATATTCCAGGGACATCGAGTTCTGCGCTGGAGGATCAACATTACCAGTTTGTGGCGCTGCCGTCCGGGATATCCTCGGCCCCCCGGGTGTTCACCAAGGTGCCGGTGGGTGTTATGGCCCTTCTGAGGAACCGGGGCATTCGTGTTATTCCAAGTATGCATCACGCCCTGCTCCAACAATAATCATTACATCTGGGATATAGTCCACAAGAGGGCGCTTTACTGCAGAGATGGCAAAAAAGAGGCCCCTCCCGGTCCATATATACTCGGGACCTCCCACTCATTCCCCAGTTTAGTCTCTGCAGTCGGCGGTGAAGGTCAAGATGATGGCTCTCTCTCCTTGCAGGTAAGCCGGGCTGCACAGCCCCGGTCCTATTCCCACCCGTGCAAATATTACCTGCCTCCCAGCTTTGGCTGCATGGTAGGCAGCGCCTATTAGAGGTGCTTTTTATTGGAGCATCGCTCGACCGCAAATCCCCCACCAAAGGGTAGGCGGCACAGGTTGGTGAGCCTGACATGGGATGCCCGTCCGCTCATTACATGTGGCCAAATGTAAATATGGGCTTATTCCCCCTTCTCCCTTGTCCGGTTAGCGCGGGGGGCTGTCAGTATTAATGCCTTGTATGGCTGTGTGCTGCTTTTTACCGTTGTGTGTGTTCACTTTGACTTGCTGGCACATGGCTCAGCGTTTTTTGCCTTTTCCCCTCATACTGACATTTGTTAAAATGGCCCGTGCGCGCTCCGTGGCGGGCCGGTGACGTCAGCGGCAGGCTCGGCCTCTATTGGTCTAAATCGCGCAGTTGCTGTGTATCCCCGCGTCTTGGAGGGGCTCGGCACGCTCCGCAGGTGGCCCGCCCCCTCCTGCCTCTCTTCCCTGCTCAGCGCTATCTTGTCCGGGCCGGTGAACCCTCTGTGTGCGTGAGTGCCCTCGCG
This sequence comes from Gastrophryne carolinensis, assembly GCA_027917425.1. Classification (NCBI taxonomy): domain Eukaryota; kingdom Metazoa; phylum Chordata; class Amphibia; order Anura; family Microhylidae; genus Gastrophryne; species Gastrophryne carolinensis. The sequence goes on from CM051239.1 coordinate 72,073,902, forward strand.
GGCTGTATATTTATATTTAATGTTTGCCATATGATGGGGGTTTCCTTTTTTTTGTCTTTCAGGGGGACAACCTAAATTAGAGGTTTTCTCCCGGTCCTGTGTCCTTTCCCCCATATTGTAGGGGCTTGATTATTAAAAGTGTATATTAAATCCTCCCACTAGCGGACATTTAAGGGGCATCCCGGGTAGCTGCACAGCGTAATTCCCATTGGTCATTACGACTAATCACCATATGGAGGCTTCCCGGGATACTGTGCTCGGGGTCCCTTCGGGGCAAGCCCGGCTATGTGTGGTGTGCGGGGCATCCCTTATGGGCGATGATGTGTGGGTTTGTGTACCCTGTGCCCAGCAAACGATTGTACGGCATTCTGGGCCCCGTGTGGCTGGATCAGCACCCTCGGTGTCCTCTCCCAAACCCCTGCGCCTGGTCATGATCCCTAGTGACACAAACACTAGCGGGGAGTCGCAATATGATGTTTCCGCCAGATTGGCCAACATTGAGAGGTTGATTGCTTGCTCTGCAGCCCGTAAGGCTCCAGCTAAAAGACGGAATGTGGCGCCCGCTGCGCCGGCCTTTACCTTTTGGACAAGATGATTTCCTTGATTTGTCTGACTACACCCCTCTTGAGGTAGGGGAATTATTTTCAGATTCAGATCTCTCTGACGCTAATGCCGGCTCAGAGCATTGGGATGCTGACGAAACCCATAGACTTCTGACTCTCAAATTTTTGAGGTACTTGCCATTTCCCCTCCTGCAGCGGCACCTAAGCAGCAGGGGGAATTGTTTGGTACCGCAAAACCACGTTTCCCAGAACAGACTCATTTTAATAATATCGTTCTCAAAGAATGGGAGCGGCCTAGCCGGCTTCCCGGTATCCCTAAGGGGTGGGATAGGAGGTATCCTTTTCCCTCGGATGTGGTCAAATGTTGGTCAACTCCCCCCGAGGTGGACGCCCCTGCTTTGGGGTTGGCGTCTGTTGTGCATTCCTCGGATTCCACTACCTTGAAGGATAGTGAGGACCGGCGTATTGATCATCTGGCTTCCCACGCCTTTTGTCTGTGCGGGTTCGGCCTTGCGCCCGGTGTGTGCTTCCGCTATTACGGCTATGGCTATTTGGACCTTGATCAGGGGCCTTCTGGACGGCTCCCATGAGGATCCTTCTAGTGCTGAATTTAGAGCCTAGTCACAATGTGAGATGTTCATCACCTATGTTCTCTCTGCCTTAGATGACACCATTCGGATGTGTAGTCTCTATCCGCCGCTCGGTCTGGTTGCGCCAGTGGGCAGCTGACAATGCTGCCAAGAAGGCTCTCACAGGGCTTCCCTTTAAAGGATTGCGCCTGTTTGGTGATCGTCTGGATCTTTTTGCTAAGGGAGGTAAGTTACCCCAACGCAAAAAGCAGCCGCGACCCTTTCGGGGTTCGGGCTCCTTCACTCCCTCTTTTCGTGGGCCTAGGTCAGGCAGGGGGGTATCCTTTGCGGGACAAAGGGGAGATATCTGGGGCAAGGGCAGAGGCCGTGCCCGACCCGGATCCTCCTGGGGTGCCAAACCCAAATCCACTGCTAAGCCCGTTCAGCAATGAGGGGGTGCCCTCACCCTTACGGGTGGGGGGACGGCTGCGGCTCTTCGCTCAGATCTGGGTTCAACAAGTCTCAGACAAATGGATTCTGGAGGTTGTCTCCTCCGGTTACAAGCTGGAGTTCACGGACTGGCCTCCTCCCAGATTCCTCAGGTCACGGGTTCCTACGGACCCTCGGGCAGCTCAGGGCCTGTTGTTGGCGGTTCAAAACCTTCTGGCCATGGGGGTCGTTTGTCGGGTCCCCCCGGGGGAGAGAGGTCAGTGTTACTATTCCAATCTCTTTACAGTGCCCAAAAAGGATGGTTCCATCAGACCCATTCTGGACCTAAAGCTTCTCAACAAATTCATCAGAACCAAACGTTTTCGCATGGAGTCACTGCGCTCCGCTATCAGTTCACTGCGCCCGGGGGACTTTATGACTTCAATAGACATCAAGGATGCTTACCTTCATGTGCCGGTCTTCCCAGGGCACCAGTGGTTCCTCAGGTTTGCGGTAGGGGAACAACACTACCAATTTGTGGCACTCCCCTTCAGGCTCACCTCTGCCCCCGGGGTGTTCACCAAGGTGTTGGCAGGCGTGATGGCCCTTCTCAGAGCCCGGGGTATTCGCATTCTTCCTTATCTGGACGACCTTCTCATTCCGTCTCCTTCACTCCAACAAGCGGAGCTGGACACCCGGACGGTGGTGGCGACACTGGAGAGGTTCGGGTGGGTGATCAATTACCCCAAGTCCTCATTCTCCCCGTCACAGGTGACCGCCTTCCTGGGTATGACTCTGGATACCATTCAGGCCAGGATTTTCCTCCCTCAGCAGAAAGTGGACTTTCTTCAAGCGCTGATTCATGTCTTGCTGTCCAACCCTCATCCATCCATCCGGCAAGGGATGCAACTGGTGGGACAAATGGTGGCCTGCTTCGAGGCAGTTCCCTATGCTCAATTTCACATGAGGCCTCTTCAGCTCCATCTTCTTTCAGCCTGGGACAAGTGTCCCCTGTCTCTGGATCAGGCTTTTGCTCTGTCCCCTCTGGTCCAGCGGTCCCTCCTTTGGTGGCTGGACTCGAAGAATCTTCTGGGGGGCAGATCGTTCCTGACACCGTGCTGGGAGACTGCGGATGCCAGTCTGTCAGGTTGGGGGGCTACTGGAGAGCCCACCAATTCCAGGGGCTGTGGGGCCCTCAGGAGGCACACGCCCCCATCAATGTTCTGGAGCTGAGGGAAGTTCGGTTGGTGCTGGCGCATCACCTCCAGGGCCTACCGGTTCAGGTTCGCTCCGACAACAGGACTGCGGTCGTTTACATCAATCATCAGGGAGGGACTCGGAGCAAGAGTGCCCTCCGGGAGGTGTCGTTGATTCTCTCTTGGGCCGAGGACAACGTCCCGTGCATCTCGGTGGTTTACATTCCGGGAGCAGAGAACCTGGAAGCGAATTCCCTGAGCAGGGGGGCCTCTCACCGGGGAGAATGGTCCCTCAACAGCAAGGTCTTTCTGTCACAGGTGGGGGAGGCCGGATGTGGATCTGTTTGCCTCTTGTCACAATCGCAAGCTTCCAGCTTTTGTCTCACTGTCCCAGGATCATCTGGCTCTGGCGGTGGATGCCATGTCTCTCTCCTGGCAGGGGTTCGGTCTCCTGTACCTTTTCCCTCCGTTTCCCCTTCTGGGCAGGGTCCTACACAAGCGGATTCAAGAAGGAGTGCCAGCTGTTCTGGTGGCTCCCAGGTGGCCAAGACAGGTGTGGTTCACAGACGTTGTGCAGCTGGCGGTCAATCAGTACCCTTTGCCCCTGGTTCCGGATTTACTCGCTCAAGGACGGCATGGCTGCTGAAACCTCCATCCTAAAGGAAAAGGGTCTGTCTGATGCGGTTGTTCAGACTCTGGTCAGAGCTAGGAAGAATTCCTCTACTAACATCTACTACAGGACCTGGCGGACCTACATTGACTGGTGTGAGGCTAGGGCCTTCCCTTAGCGGGTGTTTTCCATCCCTCGGATACTGGAGTTCCTTCAACATTGTTGGATATTTGAATTTGGTTTTGTCTGCCCTTCAGGGTCCTCCATTTGAGCCTGTGCATGAGGCGGCACAGTCTATTCTCACTTGGAAAGTTGCCTTTTTGATGGCTATCGCCTCTGTCCGGCGTGTTTCTGAGTTGGCGGCTCTGTCCATTCAGGCCCCCTGCTTTAACCCTTTCGCTGCCAGCCTACCTGGAGTTTTCGTCACCCTTTGTGCCAGACCATTTTGCACTATTTTGCGCTCCCCATGTTCAAATGTGATTTTTGAAGGGATTTCCCAGGAAAATGATATTTTGTTTTTGTCAGCAGAGTCTGGGCTTTAACATGAAATGTCTTGTTTGTAATTTTTTGGGTGTATTCTCAATATTTTTGGGTGAAATATGTTGTAAACATTTTTTTTACAATTTGTAGTGTTTTTTTGTAATAAAAAAATGTAAGTTTGTCAATAAAATCTTATTGCGTGTGAAATCCGAATTTCTCCCAGTTATTGCGATACCACATATGTATAGGTAGACACCCTTTCCTGCCCAGGAGACTCCCCCAAACTGAAATGGCGCTTTAACTATGCTATGCAATATGCGCACCTTGCAGTTTTTCCAGAAAAACAACCCTTTACATTTGAAATACCCCCAACAAACTATATATTCTCTGGAAGTACACACCTCAGGCTTTCTAGGCGTACCAGGCTTGTTGTTGATCCCATATTTTTCTGGAAGTAATCCCTCAGTGTATTCTTTGGTTGCAAAGAGTTTCCCTAAAAAAAGCATAAAAAAGCAGAATCAAAGCCACATTTTCCTTAAACTATGTGCAAACAAGAAAAAACAAGTTTAATCCGAAAAAGCAACATCCCCCAAACAGAACGATATCCAACATGCATTGCTACTGTCAAGGGAAGAGTTGCCAAACACCCCAAAGTAAAGCATGTGCGTAAGTGATTTTACTTGAAAATTTCAGCTCTGCAGACAAAGTGCGCACCTTGCGATTTTTCAACCAAAGCAACCCTTTACATTTGGAATATCCCCCATAAACCATATATTACCTGAAAGTACACGTTAAGCTTTCTAAGCGTACCCCAGCCTCTGTTGACAGGTTATTTTTCCCCATTTTGCGCCATTTTTGCTGGAATTTTCAGGAAAATTATATATATTTTTTTTGCACCAGAGTTTAGGCTTTAACATGAAATGTCTTGTTTGTAAATTTTATTTTAAGTAAAAAGTAAATACATTTTTTTTAGAAAATTGACTATTTTAAATATAAAATGTATTTTATTAAGGAAAACCATATTGCATGTGAAAGCCCCTTTTCTACCGATTTAGAACGGTACCACATATTTATCGGTAGCCCCCCGTTCCTGCCCAGGAGACCCCCCTAACTGAAACAAGTACTTTATAACGTTTACAAATAAAATACAACTACCATCGACACTACAAAGGGTTACATCGAGAAAAAAAATGACATAGGGTCCCCCTTCCCGGGACATTTTTAAGCCCGGGACCAGCTATGCAGGGCTTGTAGAAACAGGGCACAGGGGCCAGCACGTGGGCCCGGGCTCTTCTGCCCCCCCCCCCCCCCCCCCCCTGGGCTTTGGGGAGGCAGGTGACTTGCCACCCCCGCAGCCTTGTGAACTGGTATGGGGTCATGGACCCCTTACCAGTTCACAAGGGGTTAAATGTAAAAAAAAGACACACACACACAGAGAAAATTATTTTATTTATTTATTTTTTGAATACTTACCTCCCATCCATCCTGGAGCACTGTGTCCCTTTGCGATCACTGGCTTCTGCTCACCTTCTGGAAGCCTTTTATAGCTGCTGGATGACAGAACACAAATGGTTAATTAAAAAGACATAGGGTCCCCCCTCTCGGGGGGGACCCCATTTTTTGGGGGATTTTTAAGGGTTAAAAATCCAAAAAAAAATTGTCATGGGTCCCCCTTACCCAAAGTAACCAGCCCGGGACCAGCTATGGGGGCTTGTAGGAACTGGTATAAGGGGTCTCATGGACCCCTTACCAGTTCACAAGGGGTTAAATGTTAAATAAAAAAGACACATAAGTAAAAAAATGATCTTTATTTTTTTTTTTTACTTTTCTCACCTCCGATCCTGTGTCCCCCGTCGATCTCCGATGCAAGTCTGCTCGAGTGTTTGAAGAAGAGAGCCTGGGGAGGGGGGGGGGGCGATCACAGCCCTCTCCTCCTCCCCTGCTCTTTGCCCTCCCCTGCTCTTTGAGTCTCGGGTGCTTGGACTGAAGAAGCCGGCTGCTGGCGACATCACAATGATGTCACCTGGCCCCGCCCCCCAGGGCTAGCAGTCGCGATCCAGGAAGTGGGGGGAGAGGGCATTTTCTGCCCTCTCCTCGCCACAGAAGAGGCTGGGGGGGGGGGGTGATTGGAGGCCCCCAACCCCCCCCAGTGAAGAGAAGACCCGACGACGGGAGGCAGCGCGACCACAGGTAAGCAAATGTGTTTTTTTTTTTTTTTTTTTTTTCACAGTTAGCAGCTGCTGCCGAAGTGGTGGTGGTGGGGGGGGGTCAGGTGAGTATTTTTTATTTTTTTTAACTAGCAGTGGGGAAAGTCAGGCACGTAGATTCTACGTGCTTGCCACTTAAGTGGAGTAGAAGCAAGCACATAGAATCTACATGCTTGGCACTGAAAGGGTTAAGAGACACCAGGAGAAGGTGGTTTTCCGCTTTAAACCAGACTTCTTGCCTAAGGTTGTCTCTGCCTTTCACCTCAATCAGGACATACTGCTTTCTTCCTTATGCCCTAATCCTGGTAATGACAAGGAAAGCGCCTTGCATTCTCTGGACGTTGTCAGAAACGTAAAATACTACCTGGTGGCTACAGCGCCTTTCAGGAAGATAGACGCCTTGTTTGTGGTACCCTCTGGTCCAAAGAAGGGTTTTGCGCCGGTCAAGTCTACCATTAGCAAATGGATTCGTCAGGCCATTGTTAGGGCTTATTCTGCTAAAGGGAGGGATCCCCCTTTCCGAATTACTGCTCATTCTACCCATGCTGTTGGGGCCTCTTGGGCCTTTCAGCACCAGGCTTCTGTTGAACAAGTTTGTAAGGCTGCTACCTGGTCTTCTGTTAATACCTTTTCCAAGTTTTACAAGGTTGATGTGCGGGCATCAGCGGATGCTGTTTTTGGCCTCAAAGTACTGCAGGCTGCAGTGGTTTGAACTGCGCATTGTTGATCTTTTTGGGATCCCCACCCGTTGTTGGACACTGCTACTGGATGTCCCAGACGTAATGATTATTGTTGGAGCAGGGCGTGATGCATACTTGGAATAATACCATTCTGTGAATACTCACCTTGTGGAATGGATATTATAAGTATGCATCGCTCTGCTCCATCCCACCCTGAGTTTTTATTCTTGGATCCACTATATGGTGAAGTTTTCCTTGTTAATTATTGTTATTCTTGTTATTGGCTTCTCCTGGTTCCCTTACTGCTTAATTATACTGGGGAATGAGTGGGAGGTCCCGGGTATATATGGACCAGGAGGGGCCTCTTTTTTGCCATCTCTGCAGTAAAGCACCCTCTTGTGGACTATATCCCAGACGTAATGATTATTGTTGGAGCAGGGCATGATGCATACTTATAATATCCATTCTACAAGGTGAGTATTCACAGAAAGGTATTTTTCCTTATCTGGACGACTTGCTGATTGCGGCTCAATCTCTTAAAGTGGACCAACACCCACGGGTGATCGGCCCGGGAATCTATAAGATTCCCGGGCCGATCACCCCCCTCCCCGCGGGACATCCGAGATCGGGATGTCCCACGGGGTGAAACCCCCCCAAACTCCTTACCTTATCTTCGGCGGCGGCCGGCCGCCGCCGCCTCCCTCGCTCCCCTCTAGACGTGCGCGCGCCCGATCGGGGTGCCCCACCGAAGTGGACCAAGACCCAGGATAGTCAAAATCCTGGGTGTTGGTCCACTTTAAGCAGGCCGAGAGTGATACCCGGACTGTGGTGTCCACTCTCGAGGATTTCGGTTGGGTGATCAATTATCCCAAGTCTTCTATCACTCCCTCAATGGTGAGGTCCTTCCTGGGCATGACGTTGGACATCTCTCAGGTCAAGGTATTCCTCCCCCTGCAGAAGGTGGAGGGTCTCCAGACGCGGGCCTTACTGTCTTGTCAAAAGGCCTCATGGTGTCATGCTTCGAGGCAGTGCCCTCCGCTCAGTTTCACATGCGGTCTCTTCAACTGAATCTTTTGGCCGGTTGGGACCGGACGCAGGAGTCCCTGGAGCAGGAATTCTCACTGTCTCCTCTGGCCTGGCAGTCCCTCTCGTGGTGGTTGGACTCCAGAAATCTTTTAGTGGGCAGGTCCTTTCTGACTCCTCGTTAAGAGATTGTCACCACGGACGACAGTCTAACCGGCTGGGTAGGTTTTTGAAAATCGCTGAAGTTCCATGGCCAGTGGGGTCTGCAGGAGGCCCACTTGCCCATCAATCTCCTGGAGCTGAGAGCGATCCGGTTGGTCCTGTTTCATTTGACTTCTCATCTACGGGGTCGTGTGGTCCAGGTCCGCTCGGACAATCAGACGGCTGTCGCTTACATCAATCACCAGGGCGGGACTCGGAGCAAGCGAGCCCTCAAGGAGGTGATCCAGATCCTGACTTGGGCGGAGGAGAATGTTCCCTGCATCTCGGTGGTCTACATCCCTGGGGTGGAAAACCAAGAGGCAGACTCCCTGAGAAGGGGGGCCTCTCGTCTGGGAGAATGGTCTCGCAGCAACAAGATCTTTCACGCTCTGTGTCGCTGCTGGGTTCAGCCGGATGTGGACTTTTTCGCGTCCAGGCACAATCACAAGCTTCTGAGGCTCGTCTCCCTGTCCAGGGATGCGCTGGCCTTCGCCACGGATGCTCTGGCATTTCCTTGGACGGAGTTCAGGCTCCTTTACACATTTCCTCCGTTTCCACTCCTGGGTCGAGTGCTGCGCAAGATAGCCCAGGAGAGGTTCCAACCATCTTGGTGGCTCCTCGCTGGTGAAGGAGGAGTTGGTTTGTGGACATAGTTCAGTTGTCAGTGGATCGCTACATCATGCCCGACAATCCAGGGCTTCTCACACAGGGGTTGCTGCACCACCCCAATTTACAAACGCTGGCTTTGACGGCTTGGCTGCTGAAACCTCCATCTTGATTGAGAAGGGGCTGTCTGCCACGGTCGTGCTTACCATGATTCAGGCTTGGAAGAAATCCTCTTCCATGATATATTAGTTTGGCATGCACATTGCCTTATGTGAGTCCAAGAGTCTCCCTTGTCGCACTTTCTCTGTTTTAAGGTTTTTGGATTTCCTACAACATGGTTTGGACTCGGGTCTCCAGCTGAGTACCCACATGGGCCAGGTTTCGGGCCTTGGCCATTTTTTTCCAAAGATCTTTCGCCAATCATAGACTTATCAAGACCTTTTTCCAAGGGGTTACTCATGTACATCCACCGCGTAAGCCTGTTTTACCGGTATGGGATTTGAACTTGGTGCTTTCTGCTCTCCAGGGTCCTCCCTTTGAGCCCTTGTGCGATGCTGCACTATTCATTTTGACTCTGAAAGTGATCTTTTTGGTAACAACCACCTCGGTGCGTTGCGTTTCAGAGCTGGCTGCGCTTTGTATGAAGTCTCTTTATTTTGAGCGGCATCAAGATAAGGTGGAATTTCTTTTTAAACCAGATTTTTTACCTAAGGTTGTTTCTTCCTTAATTTTTACCTAAGGTTGTTTCTAACCTTAATGAGGACATTGTTTTGCCTTCCCTGTGTCCAGAACCGTCTAATTCTAAGGAAAGGACCCTCCATGCCTTGGATGTACTACCATTAAGTACTACCTGGTTGCAACAGAATCCTTCAGGAAATCAGATTCTCTATTTGTTCTCACTGACAGCCCTAGGAAGGGTCTGCCTCCAGCCAAATCCACTCTCAGCAAGTGGATTAGACAGGCGATGGTGCAAGCGTACTCTGCCAATCCCCCTTTTCGTGTTACAGCTCATTCTACTAGAGTTATTGGTGCTTCCTGGGCTTTTCAGCACCAAGCCTCTGTTGAACAAGTTTGTAAGGCCGCTACTTGGTCTTCTGTTAGTAGCTTTTACTAAGTTTTACAAGGTTGACGTTAGGGCCTCAGACGATGCTGTCTTTGGCCGTAAGGTGCTTCAGGCGGTAGTGTCATGAACTACATGCTGTTGCTCAATGGGGATCCCACCCTTTCTTTGGACACTGCTTTTGGATGTCCCACATGTAAGAAGTGGAGCGACCAAAACAGGACACAGAGAATAAAACCAATTCTACAGGTGAGTACTCACAGAATTGTATTTTTCTAAGTATACTGCAAGTTCTGTTCCAGAATATTCCTTACACTTGGGTAATACATCCACAAGATGGCGCTGGACTGCAGAAAACAGCTTGTGGCCGCTCCTGGCCCTATATAAGTCAGGGACCTCCCACAAATTCCCCAGTTCATTTCATTTCTGTAGTCTGCGCTGAGAAGATAGCTCTCTTGTGGCGCAGGTGAGCGGGGCTTATATGCCTACGGCCCTGCAGGACTATTCTCACCCATTCCGTACTATATATGTTGCCTCCCAGACTTGACTGACAAGGTTCGGGTGAAGGTAGGTTTGTAAGCACCATGGTAGGTGCTGAGGAGCTACGCTCCTACCGCAGCCCCTGCTTTAACAGGGTAGGCGGTTTAGGCTGATGGTGAGCCTCTTTGGGTTGCCCCCACTGCTTCTTGGGTTTTGCCAGGCTCCTCCTGTGCACTTAATCCTATGACCATGGTATTCCCCTCCTCCCTCACTTTTCTGGGTGCCCCGGGAATTCCGTATGTAGCTCCTCTCGGTCTCTCTCTGTGGGGGGGGGGGGGGGGGGGGGGGATGGGCTTCTAGTTGTAAGCTTGTGTTTTACTTTTGTGTGTTTATTTTACTGTATATTGCCACCGCGCGTTTGTACTGCGCTCCGCAGACAGCTGCGTCATTCGCCTCAGAGCTGCCGGCCCGCTATTGGCCGGCAGGATCATCTTCGGGGGGGGGGGGGCGCTCCAGGGATGATGATTTTGATGTCACATCTCCACAGAGCCCGCCCCTCGAAGTCGGTGGACGCCATTTTGTTGCCATTGCGGTGTGGGCTGCCTAGCTCCTGCGGTCCCGCTCCTAGCTCCTGCAGTTGCCCCGGTGGGGTAAAATCTTTCTGGATTTTCTGGCTGTATGCTCATGGGAATGCTTGTTATGTCTTTCAGGCGGGTTACAACTTCAGTACTGTGGTTTCTCCCGGCCATCTCCCCTCATTATTTCCCACTTCCCTAGCGGGTCATTGGGGCATCCCGGGTAGCGTAAACCCTTATTGGCCTACTGTGCCATTCAAATCACCATATGGAGGCTTCTGGGGATAATGGGCCTTGGGTTCCTTCGGGACAAGCCCGGCTATGTGTTGCATGTGGGGTATCCCCAATCGGTGATGTCAGGGTATGTGTACCTAGCGCCCAGCAGGTACTTGCGCTGCAATCTGGGTTACCTGTTGCTGGGCCTGCGCCCCTCTGGCTTCGCCTACCCCCCCCCCGCTTATATTTGAACCCCAGTGAGGTGCATACCAGTGGGGAGTCTCAACCTGGATTGGCTACACGGGTGGCCAGCATTGAAAAACATCTTGCTGGGTCTGCCCCGCGTAAGGCTGCTGCTAAGAAGCGGCATATTATCACCCGCTGTTTCTCTCTTTCCCATAGAGGCTGAGGAAATTTTTGACACTACTGGTTATTCCCCCCTGGAGGAGGGGGAATTGTTCTCTGATTCAGAATCATCTAAGGAGCAGCCTAGGGTTTATGGTGCTACAGGGTCTCCCTTTGGGGAAGATCTTTGGTCCTCAGATGACACTGACAGGCTTTTGGCTCATATCTTTGAAGTGCTCTGTATATCCCTTCCTGCTGTGGCTCCGCAGCAGCAGGGCGAGCTCTTTCATAGGGTTAAACCACGTTTGGAATTTCCTGAGCAGTCTCACTTTAATAATCTGGTGCTCAAAGAATGGGAGCAGCCTAGCAAGCTGCCAGGGGTGCCCAAGAGTTGGGACAAAAGGTGTCCCTTTCCTGCTGATGTTGTTAAGCGTTGGTCATGTCCTCCCGAGATGGAAGCGCCCGTTCTGGGGTTGTCCAATACATCTGTCATCCATTCTCCTGACACTACTACCCTGAGGGCTGGTGAGGACCGGCGTATGGACTAACTGGCTTGCCATGCCTTTGCCTGTGTGGGGACCGTGCTACGCCTGGTTTGTGCCTCTGCCATTACAGCTGTTGCTAGTAAGGTTTTGCTTAAGAGCCACTTAGAGGGGGCCTCTGACGCGGGAGGAGAAGAGTATAGATCTCTCCTGCTTTGCTATGAATTTAATATGTCCTGTCTGCTATGGATGATGCCATTAGAATGTGTGGAAGAACATCTGCCCTGTTGGTGGCTATACGCTGCTCTGTCTGGCTACGTCAGTGGGTAGCTGATAATGCTGCTAAGAAGGCTCTTACTAGTTTCCCTTTCAAGGGCCTGCGCCTTTTTGGTGAACGCTTGGATTTGTTTGCCAGGGGCGGTAGGTTACCTCAACGTAGGAGGCCGTCCCGGTCCTTTCGGGGGATGGGTGCCTTTCTCCCATCCTTCCGTGGTTCCAGACTTGGCCGAGGAGTTTCCTTTACTGGGGCCCGCGGAGATCACTGGGGAAGGGGCAGAGGACGTGGCCGTCCTGGCCTCTCCTGGGGTCCCAAGCCAAAATCCTCACCCAAGCCCCCTCAGGCATGAAGGGGCGCCCTCACCCATCCGGGTGGGGGTACAGCTCTTTGCTCACGTCTGGAGGCTTCACGTCTCAGACCGGTGGATTCAGGAGGTAGTGTCCTCCGGTTACAAGAGTTTGCAGCCTGGCCGCCCCCCAAGATTAATCAAATCCCGGATGGCTCAAAACCCAGTCAGCTCAGGGTCTGAGCCATGCTGTCCAAAAACTGTCTGGAGTTGGGGGTCATCTGCCAGGTGCCTTTGAGGGAAAGGGACAGAGGCTACTATTCCAATCTTTTTACTGTTCCCAAAAAAGACGGGTCCATCAGCCCTATCCTGGATTTAAAGTGCCTCAACAAATTTGTCAGATTCAAACGCTTTTGCATGGAGACTCTGCCCTCAGCTGTCAATTCACTACGCCACCCAGGGGACTTCATGACCTCTGTAGACATCAAGGACGCTTACCTTCATGTACCAATCTTTCCAGGTCATCAGAGATTCCTCAGGTTCGCTCTGGAGGATCAGCACTATCAATTTGTGGCTTTGCCTTTCGGTATCACCTCTGCTCCCAGGGTATTCACCAAGGTGCTAGCGGGCGTACTGGCTCTGCTGAGATCTCAGGGCATTCGCATACTTCCTTACTTGGATGTCATTCTCATCACGTCTTAATCTCTCCAGCAGGCCGAGCTGGATACTCAGCTGGTGGTGTCCACACTGGAGTCCTTTGGCTGGGCGATCAACCACCCCAAATCTTCCCCGTCTCCCTCCTTGGTGACTTCCTTCCTGGGAATGAATCTTGATACAGTTCAGGCAAGGATTTTTCTTCCTCAGTAGAAGGTGGACAGTCTAATTGCGCAGGTCCAGTTCCTGCTATCTTGTCGTCATCTCTCCATCAGGCAGCATATGCAGCTGGTGGGCCTGATGGTGGCGTGCTACGAGGCGGTCCCTTATGCTCAGTCCCACTTGAGGCCTCTGCAACTCTACCTTTTGTCAGTATGGGACAAAAACCCTGCGTCCCTGGACCGAGTCTTTGCGCTTTCCCCCCTGGTCAGGCGGTCCCTCTCGTGGTGGCTGGACTCCAGGTTCCTTATGTCTTGCCCTAATACCTCCATCCAGCAGGGGATGCAGCTGGTGGGCCTGATGGTGTCTTGCTTCGAGACGGTTCCATACGCTCAGTTTCACATAAGACCTCTTCAACTTCACCTCTTGTCAGTTTGGGATCGGGACCCTCGGTCCCTGGATCAGGTGTTGGTTCTGTCCCCTCTGGCCAAAGGGTCTCTCTCGTGGTGGCTGGACTCAAGAAACCTGTTGGTGGGCAGATCCTTTCTGGCCCCATGCTGGGAGACAGTCACCACAGATGGCAGTCTGACGGGTTGGAGGGGGCTTCTGGAAATCCCTGAAATTCCAGGGTCAGTGGGGCCCTCAGAAGGCCCACACCCCTATCAACATTCTGGAATTGAGGGCGATAAGGTTGGTTCTCACCCAATTGACTACACACCTTCGGGGTCGGGCGGTTCAGGTCCGCTCGAACAACCAGACGGTGATTGCCTACATCAATCATCAGGGAGGGACCCGGAGCAAGAGGGCCCTCAAGGAAGTGTCCCTGATACTGTCTTGGGCGAAAGAGAATGTTCCCTGCATCTCATCTGTGTACATCCCGGGGGTGGAGAATCTGGAGGCAGACTCCCTCGGCAGGGGGACCTCTCGTCTGGGAGAATGGTCCCTCAGCAGCAGGGTGTTTCGTTACCTGTGCCACCGCTGGGGTCAGCCAGATGTGGATCTGTTTGCTTCACGTCACAAGCTTCCAGTCTTTGTCTCTCTGTCCCGTGACCCTCTGGCCTTGGCCATGGATGCACTAGCAATGTCTTGGAAGTGCTTTCAGCTTCTCTGTGTTCCCTCCTTTTTCCTTTGCTGGGCCAGGTGCTGCGCAAGGTTGCTCAGGAAGGGGTGCCAACCATTCTGGTGGCCCCCTGTTGGCCAAGAAGGGTGTGGTTCGCAGACGTCGTGCAGTTGGCAGTAGATCAGTATGTTCTACCCAAGGATCCAGACCTGCTCACTCAGGGGCAGCTACGCCATCCCAAATTACAAACGCTGGCTTTAACTGCCTGGCTGCTGAAACCTCCATCTTGATGAAAAAGGGGCTGCCTCTGTTAATACCATGATTCGGGCTAGGAAGAAGTCCTCGTCATCCATCTACTATAGGGTCTGGCATGCTTACATTGACTGGTGTGAGTCTAAGTTGCTTCCCTGTAGGGTGTTTTCTATCCCTAGGATTCTGGAATTCCTGCAACATGGTTTGGATTTGGGCCCTCAAAGGTCATGTTTCTGCTTTGGCCATTTTCTTCCAAAGATCCTTTGCTCACCATCGTCTGGTCAAGACCTTCTTCCAGGGGGTTACTCACGTGCGTCCTCCACGTAAGCCTATGTTACCAGTCTGGGATTTGAGCCTGGTCTTATCTGCCTTGCAGGGGTCTCCCTTTGAGCCTTGTGTGAGGCCCCTTTGTCCATTTTGACTCTTAAGGTAGTCTTTTTGGTGGTCATCACTTCTGTTAGGCGTGTTTCTGAGTTGGCGGCGCTTTCCATCAAACCCCCTTACTTTGAGAGACACCAGGACAAGGTGGTGTTTTGTTTTAAGCCAGATTTTCTGCCTAAGGTTGTGTCTGCCTTTCATCTCAATCAGGACATTGTTTTGCCTTCTCTATGCCCAAATCCTAGTAACACTAAGGAGCGGGTTTTACACACTCTGTATGTGGTCAGGACTCTGAAGTTCTATTTGGTGGCTACTGAATCCTTCCGGAAGACTGATGCTCTTTTTGTGCTCCCGTCTGGACCTAAGAAGGGTCTGGCTCCAAATAAGTCCACTATTAGCAAGTGGATCCGCCAGGCTGTGGTACAGGCCTATTCTGCTAAGGGAAAGGAGCCTCCCTTCCGCCTTACTGCTCATTCTACTTGTGCTATTGGTGCCTCTTGGGCTTTTCAGCACCAAGCTTCTGTTGAACAAGTTTGCAAGGCCGCTACTTGGTCTTCTGTTTATACTTTTTCTAAGGTTGATGTTAGGGCCTCAGCTGATGCTGTATTGGCCGAAAGGTGCTTCAGGTGGTAGTGAAATGAACTACGTGCTGTTCCGCACTGGGATCCTGCCCTAATGGACACTGCTTTTGAATGTCCCACATGTCATCACTTTGGAATGACCTGGACTAGATATAGGGAAAAATACTATTCTGTGAAACTCGCCTGTAGAATTGTTTTTGAGTATATCCATTCCAGGTCGTCCCACCCTGCCCTTGTTCACTATCTTCTGTTTGCCTGTTATGGTGATTCCATTTTTTATTCTTGGACTTGTTGTTTTTAAGGTTTTTTGTTGGAGAGAGTACATGCTGAAGCTATGTGAAGTGACATGGTTTCTTGGCCTCCCGGCCTGTCTTCTCTTACTGCTTTTTAACCACTGGGAAATGGAGGGACACCTGCTTATAGGGGGGGCGGGAGGTGCGACTGCTTTTGATCTTGCAGTCGAGCGCCCCCTGGGGGCGGAATACCCACATGTCATCACTTTGGGACGACCTGGACTGGATATAATCAAAAACAATTCTACAGGTGAGTTTCACAGAATTGTATTTTTCGGATCACAGCTCATTCTACCAGAGCTATTGGTGCTTCTTGGGCTTTTCAGCACCAGGCATTGGTTGAACAAGTTTGTAAGGCCGCCACTTGGTCTTCAGTTCATACTTTTACAAAGTTCTACAAAGCTGATGTTAGGGTCTCAGCTGACGCTGTTTTGGGCATGAGGTGCTTCAGGCGTTAGTGAAATGAACTACATGCTGTTCCGCACTGGGGATCCCGCCCAAATGAACACTGCTTTTGGATGTCCCACATGTCATCACTTGGGACGACCTGGACTGGATATAGGAAAAAATTGTTTCTGATCCATTCCAGCCCGTCCACCCTGCCCTTGAGGTTTATTATGTCCTGCATGCCTCATATGGTGATTGAACCAATTTTGTTCATAAGACACTAGTTATACAAGTTCTAGATTTTACGTTTTTAGTTCGAGAGAGTACAAGCGCAGGGTACAAGCGCAGGCTATGTGAAGTAACATGGTCTCCTATTTTTTTGGACCTCCCGGCCTGCCTCTATGAGTACTGCTTTTAAATTACTGGGGCCTAGGTGAGAGGCAGCTGCCTTTATAGGGAGCCGAGAGGGGCCACCTCTCTGATCTTGCAGTCAATGCCCCCTTGGGGGTGGAGCTACCCAATCGTGAGGACTTCTGGACGGGCTAGAATGTATCGGACACAAAAGCAATTCTACAGGTGAGTTTCACAGAATTGCCTTTTTATTGAAGAGCCGATCTTAAATGACTGATGCAAAGACCTTTCATAAACTAGTTACAACATGAGCAGAATAGTGTGGCCACCGGCACTTAGCTGCCTTGCAAGGTCTCATGGAGCTCCAAACTTTGTCTGACTCTACTTACTGGACCTCATAGTGGGCTATCGATTTTTTTTTTTTTTTTTTTTTTTACTCAACTGGGAGTACCATCATAGCCTTACAGTGGACCAAAACCCAGGATTTTGAGTTTCCTGGGATTTGGTCCTTGCCCCTGGTGCCCTACTGTGTGAACCCCCCCCCCCCCCCAGGTCGCTGGAACAAACCCACCTCTTCCCTGTCCTATGATGCATGTGCAGCCGCTCGTCCAATCGGCGAGCTTTGAACCGCTCAAGCCCCTTCGTCCTGGAGCTCGTCTAATACGAGCGGATACAAGCGCCGGTGGCTGCATCCCCCGCTACCCTCTAACATGGAGCATGCCCATACCATCTACTCACAAATTCTTGTGCTTTGCTTGAGGGATAGCGAGGATGTGTTGCATCGGAAAACAAGTTTGAGCTTGAGCAACCTGGGGGTTTCACACAGCAGGCCATCTCGATTTTTGATGCCCAGGGGGGAGGGAATCAATCGGCCTGGGAATCTTAGTTTCCTGGGCTAATCTCAGTGGGTTTTGATCTATTTTAAGATGTTCTTGTCCCTCTACCACAATACGAGCTCACAGATTCTTGAACAGCCCATTCTTATTTTAGGCTCCCTTCTGGACATCCTTTTTGGTAGCACCTCGTGCCCTGCGAGCCCTGTATTGGTTGTCACTCTGCAACCAGGCTTGGCCTGGGGCTCTTGAATCGACAAGGCTCAGTCTTGCCAGGTCTTTTTCAAACGTTGTTTCAATTTTTTTTTTTTTTCTTCAGGCCAGCTCTGAGAGGCTGGTGCTTTCTTGATCACTACAGTGTGCATAGTTGGGTTAGACTTACAAGGACACTGGGGTTATGGTCTCTCAATTCGGGAAGCAAGGTGGACTCTTGTCAGTCTTTCAGCCCCTATTGGTGCCACATCCTAGTTGGGTGCCATTTAGACCCTGCGCTACCTAACCCTCTTTCGCAGAGAAACTGGGGTTTTTCAAAGTATACAGCACGTCCTGTTTTACTAATATTCTTTACGCTTGGGAGATCCGCCATTAGGTGGCGCAGTGGACTGCAGAAGAGACTTGTGGCGTCTCCCGCCCTATAAAAAGACAGGAACCTCCCGCAAATTCCCAGTTTCCTTCTGCAGTCTGGACTGCGAAGATAAAAGATGGCTCTCTATATTACGCAGGCGAGCGGGGCTTTTCAGCCTGCGGCCCTGCAGGACTGTTTCCACCCGTTCTGGACCCACTGCCTCCCAGCCTCGGCTGCCTGGTTCGGGTGAAGGTAGGACAGGGTCAGGAGCTGGAGGAGCGCTGTGTGGTTTCACATTGTATTTTATCTGTCTTTTTCTTGTATTGTCCGCGCTCGCCACCGCGCCGCTTTGTACGGCGCTCCGCGGCTGGCGTCTGTAGTCTCCTCATGTTTTACTGCACTGTCATTGGCGCTGCATTTGACCCCTAGTGCGGGTCCCGCAGATGACGGTATTTTAAGCATACAGCACGTCCTGCTTCATGTATAATACTTACACATGGGTAATCCTCTGCCAGATGGCGCTGTGCACTGCAGACATGCAAAAACAGGCTCCTCCCGGCCCTACATATACCGAGGGACCACCCACAAATCCCCAGATTTCTCTGCAGTGCTGACTGCGAAGACATGAAGTATCACTCTCTCGCAGGTGATCGGGGCTATTACAGCCCGCGGCCCTGTGGGACTATTTCCACCCGTCCTCTTTGTGATATGCCTCCCAGCCTGGGCTGCGCTGGTCGGGTGAAGGTAGGAAGCACCTTGTGTGCTTATGGAGCCACGCTCCACCGCAGTCCCCCACCATAGGGTAGGCGGTTAGGCTGATGGTGAGCCTCTAGTGGATGCCCCTCATGCATTATTGCCCCATGCCCTGAGTAGTGGTGGACCCTGTTTAGAGGGTCGCCACCCGCCCTCATTTCCCCCAGTAGTTAGGGGGAAAAGAAAGGGGGGGGGGATGTGTGTGGCGGTCCCAGTGTACTGTTATGTCACGCTTATGGCCTCATTTTTGCCCTTTATTAACATTTGGATATATATATATATATATATATATATATATATATATATATATATATATATATATATATATATATATTTAGTGGGCCTACCTACAATTCTCCCACATTAATCAGCAGGCATCCCAGAATTGTGTGACCGGGGTCCCTCTGGGACAAGACCGGCTGTGTATAGCGTGTGGACTCCCCCATGCTGATGCTGACAGGGCACGGGTCTGCGCACCCTGTGCCGAGCAAGCACTGGCCCTGCGAGCGGCGCCTGTGGCTGCACCTCGCTCCTATACTCCCCTTTCCCCATGCCTAAATCTCACTCCTGTTGAGTCATGCACAAGTGGGGAGTTACTACCTGACGTGTCTTCTAGACGGCCTACGGTTGACCAGATTGTTGCGGGGTTGTCCGAACGCTTGGGTCCTGGCAGGAAGCGGCCCTTGATGCCCCCGGTATCGGCCTTTGCTATGGGATCGGAGGAGTTCTCTTCTCCGCGTGATGGTTCTCCGTCTGACGATGGAGAACTGTTCTCTGACCCAGGTTCCGCTGATGAGGCCGAGGAGTCATGATGATTCTGGCCAGGATGACTGGGGTCAGTTTGACATTGATGGTATGTTGCTTAGGATTTTTAAGGCCCTGTCTATCTCGCTCCCTGGCGTGGTCCCCAAGCCGAGAGGGGAGCGCTTCCATACAGTGACTGCGCGCTTGGAATTTCTCGAGCAGGCTCACTTCCATGCTCTTGTACTCAAGGAGTGGGAATGCCCCACTAAACTTCCAGGGACCCCAGAGGACTGGGATTGGAAATACCCTTTTCCCCCCGAGGTGGTTGATTGTTGGTCATCGCCCCCGATCATTGGGGTTCCTAACCCCCCCTTCATTACAGCCCCGGCTTACAGCACCCTTCGGGATGGCGAGGACCGGCGCATCGATAGGCTGGCTTCACACGCCTTTGCTTGTGCAGGAACGGCGCTGCGTCCTGTCTGTGCCGCGGCCATCACTGCAGTGGCCGCTAGAACCCTCCATAAGAAAGATGCTTGAGCATCACCCGGAGGATCTACCCTGGGAGGTGTTTAATGCACTCTCCAGTTGTGATATTTTTGTTAAATTTATACTTTTAGCTCTGGATGACACCATCAGAATGTGTGCGAGGACTTCTGCCCTAGTGGTGGCTATACATCGCTTGCTCTGGCTGCGGCAGTGGGGTGCTGACGATGCTGCTAAAAGGACTCTGACTGGGCTTCCCTTTAGAGGGCAACGCCTGTTTGGGGCCCGTCTGGACCTATTTGGAAAAGAGGACAATTCACCCCATCAAGGGCGGCCGTCTCGGCCCCCTCGGAGCAGGGATACCCCTCCCCCTCCATATCATAGTGTTAAACAAGAACCAGGGGTGCCCTTTCCGGGCTCTGGTGCAGACTCCTGCCCCAGGAGCGGCGGACAACGTCCGGGGCCCTCCGGCCGGGCTAAGTCCAAATCCTTCACCAAAACCCCCCAAGCATGATGGGATGCCCTCGCCCGCCTGGGTGAGGGGATGGCCACAGCAACTTGCTCCTATCAGGAGGCATCATGCCTCGTTCTGGTGGATTCAGGAGGTTGTTTCCTCTGGAGGCAGTGTTTGCTGGGCGGTCCTTCCCCGATTTTGTCAGGGTGCTTCTGGTCCCTGTCTTTCTTCAGGTGTTGGTGCAGGCCTTGCTTGGCCTGCTAGGTCTGGGGTCCTTTGGCAGGATGCCCTTAACAGACAGAGGCAGGGGCCTCTACACCAGTTTGGTCCACATTCCCCTTGAGGATGAGGCGGTCTCGCCCATCCTTACCCTCCATGGGTTCGGCAATTTGTATCCACAGGCATTTCTGCATGGTGTCTCTGAGTTGGGCCGCCAGCGCCCTGTACACCAGTGGGCCTCTGGCTGTCCGTGGAATTCTAAGATGCTTATTTTGGCTCCCATGTGTCTTCGGGACACCGAGGCTCTTACAGGTTGGTGTTGGTGGGTCAACACCGCTGATTGTGGCCTTATTGGGCCCCTCTTCTGCTCCCTGTGCTCGCTAAGGCTCGGATGGGGGTGATGTCTCTGATGAGACCAAGGGGCGTCCGCACAAGTACCTATCCGGTCGTCCTTACTTACAATCCCTTCATCAGACTGCGCTGATTACTCGGCTACTGATTTTCTTTGGGAGTCATTTGGATGGGTGTTCATTCACCTCAATTCCTCCTTGTTACCTTATTGGTACCTCCATTCCTAAGGTTGAATTGGGATTCGGTTCAGGCGAGAACCCTCTTCCCTGGCAATAAAGTGGACAATCTGGTTACATGGGCTCTGTCCCTCATTGCTGTCACCTTACTTTCACCAGGCAGGATTGCAGCTGGTGGGGCCATTGGTGGCTGCTCAGATGATGTCCCTTATACTCGGAGCCCTTGGGCTCTGCGGCACCCTATGTTATTATTTCTGGACAGGGTTCCAGCACCCCTGGATCTAGGTCTGTGATCATTCCCCCTAGTTCCGGTGGTTCCTCTTGAGTTGGTTAAATTCAAGGGATCTGCCAGGGGGCATCCCCTCCCTTCTTGCATCTTCCTGTTGAGGGTCACCATGGGTACCAAGCCTTGCAGGTTGACGGGGGGGGGGGGGGGGGTTTGTCTCTTCTGAAATCCCCCGTGGTTTCTAGGTGGGGCCCTTAGGGGGTCCATTTACCTACTGATTTTGTTGATCCAGTGAGCCTTCGGTGGCCTCTATCTTGCTGGACTACTCCCCTTCTGGACCTGTCCATTTGGGGACTCTTGGTCTGTCTGAGGACCGTGACCTGTACTTATTATCTGTGTGAGTCTCGGAACAGTGTGATCCTCCAGGAAGGTTCTGATCCTGATCTGGGTGGTGGTCAACGTTCCGTGCACTACTTTGGTATTCGCTCCAATGGATGTCACTCAGTGGCAGGATGCGCTATCCTGATGTCCCTCTGAGGTCCTACTAGTGTGGCTCTGTTGGGCCCCGTCACTATCACAGGGGCTCTGCCCTTGGTTTATTGTCCCAGAATATTCTGACCTTGGTCATGGGGCTTAGTAATTTTATGTCTGGACATTCTATTCTATATGTCTTATCTTCATTCACCCTGCTAGGCAGGGTTCTGCGCAAGATTGCTCTAAAGGGGGGACCCGTGATACTGGTGGCCCAGTGGGGTGTGGTTCGCAGATGTTTCTGCTGAAGACATCGGAGCTGTACGCTCTCTGAGGAGTGCTGTTCTGCCCATTCAGGCCCCTTCCTATGTCGCCCCAATCTACAGGCTCTAGTTTGACGGTCTGACGGTTGATTCATTCACCCTGTTGGAGACGGGTTTATCTTCTGGGTGCTTTTGTTTATTGGAGGGCTAGGAGCTAGCTTCTTCCTTCTTCTTTTTCTGCCGTCTATGATAGGGTATGTGTACCCGTATTGATTGGTGTGAGTCTAGGTCTCTCCCCTGTTGGATGTTCTCTGTTCCCAGGGTTCTAGAGTTATTACAGCATGGGTTGGGGTTGGCTCCCCAACTCGGTACTCTGGAGGTTTCAGGTTCTGCCCTGTCCGCCTTCCTGTGGAAGTCTTTGTTCTGTCTTTCCTTGTTAAGCATTCTTCGGGGATTGCTCAGGTGCGTCCCCCAATAAGTTCTATGGTCCCTGTTGGGGTTAATTTTATTCTGTTTGCCTTGCGGGGTGTTCACTTTAGACCTATTCCGGATGCGGTCTGAACTGTTCTTCCCTCAAGTTGCCCTCTGGGGACTGTTGCTTCAGTCAGACGTGTGCCTGAGGGGCGGCTCTGTTTAGTTAGCCCTCGTTCATTATATATATATACACCATGATGTGGTGGTATTCCGCTTTACACCGGACCTTTTTTGCCTAAGGTGATGTCTTATGCTCTTTTATTCAGGACCTTTGTCTGCCTCTGGGCCTTATTCTTAGTAACGCTAAGTAAGGGGGTCTGCGTTCCCTCAATAGGTGTTGAAGGTTTTTCCTGGATTGTCTCTTGTCCCTTGGAGGACTGACGCCCCTTGGGGTTTGCGGGCGTCTCCATCCGTCTGTGCCTGATCTCGTCTGCTTCCAGGGTTTTATGTGCCCTTTGGACTGGTCTTACTTGGATGGATTGTCCTTTCTGGTCCTAGGAAAAAGGTTTTCAGCTTCTTGCTGATCCTTGTTAGTGTAGTGGTCAGTTTTCCCGCCTGTCACGCGGGAGACCAAGGTTCAAATTCCCCGATGGGGAGAGCTCTAAGTTTCCCATGACTACTTTTGCATTGGACTGGTCAGGCTGTACTCTGGCCTATTCTTTTAGGGGAAGAATCTTCTTCTCTTTTTATTCTGTTTCTGCTTGTGCTTGGGTACCCTTGGGCCTTTCAGCACCAGGTTTCTGTTGGACAAGTTTTGCTAGATCGCTGCTTGTGTTCAAAGGCTTTTATAAGGTTGACGTTAGAGCTCTTGCTCATGTTGCTCTTGGTAGCAAGGTTTTGCAGGTGACAGCACTTTTACTGTCTGCTGTGCCTTTTTTGATGGGGATCCCACCTTACTTTATGGACACTGCTATTGGATGTCCCATGTGTAAGTATTATATATGGAGCAGGACGTGCTGTATGCTTAGAATAATACAATTCTGTGAAATGCTCACCTGTAGAATTGGTATTATACGCATACAGCACGTCCTGCTCCACCCCACCCTGGTTTCACTTTGTTCTGGATCCCCTGTATGGTGATTGTTATCTTTATTATTATTACCAGTTTTTGGTGGTTGGTTTCTCCCGGCTTCTCTTCTCACTGCTTTTCAATGCTGGGGATTTGTGGGAGGTCCCTCTGTATATGTAGGGCCGGGAGGAGCCTGTTTTTGCATGTCTGCAGTGCACAGCGCCATCTGGCGGAGGATTACCCATGTGTAAGTATTATATATGGAGCAGGACGTGCTGTATGCGTATAATACCAATTCTACAGGTGAGTATTTCACAGAATCGATTTTTTGCGTCATACCTCCGTGGCCCACCCCTCAAGGTCCTTGCGTGCGCCATTTTGTTTCTCCTGAACTGCGGTACTGCGGCGCGCTGCTGGCCTGCCTGGATGTGCGATCGGCGTCTTGGTCCGTGAGTGCCCTTCGGGGTTGTGTTGTGCCATTGTCACCACATTTTGGGAATGTTGTGGTTTTCTTATGTCTTTCAGGCGGGATAAACGTGTCTGTGCTTTCTCCCGGCCCTCTTCCCCTCTTTCTCCCACCTTCCCTAGCGGGGTTTTGGGGCATTCCGGGTGGCTCTTGTCAGCCTTAACCCTATACTGGCCAGTGTACCCACCATATGGAGGCTTCCGGGGATAATGTGCTTGGGGTTCCTTCGGGGGAAGGCCAGCTGCATGTGGGGTATCCCCTGTGAGTGACGGTGTCGGGGTATGTGTGCCCTGCGCCCAGAAGGTTCTTGCGCTGCAGTTTGGGTTGCCTGCTACGCTGCCCAGCTCTGCGCCCCCTTCTACATCACCTACCCCCCTGCGCCTGCATACCCCTAGTGAGGAACATGCTAGTGGGGAATTACATTATGACTTGGCCTTGCGGGTGGCCAGCCTGGAAAGGCATATGGCTGGGCCTCCCCCCCCCCCCCCCCCCCCGGTAAGGCTTCTGGCAACAAGCGGCATTTAACTCCTGCTGTTTCCCTTTTTCCTGAGGAGGATGAGGGTCAGTTTTATTTCTCTGGCCTGTACCCCCTAGAAGAGGGGGAATTTTTCTCTGATTCCTTTTGGAGAAGACCCATGGTCTCCTGAGGATACTGACAGGCTGTTGGCTCACATTTTTGAAGTACTGTGTATTACACCTCCTGTCCCGGCTAAAAGGCAGCAGGGTGAACTTTTTCACACTGTTAAACAACGCTTGGAGTTTCCTGAGCAGATCCACTTCAGTAATTTGGTGCTCAAGGAGTGGGAATGTTCTAACAGATTGAGAGTTGGGACAGGAGGTATCCATTTCCTGCTGATATGGTTAAGCGCTGGTTGTGTCCCCCCGAGGTGGATGCTCCCGTGCTTGGGTTGTCCGATACCTCGGTCATGCATTCCCCTGACACTTCTACTCTGAGGGATGGTGAGGACCGGCGTGTTGATCAGCTGGCCTGTCACGCATTTGCTTGTGCAGGGACTGCGCGGCGCCCTGTGTGCGCTTCTGCCATCACGGCTCTTGCTATTAAAGGGCTACTCAAGTGCCTTCTGGATAATGCCTCGGATGCCAATAGGGGGGAGGAGTATAGATCCCTCCTGCTTTGCTATGAATTTGTGGCATTTATTCTTTCTGCTATGGATGATGCGGTCAGGATGTGTGGTAAGACTTCTGCCCTTTTGGTGGCTATACACCACTCTGGCTGCGTCAGTGGGCGGCTGATAATGCTGCTAAGGAGGCTCTCACTGGCTTCCCCTTTACTGGGCTACGCCTCTTTTGGGAGCGTCTGGATTTGTTTGCTAAGGATGGTAGGCTGCTTCAACGCAGGAGGCAGCCGCGGTCCTTTCGGGGGGCTGGTTCTTCCCTCCTCTCCTTCCGTGCTCCCAGGTCCAGTCGGGGTGCACCTTTTGCGGGGGCACGTAGAGACCCTTGGGGCTGGGGTAAAGCCCGTGGTCGCCGCCGGTCTCTCATGGGGTCCCAAGTCCAAATCTTCCCCCAAGCCTCCTCAGGCATGAGGAGGCGCCCTCACCCATCTGGGTGGGGGGACGGCTGCGGCTCCTTGCTCACGTTTGGAGCGTCTCAGACCGGTGGATTCAGGAGGTGGTGTCCTCCGGGTACAAGATAGTTTGCAGCCTGGCCACCCCCAAGATTCATCAGATCCCGGATGGTCCAAAATCCCTTGTCAGCTCAGGGCTTGCGGTCCAAAGCCTTTTGGATTTGGGGGGGTAATTTGCCTGGTGCCCTTCCAGGAAAGGGGCAGAGGTTTCTATTCCAATCTGTTCACTGTTCCCAAAAAGGATGGGTCCCTGAGGCCCATCCTAGATTTGAAGCACCTCAACAAACTTGCCAGGTTCAAGAATTTTCGCATGGAGACTCGGCGGTCAGTACCTTGCGCCGGGTGACTTCATGACTTCTGTGGACATCAAAGATGCTTACCTTCATGTTCCTATCTTTCCAGGTCATCAGAGATTTCTCAGGTTCGCTCTGGAGGATGAGCACTACCAATTTGTGGCCTTTCCTTTCGGTCTTACCTCAGCCCCTCGGGTCTTCACCAAAGTGCTGGCGGGGGTGATGGCTCTGAGATCTCAGGGCATTCGCATCCTTCCTTATCTGGACGACATTCTGATTGTGTCTCAGTCCTTCCATCAAGCTGAGCTGGATACCTAGATGGTCGTCTCCACGCTCCAGTCCTTCGGTTGGGTGATCAAATACCCCAAGTCTTCTCTGTCTCCGTCCTTGGTGACGTCCTTTCTGGGCATGACTCTGGATACATCTCAGGTCAAGGTTTTTCTGCCTCAGCAGAAGGTGGAGGGCCTGCAGACGCAGGCACGGTCTCTGATTTCTTGCCCTCATTCCTCCATTCGGCAGGGGATGCAGCTGGTGGGCCTGATGGTGTCATGCTTCGATGCGGTTCCCTATGCTCAGTTTCACATGAGACCTCTTCAGTTGCACCTTTTGTCAGTTTGGGATCGGGACCCTGTGTCCCTGGATCAGACATTTGCTCTGTCCCCTCTGGTCAGTCAGTCCCTCTCGTGGTGGCTGGACTCAAGGAATCTCCTAGTGGGCAGGACCTTTCTGTCTCCGTGCTGGAAGACTGTCACCACAGATGCCAGTCTGACAGGTTGGGGGGGCTTTTGGAAGTCTCTGAAATTCCAGGGTCAGTGGGGCCCTCAGGATGCCCATGCTCCCATCAACATTCTGGAACTGCGGGCGATAAGTTGGTTCTCTTTCAGTTGACTCCGCACCTTTGGGGTTGGGCTGTTCAGATCCACTCGAACAACCGGACGGCGGTTGCCTACATCAATCATCAGGGAGGGAAGTGTCCCTGATACTGTCCTGGGGGGAGGAGAATGTTCCCTGCATATCGGCAGTTTACATCCCGGGAGTGGAGAACCTTGAGGCAGACTCCCTGAGCAGGGGGATGTCTCGGCTGGGGGAGTGGTCCCTCAGCGTAAGGGTGTTTCACTCTCTGTGCCACCGCTGGGGTCTGCCGGATGTGGACCTGTTTGCTTCACGTCACAATCACAAACTTCCATTCTTTGTCTCTCTGTCTCAGGATCCTCTGGCCTTTGCCACGAATGCGCTGGCAATGTCTTGGAAGGGGTTTCAGCTCCTCTGTGTTTCCTCCGTTTCCTCTGTTGGGCAGGGTGCTGCGCAAGGTAGCCCAGGAAGGGGTGCCAACCATTCTGGTGGCCCACTGTTGGCCAAGAAGAGTGTGGTTCGCAGACATCGTGCAGTTGGCAGTAGATCAGTACGTCCTGCTCAAGGATCCAGATCTGCTCACTCAGGGGCAGCTGCGCCACCCCAATTTACAAACACTGGTATTGATGGCTTGGCTGCTGAAACCTCTATCTTGATGGAAAAGGGTTTGCCTGCCTCTGTTGTTGATACCATGATTAGGGCTAGGAAGAAGTCCTCGTCTGGCATGCTTACATTGCCTGGTGTGAGTCCAAATCTCTTCCCTGTCGGGTGTTTTCTATCGCCAGGATTCTGGAATTCTTGCAACATGGTTGGATTCGGGCCTTCAGCTTAGTACCCTCAAAGATCATGTTTCAGCTCTGGCAATTTTCTTCCAAAGATCTTTTGCCAGTCACCGTTTGGTTAAGTCTTTTTTCCAGGGGGTTTTTCATGTGCGTTCGCAACATAAACCTATGTTACCAGTTTGGAATTTGAATCTGGTGTTATCTGCTTTGCAGGGTCGTCCCTTTGAGCCTCTCCGTGAGGCTGCTTTGCCCATTTTGACTCTCAAGGTAGCCTTTCTGGTGGCTATCACTTCTGTCAGGCGTGTCTCTGAGTTGGCGGCGCTCTCCATTAAACCTCCTATTTTGAGCGACACCAGGACAAGGTGGTGTTTCGTTTTAAACCAGATTTCTTGCCCAAGGTTGTGTATGCTTTTCATCTCAATCAGGACGTTGTCTTGCCTTCCTTGTATCCTAATCCTGCTAATTCCAAGGAGAGGACTCTGCATTCTTTGAATGTGGTCAGGGTCCTGAAATTTTTCTTGGTGGCTACTGAATCTTTCAGGAAGACTGATGCTCTTTTTGTTCTTCCTTCTGGTCCTAGGAAGGGTTTGCCTCTGGCTAAGTCCACCATCAGCAAGTGGATTCGTCAGGCGGTGGTGCAAGCCTATGCTGCTAAGGGGAAGGAACCTCCCTTCCGCCTTACTGCTCATTCCACTTGTGCTATTGGGGCCTCTTTCAGCACCAGGCTTCTGTTGAACAAGTTTGCAAGGCCGCAACTTGGTCTTCTGTTCATACTTTTTCCAAGTTTTGCAAGGTTGATCTTAGGGCCTCAGCTGATGCTGCTTTTGGCCGCAAAGTTCTTCAGGCGGCCAAACCGCCCGCTGTTGTTCTTGGGGATCCCACCCTACTTTACGGACACTGCTTTTGGACGTCCCAAGCGTAAAGAATATTCGTGAAACAGGACGTGCTGTATACTTGGAAAAATGCAATTCTTTGAGTACTCACCTGTAGGATTGATTTTGTAGTATACAGCACGTCCTGTTTCACCCATCCCTTGTTATCATTTTTCTTGGTTACCTCTGTATGGTGATTTGTTTAAATGTTTGCTTGGGGTTCCTTCATTATTATTCTTCCGGCTTCTTGTCTAACTGCTTGTACCACTGGGAATTTGTGGGAGGTTCCTGTCCTTTTATAGGGTCGAGAGACGGCACAAGTCTCTTCTGCAGTCCACTGCGCCACCTTGTGGTGGATATCCCAAGCGTAAAAATATTAGTGAAACAGGACGTGCTGTATACTACAAAATCAATTCTACAGGTGAGTACTCACAGGATTGTATTTTTACTCAATATCGATCATAAATGACTGCTGATGCAAAGACATTTCATAATCTGGTTACAACATGAGCAGAATGGTGTGGCCACGGGCACTAAGCTGCCTTGCGCCTTGCAAGGTTTCGTGGAGCTCCAAACCGATCTGGATGCCCCAGGGGAAAGGTCCAAAACACATTATAGTTAAAATCCTGGGTTTTGGTCCACTTTACAAAATGCATAAAATTCCCTATTTTTACCACTTGTAGGTGGGATGAGATTTCTGCTAGACCATGTAGGTATTTAGGGTTCAGTTACTGGGTGACTGAATAAGAGGGATAGTCACTTTGGGTACAGAATAAAGTTATGCCCTCTTCCACCCCAGGCTATACTGCTAAACATAGACTTGGCAGCCTTACAGGGCCTACCTTTTTATGTTCTGTACCCATGGCTGTCCTGTCTAAAACCAATGCCTTCTTGAGTTGTACACACTTAAGCTGTGGTGGCAGACCACAGTAGGTGCATCTGGAAGCGAAGCCAGACTTGTCTCTTTGCCATCAAAATACTGTGTACACTAACTGCTCAGATCCAGCGATCAGGTGAGTTGCTGATCGCTGGACTAGCACCAGTCAGCTGCGAAGTACAAAAAGTTTAGTTGCCTGGTGAATCACTTTTTTAACTTCCACGTTCAGGCTTACCTGTTTTTGCAATGCACAGCTAATAATTACCACATTCTTCTGCCCTGGCCTTTGGGTGATACTGCAGGTAACAGAGACTCTGCAAAGGAGGTATAGCAGAGGAGACATCCATATCCCATCTCCTATAAGGTTTTAAGCTAGGAGTTAAAAATCAAAGTTGTGGAATCCCCTTGTAGAATCTTAAAGTGGACTAAACCCACACTGGATTCTGAGACTCAAGGGCAGGCTTACTACCTCCCATGGGGTCATCCCAAACTGGGACCCCCCCTCCCGAGTTGCCTATTATTTTTTACCTTTTCCTCAAGCCAGCGGCGCATGCGCTACCAGCGCCAGCATCACTCGCTTCCCTTCTCGGCTCTGCCTGGCCCCACAACCCAGGGGGGCAGAACAAAACCTGGAATAGTGAAAATCCTGGGTTTTGGCTTACTTTAAGTAATAAAAAAAAAAAAAAAAAAAAAACTGTTTTTCTCACATCCTATAGGGGGCCACCAATTTGCACCCCCACCCTTTTTTTCATTCTTAGATTCAGTAGTTGGTATAGCTGGTGAGATGAACAGAATGTTCTAAAAAGGATATTAGACAAAAAAAAGATAGTACACACCGATATAACCATTATCTTTTTCTTTGTATAGATGGCTCCACAGTGGATAACTGGAGATCAGAGGTGTTATGTATTTCCTCAGGTCAGTAAGCTTTAAAGCAACTATGAAACTAGTTAGCTTTTTATATATAAGAACATTCAATATAGACTTGTGTGTTTCCCAATCTCCATATGCCATGGCTAAGTCATGTGGTGCTCTGTCAATGTTTCTAATAATTCTAGTGTGTGGCTGGCATATTGATGTATGTGTGTGTGGCAGATTCATGTGTTTATGGCTGGTGGATTGGTT
The DNA here is from genome assembly GCA_027917425.1 of Gastrophryne carolinensis. Classification (NCBI taxonomy): domain Eukaryota; kingdom Metazoa; phylum Chordata; class Amphibia; order Anura; family Microhylidae; genus Gastrophryne; species Gastrophryne carolinensis. Next base: position 72,104,178 of record CM051239.1, read on the forward strand.
TGTGTGTGTGGCTGGCAGGGGGCAGATTGGTCGTGTGTATGGCAGGCGGAATGTTTGGGACCACAGGTGGTCAAGCGATTTCATCATTGTCCTGCCAGCAATCATGACGTCTGCTCCAAGCCAACAATAGGGAGAGGTGCCAGAATTTTTATTAAAGTGGACCAACACCCTTGCAACATGTGTGTTAGTTGCTGCTGATTTAAGACACTCTGTGGAGGGGCATCCAGGTGAGCGTATACATTCCGGCCAGTCTCCAGGAGAACTGGCAGAATGTCAGGTGTTAAGTCTCTGGGGCCCCCGGGCATGTGGCTCTGATGCTGGGTGCATGATGGAAGCCACAGCAGGTTAAGTATACAGCTATATATGAGCTGGCGGAACAGAGCGATGTTCGCTGGGGTGGGCAGTCTTGGTGCCTGCGAGTCCTCCATGCCAGGTGCGCAATGGTGGCCGTCGACATTCTTCTGCCCTCTACTCCAGACTCGGTGGTGAGCGGGCGAGGTCTGCATCTTACATAGACTAGGGATGACGTTGGCTGTGCCGGATGCATGGCCTATGGGGGAAGCTAATGGCCGAGTCAATAGTTTGGGACGAATGCTGCCCTCACTCCCTCCTTACCTGAAGCCACATGAGGCAGCAGACCCGAGAGGACTGATTCGGAACAGTTCTACTGGCCGAAGTTGCATTCAGGTTGCTGTGTATAGCGTTATAAGGCGTCTCATCGGTAACAAGACCACTTGACACAGGCCTAACTGCATCCACCCGGAACCAACCCAAGCAGCCATGGGCATCAAGTTTTCTGTGGATTTGGATATATTTGGAGGCTTGTGGATGCCAGTCTGTGGGTTAGTGTTCTGGACAACCAGATGGTTCAGGGTCTCTGGGACTAGCGGGGGCGCAGTGTTCCAATCAATGTGTTGTAACTGAGGGTGATTCTGCTGGTTCACAGGCATTGGTTTGCCTACATAAACCATCCGGGGGGTACCAGGAGCTGGCAGGCGTTCCAAGAAGTGAGTTGCGCGTGGTGGGCGGGAATTCAGGGCGCATGTTCGGCATTCCCAGTGGTCACTAGTCCACCATGAGGACGCTCACGTTGAAGGTGGCTTTTCTTGTGGTGATAACCTCCGGCAGTTTTCGGAGCTGGCACCCTTCTTGGTGCTGCACTAGGACAAAGCGGTGTTTCATGTGAAGCAGGATTTTTTTGCCAGAGGTGGTCCCTCCATTTTATCTTAATCAGTAGATAGTGCTACCCTCCTTGTGCCCATGCCTCACTCTCTCGCCATATGGAGCGGCCCTTGCATTCCCTCCTGCATTACTTGGCCGCTACTCGAGAGGTACGTAAGACAGATGTCTTGTTTGTGATCCCAGAATGACCAAGGAGGGGCCTGGCGATTGCCAGGTCCACTCTTAGCAGATGGATTAGGCAGGCCTATGCCTACAAGGGGAACTCTACCAGGGCGAATGCCGAGTCTTGGGCTTTCCAGCATCAGTCATCGGTGGAACAGGTCTGCAAGTGGCAATCTGGTCATTCTCTACACCTTCACCAAGTTTTTATAGGCTTGATGTGCCAATGCTGCTTTGGGGTGTAAGGTGTTGCAGATGTTGGTGAATCCCTCTCTGGGGGTCTAAGCTTGAGGTGTCCTTGTTCTTGGTTTTGTTGACGCAGTTGGCTGTTCTGGCATGGTCCCACCCTTAAGGATACGGCTTTGGGACATCCCATGCGTTACTATTGGTGGTGCTCCTGAATAGAAGAAAAGGGAAATTTGTGTACTCAGCTGTAAATTTCCTTTCTCGTCTTCTTCCATTCTGGGGCACCACACCCTCCCTACTGTTGTGTTACAACTGCGACTGTGGCGGTTGATGCCTTTTACATGGTTTTAGTTTTGCTGCACCGTTTCTAGTCGCACACAGGTTAAGCTTCTCCCCTCCGAGGGCTGTGGCTGCACTGCTTTTTAATTGAGGATATCCTGCCACAGCCTGCCCTATATTGGCCGAGAGGAGAACATTTTTTCACTAAATTCAGTCCAGGTCGTCCCAGAAGTGATGACAGTTGGGTAGTCCGCCACCAGGTGGCGCAGTTACTGCAAGATCCAAAACTGTAACTCCTCCCGGCCCCCTATAAAATTGGCTGTCTCAGTAGAATTCCCAGAGTTCTTGCTATTTGTTGCGAGGATCGTCTTGGATACTCTCTCTGGATACGGCAGCTGAGCGGGGCATTTTAAGCCTGTCGGCCACTGCACCCCTATTGCCACTGTTCCCGTGGACCCACTTATGCCTCCCTAAAGGGTAGCTGGCCATAGGCCATGGTGAGGCCTCGGCTCCTTCTCCTCTCCCCTCCATCTTGACACGCTATGAGGGGGGATGGGGGCGGCAGGAGCGGTGCATCGGCGGGCTGTTCTTCGAGGCTGCGGCCTCGCTCGATGTGTGTTGCATCGGGGGGGGGCTCCGTGGGCCACCTACCTCCCTGCACGTCTTTGGCACCATTTTAGTGTGATGACACGTTTTGCGTCACTGCTGCGCGGCCCGCCCCTCGAGGTTCACATGGGCTGGCCTCCCTGCGCCATTTTCTGCCGACTGCATATGTTGCTGGCCATCAGGATCTCCAAGCCTGCTGGTCATCTCCTCCCTGCCTGCTGCCCCGGTACTTGCCTTCAGGATCGGCTGCTTGTAGGTTCCGTGAGTTTTTTTCCTTTTTTTCTTGATATTTCCATATGCATGTGCTGTGGGATCGCTTATTGCTTCTTCCGCTTGTGTCTTCTAGGTGGGCCCCCTTTGCCAGCTAAGGCTTGTGGTTCCTCCCGGTCTCCTACCACCCCCCCCTCTCAATGCGCCCTCTCCCTCTAGAGGGATCACAAAAATTGGGGTATTCTCAGTGTGCCACACACCCCGCTTCCCCTTTAATTCTTACGATTGGGTTACTCACCGCAGGTGACGACGTTGCAGAGAGGAAGTCTTGTAACGAGCCCCCTTCCGGCCTATATATACCTGGTACCTCCCACTTAACACCAGTGTTTTTCTCTCTGCATGGCGACAAGACAGAAGAAAGAAGTCTCCTGCTTGCAGGTAGCCGGGGTCTTGCCCCGGCACCCCCTTTGGGTCTATTCCCGCCAGTTTGATTGTTTGTTACCTACGTGGTTAATGGAAGCCTCCCAGCCCAGGCTGCTCACTGGGCAAACGGTAGATGGCACTATAGGTGCCTAGGAGCTTATCTCCTCCGCTCGACCTCACACGTGGGGCAATGCGGCTATCCGGCATGGTGATCCGGATTTGGGATGCCCCTGTCCCGATGTCCCTTTAGGTCACCTTCTCCTGCTTGGCCTTCTCCCTTTGCTAGGGGGTGGGTGTGTGGGTGTGTGTGTGTGTGTGTGTAATGTGCATGAGTGCTTTATTTTACTGTGAAAAGGCCTTGGCAGTTTTTAGTGTCAGCACATGGCCAGGGCTGCTGGGGCCTGTTTTCAGTTACTGCACGTTTGTATTTCCCTCTCTTCTCGGATCCGGGCCCGCCCTTCGTTTCCCTGGTCTCATTAGAGACCTGTACGCTGCAGCCGGTGGGGGAAGAGCCTTCTGTGCGGCTGAAACTTCACAGGTAAATGGCCCCACCATTGTGCACGTGGGGCCGTTCTTATGCTATGTGCTGCTTGTGTAGCGTTTCCCTGGGGCATTTCTACTTATGGGTATATATTTTTTTTTTTTTATGTCAGCCTTCTGATAGGTTGACTTAATATATCACATAACTGTGGGATTTGGGCTCCAGTTGCTGCGTTATTACACATTACCATTCTGATATGAATGTATATGGATATATATATATTGGTGTTTGTGTATGTGTTTATGTGTGTATATATATTGGATATATATATATATTGGTGTATGTGTTTGTGTGTATATGTGTATATATATATATATATATATATATGCATGTATTCTAAGTATGTCACACACCCCACTTCAATCATTAAATATTACACTTGGGTAACTCCACCAGCAGGTGGCGACGTGCAGAGAAGTCATGAAAAACAAGCCCCCTGGTCTATACATTCCTGGTACCTCTCACTCATTCCCCAGTTTTTCTTCTCTGCAAGATGGCGACAAGACAGAAGAAAGAAGTCTCCTGCTTGCAGGTAGCCGGGGTATCACCCCGACCCCCCCCCCATGGTCTATTTCTGCCCGGCTCTGTTGTGTTAATCCCCTTGTTTATCTGGTAGCCTCCCAGCTTAGGCTGTAGGCCGGGCAAGGGTAGATGGCACCCTAGGTGCTTAGGAGATTAGCTCCTCCGCTCGACCCCATATTATGGGGCATAGCGGTGATCCGGTTTGGTGATCCGGACGTGGGATGCCCCAGCCCTTATGCTCCCCCTTAGGTTTTTTCCTCTGACTTTTAACAATCCCATTCTTTGGAATGTGTGTGGCTGTTCCTGTGTGTGCGTGTGCGTTGGGGCAGGGACGGGTGGCCTGTGCGGCGTTGGCCCGTTTGCATCTGCCTTTTAGCTGGTGTTTGGGGGCTTCGGAGCTCCTGTGTTTTAGCCTGTGTTTTTACGTGTGGGGCCGGGTCGGGCGGGGGTTCCGACGGCCCACCACCCGGTGCTGTGGGTGGGCGCCATGTTAGGGCGCCCGTCTTTGGTCTGACGATTACTTCAGGGTTGTTGTTACGGAGGGCGGGGCCTGGCGGGCGCCGTGGGCCTTCGGCGCCCCGCTGGCTATTATTTAGGCGGCCTCTGCGGGCGCCATTGCGTGCGGCGCCCGCTGCTCGCTCGGCAGCTTAGGTGGGCGGGGCCGCGTCCGGCGCGGCCCGCGCCGTGTCTGGCGGGTTAGGGAGGGGCGGGGCTACAGCGGTCCCGCGCTTCTGGCGGGCCCGCCCCTCGTCTCCGTCTCATGTTCTGTCTCCGTCTCACGTTTATTCTGGCTGGCACCATTTTCTTGCGGGGACTAAGGTAGGCTGCGGCTTGTGTTTCAGGGCCTTTTTATTATAATGTCTGAACGCTTTTTAGAGGGAGCGTTCTGTTAAGGGGGCAGCGCAGTTATCTTTTTTTAGTACTAACGGCCAACTGTCTTTGAAGTTCTTACATGATCTGTGTCTCCCCCCCCATGGTGGCAACGGCAGGGTGCTTCAGCCGAACTTTGGGCATGCTGGCTGGAAGTCTTCTTGTGCTTATACCTTGTTGTTATATGATTTTGGCCTGTAGTTTCTATGTTTTTGTGTTTGGTGTTGTTCTGTGTGCCTGGATTGATTGTGGCCTTTCTTTTCCAGATCCCGGGATTCCATCATACAAGGGCTCTCCCGGTCTTATATACCTGGCTAGTGGGGTTGGCTTATTGTCCCTTGGGCTAGTTTCCCTGGTCAGGGCTATTTTAATATTTTAATATATAGATATATATTTCTATTGAAATCCGAGAGGGGCATCCCGGGTCGCTTACTGCGTAAATCCCTGGGGTCTGCGAATACCATAAATTTCACCATATGGAGGCTCCCAAAGATACCGGAAACGGTCCTTCGGGACACTCCAGGCTGTGTGGGGGTTGTGGGACTCCGCTCCCGGGGGATGATGTCATTATATGTATTCGATGTGCACAGCGGAACATTGAGCACCAGTCCGGCACCCCGGTGCCTGGTACTTCATCGGCCGTGCCATCTCCCTCTCCTCCTCGCCTGTTCCGGACCCCGTGTGACGTTGTCATGGGTGGGGATTCGCAATCTGAGGTGTGCGCCCGCTTGGCCAGCCTCGAGAAAATGTTTTCCGCCATGGTCGCTCAGAAGGTTCCCGCTAAGCGAAAACACATATCTCCGCCTCCGCCGGACTCAGATGAGGAGGTTGTTGAGGATCTGGATTGGTCAGATCGTCCCCTTGAAGAGGGTGAGCTTGTTGAGGAATTAGATGATTCGGAGGGCCAGCAGTTGCTGGGCGCTGAGGGGGACCAGGCTGAAGGTCCCGCTCCTGATACGCCTTCCATTTTGGTCCAAATGTTTGAGGTTTTGGATTTGGATCCTCCCGAGGCTGCTCCTCGGCCTAAGGGCCAGCTTTTTGGGGGGTCCAAGCAGCGCTTGGAGTTTCCCAGTCAACAGCATTTCGAGGACGTTGTCCTTAAGCAATGGGAGCAACCTACACGGCTCGTCGTGGTACCGCCTAGCTGGGATAAAAAATATCCTTTTCCGGCGGACTTGTTGAAGCGTTGGGCTGTCCCTCTCGAGGTGGATGCTCCGGTCTTGGGACTGTCTAATACGGCGGTTGTTCATTCTCCTGACACTACTTCTCTCAAGGACGGCGAGGATCGCCGGATTGATCAGCTGGCCCGCCATGGTTTTGTCCGTGCGGGTTCAGTTTTGAGGCCTGTTTGTGCTTCAGCTCTTTTGACATTGGCTGTTAGGTCTATTGTCAGGGATTTATGTGTGGATCTTGATCCTTCTGGTGATGAGTTTCTTGCTCTTAAGCGTTGTGACTCCTTCTTGTCGTTTATTCTGGCCACTCAGGATGATGCCATGTTGATGTGTGGCATCTGGATTCTGTTGCCAAGGGATGTAAGTTACCTCAGCGCAAGAAATTTTGCCGTTCCTTTCGGGGGGCGGCCCCCTTCAATCCGTCCTTTCGGGGAGCCAGAGCCGGCAGGGGTGCGGGCTTCTCGGCCTCCAGGGGCGCCAGTTGGAATAGGGGTAGAGGCCGTTCCGTTCACGCCTGGGGCGCCAAGCCCAAGCCAGCTGCCAAGCCCGCTCAGTAATGAGGGGGCGCCCTCACCCGTACGGGTGGGGGGACGGTTGCGACTCTTCTCCCGGGTATGGGACCAGGAGGTCTCGGACAGGTGGATCCGGGAGGTGGTGTCGGCCGGTTACAAGCTGGAGTTCAAGTCCCGCCCTCCTCCAAGGTTTTTCAGGTCTCGGGTACCTTCGGATCCGTTGGCCGCGCAGGGGATCCTGGCGGCGGTAAGGAATCTTCTGGAATTGGCTGTCATCTGCCCGGTCCCTCTTTCGGAGGTGGGGCGCGGGTATTATTTCAATCTCTTCACTGTACCCAAAAAGGATGGGTCGTTCCGTCCCATTCTGGATTTGAAGTTTCTCAACCGGTTTATTCATCCCCGGAAGTTCCGCATGGAAACCCTACGGTCTGCTATCGGTTCGCTTCGGCAGGGGGACTTTATGACGTCCATAGACATCAAGGATGCATACCTTCCCATTCCGATTTTTCCGGCTCATCAGAGGTTTCTTCGCTTTGTGGTGGAGGATCGGCATTTCCAGTTTGTAGCTCTTCCATTCGGCCTCACCTCGGCTCCGAGAGTGTTCACCAAGGTGTTGGCGGGAGTGATGGCCCTGCTCAGAGCTCAGGGGATTCGCATTGTGCCTTACCTGGACGATCTTCTCATCATGGCACCTTCCTTCAGTCAAGCGGAAGGGGACACCAGCATGGTGGTGTCTATGCTGGAGAGGTTTGGCTGGGTGATCAACTACCCCAAGTCCTCTCTGGTTCCGGCCAGGGTGGTGACCTTTCTGGGGATGTCCTTGGACTCTTGCCAGCACAGAGTTTTTCTCCCTCAGGCCAAGGTTCTTTTGATTCAGGAATTGGCTCAGCTTCTTCTTTCCAATCCCCGCCCGTCCATCCGGCTAGGGATGAGACTGGTGGGGTTGATGGTGGCCTCGTTCGAGGCAGTTCCCTTCGTGCAGTTTCACACGAGGACGCTTCAGCTTCATCTTTTGGCGTCTTGGGACCGGCGACCGCGGTCGTTGGATCGGTCCTTCCGGATGTCCCCTCGGGTTCGGCAGTCTCTTCTGTGGTGGATGGTCTCGGACAATCTTCTGAAGGGCAGGTCATTTTTTACCCCGCTTTGGGAAACTCTCACCACGGACGCCAGTTTGTCAGGATGGGGAGGTTTCTGGAAGGATCTTCGGTTCCGGGGGCGGTGGGGTTCTCAGGAAGCCCACTTGCCCATCAATGTTCTGGAGTTGAAAGCCATCAGGTTGGTTCTGTCTCACTTGACACAGCATTTGCAGGGCCTGTCGGTTCAGGTTCGATCGGACGGCGGTTGCTTACATCAATCACCAAGGAGGGACTTGTCTGGGTGCCCACAGAGAGGTGTCTCTGATTCTGGTTTGGGCAGAGACTCATGTCCCTTGCATCTCGGCAGTGTACATTCCAGTGGAAAACACGGAGGCGGACTTTCTGAGCCGGTGTTCGTCTCGCCGGGGGGAATGGTCTCTCCATCCCCAGGTGTTTCGGTCGCTTTGTCTCCGGTGGGGGACGCCGGAGGTGGATCTGTTTGCCTCTCGTCACAAGCTTCCGACATTCGTGTCGCTGTCTCAGGATCCTCTGGCGGCGGATGCCATGACCCTGAGCTGGAGGGACCTGGGGTTTCTTTATCTGTTTCCTCCGATTCCCATGCTAGGCAGGGTGCTGCGAAAGTTGGTTCTGGAAGGAGTTCCCGCCATTCTCGTGGCCCCAAGGTGGCCAAGGCGGGTGTGGTTCGCAGACATCGTTCTTCTGGCGGTGGATCAGTTCGATCTGCCTCTTCGGCCGGATCTTCTCACTCAGGGCCAACTGTGTTACCCCAGTTTACCAACGCTGGTTTTGACGGCTTGGCTGCTGAGACCTCCATCTTGAAGGAGGAGGGTCTTTCGGATTCAGTCATTCGGACTCTTTATTAGTGCCAGGAAGAGATCCTCTTCTTCCATCTATTATAGGTCTTGGAGATCTTATATTGATTGGTGTGAGGCTAGATCTTTGCCTTGCCGGGTCTTTTCTATTTCTAGGATTTTGGAATTTCTTCAATCAGGGCTGGACTCTGGTCTTCAGCTGAGTACTTTGAAGGGGCAGGTCTCTGCCTTGTCTATCTTTTTTTCAGAGGTCTTTTGCAAGTCATCCTTTGGTCAAGACTTTTTTTCCAGGGGGTTTCGCATCTGTGGCCTCCTAGGAAGCCGTTGCTCCCTGTTTGGGATTTGAATTTGGTTCTCTCTGCTCTTCAGGCTCCTCCTTTTGAGCCTTTGCGGGATATTGCTCTGTCCACTCTGACTCAGAAGGTTGCCTTTCTGGTGGCCATCACTTCGGTTCGGCGTGTTTCGGAGTTGGCAGCCTTGTCTATTCAGGCTCCTTATTTTGAGAAACATCAGGACAAAGTGGTTTTTCGTTTCAAGCCAGACTTTCTCCCTAAAGTGGTTTCTGCTTTTCATCTGAATCAGGACATTGTTCTTCCCTCCTTGTGTCCTAGACCTGGGAATGACAAGGAGAGGGCGTTGCATTGTTTGGATGTGGTACGTTGTGTCAAGTACTATTTGCGTATTACGTCTTCGTTTCGTAAGACTGATGCCTTTTTTGTGGTGCCCTGTGGGGCTAGGAAGGGTTTGGCTCCGGCTAAGTCTTCCATTAGTAAATGGATTCGTCAGGCGATTGTTGGGGCCTACTCTGCCAAGGGGAAGGCTCCCCCTTTTCGTGTTACTGCTCATTCTACTCGTGCGGTTGGAGCGTCCTGGGCTTTTCAGCACCAGGCTTCTGTTGAACAAGTTTGTAAGGCTGCTACTTGGTCTTCGGTTCACTCTTTTTCCAAGTTTTATAAGGTTGATGTGCGGGCCTCAGCGGATGCTGTTTTTGGCCGCAAGGTTCTGCAGGCTGCAGTGGTTTGGGTTTTGCATTATTGCCTGGTTGGATACCCGCCCTTTTCTGGACACTGCTGTTGGATGTCCCAAGTGTAATATTTAATGATTGAAGTGGGGTGTGTGACATACTTAGAGTAATACCATTTTGTGAATACTCACCTGTAAAATGGGTATTATAAGTATGTCACACACCCCACTTCACCCGCCCTTTTGGTATCCCGGATTCTTTATAGGGTGAAGTTTTCGTTTACAGTTTGAGGGTTTTTTCCTGGTACCTTGTCTTTACTGCTGTTTGAATACTGGGGAATGAGTGAGAGGTACCAGGAATGTATAGACCAGGAGGGGCTTGTTTTTCATGACTTCTCTGCATGTCGCCACCTGCTGGTGGAGTTACCCAAGTGTAATATTTAATGATTGAAGTGGGGTGTGTGACATACTTATAATATCCATTTTACAGGTGAGTATTCACAAAATGGTATTATTCATATCGGTATGTACTCTGATTTTTTTTGCACTTTTGGCTTTGCCTTGAAATTGCATGTGTCATGTGTATTTATTCAAGATGTTTAAGCTAGCCATATATGTTTGCCTTATTGGCTATGTATGATTGTGGTGCATTCTGGCTGGGGGACTGACTGTGGTCTCTTTTCCCCCACAGATTCTGGGATTCCCTCACTGCAGGCTCTCCCGGTTCTGTTATACCTGGCTAGCCTTATTACTCTAAATTGGGTTTTGTCCTAAGGTTAAAAAAAAAAATATATATATATATATATATATATATATATATATATATATATATATATATATATATATATATATATATATATATATATATATATTTAAAAAGAAAAAATTAATCCTCCCTTTCCCGGGACATAAATTTAAAGGGGCATCCAGGGTGGCTTTATGCGTAAAACCCACGGTTGTTGCGAATACCATAAAATCACCATATGGAGGCTTCCGACAATACCGGAAATGGCTCTTCGGGGCCATCTAGGCTGTGTGGGGGTTATGGGACTCCCAGGCGATGATGTTATATTATGCATTCCTTGTGCAGAATATTGTGCGTCGCTCCGGCTTCTGGCTCCTCGCAACTTCCGTCATCTCCTACCCCCCTCCCTATTCCGGACCCCGTGTGACATTGTCAAAGGTGGGGATTCGCAATCCGAGGGGTGTGCGTGATTGACCAACCTCGAGAAGAAAATTTCCGCCAAAGTAGCTCAGAAGGCTACAGCGAAGCGGAAACACCTTTCTCCGGCAGCTCCTGCTTCGGAGGATGAGAGGTGCGAAGTTGTGGATTGGTCCGATTATTCCCTGGACGAGGAGGGGGAACTCCTTGTGGAGTCGGATGAGCCTGCAGACCAGCTAGAGATTTATGCTGTTGGCGATCAGGCTACAGGGGTATCCCTTGACACCCCCCCATTTTGGCTCAAATGTTTGAATCGTTGAATTTAGATCCACCTGAGGCAGTTGCCCTGCCAAAGGGTGAGTTGTTTGATGTGCCTCAGCCGCTTTGGTGTTTCCCAGGCAACAACACTTGGAGAGGGTTGTGCTTAAGGAATGGGAACAACCCACGTGACTGGCTGGAATCCCTCCTAGTTGGGATAAACGCTATCCCTTTCCGGAGGATTTGGGGAGGCTTTGGTCAGTTCCCCCTGACGTCGATACCCCTGTGTTAGGGCTGTCTAGCACGGCTGTGGTACATTCTTCTGACACCACTGCCATTAAGGATGGTGAGGATCGAGGATGCCCGGACAAGTTTGAACGAGTATGGGAGCGGTGGCTTGATGCCCCTAGCTCCACTAGTGATTAGGAACTACTTGTGGCTCAACCTCCAGGGCTATAGTGTGGCTCAACCTATAGCAGGCGTGAGTTTGAATGAGTATGAATGGGTATGACTGTATATGTGTGTTACATGGTTTTGTTTGGTTTTGTTTTGTTGGTTAATAGGAATAGATATGGGGTTGCGCGCTCGTGTTAGTGGAGGCGAAATTTTTTGGGACGTGCAATTGCATTGCATTGTAATTGTAACTATGACCGTGATAGTAATGTAATGTAATGTAATTGTAAATGTTCTATGTTCTCTGGAAAAACATAAATAAAAATGTATAAAAAAAAAAAGGATGGTGAGGATCGTCGGATTGATCAATTTGCTCGCCATGGTTTTATCAGTGCCGGATCGACGCTGCGGCCAGTGTGTGCTTCGGCGCTTCTTCTGTTGGCAGTTAGATCCATTATTAGGGATCTGTGCGCAGATCTTGATCCCGCTTGTGATGAGTTTAGTTCTCTTAAAACAGTGTGAGTCATTTATTTCCTTTGTCTTGACCGCTCAGGACGATGCTCTGGCGATGAGTAGCAGGACAGCGGCAATGCTGGTGGCTATTCGTCGGTCAGTGTGGCTGCGCCAGTGGTCGGCGGACTTTGTCTCTAAAAGGGTGCTTACAGCACTTCCTTTTTTTGGGGGTTTGCGACTGTTTGGTGATAAATTAGATTCAGTTGCAAAAGGTGGTAAATTGCCTCAACGCAAGAGGCCTCATCGCCCCTTTCGGGGTACGAGTGCCTTTAAACCTTCCTTTCGGGGAATCAGAGCGAGTAGGGGGGCTTCCTTTCCCGCTACCAGAGGTGCAGGTTGGACCCGGGGGAGGGGCTGTGGCCGTCCCGGTCAGTCCTGGGGCGCCAAGCCCAAGCCTGCTGGCAAGCCCACTCAGCAATGAGGGGCTACCCTCACCCGTGCGGGTGGGGGGACGATTGCGACACTTCTCCCAGGTTTGGGACCAGGTGGTTCCGGACAGATGGATCCAGGAGGTGGTGTCGTCCGGTTACAAACTGGAGTTCGCGCCTCCTCCTCCTTTACGTTTCTTTCGGTCTCGGGTGCCCATCGATCCTTTGGCCGCACAGGGGCTCCTGGCGTCGGTAAGGAATCTTTTAGAAATGGCGATCATCCGGCCGGTGCCGCGCTTAGAGATGGGCCTCGGTTTCTGCTCCAATCTTTTCGCAGTCCCCTAAAAGGACGGGTCGGTTCGTCCCGTCCTGGACCTGAAATTACAATAACAGGTTTATCCGTATTCGGAAGTTTCGCATGGAAACTTTGCGTTCGTCCATATACATCAAGGATGCTTATCTTCATGTTCCCATCTGCCAGGCTCATCAATGTTTTCTTCGATTCGTGATGAAAGATCAGCATTTTCAATTCGTGGCACTTACATTTGGCCTTACCTCGGCTCCAAGAGTGTTCACCAAGGTGATGGCCATTTTAAGATCTCGGGGCATTCGTGTCGTACCTTATTTGGACGACCTTCTCATCATGGCTCCGTCCCTCAATCAATCAGAGACAGACACCAGGATGGTGGTCTCCACGCTGGAAAGCTTTGGTTGGGTGATCAACTTTCCCAAGTCCTCCCTCGCTCCGGCCAGGGTGGTGTCCTTTCTGGGGATGCAGTTGGACTCTTGTCAACACAGGGTGTTTCTCCCTCAGTCCAAAATTTCAGGAGTTGGCTCGGGTCCTACTTTCCAATCCTCGGCCGTCCATCCGTCTGGGGATGAGGCTGGTAGGGTTGATGGTTGCCTCGTTCGAGGCAGTTCCTTTTTGCTCAATTTCACACGAGGACGCTTCAGCTGTTGGCGTCCCGGGACCGGCAGCCTCGGTCGCTGGATCGGCCCTTCCAGTTGTCCTCCCGGGTCCGGCAGTCCCTCCAATGGTGGTTGGTCTCGGCCAAACTCGTTAAGGGCAGGTCTTTCCTGACCCCTCTTTGGGAAATTGTCACCACGGACGCCAGTCTTTCGGGATGGGGGGGATTCTGGAAGGAGCTTCAGTTCCAGGGGCAGTGGGACCTCAAGAGGCCCACTTACCCATCAATATTCTGGAACTGAGAGCCATCCGTCGGGTTCTTGCCCTTCTGACTCAACACGTTCTGGGCCTTCCGGTCCAGGTTCGTTCAGACAACCGAACAGTGGTTGCTTACATCAATCAGCAGGGAGGGACTCGCAGTCCGGGTGCTCTCAGGGAGGTGTCCCTGATCCTGACCTGGGCGGAGGCCCATGTTCCTTGTCTCTCGGCGGTGTACATTCCAGGGGTGGAAAACCAGGAAGCGGACGGGTTGAGCAGGGGCTCTTCCCGTCTGGGAGAATGGGCTCTCCATCCTCAGGTTTTTCGCTCACTGTGTCTCCGGTGGGGGACGCCGGAGGTGGACCTGTTTGCCTCTCCTCATGATTGCAGGCTCCCGAACTTCGTGTCGCTCTCCCAGGATCCCTTGGCTCTGGCAGTGGACGCCATGTCCCTGAGCTGGGGGGATCTGGGTTTTCTGTACCTGTTTCCTCCGATACCCATGCTGGGCAGGGTGGTTCGGAAGCTGGCTCTGGAAAGGGTGTCCGCCATTCTCGTGGCCCCAAGGTGGCCAAGGCGAGTATGGTTCGCAGACATCGCTCAGCTGGCAGTGGACCAGTTCGTTCTGCCTCTTCGGCCCGATCTTCTCACTCAGGGTCGGCTGTGTTACCCCAATTTACCAACGCTGGGTTTGACGGCTTGGTTGCTGAAACCTCCATCCTGAAGGAGGAGGGTCTTTCTGACTCAGTTGTCAAGACTCTGATCAGTGCCCGGAAGAGGTCTTCTTCTATCATCTACTATAGGACTTGGAAAGCCTATATCGCTTGGTGTGAGAGTAGATCTTTTCCTTGTAGGGTCTTTTCGGTCTCCAGGATTCTGGAGTTTGTACAATCTGGGCTGGACTCTGGTCTTCAGCTAAGTACCTTGAAAGGGCAAGTTTCTACCTTATCTTTTTTCAGAAGCGTTTTGCGCTTTATCCTTTAGTTAAAACTTTTTTCCAGGGGGTTACGCATGCACGGCCTCCCAGGAAACCATTACTCCCTGTTTGGGACTTGAATTTGGTTCTTTCTGCTCTTCAGGCTCCTCCTTTTGAGCCTTTGCAAGATATTGCTTTGTCTACCCTGAGTCAGAAGATTGTCTTCTTGGTAGCTATCACTTCGGTTCGGCGTGTCTCGGAGTTGGCGGCCTTGTCTATTCAGACGCCCTACTTTGAGAGGCATCAGGATAAAGTGGTCTTTCGGTTCAAACCAGACTTTCTTCCTAAGGTTGTTTCTGCTTTTCATTTGAATCAGGATATTGTTCTTCCCTCCTTGTGTCCTAAGCCTAAGAATGACAAAGAGAGGGTTTTGCATTGTTTGGATGTAGTACGCTGTGTTAAGTACTATTTGATTATTATTACTTCTCCTTTTCGTAAATCGGATGCCTTTTTTGTTGTGCCCTGTGGGCCTAAGAAGGGTTTGGCACCGGCCAAATCTTCCATTAGCAAATGGATACGTCAGGCCATTATTGCGGCCTATTCTGCTAAGGGGAAAGTTCCCCCTTTTCGTATCACTGCTCATTCTACTTGCACCGTTGGAGCGTCTTGGGCTTTTCAGCACCAAGCTTCTGTTGAACAAGTTTGTAAGGCCGCTACTTGGTCTTCTGTTCATACTTTTTCTAAGTTTTACAAGGTTGATGTGCGGGCCTCAGCGGATGCTGTTTTTGGCCGCAAAGTTCTGCAGACTGCAGTCATTTAAGTTATGCTTCATTTTTGCCTTCGGATACCCATCCCTTGTGGACACTGCTTTTGGATGTCCCAATCGTAAGAATTAAAGGGGAAGCGGGGTGTGTGGCACACTGAGAATAATACCATTTTGTGAGTACTCACCTGAAAAATGGATATTGTCAATGTGCCACACACCCCGCTTCACCCCGCCCTTTTCGGTATCCCGAATCCTTTATATGGTGAAGCTTTTCTTTATTTTGAGGTTACCTTTAGATTACTGGTACCTTGTACGAGGGGGCTTGTTACAAGACTTCCTCTCTGCAACGTCGTCACCTGCGGTGAGTAACCCAATCGTAAGAATTAAAGGGGAAGCGGGGTGTGTGGCACACTGACAATATCCATTTTTCAGGTGAGTACTCAAAAAATGGTATTTTTCCTAGGTTTGGGCAGTCAGTGCCTTGTAACCTATATATTTTTTTACTATAATCACCATAATGGAGGCTTCTGGGGATAGTGAGTTAGGGGCCCCATCTGGGCGGGTGAAGCTCTGCCCCATGTGCGGTACCAGCCCCCTGGGCGGACTCAGCACGGTTTGTGTCACTTGCGCCAGGAGCGTACTTTTGGAGCATTATGAGGCGGTTGTCTCTGCCCCAGCCCTCCTTTGCCTGCTGCTTCGCCAACCCCCCCCCCCCCCCCCCCCCCTACTGCATTCA
The DNA here is from genome assembly GCA_027917425.1 of Gastrophryne carolinensis. NCBI lineage: Eukaryota > Metazoa > Chordata > Amphibia > Anura > Microhylidae > Gastrophryne > Gastrophryne carolinensis. The sequence continues at coordinate 72,119,986 of CM051239.1, forward strand.
GCCCTCAGCGAGGGGGAAGCCAGCAGGGGGTCCCAAGCTGATTTGGCATACCGGGTGGCCAGCCTGGAGAGACGGTTCTCGCACGGCTACTGGGAATGCCATGAGTAAGAAGCGGCACATCGAGACGGGTTACTCGGATTTTGATGATGATGATTATCTTTTTGGAGGTCGGGACTCCATGGAGGAGGGTGAGTTGTTTAAGGACTCAGTTTCCTCAGGGGATCAGTCGGTTGGCTATGACAGCGAGCCTGGTTCCTCCTTGGATGGGGATATGTGGCTCCCTGACGACACTGAGAAGTTGCTGTCTTCTGTGTTTGAGACTTTGCATATTGTCCCTCCTAAAGCGGCTAAGAGGAAGCAGGGTGATTTATTCCGGCCTGAGATAGGCTTGTCTTCCCTGAGCAGGCCCACTTTTCCAATATGGTTTTTAAGGAATGGAAAAGACCTAATTGCCATCGGTGCCTAAGGGCCTGGCAGGCGGTATCCTTTTCCTGAGGAGCTGGTCCGCCTCTGGTCCCGTCCCCCCGATGTGGATTTCCCTGTGTCGGGGTTATCCAACACTACGGTTATGCAGTCACCCAATATTGCTTCCTTGCGCGACCCAGCTGACAGGCGCATGGATCAGCTGGCTTGTCATGCGTTCACCTTTGTGGGTGCTGAGCTTCGCCCTGCCTGTGCCGTGGCCATTGTCTCTTTGGCCATCAGGAAGAAGGTGAGACGCCTTGTTGCTATTGCCAAGTCTCGCAAGCGGGCAGAGGAGTATGAACACCTCAAAGTCTGCGTGGATTTTATTGCTTTTGTAGTCTCGGCTATGGACGATAGTGTCCAGCTTGGCGCCAGGGCTTCGGCTCTGCTTGTTGCGCTTCGTTGCTCGCTCTGGCTGCAGCAGTGGTCGGCTGACGCTGCTGCCAAGAAGTCGCTCACTAGTATCCCCTTCCTGGGGCTCAGGTTATTTGGGGAGCGTCTGGACCTTCTTGCTAAGGATGGAAGACTCCCTCAGCGACGGAAGCCTGCGCTGCCCTTTCGGGGTTCTTCTGCCTATTGCTCCTTTCGAGGAGGAAGAGGCTCTTCATTTTCAGGTGGCCGCAGAGATTCCTGGGGACGAGGTAGGTCTGTTGGCCGACACAATCCCTCCTGGGGAGCTAAATCCAAACCCCCTGCCAAGCCCTCTCAGGCATGAGGGGGCGCCCTCACCCATCAGGGTGGGGGGACGGCTTCTGCTATTTGCTCACGTCTGGAGACAGCACGTCTCGGATCAGTGGATTCAGGAGGTGGTTTCCTCCGGGTACAAATTAGAGCTGGCAGTTTGGCTGCCCTCAAGATTTCTTCAGTCGCAGATTTCCCAGAACCCATTGACGGCGCAGGGCCTAAGGATGGCCGTTCAACGCCTTCTGCTATCAGGTGTGATTTGTCCCGTGCGTCGCCAGGAACGGGGTTGAGGGTTCTACTCCGAATCTGTTCACGGTGCCCAAGAAGGACGTAACGCTGAGACCTATCCTGGATCTGAAGGGTCTCAACAAGTTTGTCAGAGTCAGATATTTTCTGCATGGAGACCTTACAGTCCGCGGTGAGCTCGCTTCGGCCCGGCGACTTCATGACCACGGTGGACATCAAGGATCCTTATCTGCACATCCTGATTTTTCGTGCACTTCCGTTTGGCCTGACCTCGGCTCCAAGAGTGTTCACCAAGGTGCTGGCAGGGGTGATGGCCATTCTCAGATCTCGGGGCATTCGTGTCGTACCTTATTTGGACGACCTTCTCATTATGGCTCCGTCCCTCAATCAATCGGAGACAGACACCAGGATGGTGGTCTCCACGCTGGAAAGCTTCGGTTGGGTGATCAACTTTCCCAAGTCCTCCCTCACTCCGGCCAGGGTGGTGTCCTTTCTGGGAATGCAGTTGGACTCTTGTCAACACAGTGTGTTTCTCCCTCAGTCCAAAATTTATCTGATTCAGGAGTTGGCTCGGGTCCTTCTTTCCAATCCTCGTCCGTCCATCCGTCTGGGGATGAGGCTGGTAGGGTTGATGGTTGCCTCGTTCGAGGCAGTTCCTTTCGCTCAATTTCACACGAGGACGCTGCAGCTTCATCTGTTGGCATCCTGGGACCGGCCCTTCCAATTGTCCTCCCGGGTCCTGCAGTCCCTCCAATGGTGGTTGGTCTCGACCAATCTCTCGAGGGGCAGGTCTTTCCTGACTCCTCTTTGGGAAATTGTCACCACGGACGCCAGTCTTTCGGGATGGGGGGGGATTCTGGAAGGATCTTCAGTTCAGGGGCAGTGGGGACCTCAAGAGGCCCACTTACCCATCAATATTCTGGAACTGAGAGTCATCCGTCTGGTTCTTGCTCTTCTGACTCAACATGTTCTGGGCCTTCCGGTCCAGGTTCGTTCGGACAATCGAACAGCGGTTGCTTACATCAATCAGGGAGGGACTCGCAGTCTGGGTGCCCTCAGAGGTGTCCCTGATCCTGAACTGGGCGGAGGCCCATGTTCCTTGTCTCTCGGCGGTTTACATCCCAGGGGTGGAAAACCAGGAAGCGGACCTGTTGAGCAGGGGCTCTTCCCGTCTGGGAGAATGGGCTCTCTATCCTCAGGTTTTTCGGTCACTGTGTCTCCGATGGGGGACGCCGGAGGTGGACCTGTTTGCCTCTCGTCACAATTGCAGGCTCCCGAACTTTGTGTCGCTCTCCCAGGATGCTCTGGCAGTGGACGCCATGTCCCTGAGCTGGGGGGATCTGGGGTTTCTGTACCTGTTTCCTCCGATACCCATGCTGGGCAGGGTGGTACGGAAGCTGGCTCTGGAAAAGGTGTCCGCCATTCTCGTGGCCCTAAGGTGGCCAAGGCGAGTATGGTTCGCAGACATCGTTCGGCTGGCAGTGGACCAGTTCGTTCTGCCTCTTCGGCCCGATCTTCTCATTCAGGGTCGGCTGTGTTACCCCAATTTACCAACGCTGGGTTTGACGGCTTGGCTGCTGAAACCTCCATCTTGAAGGAGGAGGGTCTTTCTGACTCGGTCGTTAAGACTCTGATCAGTGCCCGGAAGAGGTCTTCTTCTATCATCTACTATAGGACTTGGAAAGCCTATATCGCTTGGTGTGAGATTAGATCTTTGCCTTGTAGGGTCTTTTCGGTCTCCAGGATTCTGGAGTTTTTGCAATCTGGCCTGGACTCTGGTCTTCAGCTGAGTACTTTGAAAGGGCAAGTTTCTGTGTACTTTGAAAGGGCAAGTTTCTGCCTTATCTATCTTTTTTCAGAAGCGTTTTGCGCTTCATCCTTTAGTTAAAACTTTTTTTCCAGGGGGTTATGCATGTGCGGCCTCCCAGGAAACCATTACTCCCTGTTTGGGACTTGAATTTGGTTCTTTCTGCTCTTCAGGCTCCTCCCTTTGAGCCTTTGCAAGATATTGCTTTGTCTACCCTGACTCAGAATATTGTCTTCTTGGTAGCTATCACTTCGGTTCGGCGTGTCTCGGAGTTGGCGACCTTGTCTATTCAGGCGCCCTACTTGGGTTGTTTCTGCTTTTCATTTGAATCAGGATATTATTCTTCCCTCCTTGTGTCCTAAGCCTAAGAATGACAAGGAGAGGGTTTTGCATTGCTTGGATGTAGTACGCTGTGTTAAGTACGATTTGATTATTACTTCTCCTTTTCGTAAAACTGATGCCTTTTTTGTTGTGCCCTATGGGCCTAGGAAGGGTTTGGCGCCGGCCAAATCTTCCATTAGCAAATGGTTACGTCAGGCCGTTATTGCGGCCTATTCTGCTAAGGGGAAAGTTCCCCCTTTCCGTATCACTGCTCGTTCTACTCGCGCCGTTGGAGCGTCTTGGGCTTTTCAGCACCAAGCTTCTGTTGAACAAGTTTGTAAGGCTGCTACTTGGTCTTCTGTTCATACTTTTTCTAAGTTTTGCAGGGTTGATGTGCGGGCCTCAGCGGATGCTGTGTTTGGCCGCAAAGTTCTGCAGACTGCGGTCATTTAAGTTATGCTTCATTTTGCCTTTGGATACCCATCCCTTGTGGATACTGCTTTTGGATGTCCCGATCGTAAGAATTAAAGGGGAAGCCGGGTGTGTGGCACACTGACAATATCCATTTTTCAGGTGAGTACTCACAAAATGGTATTATTCTCAGTGTGCCACACACCCCGCTTCACCCGCCCTTTTTGGTATCCTGGATCCTTTATATGGTGAAGCTTTTCTTTATTTTGAGGTTACCATTGGATTTCCTGGTGCCTTGTCTTTCTGCTTTTTAAATCACTGGTGTTAAGTGGGAGGTCCCAGGTGTATATATAGGCCGGAAAGGGTCTCGTTTTCAAGACTTCTCTCTGCAACGTCGCCACCTGCTGGTGGAGTAACCCGATCGTAAGAATTAAAGGGGAAGCGGGGTGTGTGGCACACTGACAATATCCATTTTTCAGGTGAGTACTCACAAAATGGTATTTTCCCTTCCTCAACAGAAGGTGGACGGTCTGATTGCACAGGTCCAGTTACTGCTATCTTGTCGTCATCCCTCCATCTGGCAGGGAATGCAGCTGGTGGGCCTGATGGCAGCGTGCTTCGAGGCGGTCCCTTATGCTCAGTTCCACTTGTGGCCTCTGCAACTCCACCTCTTGTCAGTATGGGACAATGACCTAGCATCCCTGGACAGGGTCTGTGTGCTCTCCCCCCCTGGTCAGGAGGTCCCTCTCGTGGTGGATGGACTCAAGGAACCTGTTGGGGGGGGCAGATCCTTTCTTACCCCTTCCTGGGAGACGGTCACCAAGGATGCCAGTCTGTCAGGTTGGGGGTTTTCTGGAAGTCCCTGCGGTTCCAGGGGAGGTGGGGCCCTCAGGAGGCCCACACACCTATCAATGTCTTGGAGCTGCGAGCGATCAGGTTAGTTCTGGCTCAGTTGACTACTCACCTTCGGAGCCTGCCCGTTCAGGTGCGCTCGGACAACCAGACGGCAGTGGCCTACATCAATCATCAGGGAGGGACCCGGAGCAAGGGGGCCCTCCAGGAAGTGTCTCTGATCCTGACCTGGGTGGAGACCAATGTTCCCTGCATATCGGCTGTGTACATCCCGGGGGTGGAAAATCTCCTGGCAGACTCTCTGAGCAGGGGGACCTCTCGCCACGGAGAATGGTCCCTATGCAGCAGGGTGTTCCAATCTCTGTGTCATAGTTGGGGCCAACCAGATGTGGATCTGTTTGCGTCCTGCCACAATCACAAGCTACCGGCCTTTGTCCCCCTATCCCAGGATCCTCTGGCCTTGACCACGGATGCTCTAGCAATGTCATGGCAGGACTTTCAGTTCCTGTATGTCTTTCCTCCATTCCCCCTGCTGGGCAGGGTTCTGCGCAAGATTGCTCTGGAAGGGGTGCCAGCAATTCTGGTGGCCAAGAAGAGTGTGGTTCGCAGACATGGTGCAGCTGGCAGTAGATCAGTACACTCTGCCTGTGGTGCCAGACCTGCTCACTCAGGGCTCCCTACGCCATCCCAATTTACAAACTCTGGCTTTGACGGCCTGGCTGCTGAAACCTCCATCTTGATGGAGAAGGGGCTGTCTTCCTCGGTTGTGGATACCTTGGTTAAGGCTAGGAAGAAGTTCTTCTATTTATTACAGGGTTTGGCGTGCTTACCTTGACTGGTGTGAGTCTAAGTCTCTTCCCTGTCGTGTCTTCACTATTCCCAGAATTCTGGAGTTCCTACAGCATGGGTTGGAGATGGGGCTCCAACTTAGTACTCTAAAAGGTCAGGTTTCTGCCCTGGCTGTTTTCTTCCAGAAGTCCTTTGCTCAGCATTCTCTGATTAGGACTTTTTTCCAGGGGATGACTCATGTGCGTCCCCCACGTAAGACTATGGTGCCTGTTTGGGATTTGAACTTGGTTTTGTCAGACTCGCAGGGTGTTCTTTTGAACCTGTGCAGGATGCTTCCCTGGCCATCCTTACCCTCAAGGTTGTTTTTCTGGTGGCTATCACCTCTGTTAGGCGTGTGTCTGAGTTGGCAGTGCTTTCCATTCAGCCCCCCTACTTCAAGAGACACCAGGAAAAGGTGGTGTTTCGCTTTAAGCCTGATTTGAATCAGGACATTGTTCTACCTTCATTGTGCCCTAATCCTAGTAATGCTAAGGAGAGGGTCTTGCATTCTTTGGATGTGGTTAGGTGTCTGAAGTACTATCTGGTGGCTACTGCACCTTTCAGAAAGACTGATGCTCTTTTTGTAGTCCCTTCTGGTCCTAGGAAGGGTTTGGCTCCTGCCAAGTCTACGATCAGCAAATGGATCCGTTGGGCTGTGATTCAGGCCTATTCTGCTAAGGGGAAGACTCTTCCATTCCGCCTTACTGCTCATTCTACTCATGCTATTGGTGCTTCTTGGCCTTTTCAGCACCAGGCTTCTGTTGAACAAGTTTGCAAGGCCGCTACTTGGTCTTCTGTTCATACCTTTTCTAAGTTTTACAAGGTTGATGTTAGGACCTCAGCTGATGCTGCTTTTGGCCAAAAGGTTTTGCAGGCGGCAGTGGTATAAACTGTCTGCTGTTAACTTTGGGGATCCCACCCTACTTTATAGGGATCCCACCCTACTTTCCACTGCTATTGGATGTCCCAATATCTGGAGCAGGACGTACTGTATACTAAGAATACAATTCTGTGATTACTCACCTGTAGAATTGATATTATGAGTATACAGTACGTCCTGCTCCACTCCACCCTTGGTTTTGCATTATCTTGGATCCCCTGTATGGTGATTGTTATCATTCTTATAGTTACCAGTTTGGTTCTGTTTTAATTCTCCCGGCTTCTCGTTAACTGTTTTTCAATGCTGGGGATTTGTGGGAGGTCCCTGGGTATTTGAGGGGCCGGGAGGAGCCTATTTTCGATGTCAGCGCCATCTGGCGGAGTAATACCCGATAGTAAGTACTGTATCTGGAGCAGGATGTACTGTATACTAATATCAATTCTAAAGGTGTGTAATCACAGAATTGTATTTTTAATATCTGATTCCAAATGTTTGCATCCAGATGTTTGCATTACAGAGTAATGCTGAGCCACTGGACAATATTTTGTTGCCATGAGGTGCGTTATGTATGGTAAGAAGTGTAAGTAGAATCCCATCAAACTGCCACTGATTACAAGGTATCTGCTTCCCGGACCACTATGAACATATTGTATTATCCCCTGAATCCCCTAAACCCATTCACACTGCCTCCATTATGAGAATCTTTTCATTTATGTTACAGTTGGTGGATTTTCTGTGTTTTTCATGTTTGCAGTATATGTCTTGGAATTGGAATTGCGCAGGAAATGATATTGAACCATCCAGTAATGAAATTCTTCCAATGGACTATACTTTACAAGAGCCAATTCCCACCTCCATTTCTTCAAGTCCCCAAAAGGTAATATTGACCCCCTTTCTCTAGATATCATACTCCTAAAAAATGTGTTTTAAAATGCCCCTAATGGAAATCTCTTAAAGGGAAACACCACCTGGGTTTTTCACAATCCCTAGCTTTCTTCTACTCCAGCAGGGCATCTCAATTTGGGAGGCTGAGCTGTGTAAACTCCCCGGATCGTTGGGGAGATTACATACAGTGGGGTATCTGTTAGACTTCAAGAAGGCCGATGTTCCTCTTTTAGTCTAACCATACTACTTGATAGGTCATTTTTATGTTCAAGTTGTTGGCTCAAGTTTACACATTGTTTCCTCCAAAGTGATGTCAATGACATGGCTGCTGTGGCTTTTAGCTGAATGAGCAAAGGTTCTTTACATTATGATCCATAGTTTATAGTGCTTTGTAAGGAAAAATGACATTGCTCAACGGCTGTATCCACAGTGCTTAATACCTGATGTCTATTAGTAAATTAACAATTCATTGGTATTGTAGACAGCTGACCGGAGTGTACAAACTGTTGTGTCCAGTCTTTTCCATGGGGATGGAAAGTACCAGAAACATGTCTTTCAAGATGATTACTTTAAGGTACAGTGTAAATGTGTTGTACACATAGTTTTAGGGATTGAGTTTTCTGTCACCTCTAAACCAAACCAGCACCCATTTTACATCAAATAAGTGGTCCTCCCTGTGTGTTTTGTGGAGATTAGGGATGGCGGGGCATACTGCCCACGTGTCTGCCACTGACCAACTATGAAACACGTTTTGCTGGGGAAGCGAGGATAAAGGTAAGGATATCTCTGCTTTAAATGTTGTGGGAGATGGGAGGGCAATGTGTTGGCTCCCTGCACTGCTCACAGAGCAGAACAAAACCATTATATTTTATGGTGGGGTGTTGGTTCAGGTTTAAGTGAAGTTCCCAGCGAGATTTATTGGTGCATCTAAACTACTTGTCTGACACCATGGCTAATTATGGGGCTCTGCTCTAAATGGGATCTTTCTTTCAATGCATTATGGAACACAGCCACTTATGGGTTAATCCTCACATGACTAAAGTGGACCAAAACCATTTTTTGTGCCCTACAGCTAGAAAACCCATGTGTCAGAGAACAGCGGGTCACGAGATCCCACTATCAATCGGGGACCTCCGGACAGGCAACCCGCTTTCCCCAACCCCCGTCCGTTTGACTGCCAGGCCCAAAGCCTGCGGACACACAGATTCTTGGCTAAGGCAAAAAGATCGCTCAAGTTAAATAAAGGTCTTCATGCTATAAGCACACTAGGAAGTGATAAACATTTGGCTATAATGGAATATGAATGAATACAAATGCTGTTCTGAGTAGTGGGTTACAGTGAGTTATACAGAGATATAACAGTCAGTTACCTTAAGAAGCAGTTGTAGAGTGGTGATGAAGAGCTCCCACAAGTGGCAAGCTTGTTGATGGGCACCTCCAGCATGTGTGCACCGTGACCTCTCCAGAAGTGACAAAAGCCCGGCCCAGGGTTACCCCCTTTTATGCCTCGGGACCCTTTCACTCCCTCCTTTCTTGGGACAGATTGTCACCTCCCACAGTTGTGTATGCTGCTTTAGTTATAACTTTGAGTAGCGGGCTCGTTTGGTTTGGATACGGCACCAAAAGATTGGGCTAGATGCCGGGCATCCGATGAGTCCAAAAATGGGGTCCCTAAATGGGTCAGAACCTTAGATCTCCATTTCTCTAGATTTCCCAGGGCCCAGAGAAACCTGCCTCTGTGCGGTTTTGTGAGCCGGTTCTGTACCTGGCTTGATGCTGGGACAAATGGGGGCCCAGCTATGGTCCGATATGTGCTGGTGCCATTGGTCTACGGCTCTCATTTTTGATGTGATGGGTTCACAGCCAGGGGTCATACCGCCTCCAGACCCATCGGAGCCTTCCCAGGCTGGAGGTGTGAGAGAATCAGCAGGGTTTGTGAACTGTGCTGCTCAACTCATAAATGCTAATTCTCCTTCCTGGGGAGATTAGGTCATGTGCATATTTATGACTTGGAAGCCTTAACAGGGGGAAATAAAGGGAAACTCCGGACTTGTATCTGTTGGTTTTTCACATTTAAACTGGATTGTTCCCCCCCCCCCCCACCCCCCCTCTCATCCTCCCCTTCCCCCCCACCCACTCCTTACCCCCCTCCCCCCCCTTTTTCTCCCCCCCCCCCCTTCCCTCTCTTTCCCTCCCCTCTTCCCCCCCCCCTCCCCTCCCTTCCTCTCCTTCCATTTTCTCATTCCCCCCCCGTTTCTGCCACATAAAACGTTCTTGACTCAGACACTCGAGTTGGGCTTAAAATGATTTTATTCTTAGTTACCTTATTGTTTAAATTCACATGACAACTCCTTGGTAATGTCTGTATCGAAATTTTCTGGTTCTTATTACCTGTGGCTTACAATCAATGTATGTTTTCTGTTGTGAAAAACTCAAAAATAAAGAATTAAAAAAAAAAAAAAATAAAAAAATAAACTGGATCGTTCCTTTACACCATGGTTCTGTGTATTCACCAGTAGCATCCCTGTGCTGTGGCCAGCATTTCTGTGCCAGCATGGTGCACAGGATTGAGGAATAGGCACTGTACATGCTACGGCAATTGCAAGTTGAGTATATGTCAAAAATCCCATTGGGTGATGCCAAAGATTCTTGTCCAGATCTTGGTTCTTTTGGAAAGTATCAAAACAAATTCCTTACAGTCTATGTATAATTAAATCCTGCCGCCTCATTCTGTGTTTAAATCGGACCAGATTAGACTGCAGCTAGCCTGTCCTGCCAGACTGCCTGCCTGTTTTTAAGTTCCCCCTGACATGCACCCCAACCCGGACACACCTACGGCAAATAATTTGGAGCCCTCACTAGCTTACAAAAGCCTACAAAATATTGAAGGGCCAATCCAGCCAGACTGCCCATTTTAGGTCCCCACCCTCCGCTAGAGCCGAAGCAGGGTGGGGGGCTTACATAAAAGAATGGGGGCAGGTAAGTGTTTTAATTTTTTTTTTTTTTTTAATGTGCCGTCTGGCTGGACTAGCCCTTTTTAATGTTTTTGTAGGCTTTTGTAAGCTAGTGAGGCTCTAAGTGATTTGTTTGCAGGTTGCTCTCCCAATCCGATACATGTTAGATAAACTAGTAGCAGATGACTGTCTGGGTTGGGGTGCATGTCGGTACCAGAAGCTGCTTAGACTATGTAAGGCTAGACTTTTTACAAAGAGCTTTGCCTTAATATGAAATTAAACCCTCCAGGGTAACCAAATTAAGATGGAGTTCCACATCATTGCCCGTTCCCCCCAAATCTAGGCAATACTCCCCTTTCCCTAAAAGAGCTCTATATGATAAGCAAACCTGAAACGGCTGCACACTGAATTGGCATATGCCTCCTATTTCAAAAGTGCCTCCCCATCCCACGGAGCTCAGCTAGACTCGGGTTCATTTGGCATTCTTGTGGATCAGAACCCTTTCTAACAAGTTGATTTAGATCAGATTTAGCTTAAGCGATACTATAACTCAAAAAACTGAAATCCTATCTAGAGACCAGAACATCCACAGGTCCTAAAACGGTCCTTTTTACTTAAAACTGGTGAATAGCAATGCATTGTATTTGCCTGCCACCTTGCACTGCTTTCCTGCTGGTTTGAGAATTTCAGGCTGCTGTGATCAAGAGCACACAGGCTTCAGTTGATCCGAACAACTCCGTGATAATAAGGTTTCTTTATCTTGATAGCTCACCCGCGCCATCCAAATTGCTGCAAAAGGAATGTGGCTTTTTTATTCTAATGAAAATCCATTTATTTAGCAATAATGGCAACCCTTGTGTGACTAGTGGGTGGCAAAGCAGAATCTGGGGCCTTACAGCTGGGCATGCACTGTCAGAGCCAGCGGGAGCACAAGGCACCACAACACTGCTTGCTTGGGATGAATGGTGTAAGCCTCCAAAGATCTTGTTTGTTTATAGTATAGCACCACTGATCGTGCACCTCCCTACAATAACTAATGCAGGAGTAGTAAGAGATTTACATTTTACAAGGGAAGCAAAAGAAATGTGGAATGACCGATTTAAGATTAGACACCCAATGAATCCCACATTACTTATGCTCCAGCACTCTGGCATTGGTCTATGGATAGGAACACTTTAAGCCGCAAAGCAAAGGTCCACTTTGATGGAATTTTTGAAAGTGTAGATTTTTGGTGCTAAATTTATGTCCCCAAAGTGCTGAGCTGATATAGTGTTTTTATTTAAAATGCTTCATATATATGAAAATGTGCATTTTATGAAAGCAGATTTGCTATCTTTAATTTGTTGCCATTGGCAATGTACACCAAGTCTATACTCCCAGGTAGAGAGATGTAATTCCTGTTCACATAAAACGCTGCTGCTGGGGCATGTGTAAAGGTTGTGTTCTGTGTACATAGGGCTCACTGCTCCCTTTTTGGTGTACTTTGCCAATGACAACAGATTGCAGTTAGAGAATGTGTGTTTTCCAAGTATACAGCATGTCCTGTTTCACTAAATTCTTTACGCTTGGGATATCCCGCCACAAGGTGGCGCAGTGGACTGCAGAAAGACTTGTGGCATCTCCTAGCCCTATAAAAGGACAGGAACCTCCCACAAATTCCCAGTTTCCTTCTGCAGTCAGGACTGCGAAGATAGAAGATGGCTCTCTATTTTACGCAGGCGAGCGGGGCTTACCAGCCTGCGGCCCTGCAGGACTATTTCTACCCGTTCTGGACCCACTGCCTCCCAGCCTCGGCTGCCTGGTTCGGGTGAAGGTAGGATAGCACCAGGGTCAGGTGCTTGAGGAGCGCTGCTCCAACTGCAATCCCTGCACCTACACGGGTAGGCGGTTCAGGCTTATGGTGAGCCTTGTGGGATGCCCCTTCCTGCCTTATTATTGTGGGCCTTACCCCCCCTCCCTCCACTGCTCCCCTCTAGCTAAGACATGCCTGGGTGCGTCTGCCGCTGTTCTTCCCAGCCTCGCTCTCTGTTTTTTACTTGTTTGTGCGCGCTCTCCGCCGCGCTGCTTGTATGGCACTCTGCGGCTGGTGGCGACATTCTCCTTGTGTCTTACTACGCTGTCATTGGCGCTGGGGGGTCATGTGGAGCGCGATTCGTGCTCTGGGGGGGGGGGGGGCGGGTCCGCGGATGACGCCCGTCATTCCTCCGTGGCCCCGCCCCTCAAGGTCCGTGCGGGCGCCATTTTGGTTTGAGACTTCTCCTCTTGTACTGCGGTACTGCGGTGCGCTGCTGGCCTGCTTGGATTGTGTGATCAGCTTATTGGTCCGGGAGTTCCCTTCGGGGTTGTATTTCGCTACTCTTGCCACATTATGGGATTGTTGTGTGGTTTTCTTATGTCTTTCAGGCGGGATACATGTGACTGACTGTGGGCCCTCTTCCCTTTCATCTCCCACCTTCCCTAGCGGTGTTTGGGGCATCCCGGGTGGCTCTTGCTAGCCTTAATCCTATTCTGGCCTTTGTGCCCACTCTAATCACCATATGGAGGCTTCTGGGGATAATGTGCTTCGGGAGAAGCCCAGCTGTGTGCCGCGTGTGGGGTATCCCCTGTAAGTGACGGTGTCAGGGTATGTGTGCCCTGCGCCCAGAAGGTACTTGCGCTGCAGTCTGGGTTACCTGCTACGCTGCTCAGCTCGGCACCCCCTTCTACATCTCCTACCCCCCCCCCCCCCCCCCCGCGCCTGCAGTTGACCCCTAGAGAGGGACATGCTAGTGGGGATTCACATTATGACTTGGCCTTGCGGGTGGCCAGCCTGGAAAGGCATGTGGCTGGGCCGGTCCCCCGTAAGGCTTCTGGCAAGAAGCGTCATTTAACTCCCGCTGTTTCCCTTTTTCCTGAGGAGGATGAGGGTCAGTTCTCTCTCTGGCCTGTACCCCCTAGAAGAGGGGGAACTTTTCTCTGATTTCTCTGGGGAGCAGCAGGAGATTTATGGTGGTGCTGGATCTCCTTTTGGAGAAGACCCATGGTCTCCTGAGGATACTGACAGGCTGTTGGCTCACATTTTTGAAGTACTGTGTATTGCACCTCCTGTCCAGGCTAAAAGGCAGCAGGGTGAGCTTTTTCACACTGTTAAACGCTTGGCGTTCCCTGAGCAGATCCACTTCAATAATTTGGTGCTCAAGGAGTGGGAAAGTCCTAGCAGATTCCCCGCGGTGCCTAAGAGTTGGGACAGGAGGTATCCATTTCCTGCTGATGTGGTTAAGCGCTGGTCGTGTCCCCCCGAGGTGGATGCTCCCGTGCTTGGGTTGTCCAATACCTCGGTCATGCATTCCCCTGACTCTTCTACTCTGAGGGATGGTGAGGACTGACTAGGACTGACGTGTTGATCAGCTGGCCTGTCACGCATTTGCTTGTGCAGGGACTGCGCTGTGCCCTGTGTGCACTTCTGCCATCATGGCTCTTGCTATTGAAGGGCTACTTGAAGTGCTTTTCATCTCAATCAAGACATTGTTTTGCCTTTCTTGTGTCCTAATCCTGCTAATTCCAAGGAGCGGACTCTGCATTCTTTAGATGTGGTCAGGGTTCTGAAGTTTTACTTGGTCGCTACTGAATCATTCAGGAAGACTGATGCTCTTTTTGTTCTTCCTTCTGGACCTAGGAAGGGTTTGCCTCCGGCTAAGTCCACTATCAGCAAGTGGATCCGTCAGGCGGTGGTGCAAGCCTATTCTGCTAATTGAGCCTTACTGCTCATTCCACTCGTGCTATTGGTGTCTCCTGGGCTTTTCAGCACCAGGCTTCTGTTGAACAAGTTTGCAAGGCCGCTACTTGGTCTTCTGTTCATACCTTTTCAAAGTTTTACAAGGTTGATGTTAGGGTCTGAGCTGATGCTGCTTTTGGCCGCAAGGTTCTGCAGGCGGCAGTGGTCTGACCTGTCTGTTACCACCTTTGGGGATCCCACCTTACTTTATGGACACTGCTATTGGATGTCCCATGTGTTATGAATCTTATCTGGAGCAGGACGTACTGTATACTAAGAATACAATTCTGTGATTACTCACCTGTAGAATTGGTGGTATGAGTATACAGTTCGTCCTGCTCCACCCCACCCCTGGTTTTGCATTATCTTGGATACCCTGTATGGTGATTGTTATCATTGTTATAGTTACCAGTTTGGTTCTGTTTTAATTTTCCCGGCTTCTCATTAACTGCTTTTCAATGCTGGGGATTGTGGGAGGTCCCTGGGTATTTGAGGGGCCGGGAGGAGCTTGTGTTCGATGTCTCTGCAGTCCAGCGCCATCTGGCGGAGTAATACCCATGTGTTATGAATCTTATCTGGAGCGGGACGTACTGTATACTCATAATACCAATTCTACAGGTGAGTAATCACAGAATTGCATTTTTAGCGCTCTTCGCGGGGGGCGGCCCGCCCCTCGAGGTTCTCGATTTCTGCGCCATTTTTGCTCAGGCTGCGTGCTTGTGTCTGGAGGCTGTGCCATTTGGTCCGTGAGTCCCCTATGGGGGTGTTTTCTTCTTGGGGCATATACTGATGCTTAAGTGTATTTTTGATTTTGTCTTTCAGGCAGGATAACAGTGTATTGTGGGTCTCTCCCGGTCCTATACCTCTCCCGTTTCCCCTCCTGCCCTCTCTGTGGGCATCCCTTGGGGGGCATCCCGGGTGGCTTTTTGATTAGCCATTACCCTATTTTGGCTTATTGTGCCTGTGATAATCACCATATGGAGGCTTCTGGGGATAGCGGGCTCGGGGGTCCTTCGGGGCAATCTCGGCTTTGTCATGTGCGGGGCATCCCCTTTGAGTGTTGGTGGTGTGGTTTGTGTGCCGTGCGCCCAAGGTATTATTGCGGACCAGGCTGGGATGGGTGCTTCTCCTCCCAGTTCTGCGCTCCCTCCGGCATCTCCTACTCTCCCGCGCCTGCATTTGACCCCCATTGAGGGGGATACTAGCAGGGGGTCACAATCTGATCTGGCACTACGCGTGGCCAGCATGGAAAGGCAGCTGGCCTGACCTGTGATGGGCAAGGCCTCCGGCAAGAAGCAGCATCTTGACACCGCGCCTTCCCTCTTTGTCGAGGAGGATGAGGGCCATGTATTTGGCGGCCCGTCCGGGTGAGGGGACGGCTTCGGCTCTTTGCTCACGTCTGGAGGCTTCGCGTCTCAGACCGGTGGATTCAGGAGGTGGTGTCCTCCAGTTATAAGATAGTTAGCAGCCTGGCCGCCCCAAGATTCCTCAGATCCCGGATGTCTCAAAATCCTCTGTCAGCTCAGGGTTTGCGCCTAGCAGTTCAGCGCATGTTGGAGTCAGGAGTCATCTGCCAGGTACCTTACCAGAAACAGGGTCAGGGGTACTACAATCTTTTCAGGGTTCCCAAAAAGGACGGTTCTCTGAGGCCCATCCTGGACTTGAAGGGTCTCAACAGGTTCGTCCGGTTCAAGAGCTTTCGCATGGAGACTCTGCGCTTGGCTGTCAGTACCCTTCGGCCGGGCAACTTCATGACCTTTGTGGACATCAAGGATGCCTATCTTCATGTGCCAATCTTTCCAGGTCATCAGAGATTTCTCAGGTTCGCTCTGGGGGATCAGCACTACCAGTTTGTGGCCTTACGGTTCGGTATCACCTCGGCCCCTCGGGTGTTCACCAAGGTGCTGGTGGGCATAATGGCACTTCTGAGGGACCAGGGCATTTGCATTCTCCTACCTGGACGACATTGTGATTGCTGCTCAGTTTCTTCATTGGGCCGAGAAGGATACTCAGGTGGTGACCTCCACTCTCGAGTCCTTCAGCTGGGTGATCAACTATCCCAAGTCTTCACTATCTCCGTCTTTGGTGAGGTCCTTTCTGGGCATGACTCTGGATACCTCTCAGGTCAATGTATTTCTCCCTCAGCAGAAAGTGGAGGGCCTTCAGACGCAGGCACGGGCTCTGCTCTTGTGTCCTCATCCCTCCATTTGGCAGGGGATGCAGTTAGTGGGCCTGATGGTGTCCTGCTTCGAGGCGGTTCCCTTTGCTCAGTTTCACGAGGCCCCTTCAGTTGCATCTCTGGTCTGTTTGGGATCGGGACCCTGTGTCCCGGGATCGGGAATTTGCTGTGTCCCCTCTGGCCAGGCAGTCCATCTCGTTGTAGCTGGGCTCGAGGAATCTTCTAGTGGGCAGGACCTTTCTGCCGCCATGCTGGGAGATTGTCACCACAGATGCCAGTCTGACTAGTTGGGGGGGGGGGGGAGAGTTTGGAAGTCCTTGAAATTTTAGGGTCAGTGGGGCCCCCAGGAGGCCCATGCACCCATCAACATTCTAGAACTGTGGGCGATCAGATTGGTTCTCTCCCCGTTGACCCCACACCTTCTGGGTCCGGCTGTTCAGATTCGCTCAGACAACCAGACGGCGGTTACCTACATCAATCATCAGGGGGGGACTCGGAGCAAGCGAGCCCTCAAGGAAGTGTCCCTGATACAGTCTTGGGCGGAAGAGAATGTCCCTTGCATCTTGGCGGTCTACATTCCGGGGATGGAGAACCAGGAGGCAGACTCCCTGAGCAGGGGAACGGTCCCTCAGCAACAAGGTATTTCATTTCCTGTGTCACCGCTGGGGTCAGCCGGATGTGGACCTGTTTGCGTTCCAAGATTTGTTTCTCTGTCGCAGGATCCTCTGGCCTTCGCCACAGATGCGCTAGTGATTCCTTGGACAGAGTTTCGGCTTCTCTGTGTTCCCATCTTTCGCTCTGCTGGGCAGGGTGCTGCGCAAGATGCAATCAAAACAAAAACATACACAAGTGGTTCTGATAGGGCTGGCACTTCAAGACAAGGACTCAGTCGGTTGCTTTTGCCAACAACACACAAATTTATTCAAAAAAGGCACATAAACAATACCCCAAATGTCCCTAAATATTAAAAAAAACTAGCATAGCTTAAATAGAAACGGGGGCCCCCCATGCACACCACACCCCCACACATCCAAAAAGTAAGTGGCTGGCCAGCCAGTATAGCACTCTTATAGACAAGGCCGTCCGCCAATGTATTAAACTAGACACACTAGAAGATGCCCCTGAGTTCCAGAGACTTAATGACCAGGTAAAAATGGAGGTTGAGAGGGTTCAGAAGGCGGTAAGAGAGATAAAACAATAAAAGTTCCGTAGAGATCTTGTCGAATTCGAAGGAGGAAAGGTTTTCCTGTAGATAATGCCCAGAGGGAGATTCGTGCCCAGACAAAGACAGTGGAAGGAGATTTCCAGCGACCTATCTGGGGGGGGGAGACTGAGATGTCAGACGACAGCCCTCCCCGAGCAGCGGGTAGGGCTCATCGTTCGGTATCTTTTTTTAGACCAAGGGCCAAAAAGAGGGGAAGGAGAAGGAGAAAGTTTAGCCATTCGGGTCAAGACAATGCGGGGAATACGCAAGATGAAGCCAAAGGGCCTTCCCCCATAAATATGGAATCTGACAATTGGTGGGGAGGGATGTGGACAAAATGTAATCAATTTGTCTGACTTTAAATTAAATAGCCATCATCTGTCAGTGTTATCAAAAGCTTTATCTTTCTCTCCATGTGGAGGGGGGGATGAGTTTACACTCTTTAAAGATACCACACTCTTTCTGCGCAAAGTTATGTTTAGGGCTATGTACCTGACACCTATTAATAGCACTGACAGTGAACAAGTTAACAGTAACTTCAGTAGTACTGATGGAGAACAAGTTAATAGCAATTTAGGTAGTCAGGGAATAGCCATTGAGGATGCAGTAGAGGGGGACAGTCTCATTGAGGATGTGGATGAAATTCCCGACCTAATGCCAAAATTAGACCATTTAAGGGAAAGTTCTAAAAACTTCCCACCATTGAACTCTAATAAACATGTGTCCCTTTTCCTTCAATTAGTACAACGTGATTTGTGGCAGGGGGAGTGGACCTCATATGAGGGTTGTGATAATCTCACTCATGAAGAAAGGAAGGCAGGAATTGGGGAAAGCAACTGGAGTAATTATACGATCAAGCGATAAAGGGGGCAACGTTGTTCTCCTCAAGGAGGAGTATTACATTAAGGAGATAGAGACACAGCTTAGTGATGTGAATACTTAGTCGGATCCGGGAGAACCCCTTTCCCAAGGTGGCAGCTATGCTGAATAAGTTAGACTGGGCCAGAGAAGATGGACTGATGGCTCAGAAGATTTTCAACTATTTGAGAGTTAGCGAATACAATATTCCGGTGTTGTATACAATCCCCAAGGTCCACAAGTGCCTGTCTGCCCTGCCAGGGAGGCCCATTGTGTCTGGGAATGGAGGGCCCTTAGAAAGAACAGCCAGATTTATTGACGACAATTTAAAACCTCTGGTAAGTTTTACTGTCCGTATTGGACAGTAAAGATTTGTTGTGCAAGCTGAGGTGGGTCGACATGAGCGATAGTTGGTTACTGGCGAGCATTGACGTTGAAAGTCTCACCTCCATTCCCCATGCAGTGGGCCTCGAGGCGGTGAGACAGACACTTGGGGAACTAGGACCTGGAGATGCTTTTTACAACGACTTTGTAATTGAGTTACTGGAATTTGTGCTTACAAAAAATTATTTTCGTTTCAACCAGAAGTTCTTCCACCAGATTCGTGGGACAGCCATGGGGGCGGCCTGTGCTCCGTCGTACGCCTGACTCCACCTGGGGCAGTGGGAGAGTCTTGAGGTGTTTGGGGCTTGGGGTCTCTGGCTTCGATACATAGATGACAAGCTGGTGGTTTGGAAAGGAACTGCACTTGAGTTTGAGGAATTTGTCGGCTTGCTGAATCAGAATGATCGTAAAATTCGGTTAACGTTTAAATGGGATCCCCTTGAGATGGATCTCACATACGAGATATCAAAAAGGCTAATGTTAAGAGCCAGGGGCGGAGCACTTCCGATGGTGCCAAAATAGCAACCCAGTAGGTATGGAAGTCTGTGGTATTTTTAGGTTATGTACGGATGGGAGGCGTGGTTTCTGGGACCAGAGACTGCAACAGGAGGCGCAGCTAATTTTTGAACTAGGAACTATGACGCCACATGGCCTCAATGTTGAGACAGGTCTCAGTGCCTTCTTGTAATGCAACGTCAAGACCTATATATGTAGATAAGGAAAGGGAATCTCGCCACTTGATGATATCCTGGTGGATCTATGAGTAATGTCTCTGCCAGTAGGGGAGTCCACCTTAAGAAGTATGTAGCCTGGTCTAATTATGATGAGGCCAGATAGATATAGATAGGTCCTCTCTATGTGCCCCTCTTGTCTCCCTTACCCCTCCGTGAGGCTCATCTCCCCATTCCCCTTCCCATCCCTTCCCCTTCTCCCCTTGCTCTTCCCTTCTCTTCCTTTCCCTTCCCCATTCTTCCCAATTCTTTCCTTTTTCCTGTGTTGTGCAATATTCCTTACATGGTTGTGGGGTATGGGGTGTGGGAGGGAGGGGTATTGGTCGATTTGATATAATATTATGGGCAATGGGGTGCATGCAATAGAGTGTGGGTGTATGGTGATGAATAAGTTGAAACCGTACTATACTAGAAAACAGCTGACAAAAGTGCTGTCTGAGCAATATATGCAGCTCGTCTGCATGATGACAGTTTTAAGAAAAATCCCAGTTGTGAACATGAATTGGAGTGCACTCTGACAATAATTTTAATAGAATGGGGAGGCCCGCTATACGCTTTATACCTGTCTCTGCCTGAATCCACAGCCTGCATAGCGAAACAGACAACAGCTATGGAAATGCTAAAAGTGTTAAGCCCACAAAGGGTTAATGAGATGCAAGTGATGTAACTACGCTGCAGGAAGTGTGACGCAAATAAAGGCCAGGCAGGGATTGGACAATGCCACCCTGACGAAGCCCCGGTAGGAGGGGCGAACCGGCATTGGTGGACGGACGGCCCGGCCACGACCCCTACTTGACTCCCCTCACCACACAAGCTGGCTGGACGCGATTTCATGTGAACTGTCGGGAGACGCGAGATCACGCACTTGGCTGTGGCCCATGGAGAGGTATTGCGGGCGGTTGAGCTGCGGGGACTAGGGTGACGGCCATATGCTCTTAGCGGCCATACCCAGTGCGGCTCCCGCTCTGCGTAACTACTGACACAACGTGGTTTTTATATTTCATGCCACAGTAGTTGAAATCAAGCTGCCTCTGATACAGCAGTATTAATATTGATTTGGTGATGATTGGATGCTGCTGAGACATTTCCTTGTGATCTCTGGACATTGGTTTATATACAGCACAAAGCACTTTTCCATGGATGCTGCTATTGGATACCTAAGACACTCTGGTCCACATTGCAATCAGCACTAAGCACTTTATTTTGGATATTGCTGCTAAGTTACCACAGAGCCAGTGTACTGCTATCAATCGGCACAAAGCACCTTACTATATACGTGTTGGATAAAAGTGATTACCTCCCTTGGCGGATGGCCTTGTCTATTAGAGTGCTATACTGGCTGGCTGGCCAGCCACTTACTCTTTGAATGTGTGGGGGTGTGGTGTGCATGGGGGGCCCCCGTTTCTATTTAAGCTATGTTAGCTTTTTAATATTTAGGGACATTTGGGGTATTATCTATGGGCTTTTTTTGAATAAATGTGTGTGTTGTAGGCAAAAGCAACCGACTGTGAGTCCTTGTCTTGAAGTGCCAGCCCTATCAGAACCACTTGTCGTGTATGTTGTTGTTTTGATTGTTTTCTTTAGGTTTATGGGCGCCCGTTATAGGTTAGGGCAGTGCACTGGACTATTAACACATGACCTCCTCGGCGGTCTTAAATATTTGCTGCGCAAGATAGCCCAGGAAGGGGTACCAGCCATTCTAGTGGCCCCCTGTTGGCCAAGGAGGGTGTGGTTCGCAGACGACGTGCAGTTGGCAGTAGATCGGTACGTCTTACCCAAGGTTCCAGATCTTCTCACTCAGGGACAGCTGCGCCATCCCAATTTACAAACGCTGGCTTTAATGGCTTGGCTGCTGAAACCTCCATCTTGCTGGACAAGGGGTTACCGGCCTCTGTGGTTGATACTATGATTTGGGCTCGGAGGAAGTCCTCGTCTTTTATCTACTACAGGGTTTGGCATGCTTACATTGCCTGGTGTGAGTCCAAGTCTCTTCTTGTCGGGTGTTTTCTATCCCCAGGATTCTGGAATGTTTACAACATGGTTTGGATTCGGGCCTTCAACTTAGTACCCACCCTGACAGGTGTCAGCTCTGGCTATTTTTTTCCAGAGATCCTTTGGCAATCACCGGCTGGTTAAGACCTTCTTCCAGGGAGTTACTCATGTGCATCCACCACGTAAACCTATGCTACCGGTTTGGGACTTGAATCTGGTGTCTGCTCAGCAGGGGCCTTCCTTTGAGCCTATCCGTGGGGCTGTGTTGCCCATTCTGACTCTTAAGGTGGCCTTTTTGGTGGCTATTACTTCAGTCAGGCGAGTTTCTGAGCTGGCAGCGCTTTCCATTAAACCTCCTTATATTCTTGGTGTGCCACACACCCCGCTTCACTTCTTAAATATTCATCACTTCATGGGTTAATCCACCGCAGGTGACGTAGTGCAGAGAGGAAGTCTTGTAACGAGCCCCCTTCCGGCCTATATATACCTGGTACCTCCCTTCAATCACCAGTATTTTTTCTCTCTGCTTGCTGACAAGTCAGAAGTTGGAAGTCTCCTGCTTACAGGTAGGCCGGGGTATTCTTACCCCGCCACCCCCCTTTTGGTCTATTTCTGCCCGGTTTGAGTTTGTATACCTTTATGGTGAAATAGGAAGCCTCCCAGCCTTGGCTGCTCACCGGGCAAATGGTAGATGGCACTTTAAGTGCCTAGGAGCTTATCTCCTACCGCTCGACCTCATGCGTGGGGCAATGCGGCGAACCGGCATGGTGATCCGGAAATGGGATGCCCCTGTCCCGAGGGTCCCCGTAGCCCCTTTCTCTCCTGTTGGGGGGGGTGGTGAGGGTGTGCTTTAGTATGTGTGTTTCACTGTATCACTGCACGTTAACATATATGTCATGTTTATACATTCACTGTAGCATGTGTATATTTTGGGTCTGCTTTAGGGCAGCTTGCGCTGGGTATGGGCTGGCCACCTCTCTGGCAGTTGGTTGCTTGTGGCCCCCTACCCCCTCCCCCCTCTCCCCTCTCCTCGCCTGGCATTCATTGAGCTTTGTCAGCACATGCGGTTTTTACCCTCCCCCCTCCGCTGCCTGGACGCGCGTGCTGTGATCAGCTGTAAAGTGTTCCAGCTGATCAGCGGGGGGGGGGCGGGCCGGCGTCTGCGGCGGGCCCAGCGTCCCAGCTTCCTTCAAAACAGGAAGGCACGTGGCCGCACTTTGTCTTCTGCTGGCTGCAGGCTTACCGGCTGATTGCGGTACAGGTAAGTGGCCCCTCCCGTTGGGGCCGTTAAATGGGAGATATTGTTTAATAATACAGTGAGAAATCACTATTATCAAGGGGGCGTCATTTAAGGGCACTTGGTGCCATACTTATATGTTATACACATGTGAAGGATCTGATGGTTGTTTTCTTGCCTTGCAGATCCTGGGATCCCTGCTTATGCTAGCCCTCCGGCTCTATGTGCCTGGCTAATTATTGGGATTGATTTGAATGTTTATATACATAGACTATATATATATATAAATATATATATATATATATATATATATATATATATATATATATATATATATATATATATATATATATATATATATATATATATATATAGAGAGAGAGATAGATAGATAGATAGATAGATAGATAGATAGATAGAGATATATATATATAGATAGTTTCTATTAAAGGGGACCTAAACTTAAAAAAAAAAAAAAAAATTTATATAAATCCTCCCTTCCGGGACATTACTAAAATAAAGGGGGCATCCCGGGTCGGCTTATGCCTTAAAAGTCCCATTATTGCGAATACCATAAATCACCATATGGAGGCTTCCGTAGATTCCGGAAACGGTTCTGCTGTTCCGTTTGGGGGGTGCGTAGGTTGTGGGGTTCCACTCCCAGCTGATGATATCTTTATTTGCATCCCTTGTGCAAAACAGACTATTGCGCGCCAGTCCGTTGCTTTGGCTGCGGTGCCATCGCATCCTTCATCATCTCCTACCTCTCCATCCCTATTCCGGACCCCGCATGACACTGTCAAAAGTGGGGATTCGCATTCCGAGGCAGCAGCACAGCCCTGCCCCCGGAAAATTATGCCCGTTAAAGCAGCGTTTAAAACCGCTACAAAACGAAGGCACCTGACTCCGGTACCTTCGGCTCCACAGGACCAGTTTTGTGAACCTGTGGAATGGTCCGATGGATCCCCTGACGAGGATGAACTCCCGTCGGAGTCAAATGAGCCGACAGGTCAGCATGTGGCTGATGAGATCGGCGATTGGTCAGAGGGGGTTGTTTTTGACACCCCCTCCATTCTGGCTCAAATGTTTAATATTTTGAGTTTAGATACGCCTGAGGCGGCCGCCCCGCCAAAGGGTCAGTTATTTAAAGAGCCTCAGCCGAGTTTGGTTTTTCCCAGACAGTACCACTTTGAGAGGGTGGTTCTTAAGGAATGGGAACATCCCACACGGTTATCTGGAATTCCTTCCAGTTGGGAAAAGTGTTATCCTTTTCCACCAGAATTGGTGAGGCTGTGGTCTGTCCCTCCGGACGTCGATACCCCTGTACTAGGACTCGCCAGCTCGGCTATGGTACAATCTGCTGAGACCACTGTCCCCAAAGATGGGGAAGATCGCAGGATTGACCAATACGCTCGACATGGTTTTATCTATTCCGGGTCAGCATTGCGCCCGGTATGTGCTTCAGCCCTTCTTCTATTGGCAATTAAGTCCCTAATTCAGGGGCTATGTGAGGATCTTGATCCCGCTTGCAAACAGTTCACTGCACTTAAGCAGTGTGAATCTTTTGTGGCTTATGTCCTGGCCGCTCAGGACGATGCGCTGACTATGAGTAGCAAGGCGGCAGCTATGCTGGTGGCTATTCGCAGGTCAGTATGGCTGCGTCAGTGGTCAGCAGACACGGCTTCCAAAAAGGTACTCACAGCCCTCCTTTTTGGGGTTGCGTCTGTTTGGGGAGAAAATTGATTCGGTCGCAAAGATGGTAAGATGCCACAACGCAAAAGGCCTCGTGGTCCCTTCAGGGGGACAAGTTCCGGTAGGCCTTCCTTTCAAAGGTTCGGAGCGGGAAAAGGTACGTCCTTTCCCGCTACCAGTGGCGCAGGTTGGACTCTGGGGAGGGGCCGTGGCCGGCCCACTCAGTCCTGGGGCACCAAGCCCAAGCCTGCTAAGCCCACTCAGCAATGAGGGGCTGCCCTCACCCGTGCGGGTGGGGGGACTATTGCGACACTTCTACCATTGGAACCATGTGGTTCTAGGCAGATGGATCCAGGAGGTAGTGTCGACAGGTCACAACCTGGAATTCATCCCGGCCTGAACTCTCATCAAGACGCTGTGTGTCTTTCTTTTGCCCAAATTCGCACAAGAACACTTCAGCTATTTCTGCTAGCGTGTTGGGTCCAGCAACCTCTGTTGTTGGATCAGTCCTTCCAATTGTCCTCCCGTGTACGGCAGTTCCTCCTGTGGTGATTGGTCTCGACCAATCTTGTATAGGGCAGGTCTTTCCTGACCCTCCCTTGGAGAGGTGTCACCACGGACACCGGTCTGTCGGGATGGGACAGATTCTGGAAGGAGCTGTGGCTTCAGGGGCAGTGGAGGCCCCACTTACCCATCAGAGAAATGTCCCTGATCCAGACATGGGCAGTGTTCCATGTTCCCTGTCTCTCGGCGGTTTACATTCCAGAGGTGATGGAACAGGTAGCGGACCGGTTGAGCAAGTGCTCTCCCCGTCTGGAAGAATAAGCTCTCCATCCTCGGGTGGTTCTCTTATTGTGTCTCCAATGGGAGACTCCGGAGGTGGACCTGTGGGCCCCTCATCTCTATCTCAGGCTCCCGAGCTTCGTGTCTCTCTCCCGGGATCCTCTGGCTCTGACAGTGGACGTCAGGTCCCTGAACTGAGGAGCTCTGGGATTTCTATACCCGTTTCCTCCGTGGCCCTTGCTGGGCAGAGTTCTTCAGAAGTTGGCTCTGGAAAGGGTGTACGCCGTTCTCATGGCCCCAAAGTGGCCAAAACGAATAAGGTTCGCAGACATCGTTTGGCTGGCAGTGGACCAGTTCATTCTGCCTCTTCGGCCCGATCTGCTCACTCAGGGTCAATTGTGTTACCTCAATTTACCAGCGCTGAAACCTCCATCCTGAAGGAGGAGGGTCTTTCTGATTCAGTCATTAAGACTCTGATCAGTGCCCGGAAGAAGTCTTCTTCCGTCACCTACTATAGGACTTGGAAAGCCTATATCACTTGATGTGAGATAAGATCTTTTCCTTGTAGGGTCCTTTCGGTCCCCAGGATTCTGGAGTTTTTACAATCAGGGCTGGACTCTGGTCTCCAGCTAAGTACATTGAAAGGGCAGGTCTCTGCCTTATCTGTCTTTTTTCAGAAGCGTGTTGCGCTTAAACCTTTAGTTAAAACTTTTTCTCTCATGTGCGGCCTCCCAGGAAACCATTACTCCCTGTTTGGGATTTGAATTTGGTTCTTTCGGCTCTTCAGGCTCCTCCTTTTGAGCCTTTGCAAGATATTGCTTTGTCTACCCTGACTCAGAAGATTGTCTTCTTGGTAGCGATCACTTCTGTCCGGCGTGTCTCAGAATTGGCGGCCTTAACTATCCAGGCGCCCTACTTCGAGAGGCATCGGGATAAAGTGGTCTTTCGGTTCAAGCCAGACTTTCTTCCTAAGGTTGTTTCTGCTTTTCATTTGAACCAAGATATTATTCTTCCCTCCTTGTGTCCTAATCCTAAGAATGACAAAGAGAGGGTTTTGCATTGTTTGGATGTAGTACGCTGTGTTAAGTACTACTTGATTATCACGTCTCCTTTCCGTAGGACGGATTCCTTTTTTGTTGTGCCCCATGGGCCTAAGAAGGGTTTGGCACCAGCCAAATCTGCCATTAGCAAGTGGATACGTCAGGCCGTTACTGCGGCCTATTCTGCTAAGGGAAGAGTTCCCCCTTTTCGTATTACTGCTCATTCCACTCGCGCTGTTGGGGCGTCTTGGGCTTTTCAGCACCAAGCTTCTGTTGAACAGGTTTGTAAGGCCGCCACCTGGTCTTCTGTTCACACATTTTCTAAGTTTTACAAAGTTGATGTGCGGGCCTCAGCGGATGCTGTTTTTGGCCGCAAAGTTCTGCAGACTGCAGTCATTTAAGTTATGCTTCACCTGGCCTTGAGATGCCCTTCCCTTGTGGACACTGCTTTTGGATGTCCCATGAAGTGATGAATATTTAAGAAGTGAAGCGGGGTGTGTGGCACACCAAGAATAATACCATTTTGTGAGTACTCACCTGAAAAATGGATATTGTTGGTGTGCCACACACCCCGCTTCACACCCGCCCTTTTCGGTATTACCGAAGCATTTATATGGTGAAGCCCTTTTTTATTTATTTCAAAATTAATTTTTGAGGTTACTGGTGGAATACTGGTACCTTGTTTTACTGCTTTTTGAATATACTGGTGATTGAAGGGAGGTACCAGGTTTATATAGGCCGGAAGGGGGCTCGTTACAAGACTTCCTCTCTGCACTACGTCACCTGCGGTGGATTAACCCATGAAGTGATGAATATTTAAGAAGTGAAGCGGGGTGTGTGGCACACCAACAATATCCATTTTTCAGTACTCACAAAATGGTATTTTTGAGTGGCATCAGGATAAGGTGGTGGTTCGGCTTAAGCCGGATTTCTTGCCTAAGGTTGTGTCTGCTTTTCTTCTCAATCAGGACATTGTCTTACCTTCCTTGTGTCCTAACCCTGCTAATTCCAAGGAACGGACCCTTCGTTCTCTGGATGTTGTCAGGGCATTGAAGTTTTATTTGGTTGCTACTGAGTCTTTCAGGAAATCTGATGCTCTTTTTGTTCTTCCTGCGGGACCTCGGAAGGGTTCGCCTCCGGCTAAATCTACTATTCGCAAGTAGGCGGTGGTACAGGCCTATTCTGCTAAAGGGAAGGTTCCTCCTTTCCGGATTACTGCTCATTCCACTCGGGCTGTTGGTGCCTCTTTGGCTTTTCAGCACCAAGCTTCTGTTGAACAAGTTTGTAAGGCTGCTACTTGGTCTTCTGTTCATACCTTTTTCAAGTTTTACAAGGTTGATGTTAAGGCCTCAGCTGATGCTGCTTTTGGCCGCAAGGTACTTCAGGCAGTAGTGGTTTGAACTGCCTGCTGTTACTCTTTGGGGATCCCACCCTACCTTACGGACACTGCTTTTGGATGTCCCAAATGTAAGGACTAAATGAAACAGGCCGTGCTGGGCACTAGGGAAAATACAATTCTGTGAGTACTCGCCTGTAGAATTGTTTTTACTATGCACAGCACGGCCTGTTTCATCCCTCCCTTGTTATCGTTATCTTTGGTTGCCTTTGTATGGTGATTTGTTCCAAAGTTAGTTGTGAGGGTTCTTTTTACGTTTATTACCTCCCGGCTTCTTATATAACTGCTTTTCAACACTGGAGGTGTATGGGTGTTTCCGGTTTTTATATGGGGCCGGGAGGAGCCACAATTCTGCAGTACACTGCTCCACCTTGTGACGGAATACCCAGACGTAAGGACTACATGAAACAGGCCGTGCTGTGCATAGTAAAAACAATTCTACAGGTGAGTACTCACAGAATTGTATTATTAAAGTCTTAAAGGAGCTACAGCACTCAAACTAGTTAGCTTGCTGACCAACCTACAATCTGTCTCTAAACTTGGTTAAAAACAGAGGGCTCGGTCACACACATCTGCAGAAGTATGCTTAAGCTGCACCACCAGTGCCAAGGTGCCCCTGTGAGGTGCAGTCCTAACTCTAATCTCTGAGAGCCCCATTTGGGACATACAATGCAATAGATAAATTAGGAGCAGGCTTACCTGCGGTTGCCCTAAACCTTAAGTGCAAGCCATAGGGTGGAAGGGTCAAAGACCTTGCAATACAGCCTAGACCCCACACCCCATGTGCTTGCACAAATTCAAAAGAAACAAAGTAGGGGTGGCAGCCACTCAGACAATTTTATAACTAACCTGGGAGGTGCACGTTAGCAGGGCAATACAAGAATTGTATTATTGCCTCCCAGCCACGGCTGTCGGACTGTGACGGTAGGGAGAACGCCGGGGGTCAGGCGTTTTTGGCAGAGCTAGGCACAGGGCTGCAGACCCTGTCTAAAGGGTAGCCGGCCATAGGCTTTATAAGCTTTATTGCAGTGTGTGTGTGTGATTGTCACTGTGTTTATTTTCACTTGCGCATGTCATATGTACCTCCCTCGCTCCCTCGAGTTGTCTCCTTCCTGCTCCCCTCTCCCCTCCATCTTGGGCTGTTACGCTGTGGGGGGGTCTTGCTTGCTTCGGCACAGTGTGAGGCCGTTGTGCGAGGGCCCCGCTGTGGGCTGCCCTGTGGCAGTCTTGTGGGGGCATCTTGGAGGAAGGCCTCCATCTTGGGCTGTGAGGAGGCAGGCGCTCCTGTTCGCGCTGTGGGGGGCGCATTGCGGCGCTTTTTGAGTCACTGCCGTGCGGCTCGCCCCTCAAGGAACGCTCTGAGCTGCTGACTCATTTTGTGACTGCCTCGCCATTTTGTGACTGCCTCGCTGCCTGGGCCCCTCCGGTGTGGCTTCACTGTCGGTGTCGTGATTCCCTATTATCGATTGTGTTATCATTATTGTGCATTTGCTGTGGGATGCTTATGGCCCTTTTTTTGCTTGTCTTTCAAGTTGGGCCCATTTATTGTGGGTTGTGGTTTCTCCCGGTCCCCCCGCCCCCCTCTCTCTTTTTATCACAAAAATAGGGAATATATAGGAGGGCAAATAGGTTTGGGCCGTCAGTGCCTTGTAACCTGCATACATTTTTTTTCTGCTAATCACCATAATGGAGGCTTCTGGGGATAGTGAGCTAGGGGCCCCATCTGGGCGGGTGAAGCTCTGCCCCATGTGCAGTGCTAGCCCTCTGGGCAGACTCAGCACTGTTTGTATCACTCGCGCCAGGAGCGTCATTTTGGAGCATGATCGGGCGGGCGTATCTGCCCCTAGCCCTTTATTGCCTGCGGCATCTCCAGATCCCCCGCTGCTGCACTCAGCCCCCAGCGAGGGGGAAGCCAGCAGGGGGTCCCAAGTTGATTTGGCATTCCGGGTGACAACCTTGAGAGACAGATTTTGTGAACAGCTCCTAAGAAGGCCACGAGTAAGAAGCGGCACATCGAGCCTGTTTACTCGGATAATGATGGTGATCTTTTTGGAGGTCTGGGCTCCGTGGAGGAAGGTGAGTGGCAGGAGGACTCCCTTTCCATAGTGGATTATTATGCTGGCTATGACAGCGGGCCTGGTTCTTCCTCGGACGAGGATACGTGGCTCCCTGATGATACGGATAAGTTGCTTGCTTCAGTTTTTGAGACATTGCACTTTGTCCCTCCAAGAGCGGCTAAGAGGAAGCAGGGTGATTTGTTTCGCCCTGAGAGACAGAGGCGAGTCTTTCCTGAGCAGGCCCATTTTTCTAATATGAATTTCAAGGAATGGGAAAGGCCTAAAAAGCTACCGTCGGTGCCTAAGGGCCTGGACTGGCGGTATCCTTTTTCTGAGGAGTTGGTCCGCTTATGGTCCCGTCCCCCGAGGTGGATTCCCCCATGTCGGGATTGTCCAACACTACGGTTATGCCTTCACCCGATACCGCTTCCTTACGTGATCCAGCTGACAGGCCCATGGATCAGCTGGTCTGTCATGCCTTCACCTTTGCTGGTGCTTGGTTTTGCCCTATGTGTGCCGCAGCTATTGTCTCCTTAGCTATCAGAAAGAAGGTGAGACGTCTTGTGGATATTGCTAAGTCTCGCAAGCGGGCGGAGGAGTATAAAGACCTCAAGGCTTGTTTGGATTTTATTGCCTTTGTT
Source organism: Gastrophryne carolinensis (assembly GCA_027917425.1). NCBI lineage: Eukaryota > Metazoa > Chordata > Amphibia > Anura > Microhylidae > Gastrophryne > Gastrophryne carolinensis. The sequence goes on from CM051239.1 coordinate 72,150,267, forward strand.
GTTTCTGCCATGGACGATGGTGTCTGGCTCGGTGCCAGGGTTTCGGCCCTGCTTGTTGCGCTTCGCCGCTCACTCTGGTTGCGGCAATGGTCGGCTGATGCCGCGGCCAAGAAGTCGCTCACTAGTATCTTCTTCGTGGGGCACAGGTTGTTCGGGGAGCGTCTGGACCTCCTGATCAAGGATGGTAGACTCCCTCAGCGATGGAACCTGCGCGGCCCTTTCGGAGTTCTTCATTTTCAGGTGGCGGCAGAGATACCTGGGGACGAGGTAGGTCCCGCGGACGACCCAATCCCACCTAGGAATCAAAGTCCAAGCCCCCTGCCAAGGCTCCTCAGGCATGAGGAGGCGCCCTCACCCGTACGGGTTGGGGGATGGCTTCTGCTATTTGCCCATATATGGAGATGGCGCGTCTCGGATCGGTGGATTCAGGAGGTGGTGTCCTCCGATTACTAAATAGAGCTGGCAGTCAGGCCGCCCTCAAGATTTCTTTAGTCTTGAATATCCCAGAACCCATTGAAGGCACAGGGCCTGAGAATGGCCGTGCTCACCTCCTGCGGTTAGGGGTGATTTGCCTTGTGCCTCGTCAGGAACAGGGTCAAGGTTCTTACTCCAATCTGTTCAGGGTTCCCAAGAAGGATGGAAACTGAGGCCTATCCTGGACTTGAAGGGTCTCAACAGGTTTGTAAGAGTCAGACATTTCCGCATGGAAACCTTACGGTCTGCGGTGAGCTCGCTTCGGCCCGGCGACTTCCTTACCACGGTGGACATCAGGGATGTTTATCTGCACATCCTGATATTCCAGTGACATTAGAGGTTTGCTCTGGAGGACCAGCATTACCAGTTTGTGGCTCTGCCATTCGGGATATCCTCAGCCCCCCGGGTATTTACCAAGGTGCGGGCGGGCATCATGGCTATTCTGAGGAATCAGGGCATTTGTGTGCTGCCTTATCTGGACGATTTACTGATTGCGGCTCAGTCCCTTCAGCAGGTCGAGAGCGACACCCAGACGGTGTTATCCACTCTCAAGGATTTCGGATGGGCAGTCAATTATCCCAAGTCTTCGATCACTCCCTCAATGGTGAGGTCCTTCCTGGGCATGACATTAGACACCTCTCAGGTCAAGCTATTCCTTCCACAGCAGAAGGTGGTGGGCATCCAGACGCAGGTGCAGGCCTTGCTGTCATGTCAGCGGCCATTGATCCGTCTGGGGATGAAGCTGGTGGGCCTAATGGTGTCATGCTTCGAGTCGCTGAAACAGGAATTTTAGCCCAGGAAGGGGTTCCAACCATCCTAGTGGCTCCTCGCTGGCCGAGAAGGAGTTGGTTTGCAGACATAGTTCAGATGTCAGTAGATCGCTACATCATGCCCGACGACCCAGGGCTTCTCACACAGGGGTAGCTGCAGCACCCCAATTTACAGACGCTGGCTTTGACGGCCTGGCTATTAAAACCTCAATCCTGATGGAAAAGGGACTGTCAGCCATGGTTGTGCATACCATGGTTCAGGCACGGAAGAAGTCTTCCATGATATATTACAGAGTTTGGCATGCTTACATTGCTTGGTGTGAATCCAAGAGTCTCCCTTGTCACATATTCTCTATCTCTAGGATCTTTGGAGTTTTTACAACACGGTTTAGACTTGGGTCTCTAGCTGAGCACCCTTTAAGGGCCAGGTCTCTGCCTTGGCCATCCTTTGCCAATCATTGATTAAGACTTTTTTCCAGGGAGTCAACCATGTACATCCACCGCGTAAGCCTGTATTACTGGTGTGGGACTTGAATGTAGTACTTTCTGCTCTCCAGGGTCCTCCCTTTGAGCCTTTGTGCGATGCTGCATTGCCTATTTTGACCCTCCAAGGTGATATTTTTGGTACCGATCACCTCGGTGCGTCGCATGTCAGAGCTGGCCGCGCTTTGTATGAAGCCTCCTTATTTTGAGCGACATAAGGATAAGATGGTTTTTCGATTTAAACCTGATTTTTTGCCTAAGGCAGTTTCTCCCTTTCATCTTAATGAGGAAGTGGTCTTGCTTTCCTTGTGTCCTAATTCTAAGGAAAGGACCCTCCATGCCTTGGATGTGGTCAGAGCCATTAAGTATTACCTGGTTGCGTCTGAATCCTTCAGGAAATCGGATTTGCTCTTTGTCCTAACAGGGCTCTAGGAAAGGTTTGCCTCCGGCCAAGTCCACGCAAGTGGATCAGACAGGCGGGGGTGCAAGCATATTCTGCCAAGGGGAAGGAACCCCTTTTTCAGATCACAGCTCATTCTACAAGAGCTTTTGTTGCCTCTTGGGCTTTTCAGCACCAGACATCGGTTGAACAAGTTTGTAAGGCCGTCACTTGGTCTTCAGTTCATACTTTTACAAAGTTTTACTAGGTGTATGTCATGGCCTCAGCTGATGCTGTTTTTGGTGCAAAGGTGCTTTAGGCGGTAGTGAAATGAACTACATGCTATTCCGCTCTGGGGATCCCGCCCATATGGACACTGCTTTTGGATGTCCCATCTATAAGGATATTGGGACGACATGGACTGGATGTAGGGGAAAATACAATTCTGTGAAACTCACCTGTAGAATTGTTTCTGGATACATCCAGTCCAGGTCGTCCCACCCTGCCCTTGTGTTCATTATGTCCTGTTTGCCTGTTATGGTCAGCCATTTTTGTTTCCATGGGACATTGTTTTTTGTGCTAATATTCTTAGTATACAGTACGTCCTGCTCCAGATAGATTACTTACACTTGGGTTATCCTCCGCCAGATGGCGCTGCACTGCAGAGACATGTCAAACAGGCTCCTCCCGGCCCCTCAAATACCCAGGGACCTCCCACAAATCCCCAGATTTCTCTGCAGTGCTGACTGCGAAGACATGAAGTATCACTCTCTCGCAGGTGAGCGGGGCTATTAAAGCCTGCGGCCCTGTTGGACTATTCCCGAGAGCGGGGCTATTAAAGCCTGCGGCCCTGTTGGACTATTCCCACCCGTCCTCTTTGTGATGTGCCTCCCAGCCTGGGCTGCGCTGGTCGGGTGAAGGTAGGCAGCACCATGCGTGCTTATGGAGCGCTGCTCCACCGCAGTCCCCCACCAAAGGGTAGGCGGTATAGGCTGATGGTGAGCCTCTATGGGATGCCCCTCCCGCATTATTGCCCCGTGTAGCGATGGGCCCTGTACAAAGGGCCGCCATCCTCCCTCGTTCCCCCCGTAGCTCGGGAGGAAAGAAAGGGGGGGGGGGGTGTGTGTGTTTGGTGTCAGTGTATTGTGATTACATGCATATGGCCTTTGTAATGTCCTTTGGACTTGTATATGTGGTATCAGCCGCCGCGCTGATTTGTATTTTTTACTTGTGTAACTCGCCTCAGACGCTGCGGCGTTGGCCTACTGTCTTAAAGCTTCGTGCTCTTCGGGGGTGCTGGGGCCTGGCTTGGCGCGCTTCGCTTCACGGCCCACTCTGGCCCGCCCTTCGAGGTTCGTTTGGCGCCATTTTGATATGTAATCACGCGCACGCGGGTGTAACGGTCCCCCCCTTCCGCGGTCTGTAAGTGCCCTCGCGGGCGATCTTTATGCTCATGCTTACTGTGCATGGTTCTGACACCCCTATTCCCATTATGTCTTTCAGACAGGTGAATCCAGTGGCTTCTCCCGGCCCGGTGTAATTGTCAGCTGGCCTAGTATAATTGCTCCTACTTCACTGCGGGTCATTGGGGCATCCAGGGTAGCTTACAGCGTCAATCCCTACTGGCCTATTGTGCCTATTAATCACCATATGGAGGCATCCCAGGATAATGTGACCGGGGTTCCTTCGGGACAAGCCCAGCTGTGTGTAGCTTGTGGGGACTCACCTATCAGCGGTGACGATGCACGGGTCTGTGTTCCTTGCGCACAGCAGGCGCTAATGGTACTTCCCGCCCTTCTGGTGGCTGGGCCTGCACCTCGCCTCACTTCACCTACTCCCCAAGCCTGAGTCTAACCCCCAATACAAGCGGGGATTCTCATCCTGATGTGGCTGCTAGACTGGCCAGTGTTGAAAAATTGATTGCTAATACCTTAGCGCGTAAGACCACCGCTAAAAAGCGGCACTTAACCCCTGATGCCACTCTTTTCCCTACGGAGTCTGACGAGTTGTTGCATCTATATGGCTATACCCCCTCGGACGAAGGGGAGCTGTTCTCTGATTCGGGGTCATCTGGCGAGAGGTCCAGGGGTCATGACGATTCTGCCTCTGATCCCTGGACCCCGGATGATAATGACAGGCTGCTGGCTCCGATTTTTGAGGTTTTGTCCATCTCTCCCCCGGTTGCGGCTCCCAGGCAAAGGGGTGAGCTCTTTCATACTGCTAAGGCTCGATTGGAATTTCCTGAGCAAACCCATTTCAATAACCTTGTGCTTAAGGAGTGGGAACATCCTAGTAGACTTCCCGGGATACCGGGGACAGGAAGTATCCTTTTCCTGCTGATATGGTCAAGTGCTGGTCATCGCCCCCCGAGGTCGATGCTTCTATTCTAGGGCTGTCTAACACCTCTATTATGCACTCCCCTGACACTACTACGCTGTGGGATTCTGAGGACTGGCGCATTGACCAATTGGCATGCCATGCCTTTGCATTTGTGGGGGCGGCGCTGCGCCCGGTTTGCGCCTTGGCCATTACTTCTGTGGCACTCAGGGCCCTGGTCAGAAATGTACTCGAAGGCCCAGATGAATTGCCACCTGATACTGTTAACGCACTGTCTTAACTGTGATGAATTTGTAAACTTTATCCTGTCTGCATCGGATGATGCCATTAGGATGTGTGCCAGATCTTCTGCCTTGGAGGTAGCTATACGCCGCGCGATGTGGCTGCGCCAGTGGGCTGCTGACAATGCTGTGAAGAAAGCCCTTACTGGGCTTCCATTTAAGGGGCTACGCCTGTTTGGGGACCATCTAGACCTCTTTGCTAAAGGAGGTAGGTTACCCTAGACCTCTTTGCTAAAGGAGGTAGGTTACCCCAGCGCAGGCGGCAGTCTCAGCCCTTTCGGGGCCAGGGCCCCCTTTCAATCCCTTACCGAGGTGCTAAGGGGGAAAGGGGTGTCCTTCGCTGGGGCTCGCGCAGATTCCTGGCATAAGAGCAGAGGACGACGTCCCGGCTCCTCCTGGGGGTCCAAGCCCAAAGCCCCTCCCAGGACCCCTCAGGCATGATGGGGCGCCCTCGTCCGTCAGGGTGGGGGGACGGCTACAGCACTTTACGCACGTCTGGGGGCGCCACGTCTCAGACCGGTGGATTCAGGAGGTAGTGTCCTCTGGTTACAAGAGAGTTTGCTGTGCGGCCCCCCACAAGATTCATCAGGTCCCGGATCCCCCAGGACCCCGTCTCAGCTCAGGTCTTGATGCAGGCCGTGCAAGGACTCCTGGATCTGGGGGTCATTTGCAGGGTCCCCTTAAGAGAAAGGAGCAAGGGGTTCTATTCCAACCTTTTTACAGTGCCCAAGAAAGATGGGTCAGTCAGGCCCATTCTGGATTTAAAGATCCTCAACAAGTTTGTCAAGAACAGGCGCTTTCGCATGGAAACTCTGCGCTCGGCCATTGGCTCTCTGCGCACAGGGGATTTTATGATGTCTGTGGACATCAAAGATGCTTACCTTCACATCCCTGTGTTCCCGGGACACCAAAGGCTTCTCAGATTCGCGTTGGAAGATCAACATTACTAATTTGTGGCCTTGCCATTCGGCCTCACCTCAGCTCCCATAGTGTTCACCAAGGTGTTGGCAGGGGTGATGTCTCTGATAAGCTCTAGGGGCATACCTGGACGACATTCTCATCACTTCTCGGTCTCTACAGCAGGCAGAGTTGGACACTCAGCTGGTGGTGTCCACCTTGGAGTCCTTCGGCTGGGTGATCAATCACCCCAAGTCCTCTCTGTCCCCTTCTTCGGTGACCCCATTCCTGGGAATGATTCTGGATACGGTTCTGTCAAGGATATTCCTTCCTCAACAGAAGGTGGAAGCTCTGACTGCGCAGGTGAGGTTCCTGCTATCGTGTCCACAGCCCTCCCTCAGGCAGGGAATGCAGCTGGTGGGTCTGATGGTGGCGTGCTTCGAGGTGGTGCCCTTTGCTCGGTTCCATTTGAGGCCTCTGCAGCTTCACCTTCTGTCAGTATGGGACAAGGACCCAACGTCCTTGGACAGGGTCTGTGTGCTTCCCCCCTTGGTCAGGCGGTCCCTTTCGTGGTAGCTGGACAACAGGAACTTGCTGGGGGGCAGGTCCTTTCTGGCCCCCTCCTGGGAGACGGTCACCACGGATGCCAGTCTGTCGGGTTGGGGGGGATTCTGGAAGTCCCTGCGGTTCCAGGGGAGGTGGGGCCCTTAGGAGGCCCACCTGCCCATCAACATTCTGGAACTACGGGCAATCAGGTTGGTACTGGAGCAGTTGACCAATCACCTGAAGGGTCTGGCTGTGCAGGTGCGCTCAGACAACAGGACGGCGGTTGCCTACATCAACCATCAGGGAGGGACCCGGAGCAGGGGTGCCCTCCAGGAGGTGTCGCGGATTCTGACATGGGCGGAGGCCAATGTTCAATGCATTTCGGCTGTGTATATCCCGGGGGCAGAGAATCTATTGGCAGACTCTCTGAGCAGGGGGACTTCCCGTCAGGGGGAGTGGTCCCTCTGCAACAGGGTATTCCAGTCCCTGTGTCACCGTTGGGGTCTACCGGATGTGGATCTGTTCGCATCCCGTCACAATCACAAGCTCCCGGCCTTTGTCTCCCTGTCTCAGGATCCTCTGGCCTTGGCCACGGATGCTCTGTTCATGTCATGGAAGGAATTTCGGCTCCTGTATGTCTTTCCTCCGTTCCCCCTGCTGGGCAGGGTTCTGCGCAAGATTGCTCTGGTAAGGGTGCCAGTGATTCTGGTGGCCCCCAGGTGGCCAAGAAGAGTGTGGTTCGCAGACGTGGTACAAATGGCAGTAGACCAGTACGTCCTGCCAGGGGCGCCAGATCTGCTCTCTCAGGGCCCCTTACGCCATCCCAATTTACTCTGGCTTTGACGGCCTGGCTGCTGAAACCTCCATCTTGATGGAAAAAGGCTTGTCTGCCTCGGTGGTGGATACCATGGTGCAGGCTAGGAGGAAACTTCTTCTGCCACCTATTATAGGGTATGGCGTACCTACATTGATTGGTGTGAGTCTAGGTCTCTTCCCTGTAGGGAGTTCTTAGTCCCTAGGGTTCTGGAGTTTTTACAGCATGGATTGGAGTTGGGTCTAAAACTCAGTACTCCGGGTCAGGTTTCTGCCCTGTCTTCTTTCAGAAGTCTTTTGCTCAGCATCCCTTGGCTAAGACCTTCTTCCAGGGGGTCACTCATGTGTGTCCCCCACGTAAACCTATGGTCCCTGTTTGGGATTTGAACTTGGTTTTGTCTGCCTTGCAGGGTGCTCCCTTTACAGCCAGAGCAGCATCCTGAATAGGCTCACTTACCCTCAAGGTTGTCTTTCTGGTGGCTATTACTTCGGTCAGGTGTGTGTCTGAGCTGGCGGCTCTGTCTATTCAGCCCCCATACTATGAGAGACACCAGGACAAGGTGGTGGTCCGTTTTAAGCCAGACTTTCTGCCTAAGGTGGTGTCTGCCTTTCATTTGAATCAAGATATTGTGCTTCCTTAATTGTGTCCTAATCCTAGCAACGCTAAGGAAAGGGTTCTGCATTCCTTGGATGTGGTCAGGTGTCTGAAGTATTACCTGGTAGTCACTGCGGCCTTTAGGAAGACTGATTGTTATCATTGTTATCATTACCAGTTGTTTTGAGTGGTTAAATTCTCCCGGCTTCTTGTTCACTGCTTTTCAATGCTGGGGATTTGTGGGAGGTTGCATGTCTCTGCAGTGCAGCGCCATCTGACGGAGGATAACCCAAGTGTAAGTACTATATCTGGAGCAGGACGTACTGTATACAAATAATATCAATTCTACAGGTGAGTATTTCACAGAATTGTATTTTTTTTTTTCCACTACCTGTAATCTGTTGCCATTGGCAACGTACACCAATTCTGTACACGCAGCGGGTCCTGTACACAACACTGCTGCTGTGGCCACTGCTGAGGTGAGGGAGCTCACTCAACCTTGGTGTCTGTTGCCAATGGCAACAGATTACATGTTGTAACAACTGCTTACATAAAACACATTTTCTAATGTAGGAAAAAAATATTAGATCAGCTCAGCACAAAAATTCATTTGAAGGTGGACTTACCCTTTAATGCTGAACAAAACCCACCCAGGTCAGCCCTGGAATCTGAAGATCCTTCTCCCTGTGTAAAACCCTCCGGGGCACCCGTAAACACTCGCCTTTTCCTGCTTAAAAGGCACGTGTGCAGGCTCTTGTCCAATGACTGCCATTCTGTGAACGGTGCTCATTGTTGTGAATAAGGAGTGCACGCTACCGATTCTAGTCAATAAGAGCAGTTTCCTGAAGTCACAGCGGTCTGCTTTCATTGGATGAGAGCCCGTGCATGCTCTGTTAGAACCAATAGAAAGTTGTACACACTGGTTTTATTTCCTATAAACAATTGTTAATTGTACTTACAGGAAAGGTAAAAGTAAACACTGAAATTCAAAATAAACGCTTGGATTGAGGGAAACGTTTGGTTATAACATTTGTCTTTTTTTTCAAGGAGAGAAGAGTTCATCACTTTAGGAGAAGAGCAATGTTTAAACCCACCATGGAGAGCTCTGGGGTGTAAATGATTCACGTTAATTGCAGCGCACTTGAGGATTTTTCAAGGGAAATTGACTGTGACATACGACCCAATCTGTATATTTACCTGCTCCTAATAGGGCATTTATATTCTGCTTTTCAGCCAAGTACCATCTTTTGTTTTGGCTCGTGTTCATGAGTCTGGGTAAGGTGTGGAATGTTTAAGGATCCACTGTATGGTCTAACTTTAAAGCGGACCAACACCTGTGCAATCACAGGTGTTGGTACCACCGCTGTAAGAATGCTGGACCCCCCCACCACCACAACTTAGACATAACCCCCCCCCCCCCTCCCCAATAACACCTGTAAGCCTTACCTTTGCTCGATCCTCTGCTGGGAATTCAGAGTAGCAATTGGCCACCCAGTGCTTAGGGTTGTTCCAGTCGCCGGAATTACCTGCCCATATGAGCCCTAGCGGCCAATCATAGCCCTGGATTCCCAGCAAAGGAGTGAGGCAAAGGCGGGCCTTCTGGGGGGTTAAGTGCAGGGGGGGGCTCCAGTATTCTGGATGCTCCCTTTATACTGTTTTATAGTGGCGATCCCAACACCCGTGCCCGCTTGGGTGTTCGTTCGCTTTAAAGTTTCTAGACCTGTTGAAAACCAAGGTGACTAAATCCATGGTGAGCCATTATTCAACATGTCATTGAAATTCCAGATTTGTGTTGTTTGTTAGTTAATTGTTGGTTATTTATTTTTTACGGTTTTAAGCTTTTAAGGCACTTTAATGTTCTCAAGTTTTCCTGTTTGAAAATGTTAGCACGGTTTAAAGATGTTATTTGTTTAAGTTTTGCACGTTTTTTCTGCTCTAGCACTAGTCAGTTTATGATCTGATTTTCTAGTTCTTTACCCTCACTTTATATTTGTAATTGATGTCTGCACTGTGTGTAAACTTTACTCATTGCTCAATTTTTACACCCTTTTTGTTCACTTCCTTTGTGTGATGGTCCCTTTCATGTTTTTTTTTTTGTGTCCACATCAGTCTGTCGATAAAAATGTAATTTTGAATTTTGGGGGGATTGCACTATATTAAATGTATTTGCCTATAAAAGCTAAGCACTAGATTTGCCCAATACACTGTCCTACATGTTAAGGTACCATGTGGCAGTATTGCACTATCGAGGTTTGAGGGTTTTGAGCACTGTTGAATACTTCTAGATTTCAAGGGTTTCTCTCATTTCAGATTTGAATTAAGGTGAATAGGTGTTGGAACTGGCAATGTCACTTGTCTGGGTATTGTGGTCATTTAACAGTCAAAACAGGAAAAATGTTAACTGTCCTATAAGTGAGTTTCTCACATTTTATAGTTTTTTCTTTTTAGAATTATATAATATATATAGTTTATTTTCTGGATTTATGTGAGGCTATGTTGAAGCTTTAAAAAATCTACCCTGTTCTTGTGGGTATAGTGAGCCATGCTGGCCTGGCAGGTAAGTAACGTAGTCCCAAGAGCTTTGGGTGGCAGTGAGGTGACCTTCCAACCAAACAGGGAATTGCTTTAATGGAGATTTATGTTTTTAAAACAAGTTCTGAAGTTAAACTTTTACTGCCTCTTGCATCATGGGTAAAGCCTTATAATCTTATAGCTTTCTTCCTTCTAGGCTTTACATGAAGTTCCTTTAGAGCTCTGTAGCAACTCGTAAGGTCTTGCTTTAGAGAAGGGCTTGTAATAGTGTGCCAACCATTTTAAGGAGATTTTAATTGGAAAAATCTCCCATTTAATAAAATGCTATAAAAGGCATTGGTGGTTTAGTGTGTGTGATTACCTTTCTTGTGGGTTATGCCCTCGTCACCGAACCCATCATAGGGGCCCAACAAGCTACATGTCAGATCGAGCCTTCCACTCAGATAGGTGGGCACTTTCCATATGTCATTTCCTGGCTGTGCCCCCAAATCTGCTTTCTACTTTAGGCCAAAGATGCGAAGCAGAGCGAATACACTATAGCAAAGCATTGCACAAAAAGCTTGGTGGATGCCAACAGCTGTAAAATCTTCGCTGGGGGTCCCCAAAAAGTGCAAAACTGACCTACCCTGCCCCCTCCCCCACCTTTTTTTATAGATTTTATTAATGGGAGTAAGACGGAATAGTTGTGCTCTTAAAAGTGACTTTTTGGTTTTCTTTTAATCTTTTCAGGAGTCTAGAATGGGGATAGTCTCCCAAGCAGCAGCTAGTAAGTTGTCTGGCTGTTAAAGCGATACTTCAGTTAAAATTGACCTCCCCCACCCTGCCACCCTACCCTGGCTCTGAGGCAGGACAGGGGGTTACAGAGAACCCTTACTTTAGCCAGGCACCCGCACTGTCCTCCAGGTCTCCCATTGCCGCCGCAGGAAAAGAAGCAAAGCCGCACCCCCCCCGGCTCTGTGCATTCCTTCCTCCCAATCACTTAAATGGGCAGATGGGAGGGCGCATAGAGCCGGGGCATGCAGCTCTGCATCTTCTGTGCCAGATGGTGGTGCCCAGGATCTGGAGCGCGGGTGTCTGGTTAAGGCAAGCTTCTTCTTTTTTTTTTTTCTTTTTTTTTCCTCTGTAGCCCCCGTCCCCCAACCATCATGCTTCAGTTCCAGGGTAGGATGGCAGGGCGAGAGTGGGGGAGGTCATTTTTAACTGCGGGGGAGGTCAATTTTTAGGATGGGGGGGGGGGGGGGGAATTAACTGAATTTCTGCTTTAAATGTACCAGTCTTTAAGGTCAGGTCATGTGGTGTGTATGGAGACCCTCCACAATTTGCAAACCCAAACTTTCTATTGTAGGTGTAGTCAAGCACTATGTCATGGCCTGCGCTCTGGGTGGACTGATCCTCAAGACTTAGTTCTAAAGATAGGGACCCTAAACCAGCTGCATCAGGGTGGAAATGGTGATTTTTTACAATGTTTTAGCCAAATATTTTACTGCGAGAATAGATATTCTTCTGAACCTATTTGCACCACATGACATGTACATATAATTTAATCAGAACTTAACTTTGAGTACACTTTAAAAGGTGTGCCTCTGTTTAGGTGCCTCAATTGACATTTCCGTGGAGTGATATTTACACCGGTATTAAGCATCTTAGACATTCTACGGTCAAAAACAAAGAATACTATACTCTCTGTTAATCCCCCATAGGACAGCGCTGCTCTGACATTGAATTGCCCAATTCATCTCCCAGGCCGCCAACGCTGTTGTCCATGCACTTTCCTCCAACATTCGTGGGACCCCGTGCCATTCGTCAACCCAATATGGCACACCCCCTCTATTGCTGTGAATGTAGTTCCTGTGACAGTGGCGCGGGGCAGTCTATCATTTGTTGAATGGATTCAAGCTGCTGAAGATGGCGGCTGTCTGGGACTGGATCAGGCATTCCAGTAAGTGTATCAGTGCCAGGCCAGTAACTATTGCCTGAGGGGGTTAATTAAGAATAGCTGGGGGTGCTTTTGTTCCCTGTCTGCAGAATGGCTTTAAAGTGGACCAACACCCAGGGGGGGATCGGCCCGGGAATCTATAAGATTCCCGGACCTATCAGATCCCTCCCCGCGGGGCATCCGATCGGGGTGCCCCACCGAAGTGGACCAATACCCAGGATAGTCAAAATCCTGGGTGTTGGTCCACTTTAAGTCAAATATGACAAGAGACCCTACCAGTCGCACCCAAAGTGCACCCTGGTGTACAGACATAAAGCAGCCCAAGATTGGTTAAAGCTAGATATTGGTCCCACACTGCTGTGCATGTTCACAGATTGATGGTGGCCAAATGGGGTCGTCCGACATGGGTGTATGCAAATCTGCACTGCTAATGTAATTGCTTGCCAGTGCCATGCGGGGAAAAGTGATTTTGGGCTTCTTTATGCTTGTGCATCGGGGCATCCCTGGGGGGAGATATTGCAGACCTCCAGTTTGTGATGACTTTAGATCCGCTTTGAGCTTCTGGGTTGTACCAGACGCTGGAATTTTATTTCATCAGCAGTCTGCCAGCTGCTGGTGGGATATATAGAAACCTTTCTCCACCTCCCTTCGGAGGTTGCAGGGGTGAGGGGGTGCTCAGTAGGGAATAGGTCATTATTTGTTATGCTGGAAATCGCCTTTTAAGACTGTTGTCGCCATTATATGTCTAATCTGTCTACCCTTGAAATAACTTAAACATTAAATGTTTTAAAATTTATGCCTTGTAACCAGTTTCTTGGAAACCAATAACAATTTTATTATTTAGGTTTGTGATTGTATGGAAATCCTTTTTTTTTGTAACAACCCTTTAATGCGACAAATTCCCTCAATAAAATTAAAATTTAAAAATGTTTTGGTTCTTTATTTAAATCAGAGGTTAGGTAATATATATTTATTAATTCATAACTATAAATGAGGTGAGAAAGGCAAGATGCGGCAGTCTTTATTTCTCTTATTCCACACGGGGGCGCTAGATACACATGGTTAACTGCTGACATGCCAGGCTGCAGGACATCTAAAACTAAAGCTTCTGCAGGCTACTTAGATTACTAGGAGGTAGATGGGTCCAGCCTGTGTCTATGGCAGTCTTAGGGACAAGGAGAGTGTGAAGCATCATTATACAATGTTTATATTCTAAGTATACAGTACGTCCTGCTCCATATATAATACTTACACTTGCAAAAACAGGCTCCTCCCGGCCCTTCATATACCCGGGGACCTCCCACAAATCCCCAGATTTCTCTGCAGTGCTGACTTTGAAGACATGAAGTATTACTCTCTCGCAGGTGAGCGAGGCTTCTACAGCCTGCGGCCCTGTGGCACTATTACCACCCGTCCTCTTTGTGTTGTGCCTCCCAGCCTGGGCTGCGCTGGTCGGGTGAAGGTAGGCAGCACCATGCGTGCTTGACAGAGCCATGCTCCACCGCAGTGCCCCACCATAGGGTAGGCGGTTTAGGCTGATGGTGAGCCTTAGGGGATGCCCCTCCCGCTTAATTGTCCCACGCCCCGTGTAGCGGTGGACCCTGTGTAAAGGGTCGCCGTCCTCCCTCGTTCCCCCCCCCCCCCCCCCCCCCCAGCTCAGGGGGAAAGAAAGGAGGGGGAGGGGTTTTGTGATTATGGCGGCCTCAGTGTACCCTATTACATGCTTATGGCCTCGGTGTCGTGTTTTGACTGGGAATGGATGTCAGAGCCGTGCTATGTACTTTTTACTTTATTGGTAGCCGCCGCGCCCTTTTTCTATATTGCACAGACGGCGGTGGTTGTGTTGATGCTGCGGCGTCTTTTTCTTAGTCTGTAGTGGCTCTGCTGTGGTAACCCACTCGATTATTCCTTCAGGCGTCACTGCCCTGTTCTTCCTTAGCTGTCGCATCGCTTATTCTTGGTGTGCCACACACCCCGCTTCACCTTTAATATTCTTCACTATTGGGTTAACTCACCGCCAGGTGACGCTGTGCAGAGAGGAAGTCTTGTAACGAGCCCCCTTCCGGCCTATATATACCTGGTACCTCCCACTTATCACCAGTATTTTTCTCTCTGCTTGACGACAAGACAGAAGATTGAAGTCTCCTGCTTACAGGTAGCCAGGGTCTTACCCCGGCACCCCCTTTTGGTCTATTTCTGCCCGGTTTTGATTGTTTATACCTTTATGGTGGATTGGAAGCCTCCCAGCCTAGGCTGCTCACTGGACAATTGGTAGACGGCACTATAAGTGCCTAGGAGCTTATCTCCTCCGCTCGACCCCCTCTTTTGGGGGCAATGCGGCTATCCGGCATGGTGATCCGGAAATGGGATGCCCCTGTCCCGAGGGTCCCCTTAGCCCCTTACTCTCCCGTTACGGTCCCTTCTCCCTTCACTATGGGGGGGGGGGGGTTAGAGGGTTGTGTATTGTGTGTGTGCATTTCACTGTATGACTTTTTGTAACGTGTGTTTTACTTTCATGCACTTAGCAGACTGCACCGCATGTGTGCACTCGGTGTGATTGTTCCTCTTATTTTTCCTCTTAAAAGGACTTTCCTTGGTCTTGCAGATAAGTACTGGCTGGCTTGGCCAGCGTTTAGGTCTGCTTTAGGGGGCAGCTGGGGCTTGGCCGCGCTGATTGCAGGCTGGCTTGCTGCCTGAGCCTTTGCTATAGCAGCCTCCCTCCCCCTCTCCCCCGTTGGTCTTTCCTTCCCTCCCCCCTCCTCCTGCCTTTGTGTTGACCGGCCCCAGCCTCACTTCCTTCCTTCCTGGCGTAAAGGAAGTCACGTGGGGGGGGGCTCGCTGCCACACATGGTTTGGTTTACCTCTTGCTGCTGCTGGCTGCTGCGTCGTCCATACTATTGCTGCGGCCGCCCTCGGTTCCTTGCAGGTAAGCGGCCCCACCTTGTGTGGGGCCGTTGAGTGTCTTTTTAAAAACTATATTGTTTATAGTGTTTTTAGACATGGGGGGGAGAGATCTATATGGGGATTCATCATGATTGAGGGCAAGGGTTTTTCCTTTGTTTATGTAAAGGCACCTTGGTGCCATGCATTAGTATGTTTGCATGTTGCCACATGTTTGGGGATCTGACTGTTGTTTTTTTTCTTCCCCTACAGATCCCGGGAACCCCTGATTAAAGCGGCCTCCCGGCTCTATATTACTTGGCTAGTCTTTCTTTTTTAAAAAGGAAAGGAAAATTGGGACATTTTTATATATCTATATATATCTATATCTATATATATCTATATCTATATATATCTATATCTATATATATCTATATCTATATATATCTATATCTATATATATCTATATCTATATATATATCTATATATATCTATATCTATATATATCTATATCTATATATATCTATATCTATATATATCTATATCTATATATATATATATATCTATATATATATCTATATCTATATCTATCTATATCTATCTATATCTATATATATCTATCTATATATATATATATATCTATATCTATATATATATATATATCTATATCTATATATATCTATATATATCTATATATATATCTATATATATATCTATATATATATCTATATATATATCTATATATATATCTATATATATATATATCTATCTATATATCTATCTATATATCTATCTATATATCTATCTATATATCTATCTATATATATATCTATATATATATCTATATATATATCTATATATATATCTATATATATATCTATATATATATCTATATATATATATATATATATAGATTATTAAGGGGATCTTCTTTTTGAATTAAATCCTCCCCCAAAAAAAAATAAAAATTCCGGGACATTTACAACAAGGGGGCATCCCGGGTCGGCTTATGCCTTAAATCCCAAAAGATTTGCGAATACCATAAATCACCATATGGAGGCTTCCGTTATTACCGGAAATGGTTCTTCTGGGCCATCTAGGGGGTGCGCAAGATGTGGGACTCCGCTCCCAGATGATGATGTCTTTGTATGCATTCCTTGTGCAAGGCAGAGTATTGCGCGTCAGTCCGTCGCTTCGGCTGCTGGCCCGTCGCATCTTCCATCATCTCCTACCTCTCCCTCCCTGTTCCGGACCCCGCATGACACTGTCAAGAGTGGGGATTCGCAATCCGAGGTGGCTGCGCGATTGGCCAGCCTCCGGAAAATAGTGCCCGTTTAAAGCAGGGTCAAACGCCACTGCAAAACGGTAGCACCGGACTCCGATACCTTCGGCTTCACAGGTATGTGAGCCTGTGGAATGGTCCCATGGCTCCCCGGACGAGGGAGAATTCCTGTTGGAGTCAGATGAGCCTGCAGATCAGCTTGAGGCTGATGCTATTGGCGGTTGGTCGGCGGGTGTTTCCCTTGACACCCCCTCCATTCTGGCTCAGATGTTTGAAATTCTGAATTTAGATCCGCCTGAGGCTGTCACCCTGCCAAAGGGCCAGTTGTTTAAAGAGCCTCAGCCGCGTTGGGTTTTTCCCAGACAACACCACTTTGAGAGGGTGGTCCTTAAGGAATGGGAACATCCCACGCGGTTATCTGGAATCCCTTCCAGTTGGCAAAAGCGTTATCCTTTTCCACCAGAATTGGTGAAGCTTTGGTCCGTCCCTCCTGACGTCGATACCCCTGTGCTAGGGCTCTCCAGCACGGCTATGGTACAGTCTGCTGAGACCACTGTCCCTAAAGATGGGGAGGATCGTCGGATTGACCAGTACGCTCGCCATGGTTTTATTTATGCTGGGTCAACGATGCGCCCGGTGTGTGCTTCGGCCCTTCTCCTATTGGCGGTTAGGTCTGTAATTCAGGAGCTGTATGGGGATCTCGATCCCACTTGTAAAGAGTTTACTGCGCTTAAGCAGTGTGAATCTTTTGTTTCCTATGTTCTATCCGCTCAGGATGATGCGCTGGCTATAAGTAGCAAGACAGCTGCAATGCTGGTGGCTATTCGTCGGTCAGTATGGCTGCGTCAGTGGTCAGCGGACTCAGCTTCTAAAAAGGTGCTCACAGCTCTCCCCTTTTTGGGCTTGCGTCTGTTTGGTGAGAAAATTGATTCAGTCGCAAAGGGTGGTAAGATGCCACAACGCAAGAGGCCTCGTCGTCCCTTTAAGGGGGCAAGTTCTGGTAGGCCTTCATTTCGGGGATTCAGAGCGGGTAGGGGGGCTTCCTTTCCCGCTACCAGAGGTGCAGGTTGGACTCGGGAGGGGCCGTGGCCGTCCCGCTCAGTCCTGGGGCACCAAGCCCAAGCCTGCTGGTAAACCCGCTCAGCAATGAGGGGCTGCCCTCACCCGTGCGGGTGGGGGGACGATTACGACACTTCTCCCAGGTTTGGGACCAGGAGATTCCGGACAGATGGATCCGGGAGGTAGTGTCGTCCGGTTACAAACTGGAATTCGACTCTCGCCCTCCTTCACGGTTCTTTCGGTCTCGGGTGCCCATCGATCCTTTGGCCGCACAGGGGCTCCTGGCGTCGGTAAAGAATCTGTTAGAGATGGCGGTCATCCGGCCGGTACCACGCTTAGAGATGGGCCTCGGGTTTTATTCCAATCTTTTCGCAGTCCCCAAGAAAGACGGGTCAGTCCGTCCCGTCCTGGACCTGAAATTACTCAACAGGTTCATCCGTGTTCGGAAGTTTCGCATGGAAACCTTGCGTACGGCCGTCGGTGACTTCATGACGTCCATAGACATCAAGGATGCTTATCTTCATGTTCCCGTCTGCCACGCTCATCAACGTTTTCTTCGATTCGTGATGGAAAATCAGCATTATCAATTCGTGGCACTTCCGTTTGGCCTTACCTCAGCTCCAAGAGTGTTCACCAAGGTGCTGGCAGGGGTCATGGCCATTTTCAGATCTCGGGGCATTCGTGTCGTACCTTATTTGGACGACCTTCTCATCATGGCTCCGTCGCTCAATCAATCGGAGACAGACACCAGGTTGGTGGTCTCCACGCTGGAAAGCTTTGGTTGGGTGATCAACTTCCCCCAAGTCCTCCCTCGCTCCGGCCAGGGTGGTGTCCTTTCTGGGGATGCAGTTGGACTCTCTTCAACACAGAGTGTTTCTCCCCCAGCAGTCCAAAATTCATCTGATTCAGGAGTTGGCTCGGGTCCTACTTTCCGATCCTCGGCCATCCATCCGTCTGGGGATGAGGCTGATAGGGTTGATGGTCGCCTCTTTCGAGGCAGTTCCTTTTGCTCAATTTCACACGAGGACACTCCAGCCTTATCTGTTGGCGTCCTGGGACCGGCAGCCTCGGTCACTGGATCAGCCCTTCCAGTTGTCCTCCCGGGTCCGGCAGTCCCTTCAGTGGTGGTTGGTCTCGACCAATCTTGTGAAGGGCAGGTCTTTCCTGACCCCTCTTTGGGAAATTGTCACCACGGACGCCAGTCTGTCGGGTTGGGGCGGATTTTGGAAGGAGCTGCAGTTCCAGGGGCAGTGGGGACCTCAAGAGGCCAACTTACCCATCAATGTTCTGGAACTGAGAGCCATCCGTCGGGTGCTTGCTCTCCTGACTCAGCACGTTCTGGGCCTTCCGGTCCAGGTGCGTTCAATCGAACAGCGGTTGCTTACATCAATCATCAGGGAGGGACTCGCAGTCTGAGTGCTCTCAGAGAGGTGTCCCTGATCCTGACCTGGGCAGAGGCCCATGTTCCTTGTCTGTCGGCGGTATACATTCCAGGAGTGGAGAACCAGGAAGCGGACCGGTTGAGCAGGGGCTCTCCCCGTCGGGGAGAATGGGCTCTCCATCCTCGGGTGTTTCGCTCACTGTGTCTCCGATGGGGGACACCAGAGGTGGACCTGTTTGCCTCTCGTCACAATCACAGGCTCCCGAACTTCGTGTCGCTCTCCCAGGATCCTCTGGCTCTGGCAGTGGACGCCATGTCCCTGAGCTGGGGGGATCTGGGATTTCTATACCTGTTTCCTCCGATACCCATGCTGGGCAGGGTGCTTCGGAAGTTGGCTCTGGAAAAGGTGTCCGCCGTTCTCGTGGCCAAGGCGAGTGTGGTTCGCAGACATCGTTCGGCTGGCAGTGGACCAGTTCGCCCTGCCTCTTCGGCCCGATCTGCTCACTCAGGGTCGGTTGTGTTACCCCAATTTACCAGCGCTGGGTTTGGCGGCCTGGCTGCTGAAACCTCCATCTTGAAGGAGGAGGGTCTTTCTGACTCAGTTGTCAAGACTCTGATCAGTGCCCGGAAGAGGTCTTCTTCGATCATCTACTATAGGACTTGGAAAGCCTACATCACTTGGTGTGAGATGAGATCTTTTCCTTGTAGGGTCTTTTCAGTCTCCAGGATTCTGGAGTTTTTACAATCTGGGCTGGACTCTGGTCTTCAGCTAAGTACGTTGAAAGGGCAAGTTTCGGCCTTATCTATCTTTTTTCAGAAGCGTGTTGCGCTTCAGCCTTTAGTTAAAACTTTTTTCCAGGGGGTTACGCATGTGCGGCCTCCCAGGAAACCATTACTCCCGGTTTGGGATTTGAATTTGGTTCTTTCTGCTCTTCAGGCTCCTCCTTTTGAGCCTTTGCAAGATATTGCTTTGTCTACCGTGACTCAGAAGATTGTCTTCTTGGTAGCGATCACTTCGGTCCGGCGTGTCTCGGAATTGGCGGCCTTGTCTATCCAGGCGCCTTACTTTGAGAGGCATCAGGATAAAGTGGTCTTTCGGTTCAAGCCAGACTTTCTTCCTAAGGTTGTTTCTGCTTTTCATTTGAACCAAGATATTGTTCTTCCCTCCTTGTGTACTAATCCTAAGAATGACAAAGAGAGGGTTTTGCATTGTTTGGATGTAGTACGCTGTGTTAAGTACTACTTGATTATCACGTCTCCTTTTCGTAAGACGGATTCCTTTTTTGTTGTGCCCTATGGGCCTAAGAAGGGTTTGGCACCAGCCAAATCTGCCATTAGCAAGTGGATACGTCAGGCCGTTACTGCGGCCTATTCTGCTAAGGGGAAAGTTCCCCCTTTTCGTATCACTGCTCATTCTACTCGCGCCATTGGGGCGTCTTGGGCTTTTCAGCACCAAGCTTCTGTTGAACAAGTTTGTAAGGCCGCCACTTGGTCTTCTGTTCATACTTTTTCTAAGTTTTACAAGGTTGATGTGCGAGCCTCAGCGGATGCTGTTTTTGGCCGCAAAGTTCTGCAGACTGCAGTCATTTAAGTTATGCTTCACCTGGCCTTGAGTTGCCCATCCCTTGTGGACACTGCTTTTGGATGTCCCAATAGTGAAGAATATTAAAGGTGAAGCGGGGTGTGTGGCACACCAAGAATAATACCATTTTGTGAGTACTCGCCTGAAAAATGGATATTGTTGGTGTGCCACACACCCCGCTTCACTCCCACCCTTTTCGGTATTCCGAATCCTTTATATGGTGAAGCTTTTATTTATATTGATTTATTTTGACGTTACCGTTAAAATACTGGTACCTTGTCTTTCTGCTTTTTAATATACTGGTGATAAGTGGGAGGTACCAGGTATATATAGGCCGGAAGGGGGCTCGTTACAAGACTTCCTCTCTGCACAGCGTCACCTGGCGGTGAGTTAACCCAATAGTGAAGAATATTAAAGGTGAAGCGGGGTGTGTGGCTCACCAACAATATCCATTTTTCAGGTGAGTACTCACAAAATGGTATTTTTCGGAGCTTCGCGCTCCGGGGGGGCGGGGCCCTGACTTGACGCTCTCCGCGTCACGATTTGGCGCGCGCCGCGTCACCTTCAGCTCTAGCCCGCCCTTCGAGGATCGTTTGGCGCCATTCTTGTTCGCGCGCGCGTGGTGAAGACCGCCCTCCCCCTGCTGTCTGCAAGTGGCCTCGCGGGCGACCATATATTATCCTTATACTTACCTGTATCTTACCTTGCGCATGGCTCTGACATTCCTGTCCCTCTTATGTCTTTCAGACCGTGAATTCCGGTGGCTTCTCCCGGCCCGGTGTATCACCCGGTCGAGACTATTATTACTCCCACTTCCCCGCGGGTTATTGGGGCATCCAGGCTAGTTTACAGCGTCAATCCCTACTGGCCTATTGTGCCGATACAATCACCATCTGGAGGCATCTCAGGATAATGTGAACGGGGTTCCTTCGGGACAAGCCCGGCTGTGTGTAGCTTGTGGGGTCTTACCTAGTAGCGGTGACAATGCACGGGTCTGTGTTTCTTGTGCACAGCAGGCGTTATCGGGTCTTCCCGCCTCTTCAGTGGCTGGGCCTGCACCTCGCCTCATTTCACCTACTCCCCCAAGCCTGAGTCTAACCCCCAATACAAGCGGGGATTCTCATCCTGATATGGCTACTAGACTGGCCAGTGTTGAAAGATTGCTTGCTTGCTAGCACGTAAGGCCACCGCTAAGAGGCGGCACTTAACCCCTGACTCTGCCCTTTTCCCTATGGAATCTGATGACTTGTTACAGCATTACGGCCAACCCCCCTCGGACGAAGGGGAGTTCTCTGACTCGGGGTCATACGACGAGGAGTCAAGGGGTCATGACGAATCTGGTTCCGAGCACTGGACCTCGGATGATATTGAGACTGCTGGTTCAGATCTTTGAGGTTTTGTCCCGCTCTCCCCCTGCAGCGGCTCCCAGGCAAAGGGGTGACCTTTTTCATACTGCTAAGGCTCGTCTGGAATTTCCAGAGCAAACCCATTTCAATAGCCTCGTGCTTAAAGAATGGGAACATCCCAGTAGACTTTCTGGGATCCCTAAGAGTGTGGATAGGAAATATCCCTTCCCTGCTGACTTGGTTAAGTGCTGGTCATCGCCCCCCGAGGTCGATGTTCCTATTCTAGGGTTGTCCAACACCTCTATTATGCACTCCCCTGACACTTCTACGCTGCGGGACTGAGGACCGGCGTATTGATCAATTGGCATGCCATGCCTTTGCATTTGGGGGAGCGACCTTGCGCCCGGTTTGCGCCTTAGCCATTACGGCAGTAGCGCTCAGGGCCATGGTCAGGAATGCACTTGATGGCACCGATGAGTTGCCCTCTGATACTGTCAATACTCTGTCTAACTGTGATGTATTCATAAGCTTTATCCTGTCTGCATCGGATGATGCTATAAAGATGTGTGCCAGATCCTCTGCCTTGGCGGTAGCTATTCGCCGCGCGGTTTGGTTGCGACAGTGGGCTGCTGACAACGTCGCCAAGAAGGCCCTTACTTGGCTACCATTTAAGGGGCTATGCCTGTTTGGAGACCGTCTAGACCTCTTCGCCAAAGGAGGCAAGTTGCCCCAGCGCAGGCGGCAGATTCAGCCTTTTCGAGGCCAGGGCACCCTTTCAATCCCCTACCGCGGGGCTAAACAGGGAAAAGGGGTGTCCTTCGCGGGATCCCGCGCAGATTCCTGGCACAGGAATAGAGGACGCCGTCCCGGTTCCTCCTGGGGGCCCAAAGCCCCTCCCAAGACCCCTCAGGCATGAGGGGGCGCCCTCGGCCGTCGGGGTGGGGGGACGTCTACAGCACTTCAAGCACGTCTGGTGGCGCCACGTCTCAGATCGGTGGATTCAGGTAGTGTCCTCCGGCTACAAGATAGACTTTGCTGTACGGCCCCCCACCAGATTCATTGGGTCTCGAATCCCTCAGGACCCTGCCTCAGCCCAGGTCTTGTTGCTGGCCGTGCAGGGTCTCCTGGATCTAGGGGTCATTTGCAAGGTTCCCTTTGGAGACAGGGGCACGGGGTTCTACTCCAACCTTTTCACAGTACCCAAGAAGGATGGGTCAGTCAGGCCCATTCTGGATTTAAAAATCTTCAACAAATTTGTCAAGAACAGGCATTTTCGCTTGGAAACTCTGCGCTCGGCCATTGGCTCACTGCACCCAGGGGACTTCATGACGTCAGTAGACATCAAGGATGCTTACCTTCACGTCCCGGTGTTTCCAGGACACCAAAGGTTTCTCAGATTTGCACTGAAAGATCAGCATTATCAATTTGTGGCCCTGCCATTCGCCCTCACGTCGGCTCCCAGGGTGTTCACCAAGGTGCTGGCAGGGGTGATGTCCCTGATAAGGCTAAGGGGCATACGCGTGCTGCCCTACCTGGACGACATCCTCATCACCTCTCGGTCTCTGCGACAGGCAGAGTTGGACACTCAACTGGTAATGTCCACCCTGGAGTCCTTCGGTTGGGTGATCAATTACCCCAAGTCCTCTCTGTCCCCATCCTCGGTGACCCCGTTCCTGGGAATGTTTCTGGATACGGTTCAGTCATGGATATTCCTTCCTCAACAGAAGGTGGAAGCTCTGGCTGCGCAGGCCAGGTTCCTGCTCTCGTGCCCACAGCCTTCCATCAGGCAGGGAATGCAGCTGGTGGGCTTGATGGTGGCAAGCTTCGAGGCGGTGCCCTTTGCTCAGTTCCATTTGAGACCTCTGCAGCTTCCCCTTCTGTCAGTATGGGACAAGAACCCAGCGTCCTTGGACGGGGTCTGTGTGCTTCCTCCCTCGGTCAGACAGTCCCTTGCGTGGTGGCTGGACCTCGGGAACTTGATAGGGGGCAGGTCTTTTCTGGCCCCTTCCTGGGAGACGGTCACAACGGATGCCAGTCTGGTCAGGTTGGGGGGGATTCTTGAAGTCCCTGCGCTTCCAGGGGACGTGGGGTCCTCGGGAGGCCAATTTACCCATCAACATTCTGGAATTGCGGGTGGAGCGGTTGACCCAACACCTGAGGGGGCTGTCGGTCCAGGTACGCTCGGACAACAAGACGGCGGTTGCCTACATCAACCATCAGGGAGGGACTCGGAGCAAGGGTGCCCTCCCGGGAGGCGTCTCACATTCTGACATGGGCGGAGGCCAATGTACAATGCATTTCGGCTGTTCACATTCCGGGAGCGGAGAATCTGCTTGCAGATGCTCTGAGCAGGGGGACGTCCCGTCAGGGAGAGTGGTCCCTCTGCAACAGGGTATTCCAGTCCCTGTGTCACCGTTGGGGTCTACCGGATGTGGACCTGTTTGCCTCCCACCACAACCACAAGCTCCCGACCTTCGTGTCCCTGTCTCAGGACCCTCTGGCCTTGGCCAGGGATGCCCTGTCCATGTCATGGAAAGAGTTTCGGCTCCTGTATGTATTTCCACCATTTCCCCTGCTGAGCAGGGTTCTGCGCAAGATTGCTCTGGAGGGAGTGTCCGTTTATTCTAGTGGCCCCCGGTGGCCAAGAGTGTGGTTCGCAGACGTGGTTCAAATGGCAGTAGACCAGTACGATCTGCCAGTAGTGCCAGATCTGCTGACTCAGGGCTCCCTACGCCATCCCAATTTACAAACGCTGGCTTTGACGGCCTGGCTGCTGAAACCTCCATCTTGATGGTGGTTTGTCTGCCTCTGTTGTAGGTACTATGGTACAGGCTAGGAAGAAGAAGAGTATGGCGTACCTACATTGACTGGTGTGAGTCTAGGTCTCTTCCCTGTAGGGAGTTCTCTGTCCCCAGGGTTCTGGAGTTCCTACAGCATGGTTTGGAGTTAGGTCTAAAACTCAGTACTCTGAAGGGTCAGGTTTCTGCCCTGTCCGTCTTCTTTCATTTGTTTAAGACCTTCTTTCAGGGGGTCACTCATGCGCGTCCCCCTTGTAAACCTGTGGTCCCAGTTTGGGATTTAAACTTGGTTTTATCTGCCTTGCAGGGTGCTCCCTTTGAGCCTATTCAAGATGCTGCTCTGGCTGTTCTTACTCTCAAGGTTGTCTTTTTGGTGGCCATAACTTCGGTTAGGCGTGTGTCTGAGCTGGCTGCTCTTTCCATTCAGTCTCCGTACTATGAGAGGCACCAGGACAAGGTGGTGTTCCGCTTCAAGCCGGATTTCCTGCCTAAGGTTGTCTGCCTTTCATTTGATTCAGGACATTGTTCTTCCTTCCTTGTGTCCCAATCCTAGTAATGACAAGGAAAGGGTTCTGCATCCCTTGGATGTGGTCAGGTGTTTGAAGTATTACCTGGTTGTCACTGCGGCTTTCAGGAAGACTGATGCTCTCTTCGTTGTGCCTTCTGGGCCTAGGAAGGGTTTGGCTCCTGCCAAGTCTACTATCAGCAAGTGGATCCGTCAGGCTGTGGTTCAAGCCTATTCTGCTAAGGGGAAGAGTCCTCCTTTCCGTCTTACTGCTCATTCTACTCGTGCTATTGGGGCCTCCTGGGCCTTCCAGCACCGGGCTTCTGTTGAACAAGTTTGCAAGGCCGCTACTTGGTCTTCTGTTCACACCTTTTCAAAGTTTTACAAGGTTGATGTTCGGGCCTCGGCTGATGCTGCGTTTGGCCGCAAGGTTTTGCAGGCGGTTGTAGTTTAAGCTACGTGCTGTTGCCTTTTTTGTTGGGGATCCCACCCTACTGTTATGGACACTGCTATTGGATTTCCCAAGTGTAAGTATTATATATGGAGCAGGACGTACTGTATACTTAGAATAATACAATTCTGTGAAATACTCACCTGTAGAATTGGTATTATACGTATACAGTACATCCTGCTCCACCCCACCCTGGTTGTTGCATTATTCTGGATCCCCTGTATGGTGATTGTTGTTGTTATCATCATTACCAGTTGTTTTGGTGGTTGGTTTCTCCCGGCTTCTGGTTCACTGCTTTTCAATGCTGGGGCTTTGTGGGAGGTCCCCGGGTATATGAAGGGCCGGGAGGAGCCTGTTTTTGCAAGTGCAAGTATTATATATGAAGCAGGACGTACTGTATACGTATAATTCCAATACTACAGGTGAGTATTTCACAGAATTGTATTTTTATTATTTCAGCAGCTAGACAGAGAGGCTCCAAGGGGTGCCCTTAACGTGTGTGTGTGTGTGTGTGTGTGTGTGTGTGTGTGTGTGTGAGAGAGAAGGGGGGGGGTTGTTTTAAGCTCCTGTTTAGAGGAACCCTGTCTGACGCCTGCATCCAAAAGGTGGTTTTCTCTGGGTACAAAATGGACTTCTGGACTAAGCTCACTCAGAGGCTCCTGCTTTTATTCCAATCTTTGTAGTTCCAAAGAAGGAGAGAACCGTGCTCCCGATTTTGAACCTAAAGCCTTTGAAGAGGAATGAATGAAATTCTGCATGAAATCCCTCAGGTCCATTGTGGCATCTCTGAAACAAGGGGACGGACGGACATAAAGAATGCTTTCTTGCATGTGTATCTCATAGGCCATAGGCAAAAGTATCTGCAGTGGACACCTAACACTTTAGAAATTACCACAGATCTCTGGGGGGGGGGAGGGGATATAAGCTTCACCCGAGCCCCATCCATGCAGCAGGTGAATTATCGATTTCTATAAGAGGTAGGATGTCCCAGTTTAGAGTGGCTTCCTTTCTGGCAAGCAAAGATTTTCTGCCAAAGGAGAAGCAGCCAACTGCTTTAGGGCAAGGTGAGATCGTTATTGGCAGTCAATGATTCGGTAGGACATGTGCCTGTTCTGGCTGATAGCGTCGTCAATTGAGACGGTTCCCCGCGCCCAGTTCCAAACCAGGTTCCTGCAATTGGCACGGTTATCCAGCTGGGACAAAACAAGCAAAATCATTGGATCATCTTTGATTCGCATCCTCCCTTACCTGGACGACATTCTGATTGCGGCTCAGTCTCTTCATCAGGCCGAGAAGGATACTCTGGTGGTAACCTCCACTCTCGAGTCCTTCGGCTGGGTGATCAACTATCCCAAGTCTTCACTGTCTCCATCTTTAGTGAGGTCCTTTCTGGGCATGACTCTGGATACCTCTTGGGTCAAGGTATTCCTGCCTCAGCAGAGGGTGGAGGGCCTTCAGGAGCAGGCACGGACTCTGCTCGTGTCCCCATCCTTCCATCTGGCAAGGGATGCAGTTAGTGGGTCTGATGGTGTCCTGCTTCGAGGCGGTCCGCTTTGCTCAGTTTCACATGAGACCTCTTCAGTTGCACCTCTTGTCAGTTTGGGATCGGGACCCTGTGTCCCTGGATCAGGAGTTTGTGCTGTCCCCCCTGGCCAGACAGTCCCTCTCATGGTGGCTGGACTCAGGGAACCTCCTAGTGGGCAGGACCTTCTGCCCCCGTGCTGGGAGACTGTCACCACGGATGCCAGTCTGACCGGTTGGGGGGGCTTTTGGAAATCTCTGAAGTTCCAGGGTCGGTGGGGCCCGCAGGAGGCCCATGCTCCATCAATGTCCTGGAACTGAGGGTGATCAGGTTGGTTCTGTCTCTGCTGACCACACACCTTCGGGGTCGGGCTGTTCAGATCCGCTCGGACAACCAGACGGCGGTTGCCTACATCAATCATCAGTGAGGGACTCGGAGCAAGCGAGCCCTCAAGGAAGTGTCCCTGATACTGTCTTGTCCCGCCACAATCACAAGCTTCAGCCCAGGTTTGTCTCCCTGTCACAGGACCCCCTGGCCTTCGCCACGGATACGCTAGCAATGTCTAGGACAGTGTTTCGGCTCCTCTGTGTTCCCTCCATTCCCTCTGCTGGGCAGGGTGCTGCGCAAGATAGCCCAGGAAGGGGTACCAGCCATTCTGGTGGCGCCCTGTTGGCCAAGGAGTGTGTGGTTCGCAGACGTCGTGCAGGTGGCAGTAGATCAGTATGCCCTGCCCAAGGATCCAGATCTGCTCACTCAGGGACAACTGTGCCATCCCAATTTACAAACGCTGGCTTTAACGGCTTGGCTGCTGAAACCTCCATCTTGATGGATAAGGGGTTGCCGGCTTCTGTTGTTGATACCATGATTAGGGCTAGGAAGAAATCCTCGTCCTTTATCTACTATAGGATCTGGCGTGCTTACATTGCCTGGTGTGAATCCAAGTCTCTTCCTTGTAGGGTGTTTTCTATCCCCAGGATTCAGGAATATTCTAAGCATACAGCACGTCCTGCTCCCGAATAGTCATAACATGTGGGTAGGCCTCCGGCGCCGTGCACTGCAGACATGTAGAAAACAAGCTCCTCCCGGCCCTACATATACCGCGGGACCTCCCACAAATCCCCAGATTTCTCTGCAGTGCTGGAACTGCGAAGACATGAAGTATCACGCTCTCGCAGGCGAGCGGGCCTTACGGCCCAAGGTCCTGTGGGACTATTTCCACCCGTCCTCTTCAGAAGAAATATGCCTCCCAGCCTAGGCTGCGCGGGTCGGGTGAAGGTAGGTAGCACCTGGTGTGCTGACCGCAATCCCCCTCCATAGGGTAGGCGGTCAGGCCGTTGGTGAGCCTCTAGAGGATGCCCCTCCCGCAATTTTGCCCTGTGCCCCTCTTAGACTCAGTCCATGGACACCGTCAGCTTCTCCCCTTGCTCCCTCCCGTAACTCGGGGGTGGAAAAGAAAGGGGGGTGTGTGTGTGTGGCAGCCCTAGCGCCCATCCGCCATTAGACCTTGTTCCTTTAATCAGGGGGTCAGTGTCGCGCATCACTGTACAGTGAGAGCTGCCTTTTCTCGCTATCAGTCTGCCTCGGCAGATTCATTCCAGCGTGTCAGCATTAGATGTTAACTATTCTCCGCTGCTGCATTGCTGTCGGTTAGAGCTTCACGCTCTTTGGGGGAGGCGGAGACTTGGCGTGACGCGTCTTGCGTCACAGCCTGGCCTGGCCCTCCCCTCGAGGTTCACTGGCACCATTTTCTCTATCTTCGCGCGCGTGGTGTGGCTCGTCTTCTCCCTCGATCATGGTTTCTAGGTTTTTCAAACAGAGCATGGCACTGACTCCTCTCCCCTTTTCCCATTGTGTCTTTCAGAAGCCAAGACTTCGTTACCGGCCCCGGCCTAACATATATTACAACGGGTCCTCTTTACAAATTCTCCCACATTACTAGCGGGTTGGGGCATCCAGGGTTGCTTATTGCATAATTCCCTGCGTTATACTGCATAAAAATCACCATATGGAGGCATTTCAGAATTATGGAACCGGGGTCCCTCCGGGACGTGACCGGCGGTGTGTGGCCAGCCCCTGGCTGAGGCCGACAGGGCACAGGTCTGCGGACAGTGTGCAGCACAGGCATTGCTAACAGAGGATCCTCCCTTCCTCACCGCCACCCACTCCAGCGGGGATGACCTGCAAGAGGTGCCGCGAGCGTTGCCCACGGCGGAGCAGGTGCTTTCTGGATTGGCGGAGCGTATGGGCCCTGGTAAAAAGCGGTCCCTGACGCCCGCAGGCTCTCCGGTTTCTGACGATACCGATGATTCTGCTGATATGCAGGACCCTGACCCTTCTGAGGAAGGTGAGCTATTCTCAGACTCGGGCTCCTCCCATGGGATGCCCGCGGGCCGTGAGGAATCCGAGCCTGGCTCCTGGGGTCTGTGTGACACGGATGAAATCCTGATCAAGATTTTTGAGGTCTTGTCAATCTCTCCCCCTGGGGAGATCCCCAAGCCTAAAAGGGAGAGTTTCCATACAGCGCCACCGCGCTTGGAGTTCCTAGAACAGGAACATTTCCAGAATATTATATCCCAGGAATGGGAATCGCCTGGTAAGCTCAAAGTGATTCCAGGGGTCTGGGAATGGAAGTACCCCTTTCCCCCTGATGTGGTCAATTTATGGTCAGCTCCCCTGGTGGTGGACGCGCCGGTTATAGGGGGTCACAAACCCCCCCTTTTATGACTGCCCCCTTTTATCGTACCCTTCGGGATGCTGAGGACCGGCGCATTGACAGACTGGCCTCACACGCCTTCTCGTGTGCTGGGACGGCCCTGCGCCCGGTTTTTGCCGCGGCCATCACTGCGGTGGCCGCCAGGACCCTTGTCAGAAAGATACTGGATCACCGCTCTGAGGATCTCCCTTGGGGGGTGTTTAGTGCACTATCAGTCTGCGAAGCCTTTGTGAAGTTTATTCTATCGGCACTGGATGACACCATTAAGATGTGTGCTAGGAGCTCAGCACTTGCGGTAGCCATTCGCCGCCTGGTCTGGCTGCGACAGTGGGGTGCTGATGGAGCTACAAAAAAGGCTCTCACTTGCCTTCCATTCAGAGGACGGCGGTTATTTGGGGCCCGCTTGGACCTTTTTGGCAAAAAGGCTATAGCACCTTTCCGCAGAAGGCCGCTCCGGCCCCCACGAGGCAGGGTCACCCCTCCACCTCCCTACGTTAGTGTCAAACGTGAATCTGAGGTGTGTTTCCAGCTGTTCGGTGTGGATTTCCAACACGGCGCGGGCAGACAGCGCCCTGGGCCTTCTGGCAGGGCCAAGTCCAAATCTGCCAAAACCTCGCAAGCATGAAGGGGCGCCCTCGCCCGTCTGGGCGAGGGGGCAACTGCACAGCTGTCTCACATCCAGGAATATGCCTCCCCCTTCTGGTGGTTCTGGGATGTAACCCACCTGGGCTCAGGATGGGCTCTCGCTGGACGGTCCCCCCTCAGTGTTTTGTCAGGGTGTTTTTAGTCCCTGCTCTCCCTTCTGAAACTGGCGCAGGCCGGACTGTGCCTGCAGTGTTGGGCGCGCTTGTTAATCGCCTTAACGGTATGGGGCCATGGCCTCTGTATATAATTTTTTCCATCCTCCCCCCTCATCAGTATGAGGTAGTCTGGACCCCGTTGGCCTATGACAGGCTTAGCAATTCTACCATTCGCAAGTAGCCCATATATGACAACTCTGTCTTGGGTCACGGGTCCCCTGCGCAGGGGGGGGGGGGGTTCGGCCTATTACGAAGATCTAGCTCTTCTTCGTTTACTTGGGGTCGGCTGGACGCCTAAGACTATTTCTAGTCAGTGTCACAGGATCAACCCTGCGGCTTGAGGCACTATTGGGGCCTTTCTTTCGGCCCAGGCTACTAGCCTGGCGTGTCTGGGACACGCCTGAGGTGGGGCTTATGCGTTGGGACCTACTGGGTCGTCTCCCTTACGCCCCAGCCTTTGCATCAGACGGAGTGGGTCGGTTGGCCGACAGTGTCCCCCGGAAGCTACTGGGTGGTTGCTTGAACACTCATCCCCTCACGGTCACTTATCCACGATCCCCCGTCCCTGGGAAATCGGTTCAGGCTGGCTGCCTTCTTCTCTGGCATTAGGGGACCCCTGGTTACGGGGCTCTGCCCCCCCCCCCCCTTTACTGGCGCCTTGCCTTCACCAGGCGGGTTGACAGCTGGTGGGCCTGTTGGTGGCACATCAAGATGATGTCATATGCTGGGCCCTCGGGCTCTTCGGTGCAGTAGGTTACTAAACCTACATTTGTCCCAGCACCCCGGTGCTTGGTCTGTACTCATGCCTTCTTGGTAAGGTGGTTCCCCTGGAGCTTCCCATATGCAAGAGCCCCGTCAGGGGGGCACTCCCCTTCCTTACCAGCACCTCCTAGAGCAGGGGTACTCAACCACTTCTTGTAAAGGTCCATTTACAGGCACCCGGTGAGAGGCGGAGGTCCGAATGGGGCGCTGTCAGGGGGGATGGATAGTTAGAAATCAGCACATTGGGGGTGGGCTGGGGGTGGATTATACCTTGCAATGCCACTTCCTGTCCGTGCAGTACTTCATATTGCAATGCTAGGTGCCAGGGAGTCATGACACTGGCAGGGAGACAAACAACTACAACGCCAATCTGTAAAGGGGCAGCGCTGAGCATGGCAACACAGAAGCAACTAAGTGCAGGGCTGTCAAGTCAGGTGTCCAGAAATTTGGCACCAAGGTCTGCATTCGGACCCCGGTCCGCCAGTTGAGTACCGCTGTCCTAGAGTATGGTCACCCTGGGTACCAAGTCTCGCTGGTTTGGCCGGGGAAAGATAAATCTCTTCCTCGACCCCCGTGGTGCTAGGTTGGGCCCCTTAAAGGGTCCATCTTATCTGCTGGGCTTTTTGAAACCGTGGCCCCCTTTTGACTCTATATGGTGGGCCTTACCCTCCTTCAGGACCGGTCGGTTTATGAGGGACCCCTGGTCTGTTGGAAGACGATGGCATGTTTTTAATGCTGGCCCCCACCCCCCGGCTTCTCAGCGGTATTCGCTTCTATGGATGCCTTTAATGGCAGGTTATGCTATCCCGGGTTGCCCGGGGAGCCTTGCGTGGCTCTGAGGGGTCCCCCTCCTGACACAGGGCCTCTGCCCTTGTCTCTACTGTCCCAGGATATTCTGACTCCGGTCAGGGGGCCTGAGTATTTAGGCTTAGCCTTGTTATCTCATATGCCTTCCTTTCATCATGCCTACCTTTGGATTCTGCGCACGGCTGGCTGGATGGTGAGTCCCATGGGATCTATGGCCTAGGCGGCCCTGGGAGTAATGGTTCGCAGATGCCTCTGCTGAGGGCTGCTGAATTGTGATATCCCTGTTGGGGTGCGGTTCTGCCCTTATCAGGTCTCTTCCTGTTTCCAATCAAAGGCCTCCTGTCTGGGGATTGATTGCTAATCGCCCCTTGGGGGCGGGCCTCATCTTCTGGGTGACTTAGTATGAGTGGAGGTTTGGGAGCTAGCTCCCCAGCTTCCCTTTACTCCGCCTATAATGGCTTGGTGGTATCCCATATTGACTGGCATTCGCCTTCCCTGTGAGACGTTATCGGTTCCCTGGGCCTTAAAGCCATTACAGCATAAATTGGGGTTGGCTCCCCATCTGGGGACTCTGATGGTGTAGGCCTGTCTTGGCCTTCCTGCGGGAGTCTGGTTCTGTCACCCTTGTAGAATATTCTCTTGGGGTTTGCTTAACTGCACCTCCCCAGTAGTTCCATTAGTCCCTGTGGGGATCAACTTTTTTCATTCTGTTACCCTGCGGGCTTCCTGGGGACCCTGCCTGGATACGGTCTCAGCTGCCCTGTAGGCCAGACCGCTCTTCTGGGGCCTCCCGACTCCGTCGGACATGTGCCTGAGACGATGGTTCTGGTTAATTATTCCCTGACGCTATGTATACACATATATACATGTACAGATATATATGGCTACAGGTACCCCATGCCTGGGGGTGTTCCCTTTACGCTGGGCTTCTGGTCCAGGTGGTCTGTTGGACCCTTGGTTCAGCCCCTTAGTATAGGCATGGGCTGATTACTAATAATACTAAATGTGAGGGCCTACATCCCTCTACAGGTTTTGCACTTCTCCCCAGGCCGGCCTTCTTGGCCTTTAGGGGGACTGCTGTTCTTGGAGTCTACAGGCACCTCCTTAGGTATGCGCCTGATATCTATTCCAGCGCCATTGCGCCTTGGATCGATCCTTCTGGATGCTCTCTGATCCTGGGGAAGCTTTGGCTTCCTGATAATTAAGAGTCTGTATTCCCGCCTTGGTCGGGTGCCCTGTTTTTGTTCCCCTTGGGGGTGTTACAAGAGTTGCCACAAGGCTTCCTTGCCTGTGAGCTGGTTGGGTCACTACACTGACCTATGTTTCTTCAGGGGAGCGTTGCTTCCCCGTTACTGTTATCTTGGGTATCACTGACCCTTCAGCACCAGGGTTTTTTCTCTGTTAGTTCAATTACTTGACTTATGGCCTGTCTCTGTTCATATCTTCTTGGTTCTGTTATGAGACTGACGTTGGAGCCTCTGCTCTTGTCATGCCTGTTGCAAGTTTTGCAGGTGACAGCGCCTTTACTGTCCGCTGTGCCTTGCTTTTTCTGGGGATCCCACCCTGCTTATGGACACTGCTATTGGATGTCCCACATGTTATGACTATTTGGGAGCAGGACGTGCTGTATGCTTAGAATAATACAACTCTGTGAAGTACTCACCTGTAGAGTTGATATTATACGCATACAGCACGTCCTGCTCCACCCCACCCTGATTTCACTATTTCTGGATCCCCTTTATGGTGATTATTATCATTAAGATATTGCTACCAGTATTCTGGGTGGTTGGTTCCTCCTGGCTTCTCTTCTCACTGCTTTTCAATGCTGGGGATTTGTGGGAGGTTCCGCGGTATATGTAGGGCCGGGAGGAGCTTGTTTTCTACATGTCTGCAGTGCACGGCGGCGGAGGACTACCCACATGTTATGACTATTCGAGAGCAGGACGTGCTGTATGCGTATAATATCAACTCTACAGGTGATTACTTCACAGAGTTGTATTTTTTGCAACATGGTTTGGATTCAGGCCTTCAACTTAGTACCCTCAAGGGACAGGTGTCAGCTCTGGCATTTTTTTTCCAAAGATCTCTTGCCAATCACCAGTTGGTTAAGACTTTTTTCCAGGGAGTTACTCATGTGCGTCCGCCATGTAAGCCTATGCTACCAGTTTGGGACCTGAATCTGGTGTCTGCTCTGCAGGGTCCTCCCTTTTTGGTGGCTATTACTTCTGTCAGGCGAGTTTCTGAGCTGGCGGCGCTTTCCATCAAACCTCCTTATTTTGAAAGGCATCAGGGTAAGGTGGTGTCTGCTTTTCATCTCAATCAGGACATTATTTTGCCTTCCTTGTGTCCTAACCCTGCTAATTCCAAGGAGCGGACCCTTCACTATTTGGATGTTGTCAGGGCTTTGAAGTTTTATTTGGTTGCTACTGAGTCTTTCAGTAAGTCTGATGCTTTTTTTGTTCTTCCTGCTGGAGCTAGGAAGGGTTTGCCTCCTGCTAAATCCACTATCAGCAAGTGGATCCGTCAGGCGGTGGAGCAGGCCTATTCTGCCAGGGGGAAGGTTCCTCTTTTTAGGCTTACTGCTCATTCCACTTGTGCTATTGGTGCGTCTTGGGGTTTTCAGCACCAAGCTTCTGTTGAACAAGTTTGTAAGGCAGCAACGTCGAAAAAGTATGAATAGAAGACCAAGTTTTACAAGGTTGATGTTAAGGCCTCAGCTGAAGCTGCTTTTGGCCGCAAGATACTTCAGGCGGCGGTGGTGGTTGTTTAAACTGCCTGTTACTCTTTTGGGATCCCACCCTACCTTACGGGCACTGCTGTTGGACGTCCCATACGTAAGGACTTCTGGAAGCAGGCCGTGCCATGCAATAGGAAAAAGACAATTCTGTGAGTACTCACCTGTAGAATTGCTTTTACTATGCATGGCACGGCCAGCTTCACCTCACCCTTGTTATCGTTAGTCTTGGTTGCCTCTTTATGGTGATTGTTCCAAGTTAGTTGAGGTTTGTTACCTTTTTTACTTTTATTATCTCCCAGTTTCCTGAATAACTGCTTGTCAACACTGAAGTCTATGGTGATTCTGGAGGAGCCACAACTCTTCTGCATTACACTGCGCCACCTTGTGGCGGAATAACCCATACGTAAGGACTTCTGGAAGCAGGCCGTGCCATGCATAGTAAAAGCAATTCTACAGGTGAGTACTCACAGAATTGTCTTTTTGCCCGGTATAGTAACTGTCAGGGAACCGCGGGTCACGAGATCCCACTATCACTCAGGGACCCCCGGACACGCAACCCGTTTTCCCCAACCCCCGTCTGTTTGAATTCCAGGCCCAAAGCCTGCGGACACACATATTCTTGGCTAAGGTTAAAAGATCGCTCAAGTAGTTTTAATGCTATAAGCGCACTAGGCAGTGATAACAAACATTTGGTTATTATTATTGTTTATTTATATAGCGCCATCATCTTCCGTAGCGCTTTACAAAGTAATAATTACAGGGTAGAAACATACAGTACATATACTATTTCAAATGCAGCTTTACAGAGTTGACAATGGATATTCTGAGTACAAGATACAATAGGGGAGAGAGCCCTGCCCTTGCGAGCTTACAGTCTAAAGGAAGAGGGGTGAAGACGAGGGGGAAGGATCACAAACATTCAGTATTGAGCTTTGTGGCATATGCCCTTTAGAAGATTGGTTAGGCCAGATTATATGCTTGTCTGAATAAGTGAGTTTTAAGGGCGCCTTTGAAGTTTTTGAGGGTTGTGGAGTGGCGGATTGGGTGCGGGAGGGCATTCCAGAAGATTGAAGTTGCACGTGAGAAGTCCTGGAGGTGGGCTTGAGAGGAGGTGACCAGGGTGGAGGACAGGTGAAGGTCGGCAGAAGAGCGGAGGCTGCGTCTAGGTTGATACTGTTGGATTAGAGATGAGATGTAGGGAGGGGCCTGGTTGGAGAGAGCTTTGTATGCGAGAGTTAGAGTTTTGAACAGGATTCGCTGTGGGACTGGCAGCCAGTGTAGGGATTGGCAGAGAGGCGCAGAACTGGAGGAGCGAGAGGAGAGATGGATGAGGCGAGCAGCAGAGTTCAGGATAGATTGGAGGGGTGCCAGTCTGTTAGTTGGTAAGCCACAAAGAAGGATGTTGCAGTAATCCAGACGGGATATGACCAGGGCGTGCACTAGCATTTTAGTGGTGTCAGGTGAGAGGAAAGGATGGATGCGGGAGATGTTTTTAAGTTTGAGGCGACAGGTGGTGGCCAGGGAGTGAATATGTGGTTTGAAAGAGAGGGCAGAGTCCAGAATGACTCCCAGGCACCGAGCTTGGGGAGTTGCTGTTATTGTGTAATTGTTTACAGAAATAGATGTGTTAGAGAGGGGATGGGAGTTAGAGGGTGGGAAAATTACCAGTTCTGTCTTGTCCATGTTAAGCTTGAGGTAGCGAGATGACATGAATGAAGAAATAGCTGAGAGGCAGTTTGGGAGGCGAGAGAGGAGAGATTGGGGCCTGAGACATATATCTGAGTGTCATCCGCATAGAAGTGGTAATGAAAGCCTAGTGAAGTTATAGGTTTGCCCAGGCCATGGGTGTGGACTGAGAAAAGTAGGGGGCCTAGGACAGAACCTTGTGGCACACCTACAGAAAGGGAACGTGAGGATGAGACTGTGTTAGAATAGAATACACTGAATGATCTATCAGAGAGGTAAGAGGTGAGCCAAGAGAGTGCAAGACCTTGAACCCCAAGAGAGGAGAGAATATCAAGAAGCAGAGAGTGGTCGACAGTATCAAAGGCGAGGATGCAGTAGTGACCAATGCTTTTGGCAGTGAGCAGATCATTGGTGACTTTGGTGAGGGCAGTTTCAGTGGAGTGGTTACGGCGGAATCCTGATTGTAAGGGGTCAAATAAGTTGTTAGTGGATAAGTATTGTGACAGTTCTGAGTGGACATGTTGTTCAAGAAGTTTGGAGGAGAAAGGGAGTAGTGAGATAGGGCGGTAGCTGGAGAGGGCAAAGGGGTCGAGAGAGGGTTTCTTGATTATCGGAGTAATGTTTGTAGGAAGAAGGAAAGGTACCAGTGGAGAGAGAGAGGTTGAATATGGAGGTTTAGGCTGGAGTGAGGGATGGAGACAGTTGAGGTATAAGGTGGGATGAAATAGGATCGAGGGAGCAGGTAGTCAGGTGGGCCCTAGAAATGAGAGAGGTTAGTCCAAGCTCAGTTTTTGGAGTGAAGAAAGTAAGTGAGAAAGGCGGGGGGTTGTTTGAAGTGGTGAGGGATTCTGAGGGGCAAAGCCAAGTCGAATGTTGTCAATTTTTTCTTTGAAGAATGTATAAAATTCTGTTATTTGGGAGGTTGGAGGAGGAGGTGGTGGGCGGAGTAAGGAACTGAAAGTGTTGAAGAGTTGTTTGGGATTCCGGGCTTGTGCAGAAATCGGTGAAGAGAAATAAGCTTGCTTAGCAGATGAAAGGGCCGTCCTGAGTTCCTGAAGGGCTTGTTTGTAGAATAGAAAGTCATGATTGGCTTTGGTTTTCCTCCATTGCCGTTCAGCAGCTCGAGACAGCTGTTTCAATCTGGTTGTGCTTGCATTTAGCCAGGGTTGGGGGTTTTTGGTGCGGGGACGGCTATAGGTGAGGGGGGCGACAAAGTCCAGAGCTGAGGAGAGAGTATTATGGTAGTGTGATGATGCAGCGTCTATGTCCATGAATGAGGTCAAGGTCTGAAGAGGTTGAAGTGAGGCAGAAAAGGACTGAAGATCTAGGTTTCTTAAGTTCCTGCGTTGAGTTGTGGGTTTGTGTGGAGGGGGGTTTGCAGGCATTGGAGAGAGGGTCATAGTCAGCAGATTATGGTCCGAGAGGGGGAGCAAAGAGGACGAGAGGTTTGAAACAGAGCAGAGGTTAGAGAAGAGGAGGTCAATTGTGTGGCCGTCTTTGGGTGGGTGCGGTAGACCATTGCTTGAGGCCGAAAGATGGTTAGTGACAGTAGTCTGGTGGCAGCAGGGTTGCTAGTGTCAACAGATATGTTAAAGTCACCCATGATGATTGCAGGGATGTCTATGGACAGGAAATGAAGAAGCCAGGTAGAAAAGTGGTCGAAGAAAAGAGTAGTAGTTCCAGGAGGGCGGTAGATGACTGCAATTTTCAGGTTACAGGGAGAATATAAACGGACACTGAACTTCAAAAGATGAGAAGGATAGAGATGGTAGGGCAGGAAGTGGGTTAAAAGAGCAGAGTTTGGATAAAAGGATGCCGACACTCCCACCCTGTTTGTTGTTGGATCTGGGGGTGTGGCTGAGATGTAGTCCCCCATGTGAGAGGGCAGCGGGTGAAGCTGTGTCTGATGGGTTCAGCCATGTTTTTGTGAACCCCATGAAGGTAAAAGAGTTAGAGAGAAACAGGTTGTGAATATAGATGAGTTTATTGCGCACTGAGCGTGCATTCCACAGTGTGCAGGTGACAGTGGCGGGAAGGGATGGAGAGTGACTAAGCTGTATCAGATTAGATAGGTTGTGTGTGTATCCCGGTTTAACACGGTTGTAGACTTTTGGCTT
Source organism: Gastrophryne carolinensis (assembly GCA_027917425.1). Lineage (NCBI taxonomy): Eukaryota > Metazoa > Chordata > Amphibia > Anura > Microhylidae > Gastrophryne > Gastrophryne carolinensis. The sequence goes on from CM051239.1 coordinate 72,188,738, forward strand.
TGATGAAAAATTAATAGTTATGGAGGGGGGGGGGGAGAGTGGGCCTGGATTAAGACTGATCTCTACGGTGGCAAGTAAGAGTAAAAGGAGAGAGAAGAGATGGTTGTGGCTTTTGAGGGTGGAGTAATGTGTCTTGTGCTTGGATATAGAGGTGGTGTGTGATTTTGCGAAAGAGAGGAATTCGTGAGCAGAGAGGTAGGGGGAGGAGAGCAGAGAGGGGGAGATATATAGGGACTTACCAGGAGCAGGGGGATACTGTGAGCTTAGGATTCTGAGGGTAGGAGGAAGCAGTGTGATGAGATAAAAGGTGATCATTTTAGTTGATGCTGGGCTATTCAGACAAGCAGAATCAGGTGCAGGTTTCCTCCAGGTTCAATTTGCTGCAGACTTAGGAGTTAGACTTGGAATGGAGTCTGAATTGCAGCCACTGCCACTCTATATGAAGTTTCTAAGTGCAATTGATTAGCTCATGCACAACATTTGGGCCTAAAGGGTGGGGCTAGGTCAGTCCTAAAAGTTTGGTCAGGGAGGGCACACAAGGTAATAAAACTTCAAATGGAATGTTGCTAGATGCTATGGTTCAGTGAACACACAAGGGGCAATATTGGTCAGTTTAAATGTAGGAGATAGTAACAGATGATAGTATCACAAATATATATATGGGCAGGGGAACCAGATGGGGCATTCAAAATAATTACATAACTCTAAATAAGGCATATGCACAATTTAGATGACAAGGGAAAAATCAAGTTTTAAATAGTGAATCTGATGAGAGAATGGCAGCAGGTATTACACAGGCAGGAAAGGGTTAAAAGTTGCTGGTGAGATCAAAATGTGTACCAGGATGAGAGAATGGCAGCAGGTATTACACAGGCAGGAAAGGGTTAAAAGTTGCTGGTGAGATCAAAATGCGTACCTGTGAATGAGAGAGGAGACATATCAGAATGCAGGTGGTGGTGATATGGAGGAAGAGTGATGTGGTTCTGGGTCCATAGCGTGAATTCAGGTTAAAGTCGCTGCAGACTTAGGAGTCAGACTTGGAATGGAGTCTGAATTGCAGCCACTGCCACTCTATATGAAGTTTCTATGGAATATGAATGAATACAGATGCTGTTCTGAGTAGTGGGTTACAGTGAGTTACACAGAGAGATATCTGTCCGTTACCTTAAAGCGGTCCTTCACCCTGAATAAGAGTCTATCTTATATGTTTCCCACACCCTGTACATACAGATTGCTCACATTAAAAATCATCCTTACTGCATGTTACGAGCCTTTAAACATCCAAGATGGCTCATGGAACATCAGGCAGCCTGTAAACAGGAAGTGCCTTCTGACTGTGCTGCTCTGCATTCTGGGATTGCTGATTTGCTCTGTCTGAGCAAAGCACAGCTATAGCCTGCCCCCCTGTTCTTTATCCCACTCTCCTCAGTAAGTGTGATGCTTCTGAGTCAAGATGGCGGCGCCCGTATCCTAAAGTCCTGAACAAAGGTTCAGCCTGGTAGGGGAAAGAATAATAAGTGTCTAAAAACTTATATTAATTTTAGATGCTTGGGAACCATTTTATAAGGGTTTGGGATTTTCAATAAATCATGGTGATGGTCCAGTTTAGGAAGCAGTTGAAGAGTGGTGATGAAGAGCTCCCACAAGGGGTATGTCAAGAGCTTACAGATGGGTTTGGACACCTCTAGCACGCTGCCGTGCGACCCCTATTCAGAGAAGTGACAAAAGCCTGGCCCAGGGTTACCCACTTTTATGCCTCAGGACCCTTTCACTCCCACCCTTCTGTTGGATGGATTGTCACATCCCACTGTTGTGTAGGCTGCTTTAGCCCCTAAAACCCTTTAGAGGTTATAACTTTGAGCAGGGGGGTCGTATGGCTTTGGATACGGCACCAAAAATTGGGCTACATGCCGGGCATCCGATGTGTCCAAAAATGGAGTCCCTAAATGTGTCAGAATATTAGATCTCCATTTCTCTAGATTTCCCTTGTCGCAGGGCCCAGAGAAACCTACCTCGTACGTGCGGTTTTGTGAGCCGGTTCTGGTTTTGTACCTGGCTCGGTGCTGTGAAACATGGTGGCCCAGCTATGGTCCAATTTGTGTTGGTGCCGCTGGTCTGTGGCTCTCATTTTTGATGTGACAGGTTCACAGCCAGGGGTCATACTGTCTTCAGCCCAATTGGAGCCTTCCCAGGCTCGAGGTGTGAGAGAATCAGCAGGGAGTCTGTGAACTGTGCTGCTCAACTCATAAATGCTAATTCTCCTTCCTGCGGAGATTGGGTCCTGTGCATATTTATGACTAGGAAGCTTTAACAGGGGGAAATAAAGGGGAACTCCATACTTGTATCTGTGGGTTTTTCACATTTAAACTGGATCGTTCCTTCACAGTAACTGATCTGATAAGCCCATGGCCCATGTGTGGGTTGTGGCATCCCTGGCCTCCCCAGTAGCTGAGCATGACATCTAACTGCATAGCTGGCACAAGCATACACAGCTGGAGGAGATTGTTTGTTTGGTAGGACACCCTGCCACTCCATTTGATTTTTCTAAAGCCTGAGAGCCTGCACATCATTGGAGCCAGGTAAGAAAATCTGCAGTCCCAGGAATTTCACACAGTGGGGCATCTTAAATTGGGATGTTTCAGTAACAGACAAAACCTGGGTTAGTGCAGAAACTTAGATTTTGGTCCAAAAGGTGTCTTCATACTGATGTGTTTTATTTTTCTCTTAAACCAGACCTTCACCCTGAATAAGAGCATAATATGTTTCCACCACCCTGTACATACAGATTGTCCACATTAAAAAATCATCCTACCTGCATTTTCTGAGCCTTTATACATCCAAGATGGCTGCCCATGGAGTCTCAGGCTGCCTGCAAACAGGAAGTGTCTTGACTGACTGTGCTGCTCTGCATTCTGGGATTGCTGACCTTTTCCTGACCCCAGCTCTGCTCTGTCTGTGCAAAGCACAGCTATAACCCCGCCCCCTGCACTTTTGACCTTTCTCCCCAGAATGTGATGCTACTGAACCAAGATGGTGGCACCGGTATCTGAGTTCTGAACAGAGTTGCAGGCCAGTGAAGGAAAGAATAAAATGTAAGTTATTAAAAATGGTAAATACATGAATATTCTAAGTATACAGCACGTCCTGTTCCAGAATAATCCTTACTCATTGGTAATACATCCTCTAGATGGTGCTGGACTGCAGAGACCGAAGAGTGGCTCCTCCCGGCCCCATATATACCAGGGACCTACCACAAATTCCCCAGTTCTTCTCTGCAGTCTGGGCTGCTATGACTAGAAGATGGCTCTTTCTACTCGCAGGTGAGCGGGGCTTATTAGCCTGCGGCCCTGTAAGATTATTCCCACCCGTTCCTTTTCACTGCCTCCCAGCTTAGGCAGCGCTGGTCGGGTGATGGCAGGCAGCACCGCTGTCAGGTGCTAAGGAGCGATGCTCCTACCGCATTCCCCCACCAAAAGGGAGGCGGTACAGGCCCATGGTGAGCCTTATGGGATGTCCCTCCCGCAGCCGTTTGCCCTTCGCCCCCTGTCCCCTCAGTTAGGCTCCTCTTAGGCCGACCGCGGTTTCCCCTTCGCTCTCCCTGGGTAGATCTGGGTAGACGCTTTGCCTTGGTGCACTGGGTTTGATTGTCGCTGCCGTGCGCTTGTACTTTGCTCCGCAGACGGCGGCGACATGCGCCGTCATTGGCTGGCCTTGACACGTGGGCTTCGGGGGGGCGGGCCTTGCGGATGACGTTTTCCGCATCACTTCTCCGCGGCCCGCTCCTCGAGGTATATGCGGGCGCCATTTTGGAGCTCCTGTGCTGCGTGTCTCCCTATCGCGGTCCGTAAGTGCCCCTGCAGGCTGGCTTTTCTTTGTATTTCATTGTATTATGCTTACGGGTTCTTTGCTTTATGTCTTACAGGCGGGTCAAACTTTTTTTGTGGTTTCTCCCGGTCCTATCCCCTCTATTTAGTGTTAACTCCTTATTGGAGGGCTATTGTATTTGTATATCTCCCACTTCCCTAGCGGGCTATTGGGGCATCCCGGATAGCCTTATTGGCGTCAATCCTAATTGGCCTACTGTGCCACAATAATCCCCATATGGAGGCTTCTCAGGATAATGTGCTTGGGGTTCCTTCGGGACAAGCCCGGCTGTGTATGGCGTGTGGGGTATCCCCTATAAGTGACGATGTCAGGGTGTATGTACCCTGCGCCCAGCAGACGCTTGCGCTGCAGCCTGGGTTACCTGTGGCTGGGCCTGCCCCCCTCTGGCTTCGCCTACCCCCCCACGCTTACATCTGACTCCTAGTGAGGTGCATACCAGTGGGGAGTCTCAACCTGATTTGGCTGCACGGGTGGCCAGCATTGAGACATTGCTGGGTCTGGCCCGCGTAAGGCTTCTGCTAAGCGGCGGCATTTATCACCTGGTGTTACTCTTTTTCCTATGGAGGCTGAGGAGTTTTTTGACGTTACCTGTTATACCCCCCTGGAAGAGGGGGAATTATATTCTAAGTATGCAGCACATCCTGCTCCAGATAATGATTCATAACAGATGGGATTACCTCCGCCAGAGGGTGCTTGACTGCAGAGATGGCAAAAGAGAGAGATGGAAACAGAGAGGCCCCTCCCGGTCCATATATACCCGGGACCTCCCACTAATTCCCCAGTTTCTTCTCTGCAGTCGGCTGCGAAGGTCAGAAGATGGCTTCTCTTATCGCGGCCCTGTAGGACTATTCCCACCCATTCCACTTTTTACTTATGCCTCCCAGCTTTGGCTGCGCTGGTCGGGTGATGGTAGGCAGCACCTATCACAGGTGCTATTCCTTGCGGAGCCTGGCTCCGACCGCAGTCCCCCACCAAAGGGTAGGCGGTGCAGGTTATGGTGAACCTGAATTGGGATGCCCCGTCCGCTATTCCCCTTCCTTGCCCAGGTCATCGGTGGGTCTTTTATTGACATCCACTCTCCCCCCTCTCTCGTTATCCCGTTCGGGGGGGGGGGGGGTGTATGTACACTTATTGTCTTTGTGCGTGTGTTTGCACTTCATATGCTCGGGGTCCCAAGGCTCCGCACTCTGTCTTTCACCAAGTTCATTTGAATTTGCCTCCACTGACACGCGCGCCTTCTGGCGTCTGCGGTCAGTGGCGGCATCATCATCGAGAATCCCTGCACGCCCATTGGCTGTTACTTCTGTCCTGTCTCTGCGCTTCTCAGAGGGGGCGTGGCTTGCTCTGATGGCGCGTTCCGCGTCAGACCCTCCTGCGGCCCGCCCCTTGAGGTTCCTCCAGCGCCATTTTGGTCTTCTTAGAGGTCTTTTTAGAGGTTTCTCCCAGTCCTGTCCCCTCTATTAGTTTTAATAACTTTATTAGAGGCCTACACTGTTTAATCCTCCCACTTCCCTGGCGGACATTTGGGGCATCCCGGGTTGCTTATACGGCGTAATTCTTATTGGCCAGTTGTGCCACCTTAATTGCCATATGGAGGCTTCACAGGATATTGTGCTCGGGGTCCCCTTGGGACAAGCCCGGCTGTGTGTAGTGTGTGGGGCATCCCCTGTGAGCGATTATGTGCGGGTCTGTGTACCCTGCGCCCAGCAGGCGCTTGCGCTGCATTCTGGGCTATCTGTTACTGGGCCTCACCCACTCCCCCTCGCTTGATTTTATTCCAATCTCTTCACAGTACCCAAAAGGGATGGTTCCATCAGACCCATCCTGGACTTAAAGCTCCTCAACAAGTTCATCAGGACCAGACACTTTCGCATGGAGACTCTGCGCTCCACGATCAGCTCTTTGCGCCCGGGGGACTTCATGACCTCCATAGACATCAAGGATGCTTACCTTCACGTACCAGTCTTCCCAGGGCATCAGAGATTCCTCAGGTTCGCATTAGAGGACCAGCACTACCAATTTGTAGCACTGCCCTTCGGTCTCACCTCGGCCCCCAGAGTTTTCACCAAGGTGCTGGCAGGTGTTATGGCTCTCCTCGGAGCTCGAGGCATTCGCATTCTTCCTTATCTGGACGACCTCCTCATCACTTCTCATTCTTTCCAGCAGGCAGAATTGGATACCCAGCAGGTGGTAACTGCTCTGGAAACATTCGGGTGATCATTCACCCCAAATCCTCCCAGTCTCCATCTCTGGTGACCTCCTTCCTGGGCATGAATCTGGATGTTCAGGCCAGGATTTTTCTTCCTCGGCAGAAGGTGGATTCTCTTCAAGCTCTGGTTTATTCCCTTCTGTCTTGCCCTCGCCCTTCCATCCGGCAAGGGATGCAGCTTGTGGGACAAATGGTGTCCTGCTTCGAGGCAGTTCCTTATGCTCAGTTCCACATGAGACCTCTGCAGCTCCATCTCCTATCAGTCTGGGACAAGAGTCCCCTGTCTCTGGATCAGGCCTTTGTTCTGTCTCCTCTGGCCCGGCGGTCCCTCTTGTGGTGGCTGGACTCAAGGAACCTGTTGGGGGGCAGATCCTTTCTGGCCCCCTGTTGGGAGACGGTTACCACGGATGCCATTCTGTCAGGTTTGGGGGGGCTTCTGGAGAACCCTTCAATTCCAGGGGCTGTGGGGCCCTCTGGAGGCCCATGCCCCCATCAACGTCCTGGAACTGAGGGCGGTTCGGTTGGTACTGGCCCAGTTGACTCCTCACCTTCAGGGCCGGCCGGTCCAAGTTCGCACAGACAACCAGACGGCGGTTGCCTACATCAATCATCAGGGAGGGACTCGGAGCAAGAGTGCCCTCAAGGAGGTGTCCATGATTCTGTCCTGGGCAGAGGACAATGTTTCTTGCATCTCAGCAGTGTACATTCCGGGGGTGGAGAATCTGGAGGCGGACTCTCTGAGCAGGGGGATGTCTCGCCTGGGGGAATGGTCTCTCAGCAGCGAGGTCTTCCTGTCCTTATGTCACCCCCCGCTGGGGGATACCGGAGGTGGATCTGTTTTGCGTCCCACCACAATCACAAGCTCCCAGTCTTTGTCTCTCTGTCCCAGGATCCCCTGGCCCTTGCGGTGGATGCTTTGACTCTATCCTGGCAGGGGTTCCATCTCCTGTATCTGTTTCCTCCGTTCCCTCTGTTGGGCAGGGTTCTGCGCAAGCTGGCTCAGGAAAGGGTACCAGCAATCCTGGTGGCGCCCCGGTGGCCAAGACAGGTGTGGTTCGTAGATATCGTTCAGCTGGCAGTAGATCAGTACGCTCTGCCCCTGGTACCAGACCTTCTCACTCAAGGGCGGCTGTGCCATCCCAATTTACAAACGTTGGCTTTGACGGCCTGGCTGCTGAAACCTCCATCTTAAGGGATGAGGGGCTTTCTGATTCTGTGGTTAACACTTTACTTAGGGCTGGGAAGAAATCCTCTTCTACCATTTACTATAGGATCTGGTGGGCCTACATTGACTGGTGTGAGTCTAGGGTCCTTCCATGTTGGGTGTTTTCCATTCCTAGGGTTCTGCAGTTCCTTCAGCATGGTTTGGATCTGGGACTTCAGCTCAGCACGCTCAAGGGTCACGTTTCTGCCTTGGCTGTTTTCTTCCAGAGATCTTTCGCTCAACATCCTCTCAAGACCTTTTTCCAGGGGCTTGCTCACGTGCTTCCCCCTCGCAAACCTCTGTTGCCAGTTTGGTACTTGAATTTGGTTTTGTCTGCCCTTCAGGGCCCTCCATTTGAGCCTGTGCATGAGGCTGCTCTGTCTATTCTTGCTCTTAAGGTTGCCTTTTTGGTGGCTATCACCTCGGTCAGGCGTGTTTCGGATTTGGCGGCTCTTTCTATTCAGGCCCCTACTTTGAGAGACACCAGGACAAGGTGGTTTTCAGATTTAAACCTGACTTCTTACCTAAGGTGGTCTCTGCCTTCCAACTCAATCAGGACATTGTGTTTCCTTTCTTGTGCCATAATCCTGGTAATTCCAAGGAGAGGGCCTTACATTTCCTGGATGTGGTCACTTGGTTCTACTTGGTGGCTACTGCACCTTTTAGAAAGACTGATGCCTTGTTTGTGGTTCCTTCGGGTCCCAAGAAGGGCCTGGCCCCTGCTAAGTCTACTATTAGCAAATGGATACGTCAGGCTATCTTTAGGGCCTATTCTGCTAGGGGAAAGAATCCTCTTTTCCGTGTTACTGCTCATTCTACCTGCGCTGTTGGGACCTCCTGGGCCTTCCAGCACCAGGCTTCTGTTGAACAAGTTTGTAAGGCTGCTACTTGGTCTTCTGTTCATACCTTTTCCAAGTTTTACAAGGTTGATCTGGCCTCAGCGGATGCTGTTTTTGGCCGCAAAGTTCTGCAGGCGGCAGTGGTTTGAACTGCGCATTGTTGCTTTTTGGGATCCCACCCTAGTTACGGACACTGCTATTGGATGTCCCATCTGTTATGAATCATTATCTGGAGCAGGACGGGCTGTATACTTAGAATAATACAATTCTGTGATTACTCACCTTGTAGAATTGGTATTATAAGTATGCAGCACGTCCTGCTCCACCCCACCCTGTTTGCATTATCTTGGATTCTCTGTATGGTGATTGTTATCCTTGTTAAGGTTGTTAATTTCATTGGCTTCTCCTGGTTCTCCTTACTGCTTTTCTATACTGGGGAATTTTTGGGAGGTCCCGGGTATATATGGACCGGGAGGGGCCTCTTTTTGCCATCTCTGCAGTCAAGCGCCCTCTGGCACAGTACTTCATATTGCAATGCTAGGTGCCAGGGAGTAATGACACTGGCAGGGAGACAACAACTACATCACCAATCTGTAACGGGGCAGCGCTGAGCATGGCAACACAGAAGCAACTAACTGCAGGGCTGTCAGGGCAGGGGTCCAGAAATCTGGCACCAAGGTCCGCATTCGGACCCCGGTCCGCCAGTTGAGTACCGCTGATCTAGGGTGTATGGTGCCGATTCTGTGTCTGACCCATGGGCTTCAGATGATTCGGACAGGCTTTTGGCTCACATTTTTTAAGTACTCTGTATCTCTCCTCCTGCCATGGCTCCGCGGCAGCAGGGGGAGCTGTTTCATACTGTTAAACCACGCTTGGAGTTTCCTGAACAAACTCACTTTAATAATCTGGTGCTCAAAGAGTGGGAACGGCCTAGCCGGCTTCCCGGGGTACCAAAGAGTTAGGATAAGAGGTATCCCTTTCCCGCTGAGATGGTTAAACGTTGGTCATGTCCTCCCGAGGTGGATGCACCAGTTCTGGGGTTGTCCAACACATCCGTCATGCATTCCCCTGACTCTACTACCCTGAGGGATGGGGGAGGACAGGCGCATAGATCAGCTGGCTTGCCATGCCTTTGCCTGTGTGGGGACCGCATTGTGTCCGGTCTGTGCCTCTGCCATTACGGCTGTTGCTATTAAAAGCCTGCTCAGGAGTCTCTTAGATGGGCCCCCTGATGATGCTGGTAGTGAAGAGTATAGAGCTCTTCTGCGTTGTGAGAAATTTGTTGCATATATTCTCTCTGCCTTGGATGATACCATTAGAATGTCTGGCAAGGCTTCTGCCTTGTTGGTGGCGATACGCCGCTCGGTCTGGCTGCGCCAGTGGGCAGCTGACAACGCTGCTAAGAAGGCTCTCACTGGTTTTCCCTTCAAGGGGCTGCGCCTCTTTGGTGAACGTTTGCCTCCTTTAGCAAACAAGTCCAAATTACCTCAGCGTAGAAGGCAGCCCCGGTCCTTTCGGGGTTCAGGTGCCTTTCTTCCCTCCTTCCGGGGTTCCAGAATTGGACGGGGAGCTTCCTTAGCTGGAGCCCGCAGAGATTTTTGGGGCAGAGGACGTGGCCACCCTGGTCCCTCCTGGGGTCCCAAGCCTAAGTCCCCCCCCCCCCCCCCCCCTGTCTCAGACCAGTGGATTCAGGAGGTAGTGTCCTCCGATTACAAGATAGTTTGCAGCCTGGCTGCCCCCAAGATTAATCAAAACCCGGATGGCTCAAAACCCCCTGTCAGCTCAGGGTCTGTCCCTTGCTGTCCAAGGTCTTCTGGAATTGGGAGTCATCTGCCAGGTGCCCTTGTGGGAAAGGCTACTATTCCAGTCTTTTCACTGTTCCCAAAAAAGGCGGGTCCATCAGACCCATCCTGGATTTAAAGCGCCTCAACAAATTTGTCAGATTCAGACACTTTCGCATGGAGACTCGCTCCGCTGTGAATTCTCTACGCCCAGGGGACTTCATGACCTCTGTAGACATCAAGGATACTTACCTTCACATACCAATCTATTCTTAGTATACAGTACGTCCTGCTCCAGATAGATTACTTACACTTGGGTTATCCTCCGCCAGATGGCGCTGCACTGCAGAGACATGTAAAACAGGCTCCTCCCGGCCCCTCAAATACCCGGGGACCTCCCACAAATCCCCAGATTTCTCTGCAGTGCCTACTGCGAAGACATGAAATATCACTCTCTCGCAGGTGAGCGGGGCTATTAGTCTGCGGCCCTGTTGGACTATTCCCACCCGTCCTTCGTGTGATGTGCCTCCCAGCCTGGGTTGCGCTGGTCGGGTGAAGGTAGGCGGCACCGTGTGTGCTTATGGAGCGCTGCTCCACCGCAGTCCCCCCACCAAAGGATAGGCGGTATAGGCTGATGGTGAGCCTTCATGGGATGCCCCTCCCGCATTATTGCCACATGCCCCGTGTAGCGGTGGGTTATGTACAAAGGGCCACCATCCTCCCTCATTCTCCCCATAGCCTTCGGGGGGGAAAGAAGGGGGGGTGTGGGTCAGTGTGTATAGCGATTACGTGTATGACTAGATATGTGGTGTCAACCGCCGCGCTGACTTGTCTGATTTTACTATTACATGGCCGCCGCCGCTGCGCGTCTTACCTCATTTGGATGTCCGCGCCGGACGGCGGCGTTACCTCAGATGCTGCGGGGCGGGGGCCTGGCCTGGCACGCTCCGCGTCAAGGCCCGCTCTGGCCCGCCCTTCGAGGTTCGCTCGGCGCCATTTTGCTGTATAGTCGCGCGCGTGTAACTGTCCCCCCTTCCGCGGTCTGTAAGTGCCCTCGCGGGCGACCTTTATGCTCATTGATTACGGTGCATAGTTCTGACGCCCCTTCTTCTCATTGTGTCTTTCATACGGGTGAATCCAGTGGCTTCTCCCGGCCCGGTGTAATTCATAGTTGGGCCTAGTATAATTACTCCCACTTCCCTAGCGGGTCATTGGGGCATCCAGGGTAGCTTACAGCGTCAATCCCTACTGGCCTATTGTGCCTATTAATCACCTTATGGAGGCATCCCAGGATAATGTGACCGGGGTTCCTTCGGGACAAGCCCGGCTGTGTGTAGCTTGTGGGGTCTCACCTATCAGCGGTGACAACGCACGGGTCTGTGTTCCTTGCGCACAGCAGGCGCTAATGTTGCAACCCGCCCCTCCTGTGGCTGGGCCTGCACCTCGTCTCACTTCACCTACTCCCCCAAGCTTGAGTCTCACCCCCAATACAAGCGGGGATTCTCATCCTGATGTGTCTGCTAGACTGGCCAGTGTTGAAAAATTGATTGCTAATACCTTAGCGCGTAAGGCCACCGCTAAAAAGCTTCACTTATCCCCTGATGCCACTCTTTTCCCTACGGAGTCTGACGAGTTGTTGCATCTATATGGCTATACCCCCTCGGACGAAGGGGAGCTGTTCTCTGACTCAGGGTCATCTGGCGAGAGACCCAGGGGTCATGACGATTCTGGCTCTGACCCCTGGACCCCGGATGATAACTGACAGACTGCTGGTTCAGATTTTTGAGGTTTTGTCCATCTCTCCCCCTGTTGCGGCTCCCAGGCAAAGGGGTGAGCTTTTCCATACTGCTAAGGCTCGTTTGGAATTTCCTGAGCAAACCCATTTCAATAACCTCGTGCTTAAGGAGTGGGAACATCCCAGTAGACTTCCCGGGATACCTAAGAGTTGGGACAGAAAGTATCCCTTTCCTGCTGATATGGTCAAGTGCTGGTCATCGCCCCCCGAGGTCGATGCTCCTATTCTAGGGCTGTCTAACACCTCTATTATGCACTCCCCTGACACTACTATGCTGCGGGATTCTGAGGACCGGCGCATTGACCAATTGGCATGCCATGCCTTTGCATTTGTGGGGGCGGCACTGCGCCCGGTTTGCGCCTTGGCCATTACGTCTGTGGCGCTCAGGGCCCTGATCAGAAGTGTACTTGAAGGCCCTGATGAATTGCCACCTGATACGGTTAATGCACTGTCTAACTGTGATGTGTTTGTAAAATTTATCCTATCTGCCTCGGATGATGCCATTAGGATGTGTGCCAGATCTTCTGCCTTGGCGGTAGCTATACGCCGAGCGGTTTGGCTGCGCCAGTGGGCTGCTGACAATGCTGCAAAGAAGGCCCTTACTGGGCTTCCATTTAAGGGGCTACGCCTGTTTGGGGACCGCCTAGACCTCTTTGCTAAAGGAGGTAAGTTACCCCAGCGCAGGCGGCAGTCTCGGCCCTTTCGGGGCCAGGGCCCTCTTTCACTCCCCTACCGAGGTGGCAGGGAAAAGGGGTGTCCTTCGCGGGGGCTCGTGCAGATTCCTGGCATAGGAGCAGGGGACGACGTCCTGGCTCCTCCTGGGGGTCTAAGCCCAAATCCTCTCCCTTGAAGGGGCAGTTGTGGCCTAGAGGTAAGGGAGCAGACTTGTGACCGGAGGGTGACCGGTTCGAATCCCGGTCCTGGGACATGACCTAACCCCCCAACTGCTCCCCGGGCGTAATTAGGGCAGCCAACCGCTCCGGGCATGTGTACACTCACTGCACGGATGGGTTAAATGCGGAGGACGAATTCCTATGTGTGCGCAAGCATACAATGGCCATCTATGCATTAAAAATTAAAATAAAAAAAAGCATAATGGGGCGCCCTCGCCGTCAGGGTGGGGGGACGGCTACAGCACTTTGCGCACGTCTGGAGGCGCCACGTCTCAGTGGATTCAGGAGATAGGATTCAGGATATAGTGTCCTCTGGTTACAAGAGAGTTTGCTGTGCGACCCCCCACAAGACATACATCAGGTCCCGGATCCCACAGGACCCTGTCTCAGCTCAGGTCTTGATGCAGGCCGTGCAAGGACTGGGGGTCATTTGCAGGGTCCCCTTATTCCAACCTTTTCAAAAAAGATGGGTCAGTCAGGCCCATTCTGGATTTAAAGATCCTCAACAAGTTTGAAGTTTGTCAAGAACAGGCGTTTTCGCATGGAAACTCGGCCATCGGCTCTGCGCCCAGGGGATTTCATGACGTCTGTGGACATCAAAGATGCTTACCTTCACATCCCTGTGTTCCCAGGACACCAAAGGTTTCTCAGATTCGCGTTGGAAGATCAACATTACCATTTTGTGGCCTTGCTATTTGGCCTCACTTCAGCTCCCAGAGTGTTCACCAAGGTGCTGGCGGGGGTGATGTCTCTGGTAAGGTCAAGGGGCATACGCGTGCTGCCCTACCTGGACGACATACTCATCACCTTTCGGTCTCTACAGCAGGCAGATATGGACACTCAGCTGGTGGTGTCCACCTTGGAATCCTTCGGCTGGGTGATCAATCACCCCAAGTCCTCTCTGTCCCCTTCTTCGGTGACCCCATTCCTGGGAATGATTCTGGATACGGTTCAGTCAAGGATATTCCTTCCTCAACAGAAGGTGGAAGCTCTAACTGCGTAGGTGAGGTTCCTGCTCTCGTGTCCCCAGCCCTCCCTCAGGCAGGGAATGCAGCTGGTGGGCCTGATGGTGGCGTGCTTCGAGTTGGTGCCCTTTGCTCAGTTCCATTTGTGGCCTCTGCAACTTCACCTTCTGTCAGTATGGGACAAGGACCCAACGTCCTTGGACGGGGTCTGTGTGCTCCCGCCTTGGTCAGACGGTCCCTTTCGTGGTGGCTGGACCACAGGAACTTGCTGGGGGCAGGTCCTTTCTGGCCCCCTCCTGGGAGACGGTCACCACGGATGCCAGTCTGTCAGGTTGGGGGGGGATTCTGGAAGTCCCTGCGGTTCCAGGGGAGGTGGGGCCCTCAGGAGGCCCACTTACCCATCAACATTCTGGAACTACGGGCAATCAGGTTGGTACTGGAGCAGTTGACCAATCACCTGAAGGGTCTGTCTGTGCAGGTGCGCTCAGACAACAGGACGGCGGTTGCCTACATCAACCATCAGGGAGGGACCCGGAGCAGGGGGGCCCTCCAGGAGGTGTCGCGGATTCTTCGGAGGCCAATGTTCAATGCATTTCGGCTGTGTACATCCCGGGGGCAGAGAATCTACTGGCAGACTCTCTGAGCAGGGGGACCTCTCGTCAGGGAGAGTGGTCCCTCTGCAACAGGGTATTCCAGTCCCTGTGTCACCGTTGGGGTCTACCGGATGTGGATCTGTTCACATCCGTCACAATCACAAGCTCCCGGCCTTTGTCTCCCTGTCTCAGGATCCTCTGGCCTTGGCCACAGATGCTCTGTCCATGTCATGGCAGGAATTTCGGCTCCTGTATGTCTTTCCTCCATTCCCCCTGCTGGGCAAGGTTCTGCGCAAGATTGCTCTGGAAGGGGTGCCAGTGATTCTGGTGGCCACGAAGAGTGTGGTTCGCAGACTTGGTGCCAGGAGTGCCAGATCTGCTCACTCAGGGCCCCTTACGCCATCCCAATTTACAAACTCTGGCTTTGACGGCCTGGCTGCTGAAACCTCCATCTTGATGGAGAAAGGCTTGTCTGCCTCGGTGGTTGAGACCATGGTGCAGGCTAGGAAGAAAACTTCTTCCATCTATTATAGGGTATGGCGTACCTACATTGAATGGTGTGAGTCTAGGTCTCTTCTCTGTAGGGTGTTCTCAGTCCCCAGGGTTCTGGAGTTGTTACAGCATGGGTTGGAGCAGGGTGTTTCGCTCCCTGTGCCACTGCTGGGGTCAGCCAGATGTGGATCTGTTTGCGTCCCGTCAAACTTCTATGTTTCTATGTCCCAAGTGTAAGTAATCTATCTGGAGCAGGACGTACTGTATACTAAGAATAATACAATTCTTTGAAATACTCACCTGTAGGATTGGTATTATAAGTATACAGTACGTCCTGCTCCACCCCACCCTGTTTTTTTGCATTATTCTGGATCCCCTGTATGGTGATTGTTATCATTGCTATAGTTACCAGTTTTGGTGGTTGAATTCTCCCGGCTTCTTGTTCACTGCTTTTCAATGCTGGGGATTTGTGGGAGGTCCCCGGGTATTTGAGGGGCTGGGAGGAGCCTGTTTTACATGTCTCTGCAGTGCAGCGCCATCTGGCGGAGGATAACCCAAGTGTAAGTAATCTATCTGGAGCAGGACATACTGTATACTTATAATACCAATTCTACAGGTGAGTATTCCACAGAATTGTATTTTCCAGGTCATCAGAGATTCTTCAGGTTTGCTGTGGAGGATCAGCACTACCAATTTGTGGCCTTGCCCTTCGGTCTCACCTCGGCTCCCAGGGTATTCACCAAAGTGCTGGCAGGAGTGATGGCTCTGCTGAGATCTCAGAGCATCCGCATTCTTCCCTACTTGGACGACATGCTTATCACTTCTCAGTCCTTCCAACAGGCAGAGCTGGATACCCAGCGGGTGGTGTCCACACTGAAGTCATTCGGCTGGGTGTTCAACCAACCCAAATCTTCCCTGTCTCCTTCCATGGTGAAGTCCTTTCTGGGCATGATTCTGGATTCATCTCGGGTCAAAATCTTTCTTCCTCAGCAGAAGGTGGAGAGTCTTCAAGAGCAAGCACAGCTCCTTCTGTCTTGTCCTTATCCGTCCATCAGGCAGGGAATACAGCTGGTGGGCCTGATGGTGTCCTGCTTCGAGGCGGTTCCATATACTCAATTTCACATGAGACCTCTTCAGATTCACCTCTTGTCAGTATGGGATTGGGACCCTGTGTCCTTGGATCAGGTGTTTGTTCTGTCCCCTCTGGCCAGGCGGTCTCTATCGTGGTGGTTGGACTCAAGGAACCTGCTGGGGGGCAGATCCTTTCTGGCCCCTTTGCTGGGAGACTATCAACATTCTGGAGTTGAGGGTGATCAGGTTGGTTCTCGCCCACTTAACCCCACACCTTCGGGGTCGGGCTGTTCAGGTCCGCTCGGACAACCAGACGGCGGTCGCCTACATCAATCATCGGAGGGACCCGGAGCAGGAGGGCCCTCAGGGAAGTGTCTATGATTCTGTCCTGGGCGGAGGAGAATGTTCCCTGCATCTCGGCTGTGTGCATTCCCGGGGTGGAGAATCTGGAGGCAGACTCTGAGCAGGGGGACCTCTCGTCTGAGAATGGTCCCTCAGCAGCAGGGTGTTT
The DNA here is from genome assembly GCA_027917425.1 of Gastrophryne carolinensis. Lineage (NCBI taxonomy): Eukaryota > Metazoa > Chordata > Amphibia > Anura > Microhylidae > Gastrophryne > Gastrophryne carolinensis. The sequence continues at coordinate 72,204,976 of CM051239.1, forward strand.
CGCTCCCTGTGCCACTGCTGGGGTCAGCCAGATGTGGATCTGTTTGCGTCCCGTCACAATCACAAGCTTCCAGTCTTTGTCTCTCTGTCACAGGACCCTCTGGCCTTGACCACGGATGCTCTAGCAATGTCTTGGAAGAGCTTTCTACTTCTCTATGCGTTTCCTCCTTTCCCTCTGCTGGGCAGGGTGTTGCACAAGATTGCTCAGGAAAAGGTGCCAGCCATACTGTTGGCCAAGAAGAGTGTGGTTCGCAGACATCGTGCAGCTGGCAGTAGATCAGTACGCCCTGGCCCGGGTTCCAGATCTGCTCACTCAGGGGCACCTACGCCAATTTACAAACACTGGCTTTGACGGCCTGGCTGCTGAAACCTCCATCTTGATGGAAAAGGGGCTGGCTTCCTCGGTTGTTAATACCATGATCAGGGCTAGGAAAAGGTCCTCTTCTTCCATCTACTATAGGGTTTGGCATACTTACATTCACTGGTGCGAGTCTAAGTCGCTTCTCTGTCGTGTGTTTTCTATTCCTAGGATTCTGGAGTTTCTGCAACATGGTTTGGATCTGGGTCTTCAGCTCAGTACTTTGAAAGGTCATGTTTCTGCCTTGGTCATTTTCTTCCAAAGATCTTTTGCTCGGCATCCCCTGGTCAAGACCTTCTTCCAGGGGGTTACTCACGTGCGTCCCCCGTGTAAGCCTATGTTACCAGTCTGGGACTTGAACTTGGTCTTATCTGCCTTGCAGGGGTCTCCCTTCGAGCCCTTGCAGGGGGCCCCTTTGTCCATTCTTACGCTTAAGGTAGTCTTTTTGGTGGCTATTACTTCTGTTAGGCCTGTTTCTGAATTGGCGGCGCTTTCCATCAAGCCCCCTTACTTTGAGAGACACCAGGACAAGGTGGTGTTTCGTTTTCAGCCAGATTTTCTTCCTAAGGTTGTTTCTGCTTTTCATCTCAATCAGGACATTGTTTTGCCTTCTCTCTGTCCTAATCCTCTAAGGAGAGGGTTTTACACTCTTTGGATGCGGTCAGGACTCTGAAGTTCTATTTGGTGGCTACTGTATCCTTCAGGAAGACTGATGCTCTTTTTGTGCTTCCGTCTGGACCTAAGAAGGGTCTGGCTCCAGCTAAGTCCACTATCAGCAAGTGGATCCGTCAGGCTGTGACCTACTCTGCTAAGGGGAAGGAGCCTCCCTTCCGCCTTACTGCTCATTCTACTTGTGCTATTGGTGCCTCTTGGGCTTTTCAGCACCAAGCTTCAGTTGAACAAGTTTGCAAGGCTGCCACTTGGTCTTCTGTTCATACCTTTTCTAAGTTTTACAAGGTGGATGCTAGGGCCTCAGCTGATGCTGCTTTTGGTTGCAAAGTTCTGCAGGCGGCAGTGGTTTAAACTGTCTGCTGTTGCTTTTGGGTATCCCACCCTACCTTACGGACATTGCTATTAGATGTCCCATGAGTAAGGATTATTCTGGAACAGGACGTGCTGTATACTTAGAATAATACAAATCTGTGATTACTCACCTGTAGAATTGGTATTATACGTATACAGCACGTCCTGTTCCACCCCACCCTTATCATTATTTTTAGTTACCTCTTTATGGTGATTGTTCTTATGTTCAATATTGATTAAAGGGATATTGATTAAAGGGTTATAGTTCTCCCGGCTTCATTTTTACTGCTTTTCATTACTGGGGAATTTGTGGGAGGTCCCTGGTATATATGGGGCCGGGAGGAGCCACTTTTCTGTCTCTGCAGTCCAGCGCCATCTAGAGGATGTATTACCCATGAGTAAGGATTATTCTGGAACAGGACGTGCTGTATATGTATCATACCAATTCTACAGGTGAGTAATCACAGAATTGTATTATTCTTAGTGTACATCCCGTTCCGAAAGATATCCTTACTCATGGGTTATTCATCTTCAGATGTCACGTGACTGCAGAGCATAAAAAGTGGCCCCTCCCGGCCCATATATACCGAGGCACCTCCCACAGAACCCCAGATTTTCTCTGCAGTCTCGGACTGCCAGGATGAGAAAGTGTCTCTCTCTTTTTCAGGCAGTTGAACGGGGTCTTATGGCCCTATGGACCTGTTGAGCTATTCCCACTCGTGCTGTCTTTACTATACTGCCTCCCAGCCTTGGCTGTAGCGTTCGGGTGATGGTAGAAGGCACCATATTAGGTGCTAAGGAGCTATACTCCGCCGCAACTCCCCCACCAAAGGGTAGACGGTTCAGGCCATGGTGAGCCTTATGGGATGCCCTGCCCGCATTTGTGTGCCTGTCACCCCCTATCCCTCAATAGTGGGTTCCCTTGTGACCGCTGACTCCCCTCATTCCTCTGAGTCCCTTAGGGGAAAGGGGGGGTCTCCTTTATGTTATATGCGTGTATCTTGTATTGTGTGGCACCTTTTGCTTTTCATGCTCCGGCGTATGCGGAGCGCATTATGCAGTGATCCCTGTTTGAATTGGTTGCACTGTTTTCTTTCTCTCTGATATCGCACTCTTGTACACCGCCTTGTATATGGCGGTGACATTTAACTCAGGTTCCTTTGCGCAGCCATTGGCTGTCTAAGTCACGTGGGTGCGTCTTTTTCGCGCTCTTTGGAGGGAGGCGGGCGGTGTGAGTGACGCCTTTTGCGTCGCTCCCCCGCGGCCCGCCCCTCGAGTTATATGTCTGGGCGCCATCTTGCCTCGGCGGTGCTGCGTGGCTGAGGTCTCTCGTGTGCGGTCTGTAAGTGCCCTCGCGGGCTATTCTTATTTCTTACAGTTTTATGTGTATGTGCCTTACGGGATCCTCTCATGTTATTCTTAGTATACAGTACGTCCTACTCCAGATAGATTGCTTGCACTTAGGTTATCCTCCGCCATCCTCCCTCATTCTCCCTGTAGCCTTTGGGGGAAAAGAAAGGGGGGGGGTGTGTGGGTGTCAGTGTATCGTGATTACGTGCATATGGCCTTTTGTAATGTCTTTTGGACTAGTATATGTGGTGTCAGCTGCCACGCTGACTTGTCTTTTTACTCTTGCAAATGCCGCCGCCACCGCGCGCGCCTTTTCCTTCATTTGGATGTTCCGCGCCGGGCGGCGGCGTTACCTCAGACACTTCTGCGTCCTCATTGGCTGCTTGTTGGACTTCGCGCTCATCAGGGGGGCGGGGCCTGGCCTGGCGCGCCCCGCGTCACGGCTCGCTCTGGCCCGCCCTTCGAGGTACTTGGCGCCATGTTGTCAGGTCGCACGCGCGTGTGACATTCTTACTTACCGTGGTCCGTAAGTGCCCTCGCGGGCGGCTTTATACTCATTGTAGTGTTTTCGGTTCTGACACCCTTTCTTCTCATATGTGTGTGTATTTCAGATGGGTGAATCCATTGGCTTCTCCCAGCCCGGTGTAATTGATAGTAGGGCCTTGTAAAATTACTCCCACTTCCCTAGCGGGTCATTGGGGCATCCAGGGTTACTTTATAGCGTCAATCCCTACTGGCATATTGTGCCTAATAATCACCGTATGGAGGCATCTCAGGATAATGTGACTGGGGTCCCTTTGGGACAAGACCGGCTGTGTATGGCGTGTGGACAACCTCATGCTGACGCTGACAAGGCATGGGTGTGCGTACCCTGTGCTGAGCAAGCTGTTACAACCGGATGAAACCAATGAAGCGTGGACCCACTGGAACTGCGGAACTGTTGGTGAGTACCGCGTCAGGGAAGCGGGGTCTAAGGAGCCACCGGTTTTCACCAGAGCCCGCCGCGAAGCAGGTTGGTCTTGTGCGGCTGATGACTCCCAGGTCGCTACCCCCCAACGGCGGCACAGTTCCACAATTTGCCGAGGTATTGTACAGCAGAGATAAACGATGGTCACGGTGAGTAGCCAGAATCAGGGCAGGCAGCGAGGGTTCAGCAGCGAGTAGACAAGCCGTGGTCGGGACAGGCAGCGGAGGTTCACAGACGAAGAGACAGACCGAGGTCGGGACAGGCAGCGGAGGTTCGTGGTCAAAAAGGTAAGCCGAGGTCATACACGAAAAAAGCCACAGATTAAACTACAGACAATCACGGAAACACACCGATAATCCGGCAAAGGGAGGAAGGGCTGGCCAGAATAAAAAGGAAGTGATATTACCGGATTGGACGGCCGGACACCAATTAGAGATGCACTGGCCCTTTAAATTCCACAGTATTGCAGCGCGCGCCCCCTAGTGGCCGGGGACGTGCGCGCAGGAGAGGCAAGGAGGAAGAAGGAAGTGAGGGAGCCGCCCGCAGGCCCCGGCAGCCACGCCGGACGGAGGGCAGGACACCAGGTAAGCGAGGGGCGCTGCCAGGAAGGGACACAGCGCTCGGGCAAGGGGAGACCCGGCGGGGAAAGCCGCGGGGAGGAAGCGCGGCTCTCGCCCCGGGAGAGGGACGGCTGGAAGCGCCATGAGGCGTCTCCGCAGCGCTAGCCCTAACAGTACCCCCCCCCTTAGGTCTCCCCCTCTTCTTAAGACCAAGGAAGTCCGAAATAAGGGTCCGATCAAGGATGTTTTCTTCCGGTTCCCAAGATCTCTCCTCAGGGCCGTAGCCCTCCCAATCCACCAAGAAATAGCGTCTTCCTCTGGAGATCTTCGAAGCAAGTATCTCTTTGACCGTAAAGGTATCTTCAGTACCTGCGACTGGCTTAGGTTCCAATAATTTGGGGGAAAAACGATTAACAGTCACCGGTTTGAGCAGAGAGACATGGAAGGAATTGGTTATGCGGAGAGAGGGTGGCAGATGCAGCTTGTAACAGGCAGGGTTGATACGTTGTTGGATCTTAAAAGGTCCCAAGAAGCGAGGACCAAGTTTGTAACTGGGGATTTTAAAACGACTATACTTGGCCGAAAGCCATACCCTATCCCCCGGAGAGTATAAAGGAGGAGTCCTTCTCTTCTTATCAGCCTGGATTTTCATACGAGACACGGCTTGTTCCAGTGAATGCTGTGTTTCACGCCAGATGGAAGAAAACTGGTGCGAAAGGTCATCGACCGCAGGTACCGAGGAGGGCGTTAGTAAAGGCAGAGGAGGAAGGAGATGACGACCATAGACTATAAAGAAAGGGGATTTTCCGGTGGATTCAGAGTCCTTAAAGTTATAAGAAAACTCTGCCCAGGGCAGCAGGTCCACCCAGTCATCCTGGCGAGTGGAAACAAAATGGCGTAGATACAGCCCCAAAGTTTGACATCCGAGGAACGGGAGAGAGCGTCTGCCCTGATGTTTTTTGCAGCTGGACGGAAGTGGATCTGGAAATTAAAGCGTGCAAAGAAGAGTGACCAACGGGCCTGACGAGGGTTTAAGCGTTGTGCGGATTCCAGATAAGAGAGGTTCTTGTGGTCAGTAAAAATGGAAATTGGGAAGATAGATCCCTCGAGGAGATGTCTCCATTCTTCCAGCGCCAATTTGATGGCTAATAGCTCTCTATCTCCAATGGTGTAGTTCCTCTCGGCAGGAGAGAAGGTTTTGGAAAAGAATCCGCAAGTTCGAGCTTTGCCGGACGAGGATCGTTGCGTAAGTACTGCTCCGGCTCCGACGGAAGAGGCATCCACCTCAAGAGCGAAAGGACGAGACGGGTCAGGTCTGGAAAGTACCGGTGCCGAGGCGAAGGCCTTCTTTAATGCAAGAAAGGCTGCTTCAGCCTGCGGAGACCATGCCTTGGGATTGGCTCCTTTTTTGGTGAGGGCCACGATGGGGGCTACTGTCGTGGAAAAGTGTAAAATGAACTGGCGGTAATAGTTCGCGAACCCCAAGAATCGCTGGATTGCACGAAGACCGACTGGTCGAGGCCATTCAAGGACCGCCTTTAACTTGGCAGGATCCATCTGGAGACCTTGAGCAGAAACTATGTACCCCAAAAAAGGTAATGCGGTTTGATGAAAAAGGCATTTCTCGAGCTTAGCATAAAGATGGTGTTGCAGTAAACGAGACAAGACTTGTCTGACGTGCTGATGATGTTCTTCGAGGGACGAGGAGAAGATGAGAATGTCGTCAAGATAGACCACAACACAGGTGTACAACAGGTCCCGAAAAATGTCGTTAACGAACTCCTGAAAAACTGCGGGGGCATTGCAGAGGCCGAAGGGCATAACGAGATACTCAAAATGACCGTCTTGCGTGTTGAAGGCCGTCTTCCATTCATCACCCTCTCGAATGCGGACTAAGTTATAGGCGCCTCTCAGATCCAATTTTGAAAAAATCTTAGCTCCGCGAAGACGATCAAAAAGTTCGGAGATCAAGGGCAATGGGTAACGGTTCTTTACCGTAATTTTATTGAGGCCCCGGTAATCGATGCAGGGCCGAAGAGACCCGTCCTTTTTCTGTACAAAGAAGAAGCCCGCTCCAGCAGGAGAAGAGGATTTCCTAATGAACCCCTTTTGTAAATTCTCCCGAATGTATTCCGACATTGCTTGGGTTTCAGGGACAGACAGCGGATAGATGCGTCCGCGAGGAGGAGTGGCGCCAGGTAGAAGATCAATCGGGCAATCGTAAGGGCGATGAGGCGGAAGTGACTCAGCTTGCCTCTTGCTAAATACGACGGAAAAAGACCGATAAACTTCAGGTAGACCCGGTAATGGAGTCGTGGGAGCAGTAATTTGGACTGGCAAAGACGTAAGGCAGTTCTTAACACATGTTGCGCCCCAGGACTTGATGTCCCCAGTGGACCAATCCAAGGTAGGGTTATGGTGCTGGAGCCAGGGAAGCCCCAAGAGAAGCGGCGAGGTACAGTGGGGTAATACGAAAAATTCCAGAAATTCCTGATGGAAGAGGCCGATCTTCAGAAGTAGAGGTTTGGTGCGGTAGCGCACCATGCAGTTCAATCTGTCCCCATTAACGGCCGCGACAAATAGTGGCTTGGCCAGACGGTAGACAGCTATATCATACTTAGTGACCAAGGAGGCCTCGATGAAGTTGCCCGCCGAACCAGAGTCCAAGAAGGCCGGTAAGTTCAGGACGGAAGTGGAGCCCAAGTGAAGTTGTGCCGGCACAGTGAACCTAGGAGAGGAAGCACAGACACCCAGAGACGCCTCTCCAAACGATTCTAGGTGCGCCCGTTTCCCTGGCGTGGTGGGCGGATTGGGCAATTTTTCAAAAAATGTTCTGGGCTGGCGCAGTATAGACAAAGTCTTTCGAGTCTCCGGCGCGACCTTTCCTGGGGAGTCAAGCGAGTATGGTCCACTTGCATGACTTCTTCAGACGGAGACGAAAGCGTAGACTGAGGGTTCTGAAACGTAGGGGCCAAACGGAATGCCCTCTTGGCACGCAGAGAATCTTGGCGGAATTCATCCCGCCTCTCTGTAAAACGAATGTCTATACGTGTGGCAAGTTGGATTAGTTCAGAAAGAGAAGTAGGGAGATCCCGGGCAGCAAGAACATCCTTGACCCTACTAGAGAGACCTTTCTTAAAGCAGGCACAGAGAGCCTCATTGTTCCAAGCTAGCTCGGCTGCCAAAGTTCGGAAGCGAATGGCATATTCTCCCACCGACAGATCACCTTGAACCAGATTCAATAAGGCAGATTCGGCTGAAGACGCCCGGGCAGGTTCCTCAAAAACCTGGCGAAACTGATCCACAAAAGTTTGAACCATGAGGGTAACGGGGTCGTTGCGGTCCCACAATGGGGTAGCCCAGGCTAAGGCCTTCCCAGAGAGCAGGCTGATAATAAAGGCCACCTTGGAGCGCTCAGTAGGGAATTGGTCAGCCAATAGCTCCAGGTGCAGGGAACATTGGGCAAGAAACCCACGGCAAAGTCTTGCGTCTCCTTCAAATTTAGCTGGCAGGGAGAGACGAATCCTCGCGGAGGAAGCCACCGGAAGCTGTGGTGGAACAGCCGGAGCAGGCGGTGGCGTCTGCGGTTGCTGCATAGACAGAAGTTGCTGCATCATGGCCGTAAGTTGATTGATCTGCCGTGACTGCATGGCGACTAGTGCAGGTAGTTCAGAGACGTCTGGCAATGGCACCTCGGCGGGATCCATGGCCGGATTATACTGTTACAACCGGATGAAACCAATGAAGCGTGGACCCACTGGAACTGCGGAACTGTTGGTGAGTACCGCGTCAGGGAAGCGGGGTCTAAGGAGCCACCGGTTTTCACCAGAGCCCGCCGCGAAGCAGGTTGGTCTTGTGCGGCTGATGACTCCCAGGTCGCTACCCCCCAACGGCGGCACAGTTCCACAATTTGCCGAGGTATTGTACAGCAGAGATAAACGATGGTCACGGTGAGTAGCCAGAATCAGGGCAGGCAGCGAGGGTTCAGCAGCGAGTAGACAAGCCGTGGTCGGGACAGGCAGCGGAGGTTCACAGACGAAGAGACAGACCGAGGTCGGGACAGGCAGCGGAGGTTCGTGGTCAAAAAGGTAAGCCGAGGTCATACACGAAAAAAGCCACAGATTAAACTACAGACAATCACGGAAACACACCGATAATCCGGCAAAGGGAGGAAGGGCTGGCCAGAATAAAAAGGAAGTGATATTACCGGATTGGACGGCCGGACACCAATTAGAGATGCACTGGCCCTTTAAATTCCACAGTATTGCAGCGCGCGCCCCCTAGTGGCCGGGGACGTGCGCGCAGGAGAGGCAAGGAGGAAGAAGGAAGTGAGGGAGCCGCCCGCAGGCCCCGGCAGCCACGCCGGACGGAGGGCAGGACACCAGGTAAGCGAGGGGCGCTGCCAGGAAGGGACACAGCGCTCGGGCAAGGGGAGACCCGGCGGGGAAAGCCGCGGGGAGGAAGCGCGGCTCTCGCCCCGGGAGAGGGACGGCTGGAAGCGCCATGAGGCGTCTCCGCAGCGCTAGCCCTAACACAAGCGATGGCCTTGCAATCTGGCCTGCCAGTGGCTGCACCTCGTTTCACTGTACATGCTCCCCCAAGCTTAAACTTCACTCCTTAGTCGCATACAAGTGGGGATTCTCAGCCTGATTTGTCTTCTAGACTGCCTACGGCTGAACAGATTATTGCGAGGTCCTTAGCGCGTAAGGGCCCTGTTAAGAAGTGGCACTTGACGCCTTATGTTACTGTTTTCCCTATGGGATCTCAGGAGTTTATGAATCTGTGTGGCTATACCCCTTCTGATGAAGGAGAGCTCTTTTCTGACTCAGGCTCATCTGATGAGAGACCAAGGGGTCATGACGATTCTGGCTCTGACCCCTGGGCCCCGGATGACACTGACAGATTATTGATCCAGATCTTTGAGGTTCTGTCTATCTCTCTCCCTGGTGAGGCTCCCAGGCAAAGAGGGGAGCGTTTCCATACAGCAACATCACGTTTGGAATTTCTAGAGCAGGCACATTTCCATACCCTTGTGCTCATGGAATGGGAGTGCCCCAGTAAACTTCCCGGGGTTCCAAGGGTTTGGGATAGGAAGTATCCTTTTCCCCCTGAGGTGGTTAAATGTTGGTCATCCCCCCCCCCCCCCCCCCCGAGGTGGATGTCCAGATCATAGGGCTATCTAACACCCCTGTCATGCATCCCCCTGATTCTACTACCCTTCGGGATGCTGAGGACTGGCGCATTGACCTGCTGGCCTCCCACGCCTTTGCATGTGCGGGGACGGAGCTGCGCCCGGTCTGTGCCTCTGCCATTACTGCTGTGGCCACTAGAACCCTCATCAGAAAAATGCTTGATAGTGCCCCTGATGATCTCCCTTGTGAGGTGTTTAATGCACTCTCCAGTTGTGATGTGTTTGTAAATTTTGTCCTATTAGCATTGGATGACACCATCAGAATGTGTGCAAGAACTTCTGCCCTCGTGGTGGCTATACGTCGCTTGGTCTGGCTGCGACAGTGAGGTGCTGACAATGCTGCGAAGAAGGCCCTTACTGGGCTTCCTTTTAAGGGGCTACGCCTGTTTGGGGCCCGTCTAGACCTGTTTGGTAAGAGAGGTAAGTTACCCCAGCGCAGGCGGCTGTCTCGGCCCCTTCGGGGCCAGGGCCCCCCTTCTACCCCCTACCATGGTGTTAAACAGGAACCAGGGGTGTCCTTCGTGGGGGCTCGCGCAGATTCCTGTCCCAGGAGCAGCAGACAACACCCTGGCTCCTCCGGGGGGGCTAAGCCCAAATCCTCTCCCAAGTCCCCTCAAGCATGATGGGGCGCCCTCGCCCGTCAGGGTGAGGGGACGGCTGCGGCACCTTGCTCAAGTCTGGAGACATCACGCCTCAGACCGGTGGATTCAGGAGGTAGTGTCCTCCGGCTACAAGATAGAGTTTGCTGTGCGGCCTCCCCCAAGATTATCAGGTCCCGGGTACTCCTGGTCCCTGCCTCTGCTCAGGTGTTGGCGCAGGCCGTGCAAGGCCTGCGGGGTCTGGGGGTCATTTGCAGATTTCCCTTAACAGACAGAGGCAAGGGACTCTACACCAACCTTTTCACAGTTCCCAAACAGGAAGGGTCAGTCAGGCCCATTCTGGATTTACAGATCTTCAGCAAGTACAGGCGTTTTCTGCATGGAAACTCTGCGCTCGGCCATCAGCTCCTTGCGCCCCTGGGGCTTCATGCCGTCTGTGGAGATCAAAGATGCTTATTTTTACATCCCTGTGTTTTCAGGACACCAAGGTTCCTCAGGTTCGCGTTGGAAGACCAACACTGCCAATTTGTGGCCTTGCCATCTGGCCTTTCTTCAGCTCCCAGAGTGCTCACCAAGGTGCTGGCGGGGGTGATGTCTCTGATGAGACCAAGGGGCGTACGCGTGCTGCCCTACCTGGACGTCCTCATCACTTCCCAGTCTCTACATCAGGCTAAGTTGGATACTCAGCTGGTGGTGTCCATTCTGGAGTCATTTGGATGGGTGATCAACCACCTCAAGTCCTCAATGTCTCCTTCCTTGGTAACTCCGTTCCTAGGAATGAATCTGGATACAGTTCAGGCAAGGATCTTCCTTCCTCAGCAGAAAGTGGACAATCTGTTTGCATGGGCTCAGTCCCTCCTAGCTGTCCCCGTCCCTCCACCAGGCAGGGGATGCAGCTGGTGGGCCTGATGGTGGCGTGCTTCGAGGCGGTCCCTTATGCTCAGTCCCACTTGGGGCTTCTGCAACTTCTCCTATTGTCTGTATGGGACAAGGACCCAGCATCCCTGGACAGGGTCTGTGTGCCTTCCCCCCCTGGTAAGGAGGTCCCTCTTGTAGTGGATGGACTCAAGGAACCTGTTGGGGGGCAGATCCTTTCTTGCCCCTTCCTGGGAGACGGTCACCACGGATGCCAGTCTATCAGGTTGGGGGGGGGGTTTCTGGAAGTCCCTGCGGTTCCAGGGGAGGTGGGGCCCTTAGGAGGCCCATACACCTATCAATGTTTTGAAACTGTGAGCGATCAGGTTAGTTCTGACTCGCTTGTCTACTCATCTTCAGGGCCTGCCTGTTCAGGGGCGCTCGGTCAATCTGACGGCAGTTGCCTACATCAGTCATCAGGGAGAGACCCCGAGCAAGAGGGTCCTCCAGGAAGTGTCTCTGATCCTGACCTGGGTGGAGGCCAATGTTCCTTGCATATCAGCGGTATACATTCCGGGGGGGTCCCTCTGCAACAGGGTGTTCCAATCTCTGTGTCACCGTGGGGACCAACCAGATGTGGATCTGTTTGTGTCCCGTCACAATCACAAGCTCCCGGACGTTGTCTCCCTGTCCCAGGATTCTCTGGCCGTGACCACGGATGCTTTAGTAATGTCATGGCAGGACATTCTGTTCTGTATGTCTATTCTAAGTATGTCACACACCCCGCTTCCACTTTAATAATTACGATTGGGTTAATCCACAAGCAGGTGGCGACGTTGCAGAGAAGTCTTGAAAAAAAACGAGCCCCTCCTGGTCTATAATACCTGGGACCTCCCACGTATCTCCCCAGTGTTCTTCTTTGCAAGATGGCGACAAGACAGAAGAATGAAGTCTCCTGCTTGCAGGTAGCCGGGTTAACACCCGGCCCCCTCTCTCGGTTCTATTTCTGCCCGGCCCCTTTTTTATTCCCCTTAGAGAAGCCTCCCAGCCTAGGCTGCTGGGCCGGGTGATGGTAGACGGCACCTCATGGTGCCTAGGAGCCTAGCTCCTCCACAGGCCTCATATTAGGGGGCAAGGCGGATATCCGGTCTGGTGATCCCAGATTGGGATGCCCCATCCCTGTTCCACCCTCTGGGTGATGGCACCCTGCCCGGTCCCCATTCTCCCTGCGCTGGGGGGGGCCTTCTCTGCCTTGTGTGAGTGTTGTGCTTTTGACTTTCGTGTGTGTGTGCATGCCTTTTACTGTGGGTCCCGTCCGGGACCTGTGGCGCTGTTGGCTTTTTTGGGAGCTTCCCCACCTCAGGCATTCGGCGCGGCCGCGCCATGCCTGGGTAAGGTTTGCTACCTCAGGTTGTGGGAGGGGCGGGGCCAGCCTCGGCGCGCGAGCCGGCGCCCGCCCGCTCCCGCTTTGGCGCTGTTTTTCAGAGCCCGGTTATTGGCCGGGCCCCTTTGTCTTTCGGTGTGGGGGGGGTAGGGCTGGACGTTGTGCACGTCCGGCGGTCGTCCCCCTTTTTGCTTGGTGGCGTTGCTGCAACAATTTCACCATATGGAGGCTTCCACAGATTCCGGAAACGGCCCTTCGGGGCAATCCAGGCAATGTGTGGATTGTGGGGCCCCTCTTCCAGGGGATGATGTCATTCTCTGTATTCCATGCGCACAGCGGAACATTGCGCGGCAGGCCGGTACTCCGGCTCCTCGCCGCCCGTGTCATCACCTACCCCTCCCCGCCTGTTCCGGACCCCAGGTGACGTTGTCATGGGGGGGATTCGCAATCTGAGGTGTGCGCCAGGTTGGCCAACCTTGAGAATATGTTTTCCAATGTGGTTGCTCAAAAGGCTCCGGCTAAATGGAAACCTCTGTACCCGGCTGCGCCGGCCTGTGATGTTGAGGTATTTGAGTCATTAGACTGGTCCGCTTGTCCCCCGCTCAAGGAGGGGGAGCTCTTTGTTGATTCGGACGAGCCTGATGACCAGCAATTTTTTGGTACTGCTGGTGAGCAGGCGCTGGGGGATGCCTTTGATACCCCCTCGATCCTGGCTCAACTGTTTAATGTCTTGCCTATCGCCCCTCCTGAGGTGGCTCCTCCACCGCAAGGTGAGTTATTCGAGGTGGCCAAGCCACGCCTGGAGTTTCCTCATCTAAGGCATTTTGAGGATGTCATTGGTTAAGTGATGGTCTTCTCCGTCTGAGGTTGTTGCTCAAGTTTCGGGGCTGTCTAATACGGCTGTGTTGCACTCTCCTGCCTGTACTACCATCAGGGATGGTGAGGATCGACGGATTGACCAACTAGCTTGCCACGGCTTTGCTAGTATTAGGTCGGCCTTGAGGCCTGTTTGTGCTTCGGCACTGTTGCTGTTGGCTTCCAGGTTCCATTGTCAGGGAATTGTTGACTTCTTCCGGCCTTGATCAAGCTTGTGAGGAGTTTGTCGCTCTCCAACGTTTTGTGTCGTTTTTGTCTCTTGTGCTTGCCGCTCATGATGACGCCATGGTGATGTGTGGTTGGACCGCGACCGTGTTGGTGGCTGTCCGGCGGTCGATTTGGTTGCGCCAATGGGCTGCTGATTTTAATTCACAGAAGTCTCTTTCGGCTCTCCCGTTTGTGGGTCTGCCCCTGTTTGGTGAGCAATTGCATTCTGTTGTCAAGGGAGGTAAGTTAACTCAGCGCATGACACAAAGCCGTTCCCTTCGGGGGGCGGCATCCTTTAACTCGTCCTTTCGGGGAGCCAGAGCTGGCAGGGGTTCGGCTTTCTCCGCCACCAGGGGTGCCGTTTGGAACAGGGGCAGAGGTCGTGCCCGTCCTGTTCACTCCTGGGGCTCCAAGTCCAAGTCCCCTCAGCAATGAGGGGGCGCCCTCACCCTTGCTGGTGGGGGGACAGTTGCGAGACTTATCTCAGTTTTGGGACCAGGCGGTCTCGGACAGATGGATCCTGGAAGTGGTGTCGTCCGGTTACATGTTGGAGTTTGGGTCCCGGCCTCCTTCCAGGTTTTTCAGGTCTCGTGTGCCTGCGGATCCTCTGGCTGCGCAGGGGCTCCTGGCGGCTGTAAGGAATCTTCTGGGCATGGCAGTCGTTTGTCCAGTGTCTCCCTCGGCCGTGGGCCTGGGGTATTATTCCAATCTCTTCACAGTGCCCAAAGAAGACGGATCAGTTGGTCCCATCCTGGATTTGTAGTTACTCAACAGGTTTATCCGTCTCCGGATATTTCGCATGGAGACTCTGCGCTCTGCCGTCATTTCTTTTCGGCAGGGGGACTTCATGACGTCCATAGAGTGATGGCCCTCCTCAGAGCCCAAGGGCTTCGCATCGTGCCTTATCTGGACGACTTTCTCATCATGGCCTCCTCGTTCAGTCAATCGGAGACAGATACCAAGTCTGTGGTATCCACTCTGGAGAGCTTCAACTGGATAATCAATTATCCCAAGTCCTCCCTCTCTCCTTCCAGGGTGGTGTCTTTCCTGGGATTGTCTCAGGATTCTTCCCGACACAGAGTGTTCTTTCCTCATTCCAAGGTTCTTTTGGTTCAGGAATTGACTCAGCTCCTTCGGTCCACCCCTCGCCCGTCCATCCGGCTGGGGTTGAGACTGGTGGGATTGATGGTGGCCTCCTTCGAGGCGGTTCCATTTGCTCAGTTTCACACAAGGACGCTTCAGCTTCGTCTGTCGGCGGCTTGGGACCGGTGTCCGAGGTCATTGGATTTGCCCTTTCTGGTGCCTTCCGGGGTTGGGCAGTCTCTTCAGTGGTGGATGGTTCCAGCCAATCTCTTGAGGGGCAGGTCGTTTCTGACGCCTCTTTGGGAAATTGTCACCGCGGACGCCAGTCTATCGAGTTGAGGAGGCTTCTGGAGGGATCTTCGGTTCCAGGGGCTGTGGGGGTCTCAGGAGGCCCACTGGCCCTTCAATGGTCTGGAGCTGAGAGCCATTAGGTTGGTTCTGTCTCACTTGACACAGCATCTACAGGGTTTGCCGGTTCAGGGTCGGTCGGACAATCGGTTGGCTGTTGCTTTCATCATTCACCAGGGAGGGACTCGCAGTTGGGGTCCCCTCAGAGAGGTGTCTCTGATCTTGGCCTGGGCGGAGATCCATGTCCCATGCAGCTCGGCAGTGTACATTCTGGGAGTGACAGACGCGGAGGCGGACTCCCGGAGCAGGTGCTTTTCCCGCCGGGGAGAAGGGTCTCTCAATCCCATGTTATTTCGGTTTCTTTGCTTCCGGTGGGGGACACCGGAGGTGGACCTGTTTGCTTCTTGTCACATTCACAAACTTCCAGCATTTGTGTCGCTCTCTCAGGATCCACTGACAATGGTTGCCATGTCCCTGAGCTGGGGGGATCTGGAGTTTCTTATTGGTTTTCCCCGGTTCCCATGCGGGGCACGGTGTTGCGAAAGCTGGCCTAGAAGGGGATCTCGCCTTTCTGGTGGCTCCAAGGTGGCCAAGGCAGGTGTCGTTCGCAGTCCTCGTTCGGCTGGCAGTGGATGAGTTCGTTCTGCCCCTTCGGCCGGTCCTGCTCACTCAGGGTCACTTACGTTACCCCAATTTACCAACGCTGGTTTTGACGGCTTGGATGCTGAAACCTCCTTCTCGCTGGAGGAAGGCTTCTCCGATTCTGTCATTCAGACTCTTGTTCGTGCTAGAAAGAGATCTTCTTTTACCATCTACTATAGGACTTGGAGGTCTTATATTGATTGGTGTGAGGTCAGGGCTTTGCCCTGCAGGGTCTTTTCTATTTCTAGGATTTTCTGCAAACTGGGCTGGACTCGGGTCTCCAGCTGAGTACCTTGACAGGGCAGGTATCTGCTCTGTTTGTCTTCTTTCAGAAATCCTTTGCGCTTCATCCTTTGGTCAAGACCTTCTTTCAGGGGGGTACGCATGTGCGGCCTCCTAGGAATCTTTTGCTCCCTGTTTGGGATTTGAATCTGGTTCTGTCTGCTCTTCAGGGCTCTCCCTTTGAGCTTTTGCACTCAGTAGGTTGCCTTTTTTGGTTGCCGTCACCTCTGTTCGGCATGTCTCGGAGTTGGCGGCTTTGTCGGTTCAGGCTCCTTACTTTGAGAGGCATCAGGACAATCCG
The DNA here is from genome assembly GCA_027917425.1 of Gastrophryne carolinensis. NCBI lineage: Eukaryota > Metazoa > Chordata > Amphibia > Anura > Microhylidae > Gastrophryne > Gastrophryne carolinensis. The sequence continues at coordinate 72,221,001 of CM051239.1, forward strand.
GACTTTCTTCCTAAGGTGGTTTCTGCCTTTCTTCTTAACCAGGACATTGTTCTTCCTTCCTTGTATCCTGAGCCTAGGAATGACAAGGTGAGGGTTTTGCATTGTCTGGATGAGGTACGCTGCGTGATGTACTATTTGCTTGCTGCATCCTCTTTTCGTAAGACTGAGGCCTTATTCGTGGTGCCCTGTGGGCTTAGGGAATGTTTGGCTCCGTCCAAGTCTTCCATTAGCAAATGGATTCGTCAGGCTCTTATTGGGGCCTATTCTGCTAAGGGGAAGGTTCCCCCTTTTCGTATTACTGCTCTTTCTCCTCGTGCTGTTGGAGCGTCTTGGGCTCTTCGGCCCCAGGCTTCTGTTGAAGTTTGTAGGGCTGCTACTTGGTCTTCTGTTCACACCTTTTCCAAGTTTTTACATGGTTGATGTGCGGGCTTCAGCGGATGTTGTGTTTGGCCGCAAAGTTCTGCAGTCTGCAGTGGTTTGAGTTTGCATTATTGCCTTGTTGGATACCCGCCCTTTGTGGACACTGCTTTTGGATGTCCCAATCGTAATTATTAAAGTGGAAGCGGGGTGTGTGACATACTTAGAATAATACCATTTTGTGAATACTCACCTGTCACACACCCCGCTTCACCTGCCCTTTTTGGTATCCTGGATTCTTTATAGGGTGAAGCTTTGTTTACAGTTTGAGGGTTACCAATGGGTTTTTCCTGGTACCTTGTCTTTACTGCTGTTTGAAAACTGGGAGATAAGTGGGAGGTCCCAGGTATTATAGACCAGGAGGGGCTCGTTTTTTTCAAGACTTCTCTGCAACGTCGCCACCTGCTGGTGGATTAACCCAATCGTAATTATTAAAGTGGAAGCGGGGTGTGTGACATAATTATAATACCCATTTTACAGGTGAGTATTCACAAAATGGTATTTTCCTCCATTCCCCCTGCTAGGCAGGGTCCTGCGCAAGATTGCTCTGGAAGGGGTGCTAGTGATTCTGGTGGCCCCCAGGTGGCCAAGAAGAGTGTGGTTCGCAGACGTGGTGCAGATGGCAGTAGATCAGTACGTTCTGCCAGGAGTGCCAGATCTGCTCACTCAGGGCCCCTTACGCCATTCCAATTACAAACTCTGGCTTGACGGCCTGGCTGCTGAAACCTCCATCTTGATGGAGAAAGGCTTGTCTGCCTTGGTGGTTGAGTCCATGGTGCAGGCTAGGAAGAAGACTTCTTCTTTCATCTATTATAGGGTATGGCGTACCTACATTGACGGGTGTGAGTCTAGGTCTCTTCCCTGTCTGGTGTTCTCAGTTCCCAGGGTTCTGGAGTTTTTACTGCATGGGTTGGAGTCGGGTCTCCAACTCAGTACTTTGAAGGGTCAGTTTTCTGCCCTGTCTGTCTTCTGTCAGTAGTCTTTTGTTCAGCATTCCTTGGTTAAGACTGCTTTCAGGGGATTATTCATGTGCGTTATCCACGAAAACCTATGGTCCCTGTTTGGGATTGAACTTGGTCTTGCCTGTCTTCCAGGGTGCTCCCTTTGAATCTATTCAGGATGCTGCTCTGGCTGTACTTACCCTCAAGGTTGTCTTTCTGGTGGCTATTACTTCGGTCAGGCGTGTGTCTGAGCTGGCGGCTCTGTCTATCCAGCCCCCATACTTTGAGACACCAGGATAAGGTGGTGTTCCGCTTTAAGACGGATTTTCTGCCTAGGTGGTGTCTGCATTTCATTTGAATCAAGATATTGTTCTTCCTTCATTGTGCCCTAATCCTAGCAATGCTAAGGGTTTTGCATTCCTTGGATGTGGTCAGGTGTCTGAAGTATTACCTAGTAGTATCTGCGTCTTTCATGATAACTGATGCTCTTTTTGTGGTCCCTTATGGTCCTAGGAAGGGTTTGGCTCCTGCCAAGTCTACTATCAGCAAATGGATCTGTCAGGCTGTGATTCAAGCCTATTCTGCTAAGGGGAGGAATCCTTCCTTCCGCCTTATTGCTCATTCTACTCGTGCTATTGGTGTCTCTTGGGCCTTCCAGCACCAGGCTTCTGTTGAACATGTTTGCAAGGCCGCTACTTGGTCTTCTGTTCATACCTTTTTCAAGGTTTTACAAGGTTGATGTTAAGGCCTCAGCTGCTGCTGTTTTTGGCCACATGGTTTTGCAGGCGGCAGTGGTTTAAACTGTCTGCTGTTACCTTTTTTATTGGGGATCCCACCCTACTTTATAGACACTGCTATTGGATGTCCCAAGTGTAAGTAATCTATCTGGAGCAGGACGTACTGTATACTAAGAATAATACAATTCTGTGAAATACTCACCTGTAGAATTGGTATTATAAGTATACAGTACATCCTGCTCCACCCCACCCTGGTTTTTGCATTATTCTGGATCCCCTGTATGGTGATTGTTGTTATTTATAGTTACCAGTTTTTGGGTGGTTAAGTTCTCCCGGCTTCTTGTTCACTGCTTTTCAATGCTGGGGATTTGTGGGAGGAGCCTGTTTTGCATGTCTCTGCAGTGCAGCGCCATCTGGCGGAGGATAACCCAAGTGTAAGTAATCTATCTGGAGCAGGACGTACTGTATACTTATAATACCAATTCTACAGGTATTTCACAGAATTGTATTTTTTTCTTTTAGGCCTTTAGAATTAGTGGTTTCTACCGGCCTTTACATTGATTAAGGGAAATTTGTCTACCTCCCACTTCACTTGCGGTGCATTGGGGGCATCCCGGGTTTGCTTCTGCATTATTCCCATTTGGCCTATTTGAGCCACAATAATCACCATATGGAGGCTTCTCAAGACAATGAGTCCGAGGTTCCTTCGGGACAAGGCCGGTTCTGTACTGATTGTGGGATTTCCCCTGTACCTGGCAACTTCAAGGTCTGTCTCTCTTGCGCCCAGCAGACGGTTGCGCGGTTGTCTGGGATGCCCCTGCTGAGGGCCGCTTTCCCTGAGGCCTTGCCTACTCCCTCTCTCTTGCATTCGGCTCCGGTTGTGGCGCATGCTAGCGGGGATGCCCAATCTGATTTTGCTACTAGATTGCCGATCTGGAGAGGCGGAATGACGGTTATGAGCCGCGCAAGGCTATTGGCAAGACACAGCCTTTGATAATACATATGTTTGCCCTATGACTTCTGAAGCGCTGGAAGACATTGTTGGGTTTTCCCCTGAGGGGGAATTATTCTCTGAGTCTTAATCTGAGGATCAGAATAGGTCTTTTGATGATCCCAGGACCGGGTCCAAGGCTTGGAATGCAGCTGATTCTGACAGGCTACTAGCCCATTTATCTGAAGTGCGTGAAATCTCTCCCCCTGTTGCCCCTCCGCAGCAGCAGGGAGAATTATTTTAAACTGCTAAATTATGGTGTTCCCCACCTGAGGTTGAGGCACCAATTCTTGGACTATCTCATACCTCTGTGGTGCACTCACCTGATACTACCACCTTAAAGGTTGTGGAAGACCGGCGCATTGATCAGCTGGCCACTCAGGGTTTTGCCTGTGCGGGGACCGTGCTGTGTCCTGCATGTGCATCTGCTATTGCAACTGTGGAGATTAGAAGATTGATCAGAAGTGCCTTAGAATCCTCCCCTCCCACTTTCCCTGATTCCCTCTCGCTAGCTCTGGGAGCCCGTGGAGGCTAGTCCTCCGGCCTGTATCTGGTTAGCAAGCTTGTTTTTGCAGACCCCTGGGTTGCGGACCTGCGCACCCTAACTGCACATAGTTAAACCAGTGTAGTAGTGTTGTGTTAATTTGTTTGGGGAAATGATGCTCGCCAAGGTTGGGGGGTGGTGGAGCGGGGTGGGGGGTGGGTTCGGGGGAGGGTCACAGTTAAACTGTTATATCATCTGTTTTGTTAGTTGTTGTCTGTGTGTGGGTATGACTGCGATGTATGATTGTTGGACTCGAGTAATAGGAAGATTTCTGGAGGGGAGGGAGGCCCGCAGGATGGGGACCCTTGAAGGTAGCACTCTACGCAGCGATAATGGGTGAGTGTAAATTTCTCTCCTGGAATGTCCGGGGGCTCAATGATAAGATCAAAAGGGCCACCGTCCTTCAGTTTGTCAAGAAGTACAAACCGAATGTAGTTATTCTCCAGGAGACCCACTTGGTGGGCCAGAGGGTGTTGGCATTAAGGAGACCGTGGATCCAGAGCTCCTTTCATGCCCCATTCTCAGCCTACTCAAGAGGAGTGTCGGTGTTGATTTCTAAGGGTACCCCATTTGTGGTGTTCTCAGTACATGCCGACAGAGAGGGTTGTTATGTTATTCTTCATGCCAAATTAATGGACACTACTATGATAATAGTCGGGGTGTATGTCCCTCCACCATTTTCAGCTAAGATTCTAGATAAAATAATGGAGAAAATACTCTCCTACCCCCCAGCTCCGATACTGTTGTTAGGCGACTTTAATATGGTTTTGGATCCGGCACTGGACAGGCTGAGTAAAAACCCGGGCCCCAAGACCCAACTGGCGAATTGGGCGGAGGCGCTGGGGCTGCAGGAGCTTTGGAGGTGGAAACACCCTACTGATAGGGCGTTTTCCTGCCACTCGGTTACACACAAGTCCTTGTCCAGAATTGACCTTGCATTCTCCTCGCCTGAATTTCTAACTAAAGCGGCGACCTGTAATTATCTCCCGAGAGGGATCTCGGACCACTCACCCTTACTGATCACAGCTGGGCTGTCACTGAGGGGGGAGAATTGGGTGGGGTGGAACCTGAGCCCTATATGGCTGGAAGCCCCCGACATTCAGAGCAGTCTGAAATCCTCTACTGAGGCTTTCTGGGGTTGCAATACGGTGGAGACGTCGGTGGAAGTTAGTTGGGATGCCTTCAAAGCTGTCACCAGGGGGGCGGCCATTAGTGCTATTGCTGTGGCTCGGAGGAAGAAAGGGAGGGAAGTGGCAGATCTTGAGAGTAAACTTGCGCGGGCGGAGGAGCTGTTTAGTACAACCTTGGATAGCGGAGACCATTCAACACTGTTAGCACTAAAGAGGGAATATAATCTGCTTCTGACCGACTCGGTTAGGAAATCACTGCTATATAAACAGGCAACAATCTTTGATAAAGGGGACAAGAATGGTAAGACCCTGGCCTACCTGGCGAGAGCCGAAAGCCAACCCAACCATATTGCTGAAATCCTAGATAATGGGACGAAGGTGACGGGGGGGGAGGAGATAGCCCAAAGGTTTCTGGAGTACTACTCGGCCTTGTATTCCTCGAGGGCGAGCTATGGAGCAACTGATCTGGGTGACTATCTGGACCAGATTGTCTTTCCGAGGCTGACTGTAGAAGATCAGGAGGCTTTGAACTCCCCTATCACCATGGATGAGGTCTCTGGCGCAATTAGGATGCTTTCTAGCAGGAAGGCGCCAGGACCAGATGGACTGCCGGCCGAGTGGTATAAACAGGACCTTGAACAGATAACCCCCAAGCTGTGGGAAGTGCTGAAGCATGCACTTGAAAGTGAGTGCCTTCCGACTTCTTTTCGTGAGGCGCATGTGGTCCTCATTTATAAGGAAGGGAGACCCCCTGACTCCTGTGCGTCCTATCGGCCCATATCCCTACTGAACCAAGATGCAAAAATATTGGCCAAGATACTGGCCACTAGGCTAAACAAAGTTATCCTACATTTGATCGGGCAAGATCAATCAGGGTTTATGCCAGGACGTACCACGTGTGTGAACCTCCGCAGACTGATGTCCAACCTCCAAATTATACATGATAACCATGGGAAGCGGGTGGTAATATCATTAGATAATGAGAAAGCCTTCGACTCGGTGGAGTGGGAATACCTCTGGGCAGTCTTGGGAAGATTTGGATTTCCTGCCAGCTTTATTACATATATCAAATTATTATATGAACAGCCAACGGCCCGGATACGGGTTAATGGGTGTTACTCTGATTCATTTGCCTTGCATAGGGGGACAAGACAGGGCTGTCCATTATCCCCATTGCTTTTTGCTCTGGCTATCGAACCCTTGGCGATCATTGTCAGGAACTCCCCAAGTATCTCTGGATGGAAGCTGGGAGCAGTAGAGGAAAAGATATCCCTCTATGCAGACGACACACTGCTGTACCTTGCGGACGGCCATAAGTGCCTGGACGCAGCCCTGGATGCTATTGGAGTGTTTGGGAAGTTCTCTGGCCTCAGGATTAATTGGGAAAAATCCAGTCTAATGTTAGTGGATGAGCCTGTTCCCCCCGACATCTCCCCGAGGTCTCAATTAAAAATAGTCCAACAATTTAAATACTTGGGGATTATGATTAGCAAGCAACCAAGTGAGTTCATATCTCTGAATATTTCCCCTGTTGTGACGAGACTAAGGCAGCAGGTGGCTCAGTGGGCGAATCTGCCCCTGTCTGTCATGGGCAGAATTAATATATATAAAATGATATTTCTTCCAAAGTTTCTGTATATTTATCAGGCTTCGCCAGTGTTGCTGCCCGTCTCTCACTTTAAGACATTGGATTCAATTCTGTTTGGCTTTATTTGGGGGCAGTCTCCACCTAGGCTTAACAGACAAATAATGAGAGCACAGGTGACGGAGGGGGGTTTAGCGGTTCCGCACATGCAATTGTACTTCTATTCCACGCAGCTCCTGTTCGTGCACTGGTGGCTCTGTCAGCCGCAAGGCAATCCGGTGGTGGGTCTGGAGACGGCGGTGCTGGGTTCCTCTGAGAAACTGTCCCTCTTGGTATACCGGGGGGTTCGGGGGGTCCGGGAAGCTACCGGATGCATGAGGGTAGGATGTAACATATGGGATAGGGTGGCCAAGTTGAACAGGAAGCCGGATGAGGCCCAGTACTGGTCCCCCTTTACTCCTCTCTGGAACAACCCCAAGCTCCCGGAGTTGGTTTCAATGCAGGATCCGCAGTTTTGGGTTGGTAGAGGCCTCAGGACGCTGGGCCAGGTGTACGGGGATGGAGTGCTCCTGTCGTTTGATCAAGTTAGGGAGACCTTTCGGGCTTCTCACCGGGACTTCTTCCGCTATCTGCAGCTCAGGCATGCTCTGCAATCTCAATTCCACAGGGACAGTCCGAATTTTTCGGTGTCCCAGGTGGAGTCTACGGTGAGAGAGACGGACCTGGAGAAACCGGTCTCCACATTGTATAGGTGCCTGGTTGCTGGGCTGGAATCCCCCAGGGGGAAGATTGAAAGCAGATGGCTGACCCTTGACCAAACTTTAGACCGGGATGATTGGGAAGAAATTCTAGATAACCTACACTCTTCGGTCATAGAAGCCAGAGACAGATTTATACAGACCAAATGGATACACCAAGCCTATATTACGCCGATACGGCTGCATAAGATGGGCTTGCTCGCTAACGATTTATGTCCCAGATGTGAGAGGGAGACTGGTACATGGGAACATATGACCTGGTCCTGTGGGGTCCTGGTGAGATATTGGGAGGAGGTGATGGATTTGATTGGTAAAGTGGTGGACATCCGGATCAGTGGCTCGGTTTCCCTTTGTCTCCTGGGGGTGGTCGAATCACTATCGCTGTCGGGGCCGCTTAAATCGCTATATAGGCTGCTGCTCTTTTACGCCCGGAAATGCATTCTGCTCAATTGGAAGCACCCGGCTAAACCATCCGTGCAGGCGTGGAGGGCTCTGGTAAACCAGAAACTCATTATGTACAAACTAACATACACGGCTCGCGGGGTGCCTGATAAGTTTGAGAAGGTATGGGGTCCCTGGCTGCAGAGCCAGGACACTGCCTCGGAGGCCGATTAGAAAGGGGTAGGACCTACTGAAGGGGCGAAGCTGCTCACCTATGGTAGGCTAAGCTATTGAACGAGTCATAGTGGAATTAGGGAGACGGGAGAAGCATCCTGTAGAGGCGACTCCTGATTGGTCCTCCCATCCCAGTGAAAATTAATTAGACATCCGAGTCCAACTGTATGTATGTGTGCTGAGTGAATGGTTGTTGTGTCCAAATGTTTACTGAATCTATGCAACGGTACTAGATGCCTGCGGCATCTTAATGTGATATGTAACATGTTTATGTTTGATGTTTGTTGAACTGCAATAAAAAGAAACTTTTAAAAAAAAAAAAGAAGTGCCTTAGAGGGTGGTTCTGCGACTTTGGACAGAGATGTTTTTAACTGGCTTATGTATTGAGGAATTTACTTCATTTGTTCTTGCTGCTCTGGAGGATGCCATTAGAATGTGCGGCAGAACCTCTGCCCTGCTGGTTGCCATACGCCGTTCGGTTTGGCTGCGTCAATGGATGGCTGATATTGCTGCTAAAAAAGGGCTCTTGCTGGGGCCCCATTTAAAGGACTGTGCCTTTTTGGAGAATGTCTGGATCTGTTTGCCAAGGAAGGCAAGCTGCCTCAGCGCAAGAAGCCACTCAGGCCCTTTCGGGGGTCCAGAGTTGCTCTGTGTCCCCCTTTTATTCCCCCAGGAGAGGAAGGGGGGCTCCCCCCACGGGAGGCCATGGTGAGTCATGGGGCAGAAGCAGAGGATGTGGCAGGCCCGGTCCTTCCTCGCGTTCTAAGCCAAAATTCTCTCCCAAACCACCGCAGGCAAGAAGGAGCGCCCCCGGGTGGGGGGACGGCTTCAGTTTTTTGCTCACATCTGTCTCAGACCGGTGGATTCAGGAGGTAGTCTCCTCCGGTTACAAGATAGTTTACAGCCTGGCCGCCCCCAAGATTCAAAAAATCACGGATAGCTCAGGACCCCCTGTCAGCTTAGTATCTGTACCTTGCTGTCCAAACCCTACTGGAATTGGGGGTCATTTGCCTGTTCCCTCTGCGGGAAAGGGGCATGGGCTATTATTCCAATCTTTTCACTGTCCCCAAAAAGTACGGATCAGTCAGGCCTATCCTGGATTTAAAGCTCCTCAACAAATTTGTCAGGTTCAGGCACGTTCTGCCATAAATTCTCTCCGCCCAGGGGACTTCTTGGCCTCTATAGACGTCAAGGATACTTACCTTCATGTGCCAATTTTTGCAGGCCATCAAAAATTTCTCAGGTTCGCAGTGGAAGATCAGCATTACCAGTTTGTGGCTCTGCCATTCGGTCCTACTTCTGCTCCCAGGGTGTTCACCAAGGTGTTGGCAGGAGTGATGGCTCTGCTGAGATCTCAGGGTATTCGCATTCTCCCTTACTTGGACGACATTCTTGTAGTTTCTCAGACTTTGCAACAAGCAGAGTTGGACGTTCAGGCGGTGGTATCCACTCTGGAAAAGTTTTCCCTGTCTCCTTCCAAGGTAAAGCCTTTTCTGGGCATGACTCTGGATACCTCTCAGGTAAAGGTCTTTCTCCCTCAGCTGAAGGTAGAGGGTCTTCAGGCACAAACACAACTCCTTTTGTCTTGCCCTCATCCGTCCATCAGACAAGATATGCAGTTGGTGGGTCTGATGGTGTCCAGCTTCGAGGCTGTCCCATACGCTCAGTTTCACATGAGACCTCTCCAGGTTCAGGTATTTGTTCTGTCCCCTCTGGTCAGGCAGTCTCTGTCATGGTGGCTGGACCCAAGGAATCTGCTAGTGGGCAGATCTTTTCTGACTCCCTGTTGGGAGGTGGTCACCACGGATGCCATTCTGACTGGTTGGGGGGGGGCTTTTGGAGGTCCCTGAAATTCCAGAGGCAGTGGGGTCCTCAGTAGGCCCATGCCCCTATCAACATTCTGGAACTGAGGGCAGTTAGATTAGTGCTTTACTAGCTGACCATGCACCTTCGGGGTCTGGCGGTTCAGATCCGCTCAGACAACAAGACGGCGGTTGCTTACATCAATCATCAGGGAGGAACCAGGAGCAAGAGGGCTCTCAAGGAAGTGTCCCTGATTTTGTCCTGGGCAGAGGACAATGTTCCCTGCATCTCAGCGGTGTACATTCCGGGAGTGGAGAATCTGGAAGGAGACTCTCTGAACAGGGGGGCCTCTCGCATGGGAGAATGGTCCCTCAGCAACAGGGTGTTTCACTCTCTGTGTGCGTCACGTCACAATCACAAGCTTTCAGTCTTTGTATCCCTTTCACAGGTTCCCCTAGCCCTGTCAGTGGATGCTCTGGCAATGTCTTGGAAGAGCTTTCAGCTCCTTTATGTGTTTCCTCTGCTGGGCAAGGTGCTGTGCAAAATAGCCCAGGAGGGAGTGCCAGCCATTATGGTGGCACCGTGTTGGCCAAGAAGAATTTGGTTCACAGAAATCGTACAGTTGGCAGTAGATCAGTTTGTCCTGCCCCTGGTGCCAGACCTGCTGACTCAGGGGCGGCTGCGCCACCCCAATTTACGAACGCTGGCTTTGACGGCCTGGCTGCTGAAACCTCCATCTTGATGGACAAGGGGTTGCCGGCCTCTGTAGTTAATACCATGATCAGAGCTAGGAAGAAGTCTTCCTCTACCATTTACTACAGGGTTTGGCGTGCTTACATTGCCTGGTGTGAGTCTAGGTCACTTCTATGTCGGGTGTTCTCAATTCCCAGGATATTGGAATTCTTACAAAATGGCTTGGACATGGGTTTTCAGCTTAGTACTCTGAAGGGCCATGTTTCTGCTCTGGCTGTTTTTTTCCAGAGATCTTTTGCTCAGCATCATCTGGTCAAGATCTTCTTTCAAGGCGTTACTTATTTGCGTCCTCCGCGCAAGCCCATGTTACCTGTTTGGGATTTGAACTTGGTTTTGTCTGCCATGCAAGGGGTCTCCCTTTGAACCCTTGCAGGAGACGGCTTTGTCCACTCTCACTGTCAAGATAGCCTTTTTGGTGGCTATTACCTCAGTCAGGCGTGTTTCTGAATTGGCGGCGCTTTCCATCAAGCCTCCTTATTTTGACAGACACCAGGACAAGGTAGTGTTTCGATTTAAAACTGACTTTCTGTCTAAGGTTGTGTCTGCTTTTCATCTCAATCAGGACATTCCCCTCGATTCAAAGAGCAAAAGTTAATTGATTTCGGATCGAGAATCGTAAGTTTGGGTGGGTGTTAGTCATTTTTTCCTGTTTTTTTGGCCATTTCCGACTCGCACGAGCCTACGTACGAATGCGTATATGCTCTTACGATCATCGCAAGTTCGTTCCTAAATTTTAGGATCAAAACGTAAAACTTAGGATCAAATCCTAAAACTTAGGATCAAAACGTAAAACTTAGGATAATCGAATGTGTTTAGGTGTGATTCAGAGAACAGTTTTCAAACCTCTAAATACGTTTTAAAAGAAAGCCACTGTCGACACCTTTTAGCAGTCGGATTGCTGTTCTTGAACAGGTTTTTTGGCTATGTGGAGGAGTCTGCGCGTCTTGAGCTCCAATGAACTGCATGTATCAGCATGGCCGAGGCCATAAATTGTATGGCAATGCATACCTGATTCATGTATGCCTTATAAAAGCATTTTAATGTGGACCTTAATTAGTCCTTTGCATGTAAACCTTTATTTTGCAATATATTTGCGTTAATTAAAGAAACTTTTATGTCCTTTGTTATTTATTTTTAAATTGATGTACTAGAATAATATTTTTAGATTGCATTTATTGGTGTAGTTGTTTACCTTTGCTTTGTTTAATTATTTAAGCACATCTTTGGTCAGATGCATCACACTTACTGAGGAGAGGAGAGCGGGATAAAGGGCAGGATGTGGGTTACTGCTGTATTTTGCACAGACACAGCAGAGCTGGGGGCACGGAAAGGTCAGAAATCAAAGAATGCAGAGCAACACAGTCACAAGGCCCTTTCTGTTTGCAGGCTGCCCAATAATACCTGAGCCGCCATCTTGGCTGTTTCTAGACTCATAACATGCAGAAGTTGCTGGGTGTTTTTTTATATTTGAGAGCAATCTGTATGGAGAGGGTGTGGGTAACCACACACAAAATTTTAAGTTGTACCATTTGAAGCCAAAATATTAAAATTAAATCCACAAGTAAAAAATGCAAGTTAACTAAAAATTAAACAAAGTAAGATTTACTTATGCAAATGCATTCATTAATGGTTGGTTACTACAAAATGAATGAAATAAAGAAAAATAAAAGACCAAATATTTAGAATGCACTTTAATGAGGTAAGTTTGTAGTGCGCAGCCGCAAGATCAGAAGGATTTACGTCCAGACAAAAAATGAAAAAGGGCAAAACCAATGTTGCAACCTGAGAAATGAAACGGAAAATTCAGGATGGAAACTGACATAGGTCTGATTCCCGAACTGCCATACGAACGGACGTACATTTTAGGATAGAAACGTATTTGCTTATAGAATCACTCGCAAGTTCATACGAACGCACGAGCGTACGGGAAAAATAGGATGATCGGCACCAAAATCCAAGCTGTTACATGTTTCTTTGAATCGACCCTATTGTGTTGCCTTCTTTGTGCCCTAACCCTGGTAACCCCAATGAAAGGGTGTTACACTCTCTCGATGTTGTTAGGGCTGTGAAGTTCTTTTTGGTGGCTACTGAACCCTTCAGGAAGACTGATGCTTTCTTTGTGGTTCCGTCTGGTCCTAAGAAGGGCCAGGCACCTGCTAAATCCACCATCAGCAAGTGGATCCGTCAGGCCGTGATTCAGGTCTATTCTGCTAAGGGAAAGAAACATCCTTTCCGCCTTACTGCTCATTCTACTCGTGCTATTGGTGCATCTTGGGCTTTTCAGCACCAAGCTTCTGTTGAACAAGTGTGCAAGGCCGCAACTTGGTCTTCTGTTCATACTTTTGCTAAGTTTTACAAGGTTGATGTTAAGGCCTCAGCTGATGCTGTGTTTGTCCCATGAGTAAGGATATCTTTCGGAACGGGACGGGATGTACACTAAGAATAATACAATTCTGTGATTGCTCACCTGTAAAATTGATATTATGAGTGTACATCTCGTCCCATTCCGCCCCACCCTTGTTGTTCTGGTTACCTCTTTATGGTGGTTGATGGTTATTTTCTCCCGGCTTTTGTTAACTGCTTTTTAAATACTGGGGTTCTGTGGGAGGTGCCTCGGTATATATGGGCCGGGAAGGGCCACTTTTTCTGCTCTGCAGTCACGTGACATCTGAAGATGAATAACCCATGAGTAAGCATATCTTTCGGAATGGGAGGGGATGTACACTCATAATATCGATTCTACAGGTGAGTTATCACAGAATTGTATTTTTAGATGCTGGGGAATAGTTTTTTGAGGGTTTGGGCTTTTCATTAAATGATGCTGATGGTCCAATTTAGCAAGCACATGCTTATTTTGTGATATGATGTCTACATTTGTGACCAAATGTCTATTCTAAGCATACAGCACGTCCTGCTCCAGAACATATTCATAACGTATGGGTATACCTCCGCCTTCAGCGCCGTGCACTGCAGATCATGAAGAAAACAAGCTCCTCCCGGCCCTACATATACCGGAGGACCTCCCACAATCCCCAGATTTCTCTGCAGTGCTGAAACTGCGAAGACATGAAGTATCACGCTCTCGCAGGCGAGTGGGGCTTGACAGCCCGAGGCCCTGCGGGGCTATTTCCACCCGTCCTCATTGTGAATTTTTGCCTCCCAGCCTGGGCTGCGTGGGTCGGGTGAAGGTAGGCAGCACCTGGTGTGCTTATGGAGCTAGACTCCACCGCAATTCCCCAACCATAGGGTAGGCGGTTTAGGCTGATGGTGAGCCTACAAGGGATGCCCTCCCGCATTATTGTCCCGTACCCTGCGTAGTGCTGGACCCTATTATCGGGTTGCCATTCTTCCCCTTTTCCCCATCCACCTAGGGGGAAAAGAGAGGGGGGGGGGAGGGTACGCGTGAGGCGGTCCCAGTGTACCGGTGTGTCACGCTCGTGGCTTCTATTCTGCCCTTTATTAGCTTAGAGATGTCAGGGCCGCGCTGCTTGCTCCTTATTTCATCTGCCACTGTGTGTTTTTTACCTTGTTTGCCACTTGGTGTTGTTGCCGCGGTGCCCGCGCTTATTGTCGGTCCGCTCTACGGTACGTTAGGCCTGTTGGTTGCTTAGGCCTTATTTTTTTCTTCAGAGCTTCGCGCTCTTTAGAATAGGCGGGGCCTTAGTTCGGCGCGCTTCAACGTCACGGCGGAGTATTTAGCCCGCCCTTCGAGCTTCGCCGGGCGCCATTTTGGTTAGCTTCACGCGCACGCGTCGTGGCGGTCTCGTCCTCCACCTGAGCTGTAAGTGCCCTCGCGGGCGAATCCCTCTCATTATTGTCTGCCCATCTGCGCATGTTCCTGACATCTCTTTCCCATTGTGTCTTTCAGACGCTGAGTTTCCGGTGGCCTCTCCCGGCCTCATATACATATATACCTATCCATAGATTGACTATATACGTATACATTGCTATACTCATACGTATAAGGAGCAGGCCTTCCCAAAATCTCCCACACTGATCAGCGGGTAGTTGGGGCATCCAGGGTTGCTTACGGCATAATTCCCTATCGACACCCTATATTGAAACAATCACCATATGGAGGCATCTCAGGATTGTGTTGCCGGGGTCCCTTCGGGACAGGACCGGCTGTGTATATCGTGCGGTCTCCCCCATGCTGAGGCGGAAAGGGCACGGGTCTGCGCGTCTTGTTCTGAACAGACGCTGGAATTGCGAGCGACGCTTGCGGTTGTTCCTCGCTCCTTCTCGCCCCTTTCCCCTTCCCTAAACCTCACTCCTGTTGAGTCTTGTACAAGTGGCGAGTTACAAATAGATCCCTCTCCTAGGCGGCCCACGCTGGCCCAGATTGTGGAAGGTTTGTCTGGCCGGATCGGCCCAGATAGACAACGGCCTTGTACTCCCGCGGCTTCGGCCTGCGCTATGGACTCGGAGGAGTCCTTTTCTACACGTACTAGTGCCACGTCGGAAGAAGGGGACCTGTTCTCTGACCTAGGCTCCTCTGACGAGAGACCGAGGGGTCAGGATGATGCTGGTCAGGATGACTGGGACCAGCTTAATATTGGTGGGATGTTACTCAGGATTTTTAATGTATTGTCCGTTTCACCTCCCGGTGCGGTCCCCAGGCCGAGAGGGGGGGCGCTTTCATACTGCGCCTGCGCGCTTGGAATTTCTTGAGCAGGCTCACTTCCATACTCTTGTACTTAAAGGGTGGGAATGTCCCGCTGCTCTTCAAAAGATCCCGGAGGACTGGGCTTGGAAATACCCTTTTCCCCCCGAGATGGTAGATATTTGGTCCTCGTCCCCATTAGTGGACGCTCTGATTATTGGGGTCCCCAACCCCCCCTTCCTTACATCTCCGGCTTACAGCTCCCTGCGGGACGCCGAGGACCGGCGTATCGATAGGCTTGCTTCCCACGCCTTTACCTGTGCTGGCACGGCGCTGCGCCCTGTCTGTGCCGCGGCTATCACGGCAGTGGCTGCTAAGACTCTTATAAGAAAGATACTGGAGCTTCAGCCTGAAGACTTACCCTGGGAGGTGTTTTACGCACTCTCGAGCTGCGATATTTTTGTTAAATTCATCCTTTTGGCCTTGGATGACACCATTAAAATGTGTGCGAGGACTTCTGCCCAAGTGGTAGCTATACGTCGCCTACTCTGGCTTCGTCAGTGGGGGGCAGACGATGATGCTAAAAGGATCTTGACGGGGCTTCCCTTTAGAGGGCATCGCCTGTTTTGGGCACGTCTGGACTTATTTGAGAAACAGGACAGTCCACCCAGTCAGAGGCGGCCATTGCGCCCCCCGCGGAGCAGGGATACCCCTCCTCCTCCATATCATTCTGTTAAGCAGGAACCGGGGTTGCCCCCTGCTGGGTCTGGTTCGGTATCCTGTCCCAGGAGTGACGTTCAATGCCCGGGGCCCTCCGGTCGGGCTAAGCTCATTTCCTTCCCTGAATTCCCTCATGCATGATGGGACGCCCTCACCCACCTGGGTGAGGGGATGGCCACAGCACCTTACTCCTATCAGGAGGCATCCTGCCTCGCTCTGGTGGCCTTAGGGGATAGTTCCTCCGAATATGGAACGGTGTTTGCTGGGTGGCCCTTCCCTGAGTCGGTTGGGAGGCCTATGGTTCCATGCCCTTCTTCGGGCATGGGTGCAGGCTTAACTGGGCCTGTCAGGTATGGCTTCCCTGCAGAACGCCATTATCACATAGAAACTGGGGCCCCTGAGCAGGTCTGCCCCTCTCTTCCTTCAAGGTTGAGGGAGTCTATCTGCCTAACCCCTAGGGGGATGTGGCATCTGTACCATAAGCTTTCGGCCTGGTGCCCTTGACAGGGCTGTCTGTGCCCCATGCCCCAGGGGTCCTCTGGCCGCTGGTGGCGTGTTCGGATTTCTTTCTAGGCTCTAAGGAGCCTTCTGGATATTGAGACCTCTACGGCTGGGTATTGGTGATCACTGACACCGTTGAAGCTTAAACTAAGCCCCCTGTTGCGCCCTTGTACGCACTGGGCTCAGGAAGGGTGTGATGACTCACACGGCACCAAGGGGCATTTTACAGGGGACCTATCAGGCCCTCCTGTTCCCTCACAAAGTGGTTGGGGGATGGAACTTGACAAAACCGGAGCTCTACTCTGCTTCACCCTCTAGTTCCTGGATTGCACCGGGAGTAGGCTTCACCCAGTGCCTTTTTTTCCTTGGCTATAAGGAGTTTACCGGTATGAGACCTCTGGTCCTCCGTCCTGTATAGTGATTCCTCCAGACAGCATCTCTTCTGGTGAACTGATTGGCGGCTCGTCCTTTGACACCACTTGTCTCGGGGATCTTTGGGCTCTGAGGTGCTTTAGCCATTAGCCCTGGATGAGGGGTTTGCACCCTGGGTCTGGGTCTGCTTACCTTACTCCTTGTGGAGGCGGTTATTCTTCTACTGGTTACTCGATAGTACCGTGGGGGAGCATTCCATACCCTTTTCTTTTTCCCTGTTGGTTACCATGGTACCTAATCTGGCAGGATGACGAAGGGGGCGTATTCTTCTGAATCCCCCGGGGGTTCCTAGGAAGGGACCTTGAAGGTTCTGGTTTCCTAGTTGAATATTGGTCTTAAGGAGCACGTTGTGCGTCCTAGTTGGGGACTACTCCTTCTTGTACCCGTCCATTGGGGGACTTTTTGCCATAATAGGACAGTGGTTGCTCCTTGTTCCTGCGGAATTCTTGGGCCTGGATCTATTCCAGGGGAGCCCTGATTCCTTAGGGGACTTGATATTCCTTGTCCTTCCTGAAGTATCCCTCCCGTGGGAGGTTCTCTGTTGTACCTCTGGGCTCACACTGGCAGGGTTCTGTGGGACCCCGTCTCTTTTACAGGGGTCTACCCCTGTTATTGGCCAGATTGGTCTGCCCTGGTTGGGGCTAGTGGTTCTGGCTGGGTAGTTTACTTGAAGACGTTATACCCTTGTCCTACCGGGCGCGGGGAGAGCTTGCGCTAGTCCCTGATGGCAAGCAGCACCTTATGCTAGGGGCCTGGGAGGCCCAGTGGGGTGTGGGTTCTCAGGGAGTTCTGCTGAGTACAGCTGGACGGTAAGTTCCCTCATGAGGACTATTTTTAACATAGTATGGTGCCTTTTCTTTAGACCTACTTTAGCGTTGGCAGGATCTGGGACTTACCCTGCTGGAGATGACAGATTTCGGGGTGTCTTGTTCCTTGGAGGCTCTGGACTTTGTCTTCCTCTTTATTTTCTTCCTTCTGCCACGCTGGTTTAGCTTATGTTGTCCCTATGCTATTCGCTGGGTCTAAGCTCCTTCCCTGGCGGGACGATATCTGCTCCTGGGATTAGGGTCCTACAAGCAGTGTTTGGTATGGGCTCACTACTTGACTCGGTCTATGGTTGGGGCCTGATCTGTTCTTCTATTACGAGACCTGATCCAATCTTTTGTTTGCATTCCTCAGGGTCTGCTCAGGTGCATTCCTGGGGCATCCCTAGTTCCCCCTTTGAGGGAGGACTTATTCTGAAGCCCTACCAAGGGTTCCCACAGGTCTTAGTCAGGTCCCTGTCTGTCCTGCTCCTTCCATCAGGTTGCTCTTCTGGGGAGGTTACTCCAGTCAGTGGTGTGCCATAAGGAACGGCACTATTGGTGGTCCTAGTCATTATATATATTTCTTATATATATATATACATGCCTTGGTATAGATCTATACCATGAGGTGAGGGTACCCGCCTCACACTAAGTTGGATTCAGGCGTTATTTCGTCCTTTCTGCCTTGGACGGATCCTCTGGTCTCGGGACTATGGTCTAAATTACTATGAGATGAAAGGGATCTGTGCCCCTCTACTGGGGTTAGAGATCTGCCGGAACTGTTTTGTCCCTGATGGGATCTTATCTTGGGGTCTACCGGTGCCCCCTTCTTGAAGTACCGGATTGATTGTTTCCATGGATTAAGGGTCCTCCGACCTGGTCCTATTTGGTTGGTCGTCCTTCCGGACCTGTATGACTCTTTCGGCTCTGCTGAATATTGTTGTTAGCACTTCTGTTGGTTCCGTCTGCGATCTGGACATGTATTCCCTGTTGGGAAAAGTTTTGAGTTACCATGGCTACCCCCTCTTGTAGCGGTATGGTTAGGCAGTTATTTTGGCCTATCCTTTTAGAGGAAGATTCTTCCTCCCTATTGTTTTTCGTTCTTTTACTATTAGTGCTTGGCTTGCCCTGTAGCACTATGTTCTGGCGATCAAGCTGGCTAGTCCACTGCTTGCGCTCAGTTCTCCCTTTACAAGGTTCAAAGGTTGAGGCTAGAGCATTGCTCTCGTTGATAGCATGGTTAAGGGTGACAGCGCTTTACTGTTGGCTGTGCCTTTTCACGGGGATCCCACCCTATTGTGGACACTGCTATTGGATGTCCCATACGTTATGAATATGTTCTGGAGCAGGACGTGCTGTATGCTTAGAATAATACAATTCTGTGAGAATCTCACCTGTAGAATTGGTATTATATGCATACAGCACGTCCTGCTCCACCCCACCCTGGTTTCACTTTGTTCTGGATCCCCTGTATGGTGATTGTACTCACTTGGTGTTATTGCCAGACATTCTGGGTGGTTTGTTTCTCCTGGCTTCTCTTCTCACTGCTTTTCAATGCTGGGGATTGTGGGAGGTCTTCCGGTATATGTAGGGCCGGGAGGAGCTTGTTTTCTTCATGATCTGCAGTGCACGGCGCTGAAGGCGGAGGTATACCCATACGTTATGAATATGTTCTGGAGCAGGACGTGCTGTATGCATATAATACCAATTCTACAGGTGAGATTCTCACAGAATTGTATTTTTTTATTCTATTCTATTAAACAGATACTTTTTTCTTTCAGTGTGGACAGACGGGCAGTGGTGGTGGTGGCAGGATTTTCGCCTGCAAAGCTGCAAGAAGCTGGCGTGAGATATAGGAGCAGGGCGGCAGCATCATCGCTCCCCAGTGAGTCAAATCAGGCTGCTGGAGGGAGGGGCGAAGCGGCGGCGGCAGGCCTGTGACTGGGAGGAGATGCCAGCCCAGTGTCAGCGGTGGCAGCATGGCCTGTGGCTGGGAGGAGAAGCCGGCCCAGTGGCGGCATGACCTGTGGCTGGGAGGAGAAGCCTGTCCAGCGTTGGCAGTGGCAGCATGGCCTGTGGCTTGGAGAAGATGCTGGCCCAGAGTTAGCGGTGGCAGCATGGCCTATGGCTGGGAGGAGAAGCCGGTCCAGCGTTGATGTCGGCAGCAGGCCTTTGGCTGGGAGCAGATGCCAGCCCAGCGGTGGTGGCGAGACCATGGCCTATGATCAAGCAGGGAGATGCCGGCACACACGAGGGGGCCACAGCAGCCTTGTTACCAGGGCTTATTTTCCTAGTGCATGGCACGGCCTGTTTCATGAAGTCCTTACGTTTGGGATATTCCGCCACAAGGTGGCGCAGTGCACTGCAGAAAAGTTGTGGCTCCTCCCGGCCCCATATAAAAACAGGAATCATCATAGAACTCTCCAGTGTTTCCTCTGAAGTGATACTGCGAAGATAGAAGATGGCTCTATATTGCGCAGGTGAGTGGGGCAACCAAGCCTGCGGCCCTGCAGGTCTATTTCCACCTGTTTCTGGACCCTCTCTGCCTCGTTTGGCTGCCTTTTCTATGCCGCCACCGCTTTGTACAGCGCTCTGCGGCGGGCGGCTCTCCTGTTGTGAGGTGTTCTGCTGTGTCATGGCGCTGGTCACGTGAACGCATTTTCGCGCTCTTCAGGGGGCCGGTGCCGGAGGATGACGCGTATCGCGTCATGCCCCCGCGGCCCGCCCCTCGAGGTTCTCGCTCCGGCGCCATTTTGAGGCTGCTGCGCGTCTGGGGCCCTTCTGCTACGCGGGGTGCGGCGGCGACCGTTTCCTTTTCTCTATCACACGTGGTCTGGCGACTTGGCGATCCTCTGCGTGTGCTGCGCGTTCGGTCTCCTTGGTCCGTGAGTCCCCTTTCGGGGGTTGCTTGTTTTTTGGGAGGCATGCGCTGCAGGATGCTTATGTATATATAAGTATACAGCACGTCCTGTTCCAGAATATTCCTTACACATGGGTAATACATCCACAAGATGGCGCTGGACTGCAGAAAACGTCTTGTGGCTCCTCCCGGCCCTATATAAGTCGGGGACCTCCCACAAATTCCCCAGTTTTAATCTGCAGTCTGGACTGCGAAGATAGAATGCGGCTCTCTATATACGCAGGCGAGCAAGGCTTGCCAGCCTGCGGCCCTGCAGGACTATTACCACCCGTTCTGGACCCACTGCCTCCCAGCCTCGGCTGACTGGTTCGGGTGAAGTTAGGACAGCACCCGGGTTAGGTGCTTGAGGAGGGCTGCTCCGTCCGCAGTCCCTGCTTTGACAGGGTAGGTGGTATAGGCCTGTGGTGAGCCTTGTGGGATGCCCCAGCCGCTCCCGGGGTTTCCCTTCAGTCCCTACCCCCCCTTAGGTTTCTGCCCCCTCCTCTCATTTGGTTCATGTGTACCCCCCTTCCTTCGCTCATCCCTGGGGAGATCTCTGGGGGGGGGGGGGGGTGTGCAGTATGTCAAGTACAGCCTGAATGTTCACTTGCTTGTGCCAGAATTGATTTTGTTATATCCTGTATGTCTTGCTTAATATGTTTTTTACGGGCAGCCGCCGCCGCACGTTTGTACAGGGCTCCACAGACTGTATTTCTAACGGGGATGTCTTCTTATGTCTTTCAGGCGGGCAGACCTCATTGTGGTTTCTCCCAGTCCTCTCCTTTTAGTTTTGGGCTATTACTATATATCTCCCACATCCCTAGCGGGCTCTTGGGGCATCCCGGATTTCTATCATTAGCGTTAACCCGATATTGGCCTATTGTGCCACTATAATCACCATATGGAGGCTTCTGGGGATAATGTGCTTGGGGTTCCTTCGAGACAAGCCCGGCTATGTGTTGTGTGTGAAGTATCCCCTATAAGTGATGAGGTCAGGGTGTGTGTACCCTGCACTCAGCAGGTATTTTCGATGCAGCCTGGGCTGCCTGTTACTGGTGCGGCGCCCCCTCTGGCTTCACCTACCCCCCCATGCTTACATCTGACCCCCACCGAGGGACATAATAGTGGGGAGTCTCAACCTGATTTAGCTGCACGGGTGGCCAGCGTTGAAAAACATCTTGCTGGGCCTGCCCTGCGTAAGGCTTCTGCTAAGAAGCAGCATTTATCACCCGCGGTTTCCCTCTTCCCTGTAGAAGATGAGGGCCCTTATTCACTCTCAGGTCCCTACCCCCTTGAGGAGGGGGAATTATTTTCTGATTCAGAATCCTCTGAGAAACAACCCTAAGATTTATGGTAGTACTGGGACTCCCTTTGTGGAAAACCAGTGGTCCCCTGATGACACTGACAGATTGCTGAGTTATATTTTTTAAGTGCTTTGTATTTCTCCCCCGGCAGTGGCTCTGCAGCAGCAGGGCGAGCTTTTTTATACGGTTAAGCCACGCTGGGAGTTCCCTGAGCAGTCTCACTTTAATAATCTAGTGCTCAAGGAATGGGAACGGCCTAGCAAGGTGCCAGAGGTGCCTAAGAGTTGGGACAAGCGGTATCCCTTTCCTGCTGACGTTAAGCTTTGGTCATGTCCTCCCGAGGTGGATGCGCCCGTTCTCGGGTTGTCCAATACATCTGTCATGCATTCTCCTGATACTACTACCCTGCGGGATGGGGAGGACCGGCGCTTGGACCACCTGGCCTGTCACGCCTTTGCCTGTGTGGGAATGGCGCTGCGCCCGATTTGTGCCTCTGCTATTCTTAGTATACAGTACGTCCTGCTCCAGATATAGTACTTACACTTGGGGTTATCCTCCGCCAGGTGGCGCTGCACTGCAGAGACATGCAAAACATGCTCCTCCCGGCCCCTTAAATAACCGGGGACGTCCCACAAATCCCCAGATTTCTCTGCAGTGCTTACAGCGAAGACATGAAGTATCACTCTCTCGCAGGTGAGCGGGGCTATTAAAGCCTGCGGCCCTGTTGGACTATTCCCACCCGTCCTCTTTGTGATGTGCCTCCCAGCCTGGGCTGCGCTGGTCGGGTGAAGGTAGGCAGCACCATGCGTGCTTATGGAGCGCTGCTCCCCCGCAGTCCCCCACTAAAGGGTAGGCGGTGTAGGCTGATGGTGAGCCTCTATGGGATGCCCCTCCCGTATTATTGCCCCGTGTAGCGGTGGGCCCTGTACGAAGGGCCGCCATCCTCCCTCGTTCCCCCCGTAGTCGGGGGAAAGAAAGGGGGGGGGTGCCTGTGGTGTCTGTGTATGATTGCACGTATATGGCCTTTGTCTGTCTTTGGACTTTTATATATATATGGTGTCAGCCGCCGCGCCTTTTTGTATTTTACTCGTATAACTGCCGCCGCGCGCGTTTTTTCCTTCGTTGGATGTTCCGCGCCGGGCGGCGGCGTTACCTCAGACACCTCTGTGTCCTCATTGGCTGATGTTGGACTTCACGCTCTTCAGGAGGGTGGGGCCTGGTCTGGCGCGCTCCGCATCATGGCACGCTCTGGCCCGCCCTTCGAGGTACATGGCGCCATTTTGTCTGTTCGCGTGCGACGCGTGGGATGTTCCTGCTTACTGTGGTCCGTAAGTTCCCTCTCGGGCGGCTTATACTCTTTGTAGTGTTTCGGTTCTGACACCATTCTTTTCTCATTGTGTCTTTCAGACTGGTGAACACCATTGGCTTCTCCCGGCCCGGTGTATTTGATAGCGGGCCTTGTAAAATTCTCCCACTTCCCTAGCGGGTCTTTGGGGCATCCAGGGTTGCTTATAGCGTCAATCCCTGCTGGCATATTGAGCCTAAATTATCACCATATGGAGGCATCTCAGATTTATGTGACCGGGGTCCCCCTGGGACAAGACCGGCTGTGTATAGCGTGTGGACAACCCCATGCTGATGCTGACAGGGCACGGGTCTGCGTACCCTGTGCCGAGCAAGCACTGGCTCTGCAATCAGGCCTGCCAGTGGCTGCACCTCGTTTCAATTCACCTATTTCCCCAGGCTTAAATCTCACTCCTGCTGAGTCGCATACAAGTGGGGATTTGCAGCATGTTGTGTCTTCCAGACTGCCTACGGCGGAACAGATTATTGCGAGGTTGTCAGAGCGCAAGGGCCCTGGTAAGAAGCGGCACTTGACGCCTCATGTTACTGTTTTCCCTACGGGAACTGAGGAGTTTACTACTCTGTGTGGTTATACCCCTTCTGATGAAGGAGAGCTCTTCTCTGACTCAGGCTCATCTGATGGGCCGGGGAGTCATGACGATTCTGGCCATGAATACTGGGCCCAGAGTGACACTGACGATCTGTTGATTAAGGTCTTTGAGGTTCTGTCTATCTCTCTCCCTGGTGAGGCTCCCAAGCAGAGAGGGGAGCGTTTCCATACAGCGACGGCACGTTTGGAATTCCTGGAGCAGGCACATTTCCATACCCTTGTGCTCAAGGAATGGGAGTGCCCCAGTAAACTGCCAGGGGTCCCAGGGGACTGGGATAGGAAGTACCCTTTCCCCGCTGAGGTGGTTAATTGTTGGTCATCCCCCCCCCCCCCCCCCCCGTGGTGGATACCCCGATCATAAGGGTTCCTAACCCCCCCCTTTATTGCAGCCCCTGCTTATACTACCCTTCGGGATGCTGAGGACCTGCGCATTGATCTGTTGGCCTCCCACGCCTTTACATGTGCAGGGGCGGTGCTGCGCCCGGTCTGTGCCTCTACCATTTCGGCCGTGGCCGCTAGAACACTCATCAGAAAGATGCTTGATCGCCCCCCTGATGATCTCCCCTGGGATGTGTTTAATGCACTCTCCAGTTGTGATGTGTTTGTAAAATTTATCCTATTAGCATTGGATGACACCATTAGAATGTGTGCAAGAACTTCTGCCCTTGTGGTGGCTATACGTCGCTTGGTCTGGCTGCGACAGTGGGGTGCTGACGATGCTGCTAAAAAGACTCTTACCGGGCTTCCCTTTAGAGGGCTACGCCTGTTTGGGGCCCGTCTAGACCTGTTTGGTAAGAAGGGTAAGTCACCGCAACGCAGGCGGCCGTCTCGGCCCCCTCGGGGCAGGGGCACCCCTCCTCCCCCCTACCATAGTGTTAGACAAGAACCAGACTCCTGCCCCAGGAGCAGCAGACAACGCCCTGCCCCTCAGGCGGGGCTAAGCCTAAATCTTCCACCAAGTCACCTCGAGCATGATGGGGCGCCCTCACCCGTCTGGGTGAGGGGATGGCTGCGGCACTTTGCCCTTGTCAGGAGGCATCACGCCTCATACTGGTGGATTCAGGAGGTAGTGTCCTCCGGATACAAGATAGAGTTTGCTGCGCGGCCTCCCCCAAGATTATCAGGTCCCGGGTACTTCTGGTCCCTGCCTCTGTTCAGGTGCTGGCGCAGGCCATGCAAGGCCTGCGGGGTCTGAGGGTCTCTTGCAAATTGCCCTTAACAGGCAGAGGCAGGGGCCTTCCACAGTCCCCCAAAAGGATGGGTCAGTCTAGCCCATTCTGGATTCACAGGTTCTCGGCAATTCTCCAATTACAGGCAGTTTTTCTGCATGGAAACTCTCAGATGGGCCATCAGCGCCTTGCGCCCAGTGGGCTTCTTGCCGTCTGTGGAGCTCTAAGATGCTTATGTGCACATCCCTGTGTCTTCTGGACACCGAGGCTCTTCAGGTTCGTGTTGGAAGTCCAACACTGCTAATTTGTGGCCTTATCTGGCCTCTCTTCAGCTCCCAGAGTGCTCACCAAGGTGCTGTCGGGGGTGATGTCTCTGATGAGACCAAGGGGCGTCCGCGCGATGACCTACCTGGACGTCCTTTTTTTTCACTTACCAGTCTCTACGTCAGGCTAAGTTGGATACTCGGCTGGTGGTGTCCATTGGGAGTCTTTTGGATGGGTGATCAATCACCCCAAGTCCTCATTGTCCCCTTAATTGGTAACTCCATTCCTAGGAATGAATCTGGATTCGGTTCAGACGAGAATCTTCCTTCCTCAGCAATAAAGTGGACAATCTGGTGGCATGGGCTCAGTCCCTCATTGCTGTCCCAGTCCCTTCACCAGGCAGGGATGCAGCTGGTGGGCCCATTGGTGGCTTGCTCAGAAGAGGTCCCTTATGCTCAGTTCCCCTTGGGCCCTTCTGCGACTTCTATTGTTAGTACAGGACAGGGATCCAGCATCCCTGGAGCAGGGTCTGTGTGCCTTCCCCCCCGGTAAGGTCCCTCTTGGAGTGGATGAACTCAAGAAACCTGTCTGGGGGCCGTTCCCTTCTTGCCCCTTCCTGGAGACGGTCACCATGGATGCCAATCTATTTGGTTGAAAGGGGGGGTGGTTTCCTAAAACTCCCTGCGGTTCTGGGGGAGGTGGGGCCCTTGGAAGGTCCATACACCTATCGATGTTTGAAATGGTGAGCGTTTAGGTTGGTTCTATCTCGCTTGACTACTCCTCTTCAGGGCCTGCCTGTTCGGGGGCGCTCGGTCTGTCTGACGACAGTGGCCTACATTAATCATTTGGGAGGGACCTGGAGCAGGAGGGTCCTCCAGGAAGTGTCTATGATCCTAATCTGGGTGGAGGACTATGTTCCCTGCATATCAGTGGTATTCGCTCCGGTGGGGGTCCCCTCTGCGACAGGATGTGCTAATCCCTGTGTCACTATGGGGTCCAACCAGTTGTGGATCTGTTTGTGTCCCGTCACTATCACAAGCTCTCGGCCCTTGTTTCCCTGTTCCAGGATCCTCTGGCCGTGATCAGGATGCCTTAGTAACGTCATGGCTGGACATTCTGTTCTGTATGTCTTTTCTCCATTCCCCCTGCTAGGCAGGGTTCTGCACAAGATTGCTCTGGAAGGGGGACCAGTGATTCTGGTGGCCCCCGGGTGGCCTAGTAGAGTGTGGGTTGCAGACATGGTACCGAGGGCAGTAGTTCTGTACGTTCTGCCAGGAGTGCCAGCTCTGCTCACTCAGGGCCCCTTTACGTCACCCCAATCTACAGACTCTGGCCTAGACGGCCTGACTGCTGAAACATCCATCTTGATGGAGACAGGCTTATCTGTCTCGGTGATTGAGACTATGGGAAGACTAGGAGCAAGCTTCTTCTTCCATCTGTTATAGGGTATGGCATACCCATATTGATTGGTGTGAGTCTAGGTCTCTTCCCTGTAGGGCGTTCTCGGTTCCCAGGGTTCTAGAGTTTTTACAGCATGTGTTGGAGTTGGTTCTCCAACTCAGTACTCTGAAGGGTCAGGTTCTGCCCTGTCCGCCTTACTTTAGAAGTCTTTTGTTCAGTTTTCCTCGGTTAAGACTTCTTTCAGGGGGTACTCATGTGCGTCCCCCATGTAATCCTATGGTCCCTGTTGGGATTTGTATTTGATTCTGTCTGCCTTGCGGGGTTTTTCCCTTTGGTCCTATTCAGGATGCTGTCCGGCTGTTCTTACCCTCAAGGTTGTCCTTCTGGTGGCTGTTACTTCGGTCAGACGTATGTCTGACGGGCAGCTCTGTCTATCTAGCCCCCATTCTTTGAGATACACCAGGATAGGTAGTGTTCCGCCTGAAGTCGGACTTTCTGCCTAAGGTGGTGTCTTATGTTCATTCTTTCAAGATATTAGGGTCGATTCAAAGAAACATGTAACAGCTTGGATTTGTGTGCCGATCATCCTATTTTTCCCGTCCGCTCGTGCGTTCGTATGAACTTGCGAGTGATTCAATAAGCAAATACGTTTCTATCCTAAAATATACGTCCGTTCGTATGATATCTCCCGAACTTGCCTCAGTCAGTTGACAATCGTAAAAATCACGTTCATGTGCTCACTTGTTGCGGCGGCAGCCTGTTTTTTGTGCTGGTTCCATCGTCCACCTCTTCCAATTACTTGCGTTTGGCTCTGGTTTTCATTGGTTTTTGGCCTCTTAGATTCGTTCGTTCGTATGTATATAAGATCTTGCGCATGCGCACTCTCACCACTACTGCCTCGCGCCAGGCTCCCACTTTCCTTTATGAACCATAACACTTACCTAAACCCCTTAGCGCTTGCATCCTTCTTCATTTCTCGGTCCATAACACTTACCTAAACCCCTTAGCGCTTGCATCCAACTTCATTTCTCGGTCCATAAAACTTACCTAAACCCCTTAGCGCTTGCATCCAACTTCATTTCTCGGTCCCTAAAACTTACCTAAACCCCTTAGCGCTTGCATCCTTCTTCATTTCTCGGTCCCTAAAACTTACCTAAACCCCTTAGCGCTTGCATCCTTCTTCATTTCTCGGTCCATAACACTTACCTAAACCCCTTAGCGCTTGCATCCTTCTTCATTTCTCGGTCCCTAAAACTTACCTAAACCCCTTAGCGCTTGCATCCAACTTCATTTCTCGGTCCCTAAAACTTACCTAAACCCCTTAGCGCTTGCATCCTTCTTCATTTCTCGGTCCCTAAAACTTACCTAAACCCCTTAGCGCTTGCATCCAACTTCATTTCTCGGTCCCTAAAACTTACCTAAACCCCTTACCGCTTGCATCCTTCTTCATTTCTCGGTCCCTAAAACTTACCTAAACCCCTTAGCGCTTGCATCCAACTTCATTTCTCGGTCCATAAAACTTACCTAAACCCCTTAGCGCTTGCATCCTTCTTCACTTCTCGGTCCATAACACTTACCTAAACCCCTTAGCGCTTGCATCCAACTTCATTTCTCGGTCCCTAAAACTTACCTAAACCCCTTAGCGCTTGCATCCTTCTTCATTTCTCGGTCCCTAAAACTTACCTAAACCCCTTAGCGCTTGCATCCAACTTCATTTCTCGGTCCATAAAACTTACCTAAACCCCTTAGCGCTTGCATCCTTCTTCATTTCTCGGTCCATAACACTTACCTAAACCCCTTAGCGCTTGCATCCTTCTTCATTTCTCGGTCCATAACACTTACCTAAACCCCTTAGCGCTTGCATCCTTCTTCATGTGGACGACCCTAAAACTTACCCAAACAACATAATGTACATATGTCTATATGTTTCTAAGCGTGTTTTTTCGTGTTTGTGTAAATGTCTTTTTGTGCGCATATTAGAAATGACACATTTATGAAGGCTTAAAATATTATTTATTTTAAATATTTGTTTTTTGTTTTTTTTTAGTTTCTTTTAAAAACATTTTAAAAATGTTTAAAATTTTTTGTTTTGTAAAAAATATAAAATTCAACTTTTGAATACCAAATTTAAAACTATTTTACAAAAGTAGCCAGGACCAAGGGCACTAATCCTCCTCCTCTTCTTCATCTGTTGGCCCCAACGTCGCCTGTATGGCCAGCAGCTCGGCCACCAACTCTTTGATTCGTTTTTTTTTTCCGCCACGGTTTGTGGCCTCATCCCTGTAAGCAATAGAGAAATAAACCTAAATAGGAGTACCAGACCGGTTTGTATGCTGGAAATAGATTTGGGGTTAATTAAATACATGTAAATGCATGACATATGTCATTCTTCAAAGGGATAAAGTAAATGCATTTCCCACAGGTAAGTATTGAAACTCCTTAAACCGGACCTTCTACATTATTTAATGAAAAGCAATAACTAGTCCCAAATGATTCTGCACCAGATCGAAGTATATTTTGGGGGATTTAGGATTACTGCGCCGCCATCGGGACTCCGAAGCATAACAGTTAATGAGGAGAGGAGAGTGGGATCAAGTACAGGGGAGTAGGTTACAGTGGTGCTTTGGGAATACAGAGCATAGCTGGGTTCAGGGAAAGGTCATCAGTCCCACAATGCATGGCAGCACCTTACTTTTTCAAATCTGTATCCCATGCAGCATGTAAATATTGCGCATTCAATATTCCGCCATATTGGATGTTTACAGGCTCCTAACATGCATTAGATGGCTGTAGGCTGTTTTTCAATGTTCCCAATCTGTATGTACAGTGTGTTGGCTAAATATTAGCTATGTTCTTAATACGAGTTAGGGTCCGCTTTAAGCTAACGAAGTGGCCACATGAAAGTGTTAACTACACATTGGCTACGCCTTTAGTTATGTGTGTGTTATTAGCTAACAACACATTAATATGAATAATGGCATGGATACTTACTGAGTTGGTGGCCGACAGATGGCTGGTTGGGGCCAACAGGCTGCCCTTGGTCCTGGCTATGCTGTGAAGAAGTCCCTGGAGAAACATGTGACATTTGGTTAGTAGTTGTATAGAGTCACTATTCCCAACATATCTGGCTCCCAGTCTGGCTGACATCACTCACCTTCGCCAGGATCAACTTCCAGCATCTCTGCTGCCTCCTCCTCCACTATCTCACCCGCACCAGAAGCTTCTACAAATACATAATAAATGTATATCTTTGTGCCTATACATGAAGAGTGACATACCAGAGCCTTCCCCATGCCTGGCCAGGTATGACTCCATGCCCACGCGGTTGGGCCCCTCCTCTGTGGTAAGGTCCAGGGGCTGGTCTGAGGAGGCCACAGAGGAGGGGTAGGTCCGTCGCCCGGGAGATCCACCACCTTCACTCACAGATGCAGAATCATGCAGCACTGGTCGGCCTGTGCGCCTCCGGGTGCGGCGAATTCTGAAATCCATTTCCAACACTACCAAAGAAAAGTCATTATAAATAAAGGCATAACTTATACTTTTGGAACATATACCATGCAATTGATTTGTACTTACTTGGGAAATGGATTCCAAAAAACCTCCGCACCCGGGGCATGTGCAGACGTTTCAGGTCCGACCAATGCTGCATTATCTGGGTGTGAGTGAAGGTGGTGCTGGTCACACGGTGTATTTCCGCGATGATCTCCCGGGCGATGTCCCTTTTTTCACACACATTGGGCGCGAAGTCATACCGGCGCTGAAGCATGATCTGAAAAACATAATGGACACAGAGCTTTTACTTTTACACACAGAGCCATATGTGTTGCATCACAAGTAGCGAATGTCATGTCATTAACACACACATTTAGAGTGGCAGCCATTTTTGGGGAGTGCCTTAAAGCCGACGTTCACTCGGATTCAGAGTCTGGTCTTATGTTATATGTTTCACACACCATGTACATACAGATAGCCAACATTACAAATCAGGCCACCTGCCTGGCATGTTATGATGGTTTGAACCTCCAAGATGTCGGCTTATGTAAAATGCCTTCTTTGCAGGCAGCCTGCAAACAGGAAGTTCATGCAAACTGTAAGTGTGTGTGCTGCTCGGCATTCTTGGACTGATGACCTTCCCATGACCACAGCTCTGCTGTGTCTGAACAAAGCACAGCTTTAACCCACCCCCCTGTACCTTATCCCACTCACCTCTCCTCAGTAAGTGTGATGCTTCTGAGTACAGATGGCTGCGCGCATCTCTTAAATTCTTGAGCAGAGTTTCAGGCCAGTGGAGCCAAGACTAATAAGTTATTGCCTTCAAATGGACCATTTGGAAATGTCATAGGCTGTGTACTGGTTTTTTTGTTTTTATTGCTTTTTAGTCAATCAGGCTGAAGGCCCGGTTTCTGTCTTTTTGGCCGCGTGTGTTGCTTGCCGTTGTGTTTTGATGTCTTAGGCAAACAGTGGTCCTCAAACATCCGCATCAAGGTCCGAGACAGGCCAGGTTTGACAGCTAGCCACGCTACTCCACAGGTTAATTAACTGTTGCTAAGCCAGAGCAATTGCCCGAATTAGGACATCAGCATAGAGAGGTGAAAACGTGGCCTGGCTAGGCCCTTGAGGATGAAGTGTGAGGAGTCTGTTCTAAAACATTAAGATCCCCCAAACTAGTTCCAACCGCATCATTTACATTTAGTACATCACTCAGTATTAGCTTAAAAGGCAGAGCAAGGCACTTACCAGCATGAGGATCTCTTCCTGTTGACGGGTGAAGATAGTGGGCGCCATCTTTATGCTTCTTCAAGGCAGCAGATAAGTGAAACCCCAGCGGTTTCCTGGTTCCGCACGAACGTACGTCCGTACGAGCGCGTAGTCGTGCGCATAGGCGTCAGACGCTGGGCGCATGATTTAAAGGTCCCTGCACCCAAAGCTCATTCTCTTTGAGCTTTTGGACAAAATGGCACCAAAAAAGGCAGCAGCTAAACGCGCCCAGCAAAGCCAGACCTCTGAGGGCCCAACCACCAGGTCCCAGCAACGACCGAAGAAGCTAAGGTCCCAGAAGGGCCAGAAGGCAAGTACCACCTCGGCCCCACCAAGGGACACTGGACCCTCCCTTTCCCAAAAAAGGGCCCCAAAGGCACGTGCCCCTGCGGCCAAAAAACAGGCCACAGCAGCCACCACCACCTCTGCCCCCAGAAGAGGCCGCCCAAGGGAGCCCACACCACCCATGCTTTCAAGCCGGGCACTTAGCCAACCCAGGCCCCACAGCAGTGCCCAAAGCACATCCAGCCCGCACAGAAGGGCCCGAAGCCCATCCAGCCCGCGCAGAAGGGCCCGAAGCCCATCCAGCCCGCGCAGAAAGGGCCAAAGACCATCCAGGCCCCACAGCAGTGCCCGAAGCACATCCAGCACGCACAGAAGGGCCCGAAGCCCATCCAGGCCGCGCAGAGGGGCCCGAAGCCCATCCAGCCCGCGCAGAGGGGCCCGAAGCCCATCCAGGCCGCGCAGAGGGGCCCGAAGCCCATCCAGCCCGCGCAGAAAGGGCCAAAGACCATCCAGGCCCCACAGCAGTGCCCGAAGCACATCCAGCACGCACAGAAGGGCCCGAAGCCCATCCAGGCCGCGCAGAGGGGCCCGAAGCCCATCCAGCCCGCGCAGAGGGGCCCGAAGCCCATCCAGGCCGCGCAGAGGGGCCCGAAGCCCATCCAGGCCGCGCAGAGGTGCCCGAAGCCCATCCAGGCCGCGCAGAGGGGCCCGAAGCCCATCCAGCCCGCGCAGAGGGGCCCGAAGCCCATCCAGGCCGCGCAGAGGTGCCCGAAGCCCATCCAGCCCGCGCAGAAGGGCCCGAAGCCCCCGACCTGGCACCAGCCGGGAACATAGCCCCCGACCTGGCACCAGCCGGGAACAGAGCCCCCCAAGAGGCCAAAGAATGGCCGCCCGGACCACATCTACACCTGGAAGTTCGGTGGGCAGCCATGCAAGAACACCCAGTCCCTTGGCCAGTCCAGTCCAGTCATTGGGAAGCCAGCAATCCGTCCATTCCCCTACCCAGCCCCAGGCCATAATGTCACCACATGTGTCTGCACACATGGAGGAGCAGCCAAGCCAACCATCTGGCCGCACATTGCGCCGCGGCCAGTTGAGTGGGAGATTCTCCCATGACCAAAATATGGCATTGGCTAGTGGCCTTACATTATACTATGACGAGCTCTATGGGAGCAAATCAAAACACACCACGAAGCAGCGCAAGATGGAATTGTTTGAAACCATCCTACGACAAGTAAATGCAGCGGGGGAAGAGAGGAAAGATGTGCCACAAATTCAAAAGAAAATCTCGGATCTGAAATATGCTGTACGTCAAAAAGAGATTAAAAGGCATAATTACAGGTAAATAAATGATGTACTGTATGCACCTTTTCTGAGTACCAAACGATTTTCTCTTTTCAGCATGAAAACTGGAGGTGGCTTTCCTACCAAATTGGAGTTTACCCCTGCTGAGGAGATTGTGCTGGGCCTTCTCCATCCGGTCGCGGTCGGTGGCCATGCGGGTCTAAGGGACACAGACTCACCGACCCGTACCCACGGTGAGTACTCTTAATCTGCATGTTTGCCTGTTTGCTACAAAATATAAAGGTCACTAGTACCAAGATGACGGTATGGCCCTATGGTGTGGCTTGCTTTGGCTCGCACTACTGTGCCTGTTTGTGTCCTGTTTTGGTCCCTGTGAATCACACATTTAGGACCACATACATTATGTAAAAGACCAATTAACCCAAAATATTTGTCAACTAACGAAGTTTATCCTGAAAAGTTTTAGATTTGGACTCAATCACAAAACACACAACATTAGGGATGTGTTGGCTATTTGTTGTGTGAGTTGTGTTTGAGGTAACAATTTAATGACACACCCCCAAACATATCTGACCTACAGCAGCGAGACTCAACTGGCGGCCCGGGGTCCCAATGCGGACCTTGGCACCAGATTCCCGGACCCCTGCCCAGACAGCACTGCACTCAGTTACTTCTGTGTTGACGTGCTCAGAGCTGCCCCCTTGATCGGCGATGTAGTGGTTGGTCTCCTGCCCAATGTCATGGCTCCCTGAAACATAGCATTGCAATATGAAGTACTGCACAGGAAGTGGCATTGCAAGGTACACAGTAACTTGGTGCATCTTTCTCTTGGTCCAATCCTGTCCCGCTGCCCCAGCTCGGCCCCATCTGCCACAGTCCCACCATCTGCCCCCCCCCCCCCCCCACATAAGCCCCATACATTTCTAACATATTTGCTCCATCCATCCCATCACCATCAATTCCTGACCTCCCCCCTTTAGCCATCCAATCCCTGTCCCCTCAGCTCTGCCCCATCCAGCCCAGCAAGGGCAAGCAGCCTTTATTAGTTTGCACTTGGCAATCTCCAGCCCCTCCCCCAGTGTGTTTATTTCTAACTAGACACCCCCTGCGACAGCCCCATGGCCAGACATTCACCTCTCACCACATACCTTTAAATGCACCTTTACAAGAAGTGTTTGAGTACCCCTGACCTAGCGAATGGTAGTCAAATTCCAAATAGTTGCTGTGCAAGTAGTATGCTGACTGGGTACACTTCCTGACTTTGAAATGAGGTCAGTTAGCAGTTTTCTCGATCTAAAATTGCGTGTATTTTAACAATTGTCCCCATTGCTGTAGAGTTGCTTAATATTACAAAAAGTGGCTTTTTTTAGTAACTAAAAAAACCATGCTTATGTGTGTGTTTACCTGGTTTTGTTTTCTCTTCTTCAGCCCAGCATGACCCCTCAGCAAGGGTAAACTCACCCCCCAGGTTGCTTATGCCTACCAGGTCCGTACAGTATAGGAGCCCAGATCCGAGATTTCCGGTAAGTTAATTTAGTACCATAAATACTAACAAGTGCTTAAGCATGTGTTAAACTGATGGAATCCCAAATTTGGACGCCAACTTACCCTTTTTTTTTATATGTCCCTACAGACCTGCACAATCATGGAAGATATCATGGGAATGGAGGAAGCTGATGTCTCCCTGCAGGGCACGTCCGATGACCTCCCCCTGGGTCCCAATCTGGAACTGCTCCCTAATGTTTCTCTGGCCAATCCTCAGCAGCAGAGTGAATCTCCACCCATTGCGCATGCACATGGGGAGACTGACACAACAGTCCCCAGTGTTCACTCTGCTGCTGAGGATTTGCAAAGCATGCCTGTTGCTGTTGAGGGGACGACACCACGCGGCAGGGCACGCCCAAGAGCCAGGGTAATTGTGCGGCGGACTCCATTACGCCGCCCCACAATTTCCCAGGGGAGGCAGAGTGCCCTGCTTCAATTATGGACCCAAGAGAGGGACTCGTATGAGGCACAGCTCGTTAATGAGCGTGAGGAAAGGCATGCCGACATGGTCAACATCAATACCAGCTTACAGGGCATCCTCGCGGAGTTGCGTACCCTCAACAGCAACATGGTAACTGCAAGTAATGGCATCCAGTCAGCCATGGCTGAGATGACCAATATGCAGAGAAACATTATGGAGCAGTTTCAAATTCACAATGCAGCCATGGCCCAGGCTAGGTCCCATCCCCACGGACCTCCACCTGGGTATTATGGGAAGCCACCCTATTAAGCCATGATTGTGTGGGACATCTTTTCTCTTACCCCCCACTGTATTTACTTGTCTTTTTAGGTTTCAAACAATCCATTTTGTGTTGCTCATGCAGGTTGTGTTTTGTATTTGCTCCCATATAGCTCCTTAGAGTAATGATTAAGGCCACTAGCCAATGCCATAGGTCTATGTGGAGTGTATCTGGCCACTTATGGCTTGAAATATGTATTTGGTTTGTGCTCCTCCTGTTTGCAGACATGTTTGTGTGACATTATGGCCATGCCCAAATATCCCTGGGCACAGGCAATATTAATGACTGGACTAGGCTGGCCTTTGGACTGGGTGTCCTTGTTTGGTTGTGCCACTCACTTCCAGGTGTAGATGTGTTTTTTTTTGTTTGGTTATCTCATGCCTTTTTAACCACAGTTGTATGTGGAATGTTTTATGTTAAGCCAAATAACTATAATTATACAAAGTAAAACAAAATTTAAATTTACTATACTTGTGGCGTTTTTAGTGGAAACACAGTTTAAATCAGCTTGGGCTAAACCAGATCCTTTTTGGTTTAAGAGGTGTAACAATGCAAATATCAAGCTAAATAAACAACATGAAATACATTAGGCAACAATTAAGGGAAACATTTTTTCATTTAAGGTAATGCCACATTACGGCAAAACAACATATTGAACCAAAAGGCTAAGACAGACACACAGAATGTTGCAAAACGAAATTAAATTAACTAAAATGCTGCAATATCAAGTTTGCTCGAACTGATTGTCCAGACTCACTGGGTGGGCCAACATAATTTTCGCCATCATCCTCTAGGGCTGTAGAGGGCAGACTATCCACATAACGTGGTACACGTTCTAGTATAGCAAAATTGTGCAAAACAGCACATGCCATGATGATGTCGATCACTTTTTTGGGATCATATTGCAGGGCGCCCCCAGTATGGTCCAAACAACGAAAACGGGTCTTCAACAGCCCAAAGGCCCTCTCCACAACAGCCCTGGTCTTGCGGTGCGCACGGTTGTACGCTTCCTGAGAGGCATCCTGGGGCCGCAGCACAGGCGTCATGAGCCAGGGGAGAAGTGGGTACCCGGAATCACCTTAACAAGACAATGAAATTTCATAAACATTAAAAAGGCAAGACAACAAACACAAAGAATTTGACATATATCCAAATGATGTAAGGTAAAGGGCGTAAAAATACACCCAGGGCACATTAGCAAAATAACTATTGCCACTAATGGAGTACATAAATAAAAATGCTGCTTAAATATACAAAAGAATTATAAAACATCTGCACGGGCAAGGGCAGTTAGAATTTACCGATATTTTGGGTTTTCGGACATGTTACAATTAGGATGCTGCTGAGGGCCACTCAACATTTATATAAAGAATACAATGTATGCAGTTTAAGTCCACTTTGACATTTAAAGACCAATACTACAAAAGGAACCTAAACTAACAGATACTTGGGTATCAACTCACAACCAATATATTTTGGGACATGGAACTAGGGCCACTCAACATTTATATAAAGAATACAATGTATGCAGTTTAAGTCCACTTTGACATTTAAAGACCAATACTACAAAAGGAACCTAAACTAACAGATACTTGGGTATCAACTCACAACCAATATATTTTGGGACATGGAACTAGGGCCACTCAACATTTATATAAAGAATACAATGTATGCAGTTTAAGTCCACTTTGACATTTAAAGACCAATACTACAAAAGGAACCTAAACTAACAGATACTTGGGTATCAACTCAGAACCAATATATTTTGGGACATGGAACTTACAGACATCCTAACTAAAGGGAAAACATTCTGAAGGACAAAGTGAGGCAAGCATTTTGGTTTGGAGTTCCGAAAAGAAGACCCAACTAAAATGCAGTTTCAGGCTTATGTAAAGAATACAAAAACAGATATACCCACAAATAACAGATTAGTCTGAAATGTAATACCAAATAAATAGGACACACTTACCAAGCAGCCATGCACCCGAAAATTCACCTGACTCAAATCTCCGAAACAACCCAGATCGTCTGAGTATATAGGAGTCGTGCGACGATCCTGGGTAGCCGGCAAGGACACTCAGAAAACGCATGTCCGGCCCAACCACGGCCTGGACATTAAGGGAGTGTCCCATTTTTCGATTCCTTAAGGGAAAAGCATACAAAAAGGGTAATTGATAATTGAAAAAAGGATCAAAAATTTAAAACATGTCTGCACTCTATTGGAAACTACTAATGAAAAGCCTAAATAAGGCATGTACACAAATGAGCCAAAAAAAAATATGCTGCCGCAAAGGAAAACAGGTTACATTACACGTTGGGCAACATAATAAGCTAAAACAAAATATCAATACCTATATATATACTCGTCGGCTGCCCTAGGTACAAGTGCCACATGTGTGCAGTCAACAGCACCAATAACGTTGGGCATGTCGGCCACATTATAAAAACCAAGCTTAATGGCGTTTCTGGCTGCCATATCATCCGGAAAAAAAATATATTTTGGAGTTATGGCAGCCATGCCTTCCAAAAATTTAGATAGTGCGCGGCTCAGCGTAGGCTGGGACATCCCCACGGAGAGGGCACCCAGCCTCTGGAACGAGCCGTTCGCCAAAAATTGCAGGCAGCCAAGCATCTTGGTCATACCTGAAATTGCTTGCCCCTTTCTTGTGGTGCGGGCTAACCATGGCCGCAGCTCACTATATAATTTATGCAGGGAAGCGCGATTAAGCCTGGTCAGCTCGAACAGCTCAACATCATTCATGCTATCGATGTTCATGCAACGACGCAGGGGCAATCTGCTCTCAGACATCTGGATCAACTCAATGCCAAAAAGCATAAGCCCTTGATGTGCCACAAACTCGCTCCTCTCCATCCTACTCCCGAGGCCAAATAGCTGCCGGCAAACATTTCGTAAAGCAGCTCTTTAATGGGCTTCAAAACAATTAGCAATCACCTCTCTGAATTGGTCGCAAGCCCATGTGAAGGACGTAAAAAATAGGATCTGACGCAAATAATACGATTTTGACGGGAAAAAGACACGAACTAACGCAAAATATACGATTCCCGTACGAAATGCGTATGTTCATATACGTCTATGCGCGAACGATCGTGCGAATACGAAATGGGCAAAAAAACAAGATAAAATGACAAACACCCACCCAAACTTACGATTCTCGATACGAAATCAATTAACTTTTGCTCTTTGAATCGAGGGGATTGTTCTTCCTTCCGTGCCTTATTCCTAGCAACGCTGAGGAAAGGGTTCTGCATTCCTTGAACAGGTGTTGGAAGTTTTTTCCTTGGTAGTCACTGTGTCCTTTAGGAAAACTGATGTTCCTTTGGGCCTATGGCCACTCCATCCTGAATGTGCCCGTTCTCGTCTGCTTTCGGGAGTTAGGCGGCTTTGGCCCTGGTCATTACTTGGATGGGATGGTTCCTTCTGGTCCTAGGAAAGGGGTTTTGGCTTCTGCCAAGTCTACTGTTAGCGATTGGATTCGTCAGGCTGTTACTCAGGCCGATTCCTCCAAGGGGAAGAATCTTTCCTTTCGCTTTACTTCTTATTTTACTCGTGCTTTTGGTGCCTCTTGGGCTTTTCAGCACCAGGCTTCTGTTGAACTGGTTTGCTAGGCCACCACTTGGTCTTCTGTTCATACCTTTTCAAAGTTTTACAAGGTTGATGTTAGGGCCTCAGCTCATGCTGTCTTGGCCGCATGGTTATGCAGGTGACAGTGTTTTTAACTGTCTGCTGTTGCCTTTTTTGTTGGGGATCCCACCCTACTTTATGGACACTGCTATTGGATGTCCCAAGTGTAAGTACTATATCTGGAGCAGGACGTACTGTATACTAAGAATAATACAATTCTGTGAAATACTCACCTGTAGAATTGATATTATTTGTATACAGTACGTCCTGCTCCACCCCACCCTGGTTTTTGCATTATTCTGGATCCCCTGTATGGTGATTGTTACCATTGTTATAGTTACCAGTTTCGGTGGTTAATTCTCCCGGCTTCTTGTTCACTGCTTTTCAATGCTGGGGATTTGTGGGAGGTCCCCGGGTATTTGAGGGGCTGGGAGGAGCCTGTTTTGCATGTCTCTGCAGTGCAGCGCCATCTGGCAGAGGATAACCCCAAGTGTAAGTACTATATCTGGAGCAGGACGTACTGTATACAAATAATATCAATTCTACAGGTGAGTATTTCACAGAATTGTATTATTACGGCTATTGCCATTAAAGGGGTGCTTAAAGCGGACCTTCACTCTGAATAAGAGTCTATCTTATACGTTTCCCCCACACTGTACATACAGATTGCTCACATTAAAAATCATCCTACCTGCATCTACTGCATGTTATGAGCCTTTAAACATCCAAGATGGCGGCTTATGGAAGCCGCCATTTTATCAGGCAGCCTGCAGACAGGAAGTGCCTGCAAACAGGAAATGACTGTGCTGCTCTGCATTCTGGGACTGCTGACCTTTCCCTGACCCCAGCTCTGCTCTGTTTGAGCAAAGCAAAGCTATAACCTGCCCCCCTGTACCTTATCCCACTCTCCTCTCCTCAGTAAGTGTGATGCTTCTGAGTCAAGATGGCGGCGCCCGTATCCTAAATTCCTGAACAGAGTTGCAGCCCAGTGGGGGAAAGAATAATAAGTTAGTGACTAAAAATGTAAAATATATTAATTTCAGATGCTGGGGAACAGTTTTTTAAGAGTTTGGGCTTTTCATTAAATCATGGTGAAGGTCCGGTTTAAGTGTCTCTTGGACGGGGCATCTGATGATGCGGGTAGAGAAGAGTTTAGATCTCTACTGCTTTGTGAGGAATGTATTGCATATATTCTGTCAGCTATGGATAATGCCATTAGAATGTGTGGTAGAACTTCTGCCTTGTTGGTGGCTGTACGCCGCTCTGTCTGGCTACGTCAATGGGTGGCTGATAATGCTGCTAAGAAAGCTCTCACTGGTTTCCCTTTCAAGGGCCTGCGTCTCTTTGGTGAGCGCTTGGATTTGTTTGCCAGGGGCGGCAGGTTGCCTCAACGTAGGAGGACGTCCCGGTCCTTTCGGGGGATGGGCGCCTTTCTCCCATCCTTCTGTGGTTCCAGATCTGGGCGAGGAGTCTCCTTTACTGGGGCCCGCGGAGATCACTGGCAAAGGGGCAGAGGATGTGGCTGTCCTGGCCTCTCCTGGGGTCCCAAGCCAAAATCCTCACCCAAGCCCCCTCAGGCTCCGGCTCTTTGCTCACGTCTCGGGCCAGTGGATTCAGG
Organism: Gastrophryne carolinensis; assembly: GCA_027917425.1. Classification (NCBI taxonomy): domain Eukaryota; kingdom Metazoa; phylum Chordata; class Amphibia; order Anura; family Microhylidae; genus Gastrophryne; species Gastrophryne carolinensis. The sequence continues at coordinate 72,261,222 of CM051239.1, forward strand.
AGGTAGTGTCCTCCGGTTACAAGATAGAGTTTGCAGCCTCCCCCCCCCCCCCCTCTGCCCTATTCCAATCTTTTCGTTGTTCCCAAAAAAGACGGGTCCATCAGACCTATCCTGGATTTAAAGTGCCTCAACAAATTTGTCAGAACCAAACACTTTTGCATGGAGACTCTGCGCTCAGCTGTCAATTCTCTACGCCCGGGCGACTTCATGACCTCTGTAGACATCAAAGACGCTTACCTTCATGTACCAATCTTTCCAGGTCATCAGAGATTCCTCAGGTTCGCTCTGGAGGATCAGCACTACCAATTTGTGGCCTTGCCTTTCGGTCTCACCTCGGCTCCCAGGGTATTCACCAAGGTGCTGGCGGGCGTACTGGCTCTGCTGAGATCTCAGGGCATTCGCATCCTTCATTACTTAGACGACATTCTCATCGCGTCCCAGTCCTTCCAGCAGGCCGAGCTGGATATCCAGCTGGTGGTGTCCACACTGGAGTCCTTCTTCGGCTGGGTGATCAACCATCCCAAGTCTTTCCTGTCACCGTCAATGGTGAGATCCTTTCTGGGCATGACTCTGGATACATCTCAGGTCAAGATCTTTCTCCCTTAGCAGAAGGTGGAGAATCTTCAGGACCTAGCCAGGCTTCTTATGTCTTCCCCTCCGGCAGGGGATGCAGTTGTTGGGCATGATGGTGTCTTGCTTCGAGGCGGTTCCATACGCTCAGTTTCAGGTAAGACCCCCTTCAAATTCACCTCTTGTCAGTTTGGGTTTGGGACCCTCGGTCCCTGGATCAGGTGCTGGTTCTGTCCCCCCTGGCCAGACGGTCTCTCTCGTGGTGGCTGGACTCAAGAAACCTGTTGGTGGGCAGATCCTTTCTGGCCCCGTGCTGGGAGACAGTCACCACAGATGCCAGCCTGACAGGTTGGGGGTGCTTCTGGAAATCCCTGAAATTCCAGGGTCAGTGGGGTCCTCAGGAGGCTTACACCCCTATCAACATTCTGGAATTGAGGGCGATAAGGTTGGTTCTCGCCCAATTGACTCAACACCTTCGAGGTCGGGCGGTTCAGGTCCGCTCGGACAACCAGACGGCGATTGCCTACATCAATCATCAGGGAGGGACCCAGAGCAAGAGGGCCCTCAAGGAAGTGTCCCTGATACTGTCTTGGGCGGAGGAGAATGTTCCCTGCATCTCAGCCGTGTATATCCCAGGGGTGGAGAATCTGGAGGCAGACTTCCTCAGCAGGGGGACTTCTCTTCTGGGAGAATGGTCCCTCAGCAGCAGGGTGTTTCGCACCCCGTGCCACCGCTGGGGTCAGCCAGATGTGGATCTGTTTGCGTCCCGTCACAATCACAAGCTTCCAGTCTTTGTCTCTCTGTCACAGGACCCTCTGGCCTTGACCACGGATGCTTTCAGCTTCTCTATGCGTTTCCTCCTTTCCCTCTGCTGGGCAGGGTGTTGCGCAAGATTGCTCAGGAAAAGGTGCCAACCATTCTGGTGGCCTCCTGTTGGCCAAGAAGGGTGTGGTTCGCAGACATCGTGCAGTAGGCAGTACATCAGTATGCTCTACCCAAGGATCCAGACCTGCTCACGCAGGGGCAGCTACGCCATCCCAATTTACAAACGCTGGCTTTGACGGCCTGGTTGCTGATACCTCCATCCTGATGGAGAAGGGGCTGCCTGCCTCTGTTGTTAATACTATGAATCGGGCTAGGAAGAAGTTCTCGTCATCCATCTACTATAGGGTATGGCATGCTTACATTGACTGGTGTGAGTCTAAGTCGCTTCCCTGTCGGGTGTTTTCTATCCCCAGGATTCTGGAATTCTTGCAACATGGTTTGGATTTGGGTCTTCAATTTAGTACCCTTTAAAGGTCATGTTTCTGCTTTGGCTATTTTCTTCCAAAGATCCTTTGCTCACCATCGTCTGGTCAAGACCTTCTTCCAGGGAGTTACTCACGTGCGTCCGCCACGTAAGCCTATGTTACCAGTCTGGGATTTGAACTTGGTCTTATCTGCATTACAAGGGTCTCCCTTTGAGCCTTTGCGTGAGGCCCCTTTGTCCATTTTGACTCTTAAGGTAGCATTTTTGGTGGCTATCACTTCTGTCAGGCGTGTTTCTGAGTTGGCGGCGCTTTCCATCAAACCTCCTTACTTTAGGGGGCGGAGCTTGCCATGAAGCCGTGAGGACGTGGACGCTGCCAGCTCCCGGCCTCATTAGCAATTATTAGCACTTTTACTTGAGCATTTTATCCCCTGGACCCTGCTAGTTTTCTGGGAAGCTGGTGTGAGCCCCCTGCATAATCGGGACCTACCTGGAGAGAGAGGTGAAGCGGAGCGTCGGCGGATTCAGGAGCCGCATGCGCAGTGGAGGTCTTGCTGCCCTCCCCTGTCTGGATCTGAGGCGAGCTGCTGAGGATACGTGGGGCCCCTTAGCCTGGACGCCTTCTTGTGAGACCCTCTCTGCTGGCACCCGCCCTCCCCCCTAATCCGGGAGCTACAGGCTGCGAGAGGAATGTGCGGTGCTGAGACCGGAGGAGCGTCCGACATCTTGCTACACCCGCTTTGCGGGTCTGACTGCCGCCGAGGAGTGAGGTGAGCTGCGGGGGACGCGCGGGGCCCTGGGAATCAGGCGCCTGTTCGGGAGACCCCCCCCCCATCGCTGGTCTTCCTCCCCTGGGAGCACTGGGTGCCGGATCAAGGGAGCGGCCGCCATCTTGATACACCCGCATTGCGGGTTTTACTGCTGCTGAGGTCTGTGGTGGTCTGCGGGAGCTGCGCAGGGACCCCCCCATCACTGTTCTTCCTCCCCCCTGCCCCATTGTTGCAGCGGAAGCCGGGAGCGCAGGGCGCTGGATCAGAGGAGCGGCCGCCATCTTGCTACACCCGGGTGAGGATTTGACTACTGCTGAGGTCTGTGGTGGGCTGCAGATGCTGCACGTGGCCCTGTGCTCTGTGCACCTGGTCGGGAGATCCCTTCCATTGACTGTCTTTTTCCCCCGGTCCTACGGACTGCAAGCGGCAAGAACAGAGCTGGAGGAGTGGCCACTATTGTACTCACCCCTACGCGAAGGTTCGGTGCCCCGTTTGGGATCTGAGGTCTGGCTTATCTGCCGGAGCCTGGCTTATTCCCTCCCTGCATTTGGAACTGCTTCCCGTGGTTTTGGAGACACGAATATACTCCCATCCACCCCCTCCCCTTGTCCTGTCAATACCATCAAAGTGGCAAGCACGAACACCCCCTGCATACTAGCCTGGCTGTGGAACATTTCGCTGAAAACCCCGTTGCCTTGACCCACATCATCATCAGCTATCTTGACGCTGCTGACCTGCTGAATCACTGCGGAGTAGCCCTGTCTCTGGAACCTCCTCTCTGCTTATCTTGTGTGGTCGTATCCTCTTTTCTTTAAAGAATATCGGCTCTTCCTGTGCACTATTGTCCTAACCTGGGCACAGATTCGTCACAACTTGGTCCTGACCGCTGCTGCGCACTATACCATAATTGTTCTACTAGGAAGGTGGGATGTAGCATCTTAGGTTGCCCCAGGAGTTGTAGAAGCTGAGCAGAGAAACAGATCCCGAGCGCACTAGGAGGGGGCAACAAAAACAAAGATTCCAAGACCCAGACCAGGGGATCGCTGGCGGCTAATCAGAGCGACCTCAACCGATACATCTCAACGCCTGCAGAGAGCGTCCGGGGTCCCGCCTCATCCGGGAGTTCGCCCCAAAGAGACACGGGGGAGGACCCTGATTGGGGGAGTGTGGAAGCATCGAGGTCATCACCAATGGACCGCACGCTATCAGAAATCTGGTCCCATCTGCGATCCATGCCTACTAAAGAGGACCTGTCGACGATCACACGTTCGATTAGCGAAAAACTGTCCAAAGAAGTTGGCCTTCTGAGGGGAGATCTGCGACAAATGGATTCCAGGTTGGATAAGGTGGAGCGAAATCAAGAGGAGGATAGGTCAGCTATACAGCAGCTGACGCTTCGCTTGCAGGCGCAGGAAGAGGCAAACACCAACCTAACCCTACATCTTGAAGATTTAGAAAACAGGCGGAACAACATTCGCATCAGAGGTCTCCCCGAAGCCACGCGAGTGGAAGATCTAATGCCCACGTTACAGGGCATTTTCTCTGCGCTACTTGGGGACCAAGCGGACGGTGAATCTAAAATCGAGATAGATCGGGCGCATAGGGCCATTGCTCCTCCCCCGCGGCAGGAAGACCCTCCAAGGGATGTCATTTGCAGAATTCATTTTTTCCAGGAAAAGGAGACGATTATGGCCGCAGCCAGGAGGAAGGGTTCCCTGGACTTTGATGGGGCGGACCTGCACTTTTATTCTGACCTCTCGAGATCCACCCTAGCGAGAAGAAGAACCCTGCGCCCACTGTTGGACACGCTTAAACAGAATAATGTGGCCTACCGTTGGGGCTACCCCTTTTCACTGATTGCCTCAAAGGGAGGCAAAACTTTCGCACCTCGCAAGCATGAGGACTTACCGTTCTTCCTTAAGCATTTTAGCCTTCGGTCTGTTCAGATCCCGGATTGGCTGGGCATCACCCCAGGTCCATATCCCTCGCGGGCCAGAGAAAGAAGAGCTCCCCAGCCTCCTGATGCGTGATCTTGGCTGGCGCGACCGGGGCATCTGTTTCCGCTGTGATGTAAGAGACATTGATCCAATTGTCAGACTTCCTCAATTTCCTTTTTGCATAGGGCGCTTGGTCTGCTCCCTACAGGTCGTATGCACATATATGCAAGTTATCAGACTATTTTATAGTTCTTCTGCTCTGTTTTGTTTTGTTTTATTACTTTGATTGTAGGGTGTGTTAAAGTTCACAGCGGACTTAGCGCTGTGGTTGCGTTGGCTGGGTTGCTCCCTGGTCCGCGGCTCCTGGGGGGGGGGGGGGGGGCGCTCCGGCAATGTTAGGTGCCTGTGCTATGGCCTCCCTCCCCGGATCTGCTGATTGGGGGGCGACTCTGTACATGTATGGGAGGGATGATCTGTTGGATAGGGTCTGACTGCCCTTTGGCCCGTAGGAATGCCATCTTCCCCTCTTAGCAGATAGATAAGGATTCAGGATCCAGGAACTCGATTTTAAGTTTTAAGGTTTTTTTTTTTTTTTTTTTTTTAGGATTGTAGATGCAATGTTATAATCTGATTATCTTATGGTGGCGGCCGGGAGCGGGCAATTGTCAGGTGTGAGTAGACCGTAACTCGTAGCCCGCACCTTTGCTGTGAGCGGCGGCTGGCTTCTCAGTCCCCACCAGGAGGGGCGTGGCGGGCCCAGTACTCCTCCTTTCTTTTGGGGGGGTCTGGGGTCGTCGCGGGTCCTCTGTTTGTCCGCGGGCGGAGCTCCCCCCATCCCTGGACACCGGGCTTGCCTCCCCACCCGTCCCTAGGGACCTGGGGGTCTTCCTGGAACCTCGTAGTTCGACACTGTTCAAAGTTTAAGGTTTTGTTTTTTTTTAGATCTGAGCTTTGTCTCTAGGTTTGGGACGTTTCCCGAACACTTCTTCTCAACTTCTTTCTCTCTTTCTTCCCCTTTCCTGCCCTCCTTCCCTTGCCACCACTGACCTCCCCTTCCCTCTTCCCTGTTACCTCCCCCCATTTCCGCAAATCAAGCTGATAGTAAACCCGGGGTTGATGGCGGTGACTGGGCACTGCCACAACATGTGGGGCTCTTGCTCTAGTGGTGTACATAGCCCTCCTTTTACCAAAAAACTCAGAGTGATCTCGTTGAATGCTAGAGGACTGAACACCCCTATTAAGAGATCCAAACTAGCACAGGAACTGTCCAGACATAAAGCAAATTTCGCCTTCATACAGGAGACGCATTTTAGGGGGGATGGAGCCCCTAGACTGTCCTCCAGGTCCTTCTCCCAGTCCTACACAAGTAACGCACCAGATGTTAAGGCGTGGGGGGTGGCGATCCTGATCACTAAGAACACTCCTTTTCGGGTCGCAGACAAAATTACGGATGAGCAAGGTAGATACTTGATCCTCAAGGGCTCCCTGTTTAACAAAGTATACGCTGGCAGTCGCCTATACCCCTAACTCTGGTCAGGTAGCCTTTCTAGAAGCCTTTGTAGACAAGCTCGTGGTGGTACAGGATGGGCCCATTATTTTAGGAGGAGACCTGAACGTAGCATTGGATCCCTTACTGGACTCATCCACAGGGCGATCGGCTCTGGCATACGCGGCACTGAGGAAGATAAAGAGAATTCTTCAGAAGGCTCAGCTCTGTGATCTTTGGCGAATTAGCCACCCCACCACTAAAGATTACTCCTTTTACTCTGCGGTCCATGCCTCGTATTCCAGAATCGACTATGTTCTAGTATCCCACTGCCTGTTACCACATACAACGGATGCCAAAATAGAACCCACAATTATATCAGATCTTGCTCCTGTGGCTCTGTCTCTCAGTCTCACCGGGGGTTCTAGGGGGAAGTGGAGGTTGAATGAGTCCCTTCTACAGCAGGAGCCGTTGGTTCTTGAACTTCAGAATACCATTAAAAAATATTTTGAACTCAACAAGAGCAAAGATACTTCCCCATTTAATAATTGGCAAGCTCATAAAGCGGTCACCAGGGGCGTTCTCATCAAACACGCCACTCAGATGAAGAGGGACAGGGAGCAGGAGCTGCGGAGGCGATTGGAGAGGGTTCAGGAGCTGGAGAGATCGCATAAAGCCTCATTAGCCAAAAGCAATCTCCTGGAGCTCTCTGAGGCCAGGGCGGCCCTGAACTCTCTCCTGTCCTCTAGAGCTGCTTATATTATAAAAAGATGTAGGAGAATGTACTTCGAGTGGGGAAACAAAAGCAGTGCACATTTGGCGAGAGCCCTCAGAAAGCAACAATCACTGAATTATATTGAGGCTATTATTGACGAGCATCAGACCAAACTTCATAACACCCCAGATATTGCAAGGACCTTCCAGTCCTTTTGCCAAAATCTATACAATATCCGCCCTGCTGGGGCAGACCCGAGTCAGGGGTGTCTGGAGCAAATGAAGCAATACATAGAAGAATTCGGAATGCCGGTCCTGCGTAGGGAGGAGAGGGAGGCACTTGAAAACCCAATTTCTATGGCGGAGCTAAAAGTGGCTGTTGAAAGCTCGCCGAACGGAAAATCGCCAGGACCTGACGGGTTCTCTGTTAGTTATTATAAGCAATTTCTCCCTCTTCTCGGCCCGCATTTTCTTTCTGCCTTTAATTCGCTCCTAGCGTCCCCTACCCAAGCAACCATCCGGAGTGAAGCGTTAACTGCCTATGTCACTATAATACAGAAGCCTGGGAAAGATCCACTAGCCTGCGGCAGTTATAGGCCCATTTCATTATTAAATGTGGACCTTAAACTTTTTGCAAAAGTTCTGGCGAATAGGCTGTCGGGGCTACTCCCGGAGTTGGTGGACGGTGATCAGTCCGGCTTCATCCCGGGGCGGGAAGCCCGCGATAACACGACCAGGCTATTGAATCTTCTTCATACGGTCAAACAAACCAGAGAGCCGGTTGTCTTGCTGTCCACCGACGCCGAGAAAGCAAAGGCTGTCATCCCGAGACTATGGAGATCGGAAGTGATCCCATCGGTGGCGGACTGGGTGGGGGAAATTAACCGTGTAATGGAAATGGAGGAACTCACTGCCTCTATCCATGAGGATACGCAACAATTCTTGCAGACTTGGACGCCGTGGTTCCTTTTTAAAGATACAGACAGATACAAACAGCTCACAGCAGTCGCTTCCCTGGCAGGCTCTTAGTCCCTCTGGCTATACTGGCTGGCTAACTCAAGCCACCTCTGGCCTCTATACGATGTGCGGTGCGGAGCTTGGGGGCTCTGGATGGCGCTTTGTAATGCATCTTACTGGGTTTATACTCTTGGTACTCCCCCCCCCCCCCCCCCTCTTCTTTCCTCTGCTCCTTTCATTATTCTCTCTCCTTTTTCTTCGTCCTCTCTCTTATAAGGTTCATGTTATGCTGAGTCAGCTTGCTTCAGAGCAGTACAATTAGCTTTGATTTGTTGTGGCTTCCCCCTGCATTGGCGGGGCCCGCCGCGGGTGCTATTTATTTGGTCCCCGGGGGGGCTGCTGGAGAGAATATGTTAGCGAATCTTAGCCTTATGTACATGCTGGTTATTTGACTGTATATACACTGACTGGCTCTGTTAAGCTGCAATCTTGTACTTTACCTATTCCTTCACTTTTGTAATGTCTTGTGATAATTTTGAAAAACAAATAAAGAATTTCAAAAAAAAAAACCCCTTAATTTGAGAGACACCAGGACAAGGTGGTGTTTAGTTTTAAGCCAGATTTTCTGCCTAAGGTTGTGTCTGCCTTTCATCTCAATCAGGACATTGTGTTGCCTTCTCTTTGCCCTAATCCTAGTAGTCCTAAGGAGCGGGTTTTACATTCTCTGGATGTGGTCAGGACTCTATTCTAAGTTCTATTTAGTGGCTACTGTATCCTTCAGGAAGACTGATGTTCTTTTTGTGCTTCCGTCTGGACCTAAGACGGCTCCAGCTAAGTCCACTATCAGCAAGTGGATCCGTCAGGCTGTGGTACAGGCCTAGTCTGCTAAGTGTATGGAGCCTCCCTTCCACCTTACTGCTCATTCTACTCGTGCTATTGGTGCCTCCTGGGCTTTTCAGCACCAAGCTTCTGTTGAACAAGTTTGCAAGGCCGCCACTTGGTCTTCTTTTCATACTTTTTCTAAGTTTTACAAGGTTGATATTAAGGCCTCAGCTGATGCTGCTTTTGGTCGCAAAGTTCTGCAGGCGGCAGTGGATTAAATTGTCTGCTGTTACTTTTGGGGATCCCACCCTACCTTACGGACACTGCTATTGGATGTCCCATGTGTAAGGAAAATTCTGGAACAGGACGTGCTGTATACTTAGAATAATACAATTCTGTGATTACTCACCTGTAGAATTGGTATTATACGTATACAGAACGTCCTGTTCCATCCCACCCTTGTTATCATTATTCTTATTTACCTCTGTATGGTGATTGTTCATATGTTCATTTTTGAGGTTATTGTTCTCCCAGCTTCTTGTTAACTGCTTGTAAATACTGGGGAATTTGTGGGAGGTCCCTGACTTATATAGGGCCGGGAGGAGCCACAAGACGTTTTCTGCAGTCCAGCGCAATCTTGTGGATGTATTACCCATGTGTAAGGAATATTCTGGAACAGGATGTGCTGTATACATATAATACCAATTCTACAGGTGAGTAATCACAGAATTGTATTTTTGCTTATGTCTTTCAGGTGGGATAACTGTGTGTTGTGGTTTCTTCCGGTCCTATGCCCCCCCACTGTTTTCCCCTCCTGGCCCTCTTTGCGGGCATCCCGGATGGCTTTTATTAGCCCGTACCCTGGCCTGGCCTATTGCGCCTGTGTTAATCACTATATGGAGGCATCTGGGGATAGCGTGCTCGGGGGTCCTTCGGGGCAATCACCCTAGTCATGTGCGGGGCATCCCCTTTGAATGGTGGTGGCGCGGTTTGTGTGCTGTGCGTCCAAGGTATTATTGCGGCACAGACGGGATGGGCACTTCCCTTCCCGGTTCTGTGCTCCCTCCGGCATCTCCTACTCCCCCGCGCCTGCATTGCCGAGGAGGATGTGGGCCTGGATCTGTTTGGGGGCCATGACTCCCTAGAGGAGGGGGAACTGGTAGGAGGAGGGAGGATTATAGGGCCCTTCTGCTTTGCTCTGATATTCTAAGTATACAGTACGTCCTGCTCCAAATATGATACTTACACTTGGGTTATCCTCCGCCAGATGGCGCTGTGCACTGCAGACATGCAAAAAACAGGCTCCTCCCGGCCCTTCATATACCCAGGGACCTCCCACAAATCCCCAGATTTCTCTGCAGTGCTGACTGCGAAGACATGAAGTATCACTCTCTCGCAGGTGAGCGGGGCTATTACAGCCTGCGGCCCTGTTGGACTATTCCCACCCGTCCTCACTGTGATGTGCCTCCCAGCCTGGGCTGCGCTGGTCGGGTGAAGGTAGGCAGCACCATGCGTGCTTAACTTAACATGCTCCACCGCAGTCCCCCACCAAAGGGTAGGCGGTTTATGCTGATGGTGAGCCTCTAGTGGATGTCCCTCCCGCATTACTGCCCCGTGTAGCGGTGGACCCTGTGTAAAGGGTCGCCATCCTCCCTCGTTTCCCCCCATATTCTTTGCCTTTTCATTTTTTTATTAAAATTTACTGTGCTGGGTGGCGGCGTCGTCAGACTACGAGTATCTATTAGCAGATGCTTTTAACTAGCATATCCCATGCTTTGCTTGTCAAGCCTTGACGGCTGCCTCAGAGCTTCGCGCTCTTTGGGGGAGGCGGGGGACCCCTTCTGTCTTTCAGACGTCAAAGACTCTGGTGGCTTCTCCCGGCCTAACATATATTGTAGCGGGTTTATAAAATTCTCCCACATTCCTAGCGGGTTTTTGGGACATCCAGGGTTGCCTATTGTGTAAATCCCTACTGGCATATATTGCATTGATAATCACCATATGGAGGCATCTCAGAATTATGTGACCGGGGTCCCTCTGGGACAAGACCGGCTGTGTACAGCGTGTGGACAGCCCCATGCTGATACGGACAGAACACGGGTCTGCGGACCCTGTGCTGATCAAGTACTGGCCATGCAGTCAGCGTTGCCAGTGGCTGCGCCTCGTTTCAATACACCTGTCTCCCCGTGCTTAAATCTCACTCCTGATGAGTCGCACTCGAGCGGGAATGACCAGCAAGTCGTGCCGCGCAGACTGCCTACGGCTGATCAGGTGATTTCGAGGTTGGCAGAGCGCTTGGGCCCTGGTAAGAAGCGGTCCCTGACGCCTACGGTTTTGCCCATTCCTTCTGAAACTGAGGAGTTCACTGCTGAGCAGGGTTTTGCTCTTTCGGATGAAGGTGAACTGTTCTCTGACTCAGGCTCATCTGACGAGGGGTCGAGGAGTCATGATGATATGGGCCCCGGGTTCCTGGGGCTTGTGTGACACCGATGAATTACTGATAAAGATCTTCGAGGTCTTGTCTATCTCTTTCCCTGGTGAGGCTCCCAGGCATAGAAGGGAGAGTTTCCTTACAGCGACTCCGCGTTTGGAATTTTTGGAGCAGGATCACTTCCAGACTCTTGTACTCAAAGAATGGCAATGCCCTAGTAAACTTCCAGGGGACTAGGTTTGGAAATACCCTTTTCCCCCTGATGTGGTTAACTGTTGGTCATCACCTCCCGTGGTGGATGCACCGATCATTGGGGTTCTTAACCCCCCCCCCTTTATTGCTGCCCCTACTTATCGTACCCTTCGGGATGCTGAGGACCGGCGCATTGATAGGCTGGCTTCCCACGCCTTTTCTTGTGCAGGGACGGCTCTGCGCCCGGTCTGTGCCGCGGCCATCGCTGCTGTGGCCGCTAGGACCCTCATCAGAAAGATGATTTTTTTTTAAAAGTTTCTTTTTATTGCAATTCAACAACATCAAACACAAATACAAGTCACGTATCACATCAAGGGGCCGCAGGCACCCTGGTCAATAACACGGTTCCAAGGAACATTTAGAAACGACACGACACCCATTCATACAACATGCATACATTCGGACTCGAATACCTGACAAACCGTAGACTATACACCGGGATGGAGAAACCTGTCAGAGAACCGAGACTCAAGGATGCGTCTCCCGTCTCCCTCGCTCCACTCTAAAACGCACCGTGACCCAACTCACCATAGATGAGCTGGCTGGCCTCATCAAGTAGATCCCGACCTCCCCCAGTCGTCTCCTGAAGCGGTGTCCTGATTCTGCAGCCAAGGACCCCAGATCTTCTCGAACTTATCGGGCACCCCCCTAGCCGTATATGTAAGTTTGTACATAATGAGTTTCTGGTTAACTAGAGCCCTCCATGCCCGTACTGATGGTTTGGCCGGATGTTTCCAGTTAAGCAGAATACATTTCCGGGCATAGAATAGCAGCAGCCTGAGTAATGATTTCAGCGAGCTTGACAGCAGCAATGCATCGACCACCCCTAGAAGACTCAATGAGATTGAGCCAGTAATCCGGGTGCCCACCACTCCCCCAATCAGGTCCATCACCTCACCCCAATACCTCACCAGAACTTCGCAAGACCAGGTCACGTGTTCCCACGTACCAGTCTCCCTCTCGCACCTGGGACATTGGTCAGTGGTCAGTAATCCCATTTTATACAACCGTATCGGCGTGATGTATGCTTGATGTATCCATTTAGTCTGAATAAATCTGTCTCTAGCTTCTATGACCGATGAGTGTAAATTGTCTAGGATTTCTTCCCAGTCATCCCGATCTAAGGTTTGGTCCAAAGTCTGCCACTGGCTTTCAACCTTCCCTCTGGGGGATTCCAGCCCAGCAACCAGGCACTTGTATAATGTGGAGACAGGTTTCCCAAGGTCCGTCTCTCTAACCATACTCTCCACCTGGGACACCAGAAAATTCGGACTGTCCCTGTGAAATTGAGTTTGCAGAGCGTGCCTAAGCTGCAGGTAGCGAAAGAAATCCCGGTGGGAAACTCGAAAGGTCACTCTGATCTGGTCAAATGACATAAGCACTCCATCTCTGTACACCTGTCCCAGCTCCTGGAGGCCCCGCCCATCCCAGAACTGCGGATCCTGCATTGGGACCAGCTCAGGAAGTCTGGGGTTGTTCCAGAGGGGAGCAAAGGGGGACCAGCACTGGGCCTCCTCCGAATTCCTATACAACCTAGCCACCCTTTCCCATATGTTACACACTGCCCTCATACAGCCGGTTGCCTCCCGGACCCCCCGGACCCCCCTATACACCAGTCGGGATAGCTTCTCGGGAGAACCCAACACCGCCACCTCCAGACCCACTACCGGATTATTTTGCGGTTGACAGAGCCACCAGTGCACGAACAGAAGCTGTGTAGAGTAAAAGTACATTTGCATGTATGGGACCGCTAAGCCTCCCTCTGCCACCTGCGCCTTCATTATCCGTCTGTTAAGCCTAGGTGGAGACTGCCCCCAGATGAAACCAAACAGAATTGAGTCCAAGGTTTTGAAATGGGAGACAGGTAACAGCACCGGCGAAGCCTGATAGATATACAGAAATTTCGGAAGGAATATCATTTTATATATATTAATTCTGCCCATGACTGACAGCGGTAAGTTTGCCCACTGGGCGACTCTCTGCCTCAGCCCAGACATGACCGGGGAGACATTCAGGGATATGAAGTCGCTTGGTTGCCTACTAATTTGGATCCCCAGGTATTTAAATTGTTGGACTATTTTAAGTTGAGACCTTGGGGAAATATCCGGGGAGGCAAGCTCGTCCACTACCATTAGGCTAGATTTGTCCCAATTGATCCTCAACCCCGAGAACCTCCCAAACTCCTCGATGGTATCCAGGGCTGCGTCTAGGCACTCATGGCCATCCGCCAAATACAGCAGTGTGTCGTCTGCATAGAGGGATATCTTTTCTTCTACTGCTCCCAACTTCCAACCAGAGATACGTGGGGAATTTCTGACGATGATCGCCAGGGGTTCAATAGCTAAGGCAAAAAGTAGCGGCGATAATGGGCACCCCTGTCTTGTCCCCCTATGCAATGCAAAGGAATTAGAGTAGCACCCATTGACCCGTATCCGTGCTGTTGGCCGTGCATAAAGCAATTTAATGTATGTAATAAAACTAGCAGGGAGCCCAAATCTCTCCAACACTGCCCAAAGGTAATCCCATTCAATCGAGTCAAAGGCTTTCTCATTGTCCAATGAGATAACCACCCGTTTCCCATGGTTATCATGCACAATTTGTAGATTAGACATCAGTCTACGAAGGTTCACACACGTAGTACGTCCTGGCATGAACCCTGACTGATCTGGCCCAATCAGATGTAGAATGACTTTGTTTAGCCTGGTGGCCAGTATTTTGGCTAATATTTTGGCATCTTGGTTCAGCAGGGATATGGGACGGTAAGACGCACAGGAGTCAGGGGGTCTCCCTTCCTTGTAAATGAGTACCACATGTGCCTCGTGAAAAGAGGCCGGTAGGCACTCGCTTTCCAGCGCTTGTTTCAGCACTTCCCATAACTTTGGAGTCACTCGTTCAAGGTCCTGTTTATACCACTCGGCCGGCATCCCATCCGGACCCGGCGCCTTCCTGCTAGAGAGCGCTCTAATCGCGCCAGAGACCTCATCCATAGTGATAGGGGAATTCAGAGCCTCCCGATCTCCCTCAGTTAGCCTCGGGAAATCAACCTGATCCAGATAATTACCCAGATCAGTCGCCCCATAACTCACTCTCGAGGAATACAAGGCCGAGTAGTACCCCAGGAACCTCTGGGCTATGTCCTTCCCCTCCGTTACCCTAGTCCCATTTTCCAGAATTTCAGCAACGTGGTTGGATTGGCTTTCAGCTCTCGCTAGGTAGGCCAGGGTCTTACCATTCTTATCCCCTTTATCAAATATGGTTGCCTGTCTATATAGTAGCAGTTTCCTTGTCGAGTCAGTCAAAAGCAGATTGTATTCTCTCTTTAATGCCAACAGCGTGGAGTGGTCTCCGCTGTCTGAAGTTGTACTGAACTTCTCCTCTGCAAGCGCAAGTTTACTTTCAAGATCTGCCACTTCCCTCCCCCTCTTCTTCCTAGCTGTAGCAATAGCATGGATGGCCGCCCCTCTGGTGACAGCCTTGAAGGCGTCCCATCGTACTTCCACCGATGTCTCCCCCGTATTACATTCCCAGAATGCCTCAGTAGAGGATTGTAGACTACTCTTAATGTCAGGAGATTCCAACCATAGAGGGTTGAGGGTCCATCCCACCCAGTTCTCCTGTCTCAAAGACAGTCCAGCTGTCAGCAATAGGGGAGAGTGATCCGAGACCCCCCTTGGGAGATAGCTACAGGTCAGCACCCTGGTCAGGAAGTCAGACGATGAGAAGGCAAAGTCAATTCTGGACAGGGACTTGTGCGTAACCGAGTGACAAGAGTATGCCTTGTCGGTGGGGTGTTTCCACCTCCAAAGCTCCTGCAGCCCCAGCGTCTCCGCCCAGTTTGCCAGTTGGGTCCTGGGACCTGAAGTCTTACCCATCCTATCCAGTGCCGAATCCAGAACCATATTAAAGTCCCCTAATAGCAGTATCGGGGCAGGGGGGTAGGAGAGTACTTTCTCCATTATTCTATCCAAAATCCTAGCCGAGAATGGTGGGGGGACATACACTCCAACTATTATCATAACAGTATCCATTAACTTCGCATGGAGGATAACATAACAGCCCTCACGGTCTGTGTATACTGAGAACAACACGAATGGGGTACCCTTAGAAATCAGCACTGATACACCTCTTGAGTAGGCCGAGAATGGGGCGTGATAGGAGCCCTGAATCCATGGCCTCTTCAAGGCCAACACTCTCTGACCCACCAGGTGAGTTTCTTGGAGAATAACCACATTCGGTTTGTGCTTCTTAACATACTGGAGGACAGTAGCCCTCTTAATCTTATCGTTAAGCCCCCTGACATTCCAGGAGAGAAATTTACACTCACCCATTACCTTTAAAGGTGCTCCCGCCATAGGCTGCCCCCCTGCAGTTCACCATCCCTCCTAAGGATCCTCCCATTACCCGAGTCCAACAATCATATAGCACACTCATACCAACACGTAGACAACCACGAACAAAACAAATAGTACAACATTTGAACAGTAAACTTTCCCCCATCCCACCCCCCACCCCGCTCCACCACCCCCCAACCTTGGCGAGCATCATATCCCAAAAAAACAACAACACTACACTGGTTTTAACTATGTGCAATTGGGGTGCATAGACCATTGCCTAGGGGCCTGCAAGATAGGTCCGCCAAGCAATGCAGGTCAGCAGCCCGACCACCCCGGGCCCCCACAGTCGCCCCAGGCAAAATTTCGCCCGACGCGCCCCGGGGACCCGGAGGGAGGGCCCCCCCGCAACAATTGTTATCAGGATACATTAGCCATCTGGACAACACAAAGAACAAGAAAACTCAGCAACTTAAACAGAATGCATAACAAATCATCACTCCGGGCCCCGCTGGAGCACCGACGGTGGGGCCTCAAAAGGGCAGCAGGAGGCGGCCCCCGCCGAACGCCACTGGCGCAAGCCAGGCAAGGAGGACAAAGGAAAAAGAAAAACGGTCAAAGCGGTCGCCAGACCGTGCTCCCGGCCCAGGGCCCAGTTCATCAGGCCCCCGGCAGAGAGTCCAGCCACATGTTAGCTTCCTCGGCGGAGGTGAAAAACTTGGTAGTCTCTCCGTCTTGAACACGCAGGCGCGCCGGGAACAGCATAGCATACTTGATCTTTTTCCTCCGGAGCCTCTCCCTGACCCCGTTAAATGAGCGCCTCAATTTCTGGACCTCCGACGTAAAATCCGGGTAGAAAGACAGCCGGGCGTTCTCATAAGACACCGTTCCCCTTGTCCTGGCCGCGGCCAGTATGGCGTCCCTGTCCTTGTAATGGAGAACTTTGAATATAAGTGGTCTTGGCGGGGCCCCGGGCGGGGGGGGCCTCAGCGGAATTCTGTGCGCTCTCTCTATTGTGAAAAATTTGGTCAGGTTTCTGGGTGCCAGGTTATCCCGTATAAGGTTTTCAACAAATTCCTCTGGGGAGGCGCCCTCCGATTTTTCGGGTAAGCCCAGGATCCTGACATTGTTCCTCCTATTCCTGTTTTCAGAGTCCTCAGCCCTTCCCAATAGGACAGTCACCTGTCTTCGCAAGGTCGCCAGCTCCCCCGCCTGCACAGACAAGCGATCCTCCGCCTCTCCAATCCTCCTCTCATTCTCTCCTGTGCGGTCCCGCACCTTATCAAGATCGTGACGGAAATAGTTGAATTGTTCCTGGAGAGTGTCAAATTTAGTTGTAAGAGCATTCTGACAGGAGGCGATGGCAGCCATGATTGCCACTGTGTCCGGGTTGGAAGGCTCTTGCCCGGCCCCGCCAGGAGACTCCATCGTTTGGGTGCTGCAACTGACCGCTGTAGATTTACGCTTTCTATTGCCTGACATGCGTAAGAGAAAGTGCACAGGGTTTAGGGAGCCTGTTTTGCAGCGCAGATGTGGGGTTCAGGGCGTCCACCGATACTGCTAGATATAGGATTCAAGGAGCCAGCCTTCAGGCACAGATATAGAGATCAAGGAGCTCGCAGGCACCACACAGATATAGGGTTCAAGACGCTTGCTGCTGTCCTTACGTATGGGGCGCGCGCGGGCCCGCAAACACTGCTCAGAGCTAATGGCCAGTGAGCCTGTTTTGTGATCCGCAGTGTTTCACAGATATGGGGTTCGGGGAATATGTAAGCGCGGCAGAGGTGTAGGGCTCAGGGGGTCCGCAGATGCTGCACAGGTGGGCACAGGAAACAATCTAGAGGCACAAGCACCGGATTTGGCTGCTCAGAAGAGGGGCCGGGAACATGTGGGTGTTGCCCAGGTATGGGGTCCAGGGATACTTTAACTGCTTCCCAGCCGCTTGGCGGTTACATTAGTGGATTGAATAAATAGAGAATTGTAGGGAGCCCAGCCGTCACTCAGGGTCTCAGAGGCCCAGCTTCGTATTAATATGGGGCTCAAAGGACCGGCTTCTGCACCATTCCAATGGGGGGGCCAGTGAGTCCTCTCAAACTGTTCCACTAAGGGGGTAAGGAGCCCCCAGATGTTGTCAGGGCTTCCCAAACTCCCCTCAGGCTGCACTTCCCAACCTGCAAGGGCCCAGGAGCAGGATCAGTTCATCCGGCAGGTCTCCCCCACACAGCCTGTCACACTCTGCGCCCCCTAGCCGCAGCTCTCCTCACCTCCAGCAAGATGGCGCCGGTCTCTCCTCCGGTTTCCCGCCAAACCGCACCTGCCGTTATCTTCTGCAGGGAGACACTCACGCTCCCGGGGAGGGATCTCCCACCGCCGCCGTTCAGGACACTGACGAGGGCTGTCCCCCTCCGCCGCCGCTCCACCGCTCACGACGGGGCCGCCCGTCCTCTCCTCCGGCCGACCGCCGCCCGGATCACTCCGCCGCCGACACACCGCGGGGACACACCACCGCAGGCTTCGGGCTCACCTCCCCGCTCCTCACCGCCGCCCCGGACTCCCAGAGGCCGATGTCCCGCTCGCCAACTCCAGCCCGGTCTCCACACCTCGGGTCCGCACGCCTCCGCCACCAGCCCGCCGCGGCTCCGGATCTCTCAGGCCGCCAGCAATACACAAAGGCCGCCCCTGCCACCGCACAGTCACAGGTCCTCTTCAGCCGCCACCACGATCTCCAAGCCCAGGTGAGTAAGAATCAGCTGTCCGAATGCTTCCAAGATGGCCCAAAAGGCGATATTTCAGGATTTTATTCAGGAGCCCCTAACAGACACGTCCGTCTAGGTGGCCATCCTAACCACGCCCCATCAGAAAGATGATTGATCATCAACCTGAGGATCTCCCCTGGGAGGTGTTTGATGCACTCTCCAGTTGTGATGTATTTGTAAGATTTATCCTTTTAGCACTGGACGACTCCATTAGGATGTGCGCAAGAACTTCCGCCCTTGCGGTAGCTATATGCCGCCTGGTCTGGCTGCGACAGTGGGGTGTTGACGATGCTACAAAAAAGACTCTTACTGGGCTTCCTTTTAGAGGGCGACGCCTATTCGGGCCCGTCTGGGCCTGTTTGGAAAAAAAGGCAAAACACCCCTTCGCAGAAGGAGGTCTCGGCCTTCTCGGGGCAGGGGCACCCCTCCACCCCCCTATGTTAGTGTCAAACCCGAACCAGGGGTGTTCTTCCAGCTTTTTGGTGTAGATTCCTGCCCCAGGAGTGGCAGACAACGCCCTGGCCCCTCCGGCAGGTCTAAGTCCAAATCTTTCACCAAAACCCCCCAAGCATGAAGGGGCGGAGGGGATGGCCGCAGCACCTTGCTCCTATCAGAAGACGTCGTGCCTCATTCTGGTGGATTCAGGAGGAAGTTTCCTCTGGATGCAGGATAGTGTCGGCCCTTTCCCGAGATTGTCAGGATGCTTCTGGTCCCTGCCTCTCTTCTGGTGTTGGTGCAGGCCACGCGCGGCCTGCAAGGTCCGGGGTCACTTGCAGGTTGCCCTTAACAGGCAGAGGCAGGGGCCTCTACACCAACCTTTCCACATTCCCCCAAAAGGATGAGGCACTCTGCCCATTATCGCCCTCCATAGGTGCGGCTATTTACATTCACAGGCAGTTTCTGCATGGTTTCTCTGAGTTGGGCTGCCAGTGCCCTGTGTCCAGGGACCTCTTGCCGTCTGTGGAGATCTAAGAGGCTTATTTCATTACCACTGTGTCTTCTGGGCACCGAGGATCTTACAGGTTAGTGTTGGAGGTCCAACACTGCTGATTTTGGCCTTGTTATCTGGCCTCTCTTCTGCTCCCAGAGTGATCGCCAAGGCGATGACGGGGGTGATGTCTCTGATGAGACCAAGGGGGCGTCCGCGCAAAGAACTGCCTGGTCGTCCTTCTTTGCTTCCCAATCTCTACGTCAGGCCGAGTTTGTTACTTGGCTGGTGGTGTCCCTTGGGAGTCTTTGGATGGGTGCTCAATCACCTCAATTCCTCATTTTCCCCTTATTTGGTATCTCCATTCCTAGGGTTGAACTTGGATTCGGTTCAGGCGGGAACCTGCTTCCTTGACTATAAAGTGGACAATCTGGTTACATGGGCTCGGTCCCTCTTGCTGTTCCCGTCTCTTCACCAGGCTGGATTGCAGCTGGTGGGCCTATTGGCGGCTGCTCAGAGGTTGTCCCTTATGCTCAGTGCCCTTGGGCTCTTCTGCGACTTATATTGTAAATGCTGAACTGGGTTCCAGCTTCCCTGGAGCTGGGTCTGTGTACCCTTCCACCTTGGTACGGTGGTTCCCCTTGAGACTATTGTACTCAAGGAACCAGTCAGGGGGCACCCCCTTCCTTGCGTCTTCCTGTAGATGGATACCAAATCTATCAGGTTGACGGAGGGGGGATTCTTTCTTCTAAAATCCCCTGTGGTTCCGGGGGAGGTGGGACCTTTAGGGGTCCATTCACCTATCTATTTTTGGTGCAGTAGGCTTTCAGGTTGGCTCTATCTCGCTGGTCTCCTCGTTTGCGGGATCTGTCTATTTGAGGGCTCCTTGGTCTGTCTGACGACAGTGGCCTGTATTAATTATCTGTGTGGACTTGGAGCAGGATGATCCTCCAGGAAGGTATCTGACCCTGATCTGGGTGGAGGACAGCGTTTCCTGCATATCTGCGATATTCGCTCCGGTGGATGTCCTTCTGCGACAGGATGTGCAAATTATTGTGTCTCTATGTGATCCTTCTAGTGTGGATCTTTTTGGGCCCCGTCACTATCATAGGTTCTAGGCCCTTGTTTCCCTGTCTCAGATTGTCTGACCTTGGTCATGAGGCTTAGTAACTTTGTGGCTGGACATTCTGTTCTGCATGTCTTATCTTCATTCACCCTGCTAGGCGGGGTTCTGCGCAAGTTTGCTGGGAGGGGGAATCAGTGATACTGGTGGCCTAGTGGAGTGTGGTTGCAGATGTGGTACTGCAGTCAGCGGACCTGTACTTTCTGTCAGGAGTGCTGAGCTGCTCACTCAGGCCCTCTTTTTCTATTTCACCCCAATCTACAGGCTCTGGTTTGGACGGCCTGATGGTTGATTCATCCACCTTGTTGGTGATGGGCTTATCTTCTGGGTGACTGTGACTTCTGGAAGCCTAGAAGTTGGCTTCTTCTTCTTCTTCAATCTATTGTGGGGTATTGCATACCCATATTGATTGGTGTGAGTCTTGGTCTCTCCCCTGTTGGGCGCTCTCTGTCCCCAGGGTTCTAGAGTTATTACAGCATGGGTTGGAGTTGGCTCTCCTACTCGGTACTCTGGAGGTTCAGGTTCTGCCCTGTCCGCCTTCCTGTAGATTTCTTTGCTCAGTTTTTGCCTTGGTTTAGCACTCTTTCGGGGATTGCTCATGTGCATTCCCCACATAGTTCTAGGGTCCCTGTTGGGATTTGAAGTTTATTCTGTTTGCCTTGCGGGGTGTCTCCGTTTGGCCCTATTCCGGATGCTGTCTGACTGTTCTTATCCACAAAGTTGTCCTTCTGGGGGCTGTTACCTGGCTCTTCTGAGGAACCAGGGCATTCGCATCCTCTCTTACCTGGACGACATACTGATTGCTGCTCAGTCTTTTCATCAGGCCGAGGAGGATACTCAGGTGGTGTCTTTGTTTGGAAGTCTTTGAAATTTCAGGGTCAGTGGGGCCCCCAGGAGGCCCATGCACCCATCAACATTCTGGAACTGCGGGCGATCAGGTTGGTTCTCTCCTAGTTGACCCCCCACCTTCGGGGTCGGGCTGTTCAGATTCGCTCGGACAACCAGACGGCGGTTGCCTACATTAATCATCAGGGAGGGACTCGGAGCAAGCGAGCCCTCAAGGAAGTGTCTCTGATTCTGTCCTGGGCGGAACAGGAGGCAGACTCCCTGAGCAGGGGGATGTTTTGGCTGGGGGAATGGTCCCTCAGCAACAAGGTATTTCACTCCCTGTGTCACCGTTGGGGGTC
Organism: Gastrophryne carolinensis; assembly: GCA_027917425.1. Classification (NCBI taxonomy): domain Eukaryota; kingdom Metazoa; phylum Chordata; class Amphibia; order Anura; family Microhylidae; genus Gastrophryne; species Gastrophryne carolinensis. Next base: position 72,282,735 of record CM051239.1, read on the forward strand.
AGCCGGATGTGGACCTGTTTAAACCAGGCTTAAGCCGGATTTCTTGCCCAAGGTTGTGTTTGCTTTGCCATCTCAATCAGGACATTGTCTTACCTTCTTTGTGTCCTAATCCTGCTAATTCCAAGGAGCGGACCCTTCATTCTCTGGATGTTGTCAGGGCTCTGAAGTTTTATTTGGTTGCTACTGAGTCTTTCAGGAAATCTGATGCTCTTTTTGTTCTTCCTGCTGGACCTAGGAAGGGTTTGCCTCCGGCTAAATCTACTATCAGCAAGTGGATTCGTCAGGCGGGGGTACAGGCCTATTCTGCTAAAGGGAAGGTTCTTCCTTTGGGGGTTACTGCTCATTCCACTCGTGCTGTTGGCGCCTCTTGGGCTTTTCAGCACCAAGCTTCTGTTGAACAAGTTTGTAAGGCCGCTACTTGGTCTTCTGTTCATACTTTTTCCAAGTTTTACAAGGTTGATGTTAGGGCCTCAGCTGATGCTGCTTTTGGCTGCAAGATACTTCAGGAGGTGGTGGTTTAATCTGCCTGTTGTTACTCTTTTGGGATCCCACCCTACCTTACGGACACTGCTGTTGGACGTCCCAAATGTAAGGACTTCTTGAAACAGGTCGTGCCATGCACTAGGAAAAATACAATTCTGTGAGGTATTCTACCTGTAGAATTGTTTTTGCTATGCATGGCACGGCCTGTTTCATCCCACCCTTGTTATCGTTATTCTTGGTTGCCTCTTTATGGTGATTGTTCCAAGTTTGTTATGGGTTTTTTTTACCTTTTTTATCTTTATTACCTCCCGGCTTCTTGTATAACTGCTTGTCAACACTGGAGAGGTCTATGATGATTCCTTTTTTTATATGGGGCCGGGAGGAGCCACAACTTTTCTGCAGTGCACTGCGCCACCTTGTGGCGGAATATCCCAAACGTAAGGACTACATGAAACAGGCCGTGCCATACATAGCAAAAACAATTCTACAGGTGAGTACTCACAGAATTGTATTTTTCAGGGGAGGGCTTATATTTTTCAGTTTTCTCAAAAATGCTGAAAAATCGCACTAGGGCTTATTTTTGGGGAAACACGGTAGGAGTATTTCTACTCCATGACGCAAGCTTAAAGAGAACTACTGCAAGCTTGGCGGGGCATCCTGATATGGATTTTACCCCCATGGTTTGCAAAATCATTCCCTCATTCATAGGTGCCCTGATGTCAAGATTTGTGAATAGAGCACGTGCTGCACCCCCTGCTACTCTGCTTAGCCATGGCAGTCTTTTAAAAAAATCTGGAGCGTGTACCTATGGACCAGGACCACGGGAGATAGGGCTCACACACAGGTATCCCAAAGCTGACCCTTGAGTCTCTTCCCATCCAAGGCAAATGAAGTTGTAAATGTGTGATCCACCTTATAGTGGGAGTGTGGTCACTCTTCTCAGTACCTATTGGTCCAGTGGCAGGCCATTGTACATGCATTATTACCCAGGTGTTTTGATCCAGGGATGAAGTGGTTTATCTTCTGCCTTAACCCCGACCTATAGGGGATCCCATATGGGGCAGTGTTACTTCAGTTGGCCAGGCAAAAAAAAAAACACTTCTGTGATGCGATTGCCAGGAAGGGGGAAATCCATACAACTGAGATTTAAGGTAAACTGGGATCAGTGTCAAATATGCGTAATTACAGTGGACCCCCTGATCGGGGGTGCCCCACTGTGTGACACCCCCCCCCCCCCCCCCGATCGCCCGTATAAACTCACCTCATCTCAGTCGTACGCCGCATGCGTGGCCACTCATCCAATCAGCTGACGCATCCCCCGCTACCTCTCTAACAGGGAGCGTGCCAGCAACGGCCATTCACAAATGCCTGGCAGCTTTAGCCACACATATATTTTTTTTTCACTGGGATCCTGGCAGTGATCAGGCTGGTGTGGGGACAACAGGATATTTGTGTGATCCTCCCTGGACACCCAGTTACACTCACTATATAATAGTTTCCTCACCAGTTATTTTCGGGTTCTCATTTCTAGTGTTCCTCACAATGGAACTTGTAATACAGAAAATAAAATACAGATATGAAACATTTTGGAATATTACCACTAGGTGGCAGCAAACATTCACCAGCTGGCTCTAATCAACCAAATAATGGAGGACATGTTATTCTTTCATTTTACAAAATAACTTATTGCTTAAACATGGCAAGGAATGGCCTTGTGTTCTCTGATCCGATTCCCTGTCACTAACTGGAGATTTTAACTAAAAACAACAATGGCTGCCACAGACAGAAACTCACTTTCAGGGGCATTTTTGAAAGTATTTTTCCCATTGCATGGCACAGCCTGCTTCATGAAGTCATTACATCTGGGTTATTCTTAGTATACAGTACGTCCTGCTCCAGATAGAATACTTACACTCGGGTACTACTCCGCCAGATGGCGCTGGACTGCAGAGACATCGAAAATAGGCTCCTCCCGGCCCCTCAAATACCCAGGGACCTCCCACAATCCCCAGATTTTCTCTGCAGTCTGGACTGCAAAGGACAAGAAGATGGCTCTCTCTACTCGCAGGTGAGCAGGGCTATTAGCCTGCGGCCCTGAAGGGCTATTCCCACCCATTCCATCGGTAATTGCCTCCCAGCCTTGGCTGCGCTGGTCAGGTGATGGTAGGCAGCACCGCTGTTAGGTGCTTAGGAGCGCTGCTCCACCGCAATCTCCCACCATAGGGTAGGCGTTGCATGCATATGGTGAGCCTCTATGGGATGCCCCTCCCACCCGTTTGGCTCTTGCCCCTGTCTATCGGTGGGCCCTATGTTAAGTGGCCGTTGTCCTCCCTCACTCTCCTTGTAGCCTTCGGGGAAAGGAGGGGGGGTATGTGTATGTATATACGTGTATTGGCTTTTATACTTCACTACATTATGCTTGGTGTCAGCCGCCGCACTGACTTTCCTGTGTTCCACGCTTGACGGCGGCGTTATCTCAGGCGCCGGTGCGCCGTCATTGGCTGCTTGTCATGTGTTGGCTTCGCGCTCTTCGGGGGGCGGGGCCTGTCTTGTCTTTGGCGCGTTCCGCGTCATTGCTCATGCGGGCCTGCCCCTTGAGGTATACTGACGCCATTTTTTTGCTTGGTTCTGGCTGCTGCGTGACGGGCTTCTACCTACCGTGGTCCGTGAGTGCCCTCGTGGGCGGGTTTATTACCGCTGTTAATTATTGTATACTTACGGCTCCCCTTTGATTATGTCTTTCACACAGGCGAACCCCTTTGGCTTCTTCCGGCCCTACTCCCTCTAATTAGTTGGTTAACTTGTGAGGCCTAGTGTTAATTAATTAGTCCCACTTCCCTAGCGGGTTATTGGGGCATCCCGGGTTACTGTATAGCGTTAATTCCTATCGGCCTATTGTGCCGCTATAATCACCATATGGAGGCGTCTCAGGATAATGTGACCGAGGTTCCTTTGGGACTAGCCCGGCTGTGTGCAGCTTGTGGGGAGTCCCATGTTGACGCTGACAAGGTGCGGGTCTGTGTACCCTGTGCCAAAAAGGTGCTTGCACTGCAATCCGGCCTTCCAGTGGCTGAGTCTGCGATTCGTTTCGCCTCACCTACTCCCCCAAGCCTAAATCTCACTCCCTCTGAGTTGCATACAAGTGGGGATTCTCAGCCTGATGTGTCTTCTAGACTGGCTAGTGTTGAGAAGTTAATTGCTAATACCTTGGCGCGTAAGGCCTCTGCAAAAAAGCGGCACTTAACGCCTGATGTCACTCTTTTCCCTATGGAAGCTGATGAGTTTTTGCAACTATCTGGCTATACCCCTTTGGAGGAAGGGGAGCTATTCTCCGACTCAGGGTCATCTGATGAGAAGCCCAGGGGTCATGACGATTCTGGCTCTGACCCCTGGGCCCCGGATGATACTGATAGACTGTTGGCTCAGATTTTTGAGGTTCTGTCTATCTCTCCCCCTGTTGTGGCCCCCAGGCAAAGGGGGGAACTTTTTCATACTGCTAAGTCACGCTTGGAATTTCCTGAGCAAGCACATTTCAATAACCTTGTGCTCAAGGAATGGGAGCGTCCCAGTAGACTTCCCGGTGTACCTAAGAGTTGGGATAGGAAGTATCCCTTTCCTGCTGATGTGGTGAAGTGTTGGTCATCCCCTTCCGAAGTGGATGCCCTGGTTCTAAGGTTATCTAACACCTCTGTCATGCACTCCCCTGACTCTACTACCCTGCGGGATGCTGAGGACCGGCGCATTGACCAGCTGGCGTCCCATGCCTTTGCATGTGTGGGGACGGCGCTGCGCCCGGTCTGTGCCTCTGCCATTACGGCTGTGGCTATTAGGACCCTGCTCAGAAGTATCCTTGATGATGCCCCTAATGATTTGCCTTGTGAGGAGTTTAATGCACTCTCTAGTTGTGATGTTTTTGTGAATTTTGTCCTCTCTGCCTTGGATGACACCATTAGAATGTGTGGCAGAACCTCTGCCCTTGTGGTGGCTATACGCCGCTCGGTTTGGCTGCACCAGTGGGCTGCTGACAACGCTGCCAAGAAAGCCTTCACTGGTTTTCCCTTCAAAGGACTACGCCTGTTTGGGGACCGCCTGGACCTATTTGCTAAGGGAGGTAGGTTACCCCAGCGCAGGCGGCAGTCTCTGCCCTTTCGGGGTCAGGGTTCCTTTTCCTCCCCCTACCATGGTGCTAGACAAGGGAGGGGGGTTTCCTTTACTGGGGCCCGAGGAGACTTTTGGGGTAGGGGCAGAGGACGGGGACGCCCTGGCTCTTCCTGGGGCTCCGAGCTTAAGTCCTCTCCCAAGTCCCCTCAGGCATGATGGGGCGCCCTCACCCATCCGGGTGGGAGTACGGCTTCAGCACCCAGTCCCTGGGTATTTGAGGGGCCGGGAGGAGCCTATTTTCGATCTATAGTCTCTGCAGTCCAGCGCCATCTGGCGGAGTAGTGCCCGAGTGTAAGTATTCTATCTGGAGCAGGACTTACTGTATACTCATAATACCAATTCTACAGGTGAGTAATCACAGAATTGTATTATTCCGCCACAAGGTGGCGCAGTGTACTGCAGAAGAGTTGTGGCTCCTCCCGGTACCATATAAAAACGGAATCACCATCGACTTATCCAGTGTTCTCTGCAGTGATTCTGCAAAGATAGAAGATGGCTCTCTATATTGCGCAGGTGAGCGGGGCTACCAAACCTGCGGCCCTGCATGGCTATTTCCACCCGTTTCCGGACCCTCTGTGCCTCCCAGCCTCTGCTGACGGATGGGGTGACTGTAGTGGGTCAAGTGCTCAAGGAGCGCTGCTGCTGCCGCAGACCCTGTACCACAGAGGGTAGCCGGCCATAGGCTTTATGGTGAGCCTGCTAGGGATGCAGAGTTCCTGTCCTAGCTTCTGAGGGGGTGAGTGACTGTTTACTTGTTCTGGCATTTTGGGGTCCCTTCCACCCCCCCCCCCCCCATCCCTGGCCTGGGCTCTCGCCGCTTCTCGTTCGCCTTCCTCTCTCCATCCCCGTCTTGTGCTCGGGGGGGGGGGGGCTGGGGGGGCTGGTAGCGACGAGGGTTTTTTTTTGCTGGTTTCAATCTGTTTTTTACTTGCGTTTAACTGTTTTTCGCCGCCTCGCCGTTGTACTACGCGCCGCGGCGGGCAGCACTATTTGTGTGAGGCGTTTATTCTAAGTATACAGTACGTCCTGCTCCAGATATAATACTTACACTTGGGTATCCTCCGCCAGATGGCGCTGTGCACTGCAGACATGCAAAAACAGGCTCCTCCTGGCCCCTCATATACCCGGGGACCTTCCACAAATCCCCAGATTTCTCTGCAGTGCCGACTGCGAAGACATGAAGTATCACTCTCTCGCAGGTGAGCGGGGCTATTACAGCCTGCGGCCCTGTTGGACTATTCCCACCCGTCCTCCCTGTGATGTGCCTCCCAGCCTGGGCTGCGCTGGTCGGGTGAAGGTAGGCAGCACCATGCGTGCTTATGGAGCCATGCTCCACCGCAGTCCCTCACCAAAGGGTAGGCAGTTTAGGCTGATGGTGAGCTTCTAGTGGATGCCCCTCCCGCATTATTGCCCCGTGTAGCGGTGGGCCCTATCCAAAGGGTCGCCATCCTCCCTCGTTCTTCGGGGGGCAGGGACCTGGTTAGGCGCGCTCCGCGTCATAGCCCGCTCTGGCTGTGTATAGCGTGTGGTCAACCCCATACTGATGCTGACAGGGCACGGGTCTGCGCACCATGTGCCGAGCAAGCACTGGCCCTGCAATCAGGCTTGCCAGTGGCTGCACCTCGTTCAATACACCTATTTCCCCATGCTTAAATCTCACTCCTGCTGAGTCGCATACAAGTGGGGATTTGTAGCCTACTGTGTCTTCCAGACTGCCTACGGCTGATCAGATTATGGCGAGGTTGTCAGGGCGCAGGGGCCCTGGTAAGAAGTGGCCCTTGATGCCTCCTGTTTTCTGTTTGTCCTATGGGAGCTGAGGAGTTCACTACTCCGCGTGCCTATACCCCTTCTGACGAAGGAGAGTTTGTCTCTGACTCAGGCTCATCTGATGAGAGGCCGAGGAGTCATGACCATTCTGGCCCTGAATACTGGGGCCAGTGTGGGGTTTGTTGATTAAGGTCTTTAAGGTCCTGTCTATCTCTCCCCCTGGCGAGGCCTCCAAGCCGAGAGGAGAGCGTTTCCATACAGCGGCAGTACGCTTGGAATTTCTAGAGCAGGCTTGTTTCCATGCTCTTGTACTCAAGGAATGGGAATTCCCCAGTAAATTCCAGGGGTCCCAGGGGACTGGGTTAGGAAATACCCCCTTTTCCCCCTGAGGTGGTCAATTTTTAGTCATCACCCCCCCGTGGTGGATGCGCAGATCGTAGGGGTTTCTAACCCCCCTTTATTACAGCCCCTGCTTTTAGTACCCTTCGGGATGCTGAGGACCGGCGCATTGATCTGTGGCCTCCCACGCCTTTTCTTGTACAGGGACGGCGCTGCGCCCGGTCTGTGCCACAGTCATCACTGCAGTGGCTGCTAGAACCCTCATCAGAAAGATGTTTGATCATCACCCCGAGGATCTCCCCTGGGATGCGTTTAATGCACTCTCCAGTTGTGATGTATTTGTAAAATTTATCCTATTAGCACTGGATGACACCATTAGAATGTGTGCAAGGACTTCTGCTCTTGTGGTGTCTATACGTCGCTTGGTCTGGCTGCGACAGTGGGGTACTGACGATGCTGCTAAGAAGACTCTTACTGGGCCTCCCTTTAGAGGGCAACGCCTGTTTGGGGCCCGTCTGGACCTGTTTGGTAAATAAGGGCAATTCACCCCAATGTAGGCGGCCGTCTCGGCCCCTCGGGGCAGGGTAGCCCCTCCCCCTCCCTACCATAGTGTAAAACAAGAACCAGGGGTGTCCTTCCTGGGTGCTCATGCAGACTCCTGCCCCAGGAGCGGCATATAATGCCCTGGCCCCTCTGGCGGGGCTACGCCTAAATCTTCCACCAAAATCCCCTCAAGCATGTTGGGGCGCCCTTGCCCGTCTGGGTGAGGGGACAGCTGCGGCACCTTGCTCATGCCAGGAGGTATCACGCCTCAGACTGGTGGATTCAGTTTGCTGCGCGGCCTCCCCCAAGATTATCGGGTCCCAGGTGCTCCTGGTCCCTGCCTCTGTTCAGGTGCTGGTGCAGGCCATGCAAGGCCTGCGGAGTCTGGGGGTCTCTTGCAGATTGCCCTTAATAGGCAGAGGCAGGGGCCGATACACCATCCTTTCCACAGTTCCCCAAAAAAGGATGGGTCAGTCTGGCCCAATCTGGTCTCACAGATTTTCAGCAATTCTTCAGTTCATCAGCTCCTTGCGCATCGGGGGGCTTCTTGCCATCTGTGGAGCTCAATGCTGCTTATTTTTACCTCCCTGTGTCTTCTGGACACAGAGGTTCTTCAGATTCGCGTTGGTTGTCCAACACCGATAATCGTGGCCTTGTCATCTGGCCTCTCTTCAGCTCCCAGAGTGCTCACCAAGGTGCTGACGGGGGTGTGGTCTCTCATGAGACCAAGGGGCATCCGCGCGATGACCCACCTGGACGTCCTGATCACTTCCCAGTCTCTACATCTGGCTACGTTGGATACTCGGCTGGAGGGTGTCCATTTGGGAGTCATTTGGAGGGGTGATCAATCACCCCAAGTCCTTATTGTCCCCTTCATTGGTAACTCCATTCCTATGAATGCATTTTATACAGTTCAAGCAAGGATCTTCCTTCCTCAGCAATAAAGTGGACAATCTGGTTGTATGGGCTCAGTCCCTCTTAGCTGTCCCGTCCCTCCACCAGGCAGGGGATGCAGCTGGTGGGCCCGCTGGTGGCGTACTCCGAAGAGGCCCCTTATGCTCAGTCCCCCCTGGGGCCTTCTGCTACTTCTCCTATTGGTCCTACGGGACAAGGATCCAGCATCCTTGGAGCAGGGTATGTGTGCCTTCCTCCCTGGTGAGGAGGTCCCTCTTGTAGTGAATGAACTCAAGGTACCTGCCTGGGGGCAGTCCCTTCTTACTCTTTCCTGGGTAGACGGTCACCATGGATGCCAATCTATCAGATTGAGGGGGGTCTTCTTCTGGAAGTCCCTACGGTTCCAGGGGAGGTAGGGCCCTTAGGAGGCCTATACACCTATCAATGTTTGAATCTATGAGCGTTCAAGTTAGTTCTAACTCGCTTGCCTACTCCTCTTCGGGGCCTGCCTGTTCGGGGGAGCTAGGCCTAGCTGACGGCCTTGGCCCACATTAAATATTCAGGGAGGGACCCGGAGCAGGAGGGTCCTCCGGGAAGTGTCTCCGACCCTGATCTGGGTGGTGGACATTGTTCCCTGCATATCAGTGGTATTCGCTCCGGTGGAGGTCCCTCTGCGACAGGATGTGCTAATCCTTGTGTCACTATGAGGTCCAACCAGTGTGGATCTGTGTGTGCCCCGTCACTATCACAAGCTCTCGGCCCTTGTTTCCCTGTCCCAGGATTCTCTGGCCGTGGTCATGTTGCTTTAGTAATGTTATAGCAGGACATTCTGTTCTGTATGTCTTTCTCCATGCCCCCTGCTAGGCAGGGTTCTGCGCAAATTTGCTCTGGAAGGGGGGACCAGTGATTCTGGTGGTCCCCGGGTGGCCTAGTGGAGTGTGGTTCGCAGACGTGGTACTGAGGACAGTAGTTCTGTGCGTTCTGCCAGGAGTGCCAGCTCTGCTCACTCAGGGCCCCTTTACATCACCCCGATCTACAGACTCTGGCCTAGACGGCCTGACTGCTGAAATATCCATCTTGATGGAGACAGGCTTATCTGTCTCGGTGTTTGAGACTATGGGAAGACTAGGAGCAAGCGTCTTCTTCTTCTTCCATCTATTATAGGGTATGGCGTACCCATATTGATTGGTGTGAGTCTAGGTCTCTTCTCTGTCGGGCGTTCTCTGTTCCCAGGGTTCTAGAGTTATTACAGCATGGGTTGGAGTTGGAATTCTCCAACTCAGTACTCTGAAGGGTCAGGTTCTGCCCTGTCCGCCTTCCTGTAGAAGTCTTTTTGCTCAGTTTCCTTGGTTAAGGCTTCTTTCAGGGGGTTACTCATGTGCGTCCCCCTCGTAATCCTATGGTCCCTGATGGGTTTTGAATTTGATTCTGTCTGCCTTGCGGGGTGTTCCCTTTGGACTTTTTCAGGATGCTGTCTGGTTGTTCTTACTCTCAAGGTTGTCCTTCTGGTGACTGTTATTTCAGTCAGACGTGTGTCTGAGCGGGCGACTCTGTCTATCTAGCCCCCGTTCCTTGAGATACACCAGAATAAGGTGGTGTTCCGCTTTAATCCGGACTTTCTGCCTAAGGTGGTGTCTTATGTTCAAGATATTGTTCTTCCTTCTGTGCCTTATTCCTAGCAACGCTGAGGAAAGGGTTATGCATTCCTTGAACAGGTGTTGGAAGTGTTTCCTTGGTAGTCACTGTGCCCTTTAGGAGAACTGATGCTCCTTTGGGTCTATGGCCAACTCCATCCTGTATGTGCCCGATCTCGTCTGCTCTCGGGGGGTTAGGCGGCTTTGAGCCTGGTCTTTACTTGGATGGGATGGTTCCTTCTGGTCCTAGGAAAGGTTTTCGGTCTCTGCCAAGGCTACTGTTGGCGTTTGGACTTGTCAGGCTGTTACTCAGGCCTATTCCACTGAGGGGAGGAATCTTCTTTCTTGCTTCTCTTCTTATTCTACTCGTGCTTTTGGTGCCTCTTGGGCTTTTCAGCACCAGGCTTTTGTTGAACAAGTTTGCTAGACCGCTACTTGGTCTTCTATTCATACCTTTTCAAAAGTTTTATAAGGTTGACGTTAGAGCCTCAGCTCATGCTGCTCTTGGCCGCAAGGTATTGCAGGTGACAGTGCTTTAAACTGTCTGCTGTTGCCTTTTTTGTTGGGGATCCCACCCTAATTTATGGACACTGCTATTGGATGTCCCAAGTGTAAGTATTATATCTGGAGCAGGACGTACTGTATACTTAGAATAATACAATTCTGTGAAATACTCACCTGTAGAATTGGTATTATACGTATACAGTACGTCCTGCTCCACCCTACCCTGGTTTTTTTGCATTGTTCTGGATCCCCTGTATGGTGATTTTTACCATTGTTGTTATTACTAGTTTTGGTGGTTAATTTTTCCCGGTTTCTTGTTCACTGCTTTTCAATGCTGGGGATTTGTGGGAGGTCCCCGGGTATATGAGGGGCCGGGAGGAGCCTGTTTTTGCATGTCTGCAGTGCACAGCGCCATCTGGCGGAGAATACCCAAGTGTAAGTATTATATCTGGAGCAGGACGTACTGTATACGTATAATACCAATTCTACAGGTGAGTTTTTCACAGAATTGTATTTTTTCTACTGCGATGACGCCGAGGATGTCACATGAGCCCCGTTTTCACGCTCTTCGGGGGGCGGGGGCGGTGGATGACGCATATCACGTCATCCTCCCGCGGCCCGCCCCTCAAGGTTCCTCTGCCGGCACCATTTTGCTTCTGCTGCGTGTCTGGGGCCCTTCTCATCCCGGAGCTGCGGCGGTGATCCCCATCTATTCTCGCTTCCTCCTGTGGTCTGGCGGCTGGTGCCCTTGCCCTACTTGGTCTGTGAGTCCCCTTCGGGGGTTTTTGTTTTCCTTGGGGCATGTGCTGCGGGATACTTGTATCTTTACTTATGTCTTTCAGGTGAGACAACTGTGAGTTGTGGTTTCTCCCGGTACTACCCCTTACCATCCCTCATCTTCCCTTACTGGCTTCTGGGGGCATCCCGGGGGGCTCTTGTTAGCCTTTACCTTGTGCTGTCCTATTTCTTAATTTCTTAATCACCATATGGAGGCTTCTGGGGATAGCGTGCTTGGGGGTCCTTCGGGGCAATCCCGGCTGTGTTCCATGTGTGGGGTAGCCCCTGTGAGTAACAGTGTCACGATGTGTCACTTTCCTTGCGCTCCAGGCTGGGCTGCCCACTTCGCTCCCCAGCTCTGCGCCCCCTTCGGCATTGCCTACCCCCCCCCAGCGCCTGCATTTAGCCCCCAGTGAGGGGGATGCTAGTGGGGGGTCACAGTCTGATCTGGCACTGCGTGTGGCCAGCATTGAAAGGCAGCTTGCCAGGCCTGTTCCATGTAAGGCCTCTGGCAAGAAGCGGCACCTAGCTCCCGTGACATACCTCTTTCCTGAGGAGGATGAGGGACCTGATACATATGTTGGCCTTTACCCCCTAGAAGAGGGGGAACCCTTTCAGGACTCTGACTCCTCTGGGGACCAGCAGGAGGGTTATGGCAGTGACCCTGGGTCTGTGTCTGGGGAGGACTCATGGTTCCCTGAGGACACTGCCAGCCTGTTAGCTCACATTTTTGAAATCTTGCACATTGTTCCCCCTGAGGTGGCTAAGAGGAAGCAGGGTGAGCTATTTCGTCCTGATAAACAGCGCCTGGAGTTCCCTGAGCAGAGTGCTTAAGGAGTGGGAACGTCCTAGTAGATTGCCCGCGGTGCCCAAAGGGTGGGATAGGAGGTATCCCTTTCCTGCCGACCTGGTCAAGTGATGGTCGTGTCCCCCTGAGGTGGATGCTCCCGTGCTAGGGCTGTCCAACACCTCGGTCATGCCTTCCCCTGACACTACTACTCTGCAGGACAGCGAGGACCGGTGCATGGATCAGCTGGCCTGCCATGCCTTTACGTTTGTGGGGGCTGGGTGGTGCCCGATCTGCGCTGCTGCCATTACAGCTATTGCCCTTAAGAAACAGCTCAAGCGTCTCCTGGAGGGTGCTACGGCTGGTAACAGGGGGGAGGATTATAGGTCCCTTTTGCTTTGCTCTGATTTTGTTGCCTTTGTTCTTACTGCCATGGATGATGCGGTATGGATGTCTGGTAGGACCTCTGCCCTTTTGGTGGCTATGCGCTGCTCTGTTTGGCTGCGTCAGTGGGCGGCTGATGCTGCCGCTAAGAAGGCTCTCACTGGGCTCCCCTTTATGGGGCTGCGGCTCTTTGGTGAGCGTCTGGATGTTTTGGCCAAGGATGGTAGGCTGCCTCAACATAGGAGGCAGCCTCTGCCTTTTCGGGGGCCCTCCTCTTCCCTCCCCTCCTTTCGTGCTCCCAGAGGAGGTCGTGGCTCCCCCTTCTCGGGTACCCGCAGGGATTCTTGGGGCCGTGGCAGATCCTGTGGTCGTCCCGGTCTCTCATGGGGCCCCAAGCCCCCTCAGGCATGAGGAGGCGCCCTCACCCATCCGGCTGGGGGGACGGCTTCGGCTCTTTGCTCACGTCTGGAGGCTATGCGTCTCAGACCGGTGGATTCAGGAGGTGGTGTCCTCCGGTTACAAGATAGAGTTTGCAGCCTGGCCGCCCCCAAGATTCATCAGATCCTGAATGTCTCAAAACCCTCTGTCAGCTCAGGGTTTGCGTCTTGCGGTTCAATGTCTGTTGGAGTCAGGCGTCATTTGCCTGGTGCCTTCCCAGGAACGGGGTCGAGGGTTCTACTCCAATCTGTTCACGGTCCCCAAAAAAGACGGGTCCCTGAGGCCTATCCTGGACTTGAAGGGCCTCAAAAAGTTTCTCAGGTTCAAGCATTTGCGCATGGAGACTCTGCGATCGGCGGTCAGTACCCTGCACCCAGGCGACATCATGACCTCAGTGGACATCAAGGATGCCTACCTTCACGTGCCAATTTTTCCAGGTCATCAGAGATTTCTCAGGTTCGCTCTAGAGGATCAGCATTACCAGTTTGTGGCCTTACCGTTCGGTATCACCTCGGCCCCTCGGGTGTTCACCAAGGTGCTGGCGGGCGTAATGGCCCTTCTGAGGAACCAGGGCATTCGCATCCTCCCTTACCTGGACGACATTCTGATTGCGGCTCAGTCTCTTTATCAGGCCGAGAAGGATACTCAGGTGGTGACCTCCACTCTCGATTCCTTCGGTTGGGTGATCAACTAGCCCCAAGTCTTCACTGTCTCCGTCTTTGGTGAGGTCCTTTCTGGGCATGACTCTGGATACCTCTTTGGTCAAGGTATTCCTGCCTCAGCAGAAAGTGGAGGGCCTTCATGAGCAGGCACGGACTTGCTCTTGTGTCCCCATCCTTCCATCCGGCAAGGGATGCAGTTAGTGGGTCTGATGGTGTCCTGCTTCGAGGCGGTCCCCTTTGCTCAGTTTCACATGAGACCTCTTCAATTGCACCTCTTGTCAGTTTGGGATCGGGACCCTGTGTCCCTGGATCAGGAGTTTGCTCTGTCCTCCCTGGCCAGACAGTCCCTCTCGTGGTGGCTGGACTCAGGGAACCTTCTAGTAGGCAGGACCTTTCTGCCCCCGTGCTGGGAGACTGTCACCACGGATGCCAGTCTGACCGGTTGGGGGGGCTTTTGGAAGTTTCTGAAGTTCCAGGGCCGGTGGGGCCCCCAGGAGGCCCATGCTCCCATCAATGTCCTGGAACTGAGGGCGATCAGGTTGGTTCTGTCTCAGCTGACTACACACCTTCGGTGTCGGGCTGTTCAGATCCGCTCGGACAACCAGACAGCGGTTGCTTACATCAATCATCAGGGAGGGACTCGGAGCAAGCGAGCGCTTTCCATCAAACCTCCTTATTTTGAAAGGCTTCAGGATAAGTTGGTGTTTCGGCTTAAGCCGGATTTCTTGCCTAAGGTTATGTCTGCTTTTCATCTCAATCAGGACATCAGGACAAGTTTTACAAGGTTGATGTTAAGGCCTCAGCTGCTTTTGGCCGCAAGGTACTGGTTTAATCTGGTTTAAGGCGGTAGTGGTTTCATCTGCCTGTTGTTACTCTTTTGGGATCCCACCCTACCTTACGGACACTGCTGTTGGACGTCCCATACGTAAGGACTTCTGGAAGCAAGCCGTGCCATGCAATAGGAAAAAGACAATTCTGTGAGTACTCACCAGTAGAATTGCTTTTACTATGCATGGCACGGCCTGCTTCACCCCACCCTTGTTATCGTTATTCTTGGTTGCCTCTTTATGGTGATTGTTCCAAGTTAGTTGGGGTTTGTTACCTTTTTTACTTTTATTATCTCCCGGTTTCTTGAATAACTGCTTGTCAACACTGGATAAGTCTATGGTGATTCCATTTTTATATGGTATCGGGAGGAGCCACAACTCGTCTGCAGTACACTGCGCCACCTTGTGGCTGAATAACCCATATGTAAGGACTCCTGGAAGCAGGCCGTGACATGCATAGTAAAAGCAATTCTACAGGTGAGTACTCACAGAATTGTCTTTTTGAAAACATTTCTGATTTTTTATATTTATATGCAGAATTGTAAAAGACAATTAGGCACATGGAGTGAATCCCCATGAGTCTAAGGACAGGAGCACCAGACAATATTCAAGATTCATGTAATTTATTAATAGAAAATCGATATGCGACATACACTACATAACACACTATACAAAACTAACAAGTTAAAAACACTGCAAAGCACCCCAAATTTACATCCAGTGCTGTATAATGCAGCATAAAAGTACCTGGGAAAAACTCCTGATATAAGTACGTGTTCAACCCCTAATAATGAATGGTAATAACCTACTGTGCCGGCACAGATAACCCCTATAAGCTACACTAGTACCAATGTGCATATAAAGTGACAGTGCATAACTATAAATGTAAAAGAAATAAATACTACATACAACATGAATAACAGTGCAAATCTATCGAATGAGGTGAAAATACTGAGTGCATATTCATAGACAACCTACAGAAAATGATCATGTACACCTGTGAATAAGTAAGCCAAATCAGAGTGACAATAAACTGAAGAAATTAAAGGCACACATATAACAGCAGACAATGCTAGCAAGAAAGAAAAAGGGTTAAAAAATTCACGTGAATAACGGAGTGGGGTCTAGCAGTGGGGCCACCTACGTTCGCGGCCGCCCGTGCCCGTTTTAGGCTTCAGGGCTTAGCCATTGCAGCTTTTGAGTGTATAGCCAATATAAACAGAACAACAGGGTTAATGGAGATCTGGTAAACATGTTTAATGTAAAAAAAATTGTTCTAGTCGTTATTGTATTTCTCAATATATTCTCTTTGCCTGTCTTAAATGCCCTTGTCAGGTAGCAGTAAATTGGGCGAAAAGCATACCTGGCAGCAGGCAGAATGTTATACTAGGGAGCCTACTGTTAGAATTTGGATTCTATTACTGAATATCAGGGTCTGTTTTACCATGTTAACAGCTGGCAGCCCCTGGTGATTTCTGTTTAGTCTATTTCCAGCCACAGATTTATACTATACTAGTGATATGCCCTTGTCCCTGGGGCATCCCTGCTGTGCCAAACCTCCCAGATCGCCCTCAAAACTTTCACACAGCGAGGCATCACAAATCAGAATTCCCCATGGGGGCAGAGGTTAATCGTCCAGTCCTAGGGACTTTTAGACTCCAAGGCCTTCATAAACAATGATGGGTCCTCTTCTTTTATCTTTCAATAATTTTTATTCAGAGTCGCAAGCCAGTATGTGGAGAGACCCAGGTTTTAGATAGGGGGCTAAATAGACCAAAAAAACCTCTAGGTAAAGGAAAAGAGGAGCTTTTCTAGAACATAAAGTATTTGCAAAGTAACCTATCCCAGGACATATCTTTGTCTCTGTGCCATTCAAGGCCCTTAAAAACGCTAAGGGTGCAATGCGAGGAATAGCTTTAATTTACACAGCCAAACACATCCAACTAGTGGACACGTGTTTCGAACCTTATTGAGTTTTTTACAAGATATACTTATACTTAAGGCATGTATAAAATACAATTAGATAAGAAGCTCAAGAATACATCCATTAAAAAGAGAGAGAAAGGGAAGTAAACACCTGAAAATGTGAGAAACATGGGGATTAGGGATAGCTGACAAGACAAGACTTAGCTTTTTAAAAGCAGATTTCTAATGTATTATTATCTCTGGTTTCTTCTATTGTTGGACTAAATGTAACCAGGCCACTATAAGTGATTATACTAGAAAAGCATTTTAGTCTTCGGGGTTTAGTTCCAAGAGTGACCTATTACCCCCAGTAGTAACTTTAGTTTTGTCTAATTTTGTGGGTCTGTCTTTGTGACCACTTAAATGATAATGCCCTACCCTGGAGACTACAGTACCCCAGAAGAGACAGTATTTAAGCCTGTAAGAGTATATTTTTTATTATAAAACAGTTGAAGTAGACCTATACACACTTTATTTGCATGTCCCTGTACAATTGCACGTCCAGTTGGGCTTGATCATGCTGGCAAAGGCACTCATGTTAACAGTAAAGTGGGTCGTAGCCTGGAGGAATAAAGCCCTGCTTTTAAAAAACATAGGTGATTGTTTGGAAAGCACACAATAAAGGGGGTTACTGGCCATACATGTGTCGGTAGGTACCCAGACTTGTAATATTAGAAGAAAAATCATGCTACGCTTAGGGTCCTCTTCTTTTAAGGCTAAGAGGCTGATTCATTACTAACGTCAGGTTTAGGCAGATGAGCGCCTGTATAGCAGCGCTTTGAGCGACCGCTAGTAGACGCTGTAAGCGGGTATCGGGCGCTGTAACAGAGCACCTCAGTTGCTGTAGTAAACTTGCCTGCATTGATGAATGTGATGTATGTTGGGCGCTCTAACACTAGTACAGCGTTGCAGGGAACGAGAGGTAGGGCCAGCTCAGGGCGACCGATTCTCAGCGACCTACACACACACACACACACACACACACACACACACACACACACACACACACACACACACAGTGTCGGCGCTCTAAATCTGGTCGCTTTAGCATAGAGCGGCAGGCGCTGTGTGATTAAAGTCTGTTTAATATCCACCAGTAACCAAGCGAAAACACATGTCACACTGTGACATTAACAGATTAGTGCCAGACCTGTAATGACAATTCTGCATAGAAAATCAAAAAGGTTTTCAAAATGGACTCTTCCTAGGCCAGGAGAGGTGACACAATTATTTTGAGAGAAAAAAAATGTGAAAAAAATAAAACCCTGTTTAAACACCGGCTCTATACCCTGAGCCACCTGTAATAATGAATTGGACGCTACATGGCGCTGTTAATCGCTCACCAGATTCGCTTTCATAAATGTGGTTTCCCGCACAGTGCCCAGCGTTCCCCAGACGCTGCCTGTCGCTATGAGGCACTACCTGCCACTATCCCTTGATGAATAAACCCCTAAATGAATATCTGGCAAAAAACTGCAGCAGATCCAGTATGAAATAGTCCTCTATTACCTATAAGCATTGCATTTTGCTGTGCTGAAAAACATGTGAAAGCAACAGCCATACGACAAATACTGACTTGATGAGATGTGTAAACTTGCAATAAACTTGTTTTTTTTTTCTCTTAAATTCTCATCTGTCAGTTTGCAGAGATCTAGAGTCTGATACACTACTAGCGCCAGGTATTGCCAGATGAGCGTCTGTATAGCGGCGCTTAGATCGATTGCTAATAGATGCTGTAAGCGGGGATCGGGCGCTGTAACAGAGTGTCTCAGTCGCTGTAGTAACCTGGCATGCATTGATGAATGTGATGTATGTTGGGTGCTCTAACACCAGTACAGCACTGCAGCGAGAAAAAGGTAGCGCCAGCTCAGCGTGACTGACTCTCAGCGCTCCACATTCTTATCAAAAAAGAACACACACACAGCGTCGGCGCTCTAAAGCTGGGCGCATAGGGTGCTGTAGCATAGAGCGCCAGACGCTGTGTGATTAAAGTCTGTTTTTGAACACATATCCACCAGTAACAAAGTAAACACATGGAATGACATTTTTGTAACATTGTGACATTAACACTTTAGTGCCAGACCTGTAATGACAATTCTGCATAAAAAATTTAAAAGTTTGTAAAAATGTTTGTTTGCAGCCAGGAAAGGTCACACAATGATTTGAGAGAAAAAAACAAAAAAAAATTGCCAAGCACGCTGTTTAAACACAAGCAGTAGAACAGCCATTGAAATGTATGGGAGAACGACACTGAGCGAAAGGTAATACCTGGCGCTCTGAAAGCTAAAACGCCGGCGCTATACATTGAGCCACCTGTAATAATACATTGAATGCTACATGGCGCTGTTAACCAGATTCGCTTTCATAAATGTGGTTTTTCGTATAGCGCCCGGCGTTCAACAGACGCTGCCTGTCGCTACGGGGCACTACCTGTCACTATCCCTTCTTAAATAACCCCCGTAGGTGATTGTTTGGAAAGCAGACAATAAAGGGGGGTACTGCCCATACACGTGTCAGTAGGTAACCAGACTTGTAATATTAGGACAAAAATCTTGCTACACTAGGGTACTCTTCTTTTAAAGTGGACCAATACCCAGGATTTTGACTATCCTGGGTTTTGGTCCTTTACGTGAAACCCCCCAGATCTCCCACATCAACTCACCTCATCCCAGTCCTACGGCGCATGTGCGGTCGCTCGTCCAATCGGCGCGCTCGGAGCCGCTGAGCGATGGACGTCTAAGACGACGTCTTTGCACAGCGGCTCCGAGCGTGCTGGCGGCCGCATCCCCCGCTTCCCTCTAACAGGGAGTGTGCACTGCTAGAGGGATAGCGGGGATGCGGCCGTGGCCTGCGCATGCATTGTTAGACCAGGAAGTAAGGTAAGTGTTTCGGGGGCGACCTGGGGGGTTTCACACAGCAGGGTTTCGATCCACTTTAAGGCTAAATGAAGATCTGGCAAAAAACTGCAGCAGATCCAGTATGAAATAGTCCTCTATTACCTAAAAGCATTGCATTTTGCTGTGCTGAAAAACATGTTAAAGTGGACCAACACCCACCCCTGGTCAGCTCCCTCCCTGCGGGGCATCCGAAATCGGGATGCCCCGCTGTGTGAAACCCCCCAGAAAGCCCTTAAAATCTTACCTTATCGGCGACGGATAAGCCGCCTCCCGCGCGTCCCTCTAGCAGGGTGCGCACCCGCGCGTCCCTCTAGCAGGGTGCGCACCCGCGCTGGTCATTTGTGAATGGCCGGCGCGGGTGCGCGCCCTGTAAGAGGGACATGCGAGAGGCGACGGCGGCTTGTCCGTCGCCGATAAGGTAAGATTTTAGGGGCTTTCTGGGGGGTTTCACACAGCGGGGCCCGATCGGGGTGCCCCGCGGAAGTGGACCAACACCCAGGATAGTGAAAATCCTGGGTGTTGGTCCACTTTAAAGCAACAGCCATACGACCGAGCACAAATACTGACTTGATGAGATGTGTAAACTTGCAATCAACTTGTTTTTTTTTTCTTTTAAATTCTCATCCATCAGTTTGCAGAGATCTGGGATATTTCTGTTGTAGCTGAAGTGCACAGATTTTCCTGGTGTACAGCATCATTTTAGAAAGATGAATCTTGTGTAAGGAAACTTGCTTTTTAAACTTTATCGTAGTGGTTATTGGAAATAGAGGAAACTTCCATTTTAGTTGCAAGCTGTGATTGTAAATGACTTCCTTTTCCAGTGTATAAATAGGCTGATAATAGCTGCTGAAGAGGGAGGATGTGCATGACTGCATTTTTACATGTTCCAGTCTGGCCGCTACTACACCAAACAAATCCACTTACAAATCTCCCCCTCCCCCACTCCCTATTGTTTTGGTTTATGATGCCACATTGGATAGACAGATAATACTTTATTGCCAGTTACTAAAACAAAAAAACTCAACACAAATTTGAAGGGGTGACCACCTAGAGTCCCTGCATTTGTTATCTCGTCCTTTTAAAGTGATTCTGAAAAAAAAAATACTACTCACCTTTAAACCCCTGCATGCGATAGCTGCTAACCTGGCTCTCATACACTTACCCAGATCCAGTCCTGCACAGCTTCCGCCAGCTTCAATCAGCTTGCTTTCATTTAAAGCTGACCTTCACCATGAAAAAGAGCATATGTTATGTTTCTCACACCCTGTACATACAGATTGCTCACATTAAAAATCATCCTACCTGCACCTACTGCATGTTATAAACCTTTAAACATCCACGATGGCGGCTTATAGAGCATCAGGCAGCCTGCAAACAGGAAGTGTCTTCTGACTGTGTCGCTGTGCATTCTGGGATTGCTGTCCTTTCCCTGACCCCAGCTCTGCTCTGTCTGTGCAAAGCACAGCTATAACCCTGCCCCCTGCACTTTATTCCACTCTCCTCAGTATGTGATGCTTCTGAGTCAAGATGGCGGCGCCCATATCCTAGGGTCCTGAACAGAGTTGCAGTCGAGTGGGGGAAAGAATAATAACTGACTTACGCTACATGAGCATTATAAGTCAGATGTGACAGAAATGCACAAATACATAGTCATACTGAAATATAGTAGGAGAGCTGGCCCTGGCCTTGCGGGCTTATAATCTAAAGGGTAAGTAGTGAAGACAAAAGGTAGGTCACAAGTAGTATGTACTAAGTATTATGGCAAGTGATCTGAAGTGGCTAGGAATGTCAGTTATTTATGATAAGCTTGTCTGAATAGCTGGGTTTAGGGCCCTCTGACAGAGGAGCAACAGCCCCGCTCAAGAGGCGTTATTCTACCTCCTTTTTCGGGCATCCCAAATCAGAATGCCCCACTGTGCATACAAATACTAAAAAGGTGGAGAGATCCCCATGTGTAGAAGTCCTGTTCACTGCCAGAAAATAAATAAATCAATAGATGGCATCCAGCTAACCTCATAATTCACAGAAAAAAAGACACCAAACAGACACTGGTTAAATGCAGGATCAAATACGATCCCGCATTTAACCATTGTCTGTTTGGTGTTTTTTCCCACTGTGTGTGTGAAGCCCTCTCTGTGCAGCGGCCACACCCCCAGCATACATCTATCAGAGCCATGGACCTGCGCCAGTCCTATCTGAATTTGCCAACGCAGGCAGACCCACAGCTAGAGGTGAGCGTGGCTGCGGCTGCTCTATGCAGATTTCCTTCCTACACTAAGCTCAGTGGCAAACAAAATCTGAATTGTACAAGCCGCCCACGTGGGAACCAGAAAGAGGAGCAACAAAACACAAGAAAGTGAAGGCTTGATGGTTTGGGGAGTGGTGAATTGTATATGGTAATCGGACGGGGCATGAGACTTCCTGAATGCTGGAATGGGAGGAAGCGATTAGGGTTAAGGTTAGGAGGAGGTTCTGAGTTGGTACTTATTGATAAGTGAAGAGGTGTAGGCAGGACTGATTGCTGGATGCTTTGTAAGTGAAGTTTAGGATTTTAAACTGAATTCTCTAAGAAATTGTCACCTTTGCATCTGGAACCTTCAGTTTTCAATCTTTAGAGGGCTAATAGACTACATGACTAGATCATGCAGGTGCAGTATCTTCCTTGTTGGACTGCCACCGCTGCTCTGTGCCTCCTCCCTCTTGCTGAAGAGATGCTAGTAGCAAAGAACTCATTTTTTTCTCTTGGAGTTACAAGCTGACAATTTGCCTGCAGTAGAGTTTACAGAAAGCAACTTCTAATCAGACAGATTCTATTTAATACAATGCTAGAAACCCTAAGAGCTGGTTGCTCATTTGTATGGAACGTTCTTATTTTTGTCCCACCCTGCTTATTTCACAACAAAAAGAAACGCTTGTTTATAGCTTTTGCTTTTTTTTTTTTGCTTTACTTCCAGTTCTTGACTGGCCCTAAAGCCCTCTCACAAAAGAAACTGATCCTTCTACCAGCGAAAAAGACAAAGTGTGGCTGCTGACAATTGAGTGGAGAGAAGCTGTATATCCAGCACCATGTTTTCCAGTTCTTGATTGCTCAGCGTAGACGAGATTATTACCAGTTAAAAGAAAAAGTGCTGAATCTTTAAGTCGAATCCACTTTTATATGTCAGCTAGAAATGTCTTCAGAAATATAGCACACGTAAAGCAAGCTCAACTAGTTTCCAGGCTGCAGATATGAAGACTTTTTCACACTACCTGGCGTGCTTGCACTTATGTTTCCTGACAGACATGGCTTGGTGCGTCTCAAACCTCACTAGTCTGAATAAAAACCCACTAACCCCCTTGTTTCCTGTCTTGCTGAGCACAAATAAATGTGTTTCCTTTCAGACATTCACAAGAAAGCAGCAAACCCCTGTACAATACCTTGGCCTTCTGCTGATCATTTTGAAGGCCCATCCATCTCTGGGACCGATTTCTTCCCCTTCTTTACTCCCCTTAATCTCTACTTTAGGTCTAATGTATACAACTTCATCAATTATTTTCTAACTTCCAAAAGAGAAGATTAACCTTGTTTCAACATTAAAATATTTGGTGACAAAGGGCACCTTTGCTGCCTTAGAATGTTGGGACATATGCTCAAGTTGTATATTGGTCAGAAGCTGTAGAATACGTAGAAAAGAGGATGTCAGCAAAAACAAATACAAAACCACAAAATTAAATTAGGAAGTTGTGTAGAAAAGCATTTCAATGCAAACTTCAAAATTATTTCCACATGTTCTTCTTCCAAACTTTTTCAGTGAGTAATGGGGGAATAAACCTTGAAAATACCTATTCTACGTACTTTACTGCAGGAGTGATACTGTAAAGTCATTTTTCATTTTAGATAAAGAACGGGAGACAGGAAATATGACTCCCTACTCAGGCAGGGCTGGAGTGCTCACCTCATAATTTGGTAGTGTCCAAAAGCCATAGAAAAGCCAGCCATTTTTCATTTTAGGTTTTTATTGCTGGCAAGGTATTAAACCACTACCACATAAAAGCGTAACAAACCCCTCACAACATATTCGGGATGCCTCGCTGTGTGAACCTCCAAGGGGCGCTGCAACACTCACCTGCTTCCAGGCTTCATAGTAACATAGTATGTAAGGCTGAATAAAGACTTTAGTCCATCCAGTTCAGCCTGTTTAACTCCTTCCAGTGGTCTAGTAGCCATAGCCGGAAATGTTATTACATGCCAGGAAGGCATCAAGGCCACTTTTGAACATTTTTAATGTATCCCTCATTACTACCTCCTCTGACAGCGAGTTCCATAGTCTCACTGCTCTTACAGAGAAGAATCCCCTCCTATGTCGGTGGAGAAAGCACCTTTCCTCTAACCTTAGTGGATGCCCCCGGGTTATGGTTACACTCCGGGGTATAAATAGATTGTGGGACAGATCTATCCTCATAGATGAAAACATCTGGCGGTCGCATACCCTTCATCTTTGGGATCTGATCACACTCCTGGGTGGGAGCAAGCACACCGCTGAAGATGCAGCTGCAGCCTTCCTGACTGGCGATGCCTGGCATGTAAAAGCAGTTTGCTGAGCATTACATATGCACCGAAAATGGCTGATTGTATAAAAGCCTGCGTATGCACTGTAGGACCGGGAAGAGGTGAGTTGGTCTGGATGATCTGTGGGTTTAACATAATGGGGGATCCCAGTTTGGGATGCCCTTAGAGGCCTGTAAGCTATTTAGATGTCAGACCTCACAACACTGCCCAGAAGCAGAACTAAAGAAGAAATAGAAGGCATGTATATAGTAAACAACTGCATGTTACTCTGAGAACAAAAACAAAGAGCACAAAGGTTATAAACAAGTTACATAAGCATGATTTGGCCTGAAATGGCCAACATGCCACCAAAATGGTGTCACAATATAAGATCAACTTACCAGCTTCAAGTCCCTGTCCATCCACACACTAACCTTCCCCCCCCCCCTTGGGAACAGTAAATGATTTCAAAGCACCTGAAAATCTCTGAATCTATGTAAATGCCTCAAGTATTCTAGGCAAAACCGATTTCTTTGCTCCAGTTTTTGAGTTTGTGGCTGAGCTGGGAAGAGTGTGTCCTGGTTCCTGGTGCAGCTTTATGGGACTTAAAGCATGCTTTGTTGTGGCTTGTGCTCGCTCACACTGAGAGCTCCAAGGGACAGAATGGCTGTAGGACCAATTTTTTGCTTGGTCCTGGAGAAATAAAATTAAAAGAAGGGCCCATTTTGGAGCACATGGGACAGGCATCAGGTCAGCTGCCTGGTGGTTAATTATTGCCACTGGGTTTAGAGTCACTTTC
This sequence comes from Gastrophryne carolinensis, assembly GCA_027917425.1. Lineage (NCBI taxonomy): Eukaryota > Metazoa > Chordata > Amphibia > Anura > Microhylidae > Gastrophryne > Gastrophryne carolinensis. The sequence continues at coordinate 72,307,124 of CM051239.1, forward strand.
AGTAAAAGGTTAGGTACTAAGGTTAGGTAGTAAAGGTACTTTGAAGCTAGACTCCAGCCAACAAATTTATAGATAGATTGAAGAAGGTTTAGACCCATCTAAAGACGATCTTTAGCTTTGTAGACTTGCATTCCAATTAGGTGCCGAAATGGGCAAAAATCTAACACCATCTTTTAGCAACCAGTGACTCCTAGGCAGAAAATCTGGTGGAGGCCTCTGATACAGTATTTTTTTTTCTTCAACGTAATAGTCCAGTGCAAACCACTAATTGTCTGGTCCCCTCTGAACACGCCTGACATGCTGCCACTTGCCGTCTGTCACTTAGTCCGTGCCGAGCTGAATAATTCTGCTGCCCTAGTCATTTTATCTTTTCCAACCTTGTTGGACTCTGTGGTGGTGGGCAGCGTCAATCCCTGCCACCGCTGCACTGTGCTGCCTCCCTCTTGCTGAAGAGACACTAGTAGCTTGTTTCTGGTGTTCCCTTGATTGAGGTGGAGGGAAAAGCAATCATCATTTAGGTTCCACCCTGTGGAGTCCACAATACTGCCCCCCCCCTGCACATACCTTAGGCTAAAAAAGGCCTCGCCAGGGCCAGACAAGCCCCCCGCCACTGATCCTAGCCCCTTCATTGCCATCCAGCTCGACATTACTGCTGTGCAGTGGTAGTCGCTCCCGGGGCTGTGCGCAGGAGCCCCTTCCTACCTACACTGTGAATCTGATTTTTTTACTGTGATGCAGAGCTTTCTGGCTGTTATTTTGTACGACTCAACCCCCTATACCCTGTATTAATTAGTTTGGTTTCTGCAAGTCCCCCTAAACATCTGAAGGCTGTTACATGGACCATTTTCCTGGCAGACCCTATATTGCTTTTCTGGTTCTATTGCTGTTTGGTATTCATCATACATCTATCGGCAATTAGGAGTTGTTTGCTAGGAACCGCTTGAGACAAAATGTAAATGTTTTCTTCACCTGTAAATACTTGTAAAATTGGACCTTCTGTATAACTGCACTATATACACCTACTAAAGTTTTATATGCTTTAAAGGTCTATTGAGAGCCTGAGGTTAGCCGATCTATTTTTAGATGCAATGCCACTTAATGGTTTCCCTGCATTCCTTATAAAGAAGCCTATTTTAACAAATGGGTGTGACATCCAGGGGCATTAGGTTGCAAGACTGCAGGATGTCGCCCCCTCCAGAACTCCACAGTTCCGGAGAACTGCTGCAGCCTCTTGCAAAAGAAAAAAGTGAACATGTGGTGTCCTTGGTGGGGGAAACAGAATGTACACAGACACTTGCACCTGGAACATATCCTCCATTGCTAAAGGCAGGTCAGCCAGTGTAATGGGGTCAAGGGCACACCACATGCTGGGGGTGACATCAGAGAGACTAGGCCGGCTAGAAGTGGTAACTGTGTCCATTTAAAAATTAACCAAACCCTGAGGATGACGGTGCCCTCTGTGGGTGAACCATCTGCATTCTGCCCTGGTGATGTGATCAACTGGCTGCTCATTTAAAGTGCACCAATACACTACTTCACCACAGAGCTAGCTGGATGGGTTACTTTAGCTGTCACTTGCCAGCTCATCCAATGTGGTTATGTTGGGTACATGTGGGGACTATTTGCTTATGGGAGGGGCTGTGCCACATGGATGGACCACATTCAAGGGTGTAGATAGACCTCAAACTAGTCACTAGGTTAGAAGTTCTCTGTTTGTACCTCACAATGCATGAGTCAGCACATCCTCCAGTAGTAGCATGTGCTGAGGCCTACTGTCCCCCAGTGCATGGAGACCCAGCTCTGAAAAGGTAAGCGTGTGTCTCCAGAACTATGTGCTGACTGGAGAGGGAAGTCTGTCCTGAAACCTGTGGGTTAGCCTTCCAATGAAAGAAGAAGTATCCACTCTGCATGAGTGGGGTCATATTTCTGAGAACATATTCATAAATACATCAGCATGTGACCCAGAGCTGTGCAAAGGTTGGCCTATGCTGCTGTGGAAGTGAGTGAGTGACATATTCATTTGAATTTACTGATCATAATATATATATAAATTATATTGTACTATTGTATATTCTAATTAAAGGTAAAGCTGTGGTCCTGGTGCTGGGTAAACCAGCAGGATTGATGAAGCAAATTATAGCTTTTGGGTGAGGTGAGGTATATGTTTGTGTTTTATTTGTGTTGCAAATTACTTTGCTGTCATTTGTGAATTCTACTAACTTTTGGTGTTTTTTGCATGTTGGTCTTACAGGTTCTCGGCAATCTTTTATATACAGTATTTTCATGTCCATAGTTCTGCAATTTAGAATGCCACTCACCGAGCAGAAGATCAGATAACTACTTGAACATTTAAACTAGAAATGATTAGTGGCACCATTTTAAAGCCTCTGGGCCTTTCCATATTGTGCTCCTTCAACGTGTTGTGATGGAAACGCACAATGCAGTACACCTTTTTGTGACTCTAAAGGCAGCCCGACAGGGTTCCTAGTTTTCATTCCCAACATCACAAGCAGGGATTTTATTTTTTTTGGGGGGGGCAGGGCGACCGCCCTGGGCGCCAAGGTCATTGGGGGCACCTTTATCCGAGCTATCCTATTTTCTGCAGATGTCAAGTCCACTGGTAATGCAGGTCCTTGATCCCCCCAAATTGGGATCAGTCATGGGGAGGGGGCACTGCCACAGCATGACACATACCTGTAAAGGACAGCAGCAGCACCATAGGATGGGTGAGGAGGGGGCAGAACATGCTTGAGAGGGAGGAGGAGGTGGCAGCTGTGGGGACCACCAGCAATGAACTGGTAGGCAAATAAGAGTATCTGGACCTTTTGTTACACTGTAACGCGCCCCAGTTAAAGTGCAATACATGTGTTTTACCTGCACAGCTCTTAGATGGGCTGTGTTGCACATGTGCTGTGGGCAAAATGTTTTATGCATATGGATGTTAATGGGCCCTATTATTTCAATTACCACAACCTTCCCTGCTTTCATTGTGATGAAGTAGAAGTATTTCTGCAGCACAAAGAAAATGGGACATTACTTCAGAAACACTGTACGCCATCATGGATGCTGTTACTAGCCACGATGTCAAGTACCAGGTGTCTTCACAGGGAGCCACATCACATGACAGTGACATGGCTCATATTTAACATTATAGTTGCAGACTACTTAATAGACCAGATCAGAATCACCCTCCAGGATATTTTCTTCTGAGGTCGGCAGAAAATGGGGGTTACTCCTAAAGATAAAATAATCCTCAAATGGGCTCTGGGTGAATATTAGATTAAGGGATGTACTCGATTTTTAATTAAATGCACGTGAGGGTTTGTCTGGTCAAAATAAAAAATATCGTACCTGAACAGCAGCCTTTGACTATCCACCTCTCTTAAAATAATCTCAGGGTAAACAGTAACTTGGTTACAGTTTCTAAGGCTGAGATAAAGATTTACAGGCTGATTCATTACTAACACCAGGTAGCGACAGATGAGCGTCTGTAGTGCAGATTTCAGAGCGACCACTAGTAGTCGCTGTGCTCGGCCATGGTTCTTTGTTTCAGAGCACCTCAGTCGCTGGCCAGCATTGATGAATATGATGTGTGATTCGACAGTAATACGCTGTATGAGAGCAAACGGTAGCGCCAGCTCCGTGCAACGGACTCACACCACATTCATCAAAAAAACAGCCTCAAACATGGGACAGCGCTCAAAATCGGGTCGTTGTAGCCCACAGCGCCAGAAGCTGTGCGATTAAAGTATGTTTTTGAACATGTATCTACCAGTAACAAAGAGAAAACAGATATAAAAAAAAAAAAAGTTTTCAAAAATATCATATTCTAAGTATACAGTACGTCCTGCTCCAGATATAATACTTACAATTGGGTTATCCTCCGCCAGAGGGCGCTGTGCACTGCAGACATGCAAAAACAGGCTCCTCCCGGCCCTTCATATACCCAGGGACCTCCCACAAATCCCCAGATTTCTCTGCAGTGCTGACTGCGAAGACATGAAGTATCACTCTCTCGCAGGTGAGCGGGGCTATTACAGCCTGCGGCCCTGTTGGACTATTCCCACCCGTCCTCACTGTGATGTGCCTCCCAGCCTGGGCTGCGCTGGTCGGGTGAAGGTAGGCAGCACCATGTGTGCTTACGGAGCCATGCTCCACCGCAGTCCCCCACCATAGGGTAGGCGGTTTAGGCTGATGGTGAGCCTCATAGTGGATGTCCCTCCCGCATTCTCACCCCATGCCCCGTGTAGAGGTGGACCCTGTGTCGCCGTCCTCCCTCGTTACCCCCCCCCCCCCGTATTTGGGGGAAAAGAGGGGGGGGTGTCCGTTGGCGGTCTCAGTGTACAGTATTGTCACGCTTATGGCCGGCCTTTTGCCCCTGACCGGCAACCGGGTGTCAGAGCCGCGCTGTCCTTCTAGTTTGGCCTTCTCAATTTAACATGCAATAGTGTACTGCACGTCCAGCTTTATTATACTGCATCTTGGGCAGGATCTAAATTTGTGCACGCCTACGGGCGTCAGACTGGCGGCGGTGTATTTAGACTTCACGAGTATCCACTAGCAGATGCCTTTACTGGCACACTCTATGCTTGGCTTGCCGAGCTTTTAACGGCTGCCTCAGAGCTTCGCGCTCTTTGGGGGAGGCGGGGACCTGGCATGGCGCGCTCCGCGTCACGCCCAGTTTAGACCCGCCCTCCGAGGTTCGGTCAGCGCCATTTTGTTGATCTCCGCGCGTGCGCATGTTGGCGGTCCTTCTCCTCCCCAGGTCGGTGAGTGCCCTCGCGGGCATTTTTCATCATTAGTATTCTTTCTATTGCGCATGGCCCTGACACCCCTTATTCGCCTTCTGTCTTTCAGACCTCTGGTGGCTTCTCCCGGCCTAACATATATTGTAGCGGGCTTACAAATTCTCCCACATTCCTAGCGGGTCTTTGGGACATCCAGGGTTGCATATTGCGTAAACCCCTACTGATATATATATATATATATATATATATATATATATTACATTAACAATCACCATATGGAGGCAGAATTATATGACCGGGGTCCCTCCGGGACAAGACCGGCTGTGTACAGCGTGTGGTCTGCCCCACGCTGATGCGGACAGAGCACGGGTCTGCGGACCGTGTGCTGAACAAGTACTGGCCCTGCAATCAGGGTTGCCAGTGGCTGCGCCTCGTTTCAATACACCTCTCTCCCCGTGCTTAAATCTGACTCCTGATGAGTCGCACTTGAGCGGGAATGAACAACAAGTTGTGCCGCGCAGACTGCCTACGGCCGATCAGGTGATTTCGAGGTTGGCTGAGCGCTTGGGCCCTGGTAAGAAGCGTTCCCTGACGCCTCCGGTTTCGCCCATTCCTTCTGAATCTGAAGAGTTCACTGCTGAGCAGGGTTTTGCTCTTTATGATGAAGGTTGGCTATTCTCTGACTCGGGCCCATCTGAAGAGGGGCCGAGGAGTCATGATGATTCGGGCCCCGGTTCTTGGGGCCTGTGTGACACCGACGAATTACTGATGAAGATCTTCGAGGTCTTGTCTATCTCTCTCCCTGGGGAGGCTTCCAGGCCTAGAAGGGAGAGTTTCCATACAGCGCCGCCGCGTTTGGAATTTCTGGAGCAGGATCACTTCCAGGCTCTTGTACTCAAAGAATGGCAATGCCCTAGTAAACTTCCAGGGGTCCCAGGGCACTGGGATTGGAAGTACCTTTTTTCCCCCTGATGTGGTTAACTGCTGGTCATCACCTCCCATGGTGGATGCCCCGATCATTGGGGTTCTTAACCCCCCCTTTATTGCGGCCCCTAGTTATCTTACCCTTCGGGATGCTGAGGACCGGCGCATTGATAGGCTGGCTTCCCACGCCTTTTCTTGTGCAGGGACGACTCTGCACCCGGTCTGTGCCGTGGCCATCGCTGCAGTGGCCGCTAGGACCCTCATCAGAAAGCTGATTGATCATCAACCTGAGGATCTCCCCTGGGAGGTGTTTAATGCACTCTCCAGTTGTGATGTATTTGTAAGATTTATCCTTTTAGCGCTGGACGACTCCATTAGGATGTGCGCAAGAACTTCCACCCTTGCAGTAGCTATACGCCGCCTGGTCTGGCTGCGACAGTGGGGTGTTGACGATGCTACGAAAAAGATTCTTACTGGGCTTCCCTTTAGAGGGCGACGCCTATTCGGGGCCCGTCTGGACCTGTTTGGAAAAAAGGGCTAAACACCCCTTTACAGAAGGCGGTCTCGGCCTTCTCGAGGCAGGGGCACCCCTCCACCCCCCTATGTTAGCGTCAAACCCGAACCAGTGGTGTCCTTCCAGCTTTTTGGTATAGATCCCTGCCCCAGGAGTGGCAGACAACGCCCTGGTCCCTCCGGCAGGACTAAGTCCAAGCCTTTTACCAAAACCCCCCAAGCATGATGGGGCTGGCCGCAGCACCTTGCCCCTATCAGGAGGCGGCATGCCTCGTTCTGATGGAGTCAGGAGGAAGTTTCCTCTGGATGCAGGATAGTGTCTGCTGGGCAGCCCCTTCCCGACATATTCGGGATGCTTCTGGTCCCTGCCTCTCTTCTTGTGTTAGCGCGGGCCACGCGCGATCTGCGAGGTCTGGGGTCACCTGCTGGTTGCCCTTGGCAGTCAGAGGCAGGGGCCTCTGCACTAACCTTTCCACATTCCTCCATTATGGCCTTCCATAGGTGAGGCAATTTACATTCACAGGCGGTTTTACTGCATGGTTTCTCTGAGTTGGGTCGCCAGTGCCCTGTGTCCAGGGACCTCTTGCCGTCGGTAGGGACCTAAGACGCTTATTTCATTGCCATTGTGCCTTCCGGGCACCAAGGACCTTACAGATTAGTGTTGGCGCTCCAACACTGCTGATTGTGGCCTTGTTATCTGGCCTTGTCTCTGCTCCCTGAGTGATCGCCTAGGTGATGACGGGGGTGATATCTCTACTGAGACCAAGGGGGCGTCCGCACGAGGGACTGCCTGGCCGTCCTTCTTTGCTTCCCAATCCCTGCGTCAGGCCGAGCTTGTTACTCGGTTGGTGGTGTCCTTTGGGAGTCCTTGGATGGGTGCTCAATCACCTCAATTCCTCTTTTTCCCCTTAGTGGTATCTCCATTCCTAAGGTTGAACTTGGATTCGGTTCAGACAGGAACCTGCTTCCTTGACTATAAATGGACAATCTGTTTGCAGGGGCTTGGTCCCTCTTGCTGTTCCCGTCTCTTCACCAGGCTGGATTGCAGCTGGCGGGCCAGTTGGTGGCTGTTCAAAGGTTGTCCCCTATGCTCAGAGCCTTTGGGCTCCTCTGCTACTCATATTGTAAATGTTGGACTGGGTTCCAGCTTCCCTGGAGCTGGGTCTGTGTACCCTTCCACCTTGGCACGGTGGTTACCCTTGAGACTGTGGTACTAGGGGTACCAATCAGGGGGCGCCCCCTTCCTTGCGTCTTCCTGCGGTTGGATTCCAAATCCATCAGGTCGATGGAGGGGGGACTTCTTTTCTCCTAAATTACCCTGTGATTCCGGGGGAGGTGGGGCCTTTAGGGGTCCTTCCACCTGTCTATTTTGGAAGCGGTAGGCCTTCAGGTTGGCTCTATATCGCTGGACTTCTCCCTTGCGGGATCGGTCTATTTGGGGGCCCCTTGGTCTGTCTGATGACAGTGGCCTGTATTAATTATCTGTGTGGACTCGGAAGCAGGATGATCCCCCAGGAAGGTATCTGATCCTGATCTGGGTGGAGGACAATGTTCCCTGCATATCTGCGATATTCGCTCCGGTGGATGTCCTTCTGCGACAGGATGTGCTAATTCTTGTGTCTCCATGTGATCCGTCTAGTGTGGATCTTTCTGGGCCCGTCACCTTCATGGGTCCTGGGCCCTTGTTTCCCTGTCTCAGATTGTCTTTGGTCATGAGGCTTCGTGACTTTATGCTGGACATTCTGTTTCTATATGTTTTATCCTCATTCACCCTGCTGGAAACAGGGTTCTGTTCAACCTTGCTCTGGAAGGGGGAACCAGTGATACTGACAGCCCTTGGGTGGCCTAGTGGAGTGTGGTTGCAGGTGTGGTTATGTGGACAGCGGACCCGTACGTCCTGCCTGGAGTGCTGGCCTGCTCACTCAGGCCCCCATTTTCTATTTCACCCCTATCTACAGACTCGGTTGGTTCATCCACCTTGATGGAAGTGGGTGTACCTTCTGGGTGTCTGTGACTTCTGGAAGCCTAGGAGTTGGCTTCTTCTGCCTCTTCTTCCATCTATTGTGGGGTATTCTTTACCCATATTAATTGGGTTGAGTTTTTGGTCTCTCCCCTGTGGGCGAGCTCTGTTCCCAGGGGTATATAGTTATTACAGCATGGGTTGGAGTTGGCTCTCTTACTTGGTGCCCTGGTGGTTCTGGCTCTGCCCTGTCTGTTTTCTGCAGAAGTCTTATTCAGTTCCTTGCCTGGGTTGACTTTCTTTCAGGGATTGCTCAGTGACATCCCCCACGTAGTTCTAGGGTCCCTGTTGGGATTGATCTCTATTCGGTTTGCCTTGCGGGGTGTTCCCCTTTGGCTCTATTCCGGATGCTGTCTGACTGTTCTTATCCATAAGGTTGCCCTTCTGGGACTGTTACCTCAGTCGGCCGTGCGCCTGAGCGGGCGGATCTGTTTAGCTAGCCCTCGTTTTCTTTACTGTATCTTCACCGAGATGAGGCCTTGCGCCGGTTATTCTGCCTAAGGTGGTGTCTTAGGCTCAGGTATTAAGACAGCCTTCTTCTGGGATTTATTCCTTGTTATGCTAGGCACGGGAATCTATTTTCCCTCAATAGGTGCTGGAATTTTTTTCCTGGATTGTCTCCTGTCCCTTAGGGCAGTGGTTCCCAACCCTGTCCTCAAGGCACACCAACATGTCATGTTTTTTGGATCTCCAAATAGCCAGCTCTATTGCTCTGCAGCTGCACTAATTACTCCACCTGTGCATCTTTGTGGAGATCTGCAAAACCTGGCCTGTTGGTGTGCCTTGAGGACAGGGTTGGGAACCACTGCCTTAGGGGACTGATGTTCCTCGGGGTTGTGGGCACTTACATCTGGATGTGCCTGATTTCGTCTGCCTCTAGGGGTTAGGCGGCCTTGGGCCTGGCCTTTACCGGTATAAGATGTCCCTTCTGGTCCTGGGGAAGGCTTGGCTTCTTCCTGGGCTACTTTTAGTTTTTGCTCTTGTTGGGCCTTTACTCAAGCCTATTCCTTAAGGGGAAGAGTTCTTCTCACTCTATTCTGATTACGCTGGTGCCTTGGTATCTTTGGGCCTTTTCAGCAGCAGGTCTTGTTGAACAGGTTTGCTTGAACACTACTTGTTTTCTTGTTTGTACCCTTTCAAGGGTTGTTTTGATGTTGAAGTTAGAGCCTTTGCTCGTGTCGCTCTTGGTAGCGAGGTATTGCAGGTGACAGACACTGCTATTGGATGTCCCAATTGTAAGTATTATATCTGGAGCAGGACGTACTGTATACTTAGAATAATACAATTCTGTGAAATACTCACCTGTAGAATTGGTATTATACGTATACAGTACATCCTGCTCCACCCCACCCTGGTATTTTTGCATTATTCTGGATCCCCTGTATGGTGATTGTTGCTGTTGTTATCATTACCAGTTGTTTTTGGTGGTTGATTTCTCCCGGCTTCTGGTTCACTGCTTTTCAATGCTGGGGATTTGTGGGAGGTCCCTGGTTATATGAAGGGCCGGGAGGAGCCTGTTTTTGCATGTCTGCAGTGCACAGCGCCCTCTGGTGGAGGATAACCCAATTGTAAGTATTATATCTGGAGCAGGACGTACTGTATACGTATAATACCAATTCTACAGGTGAGTATTTCACAGAATTGTATTTTTCTAGGCCAGTATACATGTCAGAAAGGTTTGAGATTTTATTAAAAAGAAAAATAAAATTGAGATCAGGAAAGGGATTTAAGGATCGTCCATAGAAATGTATGGGAGAGTGGCAGGTAGCGACAGGTACGTGGCGCTCTGCAAGGCTGAATGCCGGCGCTGTACGCTGAGCCTGGGATAATGATGAATCGTACGCTACATGGCGTTGTTCCAGTTGCTCAGCAGATCCGGCTTCATAAATGTGTAATTGCGTGCCGTGTCCAGCGTTCACCTGACGCTACCTGCCAGTTAGAAGGCACTACATGGCGCTAGAGCTTCATGAATAAGGCCCTAAGTCAGCCTATGATGTTGATCATCGGGAAGGAAAAACCCATGTGAGACCAAAAGCAAATTTATAAGGGTCTAGATTAACCACATGAAATGCTATATAATCAGTTGAACTCTTACACTACAAAGCTGTTAGTAAATTCTGTTGATGTGACTGATCAAAATTTGACTGCTTTTTTTTAATTTACAAAGTTAAGGCCACATCATAGCCTGCACAATGTTACAGTTTGCTAAAGCATAAGAGCAACAAGGAAGTGCTATTTTATTGTCTTTGGCAGGATATGCCGCAAAATCTGGGATGGTCAGGAAAATGTACAATGGGAGTGTTCTAGTGCTGACAAATGTATAACCTCTATACAGCACATACACTGCTCATCACTGGATGCTGTTACACTATAAACATGTCTACATCATAAATGGAGAATGGCCAATTTCCCACAGGCACTGCCTTTTTGCAATTGTTGGTGCTCCCCAAAGCCCTCAAAGTGTTAGGGAGTGTGTCACTTTATTAAGAGGCTTATTTTTTTATAACTATTTCAATATTCATAGAAAAAAAAATAACTTTGAATGTTTTGCAAGCCATATAACTTATATCTTTCGTATTACACTTACACGCAAAAGGGTGAAAATGTTTAGAACTTTTGGCTCCATAGCTCACCATCCACAATAGACAATTACCTCATACATTGTACTTGCAATTATTTAGCACATGATTAGTTATGCTGATTCTTGTCATGTAACTGCATTGTTACTGTTTTGCTTCTGGTGGTGAAACAATTTTCTGGAACATGGGGAAGACGCGGCCTTGATTGTATTCATCACTTCTGGGTTGTAGGGGTATCCGCAGGAGATGGACACTCTTGCCAATAAAGTTAATTGAAAGTCAGTATATCCTAGCAACCCCCAGCACAGCTTTTATTATAGAGTGTCCTGAGGAGATGGGTCGCAGGCAGAGCTAGCTCTGCATTTATATTATATTCTAAGTGTGTCATACACCCCGCTTCCACCATTCATGACATCTGGGTAGTCTCCAGTAGAGGGCGAACTTCTGCAGAGATGAATGCAAAAAGAAGCTCCTCCTGGTCCATAAATACCTGGGACCTTCCACTAATCTCCCAGTTCCTTCTCTGCAAGAGCGACGAGCAAGTCAGAAGATGAAGACTTCTATTCCTTGCAGGTAAGCCGAGCTCACGCCCGGCCATTCTTGCCCCTATTTCTGCCTGGACCTTATTCCATTGTCCCGTATGAGCCTCCCAGCCTTGGCTGTAGGTCCTGGTGAGGGTAGGCAACACCTTTGTAGGTGTTTAAGGAGCATTGCTCCTCCATGAGACCCCATTGCAAGGGGTAGGCGGTGTCTGGGTTGGTGACCCCGGTTTGGGATGCCCTGTCCCTTCTGCCGTATCCGTCCACCAGACTCTGGTTCCGGATCCCACACCTTCCGGGTCCCTTCCTTAACCCTCCAGCGGGGGGGGGGGGAAGGCTTGTCCCTCACATTTCCTTATTGTGTGGGTGCGCATGTTGCGGTGTACTGTCACTTTGCTGTAGGTCTGCACCATGCTGTGCAGCGTTTAGCAGAGGGAGATTCTCCTCCTTAGGCTGCGTGTTGGGGGGGGCGGGGCCGGGCCCTCGGCACGACAGCGGCCCGCCCCTCCCCCTCGTTTTGGCGCCTTGCTGAGGCTCAGCCCACGGCCTGGATCCGCGGTGCTGGACTTGCGGGAGGGGGCGTGGCCTAACGAGCGCGCATTCTGCGCTGGCCCCTCTTCTTCTCTTCACTCCCTCCAGGCAAGGCTGTGCTGGGTTCCGGTGGCCATCTTGTTCCTGTGGCTGCTGCGGATTCCGCTGTTTTGTGAGTGCCCTGTGGGCCCCCTCTCTTCCTGTTATGGCAGCACCCCTCTCCGCAGGGCGCTGCGCTGTTCTTTTTTGTACATATTGTGTATATAGATGTATCTATATGGATATATATATTATAGTATTAGGTAATGTATGAGTGTTGGCTGATGGGTCCCCTTTCATTTGTGTCTTTCAGGAGGACTCCCTGTGTTCTGCATATTCTCCCTGTCCTAGGGTCCCTAGCTTTAAATTACACCTTTTCCAAATCCTCCCACTGGGACTTTAAAGGGGCATCCCAGATTTGCTTACCAGCTTAATTCCCTAGGGTCATTGCGACTACCCCAAAATATCACCATATGGAGGCTCCGCAGGATACTGGGCTTGGGCTTCCTTCGGGACAATCCCGGTCGTGTGTGGGTTGTGGGGTATCCCTTATGGGGGAGAATGTGCTAATTTGTATTCCATGTGCACAAAAGGCCATATCGCGTTAGTCTGCTTCCCCGGCTTCTGGGTCAGCACCGCCCGCTGCATCGCCTACCCCTCCCTGTCTTATCCGTACCCCAAGTGACATCGTCACTAGTGGGGAGTCGCACTCTGATGTTTGTGCTCGCCTGGCCAGCATTGAGAGATTTCTTTCTGGCGCAGTGGGCAAAAAGGCCCATGCCAAGAAGAGACATTTATCGCCGGTATGGCCGGCATTGGATTTTGATGAGGATGAGTGGTCGGATTATTCCCCGTTAGAGGATGGGGAGTTGTTTGAGGAATCAGAATCTGACGATGTGCAGTTGTGTGATAATGGTGTTGGGCAGGCGCTGGGGGATGCCATTGACACTTCTAAAGTTCTGGCCCATCTCCTGGAGGTTTTGGACATTGCCCCACCGGAGGTGGCCCCTCTCAAAAAAGGGGAATTTTTCGGGTCCTCTAAGCCCCGCTTGGAGTTTCCTACGCAAAGTCATTTTGATGCATTGATCCTTAGGGAATGGGAGAAACCGAGTCGGCTTCCCGGCGTTCCTCAGGGATGGGATAGGAAGTATCCCTTCCCGGTTGATGCGGTAAAGCGCTGGTCTTCCCCTCCCGAGGTCGACGCGCCTGTTTTGGGGTTGTCCAACACCTCTGTGGTCCACACCCCTGATGCCACTACCCTCAAAGATGGCGAGGATAAGCGCATTGATCAGTTGGCATGTTATGCCTTTGCCAGTGTGGGTTCAGCCTTACGGCCTGTGTGTGCATCTGCGCTAGCGGCTGTGGCTAATAGATCCCTTGTCAGGGAGTTTTTAAATGGTGCCCATTTTGATCCGGCCAGCGCTGAGTTCGCTGCCCTTAAAAGATGCGAATTGTTTATGGATTTTGTCTTGGCTGCTATGGAAGACACTATTGTTATGTGTAGTAGAACTTCGGCCTTATTGGTGGCCATGCGCCGATCGGTCTGGCTTCGCCAGTGGGCGGCGGACTTTGCAGCCAAGAAATCGTTCACCGCTCTTCCCTTCCTGAGTACGCGGCTGTTTGGAGATAAGTTGGATGCGGTGGCTAAGGGTGGTAAGCTACCTGTCACGATCCTCTCACCTGATCCTCGCTCCCCCGCTGTCTCCGGTCCTTCGCGGTCGCAGCCGGCGTCGGGCCGGCGTCGCTCCTGCCCGCCCGCCGCTCGGCTGTCACGATCAGCCGCTCGGGCGGCTTCCGTCCCAGCCGCGTCAGGAGCGGGCGCGTGCCCCTGTACGCGCGCGCGCGCGCCTGTCACATACTTACACCCTCCGGCGGCGCTACACACAGCGCGCCCGCCGGAGGTAATCAGCCTGGGCCAATGAGCCCTTTGCCTGCATGGGCCAATGAGCCCTCTGCCAATATGATATTAGCCCAAAGTACTGGGCAACGCCCCCTGGTTCAAACTGGGCAATCAGCCCAAAAGTTCCTGTAGCACCAATCACTACATTTCCCCCCCAGCCAATCCTGTTAGCCCCCATCATATAAAGGTTTTCACTCTGCGGTCAGTCCTTGCCCGTTATAGCGTGCTACTGGGTGCGATTTGGATAGCTTATTTCCTTGTGATTTCTGCCGTGATTTTGACCTTCCCTGATTGCCGCCTGGACCGACCTTTGCTTGCTCTTCGACTACGATTCTGCCTGACCCTCTGTACCGCGAACTTCTGACCTCCCGTTGTGACCTTTGGCTGCCCTGACTACTCTTCCGTCTAACCCTTCTGTACCGTGCCTCCTCGGATTGACCACCCGTGTATGACCCCTGTCCGTTTATCATTACTCAGTCTTGTCCCTGGATTCATCTGCCTTCCCCTGCATAAGTCAGCATCCTTTGTGCTAACAAGACCTGGGGGCAACCGTGTCCGGTGAGGCGTGTCTAGCGTCCCGGCAAACGGGGGCTTGCTATAGGCGAAGAAAGCAGCGGAGATTGGGGGTTGCTGATTTATTGGAAGGTGGGTGTCTCCGGGACCTGACATTATAACGGGCCCCAAAAAAGAAGAATATCTTCTAGATGGAAGAATTGATCCAACAGGTTCAAGCTATGGCCACTGCCATTAATCAGCTGGCTCAACGAGTGGCCACGCAAGAGAGCCGTCAGATGCCTGCGCCAGTGGATCCTTGTCCGGCCGTCGAGCCCAAGATCCCTCTCCCGGAAAAATTTTTGGGGGATCGGGCGAAGTTTTCTAACTTTAAGAATTCTTGCGAACTCTACTTCCGCCTTCGACCCCACGCGTCTGGATCCGAAGCGCAACGCGTTGGGCTAGTCATTTCACTCCTCCAGGGCGACCCACAGACCTGGGCGTTTGGTTTAGCTCCGACTGATGAAGCCTTGCAGTCGGTCTCTTCTTTTTTTTCGGCCATGGAACTACTGTATGCTGACCCAGATCGGGCTGCTACGGCGGATTCTAAATTGCGGAACCTGAGACAGGCCAAACGTTCTGCTGAAGAATATAGCGCTGAATTTCGGCGGTGGGCTATAGATTCCCAGTGGAATGATCCGGCCTTATGTAGCCAATTTAGAATTGGACTCTCTGATAACATCAAGGACATCCTGGTGAACTATCCTTTGCCTAAAAACCTAGACGAATATATGCAGCTGGCCATCAGGGTGGATCGACGTCTCCGAGAAAGGCGCCAGGAAAGAGGCAAGGACCAACCTTGGGGATCCTCACGTCAAGAGTCAAGCTTTAAGGGGGCAGCCGTTTCCTCTCCTTCCTTGTCGCATGAGGAACCGATGCAGCTTGGCGTTACCCATCTCTCTCAGGCGGAGAAGGTTCGGCGCAGATCCCAAGGCCTCTGCCTCTATTGTGGTAATCCGGGTCACTTTGCCAAGACCTGCCCAAACAAGGCTCCGGTGGCGGGAAACTTCAACGCCTAGATCTTGCAGAGGGACCTCTTCTAGGCGGTCAGGTATCGTTCCCTCCAGATAATCGTGTACTCTTACCCGTTACACTCTCTTGGGGTCCTTCCCGGACTATTGCCTCCGCCTTCATTGATAGTGGAGCGGCTGGCAATTTCCTGGATAGATCCTTAGCCATCACTCTAGGGGTCCCGTTAGTCCCATTAGAAAATTCCCTTCGGGTCCTGGCGGTCAACAATAAGCCCATTGAGGGGGGGTTGGTCTCCCACAAGACCCCTTGGGTAAATTTAGTCGTAGGATCTGCCCACTCGGAAGAAATAGAATTTTTGGTTATTGAAAGTCCCGTCTCCCCTATTGTTTTAGGATTTCCCTGGTTAAAGGTCCATAACCCAGTCATAGATTGGAGGTCTGGGGATCTGGTGAAGTGGAGTCCTTCATGTCAAAGTCGTTGTTTCTCTGTATCCCTTAGAACCACACCTATTGTCCTTGATGGTTTACCTCCAGTCTATGCAGATTGGGCAGACGTATTTTCGGAGAAATCCGCCGACATTCTTCCACCCCATAGGGCCTACGACTGTCCTATTGACTTACTCCCCGGTACTATGCCCCCTAGGGGGAAACTATATAATCTCACTAGATCTGAAGAGCAGGCCATGAAAGATTATATCACTGAAAATCTCCAGAAAGGTTTTATCCGTCCTTCCACCTCCCCTGCCGGTGCTGGGTTCTTCTTCGTCGAGAAGAAGGACGGCGGCTTACGCCCCTGTATAGATTATCGAGGGTTAAATAAGATTACTGTAAAAAATAGGTATCCCCTACCATTAATCAATGACCTTTTTAATCAGGTCTCTGGGGCCCAGGTCTTCACTAAGTTAGACCTTCGAGGAGCATATAACCTTATTCGCATACGGCAGGGGGATGAATGGAAAACGGCCTTCAATGTAAAGGATGGGCATTATGAATACTTAGTGATGCCATTCGGGTTATGCAATGCTCCTGCAGTGTTTCAAGATTTTGTCAATGACATATTTCGTGATTTTTTGGGTCAGTTTCTCGTGGTCTATTTGGACGACATACTGATTTTTTCCCGCTCCCTGGTGGAGCACCGTCAACATGTCAAAGCGGTGTTGCAGAGATTGCGGGAAAATCGTCTGTATGCTAAAATCTCCAAATGTGTTTTTGAAGTGTCTGAAATCCCGTTCCTAGGATTTATAATCTCCAAACGGGGATTGGTGATGGATCCTTCCAAGGTTTCTGCTATTTTGGAGTGGGAACAACCTAGAACCCTAAAGGCGCTTCAGAGATTTTTAGGATTTGCGAATTTTTACAGGCAGTTTATAAAAGGTTTCTCGTCCATAGTGAGTCCTTTAACAGATCTCACTCGTAAGGGCGCTTTTGTTGAGGAGTGGCCTCCCTCAGCTAAAAACGCCTTTCAAGTGTTAAAAGAGACTTTCATCTCCGCTCCCATTTTGATACATCCCGACACCCGGCTTCCATTTCTATTAGAGGTTGACGCCTCGGAACTGGGAGTAGGAGCTGTTCTTTCTCAGTATGCGGGCAATCCTGAGAAACTACATCCTTGTGCATTCTTCTCCCGGAAGTTTTTACCTGCTGAACGCAATTACGATGTTGGGAATAGGGAACTATTGGGTATTAAACTGGCCTTTGAAGAATGGCGCCACTGGCTAGAAGGTTCCCTACACCCCATCACTGTGTATACTGATCACAAGAATCTGGAGTATTTGGAGTCTGCCAAGAGACTCAACTCCCGTCAGGCGCGCTGGGCACTCTTCTTTTCTCGTTTTAATTTTATTATCACCTATAAGCCGGGGAAGAAGAATGCCAAAGCAGATGCCCTATCCCGTAATTTCGGGGATTGTAAGGACCAGAGCGGTCCTCCAGAATCGATTTTGCCTTTAGGTTGTGTTGTGGCTACTCTTCTCCCTGACCTGTCTAGCTCGTTAGTGCCATTTCAGGTTGATTCTCCTCCGGGTAAACCCTCTGATTGTTTATTTGTTCCGCCTCATTTGCGTCTGGCCGTTTTACAGGAACTACATGATGCCAAGTCAGCTGGTCACTTAGGTGTTCGGAAGACTTTGGCTATCGCCAAACGTCATGTCTGGTGGCCCACCATCCGACGCGATACTTCCGCCTTTGTCGAAGCATGTCCGGTATGTGCTCGAAGTAAGGCCACTCATGGGTCCCCTGCGGGACTATTAGTTCCCTTAGAAATCCCTGCTGAACCATGGTCGCACATATCCATGGATTTTATTGTTGATCTTCCTCCATCACAGGGGAATTCTGTAATTTGGGTGGTGGTGGATCGCTTCAGTAAAATGGCACACTTTATTCCATTGATAAAACTTCCGTCGGCACCAGATTTAGTACAGCTATTCATTAAGCATGTTTTTCGCCTCCATGGTTTACCACAGAATATTGTTTCAGATCGAGGAGTTCAGTTTGTATCCCGTTTTTGGAAAGCTTTCTGCAATCGTTTAGGTATTAAAGTGTCGCTCTCTACCGCCTATCACCCTCAGTCTAATGGACAGACTGAACGGGTAAATCAATGTTTAGAACAATATCTACGCTGTTTCGTCTCCGATCGCCAAGAACAATGGGCGGAATTCATCGAATTTGCAGAATTCGCCTTTAACAATGCGCCGAGTGAATCTACTAGGTTTTCACCTTTTTTTTGTAATTACGGGAGTAACCCTAAGGCATCATCTTTTTCTGGTCCTTCCTCCAACTTGCCGGCCTTGGAGGAATGGCTACGAGAAAGGACTAAAGTATGGTCTGAAATACAGACTAACTTAAAGAAAGCCTCTGGAACTTACAAAATCTTTGCGGACCGACATAGGTCACTTGAACCACCATTTCAGGTGGGTGATTGGGTCTGGGTCTCTACTAAAAATATTGCCCTTCGGCAACCCTCGTCTAAGCTAGGGCCTAAATTTATCGGTCCGTTTCCTATCACAGATAAACTAAGCGACGTTACCTTTAAGGTCCAGTTACCTTCATCCATGAGAATTCCGTCGTCCTTCCATGTCTCTTTGTTAAAGTCTGCCAAGAATATTCAGGTGTCGTCTCCTCCTCCGGTCATAGTGGAAGATGAGCCTGAATATGAGATTAATAGAATACTCGACGCTCGGGTGCTGCATAACTCTCTACAATATTTAATTGATTGGAAGGGTTTTGGTCCTGAGGAAAGGTGTTGGGTACCAGCCAAGGATGTCCATGCTAAAACCCTTATCAATAGGTTTCATCGTGAAAACCCGGATAAGCCTGGTAAGGGTCCTGAGGCCCCTCGTGAAGGGGGGGGTAGTGTCACGATCCTCTCACCTGATCCTCGCTCCCCCGCTGTCTCCGGTCCTTCGCGGTCGCAGCCGGCGGCGGGCCGGCGTCGCTCCTGCCCGCCCGCCGCTCGGCTGTCACGATCAGCCGCTCGGGCGGCTTCCGTCCCAGCCGCGTCAGGAGCGGGCGCGCCGCTCTCTGTGCGGCGCGCTCCCAGCGCGTGCCCCTGTACGCGCGCGCGCGCGCGCGCGCGCCTGTCACATACTTACACCCTCCGGCGGCGCTACACACAGCGCGCCCGCCGGAGGTAATCAGCCTGGGCCAATGAGCCCTTTGCCTGCATGGGCCAATGAGCCCTCTGCCAATATGATATTAGCCCAAAGTACTGGGCAACGCCCCCTGGTTCAAACTGGGCAATCAGCCCAAAAGTTCCTGTAGCACCAATCACTACATTTCCCCCCCAGCCAATCCTGTTAGCCCCCATCATATAAAGGTTTTCACTCTGCGGTCAGTCCTTGCCCGTTATAGCGTGCTACTGGGTGCGATTTGGATAGCTTATTTCCTTGTGATTTCTGCCGTGATTTTGACCTTCCCTGATTGCCGCCTGGACCGACCTTTGCTTGCTCTTCGACTACGATTCTGCCTGACCCTCTGTACCGCGAACTTCTGACCTCCCGTTGTGACCTTTGGCTGCCCTGACTACTCTTCCGTCTAACCCTTCTGTACCGTGCCTCCTCGGATTGACCACCCGTGTATGACCCCTGTCCGTTTATCATTACTCAGTCTTGTCCCTGGATTCATCTGCCTTCCCCTGCATAAGTCAGCATCCTTTGTGCTAACAAGACCTGGGGGCAACCGTGTCCGGTGAGGCGTGTCTAGCGTCCCGGCAAACGGGGGCTTGCTATAGGCGAAGAAAGCAGCGGAGATTGGGGGTTGCTGATTTATTGGAAGGTGGGTGTCTCCGGGACCTGACATTATAACGGGCCCCAAAAAAGAAGAATATCTTCTAGATGGAAGAATTGATCCAACAGGTTCAAGCTATGGCCACTGCCATTAATCAGCTGGCTCAACGAGTGGCCACGCAAGAGAGCCGTCAGATGCCTGCGCCAGTGGATCCTTGTCCGGCCGTCGAGCCCAAGATCCCTCTCCCGGAAAAATTTTTGGGGGATCGGGCGAAGTTTTCTAACTTTAAGAATTCTTGCGAACTCTACTTCCGCCTTCGACCCCACGCGTCTGGATCCGAAGCGCAACGCGTTGGGCTAGTCATTTCACTCCTCCAGGGCGACCCACAGACCTGGGCGTTTGGTTTAGCTCCGACTGATGAAGCCTTGCAGTCGGTCTCTTCTTTTTTTTCGGCCATGGAACTACTGTATGCTGACCCAGATCGGGCTGCTACGGCGGATTCTAAATTGCGGAACCTGAGACAGGCCAAACGTTCTGCTGAAGAATATAGCGCTGAATTTCGGCGGTGGGCTATAGATTCCCAGTGGAATGATCCGGCCTTATGTAGCCAATTTAGAATTGGACTCTCTGATAACATCAAGGACATCCTGGTGAACTATCCTTTGCCTAAAAACCTAGACGAATATATGCAGCTGGCCATCAGGGTGGATCGACGTCTCCGAGAAAGGCGCCAGGAAAGAGGCAAGGACCAACCTTGGGGATCCTCACGTCAAGAGTCAAGCTTTAAGGGGGCAGCCGTTTCCTCTCCTTCCTTGTCGCATGAGGAACCGATGCAGCTTGGCGTTACCCATCTCTCTCAGGCGGAGAAGGTTCGGCGCAGATCCCAAGGCCTCTGCCTCTATTGTGGTAATCCGGGTCACTTTGCCAAGACCTGCCCAAACAAGGCTCCGGTGGCGGGAAACTTCAACGCCTAGATCTTGCAGAGGGACCTCTTCTAGGCGGTCAGGTATCGTTCCCTCCAGATAATCGTGTACTCTTACCCGTTACACTCTCTTGGGGTCCTTCCCGGACTATTGCCTCCGCCTTCATTGATAGTGGAGCGGCTGGCAATTTCCTGGATAGATCCTTAGCCATCACTCTAGGGATCCCGTTAGTCCCATTAGAAAATTCCCTTCGGGTCCTGGCGGTCAACAATAAGCCCATTGAGGGGGGGTTGGTCTCCCACAAGACCCCTTGGGTAAATTTAGTCGTAGGATCTGCCCACTCGGAAGAAATAGAATTTTTGGTTATTGAAAGTCCCGTCTCCCCTATTGTTTTAGGATTTCCCTGGTTAAAGGTCCATAACCCAGTCATAGATTGGAGGTCTGGGGATCTGGTGAAGTGGAGTCCTTCATGTCAAAGTCGTTGTTTCTCTGTATCCCTTAGAACCACACCTATTGTCCTTGATGGTTTACCTCCAGTCTATGCAGATTGGGCAGACGTATTTTCGGAGAAATCCGCCGACATTCTTCCACCCCATAGGGCCTACGACTGTCCTATTGACTTACTCCCCGGTACTATGCCCCCTAGGGGGAAACTATATAATCTCACTAGATCTGAAGAGCAGGCCATGAAAGATTATATCACTGAAAATCTCCAGAAAGGTTTTATCCGTCCTTCCACCTCCCCTGCCGGTGCTGGGTTCTTCTTCGTCGAGAAGAAGGACGGCGGCTTACGCCCCTGTATAGATTATCGAGGGTTAAATAAGATTACTGTAAAAAATAGGTATCCCCTACCATTAATCAATGACCTTTTTAATCAGGTCTCTGGGGCCCAGGTCTTCACTAAGTTAGACCTTCGAGGAGCATATAACCTTATTCGCATACGGCAGGGGGATGAATGGAAAACGGCCTTCAATGTAAAGGATGGGCATTATGAATACTTAGTGATGCCATTCGGGTTATGCAATGCTCCTGCAGTGTTTCAAGATTTTGTCAATGACATATTTCGTGATTTTTTGGGTCAGTTTCTCGTGGTCTATTTGGACGACATACTGATTTTTTCCCGCTCCCTGGTGGAGCACCGTCAACATGTCAAAGCGGTGTTGCAGAGATTGCGGGAAAATCGTCTGTATGCTAAAATCTCCAAATGTGTTTTTGAAGTGTCTGAAATCCCGTTCCTAGGATTTATAATCTCCAAACGGGGATTGGTGATGGATCCTTCCAAGGTTTCTGCTATTTTGGAGTGGGAACAACCTAGAACCCTAAAGGCGCTTCAGAGATTTTTAGGATTTGCGAATTTTTACAGGCAGTTT
This sequence comes from Gastrophryne carolinensis, assembly GCA_027917425.1. Taxonomy (NCBI): domain Eukaryota; kingdom Metazoa; phylum Chordata; class Amphibia; order Anura; family Microhylidae; genus Gastrophryne; species Gastrophryne carolinensis. The sequence goes on from CM051239.1 coordinate 72,328,957, forward strand.
ATAAAAGGTTTCTCGTCCATAGTGAGTCCTTTAACAGATCTCACTCGTAAGGGCGCTTTTGTTGAGGAGTGGCCTCCCTCAGCTAAAAACGCCTTTCAAGTGTTAAAAGAGACTTTCATCTCCGCTCCCATTTTGATACATCCCGACACCCGGCTTCCATTTCTATTAGAGGTTGACGCCTCGGAACTGGGAGTAGGAGCTGTTCTTTCTCAGTATGCGGGCAATCCTGAGAAACTACATCCTTGTGCATTCTTCTCCCGGAAGTTTTTACCTGCTGAACGCAATTACGATGTTGGGAATAGGGAACTATTGGGTATTAAACTGGCCTTTGAAGAATGGCGCCACTGGCTAGAAGGTTCCCTACACCCCATCACTGTGTATACTGATCACAAGAATCTGGAGTATTTGGAGTCTGCCAAGAGACTCAACTCCCGTCAGGCGCGCTGGGCACTCTTCTTTTCTCGTTTTAATTTTATTATCACCTATAAGCCGGGGAAGAAGAATGCCAAAGCAGATGCCCTATCCCGTAATTTCGGGGATTGTAAGGACCAGAGCGGTCCTCCAGAATCGATTTTGCCTTTAGGTTGTGTTGTGGCTACTCTTCTCCCTGACCTGTCTAGCTCGTTAGTGCCATTTCAGGTTGATTCTCCTCCGGGTAAACCCTCTGATTGTTTATTTGTTCCGCCTCATTTGCGTCTGGCCGTTTTACAGGAACTACATGATGCCAAGTCAGCTGGTCACTTAGGTGTTCGGAAGACTTTGGCTATCGCCAAACGTCATGTCTGGTGGCCCACCATCCGACGCGATACTTCCGCCTTTGTCGAAGCATGTCCGGTATGTGCTCGAAGTAAGGCCACTCATGGGTCCCCTGCGGGACTATTAGTTCCCTTAGAAATCCCTGCTGAACCATGGTCGCACATATCCATGGATTTTATTGTTGATCTTCCTCCATCACAGGGGAATTCTGTAATTTGGGTGGTGGTGGATCGCTTCAGTAAAATGGCACACTTTATTCCATTGATAAAACTTCCGTCGGCACCAGATTTAGTACAGCTATTCATTAAGCATGTTTTTCGCCTCCATGGTTTACCACAGAATATTGTTTCAGATCGAGGAGTTCAGTTTGTATCCCGTTTTTGGAAAGCTTTCTGCAATCGTTTAGGTATTAAAGTGTCGCTCTCTACCGCCTATCACCCTCAGTCTAATGGACAGACTGAACGGGTAAATCAATGTTTAGAACAATATCTACGCTGTTTCGTCTCCGATCGCCAAGAACAATGGGCGGAATTCATCGAATTTGCAGAATTCGCCTTTAACAATGCGCCGAGTGAATCTACTAGGTTTTCACCTTTTTTTTGTAATTACGGGAGTAACCCTAAGGCATCATCTTTTTCTGGTCCTTCCTCCAACTTGCCGGCCTTGGAGGAATGGCTACGAGAAAGGACTAAAGTATGGTCTGAAATACAGACTAACTTAAAGAAAGCCTCTGGAACTTACAAAATCTTTGCGGACCGACATAGGTCACTTGAACCACCATTTCAGGTGGGTGATTGGGTCTGGGTCTCTACTAAAAATATTGCCCTTCGGCAACCCTCGTCTAAGCTAGGGCCTAAATTTATCGGTCCGTTTCCTATCACAGATAAACTAAGCGACGTTACCTTTAAGGTCCAGTTACCTTCATCCATGAGAATTCCGTCGTCCTTCCATGTCTCTTTGTTAAAGTCTGCCAAGAATATTCAGGTGTCGTCTCCTCCTCCGGTCATAGTGGAAGATGAGCCTGAATATGAGATTAATAGAATACTCGACGCTCGGGTGCTGCATAACTCTCTACAATATTTAATTGATTGGAAGGGTTTTGGTCCTGAGGAAAGGTGTTGGGTACCAGCCAAGGATGTCCATGCTAAAACCCTTATCAATAGGTTTCATCGTGAAAACCCGGATAAGCCTGGTAAGGGTCCTGAGGCCCCTCGTGAAGGGGGGGGTAGTGTCACGATCCTCTCACCTGATCCTCGCTCCCCCGCTGTCTCCGGTCCTTCGCGGTCGCAGCCGGCGGCGGGCCGGCGTCGCTCCTGCCCGCCCGCCGCTCGGCTGTCACGATCAGCCGCTCGGGCGGCTTCCGTCCCAGCCGCGTCAGGAGCGGGCGCGCCGCTCTCTGTGCGGCGCGCTCCCAGGAGCGGGCGCGCGCGCCTGTCACATACTTACACCCTCCGGCGGCGCTACACACAGCGCGCCCGCCGGAGGTAATCAGCCTGGGCCAATGAGCCCTTTGCCTGCATGGGCCAATGAGCCCTCTGCCAATATGATATTAGCCCAAAGTACTGGGCAACGCCCCCTGGTTCAAACTGGGCAATCAGCCCAAAAGTTCCTGTAGCACCAATCACTACATTTCCCCCCCAGCCAATCCTGTTAGCCCCCATCATATAAAGGTTTTCACTCTGCGGTCAGTCCTTGCCCGTTATAGCGTGCTACTGGGTGCGATTTGGATAGCTTATTTCCTTGTGATTTCTGCCGTGATTTTGACCTTCCCTGATTGCCGCCTGGACCGACCTTTGCTTGCTCTTCGACTACGATTCTGCCTGACCCTCTGTACCGCGAACTTCTGACCTCCCGTTGTGACCTTTGGCTGCCCTGACTACTCTTCCGTCTAACCCTTCTGTACCGTGCCTCCTCGGATTGACCACCCGTGTATGACCCCTGTCCGTTTATCATTACTCAGTCTTGTCCCTGGATTCATCTGCCTTCCCCTGCATAAGTCAGCATCCTTTGTGCTAACAAGACCTGGGGGCAACCGTGTCCGGTGAGGCGTGTCTAGCGTCCCGGCAAACGGGGGCTTGCTATAGGCGAAGAAAGCAGCGGAGATTGGGGGTTGCTGATTTATTGGAAGGTGGGTGTCTCCGGGACCTGACATTATAACGGGCCCCAAAAAAGAAGAATATCTTCTAGATGGAAGAATTGATCCAACAGGTTCAAGCTATGGCCACTGCCATTAATCAGCTGGCTCAACGAGTGGCCACGCAAGAGAGCCGTCAGATGCCTGCGCCAGTGGATCCTTGTCCGGCCGTCGAGCCCAAGATCCCTCTCCCGGAAAAATTTTTGGGGGATCGGGCGAAGTTTTCTAACTTTAAGAATTCTTGCGAACTCTACTTCCGCCTTCGACCCCACGCGTCTGGATCCGAAGCGCAACGCGTTGGGCTAGTCATTTCACTCCTCCAGGGCGACCCACAGACCTGGGCGTTTGGTTTAGCTCCGACTGATGAAGCCTTGCAGTCGGTCTCTTCTTTTTTTTCGGCCATGGAACTACTGTATGCTGACCCAGATCGGGCTGCTACGGCGGATTCTAAATTGCGAAACCTGAGACAGGCCAAACGTTCTGCTGAAGAATATAGCGCTGAATTTCGGCGGTGGGCTATAGATTCCCAGTGGAATGATCCGGCCTTATGTAGCCAATTTAGAATTGGACTCTCTGATAACATCAAGGACATCCTGGTGAACTATCCTTTGCCTAAAAACCTAGACGAATATATGCAGCTGGCCATCAGGGTGGATCGACGTCTCCGAGAAAGGCGCCAGGAAAGAGGCAAGGACCAACCTTGGGGATCCTCACGTCAAGAGTCAAGCTTTAAGGGGGCAGCCGTTTCCTCTCCTTCCTTGTCGCATGAGGAACCGATGCAGCTTGGCGTTACCCATCTCTCTCAGGCGGAGAAGGTTCGGCGCAGATCCCAAGGCCTCTGCCTCTATTGTGGTAATCCGGGTCACTTTGCCAAGACCTGCCCAAACAAGGCTCCGGTGGCGGGAAACTTCAACGCCTAGATCTTGCAGAGGGACCTCTTCTAGGCGGTCAGGTATCGTTCCCTCCAGATAATCGTGTACTCTTACCCGTTACACTCTCTTGGGGTCCTTCCCGGACTATTGCCTCCGCCTTCATTGATAGTGGAGCGGCTGGCAATTTCCTGGATAGATCCTTAGCCATCACTCTAGGGATCCCGTTAGTCCCATTAGAAAATTCCCTTCGGGTCCTGGCGGTCAACAATAAGCCCATTGAGGGGGGGTTGGTCTCCCACAAGACCCCTTGGGTAAATTTAGTCGTAGGATCTGCCCACTCGGAAGAAATAGAATTTTTGGTTATTGAAAGTCCCGTCTCCCCTATTGTTTTAGGATTTCCCTGGTTAAAGGTCCATAACCCAGTCATAGATTGGAGGTCTGGGGATCTGGTGAAGTGGAGTCCTTCATGTCAAAGTCGTTGTTTCTCTGTATCCCTTAGAACCACACCTATTGTCCTTGATGGTTTACCTCCAGTCTATGCAGATTGGGCAGACGTATTTTCGGAGAAATCCGCCGACATTCTTCCACCCCATAGGGCCTACGACTGTCCTATTGACTTACTCCCCGGTACTATGCCCCCTAGGGGGAAACTATATAATCTCACTAGATCTGAAGAGCAGGCCATGAAAGATTATATCACTGAAAATCTCCAGAAAGGTTTTATCCGTCCTTCCACCTCCCCTGCCGGTGCTGGGTTCTTCTTCGTCGAGAAGAAGGACGGCGGCTTACGCCCCTGTATAGATTATCGAGGGTTAAATAAGATTACTGTAAAAAATAGGTATTGTCAGGACTGTACCAAACACCCGTCTGTCTTGAACTGGTATCCCCCAATCTCCACCGCCACTTCCGCCTATAGACAAGCCCCCGCTTGTAGGAGACGCGGGTAATGCCTCTCCCAGTCGGTTGCCCCCAGGACTTATAAGGCGCAAAGGATACCAGCTTAAGGTGCAGATAGATGTTTGGCAGGGAATCCCGAACGAGGATGCCGGAAGGCAGAGTCCGAATTACAGGCCGAGGTCAAACCAGGAGGTCACGGGGCGTGGTATCCAGAGGAGGTAATGAAAGGATGGTCGAGGCTAGCCGAGGTCAAATCCAGGAGGTCACGGAGCGCGGTACAGAAGGGTCAGGCAAGGGCGTAGTCGGGCAAAGCAGGAGGTCAGGGCAGGCAGCAAGCAAGAGTAGTCAAAGTCCAAAAATCCAAAAGTACACAAAGTCACAGCAACGCACATCCAGAACCCAAAAGCTATAACGGGCAAGGGGATACTGGAGCAGTGCAGCTTTATAGGGAGAACTGGCCAGTGGGGAACAGGGAAAACGGAGGGAACAATTGTGTTTGGTGCATACACTAAAACGGGAGTGGTCCCAGGAGCTGGACGGCCCAGGCCAGACAGGCCGACCAGTCCCTGGGCTCACTCTAGGATCAGGTCACGGATTGGGTGCTTTAAACTCGCCCCCGGCGGGCGCGCTGGGGAAAGCGCCGCCGGGAGGCATAAAGAAGACGTGCTCGCGCGCGCCCCCGCCGGGAGGGGGAAGCGCCGCATCGCGAGGGAGCTCGGCGGGACCGCGCAGCCGCGCAGAGCGGGCTGCGGCGCGGCCACCGACACCATCCCGCGCCGCCGACCCCGACCCCCACAACAGCGCTGAGGAGCCAGCACACCCGGGGAGCGCTGGGCAGCAGCCAACCGGGGACCACCCGACAGCGCGTCGCGGGACCAGGGACGGCGACGAGGTAAGTGCCTAACATTACCCCCCCCCTGAGGAGGGGCCACTGGACCCTCCAAGCTGGGTTTCAAAGGATTCTCTCTGTGAAATCTCTTTACCAAATTCTGCGCATGAACCTCTCTGGCCGGAACCCAAGATCTTTCTTCCGGACCGTATCCCTTCCAGTCAATAAGATATTGAAGAGAGTTTCGAAAAAAGCGAGAATCAAGAACCCGGGCAACCTCAAACTCCTGATGCCCATCAACTAACACAGGACTAGGAGGACTATTAGAATCATGGTTTTTTGCAGGCTTAAGAAGTGAAACATGAAAGGATTTACAGATTTTCATGGAAGAAGGGAGGGCCAACTGATACGTAACCTGATTAATTTTTCGTGTTATGGGGAAGGGGCCGATAAATTTAGGGCCTAACTTAGCGGAGGGCTGGCGTAAGGCCAGATTCTTGGTTGAAAGCCAAACCCGGTCCCCCACCTCATAACCAGAATTGGAAGAACGTTTACGATCTGAAAATTTTTTTTGTTGAAGAACAGCCTTAGTCAGATGTTGCTGGATTTTATTCCATAACCCCGGCCATTTGGACACCCAGTCATCCAAGGAGGGGACACTAGAGGGTTGGTCTGAAAGGGCTGAGAATTTCAGATCTTTGCCATAAACACAATGGAAGGGAGAAACCCCTGTGGAAGAGTGTGAAGCGTTGTTTAATGCAAATTCAGCAAACGGCAGGAAGAGAGCCCAATCCGTCTGAGTATCGGCCGTGAAACAACGCAGATACTGCTCTAAAGATTGGTTTGTTCTCTCGGTTTGCCCATTCGACTGCGGGTGGAATGCCGAGGAAAGAGAGACGGTGAAGCCCAGCCTAGTACAGAAGGCCCTCCAAAACCGGGAGACAAATTGGACCCCCCTATCCGAAACAATGTCTACTGGGATACCGTGGATTCTAAAAATGTGAGTGATAAAGAGTTGAGCTAAAATTTGAGCTGTGGGAAGCTTTTTTAAAGGGATGAAATGCGCCATTTTGCTAAAGCGGTCCACTACTACCCAAATGACGGTATATCCCTGGGAAGGGGGAAGATCCGTAACGAAATCCATGGCCAAATGGGTCCATGGAGAGGCAGGAATGGGCAAAGGTAGTAGAGGACCTTCAGGGGAGTGTCTTAAAGCCTTACTTCGAGCACAGACCTTACAGGCTAGGACAAATTTCTGTGCATCGCTCCTAATGGATGGCCACCAGACTTGGCGGGACAATAGAGCAATAGTTTTCTTAACTCCCGGATGACCCGCTGTTTTAGTTTCGTGAAAATGAGACAAAAAGGCAGTGCGGAAAGGAGAGGGCACAAACTGGACCGATTCAGGTTTTTCAGGTGGCGCTTCGGCCTGAAATTGAGCTAGGTCAGGAAGTTGGGGTTGGATGGCGGCTACCACCAGGGAGCGGGGTAAAATGGGAGAAACCAACCTTTCAGGTGAGTCGGAAGGAGAGAAACTCCGAGACAGGGCATCAGCTTTGGTGTTTTTGGATCCAGGCTTATAGGTTATAGAAAAGTTAAACCGAGAAAAGAATAAGGACCAGCGAGCCTGTCTAGGAGTTAATCTCTTGGCAGATTGGATGTATTCCAGATTTTTATGATCCGTAAAGACCGTGACTGGATACTGAGCGCCCTCCAGCCAGTGCCTCCACTCCTGAAAGGCTAACTTGATAGCCAATAATTCTCTATTGCCGATATCGTAATTTCTTTCGGCCGCTGAGAATTTTTTGGAAAAGAAGGCACATGGATGGAGGCGTTCAGGTGAGCCGTAATACTGTGACAAGACTGCCCCAACTGCGACTTCGGAAGCATCCACCTCCACAAGGAAGGGCCGTTGCTCATCAGGGTGGACTAGGACGGGTGCGGCACTAAACACCCTTTTAAGATTCTCGAAGGCCTGGACAGCATGAACAGGCCATACTGAAGGGTACCCGCTTTTCTTGGTCAGATTGGTAAGGGGTGTAACAAGGGCAGAAAAATTTTTAATGAACCTCCTATAGAAATTAGCAAAGCCCAGAAACCTTTGCAGGCCCTTTAGATCCCTGGGCTGTTCCCATTCTAAGACGGCCTTCACCTTAGAAGAATCCATGGATAGACCGGACTTAGAGATAATATAACCAAGAAACGGAACCTCTGACACTTCAAATTGACATTTCTTTAACTTAGCATATAAACAGTTTTCCCTAAGTTTTTGCAGGACCAAACACACGTGTTTGCGATGTTCCTCAATGGACGAAGAAAAAATTAAGATGTCGTCTAAGTAAACGACCACAAAACGGCCAAGATAGTCTCTAAAAATTTCATTAACAAAACTTTGGAAGACCGCGGGGGCGTTGCACAGGCCGAAAGGCATTACTAGGTACTCATAATGCCCTTCAAGGGTATTGAAGGCCGTCTTCCACTCGTCCCCCTGCCTAATTCTAATGAGGTTATAGGCCCCCCGGAGATCGAGTTTTGAGAAGACTTGTGCCCCAACCACCTGTGTAAACAGACCCTCAATAAGAGGTAAGGGGTACTTATTCTTTATCGTGATGTTATTCAAGCCCCGATAATCAATACATGGGCGAAGTCCCCCGTCTTTCTTCTCCACGAAAAAAAACCCTGCCCCTGCTGGGGAAGATGAAGGCCGAATAAACCCCTTCTTTAAGTTCTCGGCAATATATTCCCGCATGGCAAGGGTTTCCGTTCGGGTCAAATTAAATATTCTCCCTCTGGGAGGCATGGTACCTGGGAGAAGTTCAATAGGGCAATCCCATGGTCTATGGGGAGGAAGTTTGTCTGCCGCCCTTTCCGAAAAGACGTCAGCAAACTCTAAATAAGGAGTGGGGACCCCAACCTGTGCTAGGTGCGCGACCCTAAGTGGAAATTCTAAGCAACTCTGAAAACACTGGCGACCCCACTTAGTGATTTGCCCTGAGACCCAATCAATTTGGGGATTGTGCTCCTGTAGCCATGGCAATCCTAAAATTAAAGGGGTGCTAGGCATACTTAATACCAAAAAACTGATAACCTCAGAATGATTGGCTCCCACTTTGATTTGCATAGGAGGGGTTTGGAACTGAACTAAACCCCCGGCCACAGGAGTGCCGTCAATGGCTGAAACCCGGATGGGAGTCGGCAAGGGCTGGACCACAATTCCTAAAGTCAGCGCTAGTTCGGAGTCTAGGAAGTTCCCAGCAGCTCCTGAATCTAGAAGAGCCTTTAGATTCATACACTTAAGGTTAATCATAATCTGAACTGGAATCAGAACTGGAGACGATACTTGAGGAGATACCTTACAGCCTAGGAGGGCCCCCTCGAAACCCCCTAGGCTCTGGAGTTTCCCGCCGGCTTCTTTGGGCAAAGTCTGACCATGTGGCCGGTTCCCCCACAATACAGACAAAGCCCCTCGGATAGACGTCGCCGCCTCTCGCCTTCAGTGAGCCTTGTGGCACCAAGTTGCATGGGCTCATCCGAAGGTGGTACGACTGGGACCTCAGACCTTGAGGCAGACTCGGCATGCGACCCTTTTTCTAGGCGCCTCTCCCGAAGCCGACGATCAATGCGGATGGCAAGGTGCATTAATTCGTCTAGGGTCTGAGGTTCTGGGTGGTTCACCAAGGTGTCCTTGATGGCATCGGCCAATCCTAGCCGGAATTGGCCGCAAAGAGCAGGATTGTTCCAACGGGAATCTACCGCCCAGCGCCGGAATTCAGAGCAATAGTCTTCGGCTGGACGGCGTCCCTGGCGAAGAGTACGTATCTTGGCATCAGCTGTGGCCCCCTTGTCGGGATCATCGTAGAGAACCTCCATCGCGGAGAAAAAGCTGTCCACAGAGAGGCGAGTAGGATCTTGAGCTGATAAGCTGAAGGCCCAGGACTGAGGATCTCCTTGGAGTAGGGAAACAATCAAGCCGACCCTCTGCTCTTGTGACCCTGAGGAGACAGGACGGAGCTGAAAGTATAATTTACAAGAGTCCCGGAAGTTGGCAAATTTTGCCCTGTCGCCGTGGAATTTTTCGGGAAGTGGGATTTTAGGTTCCACAAACATTGCGGCCGGAGTCCCCTGAGGACTGGGGACGTTAGGAGCAGGACGGTTCTCCTGAGCCGCAACCCGGTGAGCCAGGTGCCCCACTGCCGCTGTCAAGGCCTGCACCTGCTCCAGGATTTGGTCCATTCTTCTGGCCCGTTATAATGTCAGGACTGTACCAAACACCCGTCTGTCTTGAACTGGTATCCCCCAATCTCCACCGCCACTTCCGCCTATAGACAAGCCCCCGCTTGTAGGAGACGCGGGTAATGCCTCTCCCAGTCGGTTGCCCCCAGGACTTATAAGGCGCAAAGGATACCAGCTTAAGGTGCAGATAGATGTTTGGCAGGGAATCCCGAACGAGGATGCCGGAAGGCAGAGTCCGAATTACAGGCCGAGGTCAAACCAGGAGGTCACGGGGCGTGGTATCCAGAGGAGGTAACGAAAGGATGGTCGAGGCTAGCCGAGGTCAAATCCAGGAGGTCACGGAGCGCGGTACAGAAGGGTCAGGCAAGGGCGTAGTCGGGCAAAGCAGGAGGTCAGGGCAGGCAGCAAGCAAGAGTAGTCAAAGTCCAAAAATCCAAAAGTACACAAAGTCACAGCAACGCACATCCAGAACCCAAAAGCTATAACGGGCAAGGGGATACTGGAGCAGTGCAGCTTTATAGGGAGAACTGGCCAGTGGGGAACAGGGAAAACGGAGGGAACAATTGTGTTTGGTGCATACACTAAAACGGGAGTGGTCCCAGGAGCTGGACGGCCCAGGCCAGACAGGCCGACCAGTCCCTGGGCTCACTCTAGGATCAGGTCACGGATTGGGTGCTTTAAACTCGCCCCCGGCGGGCGCGCTGGGGAAAGCGCCGCCGGGAGGCATAAAGAAGACGTGCTCGCGCGCGCCCCCGCCGGGAGGGGGAAGCGCCGCATCGCGAGGGAGCTCGGCGGGACCGCGCAGCCGCGCAGAGCGGGCTGCGGCGCGGCCACCGAAACCATCCCGCGCCGCCGACCCCCGACCCCCACAACAGCGCTGAGGAGCCAGCACACCCGGGGAGCGCTGGGCAGCAGCCAACCGGGGACCACCCGACAGCGCGTCGCGGGACCAGGGACGGCGACGAGGTAAGTGCCTAACAGGTATCCCCTACCATTAATCAATGACCTTTTTAATCAGGTCTCTGGGGCCCAGGTCTTCACTAAGTTAGACCTTCGAGGAGCATATAACCTTATTCGCATACGGCAGGGGGATGAATGGAAAACGGCCTTCAATGTAAAGGATGGGCATTATGAATACTTAGTGATGCCATTCGGGTTATGCAATGCTCCTGCAGTGTTTCAAGATTTTGTCAATGACATATTTCGTGATTTTTTGGGTCAGTTTCTCGTGGTCTATTTGGACGACATACTGATTTTTTCCCGCTCCCTGGTGGAGCACCGTCAACATGTCAAAGCGGTGTTGCAGAGATTGCGGGAAAATCGTCTGTATGCTAAAATCTCCAAATGTGTTTTTGAAGTGTCTGAAATCCCGTTCCTAGGATTTATAATCTCCAAACGGGGATTGGTGATGGATCCTTCCAAGGTTTCTGCTATTTTGGAGTGGGAACAACCTAGAACCCTAAAGGCGCTTCAGAGATTTTTAGGATTTGCGAATTTTTACAGGCAGTTTATAAAAGGTTTCTCGTCCATAGTGAGTCCTTTAACAGATCTCACTCGTAAGGGCGCTTTTGTTGAGGAGTGGCCTCCCTCAGCTAAAAACGCCTTTCAAGTGTTAAAAGAGACTTTCATCTCCGCTCCCATTTTGATACATCCCGACACCCGGCTTCCATTTCTATTAGAGGTTGACGCCTCGGAACTGGGAGTAGGAGCTGTTCTTTATCAGTATGCGGGCAATCCTGAGAAACTACATCCTTGTGCATTCTTCTCCCGGAAGTTTTTACCTGCTGAACGCAATTACGATGTTGGGAATAGGGAACTATTGGGTATTAAACTGGCCTTTGAAGAATGGCGCCACTGGCTAGAAGGTTCCCTACACCCCATCACTGTGTATACTGATCACAAGAATCTGGAGTATTTGGAGTCTGCCAAGAGACTCAACTCCCGTCAGGCGCGCTGGGCACTCTTCTTTTCTCGTTTTAATTTTATTATCACCTATAAGCCGGGGAAGAAGAATGCCAAAGCAGATGCCCTATCCCGTAATTTCGGGGATTGTAAGGACCAGAGCGGTCCTCCAGAATCGATTTTGCCTTTAGGTTGTGTTGTGGCTACTCTTCTCCCTGACCTGTCTAGCTCGTTAGTGCCATTTCAGGTTGATTCTCCTCCGGGTAAACCCTCTGATTGTTTATTTGTTCCGCCTCATTTGCGTCTGGCCGTTTTACAGGAACTACATGATGCCAAGTCAGCTGGTCACTTAGGTGTTCGGAAGACTTTGGCTATCGCCAAACGTCATGTCTGGTGGCCCACCATCCGACGCGATACTTCCGCCTTTGTCGAAGCATGTCCGGTATGTGCTCGAAGTAAGGCCACTCATGGGTCCCCTGCGGGACTATTAGTTCCCTTAGAAATCCCTGCTGAACCATGGTCGCACATATCCATAGATTTTATTGTTGATCTTCCTCCATCACAGGGGAATTCTGTAATTTGGGTGGTGGTGGATCGCTTCAGTAAAATGGCACACTTTATTCCATTGATAAAACTTCCGTCGGCACCAGATTTAGTACAGCTATTCATTAAGCATGTTTTTCGCCTCCATGGTTTACCACAGAATATTGTTTCAGATCGAGGAGTTCAGTTTGTATCCCGTTTTTGGAAAGCTTTCTGCAATCGTTTAGGTATTAAAGTGTCGCTCTCTACCGCCTATCACCCTCAGTCTAATGGACAGACTGAACGGGTAAATCAATGTTTAGAACAATATCTACGCTGTTTCGTCTCCGATCGCCAAGAACAATGGGCGGAATTCATCGAATTTGCAGAATTCGCCTTTAACAATGCGCCGAGTGAATCTACTAGGTTTTCACCTTTTTTTTGTAATTACGGGAGAAACCCTAAGGCATCATCTTTTTCTGGTCCTTCCTCCAACTTGCCGGCCTTGGAGGAATGGCTACGAGAAAGGACTAAAGTATGGTCTGAAATACAGACTAACTTAAAGAAAGCCTCTGGAACTTACAAAATCTTTGCGGACCGACATAGGTCACTTGAACCACCATTTCAGGTGGGTGATTGGGTCTGGGTCTCTACTAAAAATATTGCCCTTCGGCAACCCTCGTCTAAGCTAGGGCCTAAATTTATCGGTTCGTTTCCTATCACAGATAAACTAAGCGACGTTACCTTTAAGGTCCAGTTACCTTCATCCATGAGAATTCCGTCGTCCTTCCATGTCTCTTTGTTAAAGTCTGCCAAGAATATTCAGGTGTCGTCTCCTCCTCCGGTCATAGTGGAAGATGAGCCTGAATATGAGATTAATAGAATACTCGACGCTCGGGTGCTGCATAACTCTCTACAATATTTAATTGATTGGAAGGGTTTTGGTCCTGAGGAAAGGTGTTGGGTACCAGCCAAGGATGTCCATGCTAAAACCCTTATCAATAGGTTTCATCGTGAAAACCCGGATAAGCCTGGTAAGGGTCCTGAGGCCCCTCGTGAAGGGGGGGGGTAGTGTCACGATCCTCTCACCTGATCCTCGCTCCCCCGCTGTCTCCGGTCCTTCGCGGTCGCAGCCGGCGGCGGGCCGGCGTCGCTCCTGCCCGCCCGCCGCTCGGCTGTCACGATCAGCCGCTCGGGCGGCTTCCGTCCCAGCCGCGCCAGGAGCGGGCGCGCCGCTCTCTGTGCGGCGCGCTCCCGGAGCGTGCCCCTGTACGCACGCGCGCGCGCGCGCGCCTGTCACATACTTACACCCTCCGGCGGCGCTACACACAGCGCGCCCGCCGGAGGTAATCAACCTGGGCCAATGAGCCCTTTGCCTGCATGGGCCAATGAGCCCTCTGCCAATATGATATTAGCCCAAAGTACTGGGCAACGCCCCCTGGTTCAAACTGGGCAATCAGCCCAAAAGTTCCTGTAGCACCAATCACTACATTTCCCCCCCAGCCAATCCTGTTAGCCCCCATCATATAAAGGTTTTCACTCTGCGGTCAGTCCTTGCCCGTTATAGCGTGCTACTGGGTGCGATTTGGATAGCTTATTTCCTTGTGATTTCTGCCGTGATTTTGACCTTCCCTGATTGCCGCCTGGACCGACCTTTGCTTGCTCTTCGACTACGATTCTGCCTGACCCTCTGTACCGCGAACTTCTGACCTCCCGTTGTGACCTTTGGCTGCCCTGACTACTCTTCCGTCTAACCCTTCTGTACCGTGCCTCCTCGGATTGACCACCCGTGTATGACCCCTGTCCGTTTATCATTACTCAGTCTTGTCCCTGGATTCATCTGCCTTCCCCTGCATAAGTCAGCATCCTTTGTGCTAACAAGACCTGGGGGCAACCGTGTCCGGTGAGGCGTGTCTAGCGTCCCGGCAAACGGGGGCTTGCTATAGGCGAAGAAAGCAGCGGAGATTGGGGGTTGCTGATTTATTGGAAGGTGGGTGTCTCCGGGACCTGACACTACCCCAGCGGAAGAAGCAGCATCGCTCCTTTCGGGGGGCGAGCTCCTTCAACCCTTCCTTTCGAGGTGCCAGAGCAGTCAGAGGTTTCGCCTACTCAGGCGTCAGAGGTTCCTCCTGGGGCAGAGGCAGAGGACGGGCCCGTCCAGCATCTGTCTGGGGTTCCAAACCTAAGCCCCCTGCCAAACCAACTCAGCAATGAGGGGGCGCCCTCACCCGTATGGGTGGGGGGATGGCTGCGGCTCTTCTTCCAGATCTGGGCCCAGGAGGTCACAGACAGATGGATTCTGGAAGTGGTCTCGTCCGGGTACAAGCTGGAGTTCGAGTAGTGGCCCCCTCCAAGATTCTTAAGGTCTCGGGTGCCCACGGACTCTCAGGCTGCACAGGGGCTCCTGTTGGCAGTCCAAAATCTTCAGGACATGGGAGTCATATGTCCTGTGCCTCCCTCAGAGAGAGGCAGGGGCTACTACTCCAATCTTTTCACGGTCCCCAAAAAGGATGGATCCATAAGACCCATTCTGGATCTAAAAATTCTCAACAGGTTCATCAGAACCAAGAAGTTTCGCATGGAGACTCTGCGCTCTGCCATCGGTTCCCTTCGTCAAGGGGATTTTATGACGTCCATAGACATCAAGGATGCTTACCTGCATGTTCCAATCTTCCCAGCACACCAGAGATTTCTCAGGTTTGCGGTGGAGGATCTTCATTTTCAGTTTGTGGCCCTCCCGTTCAGGCTGACCTCAGCACCAAGGGTTTTCACCAAGGTTCTGGCGGGCATAATGGCCCTGTTCAGGGCCCAGGGCGTCGCATTGTGCCGTATCTGGACGACCTGCTGATTTCAGCTTCTTCCTTCCGTCAGGCGGAACTGGACACCAAGACTGTGGTGTCGACTCTGGAGAGGTTCGGATGGGTGATCAACCACCCCAAATCCTCTCTTTCTCCTTCCAGGGAGATTTCATTCCTGGGCATGAATCTGGATACCACTCAGGCCAGAGTGTTTCTACCTCGACCCAAGGTGCAGGGGGTTCAGGTCTGATTCGCCTTCTTCTGGCCATTCGTTGCTCCTCTATCCGGATGGGGATGACACTGGTAGGTTTGATGGTGGCGTCCTTCGAGGCAGTCCCCTTTGCCCAGTTCCACATGAGGTCGCTCCAGCTTCATCTATTGTTGGATTGGGACAGATGTCCGCAGTCCTTGGATCAGTCCTTCCGGATGTCTCCCAGGGTTCGGCAGTCACTTCAGTGGTGGCTGGAGCCAAGCAATCTGTTGAGGGGCAGGTCTTTTCTGGCCCCTTGTTGGGAAACGGTGACCACGGATGCCAGCCTTTCGGGCTGGGGAGGTTTCTGGAAGAGTCATCAGGTCAGGGGGTTGTGGGGTCCTCAGGAGGCTCACACCCCCATCAATGTCCTAGAGCTCAGAGCCATCCGGCTTGTTCTGTCAAGGCTGACACCTCTCTTACAGGGCTTGCCGGTTCAGGTTTGATCAGACAATCGAATGGCGGTGGCCTACATCAATCACCAAGGAGGGACTCTCAGCAGTAGTGCCCTCAGGGAAGTCTCTCTGATCTTGATTTGGGCGGAGAGAGCAATGTCCCTTGCATTTCAGCAGTTTACATTCCGGGAGTGGAGAACACGGAGGCGGATGCCCTGAGCAGGGGCTTCTCTCGCCGAGGGGAGTGGTCTCTCAGTCTTGGGATTTTTCAGTCCCTGTGTCACAAGTGGGGGACTCCGTAGGTGGATCTCTTTGCCTCACGGCACAATCACAAGCTTCCAGCCTTTGTGTCTCTATCTCAGGATCCTCTGGCTCTGGCGGTGGATGCCTTGTCTCTTGCCTGGAGGGATCTGGGGTTCCTGTATCTGTTTCCCCCTTCTCAATGGTGGGCAAGGTAGTTCGCAAGCTGGTTCTGGAGGGGGCGCCAGCAATTCTGGTGGCCCCAATGTGGCCAAGACAGGTTTGGTACGCAGACGTCGTAAGACTGGCGGTAGAGCAGCTCAGGCTGCCCTTGGTTCCGGACCTGATATCTCAGGATCAACTACTTTACCCCAATTTACAAACGCTGGCTTTGACGGCTTGGCTGCTGAAACCTTCATTCTGAAGGAGGAAGGTTTGTCTGAGGCTGTCGTTCAAACTTTGATTAGAGCTAGGAAGAGGTCTTCCTCTGGTATTTACTATAGGACTTGGCGTTCCTATATTGACTGGTGTGAGGCTAGGGCCTTACCTTGCAGGGTGTTTTCGATTCCTAGGATTTTGGAGTTTCTACAACACGGTCTGGAACGGGGTTTCCAGCTCAGTACTTTGAAGGGTCAGGTTTCTGCCCTGGCTGTCTTTTTTCAAAGGTCTTTTGCCTTGCATCATCTGGTCAAGACCTTTTTTCCAAGGGGTCACTCATGTTCGGCCCCCTAGAAAGTCTTTGGTTCCCGTTTGGGACCTAAATTTGGTTCTGTCGACCCTCCAGGGGCCTCCTTTTGAACCGATGCAGGATGTGGCTCTTTCTGTGCTCACTCAAAAGGTTGCTTTTTGGTGGCTATTACCTCTGTTCGGCGTGTGTCTGAGTTGGCGGCTCTGTCTATTCAGGCCCCTTACTTTGAGAGACACCAGGATAAGGTGGTTTTTCGCTTTAAACCAGATTTCCTTCCTAAGGTGGTTTCTGCTTTCCATCTCAATCAGGATGTAGTTCTCCCTTCCTTGTGTCCTAAGCCTAGCAATGACAGGGACAGGGTTTTGCACTCTTTGGATGTGGTTCGTTGTGTGAAGTACTATTTGGTTGCTACTTCTCCTTTTCGTAAGACGGATGCCTTGTTCGTGGTGCCTTCCGGGCCAAGAAAAGGTTTGGCGCCCGCCAAGTCTACCATTAGTAAATGGATACGCCAGGCCATTGTTGGGGACTATTCTGCTAAGGGGAGGACTTCCCCTTTTAAGATCACTGCGCATTCTACTCGTGCTGTTGGTGTGTCCTGGGCTTTTCAGCACCAGGCTTCTGTTGAACAAGTTTGTAAGGCTGCTACTTGGTCTTCCGTTCATACTTTTTCCAAGTTTTACAAGGTTGATGTGCGGGCCTCAGCGGATACTGTTTTTGGCCGCAAGGTTCTGCTAGCTGCAGTGGTTTAAGTTGGTGCATTTTTTATTTTTTTTCCTGTTTTTTTGTCGGTTCCCACCCATGACGTACACTGCTATTGGATGTCCCAGATGTCATGAATGGTGGAAGCGGGGTGTATGACACACTTAGAATACCATTTTGTGAGTACTCACCTTTAAAATGGTATTATGAGTGTGTCATACACCCCGCTTCACCCCACCCTTGTTGTATTCTGGATCCTTTATATGGTGAACCTTTTTTATTTTTGTTGTTATATTGGTTCTTCCTGGTCCTCTTACTGCTATCATACATTGGGGGATTAGTGGGAGGTCCCAGGTATTTATGGACTGGGAGGAGCTTCTTTTTTGCATTCATCTCTGCAGAAGTTCGCCCTCTACTGGAGACTACCCAGATGTCATGAATGGTGAAAGCGGGGTGTATGACACACTCATAATACCCATTTTAAAGGGGAGTACTCACAAAATGGTATTTTTTTCCAAAATGTATTCCTATATTTGTTTATTCAGCCATTTCCACCACAGTATCTGACTAGGATTGAGTATCTACTGACATACCCCCTCCCCTCTCCACAACAGATTCATAGGGGAATGTCTCACACCTTGTGAGGCTCCTGTTTGTGGGTAACTAACGGGTCCGTGAGTACACATTTAAAAAATGTGTATTCCCAGTATGTCACACACCCCGCTTCCGAATATTCATGACACTTGGGTAACTGTCCTGTAGAGGACGATCTTGCAGAGATGACATGAAAAAAAGGAGCCCCTCCTGGCCCATAAATACCTGGGACCTCCCACCATTCCCCAGTCTTTCGTCTCTGCAGTCGGCGAGCAAGTCAGAAGATGGTTGTCTCCTCCTTGCAGGTAGCCGGGGTAACCCCCCGGCCTTTTGTTTCTATTGCTGCCTGAACCTTTTTTAATTTAAACTATAGCAGTATGCCTCCCAGCCTAGGCTGAAGGTCCAGGCAATGGTAGGCTGCACCTTATGGTGTATATGGGAGCTTGCTCCCCCGTGAGACCCCATACAAAGGGGTAGGCGGTGTCCGGGTTGGTGATCCTGGCTTGGGATGCCCCGTCCCTCTTACCCTTTCACCTATTGGTGTGGGTTCTCCCCCCTACCGTGTCCCTCTGTGCCCCTTGGGGGGGCCTTTTCTCCTGTGGGTTGTTTTGCTTTATTTGGGGGAAAAGGTGGGTGGATTGTGTGTGTGTGTTTGTATGTGTTTTTGCGGCCGTTAATGCTGTGCCGGTTTCACTTTTCAACAGGTGCTCGTCCACCCCCACCCCCCCACCCCCCTCTCGAGGCCGGCTTCTCTCAAGCACTCTTTCTGGCCTCGCTGCCTGCTTTGCTGTTCTCCCTCTCATTCCCTTGCTGCTGTGAGGGTTGACGGTCGCTGCTTTGCTGCGGTGAGTGGATTTTATTTATTTCACCATTTTTAACTGTCTTATATGGTGGGTGATGTGCATGTTGACACTTATATCTGTTCTCATGTCTTCTAGGTGGGATCCCTTCTTTTGAAGTTTAAAGAGGGAGTTCTCCCGGTCCTAGGGTCCCTTAGAGTTTAATTTAGGGTTCCCAAAAAAAAAAAAAAAAAATCCTCCCACTTGGGACCTGAAGGTGCATCCCGGGTAGCTTAATAGCGTAAATCCCTCTGGTCATTGCAACTACATTAAAATCACCATATGGAGGCTTCTCAGGATACCGGGCTTGGGCTCCCCTCGGGGCAACCCCGGCAGTGTGTGGGTTGTGGGGCATCCCTTGCGGGGGATAATGTACTTGTTTGCATACCTTGTGCTCAGCGGGCCATAACGCAGCAGTCGCCCAGACGTCTGGGTCCGGGGTCCCGGCCTCATCTCCTTCCCCACCCTGCCTTATCCGTACCCCTAGTGATGTTGTCACAGGTGGGGAGTCGCAATCTGATGTATGTGCCAGACTGGCTAATATTGAGAAATTTATTTCTGGCTCTGTTGCCAGAAAGGCCTCGGCTAAGCGAAAGCATTTGTCTCCAGCCACGCCGGCCTTTGAGTTTGATGATTATGATTTCCTTGACTGGTCTGATTATTCCCCGCTAGAAGAGGGTGAATTATTTGAGGGTTCTGACATTCAGCAGTTTGTTGCTGCTGTTACTGAGCAAGGGCAGGGGGATGCTGTGGATACCCCGAAGGTCTTGGCTCACCTTTTTGAGGTTCTGGCAATTTCTCCTCCTGAGGAGGCCGCTCCTCAAAAAGGGGAATTCTTTGGGACTTCCAAGCCACGCCTGGAGTTCCCAAATCAAAAGCATTTTGATGGCATTATTCTTAAGGAATGGGAGAAGCCTACTCGGCTTCCAGGTATTCCTCAAGGTTGGGATAAAAGGTATCCCTTTCCGGTGGACATGGTAAAACGATGGTCATCCCCTCCCGAGGTGGATGCCCCGGTGCTCGGGTTATCCAATACTTCTATTTTGCATTCTCCTGATTCCATGACCCTCTCAAAGATGGTGAGGATAAACATATTGATCAGATGGCTTGCCACGCGTTTGCTAGTGTCGGTTCAGCCTTGCGGCCTGTTTGTGCTTCGTGCTTTTGGCAATGGCTACCAGGTCTGTGGTTAGAGACCTGTTGAGTACCTCCAGGCTTGACCCGGCTAGTGATGAGTTCGCCGCACTTAAGCGGTGTGAATTGTTCATGTCCTTTGTGCTTGCCGCCTTGGATGACACCATGGTCATGTGTGGTAGAACCTCGGCCTTGCTTGTAGCTATTCGGCGGTCGGTATGGTTGCGCCAGTGGGCAGCTGATTTTGTGGCCAAAAAGTCGCTTACAGCACTTCCCTTTGTGGGATTGCGGCTCTTTGGAGAAAGATTAGATTCTGTCACGAAAGGAGGGAAGTTACCTCAGCGTAAGAGGCAACGTCGTCCCTTTCGGGGGGCGGCCTCCTTTAACCCTTCCTTTCGTGGTGCCAGAACTGGCAGAGTTTTGGCCTTCTCTACCCTCAGAGGTGATTCCTGGAGTAGAGGCAGAGGTCGTGCCCGTCCAGGTCACAATTGGAGTTCCAAACCCAAGCCCGCTGCTAAGCCAGCTCAGCAATGAGGGGGCGCCCTCACCCTTGTGGGTGGGAGGACGGCTGCGGCACTTCTTCCAGGTCTGGGTGGTGTCTTCCGGTTACAAGCTGGAATTCGAGATCCGGCCTCCTCCCAGATTCTTCAGGTCTCGAGTGCCTTCGGATCCACTGGCTGCACAGGGGCTCCGGGCAGCAGTAAGTTGTCTGCTGCACATGGCTGTCATTTGCCCAGTGCCTTTCGCGGTAAGGGGCTTGGGATTCTATTCCAATCTATTCACGGTGCCCAAGAAGGACGGCTCCGTTCGACCCATTTTGGATCTGAAGCTCCTCAATCGGTTTATCCGCTTCAGGAAGTTTTGCATGGAAACCTTGCGGTCAGCCGTCGATTCTCTTCGTCAGGGGGACTTCATGACGTCCATAGACATCAGGGATGCTTATCTGCATGTACCTATCTTCCTGGCACACCAGAGATTCCTCAGGTTCATCAACTCAACACTTAGGTATGCACAGCTCAACCAATTATAGTATACTTAGGGTGCTCGCCCTAGGGACCTATTTCTATACACACACTTCTCTTAAATTGGCAGGGCTCCAGGGTTAGCCCTCCATTCAGTCCTCATAAATCAGGCTGCACTCCTTTTCAAGATATACTACATCTGTTTATTTATCAAAAAGTTAATACATCAATTTTTATATACAGCAAGACAATACATCACACATTACACTTTAAAAAACATATAAATTAAAAAAAACCCAAGTGGGGAGGAACTCCCGGGCTCAAATGTAATGACACTCTACTCTCATGTGTCTCACTGCTCAATACTCCCATTACATTTATAATCCCTCACATATATTCATATCAACCAATATGTATACACTGACGTTTTTCTGGACAAATTGCTATGTGCTAATGCCCAGAATCCTCAATTATTTAAAATATATATAATCTTTAGTGCTATAATGCTGTTCCCTTAAATAGACAGCATATATATCATGTGCATATACTAAAATGAATAAAGTGCCCTCAATAGTGCAAAGTGCTGAAGTGCCTAAGTGCAATCATGCATTAACCTATAAAGTGCCACTACTTATCTCCAAAACGTCAGCAATACACATCAGGAACCGAATATGAATTCATGCAATCAATATACCAAAATGTAATTGTAGTAGTCAGCCCAGTTCCTCCCCACTTACCTTCTCTCCTCAGGTTCATGGTGGAAGATCAGCATTTTCAGTTTGTGGCCCTTCCATTCGGGCTTACCTCGGCTCCGAGGGTGTTCACCAAGGTATTGGCGGGGGTGATGGCCCTCCTCAGAGTCCAGGGCATTCGCATTGTACCATACCTGGCGACCTTCTCATTTTGGCTTCCTCTATCAGCCAAGCAGAGCTAGACACCAGAGTGGTGGTATCCACGCTGGAGAGGTTCGGTTGGGTGATCAACTATTCCAAGTCCTCCCTCTCCCCATCCAGGGAGGTTTCGTTTCTGGGCATGACTCTGGATGCCTTTCAGGCCAGGGTGTTCCTTCCTCAGCCAAAGATTCTTCTGATCCAAGATTTGATTCGGCTTCTGCTTTCCAATCCTCACCCGTCTATCCGGCTACAGCTGAGATTGGTAGGTCTGATGGTGGCTTCCTTCGAGGCAGTCCTTTTTGCCCAGTTTCACATGAGGACGCTTCAGCTCCATCTTCTAGCGACTTGGGACAAGTGTCCGCTGTCATTGGATCAGTCTTGTCTGCTGTCTCCCCGGGCTCAGCAGTCCCTTCAGTGGTGGCTAGTGTCAAGCAATCTGTTGAAGGGCAGATCCTTTCTGACCCCTTGTTGGGAAACGGTCACCACGGACCCCAGCCTGTCGGGCTGGGGGGGCTTCTGGAGGGAACATCAGTTCTAGGGGTTATGGGGGCCTCGGGAGGCTCATACCCCTATCAACGTTTTGCAGCTATGGACCATTTGGTTGGTTCTGTCTCGCTTGACTCTTCTATTGCAGGGATTGCCAGTTCAAGTCCAATCGGACAGCGGTTGCTTACATCAATCACCAAGGAGGGACTCGCAGCAGGAGTGCCCTCAGGGAGGTATCTCTGATCCTTTTTTGGGCAGAGAGCAATGTCCCATGCATCTCAGCCATTTACATCCCGGGAGTGGAGAACACGAAAGCGGATTCCCTGAGCAGGAGATCCTCTCGCCGAGGAGAATGGTCTCTCAGTTCCAAGGTATTCCAGTCCCTTTGTCACAAGTGGGGGACTCCGGAGGTGGATCTTTTTGCCTCTCATCACAATCACAAGCTTCCTGCCTTTGTATCTCTGTCTCAGGATCCTTTGGCCCTGGCAGTGGATGCCATGTCCCTGGCTTGGAGGGAACTGGGGTTTCTGTACCTGTTCCCCCCTTTCTCCATGGTGGGCAAAGTGGTGCGCAAGCTGACTCTAGAAGGGGCACCAGCAATTCTGGTGGCTCCAAGGTGGCCAAGACGAGTGTGGTTCGCAGACGTTGTGCGGCTGGCAGTATATCAGTTTTATCTGCCTCTTCATCCGGATCTTATCACCCAGGGTCAGCTACGCTACCCCAATTTACCAACGCTGGCTTTGACGGTGTGGCTGCTGAAACCTCCATCTTAAAGGAGGAAGGTCTTTCTGATGCGGTGGTTCGGACTCTTGTTAGAGCTAGGAGGAGATCTTCCTCTAACGTCTACTATAGGACTTGGAGGTCTTATATTAACTGGTGCGAGGCTAGGGCCTTGCCTTGTAGGGTGTTTTCTATTCCCAGAATTCTGGAGTTTCTTCAACATGGTCTGGACTCGGGGTTCCAGCTTAGTACTTTGAAGGGGCAGGTTTCTGCCCTGGCGGTTTTCTTTCAAAGGTCTTTTGCCTTTCATCCCCTGGTTAAGACATTTTTCCAGGGGGTTACTCATGTGCGGCCTCCTAGAAAGCCCTTGCTGCCGTTTTGGGATTTAAACTTGGTTCTGTCGGCTCTCCAGGGGCCCCCTTTTGAGCCGGTGCATGATATTGCTCTTTCTCTGCTCACTCAGAAAGTTGCCTTTTTGGTGGCTATTACCTCTGTTCGGCGTGTCTCTGAGTTGGCGGCCTTGTCTATTCAGGCTCCTTACTTTGAGAGGCACCTGGACAAGGTAGTTTTCCGCTTTAAGCCGGATTTCCTTCCTAAGGTGGTTTCGGCCTCCCACCTCAATCAGGATGTAGTTCTCCCTTCCTTGTGTCCTAAGCCTAGTAATGACAAGGAGAGGACCTTACATTCTTTGGATGTGGTTCGATGTGTGAAATATTATTTGGTGGCTACTTCTCCTTTTCATAAGACGGACGCCTTTTTCGTGGTGCCCTCCAGGCCCAGGAAAGGTCTGGCGCCCGCTAAATCTTCCATTAGTAAATGGATTCGACAGGCCATTGTTGGGGCCTATTCTGCCAAAGGCAAGGTTCCCCCTTTTCGTGTTACTGCTCATTCTACTCGTGCTGTTGGAGCATCTTGGGCTTTTCAGCATCAGGCTTCTGTTGAACAAGTTTGTAAGGCTGCTACTTGGTCTTCTGTTCATACTTTTTCCAAGTTTTATAAGGTTGATGTGCGGGCCTCAGCGGATGCTGTTTTTGGCCGCAAAGTTCTGCAAGCTGCAGTAGTTTAAGTTTGCATTATTGCCTTTTTGGGATCCCCACCCATTATGGGCACTGCTATGGGATGTCCCAAGTGTCATGAATATTCAGAAGTGGAGTGTGTGACATACTGGGAATAATACCATTTTGTGATTACTCACCTGTAAAATGGTTATTACAAGTATGTCACACACCCCGCCCTTTTTTTGGTTTTATGGGATCCTTTATATGGTGAACCTTTTTCTTTGCTGTTTACATTTGGCACTTCCTGGTCCCTTTACTGCTGTCTTATACTGGGGAATGGTGGGAGGTCCCAGGTATTTATGGGCCAGGAGGGGCTCCTTTTTTTCATTTCATCTCTGCAAGCTCGCCCTCTACAGGTCAGTTACCCAAGTGTCATGAATATTCGGAAGCGGGGTGTGTGACATACTTGTAATAACCATTTTACAGGTGAGTAATCACAAAATGGTATTTTCTAGGTATTTACCTTAAAATCCAACCAGACCGTGAGCAGACGTCATCTTGCTTAGTGTATAAATTCCTGTTACTCGGCATTCCCCTTTTATCCCCAGCTTATCTATTAATTTTAGTATGCGCTACAAAATAATCGATGGGCGGAGGATACATGTAAAATTCCACGGCTTCGGCAGCTCATTACGTGTCATGGTTTTCTGTACTCCGCCACAGCAGTGGAATAAGGTATAAGATCTACTCCAGTCCGATGTATTATACCAGTTTCTCATTCGGAACATGGTATGGGTTTTACTAAAAACGACTGTTCGGTATTTTTTATTTTAGATATTGGATATTATTAGATATTAAATGTTTGCAGCACTAAGTTTCTTACAAGCAATTTAGCATGAATCACTCGGATCGGAGAGATATTTCCAAATTGTAGCACTACCTTTTAGTATGGCCCCAGCACCATGGATGTTTTCAAAGTGTTACTACAAAGTGTAGCTATAATTATGGCACTAGTGGGATCTGCACCAAGAGATACTTTTGATTATTGGAGCACTTTGGATCTATTTGTTTCAGATTCAGCAGAAAAGTAATGAACTTGTGGTAAGGGTAAGAGATCCTCTTGCCCTAGGTTGCCCTAGTAACACCTCAGTCTCCGTTCAACATGGTGTACAGACGTTTTCCTCCTCTTATGCTGATGTATCACCTTTGATTTCATCTGTGGTCAGAGTTGATATCTATGATTCTAATTGATCGAGGAGAGCCTGGTATGCAGATATGGTGAATCTGTCAGTAGAAGTTCCAG
The DNA here is from genome assembly GCA_027917425.1 of Gastrophryne carolinensis. NCBI lineage: Eukaryota > Metazoa > Chordata > Amphibia > Anura > Microhylidae > Gastrophryne > Gastrophryne carolinensis. The sequence goes on from CM051239.1 coordinate 72,354,101, forward strand.
TAACACTTCCTCCTCGGTAGGATCTGCCAACATAGGTGCCTCTACATCAACCCATACTGAAACCTCGATCTTTGCTGGCATGGCTAATGAAAAGTCAAGTTATGGAACATATGCTGTAGTTTTTTTCATCATCATTGACACACTTTTAACGGCAAGATTAGCTTCCTCTAGTAAAGTATACTATAGATGGGAGATACTTCATGAGATGGTGTTCAGCACGTGGATGTTCTGCCACTTTGCCGTGAGTTTCCATATACAATATACAGAGCCTTTTACAATCAGGCTTTTTTTCTCCTACTACTACTAGCTTCTTTTTCTCAAAGAAGTGACCTTTCTTGATTGCCATATTATCCATAAGAAGAGTTTCTGATTAAGTGGCAATTGCATTAATTAGACTTCTAGAAATTTTAGATAAGGGTTTATACCTTTTTACATTAATGAGGAGATTGTATTCATTGTTTTTTGGATCGCCAGTTCTTCATAAGACCTTTTGTAAACGGATCAGGATGACTATTGTCAAATTTTACAAGGCAAAGGGAAAATACTGTAGATAGCTGTTAAGGTTATTCTGCAGCTCATTCTACTACTTGGTTGGTTCATTCTGGGCCTCCCATCAATAGGCCTCAGTGGAACTGGTATGTAAGGCAGCTACATGGTCATTCGTCCTCACCTTTATTACATTTTATAAAAGGTAAATACTGTCACCTCACCTCAGATGCAGCACTGGGCAGTAAAATTCGGAGTTCTAGGATTTATGTTTAATTATTTTGTTATGTCCTTGGTTACTGGACATAGTTATTAGTTGGCAGTCAGGGTTATAGTGGGTTTCTGTTCTCCCGCCCTGTTAATTACTGCTTAGGACACCTCAGAAGTGATAAATACAAGGCCACGTCCTCCACGTGTTTCAGAACTATACTCTTCGTGAAGGTCTTTTCTTCTGGAACTGAGCAGGACATGGCACACCTCCTAATATATATATATATATTTATTTATTTATCTTGATCCTGCCTGTGGTAGAACTCAGGTTTATTGCCAGCCAAGAAGGCTCTAGTTTCATTTCCACAGTTAATCTCTCAGTTACTGCTTTAAAATAGACTGGGGGTTGCTAGAATATACTGACTTTCAATCAACTTTATTGACAAGAGTGTCTATCTCCTATGGATACCCCTACAACCCAGAAGTGATTAATACAATCAAGGTCGTGTCCTCCATAGTTCCAAAAAAAAGACCTTTATGGTTAGTACTAAAATGCTTTTCTTCTTGTATACTAGAAATTACAACTTATTTTCACATCCCCTAATAGCTCGGTGTGTTATTAAAGTGGATTCCAGGCACAATATGACCCCCCCTCATCCTGCCACCCTACTCTGGCACTAAAGCAGGACAAGAGGGGTTACAAAGAAAAAAAAACCTTATCATATCCAGGAGTCAGTGTCGTAGGAAAATACACAAAGCGGCATCCTAGCCCCCCCCCCCCCCCTGTGTCCACATGCACTCCCGCTGCCATTCAAATTGAATGGGTGAACTCACGCATAGCCAAGGGATGCAGCTTTGTGCTTTCGTCCCAAGATGGTTACCCCCAGGACCCAGCATGCGGGAGGAGCAGTGGTGGCCCCTGGATAAGGTAAGGGTTTTTGTTGCTTTGTAACCCCATTATCCTGCCTCAATGCCAGGGTAGTGTGGCAGGGCAGGGGGGGCGGGTTATAACTTAACTGGAATTCAGCTTTAATTTGATTCCCCCCCCAAAAGGTCACTGGTTCGAATTGAGGAGCAGCCAAGTAAAGAGAAGTTCCATCATCACACCCAAGTGAATAATATTACCAATCAGGACTTGAGACATGGAGGTAGCTCTTAGCCAGATAGTCAATTCCTCCCTTGAGGCCATGGTCACAGGTCACTGTCTGGAGACGAGGGGAGCTAGGTAGCTGACTGGGAACAGAAGGACAAAAGACAGACAACCCGTCTGTGCCACCAAGGCAAGCTGCCAACCACCTGGGGCATGGGTGGTCCGGTACTTGATGGAGAGACCGTAATCCATCCAGTTCTACAGCAGTGCTCCTGAAGGTGGAGTTGAACAGGCCCCGGGTAGTCCCTTGGTGGTCGCATATTTGGGGAGGGGAAAACAGGGCAGACATACATAAGACATGAACAGATGAGCTTGGACCCAGTTCAAGCCTGTAGAGGAGCTGGGCCCAAGTACAGGCTTTGAAGCATTTGATGACTCGTCACAGGGATGTTGATGGGGTCTGGCTGAGGGGGGTTCAAGTCCGTCCGTGTTCAAGGGAGGTACCGGATATATTTAGTTGGGTTGTTCAGGTGGGGCCCTATTTCCACAGAGCAATTGTGTGTATCACCACGGTATGCCTGGGGCCATTTGGGTACCTGTGTACTTACCCAAGTTGAGTATCCCTCCTGTGTTTACATTGAACTTTGCACTTTTTGCTTTATTTTGCAACACATTGGAGCTGTTTATATGCTGCACTGTTTAGAATTTTAGCTGTATATATATATATATATATATATATATATATATATATATAGAACTTGTCATAACCGTAATGTATTTTTTGTGGCACTTATTACCCCTTTATGGTTATTTTTTTCACGTCAACTGTTTATTAGATGTTATTTAGTTGAGGAGGATAGCAATATCCTGCAGTATGCCTTTAAAGCGGACCAATAGTCAAAAATGAATTCAATCAGACCAACACAACAAACAGTCATCATATGCATCCTTCCCCCGGGCAATTTAGATTACTTCTAATAAAAAAATTATTTACCTTTTTCTAACGTCTGCTGGGGTAAATTTTAAAAACAAGATTGCCGCTCATAGGCTTGCAGGCCACCTGCAAACAGGAAGTCATGCTGCGCTTCCTGTTACTGTGCATTTCAGTTATGTCAGTTGGGAGTGGAAGCTCCAAAATGGCCGCTACCTTTCTTTTCCAACTTTGCCAGGCTGTTGGTCTGGTTTAAATCAATACTAATACTTCGGGCATCCTTGTTTTTAAATGTGTCTTTGTGCTTTCTTACATATAATTACAATCTCTGCAAATAAAGTTTCATATGTTTTATATAATTACATTTTTTGATTGTGCTCCTCTAAGGTTGGATGTTTCTCTGGGTCCCAGTGTGTGTTATTCATACATTGCTCCTCTTTTTTTAAAGTTACTGAGAGTAACAGATGCAATACATACAAATCCTGTTAACATAGTCAGCATATTCTTACCGACATGAAGTGCAAAAATGTGTGTGTTTGGGGGGGGGGGTGTTAAAGCAGCTCCGGAACAAAAGGAAAAATTGTATTGTAAGGAGGAGGCTTGATCTAGGCATTATAGCAAAGCATATCTAATGGTAACCGAGAAGTGGCGAGGAAACAGCAATAATAAGCAATCTTATTTGGCAATTTCCTGCCACAGAGGTCACATACATGTTCAGACTCAGCGAGAGAACTGTAATGGTAAAGAAAATCCCCTTTCATGACTCACAAAATGTGGTTTTATAATAGGGGAAATGCAGGAAGCAGCATAATATTCACATACATGTCTATTTCCAGTGTTATCTGAGCCTCGCAGACAGGGCAGCTATCCTAGAGGAAGTCTTATATGGCAGGGGCCCCCAACCCTCCTCTTCAAGGCCCACCAACAGGTCTTATTTTGCAGATCATCACATAGCTGGCTGTATAGCTCTGTATGAGCACTGATTACCTTACTTGTGCTTTTCTATGAGGAGCCACAAAACATGGCCTGTTGGTGGGCCTTGAGGAGGAGGGTTTCAGACCCCTTCCATAGGGTAACCCACCAAGATCAACACCTTGCAACTATAGAGGGAAGGTGGGGGCTGTGTTATGGCCTGTGAAAGGCACTGGATATGAATCCATCCTTGCAGGTCACGTGCATGACACATGTTTATTGTCTTCCCTGTGGTCAGTGGTACCTTCCAGCAAAACATTGGAACAAGTCATAAGGATAGAAATGTCCAACACTGGTTGGAAGAGCATGACTGAGACAACCTCAGCCACTTAAAGCGGACCTTCACCCTGAATAAGAGCATATCTATTATGTTCCCCACACCCTGTACACACAGATTGCTCACATTAAAAATCATCCTACCTGCATCTACTGCATGTTATGAGCCTTTAAACATCCAAGATGGCGGCTCATGGAACGTCAGGCAGCCTGCAAACAGGAAGCATCTTCTGACTGTGCTGCTCTGCATTCTGGGATTGCTGACCTTTTCCTGACCCCAGCTCTGCTCTGTCTGAGCAAAGCACAGCTATAACCCGCCTCCCTGTACTTTATCCCACTCTCCTCAGTAAGTGTGATGCTTCTGAGTCAAGATGGCAGCGCCCGTATCCTAAAGTCTTGAACAGAGTTGCAGCCCAGTGGGGGAAAGAATAATAAGTAAGTGACTAAAAACTTAAAATATATTAACTTTAGATGCTGGGGAATCGTTTTTAAGGGGTTGGGCTTTTCAATAAATCATGCTGAAGGTCCGGTTTAATGTATGCGCACTCCCTCCCCAAGTTATGTCCCTGGAACCTTATAGGCCCTGCTATGTTCGCTACCCCTGCACTCCCCTGTAGTTTTGTCCCTGGTCAAAGGGCATAAAGGGTGATTTGACATATGCAATAGGACTTTAAAATGGAGCAAAACCCGCGGTGATCAGCATTCTGGGGACGATCGATTCCCGCCCCAGGGGTCATCTAAAATTGGGATGCTCTGCTGTGTGAAATCCCCCAGGTAGCCCATACGCTTACCTTCTTTCCCAGACGGCGCATGTGCGAGCCGCGGCCGCACCCCCGCTATCCCTCTAGCAGTGCCAGGCATATGTGAATGGCCAGCGCGGTCACGCTCCCTGTTAGAGGGCAGCGGGGGATGCGTCCGTCAGCGCGCTCGGGGCCGCTCGCCTTAGACGACATGATGTCAGCGGATCCGAGCGTGCTGTTTGGATGAGCTGCCGCGCATGCGCCATAGGACCGGGAAGAGGTGAGTTGGTTTCGGTGACCTGGGGGGTTTCATCCCTGATGGGGGGGGGGGGGCTGGGAGCAAGAACCAAAACCCAGGATAGTCAAAATCCGGGGTTTTGTTCCACTTTAACAAAATGTCAGAATTGGGGGCAGCACTTTTCTCCTGGTTGCCTGCTGTCTGCACACACACACATCCATCTATAGCACGGGGCAGTGTTATGATCCTCCGGCAGGGGGCGGCAGAGGGCGCGGGATGAGCACAGGGAGGCAGAGTCCGGGGGAAGTGATCGGGCAGCTCGGTGCTGGAGCCCGTCAATTCCCCGGCATTCCCTCCCGTGAGTGCAGCGAGCAGTTCGGGCGCTGGTCAGCGGGTGACACGGGATGTGCTGGGGGTGAGAATGCGGGGCTGCAGCTTAGCTTGCTGAGAGCCCAGAGAAACTGCAGCAGCAGCGGCAGGTCCCGCCTGTCAGTCATCTCCGGGGAGCGCAGCCCGCGCCGGGTCACCTCCGGAACCGCTGTCACCTATCACCCGGGAAACTTTCTATGTGAGAGCTCCGCTGCAGGAGGAGATCGCTACAGGTAGGTGGCTTCTCCACTGTCCCGGCATCAGCTGTCACCTCCATCCCTGGCCAGCACTGGTCCCCTGCCTGTCATGCTGGGGGATGGGGATGCTGTTACCCTTAGCAACCAGTATACTACAGGCCTGATGAGTTACCCGGGGTGACACAACCTCCCTCTTCCCATTTCATTCTCACTCCAGCGTTTGTTTTATAAATTTTTTTCCTGTACAGGGTGCCAGTGCAAATGATGTGTCTGTACCAGAAACACCCTTCTGCTCCCAGTGACACCCATGTCCTGCACTTTATCATTCTAGTCAAGGAAATGGGACTGAATCACTTAAAAAGAGCTACAGATAGCACAAAAAACACTTTTTGGGTTTAAAGGGAACCTCTGATGTGTGTGTGTGTGGGGGGGGGGGGTTGGGGGGGATTTAGTCATTTGTGGAGGCTAGTCCACAAATCATTATTAGTCATTATGGAGGCTATGCTAACAGTAACATAATGACCAAAATGGGGTAAATGCTGAGTTTCATCATCGGAGGCTGCTGCTCTGGTGCCTAGTGACCTGTCAAAAACAACTGGAAGTCTATCCAGTCATCCATCTTTGGAGTGAGAAGACTTCCATTCATTTGTAACTGGAGGCCAGTGACACAGAACCCGATATTGGTCCCAAATACCAATGCTGGAATTTATCACTGATGACCTCGGCTTTGATGCCCTGTGGGACTGCTGGCAACCTGCCTGTGTCACCATGTGCACGTCTGCCTGCAAAGCCCAATGGCCGCTGGCCATCAGATAGGGTTGCCAGAACCAATGAGTAGTTCTGCCTTATTTAAGGATTCCCTGTATCTTATTATGTTAAGGACACAATGTGTTCTTTTTTTTTTATTGAATATTCAAATATTTGAAAGTGTATTATTTTGTGTGCCAAAAGGATGTACTTAATATATATTTTTTTCTTGTGTGAAAATGTGTGTTTTATGGACGCAGCTATCTCTATCTGCATTTTGTTCTCATTGGCAACGTACACCAAGTCCGTGAGTCCAAAGGAGAGCGTAGTAAGTCCTGTACACACAGAACACTGCTGCTGAACACGTGTAAGATATGGTGAGCTCCCTCACCTCAGCAGCAGCCATAGCAGCAGTGTTCTGTATGTGCAGTGTCACTTCTTTCTTCTTGGTGCACAGATTTGGTGTACGTTGCCAATAGCAACAGACTGGTAGTGAAAACTGCTTCTGTAAAACACACATTTTCTAATGCTGGCGGTCCCGCGGGGGCACTAGAGCAGTGAACATGGCATCTGTATTTCTGCCCATGTTACTGGTAGCATGGCCTCCACTCACCCCTGGGGCAACTGCTTGCTCCGCCCTGGGGGGTAAGCAGACTTCCAGTTATTTTCACTGGTGCTCCACTTTAAATCCTCTTTGCTCTATCCCCAACTGAAACAAATGATTTGGCTGGGAGCTGCGAGGTGTGTTCAGTGACCAGCCATGCACATGGCAATTTCCAGTAAATGCAACTTTTATATTGCCGTTTGATTAATTCTCTCGCAGTCGCATCCTTTTATGCATGAAAAGAAAATCAATCTGTTGTAAAACAATGGTACATAAATCAATCAGTATTGCTGGGCTTATACAGGCGATTGGTCATATAGGCATCAGTCCATTAAAAAAAATAGTTTGATTCACTGAAATGTTTTTGCAAAAAAACTGTTCGATCCGCTGCAGACATCTTTGCTGTTTGCCTTTCAGACAAAACAGTGCTGACATTGAATCATTTGTAATCCTAATGAAAATTGCCTCTGCGCTGATTTTTTATAATCAACTCAGAGGCCATTTTCATTTGAATTGTTTAGGACATTGATTGAATATACAAATGAAAGATTTGATCACATGTTTATAGTCACTGGCCACACATGCAACAGTTTCAGTCCCATTGGGGTGTTTTTGACACAATGGCGGGGAGGCCGATTCATTAATAGCGGCAGGTAGCGACAGTTGAGCGACTGTAGCGGCATTTTCAGAGCGCCCGCTAGTAGTCGCTGTGCTTGGCCGTTTTTCGGTAGTTGATAGCGACTCAGTCGGTTTGCCGTAATGTTGAATATTGGGTGAGGAGTCGCTATTTGACAGGTTCCGCGCTGTAGGGGAGCGCATGATAGCGACTGGCCATAGCGACCGGCTCCCACCATATTCATTAACAAATCACGCTCAAAAAATTCTCGCGCTGTAAAATGTATGTTTAAACCCCAGAGCGCTGGCGGCGATGGGTTAAAAGTAGTTTTTTAACCCCCAAACAACCATATTTTTGGAAACCAAAAAAAAACAAGTTTTTTTAAATAATTTAGTAATATGAATACATTAATATCAGACCTGTAATATCAATTCTGTACATTTTTTATTTTTTTATTTTTTTTACCTTAAAAAAAATATTTTAAATGGCAGAAGTGGTCACAGAATTTTTCACATTTAAAAAAAAATAATAATAATAATTACAATTAATTATGAATATTTAAAGATTGTTCCATTGAAATGCATTGGAGAGCGCCAGGTAGCGAGAGGTCATACCTGTCGCTGTTCAAGGTCGGACGCTGGCGCTGTGGGCTGAGGCTGGAATAATGATGAATGAGTGGCTATCTGGCGCTCTCTCAGTCGCTAAGCAGGATCGGCTTGATAAATGTGTGATTGCGGAGGGGAGCCGGCATTCTCGTGGCGATGACCGTCATTACCGTTCACTCACCAGTCGCTACCTGGCGCTATCCCTTGTTAAATAAGGGCCTAAGAGTTGAAAAAATTCACTTTTTGTGAATCACCAGATAGAAATACAATGAAAGTCAATGGCACGTTTTCCTGCGGAGTGAAAAGGGGTAAAAAGCTCAATACTTTTCTCAGGATTAAAAGAGCCTTGCTTTGACTTTCATTGCCTTCCTATCTGGAGATTCACTAAAACAACCACGAATTGAAATTTTTACTACCATGAGAATGTTTTTCAACTCTTATTGAATCAAGGACAATCAGTTTATTATAAAAATTTATTTTTCCAGTGGCAACATTTTTTATTTCTTTTGATTTACCATATTTTTCGCCAAGCAGCAGTCTAAGATTGACAGATTTTCCACTAGAACTGGGAACATTTCTTTCAAACTGTCTAAATGATAGAACTGACCACAAAAACCTATAGAAGATTTATTCAGTTTTCATTTGTTATCTCATTCAATCAAATTGTCTATTGTCAATCAGATTGCCACGTGTATGGCCAGTGTTAGCCATTCAAATCTGTAAATCAACACATTAGATTGCAGGGTGTATGAGGAGGGTCTTTAGGTTGCCCACATACTGACAGATTTTTAAATCTAGTTGATGGATATGAGCAACATTCTTGAGAGTTATTTTTAGAAAAAATTAGAACAATCTTGCACTAAACTAGCTGGGAATGGAATCTGACATCATGGCCATTTCACTATAGAATATTTTGACTCTACTACATGACAAGATAAGATCCGTTGTAATGATTGTTAAGGCATCTTAAAAAACATCATTAAAACCTATACTGATCTCTTTGGTTAGTTAAAGCAGACCAAAAGCCTTGTAACCCAGCTCTTTAGTCTAAAAGACTGCAGAGGCCCAGGTTATGGCTCACCTTTCTTTAGAGCCTAGCCTCCCCTCTGCTGGCCAGGCCTCCATTGTAGCACTTACTGGTTAAAGCGGACCTTCACCCTGAATAAGAGTCTATCTTATATGTGTCCCACACCCTGTACATACAGATTGCTCACATTAAAAATCATCCTACCTGCATCCACTGCATGTTATGAGCCTTTAAACATCCAAGATGGCGGCTCATGGAACAACAGGCATCCTGCATACAGGAAGTGCCTTCTGCCTGTGCTGCTCTGCATTCTGGGACTGCTGACCTTTTCCTGACCCCATCTCTGCTCTGTCTGAGCAAAGCACAGCTATAACCCGCCCTTCTGTACTTTATCTCATTCTCCTCTCCTAAGTAAGTGTGATGCTTCTGAGTCAAGATGGCGGCGCCCGTATCCTAAAGTCCTGAACAGAGTTGCAGCCCAGTGGGGGAAAGAATAATAAGAAAGTGACTCAAAACTTAAAATATATTAACTTTAGATGCTGGGGAATCGTTTTTTAAGGGTTTGGGCTTTTCAATAAATCATGCTGAAGGTCCGGTTTAAAGTGGACCAACACCCAGGATTTTGACTATCCTGGGTTTTGGTCCACTTCGGCGGGGAACCCCGATCGGGGGTGTCCCGCTGTGTGAAACCCCCCAGAAACCCCAAAAAACTCACCTCTCCCCGCTCCCACGTGAACGCCGCAGCCAATCCCCGCCAACGTCCAGGCGGGGGACAGGAACGTCCAAGCCGCTTCCGCCGCCTCCCGCGCATCACTCTCGGTGCGCGCGCGCCCCCGCCGGCCATTCACAGAGGGCCGGCGCGGGCGCGCGCACGTCTGGAGGGGCGCGCGGGAGGCGGCGGAAGCGGCGGCGGATCAGGTAAGATCTTTTTGGGGTTTCACCCCGCGGGACATCCCGATCTCGGATGTCCCGCGGGGTGGGAGGTGATCGGCCCGGGAATCTTATAGATTTCCGGGCCGATCACCCCTGGGTGTTGGTCCACTTTAAGCTTGTTGGTATCTGCTGAGTGTTTGGTTGGTTTAGCTGCCATTTATAATCTGCTGTGTTCTCATCGTTGTTGAGTTTGGGATTAGCAACACATGACAATAACACAATCACATGTTTCGAGAAGCTTCTGAGAAAAAGGAAGAGAAAGAGGAATTAATAAGTCACTTCTTTCTATATGATGTTATTGTCTCTGTCACACCTGAGCCTAACATGGCCGGCAGTGTTTTAAGGCCAGATTTGAAGGCCCCAGGCACTTACCTCCAGGGGAGGGGGCCTTACACCTTCCTGTCCGGTCCCTGGTAGATGCATTTGGCAGCATTCCAGATCTTATGACAATCAGCATTAGCATGAGCTCTGCCTGCCCTAAGAGAAAGGCCATTCTTATGTGGGGGGGGGGGGGGGCACCTTCCACGAGTTAAGAGGAGACTCCCAGGGAAACACACTCTTGTGAGAAGAAACACGAAAAACACACGTGGAGGCTGATTCATTACTAACGCCAGGTATCGGCAGATGAGTGTCTGTATAGCGGCGCTTAGAGCGACCGCTAGTAGGTACTGTAAGCGGGTATTGGACCGCTGTAACATAGCGCCTCAGTCGCTGTAGTAACCTGCCCGGCATTGATGCATGTGATGTATGTTGGGAGCTCTAACACCAGTACAGCGCTGCAGGGAGCGAAAGGCAGTGCAGGCGACCGACTCTCAGCGACCCACACCATACTTATCATAAAACTACACACACACACGCTTCGGCGCTCTGGATCTGGTCGCTATAGCATAGAGCGCCAGACGCTGTGTGAAAAGTCTGTTTTTAAACACATATCCACCAGTAACAAAGCGAAAACACATGGAATGACATTGCTGTAACATTGTGACATTAATACTTTAGTGCCAGACCTGTAATGACAATTCTGCATAAAAAACAAAAAAAATCTAAAACGTTTTCAAAAATGACTTTTTCTAGGCCAGGAGAGGTGACACAATTATTTGAGAGAAAAAAAAAACCCTGTTTAAACAGAAGAAAAGGAACGTCCATTGAAATGTATGAGAGAGCGACAGGTAGTGACAGGTAATACCTGCCGCTCTGAAAGCTAGAGCGCTGGCGCTATGCGCTGAGCCGCCTGTATTAATACATGTGATGCTACATGGTGCTGTTAGAGTCGCTCACCAGATTCAATTTAATAAATGTGGTTTTGCGTACAGCGCCCGGCGTTCACCAAAAGCTACCTGCCACTACGAGGCACTACCTGGCACTATCCCTTCTTAAATAACTCCCATAGTCAACTTTTGTCCATTGCAGTCCCCAAATCGGCCAAATGCCCCCCCCCCCCATCATTCACTGCAATGAAGGGGGCATGGCAATAATTGCAATGAATGGAGTAGGCAGGCTTAAAGGAGCAGTATCGCAATACTGTATAAACATGCTGGATAGTGAGAAAAATAATTACTCATGCACTCTAGGCACCAAGCTTGTGTTTTCCTTCTCCTGGGATTAAAAAAATTCAGGGAGTTTTTGAGTGTCCCATTCTATTTTACAGGTGTGATCTGCTCCATTCTGATGTCTATCCCCTAAGGCAGCCTGTGGGGAGTAGCAGCATTAAAATCATTCAACAGGCAAAAAAACCCTGCTATACTCACCTTTGATCCCCACAGACCATCACTGCTAGTCTGGAACTCTGATGCTTACCACATGTTTCATGTTCCACGCTGCCTGGCTGCCGCTGCCATAGTCACACCGCTGTCCCCCTGTGCAACAACTGAGGATCCACCCCTTGCCGCTCATTACAAGAACTATGGCAGGCCCTCCTTTATTCACTGCCTGCCTGAACGTGCCTGCATCCCCCTTCCATTGCAGTGATTGTAGGGGTGCCTATGGTGGTGGCGGGCAGGCAGCACGTAACTCGTTTTGAGCGATCCGGTAAATGTCAGAATGCCGGACTAGCAGCAATTGTCTGGGGATAAAAGGTGAGAATAGTGTTTCTTTTTCCCAGTTGAATGGCTTTAACCAGTGTAATATGTTCCCTAAGCATCGGCTGCAGTATGTGCTGGTGTCTGATAGCAAAGCCAACCTTGACCTGGCAGAATAGGCAGTGGCTGCTTTGCCTGAGTGTTAGGGTGCACAGTGTATGGAGCACTGCCACATGTTTGTATTGGCTGACCTCAATCACTGACATCATCACTCACAGCGAGCTTTCGCAAACCTGCTTTAAAGCAGATCAAAACCCACATTTTTAACTAGCATCCCCTGAATTGCTCCCCTCCCATGAAGAGCACCTTTTGCCAATTTTCACTGCCCCTACTTCACTCTAATCTAAGATAATGACATCGGTTTTAGCTGTAAAGCTCCGCCTCCTCCATTCATTGTCACTGTTGTGTGTGGCAATGATGTCATTGCTACACTGATGTAACTGATTGCCTGTCATCTTACAGAGAGGAACAGCAAAAAAAATCTGTGTTCCATGATGATTCAAAATGTGAAAATATCTAGTTTATAAAAAGGAAGTACTGGCAGGGGTTTTGAACCACTGAACTTGTATTTCACAAATTCAGTGGGGTTTGGTTCACTTTAAGGTCAGTCAGCTGCAAAAAAAAAAAAAAAGAAAAGTTGTTACCCCACCCATTTTCTTACCCCTTCTCTGCAAAATGAATGTAAGAACCTGATTGGTTACTCTGGGTAACGTCCACCATTTTCTAGTTAAAACTTTGTAAATCAATATCTTTAAACACTCTAACATAAAAAAAAATCACTTTTCTGCCTCCATTAGCTCCAGACACAGAAATGCGCCTCTGGTGTCCCTGAATATACATGTGGGGTTTCAGCACACAGACTGTGGGTGTTAGCAGCAAAGGGCAGGAAGGGTCAGCTGTCTGCTTGGTCAAAATGTGAGCTCCCTTTCTCACTGGAAAAAAAGAAATTCAGGCGACAATCATTCTTTACTATAAGAACTATAAATCTGTGGAATAGCCTCCCACAAAAGCTTGTTCCAGCATCATCTGCTTTTCTCCCTTTTTCCCTCCCCCTCCCGATCTGTCATTTTCAATTTCTATATCAGGCTTCCTTCCTTCCCCCTCTTTATATCTCCCCCTTTTTTATTCAGTTATTTTGTGTAAGCATTGCAGAGTGCGAAGTGGTTGCGGCCGCATGGGTGCCTTCGGGATTCGGTGACGTATTCACATGACTCGCTCTAAGTAGGTGGGGAGTTCCCCCAGGGTCTACATATAGAAAAGAACGAGCAGTTCCATCTGACCAATAAACGGGGGCGGGCATATGACAGGGGCCTAATTATATCCAATGATCATACGGGGGCGGGACTAAACATACGAGCGCTGCCGCCAGAAACGGCACAGTTTGACAGCGCTCGGCGTGGAGCCACATTCATTTATAAGGATCGAGGCGTCCCCACACTAATTAAGGTAGGACTAAGGGGGTGAGTTAACCCCGAAAAGCCTAACCTTGATCATTTGGGGGCATCATGGACGCACACTTTTGCACAGGATACATATGATTTTATAATGACTATAAAATGTTACGTTTTAAAGGGAACCTGGTGAGCTGGATTAGCAGCATTACAGCATCATCCCATCATCCGCTGACAGCTTCAAAAAAGGATTAGATGCTTATCTTGAAGAAAATAACATTAACAGTTACTATTAGCGGTTATCAGTAAAAAAATAAAACTTCCCCTACCCCAACACCCTTGGTGGAACTTGATGGACATATGTCTTATTTCAACCGTATTAACTATGTAACTATGTAACTGGCCAAGCTCAGTTCAGACAAAACTGTTAGGATAAAGGGGGGTAGGAGCAGCTCAATCACTATTATTTATACAAAATTATTATTATTATTCAGGGCCTGGGAACTAATTTACCGCCCAGTTTAACCCTCTCATCAACTAAATATCAAGCACCAAACATGTCTAGCTATGTGGAAAGACAGAGATTTGGTTGCACATATCTGCAGATACATGTGGAAGCCACACTGCCCCGGCAAGGCACTCTGTGTTTAGTGTGGTCCCTACTCTTAATTCTGTTAAGAGTTAGGATGTTAAAGTGTTTTGCTATGTGTAATACTGTCAGCATTCATTCATTTTCCTCATTTTCTGGTTTGCCGTCTCCAATAGATCAGACCCTGACTGTTAGCTGCTCTTCTCGCACACTGATCTTCTCTGAGAGCCGAGTCGTGGTCTGTTCTTAATAAGAGTCTGGGTTGGGGGGGGGGGCGTGTTGGGGATGTTCCACAGCAGAGGGGAGTTTTTCATGTCTGAAACTTATGTTTTGCTGCGTGTGCAGATAAGTATTTATGTACTTTCCTTTCATGTACTCCTGCAAATTCCTGCAAGTCATTCTGAAACACCAAGCCCCAGGCAAGATTCACTACACACTGCAGGAAAAATATCAACGTCCAGAAAATGTTATTAGCTTTAAACTTTTGGAAGTATTGGAAAAAGTATGGAAAGTTTACAACCAGCTTTTTGTTAGTGACTGTCAGTGACAGCTTTAAAGTCATTTGCCAAACTGCTCAGTCAATTTAATGGTGACCCGGGTGATGCCCAAGGATTCTAGCACTGAACGACCAATCAGCCAGCACAAGGCCATGTAACCTGTTTGGCTTTGGTAAGCCTAGACCCTGCCCCGCCCTTTCCATGTGTAGAACACCTTAGGGAGTTAATAGTGGACCCATGTTAGCTTTCAATCAATGCGAGTTACAAGTGGTGTGCCGCAAGGCTCTGTCCTGGGCCCCATTCTTTTTAATATATTTGTAAGTGACATAGGAGAAGGCTTGGTAGGAAAAGTTTGTCTGTTTGCTGATGATACAAAGGTTAGTAATAGGGTGGATATTCCTGGAGGTGTCTGCAACATGGAAAATGATTTAGCTTTACTGGATAGATGGTCACAACTGTGGAAACTAGAGTTTAATGTCTCTAAATGTAAAATCCTGCACTTGGGTAGAAGGAATCCCTGCTCTGAGTACCGTATGGGCAGCACTGTGTTAGCCAGGACCTCGGAGGAGAGAGATTTAGGGGTACTGATTACTGATAGCTGCAAGATGAGTGGACAGTGTAGCCAGGCAGTGGGAAAAGCAAGCAGGATGCTCGGCTGCATAGCTCGAGGCATCACCAGTAGGAAGAGGGAGGTTGTGATGCCGCTGTATAGAGCCCTGGTGAGGCCACAGCTAGAATACTGTGTGCAGTTCTGGAGACCTTACCTGCAAAAAGACATTATTCAAATAGAACGTGTCCAAAGGCGGGCAACGAAAATGGTGGAAGGACTTAAACTTAAAACTTATCAGGAGAGACTTAAAGATCTTAATTTGTACAGTCTGGAGGAAAGAAGGGAGAGGGGGGACATAATTGAGACCTTTAAATATGTGAAAGGATTGAATAAGGTTCAGGAGGGAAGTGTTTGTAAGAAGAAACGTAATGATCGAACAAGGGGGCACAACCTGAAGCTAGTCGGGGGGAAGATCAGGGGCAATGTTAGAAAATATTATTTTACAGAAAGAGTAGTAGATGCTTGGAACAAACTTCCAGCAGACGTAGTTGAAAAATCAACAGTCACTGAATGTAAACATGCCTGGGATAAGCACACATCTATCCTAAGATAAAGAGTACATACAGTATACACATAAGGGCAGACTAGATGGACCGTATGGTCTCCTTCTGCCGTCAACTTTCTATGTTTCTATGAATTCCTAAATATGTCCTAAATTAAGGAACTTAATTTTTTAGTAGGGTCGCATACAGCGGACCCTTTAGATATGATAAAATGTTATGTTAATAGTGTAGCATCAAAATTTTGTGGAGGATCATTCTCAATTTGTGATGACTATAATGACTAGTGGCTATCTATTTTAAGCATAACAAAACACACTGTGGACAGCCCTGGAATCTAAAAGAGCTCTGAGCTCAAAGAGGGGTACAGAGAGAGGAGCTGGTTCCGAGCGCATGTGTACCTCCATCCACTAGGGTGACTGCAGGATATGCATCCCATGTGTTTCTAAAGGGAGGATGGACACCAAGTGAGCGGTGACCGTTAGCCATGCTCAATGGCTCAAGCAAACATTCTAATAGAAGAGGTTCAAATAAATAAAGAATGTTGAAATGATGTGGCCAAGGGTCTGTGTAACCTGCAAAGAAAAGAATCACAAAGAATTAGGTGTAGGTCTTCCCTGAGGAAGTTCCAGGCGAAACATGTTGAACAATACAAACACTAATACCAGCGATAATGGATTGTGGGGTGTCCGAATATGGACTTTAAGAGGTAATGTAAGCATTGTGTTACATCCCTCTCCCCTGTTCTATGCTCAATCTGGACAAAAACATTAAAAAACAACTCACTGGAGGCAGGCGACCTGCACAGAAGACCTTGAGTGACAGGTCAGACACCCAATCTCATGCAGCAGTGTGACTGGTCTGTCCCTCAAGTCCATCTGTCACTCAAATCTTTGGCTGACAGACAGCATCAAACACTTTTTAAGTGTACCAAAAACTGAAACAAAACCTTCGGCAGAAGTTTGCTTTTAGCTATGGGACTATGAAAAAACATCTCACACTTACAGTCGCTAAATTGGAGATTTGACTGGCCTCATTCTTTGCCCCAATTTTTACCCTTCCTCAATGTTGGTGTCTCAAGTTAAAAAAAAAAAAAGTAATGTACTGCACGCGTTGGCGGCACAAGTCACTTTAGGTGTCATTATGTCAATTGAGAGCGAGATGTCAAGTCAAAAATTACATACTTCTAAAGCTGATTCTAGTGGTAAGGAGACATTCTGAATAGTTGCCTGGAGACATAATTCTGAAGTATGTTATGGACAACAAGATTATAAGTGAAAGGCAGCGAGATTGTGTGAAAAATAGGTAATGTCAAAGAAACCTACTTGCTGCAATTTTATTAGAGCGTTCGCTACGCTGATAATAAACTTGGGATTTTAGACTGGCGAGAACCGGTTCCGACTCAAACTGCACAAGAAGAGCACTTACTCACTTACTTATCTGCATTGTCAGCTTACTTGCACCTGCAATGGGAAAATGGGTCCAATGAGCTAAGGATAATTGTTTGAAAGTCTGGAAAAAACAGCACCCTATGGGCTATGCTGAAGAATTCAACATTTTCTTTTTGCATACTCCATAATGGGCTGTGGTATCCAAACTTAAAGGAGCACTATCACGAAAAAATGGGCCAATAATAAAAAGCCGTATAAATTTGCTGGATGGCGGGAGGAGAGGTCACTTATACACCCGGCATCAAGAAATATCCAGCCAGGCTTGTTTTTATTTTTATTATTGGAAGGAAGAGCACATCGGGTGACAGGTTCTGTCACCCCTAATACACAAACCTGTCACCCCTGGATTTTATTCCATACCAGGAGAAGAAAACCACAAGCTTGGCAGGAGTTTTATTCAGTTCCAGTGTATAAGTGACCCCTCCTCTCATTAGCCAATGTGTCTATATGGGTTTTAATATTATACGATTTCATGATAGTGCCCCTTTAACGTTATTGGAATAATTCTTACCGTATTGGAAAAATGATGGACCCCAATTGTAAAAATTCACCATTGCAGGTGATTCCCCACCGCAAACTGATTTCTTGGGGGGGGGGGGGGGTAGGCTAACAATGCAGATAAGTAGAAAGTTAGTGCTCTTCTTGAGCAGCTTAATTCCAAACCGGTCTATGGGGAGGCCGATTCATTAATAGCGGCAGGTAGCGACAGTTGAGCGACTGTAGTGGAATTTTCAGAGCGCCCGCTAGTAGTCGCTGTGCTTGGCCGTTGTTCGGTAGTTGATAGCGACTCAGTCGGTTTGCTGTAATGTTGAATATTGGGTGGAGTCGCTATTTGACAGGTTCCGCGCTGTATGGGAGCGCATGATAGCGTCTGGCCCTAGCGACCAGCTCCCACCATATTCATTAACAAATCGCGCTCAAAAAATTCTCGCGCTGTAAAATGCATGTTTAAACCCCAGAGCGCTGGCGGCGATGGGTTAAAAGTCGTTTTTTAACCCCCAAACAACCATATTTTTGGAAACCAAAAAAAACAAGTTTTTTAAATAATTTTGTAATATGAATACATTAATATCAGACCTGTAATATCAATTCTGTACAATTTTTTATTTTTATTTTTTTTACCTAAAATGGTAGAAGTGGTCACAGAATTTTTCACATTAAAAAAAAAAAAAAATTAATAACAATTAATTATGAATATTTAAAGATTGTTCCATTGAAATGCATTGGAGAGCGCCAGGTAGCGAGAGGTCATACCTGTCGCTGTTCAAGGTCGGACACTGGCGCTGTGGGCTGAGGCTGGAATAATGATGAATGAGTGGCTATCTGGCGCTATCTCAGTCGCTAAGCAGGATTGGCTTGATAAATGTTTGTGGTGGGGAGCCGGCGTTCTCGTGGCGGTGCCCGTCATTACCGGCCGCTCACCAGTCGCTACCTGTCGCTATTCCTTCATAAATCAGGGCCTAAATCTGATACAAAAGCCCAAGTTTCTTATCACTGTGCCATAGTCCCTGTGACAGATGGTCACTTGTCCATTGGCAATACTACAAAAGTGGCAAAGGATCAGGCTTGGTGGAGTAGGACCCGGATCGGCAATCAGGTACGTGTCAGAGCGCTGGACTAAGAGCGATTGATCGCCTGGGGAGAATATAAGGTGAGTACAGTGTTTTTTGTTTTCATGTGTGGGCGATGACTTTTAATGAGTATTCATTTTGCTTACATTTATCAAATATTTTGTCACAAGCACCAGATATAAGTACATCCTGTAATATGACAGAGCTGTGATGTTACGGGGGAGCAGCTGGTCAGCAGTCTTTATGCTGATTTTACTGTTTCAGCCAGTGTATGTTCTTTTGTGACTGCTTTATTAACCCTCCATAATCACATATTGCTCCTGTTAACAGGCAGGTCATTAGTACTATAGCACTTCCAGCTCCACTTTATCCACAGCAGCTAGCAAGGCTGCGGAGTGGGAGCCATTGCGTCTGAGTTGGAGCTAAAGTAGTTTTGGTTGGAGTCGGTAGAAATCTCCTAATTATTGTATAATTAGTGTAACTTTAATAGGAAGTTTATACAAACAGCCTGATTCATCACTAGCGGCAGGTAGCGACAGATGAACGTCTGTAGCAGGCATTTTCAGAGCGCCCGCTAGTAGTCGCAGTGCTCGGCCGTGAGTCGCTATTTTATAGCGACTCAGTCGCTGTTCAGTAATGGTGAATACATTGTGAGGAGTCGCTATTTGACCAGTACAGCGCTGTATGGGAGCGCATGTTAGCGACTGCTCATAGCGACCGACTCACACCATATTCAGGAAAAAAACAGCTGCAAAAATCTCTGGCGCTGAAAAATTGTTTGAAGCCAGAGCGCAGGAGGCGGTGTGTTTAAAGTCTGTTTTCAAGCATCTATCAACTAGTAACAAAGCGAAAACATATGGAATTACATTGTAACAACATTGTAACATGAACACTTTAATGGCAGACCTGTAATGTCATTTCTGAGGAAATATTTAAAAAATGAAAAAATTATGAAAAAACTGCTTTTTCAATGCCAGAAGAGGTCACAGAATTATTTGTGATTTTTTGGAAAAAAAAACAAAACTGTTTAAAGAGACGAAAAGGATCGTCCATTGAAATGTATGGGAGCGCCAGGTAGCGAGAGGTCATACCTGGCGCTGTGCAAGGCTGAACGCTGGCGCTGTTCGCTGAGGCTGTGAAAATGATGAATCAGACGCTACATGGCGCTATCCCAGTCGCTAAACAGATTCTGCTTGATAAATGTGTAATTGCGTGCCGTGTCCGGCGTTGACCAGTCGCTATCTGTCGCTACCTCTCATTAACCAGGCGCTACCTGACGCTATCCCTTCTTAAATAAGGGCCTATATCAGTAACCCACTCCCTGCACTTTAACCCCTCTCCTCTCCTCAGTATGTGACGCATCTGAGGCAGTGCCCTTATCTCAGAGTCCTGAACAGAGTTGAAGCCCAGTTGGTGAAATAATAAAAAGTAAGTGACTAAAAACGTAAAATATATTACATTTAGATGTTGGGAAATTGTTTTTAGAGGTTTGGGCTTTTCATTAAATGATCCTGAGGGTCCGGTTTGAAGTAATGTCGAGGCAGAACCCAAAAAAAGGTCTGTACTTACCTTTTGCCCTTGCAGTTCCTCTGTGCAGGTCCGGTGTTTATCCACAGCTCCCTCCATATCAATTGTATTCTAAAAAATATGCTTTATGCTCTGACCAATTAGCCTAATAAAATAGTGAGAACAAATCTGATGTTACCATTTTATAACAGTATATTTGTTATTACTAATTATTGGCCATTTATGAAAGAGTAAGAGCTGGAGTTGGATTTGGAGCCTGATAAAATAGAGGAGTCGGAGTTGGGACTTGGCCCTGCCTGTTAGGGGGATTAGGCTTGGTAGGCTACAGTTAGGCAGGGGCTGGCTATAGTACCAACACTAACTAGACTCCAGGCCAGGCCAAAACAAAAAAGGAATACTCACCTTTTCTCCCCCGAAGCTGCTTTATCTAAGTTTAGGGCTCAGAAATGGCCCCTGTCCCTGAGATCAAGCTGGATGCCGTATGGCTCCTTGGGCCCACTCTCCTCAGTTCATAGGCAAAATGTGGTCCTGGCCCCATGTATGTTTCTTCACACCTGACTGGAAGAATGTGGGATCACTGGGGAAGTAAAAAAAAACACCTGACCCCTCCAACCCCCCCCCCCCCCCCCCCCGGGCTTCTCTGGCTGCAGGAGAGTGCCCAGAATAGGCCCTCTATTCCCAACAGACCCTCTCCCCCAGCTTTCCCGATGGGTGCCGCCATCTTGACCACTTGCTCCACCCCTTTGGGGGTAGGCTGGATAATGTCACCCTGCGGGAGTTATCCCGACTCCCGGCGGTTCAGCTGTCAGATGCAGGGATCCAGGCCAGAGGAGGAGAGGGGCATGGGATCCTCCCCCCTCCAGCGATCACTGCATCTGTCATCGAAATGGCAAGGGACAGAGGAGTTGACAATCGGAGGTGTTTTTTTTTTTTTTAATTTACTCTATGTGTGGTGTTTTTTTTTTTTTTTTACTATTAACCCTTTGTGAACTGGTAAGGAAACTATGGCCCTTATTTAACAAGGGATAGCGCCAGGTAGCGACTGGTGAGCGAACGGTAATGACGGTCACCGCCACGAGAACGCTGGCTCCCCTCCGCAATCACACATTTATCAAGCCGATCCTGCTTAGCGACTGACAGAGCGCCAGATAGCGAATCATTCATCATTATTCCAGCCTCACCCCACAGCGTCAGCGAGCGACCTTGAACAGCGACAGGTATGACCTCTCGCTACCTGGCGCTCTCCAATGCATTTCAATGGAGCAATCTTTAAATATTCATAATTAATTGCTATTAATATTTTTTCTTTCTTTTTAAATGGCAAAAATTCTGTGACCACTTCTGCAATGTTATATAAAAAAAAAAAAAAAAATGTGTGCAGAATTGATATTACAGGTCTGATATTAATGTATTCATATTACAAAATGTTTGTAAAAACATGTTTTTTTTTTTCCAAAAATATGGTTGTTTGGGGGTTAAAAAACGTTTAACCCATCGCCGCCAGCGCTCTGGGGTTTAAACAAGCATTTCACAGTGCGAGAATTTTTTGAGCGTGATTTGTTAATGAATATGCTGGGAGCCGTTCGCTATGGCCATTCGCTGTCATGCGCTCCCATACAGCGCGGAACCTGTCAAACAGCGACTCCTAACCCCGTATTCAACATTACCGCACACCGACTGAGTCGCTGTCAACAGCCGAACAGCGGCCAAGCACAGCGAATACTAGCGTGCGCTGTGAAAATAACGCTACTGGTGCTCATCTGTCGCTACCTGGCGCTATTAATGAATCGGCCTCTATGTGATCCCTATACCAGTTCACAAGACTCTGGGTCTGAAAAGTAACTTGCGGCTAGTTACCTGCCTTCCCAAAGGCCGGGTCGGGCAGAAGAGCCCGTGGCCATTAGGCTATGCCGGCTTGTATCCTACAGGGCCAGCTGGTCCCTGCGCCCCCATAGCTGGTGCCCGGGCGGTTATGCTGGGTAAGGGGGACCTCACAACATTTTTGGGGGGATTTTTAAGGTTTTTAAAATTCACAAAAATGGGGTCCCCTGGGAAGGAACACCCTAAAAAATTAATTTAAAAAAATTGCACTGTATCGACAGAATCGGGATATATCGCATCGTCAAACGTGTATCGTGATACTTATCGTATCGCCAGGTTCTTGCTAGTTCACACCCCTACTGCTGAGGCTATACATGCTGGTAATGCACAGAAGCATGCCAGCTTACTGTATCTGTATCAGCAACATCCAATCTTCCCATGTCTGGGCCTAAATTCTACAGTTTAAAGGGACAGTCCAGGTGATGGCAATAAGAAGGCAGTGATGGTTAATTCTAATATTTCTTGTGCTGGGCGCTATGCCCCTGATGAAAGCCCTTCAACCAGGTGTGACCAGCCATAGACTTTAGTTTCGTCCTTTTGTTCCATTATAAGGTATTAGCTGTAGAAGTGGCCGTGTAAACCAGAGGAAACAAAACTTGTCCGGCAATGATTAGTAAGTGTATAAGTGTAGATTGCCCCAACAATCTGCTTATACTTATTATTGTTGGTCATGGAATTGCTTTACTTGTTTACCACAACCTCAATTGTGCAAAAGAGCAGGAAATGATTGCAGCTCTGGTTGCTTGTCTGGCATTTTCTACACGTAGCTGCTGTTGAGCTGCTTTTATCAGGTTATCTGACTCCCCCATGTAAAACCATTTTTAACTGACTTTCCCCTTCCCCTGTGGTAATAACTCTGATATATCAGTCCTCCCCTGTAAAAGCAGAATGGTACTTTCACAAATCTGTCACCCCTGTTTTACTTTATCCTCCAGCTCTTGGCATATGAGTGCCACTGTGACATTTGTATAGCAATTTAATTGTGGATATATATATATATATATATATATATTTGTAACTTAATTTTATTATTGTATATTAGATGCAAATTAGAGAGCGCACAAAGTATTCCCTGAGGAAGGGGAGCTGGGTGAAACGTTTTGGGAAAACAAGCTAAGGAATCTCTCTAATTTATTATACACACAGCGCAACAATAATGATATTTATTTTTATGATGTTTAATCATGTTAAAATAGATTGTATAATGATATGTATGAAATAAACATAAACTTTAGAAACTATTAGGAATAGAAGAGTCTGACCTCGATTCAGTAAACTTGCCTTAAAAACACTATAGACTATTAAAACAAAACAACCTCTGACTGGGTTGTTAACGTAGCAAAATGGCCCCTACCTCGCATCTACCTATATAAGTGCACCAGTGCCAATGTCCCAGCCAACCCCTAACCCTCTGTACATAGCCCAGCACACAGTGGGTTAGTAAGACAGAACAACAATATTATCTACTAATAATAGTACATATACAATGTAAAGTACCAAGGATAACCAAAATAAATAATTAAATACTACAATAGAGGAAGAGCAGACAAGAAAATTATAGAAATGCATCACCCGTATCCAAGAAAGAGTCCATAGCAGGAACCAGCCTGCCACAGCACCTGTGAGTTTTTGTGGTTAAAATCATAGTAATGATGGGGCTATTAACTTGTCTTGAGCCAAAGTGATCTAAAAAGGCTTTAGAGCCTTTTTTCTCTTCACAGATCCTTTTTAGTTATTAAAACAGAAAGTTTTTGCTAGTTACAAAGTTATTTCAGGACACAGAAGAAACAGTGTTTCTTCTATAATAGTAATTTACCCCTTTCTGCCTTCTGCCTTGTGTGAAATATAGGGGTCGATTCAGAGCCTGATGAGAAAACTCACTTCTTTTTAGAAACGAAAACTGCAATTCACTTTCATTATCTACTGGGTGTAAATTTTCACCTGGCTTTGAAGGTAGACAATGAAAGTGAATGCCAATTTCCTCTTCTAAAAAAGAAGTGAGTTTCTGAATTGATGCCATAGATGCACTTTTTTTTCCTACATCTTTTTTTTTCAATAGAAAAGCTATATAACTAGTTTGTTTTAGCAATAGCAGAAATATATATATATATATATATATATATATATATATATATTCATATACACATTTTTTTATTTCCTTAATAAAAAATAAAATAAATAGTTATTCATTTTAGCTACAGATAGTA
Organism: Gastrophryne carolinensis; assembly: GCA_027917425.1. Lineage (NCBI taxonomy): Eukaryota > Metazoa > Chordata > Amphibia > Anura > Microhylidae > Gastrophryne > Gastrophryne carolinensis. The sequence continues at coordinate 72,378,444 of CM051239.1, forward strand.
TATAGATTGGCAGAGGAATTAAAATACTTTTTTTTGCAGTTAGTTAATCTGATTGCTAGAATTGAAACAATGGGGGAGAGGGGGGTAAAGACTCCCTGAAGTAGTTATTCACTTGTCTGGAAGCCACTTTACTGATGTCACTTTAGATGATAATTTACAAAGCCATTTCATAGTAAAGGGGTGGAGTTTGCTGTCAGGTATTGAGTATGTGTTCACGATTAAAGCGGACCTTTACCCTGAATAATAGCCTTCCCCCACCCCGCACATACAGATTACATAGTAACATAGTATGTAAGGCTGAATAAAGACTTTAGTCCATCCAGTTCAGCCTGTTTAACTCCTTCCAGTGCTATTGGCCAATCTCTAGACCAATGAGCACGCTGTGGCCGGAAGCGTCACTCGGAGAGTTGAGTGGCTAACGCTCGGTCCAATCGGCGCTGAGCTCTGAGTGACGTCTCACAGAAGGGTTCCAGCCCCTGGGCCACTTTAAAAATCATCCTACCTGCACCTATTGCGTTTTCTGAGCCTTTTAACTTCCAGGTGTCTTCTGACTATGCCGCTCTGCATTCTGGGATTATTAACCAGCTCACCCACAGTCACTTGAAGCACGGAGCAGGAGACCCCCTTGCGATTTCTCCTTAAGTGCAGGAAAACAGTGGATTCTCCAGCTTCTTCTTGTGTTAAAATATAACCTTTATTCTTCTTACTTAAATCAAGCCATCCAAACGATAGAGGTAAATCCCCACATGTACGGTATTAAGCAGAATCTAGATTCATGTATGTCCCTGTCCCTTTGGGCTTACGCCCGTAATCATGCATTCTCCCTTATACAAGAACGCTTATATATAATAATAAAATAATAAAGAAGTTACCTGAAACTCTGTCCCTCCCACTGCTTAGCGCCGGCCCGGGGGCTGGAACGCTTCTGCGAGACGTCACTCAGCGCCGATTGGACCGAGCGTTAGCCACTCAACTCTCCGAGTGACGCTTCCGGCCACGGCGTGCTCATTGGTCTAGAGATTGGCCAATAGCAGCAATAGGACAGGGAGGCTCGTCTCTCCCTGAACAAATACAAGCTGTGTAAAGCACAGCTATAGCCCCGCCCCCTGAACTTATCACCCCTCTCCTCAATATGTGATGCTTCTGAGGCAAGACGGCGACGCCCGTATCCTAGACTCCTGAACAGCATTAATGCCCAGTGGGGGAAAGAATAATAAGTAAGCAACTTAAAATATATTAATTTTAGATGCTGGGGAATAGTTTTTTAAGGGTTTGGGCTTTTCATTAAATAATGCTGAAGGTCCGGTTTAAAATCACCTTGCAGAGGTCTGTGAAAAAAAATAAATGCAATCATTGTTAGATGATGAAAAACTCTGAAGAAGACTTTTATAGGACTTAGGAAATGAGTAAAATAAAGCCCCCCGACCATTATAAGCTCCCTTATGTTTAGCAGCTTTACACAGGCTAAGTATCTAAAGGCGGATTTCCATGTTGTCACTGGAATTTCCTCTCCGTAATTTTTTACAAATGTGGATTCTTTTCTGGGACTGAACAATAAACTCAGCGTGCTCATGGCTGTCACCGTCATCATGGACGTAATGGCGCCATGTGTAAATCTGGCAGATGTTCTATCTTTCCACGCATGCCTTGTTTCAAAGTGTAGCGGGAGAGAAAGGATCTGCAGCGTGCCGATTATCCCTCGGAGCGCATATCCCCCTCTCATCCTAGCAGGCAGCGGAGCTCTCAGAAATGGCTGATTTGCAGACAGCGTGAAGCGGCGGAATCAGGAATTTCGTGTTCGGCTCAGGTGCAAAGGAACAAAAACTTGTCAGGTGCAGAAAACAAAGCAAGTCAATAGCGCGCGCTGCCCGCTGACACCCAGGCACACGCCAGCGTCATCGCTATTAAGTCTGGCAAATGTAACGCCGTGCACGCCCGCCCACCTAAGTCTTTAGTTAAGAAAGAGTAAATGTGCTGATCTGCAGACAGGGCTGGGTCTCCTTGTTTCTTTTACACCCCCCAAAACACATTCCCTTCAATCCTTGTAATGCTTTTTCAACCTAAAGTTCGTAGCTTTTGGTGTCTTTTCCTAATCCCTAGAAGGCCTAATAAATTGGGTCCCCCCAGCTAAAGCCCATGCCCCACTTACTCACCTCATGGTCATCTTACATGACCATCTGCTTAACCACAAGCATCTCCGCTCTATTGGCGCTATGTGTCGCCACTTCTGCAAAGCAGACCCGCTCTGCCGTTTAGCAATCGGGGAGGCCGATTCATTAATAGCGCCAGGTAGCGACAGATGAGTGACAGTAGCGGTATTTTCACAGCGCCCGCTAGTATTCGCTGTGCTTGGCCGTTGTTTGGTTGTTGACAGCGACTCAGTCGGTTTGCCGTAATGTTGAATACAGGGTTAGGAGTCGCCATTTGACAGGTTCCGCGCTGTATGGGAGCGCATGATAGCGAATGGCCATAGCGAACGGCTCCCAGCATATTCATTAACAAATCACGCTCAAAAAATTCTCGCACTGTGAAATGCTTGTTTAAACCCCAGAGCGCTGGCGGCGATGGGTTAAAAGTAGTTTTTTAACCCCCAAACAACCATATTTTTGGAAAAAAAAAAATTTTTTTCAAAACATTTTGTAATATGAATACATTAATATCAGACCTGTAATATCAATTCTGCACAAATTTTTTTTTTTTTTTTTTACCTTAAAAAAAATATCTAACATTGCAGAAGTGGTCACAGAATTTTTGACATTTAAAAAAAAAACAAAAAAAAAAAAAACATTAATAGCAATTAATTAAGAATATTTAAAGATTGCTCCATTGAAATGCATTGGAGAGCGCCAGGTAGCGAGAGATCATACCTGTCGCTGTTCAAGGTCGCTCGCTGGCGCTGTGGGGTGAGGCTGGAATAATGATGAATGATTCGCTATCTGGCGCTCTGTCAGTCGCTAAGCAGGATCGGCTTGATAAATGTGTGATTGCGGAGGGGAGCCGGCGTTGTCGTGGCGGTGAGCGTCATTACCGTTCGCTCACCATTCGCTACCTGGCGCTATCCCTTGTTAAATAAGGGCCTGAGTAGCAATGCATCCCATAGAAGTCTATGGGCACCACAAGTAAAGCACGTGTATTTTGTATTTCCTGCAGTGCATTGTGGTGAAAAAGCCATACTCACCGCCATCTCCCAATCCATCTCCATGTTCCAGCCCAAGAAGTGGCTGTAGCAGTACCTGACCAGAGGAAGATGCCGGTCCCATCCCCTGCTGCTGCTGCCGCCCAGGCTCCTGCCACCGCTGCTAGTCCCACCGCCTGCTGCCTCTTGATGCCGCTCCCACAGCCTCTCGCCGCCTCATCCTCCGTGGGTCCCGTCTTTTCCTAATCCCTAGAAGGCCTAATAAATTAGACTCCCCTACAGTGCCCCCCAGCTAAAGCCCATGCCCCACTTACTCACCTCCCATTGGGCATGGGCATCTTACATTACCATCTGCTTAACCACAAGCATCCTCGCTCTATTGGCGGTATGTGTCCCCACTTCTGCAAAGCAGACCCGCTCTGCCATATAGCAATCTGGGTAGCATGGGATCCCAGGACCAGGTGAGTGTGGGAGTGCCGGAAATCTATATCTGGGACTCCAGGTCCGCTTTTGTTCCATTTTAAAGAAATACTTTTTATGAGCTGACTCATTAATGTTCTAAACCCACATTTTTAACTAGCATCCCCTAAGTTGCTCCCCCTATGAAGAGTACATTTTGCCAATTTTCACTGCTCCTGCTTTACTCTAATCCCAGATAATGGCGACTGTTTTAGCTGTAAAGCTCCACCTCCATTTATTGCCACTGTTGTGTGTGGCAATGATGTCAAGCCCACTAGATCCATAATACACTGTGTATTCCTCAATCCTTTAGTCCTTTCTGGGCATCCGTGTCCTGAAGGACAGGTTTTCTTAACAGGACTCAAAAAAGAACCCTTCCCTGACTTCATCCTGCAGCATCTCTCCTACCCTTGTGCACTAGAAACTATTTACATACAATACCGCTGGTTAGCACAACTCGAATAAGTGCGGGCAGGTGTGATAAAGTGGACCTAAACTAGGGATTATCACTATTCCGGGTTTTGGTCTGTCCCCCTGTTTGGGGTGCCCCACTGTGTGAAACCCCTCAGGTTGCCAAGATTACTTACCTCTCCTTGGGCCCATTAGGCTAGAGCAGCCTGCTGGAATCCTAGCCACACTTGTGACACATATATACATGTACAGTAAACAGAATGTCTAACTATTATAATAATAATACATTATAAATACATATATATTGTTTATTTTGCTATAATTTGCAAAGATATATATATTTTACAATACAAGCCACAAGACTTTCAGTTTGAGGATCCTGTAAGGAGTTTTGGGAGGACATGGTAGCAAATCCTATGCTGAGACCAGTCAGTGGTATCTCCCTCTGCCCATTTATTGCTGGAGAGTTCGAGTCAGTTGCATCTCTGGAGACTAGGCAGTTGCATATGGCAAAGCAGAAATAATATGACATTTACTGTTGCACAATAACTGAGAGAACAAATAGGACTGAGTCCAGCTGCTGTGCTTATAAATTAAATGTCAGTCTCATTCAAATTTGGCTATACATATGTAATAGATCCGACTGCCTAATGCTTGGAACAGACCCTTGAATTGCAAATGTTATAAATGTTTAAGTGTAGGTTAACCCAACAATGTGTTTTTGGTTTTGGATGGAAGGGCAGAACAGACAAGACCCTGGTATGGGGAGCAGACAATTTCCGGTTGTGAATGGGACTTTTTACCCCTTCTTGACATATGACGTACTATTAGGTCATGTTCAAATGGAGCTTCCCGTTTTGTGCTAATTTCTGTGAAGAACCCAAAGGGTTAATAAATGTCTTGGTTTTGCATATATTGAAGGGTGCAGTTCTGAAATACGGTCCCGTTTGGCGGTTTTCTGACATAAAGTCCCCTTAAAGTCATTTACACTAACATAATCCCAAATATGACTGTGGCAGGAAGGGGTTAAAGGGATTTTTCATGCAAAAGGTTAAACAAAATTAAACAGCAGCTTACCTTGCCAAGCGTTCCTCCAGGGCTGGGCCTCCTCTCAGCTCGGCTCCATGAATTCGGAGATACACTTCCTCATCAGCCCCTCCAGCACCACCCCGCTGATGTGGACCACTAATACAAGCTCAAGGAGCTAGTCCAGACCTTACTCCCCTGTTTACTGATGTCATTCAAGCCCAGCTAACCCCTCCTCCTCCCCACCCAGCGTCCTAGCAAGCACTCTCGCTCCTGGCCTGACCCCAATCATTATGCTGATTATTATTCATCATCACAGCTTCAGAGACCACGCCCACATGCTTCAGAACAGAAATCATGAGGTAAAATTGTAAAACTCGATATTTTTGCCATTTCTTCTTCAATCTAACAAAGGAAAACCATTTAGGACAGCGCCAAGTGTAGCCCAACACTATGGTCCAACAATTGCATTTGCCTGAAATATCATATTTTATTCTTATATTCAACTTGGTTGTCAACTGTACTTTTTGTTAACAGTTGCAGTCTTTGCTTTCCTCTTATTATTTTTTCTGAACAACAGAATAAAAAAGTATTACAGTTAATTAAATCGGGTTGTATTGTTCTAGGGCGGAGACATGAATCTTTATCATTAGGTTATGGGGCTGCTGAAGGAAATGAGGGGTACCTGGATTGTATGGGTGATAATGGATGGTATTGGATGGGTAACCCTTGGGTGAGAGAGGCTCAGTTGGTCCCCTTTGTGTAATATCAGTGGGCCTCTGAAGATTCCAGCGGCCATGGTACTTGCTTGAGTATGCCAGTTTTTGGGGCTGGGCCTGTATGGATGAGATGCAGCATGCCATGGAGTGATTTGGTGGGGTCTGTGTTCAAATCCAAAATAATGTATCCTTAAAGGAAAACTCACTTTTTGGCATGTTTTTGGTGTTCTGCCTTATGTTTCCTCTTTTGGAATGTAAAACAAACCTTTGTGTTAGGATTGTGCCCCCAGACCTGTGATTTACTTATCAGCATGCTGTGTCCAGAGTCTCATATTCCATGGCCTTGAGTAAAAACAATGAACTACAAGTCCCACAATTCTTCCAATGTAACTGGTGAACTGCTTTGGCTAAGTCTAAGCAGCCCAATGACCTCTCCAGCTGAGAACGCTGCTATTAACCATTTTGCTACTCAAACACAAGATTTCCAAACTGAATAAGTTGAATGTCCTCAGATGATTAGCAAGCTAGAGTGAGTAAGGTAAACACATTGTTGCTATGGATTTTTTTTCTTTTATAACAGAAACAAATAGAAAATTAAAAAATAACAGATAAGCTTAGCACATTGAAGACATCATTTTGCCACTCAATAATGGAAAGTTTAAAAATGCCATCTAAAGTGGAATTACCATTTAAATGTTTAAAGAATATAGCTCAAAAAGGATTGAAAATGTTACTTTTATTCTTGTTTTGGTGCCACCGATATTAGATTGTATTTTATGATCCATTTTGTGCTCAGATTATCTTCCACAAATAATATTTACAAAACAGTTAAACATTTAAAGTGGACCAACACCCGCACGATTGGGCCGATCCAATCCCTCCCTGCGGGGCATCCAAAATCGGGATGCCCAGCTGTGTGAAACCCCCCAGGACTCCCGCTGCACTTATCTGATTGCCGGTCCCACGGCGCATGCGCAGGCCGTGGCCGCATCTCGCATTTCTCTCTAGCAGGGCGCGTGCCCTCGTCGGCCATTTGTGAATGGCCGGCGCCGGCGCGCTCCATGTTAGAGGGAAGCGCGAGATGCGGGCGCCAGCGTGCTTGGAGCAACTGAGGTAAGACGTCGCATTGACACGCATACCTCTGCGGCTCCAAGCACGCTGATTAGACGAGCGGCCGCGCACGCCCCGTAGGAGTGGGGTGAGGTGAGTTGTATCTAGCGATCTGGGGGGTTTCACACAGCGCGGCACACCCGATCGGGGTGCCCTGGGGAAGTGGTCCAAAACCCAGGATAGTCAAAATCCTGGGTGTTGGTCCACTTTAAGTTAATATGTGTATATCACATACATGTGAATTTGGGGATGCCAGTTTATTTTGCTTCTGTGGCTTTATATCTGCACATAATAATTAGCTCAGTTTGTATTCCACCTTTCACAAAAATCCAATCCAAATCCAGGATCCAGTTTCCAGAAGATCTGCAGGCAACTTCCCCGCACTGCAGGCCCGCTAATGATGTGCAGAAGCACGGAAAGTTGCACATGCGCACCCTGCAGATGCACCGTAACTCGTGCACACAAACTGGGTTCATGGGCCATCTGGGCAAACGCAGACCAGCACGCCGAATTCCTTTGTTACCGCGTGCATCCCCTGCCGTGCACCACCCAGGCAGAAACACCCAAGGAGCATGACCGTGCACATGTGATAGACACAGCTCTTACTGCATTAAATATTTTTTATTCCAAAAGTGAATGCAAAAACATACTAAATTAGAAATACTAATAATACTTGTATGAATCCCAAAGGACAAGGTGTAACCATATAGCGATTATACCAAAAAAGCTTTCCCAGTGGGCAAGGAGAAGAAAGTGTAAGCCAGCACTAAAAGTACACTGTATGCCCAGAGGTGGGACTAATGGAAATCCCTGCTAACAGTTATGCATGTCTTGGAGACATAAACAAATAATTTGTCAGCCATGTTAATAATACAAATGGTGTTAATGGACATTTTATTGAATTGTTTTACTAATCTTTGGTTTTAAAGTGGCTGCCAAGTTTTCATTGCTCACATAAAAATAACCTTGTGCAAGCCTCTTAATTATAGCATTATATTTCTCCCCAATTTATTGGCGTCTTAACAGTGACTTATTAAGAGCCATGTCTGAGTAGGGAACTGTGCAAAAAGGAGAAGAAATAGGTTAAAGGGTCTGTAGATCCAAAAACAACAGATAAGTGATACTCGCCTTTTCCCCCTGCAGCAACTTCTGGCTGGTGCAGTGCTCAAGAACCTCCTGTTTTATGTGATATTGTGTCCTGGTGTCTGGGAGCACCCACTCCAATCACTACAAAGGAGGGTATGCCATGAGAGATGACATATATCCCGTCTCAGGTATTCTTTGGGTTCTTGTGCCCTATTCACAAGCAAACTGGTGGATGGGACTCTGCTCCTTGCTTCATCACATTGTGTAGACGAGGCGGATAATTCACAATGCCACATGACCCATTCTCATGTTTTTGAACATTGGAGACCACTACGACTACTGCAGGGGGCAGAAGGTAAGTAGGTGTGCTTTTTATTTTTTGCCTGGGCACAGACATTAATCTAGATCACCGAAGGTAAGAGACAGGGAATCATGAATAGCAGAATTACAGGCACTTGTCACTTCTGTCTTCTATTACATTTGTTTCCAACTAGGGATTCCTTGGTCACCGTTCAACTTTTTCTGGTGACATGAAATGTGTGGCCCCAAACTTCACATCAGTCACAGTGACTGGAGCATGCCATATCCAATTCACTGCAACAAGCTCGGTAGGATGTGGCAGGAGCGAGCCAGGACACCAGGGACCTGTTCTCAGAAAGAGTCAAGTTTCTGAGCCGTGGCCCGGGAGGAAGCTACTTTAGGGCATCGCTGGTGAGTATCTTTATTATTAATATCTGAACAGTTCCTTTAATTTCACACACAAACATATAAAGGGTTAATGTGCTTTTGGAAACAGCCCGTGAAGGAAGCAGCGGTTGGAACGCTTGTAAAAACGCTATTTTCTGAAAGTTTTGATGTCCTATGGAGTATTAGTATTAGAAATTTTGCACTTCTTAGAAATTGGCAACTTCATAAATATGATAATCAAAGTGTTTGTTCCCTGCCGTGCCCAAAGTAGAGGCGACACTTCTAGTCCATAGCCGGATTTACATTCACCTGTGCTGCGCTCACCCAGCAGCTGTGATTGGCCAGAGCCCCTATTGTTGGATTTTCTATGGAGCCATATAATTCAGAGCTATTACTCTTTCTTCTTAGCTTAAAATAGAAAAATCCATCACTTCCAAAGTGTGTGCCTATTTCATGACCTCAGCCACTTAACGCTTAAAAGTTCTGGCGCAAATGGAAAAATAATTGCCCTCCTTTATTATTTCTCGCACAGGCGAATGGGGTTACTTGAGGAAAAAAGCGTGACATGTTTGGTCTAGTGATTATCAAGGTATTATCTTGTGTGGGAATGAGCTCAGCACTTGCCAAGCTCTGCTCTTCATATGTCAGTAACAACTATTCAAATATATTTGTTTATTTGACACCTTCCAGGACATCGGCATGTTACTATATGTCTCCATATTATGTCTCGAATATATTATTGTCCACTGTCTGACATCATGAAGCCTTTGGGGGCAATTTACTACAATGTAAAAGTCCACTGTACCTTATGGGTAAACTGACCTTTTTTTGGAGCTCAAAGTGGGACACTTAGTTAAATTGACTGTCATGCCCAAGCAAATTAATTCACTGGACATCCCGGGAGGCCTAGGGATTCCGGGGTATGGGAGTCTGGATGTGGGTAGAGGACTGGACAGCGGAATTTGGGACTAGGAACATAGTGGATGGAGGACAACAACCCGTCTGTGCCACCAAATAGGCAAGCTGCTGACCACCCGGGGCATGGGAGGTCTGGTCCTCGGAGCCCGTAACCAAGCCAGTTTTTCAGCAGCGCTCCTTAAGGTGGAGCGTACACAGGGCCAAGGTAGTCCTTTGGTGGTCGTAGACTTGGGAAGGCGAAAACACAGGGCAGACATACAGAAGACAAAAATGGGGCCCCAAAATGGCAATGGCAGAACTGGGCAATGGTGCAGACAATGGCAAAACCGTCCCCTGATACAGACAATGGCAAAACTGCCCCCTGGTGCAGACTATGGCAGATCCAGCCCCCCTGGTGCAGACAACAGCAGAACCGCCCCCCAAGTGCAGATAACAGCAGAACCAACCCCCACCAGTGCAGACAACAGCAGAACTGTCCCCCCAGTGCAGACAATGGCAGAACCAACCCCCTCCCCAGTTGCAGACAACTGCAGAACCTGCCTCCCGTGCAGACAGCGAAAGAACCAGCCCCTCAGTGCAGATAACAGGGCACCCGGTGTAGGCAATGGAAGGCTGCAGGCACAATGCAAACAATAGCAGGGACAGTGAAGGACTGTGGGTCCCGCACAGACGATTAAAGGGCCGTGGGCCCAGCACAGACAATGGAAAGACCAAGGGTCCAGCACATTCAATAGAAGGGCCAAGGGCCCAGAACACTCAATGGAAGGGCCAAGTGCCCAGAACACTCAATGGAAGGGCCAAGGGCCCAGCATAGATAATGGAAGGGCAAAGGGCCCAGCACAGATAATGGAAGGGCAAAGGGCCCAGCACAAACATTGGAAGGGCCAAGCAATCACGTCCTACTCTGCTGATATGTTTGGGGTACAGGATGAAAAAGAGAGTGGCTCAACCTGTAAACCTTGATATCTCCTCCATTTCTTCTTCAATTTAAAAATGGACAGTGCCAAATGTAACCTGACACAATTGTGTAACAATTACCTTTGCCTGCAGTATCACTCCTAGTGCTTGACACTAGAAGTGTCCTCACTTATGGGAGCCAGCGGCCATCTTTTTGTAGCCCTGGCTGTGGACAGTTTGCAACGCTCTTGCCGCCGATGCTGACAGGAGAGGATCGGGGGTCAGGTGAGTTACAGCAGTGCTTCTGCTTCACACTCTGCACCCCACCCTGCCACAACCACCCCCCAAAGTTTGGGCCCCAAATTATTTCAATGGGGACAGGGTTCGGGTCCCCGAACCTGAACATTTATTCAGCCGAACTTGCCGAACCCAAACTTTGGGGGGTTCAGCCATCTACGAATGAAGTAAACATACATAAAGTTTCCAAAAAACTTAGGCTGGCTGGGATCTACATCTTGGGTCCGAGAGGTCTGGAGATGCTGCCCATTTTTCTAGAGTACTCCATAGGGTTCTGCTAACAAATTGTAAAAATATGTAAAAAAAAAATTCCCCAGGATGTCCATGACTGCTCACTGGGGTCTTAGAGGAGACTGAAACCACCAATCATTTCTTTTCCGTATCATCCTCTCCAGATGCACAATGGGTCATGGATGGTAACTGAAACTGAAATTAGATGCACAAAATGCTCTGCAGAATCATTCTTTAATTAGGCATTGATCTGTAGGCACACATTGTTTGGCTGGCAGCAGATGGGTTTCACTGCAAATATCTTCTTTCTCCCTTTGATCCTTTGAAAGCCAGTCTTCTGCCATCCATCTTTTTTAACAGGCCGAACCACAAAAAGGCAAAATGAAGAGCCCAGGCGAAGCTGTAAATAAGGAAATGATGCTAATTAATCCGTGATTACAGAGCTAACGCTAGGAGAAGCTCACCCTACTGGGAACTGACCTGTAATCTAATTATCAAAATTACTGATTATTACTTTGTATTAATTATTCAAAGCAGACCTCAGAAGTCAGCAGAAAATATTTATAATGAGACCTGCTATTAGCCACTCATCCATGTATGAGAGGGGGCGAAAACTGGGGGTCATGTCATGAACTGTCTGTGCGGGTCACATTTGCCAGGATTACCAGTTCCTCAGATCTTGCTTACTCAATACAGCAAAAAATGATGGAGCCTTCTAGAGAAGGGTTCCTCCATGCAAAATACCCCCCCCCCCCAAAAAAAATACAACTGTAACAATTCCTAAACTCAGGAGTTTAAGGTGGACCAAAACCCACCCTGCAGTCTATGAGACTCCAGAGAAGGCATACTAACTCCCCGTGGGGGTGCCCCACTGTGGGAAACCCTCCCCCCAGATCGCCGAAAACTCACCTTCGTTCCCGTTCCAACTGTGTATGCACGAGCAGCAGCCGCATCCCTGCTATCCTTTTAGTAGGGCGTGTGCCTGCAACATGCATTTGTGAATGGCCCTGTTAGGGCCAGCGTGCATGGATCCGCTCGTATTAGATGAGCTCCTGGACAAAGGGGCTGGAGCGGATCCGAGTGTGCTGATTGGACGAGCGTCATAGGACCAGGATGAGGTGAGTTTGATCAAGCAACCTGGGAAGTTTCACAAAGTGGGGCACCCCCGATCAGGGTGCTTTAGGGACAAGGACCAAAGCCCAAGATAGTCAAAATCCTGGGTTTTGGTCCACTTTAATATAACTAAGTGGGTTTTGTCAGCTCATAAGCTCCTGAAAAGCATTGAAGATTATGAGATAGAGCACTGTGCCAGCATTAGAGATTGTCTGTATTTTCCCTGCTTCTTTATACCAGTCCACTTTTCCAAGCTGATTGGCCATGTAGGGCGCATCATGTGAGTGTCCACTGCCAATATACATTCTCCAGTGGCCGCTCTTATGCATGCCAAGGACCAGGACATTTAGATAGGTTGGCCGTGGACACACACCCAGCTACAGGGAAACCGGGGGTCAGCTGTCGATGCAGTGTTGCAGAAGACGCCAGTAAAGGTGAGTTTACCAGCGATCCTGGGAGTTTCACACAGTGGGCCATCAGCTATAGGGACTAGCAGCCGGCCCTGGAATCTTTTAGACCTGGCCACACAGGGTTTACATCCTCTTTAAAGTTTGTTTGGTGCCAAGGCTTTTAAGCCCAAAAGTCCCGCTGCCAAATTCCAGGGGCCAGTTGCAAACAGAAAACTTGGTGCACTTCCATTTTGTATTTGGTGCAGTTTCAATCCCAGAAGAAAAAACAAAACATTTTCCAAAAGTAAAACTATGTAATTGTTATTCCAAGTCTCCCAGGGTTCTGGTGTAAGGTCTCTGGAATTGGCAGGGGTCTCTTGAAGTGGTTCTTATCTCAACATTCCGACTCCAGAGAATCATATTTCACTCGAGTAGGGATTGGAAGAACATTAGAAAAATAAAAGCTAGATAATAAAACATGAAAAGCATCAGCGGCCTGATCCCACCAGAAACCCATTACTCATTTGAACGGCACGAGATTGTAATAATGTGTCTTGTATATACACAGAACTTTTTTGGAATAGTTGTTTTCTTTTAACATTCTAGCCTGTAGGCCCTTTATTTACTGAATTGAAAACATGCTTTGCGTTCTTTGCGCTCTGATCAGGAGAGACCTCTATCCGTCTTCTAACTGCACCTGCAACTAAATTGCAGCCGTCCTAGGAGTCAACTACTAGCTCTAGTGTAGTGAAGGGTAAAACATACAATTATCATCCGCAAATCCTTATCCAGTTGGGAATTTCCAATTAACCAAAACCCGGACCTAAAGTCTAAATGATTCTGAGCCTGGCAGAAAGCCAGCCTTGGGTTGGGGAGCATCCCTAATAGTGATCCCTGAAATGTGAACCCCACCTAGTTTGACATTGCTACAGCATCTCTGCTGTCATGCTTTGTGCATCGCAACCATAGGCACACCAGGTTTGCAGAGTAGAAATGTCAGGGCAATGCAGATCACTCTACTTATTGACAAATGTGACCGCTGAGGGATCCTAAAACTAGGCAAGATTCCCTCTAGGGAAGAATTTGTGCAGGACATTAGGCCCAGTTTTGGTCCATTCAAAATAGGCTAAAGGTTCTCTGACCTTGGCGGATGGGGGCATCTGGGTTCAGATTCCCTGCAGCGCAATATACCCAGCCTGCCCTGGGAAGTCCAATTCTGGGCAATGACTACACACCTCTGCTACCTCTGCTATGTTCCAGTGTGACTCGCTGCCCCCCATAACCACTAGCAACCTGTCAGGTTTGCAATACGCTTTTCTGGCAGCAGTCACATGGACAGCACCTGTGACCCCTGAATATGAACATAGCGATTTCCCAGCACAAATGTGACTGGCTGTTGGAGATCACGTGACGTGCAAGAGCCTGTCTTCTGCATTGCAGCAGGTTTGAGCTCTCATTATAGGGTTATAAAGTCACTAGGTGAATAATGTCACCCACTTTTAGGAGAGAAAACTGACATTTACATTCATTATTTTACCTTGGGGGTGATTCAGAACTGGATTTACATTTTCACCTTGTGCCGAATCATCCCCCAAGGTAGACAGTGAATGGCAGTTTTTTCTCCTAAAAATGAGTGGCTCTTCTCTTCCTGGGGCTGAATCAACCCCATAGTATCATAAGGCTGATGCCTATGTAGAGACTATATTTTTCATTATTCCTGACATTATCATGGCTGTGGGTATGTATGCAAGAGTTGAGTAATTGCTGATTCTTCATCTTCAGAGGTGAGACACTAGAGTCTTTTTTAATACACCTCAGACGCTTATGTGTAAAAGAAATCAACTTTGATCTTGACACACACTCCCACCACCAAGACTATATCTCAGATATACCAGCTCTTAGCCTCTAATAACAGTGACAAACTGACATACTGCAAGGCCTGGGCAACAGTTATGGGAAGGAAACTAGAGAAGAAAGAATGGAAAAAATATTTATACCAACTCATAAGTTATCCGTCTGGGTAAAAAGCCAAGAGATGAACTACAAGCAAGAAGAATATAATCCTTTTATCACATCTTTTGGACATGTCACAGAATACAACCATATTGGAATAAAGGGCCTGATTTATCAAGCATTTCTGCCAGATAATGCCATTTCAGTCCAAATCAGAGTAGTGCAAAATATTATTTCTAAGATTCTCAGCATGTTGCTGCACCATTGATGTTTTAGTAAATGTCTTTCTTGCAGTACAGCAACATACACAGCAAAATAATATTTTTCACTACTAAAGTTTGCAGCAACATGGCACTGTCTGGAATAAGTGCTTAATAAATCAGGCCCAAAATTGCCGAAATTACATCTGTGATAAAGCATATGCACATTGCAGTAGAGCCAACGCTTCCATTGCTTCAAAGAGCCCTTTATCTAAATATAAGAATTCACTCCTACCCCATATATATAAAAGCAGCATAGACACTTATCCTTAGAAAATGGAAACAAACAAGCCCCCAGACTATTAAAGACTGACTTAGAGAGAGCCAAACGGTGATGGAAATGGAATAATTGACAATGTCCATTAATGACAAAGATGAACTATTTCAAAAATGGTTACCATGGATTCTATTTATAGACTCGGCCTACTATAAACAACTCATAGCATATTGGTAAAAATCATAACCTAACACTCCATATTCACCACTTAGCAAAGGTTGCCTCTATTTCTTGGAATTCCCTTCTGGAATGTACGTGTCACGACTTGCTTACCTGGGCCACGTTCCAGCGGTGTCTCCGCCGTCCCGCTGGTTCGTCGGCCGCGCCGGGCCGCTGCTCGTGCTGCTGCGATCACACCCTCCTCCGCCTCCTCCTCCTCTGCCGGCGTCCCAGCACATGCGAGCACGTCCTATGTATGCCCTCCGGTGGCGCTGCTGTAAGTGTGGCCGCCGGAGGAAAAACAGTTAAAGGGCCAATGAGCCCAGGTGGGGTGGGGGGAGTACACTTTAGGAAGGACAGGGCCAATGAGCCCTAGGGAGTTGTTGGGCTATACGCCCTGGTCCTATCACGTTCTGTATCCTAACGTGCACCAATCACACACCCATTTCCCCCATCCTCAATCATATCTGTTCCTATAAAGGTTTTACCTCGTCAGTTACTCAGCGCCTGTGATAGTGCCTTGTTCCTAGTTTGTCTTTGTATTATACTCTGATTGATCTTCGTTACCAACCCATGCCTGAACCGACCATTCTCTGTCTGAACTCCGTTGCCGACCCCTGCCTGAAACCGACCATTCTCTGCCTGATCTCTGTTGTCGACCCCTGCTTCTTACCCCGACCTCGAGCTGCCTCATCCTACTGTACCGCTGCAATCTCTGATTACCCGGTGGTGACCTCTGGCCTGTCTTTGGACTTCCTGCTAACTCGCTCCAACAATTGGACTCGCTCTGATTCCGCTCCTAGTTATTGGTTCTTCAGACCTCCAACCAGGAAGCTCCCATCCATTGAAGTCCTGGGGGCAACCGATCCCGGGCAGGCGTGTACTGCGTCCCGGCAAGCGGGGGCTCCTACAGGTGAAACTGGCTGCGGAGATTGGGGGTTGAGGGCTTACCTGGAGGGCTGGAGTTACCTGAGCGTGACATTAGAGTACCCTGAGCGTGACAGTACGTGGCCCTTATCTACAAACTATTTGGCCACATCCTTCTGGCGGAGGCTTCACAAATTGGCATTCCCTGATATGTTCCCATGCCTGCACCCGCTGGTCTAGCAACAGGGATGGTTAGTGCACATAGCAGGGGATGCTGATCTGTGAGGCCCGCTATGGCCTCATTGGGGTACCCACCACCTTTACTCCACTCTGAAGCCACCAGTTGTTGATTTTAATGTCCCTTAAACATTGACACCATTTTACTGATCTTTGACATACATATAAGAGACTGGAGCAGCATTAATGCTAAAATAGGTTAATTTCCCTAAGGGGTTATTTATTAGATCTTGGAGTGCTTTCTGCCTCACGTGAAGAGCTTTTCATCTCAGTTGGCAAGTAATAATGTTTGGAGAGCTCTACACCTCAACACACAATAAAGTGGCAAACATCTGGCTGAAGTGCACATTTATCTTCGTGGTAGAGACATTTACCACAAATTATAAATTACTCCTCTTATATTAGGTATTTACTTATTTTTGAGAAGTTCTTGCAGACTAACACCCATTTTTCTGCTTACGGGTGTTGGTCCAGGTGGCCGCGCAATAAAACAAGCCCTGAGGGGCATCCAGAATGCTGGAGCCCCCTGCACATCACCCTCCAAGAACGCCTGTTATTCTTACCTTATCCTCGAACCTTCACCAGAAATAGATTTTCACTTTCCAGCGGCTGCAGCTGAGGACACGACTGCGACCCACATAGCCGTCCGGCGGACAATAGTGGGGCTCCATTACTGCCAGAGGCTCGAGCAAAAGGTAAGAATAATGGTCGTTATTCTATACCAGGATTCTGGTATATTTTATTGCGCTGGCATCTGGACCAGCACCTGTTGGTCGGCAAAAAATGGATGTTGGTCTACTTTAACATGTTAATAAATAATAACCCCTTTAGTAACAGTGCTAATAATAGTACTTTCATTTTGCCTCTGCATTTTCCTACCTGTGCAGTTGTGAACAACACACTTCCATGAACACCCCAGTGAATAAACACTATGGGGGTTATTTAGGAAGGGATAGCGCCAGGTAGTGCCTCGTAGCAGCAGGCAGCGCCTGGTGAACGCCGGGCACTGTAGGTAAAACCACATTTATGAAGGCGAATCGGGTGAGCGACTCTTAACAGCGCCATGTAGCGTCACATGTATTATTACAGACGGCTCAGCGTATAGCGCCGGCGCTCTAGCTTACCTTTCGCTCAGTGTTGCTCTCCTATACATTTTAATGGGCGCTCATTTGCTTGTGTTTAAACAGCGTGTTTGACTATTTTACATTTTTTTTTGCTCAAATCATTGTGTGACGTCTCCTGGCTGCAAACAAACACTTTTACAAACTTTTTTGACTTTTTATATTGTTATGCAGAATTGTCATTACAGGTCTGGCACTAAAGTGTTAATGTCACAGTGTTAAAACAATGTCATTCCATGTGTTTCTTTGTTACTGGTGTATATGTGTTCAAAAACAGACTTTAATCACACAGCGTCTGGCGCTCTATGCTAAAGCGACCAGATTTAGAGCGCCGACGCTGTGTGTGTGTCCTTTTTTGATATGTATGGTATGGTATGGTATGGAACGCCGAGTGCCAGACGCACTGAGCTGGCGCTACCTTTCGCTCCCTGCAGCGCTGTCCTGGTGTTACAGCGCCCCAATATACATCAGGCTGGCCAGGTTACTACAGCAACTGAGGCGCTCTGTTACAGCACCCGATACTGGCATACAGCGTCTACTAGCGGTCGCTCTAAGCGCTGCTATACAGGCACTCGATACCTGGTGCTCGTAGTGAATCAGCCTCCATGTTAGTGACTACCTACAAGTGAATTACAGACAGTAGACACACCAGTAAATAAACAATATATTTGTGACTACACACAAGTGAACAACACACTAAGGGGCAGTGAAGTGCACATGTGCCTGGAGCAGTGGCACCCGGGGAGCAATTGGGGTGAGGAGACTTGCTCAAGGGCACTTTAGTCATGTCCTATGGCTGGAAATCGAATCTGCCACCCTCTGGTAACAAGGTTGCTTCCTTAAATATAGGCCATGACTGCCCCACTTTAATCTTTTTTTTTTTATGTATATTCTAGATTTATTAAAATGTTTTCACAAGAAAAGTCATGCATAAAAAAACATCCAGAACATACTACAACAATTGCATATATATATATGGAGAGAATACTGAAAAAAAAAAAGGGTCCATAAAAGACAACGAAAACATTGCTTTTTGAGCATGATATCAACATGACTATCAATGATTCATAGGCCATGCACAATGCTATACAGTATTGGGTGGGCTATTCACCAAATCATATAGCGGTGGCTAAAGTAATTGCTACTGACGATAACGTCTGTCTCCCAATCCCCAGCACCATCAGCACACAGGCTCATAGAGGCCTTATAAGCCTACATCTACCCCACTTTAATCTTCAAGAATATCTGTAGTCGAAAAACGATACTACTCTCAGCTCAACTGCAGGGTATCTGCCCAGATTCCATGTTTTCAAACATACCCATCTTAAATATCCAGGTAAATAGACCCTATGCAATGTCTACTTATCAGTATTCTTATGATTTAAAGCTAACGCTGGTGTTTGCTTCTCAGATCTGTTGTACATTACATATTTGCTCATTGTTGAGCAACTTTCCCTTTTTTTGGACAATAATATGCTGTCAGTTTTATGTCCCCTGGGTTCAGTCCTCTTTGAGATTTGCATTTAATACTTGCAGAGATGACATTAGCTCTTTTACTCCCTTCAGGCATTGACATTTTAAAGCTTAGATAAGGTTTGATGGATACAGATTTACTCTGTTAATTGTATCAGTCGGAGAAATCAAAGTTACCATTGAAAGAAACGCTTTATCTCTCACGCTGCACATGGCTGCCTTTCTGGAAAGCCGCTCGGGCCATGTCGGCACGTAGAACCACTAACCGCTTCTTTTGTTGGCCGTACAGATCTCTAGCGGCTCATAGGCAGCTTTATATAGCTAAAGCTTAATAAGGTTATCTTAGTGAAAGTATTTTGATGAAATGTCTGTTAAAAGGGAAGTTCAGGTTCAGATTTTATAAGGTAAGTTTAAAGGAGCACTATCACGAAATTGTGTAATAGTAAAAATCCTTATAAAGCAAATCCATATGAGAGGAGGGGTCACTTATACACCCGAATTGAATAAAACTCCCACCAAGCTTGTGGTTTTTATCTCCTGGTTGGAATCCAGGGGTGACAGGTTTAGTGTATCTGTCACCCCAGATGTCATCTTCCTTCCATCAAAATAGAAAAAACAAGCCTGGTTGGATATTTCTTGATGCCGGGTGTATAAGTGACCTCTCCTCAGAACATATATCATATTTATATGAATTTATATCATTGGGCCATATTTTTTGCGATAGTTCTCCTTTAAATCTTCCAAATAATGCAGCATGGAGGCATCCAGATTCAGCACTGGTACTCGGTAAGCCTAGTGACTGGGCAACCAGTACTTAGAGGTTTATTCCTCAAGGGATAGCGGCAGGTAGTCTGGTGAACGCTGGGCGCTGTACGCAATACCACATTTATGACGGCATAAATTATTATTATTAATAATAATAATAATAATAATGTGCACAGCTAAAATGGTGTTGACTTTCACTAAGGAAAAAAATCATTATAAAAAAAAAATCCTCATGGTGTAGGACAGGGGTACTCAACCACTTTTTGTAAAGGTCCATTAAAAGACATCCGGTGAAAGATGAGGGTCCGGGCAGAGGGCTGTCGCGGGGGGCGGATAGTTATAAATCAGCACACAGGGTGAGGGGCTATAGATTCCCCAGGTTAAACTTGCAATGCCACTTCCCATCTGTACAGTACTTCATATTGCAATGCTAGGTACCTACCAGGGAGCCATGACACTGGCAGGGAGACTACATCGCTAATCGAGGGGGCAGCTCTGAGCATGGCAACACAGAAGCAGCTGAGTGTCAGGGCAGGGGTCCGGAAATCAGGGGCTGAGGTCCGCATTTGGACCCCGGTCCGCCAGTTGAGTACCACTGGTGTAGGAGATCAACTGCTCTTTATACAGTGTAGTCTTTAAAATGCATAAAGTTGGTTTTAGAAGGTATATTTCAGGTGATGGCAATAATAGGGAAGCAAGACACTCACCTTCATTACAAGCCAGCGCCAGGAAAGGAGTCCCGCGATTGACCGCCAGGTGGCCTTCTGGGCGGGTCATGCCATTGGCTGGCGCAGAGGATGCGACTATGACCCACGTGACCACTTGGCGCCCAATTGCGGGACTCCTTTCCCAGCGCTGGCTCATAATGAAGATGAGTATTACGGCAGTCTGGGAGGTTATCTGCGAGGGGGGCTCCAGCTTTCTGGATGCCCCTCTGAGCTTGTTGTGATGAACAGACAGTGTTAAAGAAAAAAACGGGCGTTGGTCTGTTTTAAGTACCGTACTTATTAGCTTTTTCTTTTGCCTTTGTGGGTTATTTAGACAGTTAAAGAGAGTTTCTCTTCTGGCGCCTCACTGTAGTGCTGGGCTTCCCCAGGTTCGGCTGGTAGTTTCAGGCTCCTCACTATTTAAGACCTCATTTAGTCAGTGTGAGCAGAGGTGCGATACAAATTTTTCCCTATAAATAACGTTGTCAAGTGCTGCACACATTTATATTTTTATAATAAATGTTTTCATACAATCTAATAAACAGCACACTGTGTAATACTATTACAATAAGCAATATTAAGGGATTGTATCACCTATTTGAGCCAGTTCTGAGAACTGCTACAATTTTAACAACTGGTTCTGCAGATCCACCCCTGCTTGTGAGTGTATCCGCCGAGCTTCTAAATTGGGATAATGTCTCTTAGAAGGTGAAAATGTCTCTGCAGTTTTTATGATTGATTGGTTGATTGGTTGGTGTATCTGTGTTGTAAAATGACTCTGAGTTGCTGCTTCAGATTGCTGGTGGCCATCAGTGTGCAGAGAGCATGACACGCCATAGTTCTTCAATAGGGGCTTCTGTTTTTAGGCTTTGCAACCCAGGTCTTGTACTCTTTGGCTCTTCATATCTCTTCAATAGGAGCTTCTATTATTGTGATTTAGGGACCAGGTCTTGTGTTCTGATATAAAATCTACCGGCCCAGAGCAGCCTTCTTTTGATCTTGTCCTTCTGTTTGCAGAAGAACTCAATAGGGTGGTTACTGGACCTCGAGATATTATTGCTAAATCTTGCCACCCTTTTTAGGGCTTTGACTTTTGACAAATTGGACACAGGTGAGAGAGCCCATAAGCAAGGCCGGCCTTAGGTGAAATGTCGCCCTGTGCAGGATGGTACAGCTTGCACACCCCGAAGGCCACCCATGCACATAAGGCTTTTTAAATGCCCTTCTAATGGTGTGTATTATAAATCTCACCCGATGATGCAGAGGATCTTCAGGGCCAGGAGTCATGAGACTGCAGACTATTGCTGGCATCACTGTGACCCGTGCAGCAAACTATAGGGTCGTTTCATTGTCGTGCACGGACTAATTTGCTTGATCTTTTACCAAGCCGCACTCTGGCTTCCGTCTATTTCATGGTCGTCAAAAAGGGATGCACATTTGTTTTTGTGCCAATTTGCGCACTAGCGTTCGCCCATGTGCCAATTTGTGCCACCAAATTGTCTCTGGTGCCTGATTTATATATATATATATATATATATATATATATATATATATATATATATATATATTATATGTTTACAGGGCAGAAAAGCACGCGCAAATGTGGCAATTTGAAAAGTAAATTTCCTCCAGCAAATAGTAGGAGTAACAGGCTTATCTCATTCTGAAAACACATGCTGGCGGCACCTGGCATGTTTTTGAACAATGAAAGTATCAGACGAAAGTTCTTTTTAGGGATAGCTAGACAACTAAACTCTGAAACAACAGAGACAAATGCAGATTTTTTTAAAATAATGCTGAGCACAAATATGATAGATAAGGTGGATGAGCAGCAATGATGATCTCCGGGGCCCCAGGGCAGTCGCACCCTCTGCACCCCTTAGGTTACGCTCCTGGGTGGAGAACCTCTCAAGGTATAAATGCTATAAATGTTTTCCAATACAGTGTAGTCATTTTACACAAAAAATGCAACCAAACAACTTATGTTAGGTATTTCATAAAGTACTGGAGCTTGTAAGTTTGAATTTGTGCCAGCCTGGTCTTGATTTGTAATAATAGAGCACAGATATGCTACAACCCAACCGTATTCACTTATTCAACCAAGACTGAATCGGCCACCGGTCCTACTGCAGTTCTCTATACACTTTCCATTAAAAAATAAAATTAAAACAATAAGTTTGTTTACAGATCGATCAAATGCCGAGATTAAAATGTACCTTTAAATAAGATCACTCATCACTTACCTTCTTGCCAACCTCATACTCGGTGGCACCCAAAGTAAAAAAACTGATCCTTGGCAGCACCCAGCAAGTGCACGGCCTGGTCACCACATTAAAAGCCATCAAGCAGCTGGACCTGGATATTGACTGACCTTGTTTGCTCCCCAAATGCTCATATAGAGGAAGGACGTCATTAACTTGGTTAATTGAAGGCTCCTTTAAGACCTTCCTTGTATAGATCCAGTTTTACTTCATAAGCTTTTAGCAAGCCCAATAAAACGTCCAGGACACCTGCTCCTGCATTTGCTTCCATCTTCATCATTGTTAAGGAAACTGTTCTTTGAGCTTGAGTTTGCTAAAATATTAGTTTAATATTAGTTTAATATTAGTTTAATTTAATGTTAAGTGTTTGCAATGGCTCTTATTTTAGTATGGGCCTGGCTACTCCCCCTTCCACATTACAGCTTCCTGTTAGTATAATAACTTTAAAAGAGACTTGTTTGCTTGTCTGTAAGATCAATGCTTTAATGTTGCCTGTATGATCTATGCTGCAATAAATCTTTATGATCAATGCAGCAAAAGCTCACAAAATGGGAGCTGCACCGGGCGCAGAAAGGCATGTCCATTGCAGATGCACCCCTTGCACATTAAAGTGGACCAACACCCACGGGTGATCGGCCCGGGAATCTATAAGATTCCCGGGCCGATCACCCCCCACCCCGCGGGACATCCGAGATCGGGATGTCCCGCGGGGTGTAACCCCCCCAAAACCCCCGAAAAACCCTACCTGATCTTCGGCGGCGGCCGGCCGCCGCCGCCTCCCTCGCGCCCCTGCAGGCGTGCGCGCGCCCGCGCCGGCCGTCTGCGAATGGCCGGCGCGGGCGCGCGCGCGTCAAAAGGGACGCGCGGGAGGACGTCCTGGAATAGACGTCCTGGAATAGAGCTTGTACGTTGGCGCTGGGAGCGCGGAGAGGTGAGTTTTTCGGGGGGTTGGGGGGGGTTTCACACAGCGGGGCACCCCGATCGGGGGTGCCCCATCGAAGTGGACCAAGACCCAGGATAGTCAAAATCCTGGGTGTTGGTCCACTTTAATGGCACAGAATGAGAGAAGCCTCAATTTCAGCATGGATCTAGGCCAGCTGGCAGCCACTTGACCTAGGTTTCTCCAGGGGACCAAGGAGAAAGGTAAGATTTCTTCTGTTCTGCACCTGATCCACAATCGGGGGCCTCCTTGTACTTGGTGCAAAACCCATTTTGTGAAAAATGGGCGTTGTTCCGGTTTAATGTTGCCTGTATGATCCACGCTGAACTCTTTATTCCTCTGCTTGTTGATGCATGCCATGCTGTTGCCAACTCCAGGGCAATATATGGTCTCCTCATGCTGCTGCCAACTCCAGGGTGTGTCTTTCAGGCGATATATGGGCTCCTCATGCTGCTGCCAACTCCAGTGTGTCTTTCAGGAAATATATGGGCTCCTTATGCTGTTGCCAACTACAGGGTGTCTTTCAGACAATATTTGGGCTCCTCATGCTACTCATGCTACTGCCAACTCCAGGGTGTGTCTTTCAGGAGCTATATGGGCTCCTCATGCTACTGCCAACTCCAGTGTGTCTTTCAGGCAATATATGGACTCCTCGTGCTGCTGCCAACTCCAGGGTGTGTCTTTCAGGCAATATATGGACTCCTCATGCTGATGCCACCTCAAGGCTCTGTCATTGTGCTGCTCTGCGACAGCGATTCTAATAGCAATGCCTCTGCATGTCATACTTCTTTACAGTATTATTTCATTAACCCAGCACGAATCCTATGCGTGTTACAGCAATGCAAAATGTTCTACAACCCTATTGAGCCTCTAGGAAGGCCAGAAATAGCAGTTTTTAATAGCGATTCGCCGCAAATAAATTCAGACCGAAGCTATTTTTGGGGAAAATTCGGTGAATCGGCCGAATCAAATTTTTCAAAAATTCGCTCATCTCTAATAAAGAATAAAGTACAAAATATAAAATACTTTAGCTAGATAGAAAAAACTAGTGTTTCTCAACACCAACACCATCCAAACACCATTTAGTCCAGTTTAGTTTTCATGGCCTTGCCCAAAAATTCAGCTTTCAGTTCTCCTGAATCTGAATTAGAGTCAATGGGGTAAAATGTGGATTGTATCTTTAGAAAGCAGCTAACATAGCCTAATGCTAGTAATGTTAGTAATTCCTGTGTATAATACCCTTCCTACCAGATTATATTTATTACTATATACTCATACATTTGTGTACAAAAAGATGTATAGACTAAATATAATACCTATTATGCAGCCCAGGCTTGAGAAGTAACTGTTCATATACACAGAATAGGTCCTTTCTGGTTGGCTTCCTCTATTATTCCTACAATAGTTCCCGTTACATTTTGCTGTGCATATGTCTTCCCAGTGACCCCAGGATGTAGTTAGGTGACAGACGACAGGATGTAGGTAAAGGTGGAATTAATAGGATAATTTTCCATCAAAAACTCAGAAGCTGATAGATTTTTATTTTTTTGATCCTAGGCTTTTTAGATGATCTCAATATGCTTGAGAATTCAAGTATGAAAGTAGGTTAAAAATCCTAATTAGACGAAACGGAATGTTATGCGGCACATTTAAATGAGACGTCTGCTACTGTACTTTTCTTGATGATCGCATTAAAGGTTTAAAGGTGATGCCGGAATATCCCGTCTGCTCATTAGTATTTTGTATGCTGTTTTAATTTTCTTTTCATGTGAAAGAATCAGAGCTCTTTTAATCTACGAAAATGCCACCAAATGTAAAACCAATGACGCTGGTGCTGTTTTCATTTAGTTTTTTATAGTAGCAGATATTCTTTTTTTCCTTTTTAATTGTTTAACTGTTTTTTAGATCGATATACAGATATATGGAGCTATTATCATTTGAATGGTGTAAAGCAAATAGAAAATCATCTAATTGAAGTGATGTTAACATTTTGTTAATTAAATTTATTTTCCTCCGATGTTTTAATTACCTGTAGATAGGCTTTATAATAAACCTGTTGATTTGGGAAATAAAGCGCTTTTGTAAAAAGCACACAATAAGTCTAGCACGTATTGCACAGAGATCCTGTTCACAAACTCCTATTATGGGGTATATTGCTTAGGCAATTTCTTGACATGTGATACATTGGGCCTTATTTATGATGTGCACCGTTTAGCATCTTACTGGTGGTTATAGCGCCAGTTTTGGAGCGCCAGCATCTTTGTCTTTTCTGGAGCTGCGCTTTGTACTAAAATAGACGTTAACTAATTAGCTTTGATTGTTGCATAAGGTTTTGGCCAGCCTGTATCAGTGCCTGTTGGACCCAACTGCTGATTATCCCTGCGCCAGTGAGCGCCACTTTGTACCGCCATCTTTTCGCCGCTTACCCTCCTTGAAAAGATTGGTGCTGTATTTTTCTGGCACTGGTCAGGCTATCATTATTAGTTACAAGAAATCACTGCTGGGGCAAAGGGGGCAAACTTTACAGTGTGTTTAGACTGCGTTTTAGTTCTCATTGTTCAAATTACAGGTTTGGAACATAAAGAAAGCACTAAAAACGATTATTCTATAAATAGAAAAATGTCGTTTGGCGACATCTAGGTCCTGCATTTCTATTATTCAAAGTCACAATGCAAGTTCTGTACAAATAAATGTGTGTAATATTAATTATAAACATAAAAAACTTCAATACAGTTCTGCTCATTGTGCTCTATGGGGTCTTGACCTACAGAGCCAGGTTTAGTCTGGTGCTGCTTAAACCAGAGTGCCCGGCACTGTGACCTTTTGGGTGCTAGTTTTAAATAAGACGCTAGCCGGTGGCCGCATCAGTGCTGCTGTTTTTGTTTCTTAAATCGAACGCTGAGTACTGCTGAGGCCAAATAAGTGGCGCTGACGATTCATAAATCGGTTCTCTGTAACACGTCTTCTCCTTGCTCCGCCAAACTATGACTCTTCCTCCAGACGAGCTTGGTAACATGTATGCAGTTGAAAACTTAAAATGATTGGCAAATCTAAAGCCAAAATAGAATAATCAGTAGCTTACTTTATTTAGAGTGGCTCCAGCACTGTCCTTCCTCTCCTGTCTGCCTCCTTAGTGAGAAAATCAATTCGTCATTCTGGTTTCCACCTCCACCCTGCCAATGTGGTCCACCAATCAACCTTGGGGTAAATAAGAATGGAAACACCCCCCACTCCCTCCCCAGACACCCTGAGTGGCTGCCTCTCTCTGCACCTATGAAACTTTGCCCTTCTCACTTTTCTCAGTGTGCTTACATCACATCGTTGTTGCCACACCCAGGGGCGTAGCTATAGGGGTCGCAAGGGTCGCCATTGCGACTGGGCCCCTAAGCCCACCTGGGCCCCCCCCCTGCCCACTGTAACTGTCTGTTCCCTGACAGCGGCGCGCCGCCGCCGCAGCCGCCGCGGGTCGGGCAGGGCCCGGAGGAGAGACAGAAGGTCTGGTGGCAGGGAGCCATGCTTCCTCACCTGACATGCAGCTGATTCATCCTAGTATCCTAGTATCCTATACAATCAAATGCAGACAAACAAATATATTACAATATTGTTTTTTCTTATTTATCTTAAATCAAGGAATTCCATCTGAATGAGAGAGACAGTATTTGTGAGACGGATGTTGTAACTGTTGCAATTGAGAATGTTTAAAAATTCATGGCGGTATTCTTCAGACCCCTGCCAAAGGAGCAACACATCATCAATGAACCGGTACCAGCCCACGATGTGGGACTGGCACCAGTCCAATTCATCTGCAAAAACGATCTCCCTTTCTCACCAACCTAAAAGTATGTTGACAATGGAAGGGGCACAACTTGCCTCCATCGCGACAACTCACTCGCTCATATTCACTGGACTCCATAGTCATAAAAGTATTATGTATTAGTATGCATATTTTAGTTTATTTATTGCACTAGGATACTGACACATTGCTGCAGGTTATTATTGGAGTATTACCCTTGTTGGGGCCCAGTATTGTGCTTCATTCAATGTCCTGGGGGTTGGGATCTGGTCCCAGCTGTTGTTTGCTTTTAATTTCGTCTACTGTGCTATATTTTTTTTTTTTGGGGGGGGGGGGGGTTATTAGGTCTTTTCTGTGTATATGATTATTAAAAATGTTACTTTTTTATACTTCCTGCTTTGTGTGTGCAGTGCTTACTTATCAGCCAATTGGCTGATCTCAAATGTACTGTCCTGACGAGGTGCAGCCGCCTGACCACTCCCGCGTCCAGACATTCAGAAAGGGATCGGGCACAGCTACTGGGAAGCGCCGCCTGTGATTACTGAATCCTGGGAGCGGTCCAGTGAAGGTGAGTTTACCGGCGACCCCGAGGGTTTCACACAGTGAGGCATCTTGCTATGGGATGCCCCGGGGGGCAGGCTAGCGGCCAGTCCTGGGATCTTTTTGATTCCAGGGCACAACCACATGGATTTTAATCCGCCTTAAAAGAACCCTCCTATCCCAGCATAGATGCATAGCTTTATACAATCACACACATATTCAAATGTATACCTTCAGTAAATAAAGTCTTAGAATCTGCTGCCTGAGCACATGGAGGTCAGGGATACCCCAGGCACAACCGAGGAACGCATAATATATTTGTGTGTCTGTTTTGCATTTAAATGTATAGGAGTCGGCAGCCAATAGATATAATTTAAGATTGATTTGCGGCTATTGATTCCTCCTATTATGTTCGACTTAAACTGAGATCTCACTCCTGTTCTATAGCCTTTAGAATTGGCTGGGCATGTTTCCGCCCCTCTTGTGCCCTGTACATGAAAGGGGCAGATGTAGCTCTGGAATCCTTGCTTTGTGCTAGACTAGAACCTTTGGGGAGGCTGGGGGAGAGGACATAGTGCCCAGGGTCGGCATTGTCAGAGCCATGCATGAGGTTAATAAGTTGAACATTAGAAGTATATCAAGTTATCTTATCTTCACTATACTCCATGGTGGCCTGCCCAATTCTGTCATAAAATGCCTGCAGCAAGTATTTTATAGGATAGGATCATCTATTTGGGGACCATGCTCTTCAAAATGCCAAGTTTATTGCTTACTAGTAATTTGTTTTCAGTTCTAAAAGGGTTATATGGCCTCTACGATCTGTATGACTTAATGTGCTTAATGTGGCTCTCGAAATAACAAAGATTTGGGATCACTGCTTTAAAGTGGACCAACACCTATGGCTGATTGGCCCGGGAATCTATAAGATTCCCGTGCCGATCAGCTCCCTCCCCACGGGGCATCCGAAATCGGGATGCCCTGCTGTGTGAAACCCCCCAGGACGCCCACAAACCTTACCTTCTCCCGTTCCAACGCCGCATGCGCGGGCCACCGCCGCCACGCGTCCCTCTAACAGGGCGCGCACCCGCGCCGGACATTTGTGAATGGCCGGTGCGGGCGCGCGCCCTGTAAGAGGGACGCGCAAGAGGCGGCGGTCGGGGTGCCCCGCAGAAGTGGACCAACACCCAGGATAGTGAAAATCCTGGGTGTTGGTCCACTTTAAAGGGACTGTAAACCCAACTGCAATAATTAGGCAGCAAGCTGCTCGTCTGTTGCCTGTCCCATGTTCCTCACCTCCTTTTCAGCAGTGCAGTGTAGAAGCCATAGCAGGGCTCCAAATGTTGCTCTCCTTTCGAATTCATTCCCCCAGGACACAAAAAAGTGGTCTAACAGCCACTCTGGGTCCCTTGTTGCTAAGAGCTTGAGGAGCCCGGGGGAATCAGCCTCTTTGAATGATCCAGTGTTTTTTTACATACAGCTACACATGGCTGGATCAGCCTTGAGTCACCAATTTGGAAAGAGCGTCACTCACTGAATACAAATCAGCTAGAGTTGGACCTTAAACTGAACCTTCAGCATCATTAAATGAAAAGCCCAAACCCTTAAAAAACAATTCCACAGCATCTACAATTTATATATTTTAAGTTTTTAGTCGCCTATCCTTTCCCCCTCTTGGCGTCAACTCTGTTCAGGACTCTAGGATACGGGTGCCACCATCTTGCCTCAGAAACATAACATATTGAGGAGAGGGGTGAAAAGCACAGGGGGCGGGCTGTGTTCTGCACAGACAGAGCAGAGCTGGGGTCAGGAAAAGGAAAGCAATCCCAGAATGAAGAGCGGCATAGTCAGAAGACACTTCCTGTCTGCAGGCAGCCTGAGACTCCACTGGTCGCCTTCTTGAATGTTAAAAAAAAAGGCAATAGGCGCAGGTAGGATGATTTTTAATGTGAGCAATCTGTATGTACAGGGTGGGGGAAACATACCAAATAGACTCTTATTCAGGGTGACGGTCCAGTTTAATACTGAGCTTCATGAGAGCATTTTATTTAATGCAAAATACTTTACAAAGAAGCTTGTTGAAGAGTTTTCCCTTTGAAGAATTCATTTGGCAAAGTTACAGCATAGTTGGGCTTATGGGTGGTTTTTCTGAACAGTAAAATTGCCATTCATTTTACCCCGTACTCCTTACATGTTTCTTGATTATAAGGAACATGTTTACATCCAATGTGAACTCCTGACATTAGATCTGGGTGTTCCAAAGAAATGGAAGGGAGTATTTCAACAAATGATGTCAGGGTATCACCGAGGGAAGGGTGTAGAGACCAACGCAAGTGTTCTGAGAAATCTAAAAACAATAAAGAAAAAAGTTGTGGAGAGTAATTCCTATTAATAGTGGGTGTTTGAGCTTGCATTCTAGCTCTTATGGTCTTTGGGGAATTTAATGGACTGGTGGGAGTCATAGTAAATACAGCTGCTCCTCTGATTCTTTTCTGATGTTGCTAGGCTGGCCACTTCTACTGATACATCTTGTATGAATATAGAATGCTATATGTAAATGTATTGATATTGATACCACTGGGTTCCTCCTGGTGGTATCTGCTGTCACTAGTGGGTTTGAGGTGATGGTGGTCGGGCATGAAGCACTCTGGACTAGCTTCTGCACCCTCTGATGAAGGGGGTTCTGTCACACCCCCAAAACTTTGACTACTGACTTCATTATGCCTGAGATTAATACACTTGTTTGATCTATGAAGATCTTTTTTGGAGTGCTTGTTATTCTTTGCTTTGGATCTGAGGCATCTCCACTAACCCACTAGCTCACCATTGTATTAATGATAGGAGTGCGACGCCATCGACTTGTTTGGACTCTTCTAATAGGAGGCACAACAGACACACCACAGTCTCCTCACCAGAGATGCCAGTAACCCAAAATACTTTATGCTGGTGCTCCTCCAATAGAATGTATTAAAGTGGATCAACACCCAGGATTTTCACTATCCTGGGTGTTGGTCCACTTCAGCGGGGCATCCGAGATCAGGATACCCCGCTGTGTGAAACCCCCCAAAAGCCCCAAAAAACGTACCTTTTCGGCGACGGACAAGCGACGGATAAGCCGCCGCCGCCGCCTCCCGCTCGTCCCTCTTACAGGGCGCGCGCCTGCGCCGGCCATTCACATACAACACTGCTAGAGGGGCGCGCGGGAGGCGGCGGCCGCTGATCCATCGCCGATAAGGTAAGGTTTTTTGGGGCTTTTGGGGGGGTTTCACCCCGCGGGACATCCCGATCTCGGATGCCCCGCAGTAAGGGAGGTGACTATCACCCCGGTGAGGGAGGTGGACCATCACCCCTGGGTGTTGGTCCACTTTAAGTGACCAAGTCATCAGGGTGCCAGAATGTAACATCTTGGGATGCTGGTATTGCTTTCAGAACAGCTTACCCCATTGGGCCAGAGGAGAACCATCAATATGGGTCTTTTAAAGGAGACCTACACTCTCCTTTATTGAGGAACAAGTCATTCGATCCCCCCCCCATTCGCCCCTACTTACCCTTTGGGTGTCACCGCTGCCTGTGCTGCGGCAACATCTAGCTGCTTCAGGCCAAATAGTCACCCCGCTGTCTGCTTAGCAGTCTGGTAATGACAAGCATGACCTTAGCTGTGCTTATCAATGTCCCACGGCAATCTTGCAGCTCAGCAAAGTCTTGCAGGATTTTGGGTGGCCCCAGTGCATCTCATTCATGGGCACCGTGCAGGCACGAGATCGGGGGCTGCGCACAGTGCCTGATGGGAAGCAAGATGGCGCCATCCGTCGGAAGGTTGCCCGGAAACCAAGGGACCTAGAAGATGGATACGTTGGCGCGGTGACTAACGACTGGCCAAAGGTAAAACTGGAGGGTGGGCAGCAGATCGGTGAGGCTTGGGGGATGTTTCAAGGCTTGGGGGAGGTTGAATAACTTATGTATTCTAAGTGGAGCTGCTTCCTTTTTTCAATTTCCGGGTTGTGTCTGAGCTGAGAAGGGCCTGTCATAGCGCAGCTTTATAAGTCATGAGAATGCTGTGCTGTGGTCAGAGACATGTTGAGAGCACCAAGAGACCCACAGTGGCTGTTAGACCACTTTTATGTGTGGTCCTGGAGGATTGAAATTGAAGAAGGGCAAATTTTGGAGATCTGCTAAAGCTTTTACCCTGTGCTGCAGGAAATGAAGGAGAAGCACGTAGGGACGGCCTTATTTTTGCTAATGGCTTTGAAAAACCCTGATATACCCTATATAACAGAGATTTAGTACTACGAGCTGTACAATCCAAGGAGGTTCTTGTGTTGCCAGTGTTCTAAAAACACAAAAATATATAAATGAAAATCATTTTCCCATGGAAGAAAATCCTGTTTCCTGAGTTATTTCTGCTGCTTGTTCAAAAAAATACTGAAAGCGTGTGAAGGAGCATGCAGAGCCTGCTCCAGCGGTGATTATTTTAACAGTTTCACTGATTTTCAACTCCGGCAAATTACAATGTTCCCGGCTGAAATTACTCTGCCTCCCTCCTTTCTTCTCTCCTCTTCAGCTCATTCCCGCTGTATCTAATGAGTACTCAGCCTGCATGACACACACAGGCTGCCGCAGCTATCAACACTTGCTGGGCTTTAGCTGCTTCCTTAGCTACAGTTTGACCATTGTGAGCAGAAAATGACTTGTATTTTTATTTGCTGCCTTGTGCTTTAGATTGTGATTTATCCACTTCTGTCTGAAAAATAAAATCCTCTATTTACTGATTGTTTTTAGTGTTTTATGATTAATTACATCTTCCCCCCCCCCAAAGAAAAATGGAACTTGCAGATACACATGACAAAATTGTACTCTTTGGACCCAGCTGCAATTTAAGGGTGTTATTTACGCTTTCCGCTGTTTTTAGCTAAAATAATTTGCTAATTCGTGCTTCTAATGTGGTGGTGGCGCAAGTGTAAACTGGTGGAAACTATTAGACTTGTGTATAAAGGCGTTTGCCTAGGTTCTGGCGCTGACAAGCGATAAAGGGGGTTATTTAAGAAAGGATAGTGCCAGGTAGTGCTTCGTAGTATCTGGTGAACGCTGGGCGCTGTATGAGAAACCACATTTAAGAAAGCAAATCTGGTGAGCGCCTCTAACAGCGCCATGTAGCGTCACATGTATGACTAGAGGCGGCTCTAGGTTCACGAGCGCCACATATTACCTTTCGCTCAGTGTCGCTCTCCCATACATTTCAATGGGCTTTCATTTGGTTGTGTTAAAATAGCGTTTGGCTTTTTTTTTTTGCTCAAATCATTGTGTGACCTCTCCTGGCTGCAAACAAACACTTTTATACATCTTTTGGACTTTTTATATTTTTATACAGCATTGTCATTAC
Organism: Gastrophryne carolinensis; assembly: GCA_027917425.1. NCBI lineage: Eukaryota > Metazoa > Chordata > Amphibia > Anura > Microhylidae > Gastrophryne > Gastrophryne carolinensis. The sequence continues at coordinate 72,411,653 of CM051239.1, forward strand.
AGATCTGGCACTAAAGTGTTAATGTCACAGTGTTAAAACAATGTCATTCCATGTGTTTTCGTTACTAGTGGATATGTGTTCAAAAACAGACTTTGATCACACAGCGTCTGGCGCTCTATGCTACAGCGCCCAGCTTTAGAGCACTGGCGTTGTGTGTGTTTAGTTTTTCCTTACGTATGGTGTTGAGCGGCGAGTGCCGGACGCACTGAGCTGGTGCTACCTCTCGCTCTCTGCAGCGTTCTACTGTTGTTAAAGCGCCCAACACACATCACATTCATCAATGTCGGGCAGGTTACTACAGCGATGGCAATGCTATGTTACAGCGCCCGATACCCGCTTACAGTGTTTACTAGTGGTCGCTCTAAGCGCCGCTATACAGATGCTCATCTGGCAATATGTGGCGCTAGTACACATTGACCAAAAGCAGATCAAGAACCCGACAAATGGAGTGAGGTTAAATGATCTACTAACGCCCCCCGCACACACATACACACACATGCACACACACACACAAATACATACACACATACTTTTTAACAATAGCATGGAGTCTTTTACATATTCTCCTAGATGGGAAAGCCACCGACATAAAGTCACACTCCACTGCAGGTTCTGTATTAAAGGTTTGGCACATTTTACTCGGTAGCAGAGTGGAACTCTTTGCTTTTGCACAATAGATTTGGGGCTTTAGATACATGGAAGAACATTGTGGTTTGCAGTTTCTTTGGGTGTATTAATAAAATGTGGATGGACACTTCTCTTCTATTGCTGAATTACCTAGGAAGCCAACAATGTATAACTAGGGCCTTGATTCAATAAGAGTTTAAAAGAATTCTCATGGTAGTAAAAATGTACTTTATGAGAAAAAGGCTGAGAATGTCACTGTTGCTGAATCACCAGCTGGAAAGGCAATACAAGTTAATGGTACTATTTTACTCCTAAGAAAAGTCGAGAACATCGTACTCCATAGTAAAACCATAGTAAAACGTGACTTTCATTGTTTTTTTGTCTGGTGATTCAGCAACAGTGAAATTCTCAGGCTTTTTCCTCATGAAGTGAATCTTTTACTACCATGAGTATTTTTTTCAACTCTTATTGAATCAAGGCCTAGATCTCAATGAGATTGAGGTTCCTAACGGAAGAATGATTTGAATGAGAAACATCAGTACATGTATGAAAATAATCTAGAAAGAAAAACGTTATTAAACGTACGTTTGTTGAGCAGATTTCGTAATCTCATAAACAATCCTCCCTGAGGTTAATTACTCTACGTTGTCTGGAACATGTAACTGCTTCTGCATTATGTTTCTGTCTTCATAAGCTGACCCTAGCAGGCAGCTTGTAATTGCAATCATTCATAATTTACAGATTATAAAGTACACAGCTCTGATGTTTAGTCTGTTTTGGTAAACATAATCATAAGGTTGATTCTTAGACAACCGTCATGGTTCGTAAAATAACCTTAGTGCTGCAGTTATTTGGTTTGAGTGCTTCCATGGCTGGATTGGCTCCAGGAGTGGAAAGTATCTCCTGTGTTGTCATTCACGAAAAATAGTTAAAGGGCCTTCGTTAAAGCAGAAAAAAACCCACCGTGGTTGGTCGCCTTCCCCAGGGCATCCCAAATTTTGGGGTGTGTCTTAAAGGAGCCACAGCACTCAACCCTGTTAGCTTGCAGACAAACCCATAATCTGTCTCTAAATCTGGTTATGCTAAGCTGCACCACCAAGCGCCAAGGTGCCTCTGTGGGGTGCATTCCTAACTCTAATCTCTGTGAGCCCCCTTTGGGACATACAATGCAATAGATATATTGGGAGCAGGCTTACCTGAGGTTGCCCTATAACCTTGAGTGCAGCCCATGGGGTGGAAGGATCAAAAAACTTGCAGTACAGCCTAGACCCCACACCCCATGTGCCCCACTGTGTGACACTCCCCCCCCCCCCAGGGTGCCCATAAACACTCCCCTTTCCCTCCTCCAATGGCACATGGGGATGCAGAATATGCAGCAGCTCATGTTCCCCATTCTAGTCAATGAGAGTCAAATTACAAAGTCACTGCTTATGGCTCTCATTGGACGAGAGTCTGTGCATGTGCCATTGGAACCAGGAAGAGGGGAGTGAAAAGTGATTTTCTGGGGGTTTCACACAGTGGGGTACCAATCCAGGATACCCCAGGGCAATGGAACAGAAACCAGGAAAGTCAAATTCCTGGGTTTTGTTCTGCTTTGAGTAGCTTCCTTATATCGGACCAACAGTCAAAAATGACTTAAACAAACCAACCAACACAACAAGCAGTGCTCATATGCATCCTTCCCCGGGACAATATAGATTGCTGCACATACAAATTCTTTTCCCTTTTGCTTACTCCTGCTGTATTAAATTTTAGAAGCAAAATGGCGACTCATGCATTTGCAGGCCACTCACAAACAGGAAGTGCTGCTGATCTTCCTATTACTATGCATTGTCTGTTTAATTTGGAAAACTCTAATTAGAGTCTTGGTCCAACTTCAACCCTCCCAAAAAGAATCTTGATCCTACAGCATGGATGCACAACCTGCTGCACAGCCCTCATTTGTGGCTCCCAATACCCCTATGGAGTTGAAAAGCAGAGATTGCCTTGCCTGCAGTGCAAGTGTTTGGCCACTAGAGATCAGTGCGTCTCTAATTCCTGAAGCAGAAAGTGAGGCACCAATTTAGCTTCTCTATAGGTGGTGACACACATGTACTACTGGTGTGTTTGTGTCTGGAGATGCCTATGAAGACTATTCCTAGTTCACCTCTGCCCACCTCTTCCCGCCTCAACTGTGATCAGTTTACCTCACCCTGCCTTATCTCTGCCCACGCCTTCCCTCTAGCCACCTCTGCTAACCTCTTACCACCTCCCCGCTGATCACCTTACTGTACCTCTTCCACTTCTGTTTACCCAACCTCTTCCTGCCTCACCTCTGCTCACCTAATAGGCATATGCAATGCAATGCAGCTCACCTCATCATGGCTGCCTCTCCTTTCCTGTCAGAACGCAGCTGCTTCTGAAAGTAGAAAAAAGGCAAAGAGTAGTGGCACACCCCCTGAATAACTTTGCTATAGACCACCAATAATAGGGCTAAGCTGGTTGTCTAAAGCTCTGCATCATCTGACTGTGGTCACTGGGAGACAGGGAGAACAGCCAGGGTGATGAGAATGCCTGTCTTACAGACTCTGCCCATTATGCTGATTATTATGCAGCATCACAGAGCCCACATATTTTGAAGCATAGATCATAAGGTAAAACTGTAAACCTCGATATCTCAGCATTTCTTCTTTCATTTAAAAGCACAAAACATTTTAGGACAGTGTCAAGTTTCATGCAAATCCCATGCAAAGATGTAACAATTGCATTTGCCTTCTGTATCCCTTTAAAGTTAAAGCTTGCCTTCAGTAAACTGTGTTTTCACAGCTTAGATTTTATTGCAGCCCATTGAAGGGGAAAAATATAACAATTCTTAGACCAAAAAGGGTTTTGCGCCCCTGGCATACAGTATGAAAAAGACTGCTTTCTTAAAGTGGACCAACACCCACCGCTTATAGATTCCCGGGCCGATCAGCTGCCTGCCTGTGTGAAACCCCCCAAGACGCCCGCAAATCCTACCTGTTCCTCGTTCCAACGGCGCATGCGCAGGCCGCCGCCGCCGCCTCCCGCGCATCCCTCTAGCAGGTTGCGCACCCGCGCTGGCTGTTTGTGAATGGCCGCCACGGGCGCGCACCCTGTAAGAGGGAGGCGTGAGAGGCGGCGGTGGGCGCTCTCACCTTGTCCATCGACGGACCTCGCTTGTCCGTCGGCTGTGATTGGTGGAGCGAGTCACGTGGGAGCGGGGTCAGGTGAGTTTTGGGGGCTTTCTGGGGGGTTTCACACAGCGGGGTGCCCCGCGGAAGTGGACCAACACCCAGGATAGTGAAAATCCTGGGTGTTGGTCCAATGCTCAGATATAGCATTTTCCATCTTACACTGCCATAATTCTCCCACTTGTGAACGTGTTTCAAGCTTTTTTAAGCATAAGGCATGACCTTAGTTGGTGTATGGAGGTGAGGCTTACCATGACCAGGGTTGCCAGCCATTTCAGGTGAGATTAAAAGCATAATGAAGAATAACAGGATAACCCAACACTCTTAGCAAGTTGGTAGAGTTATGCAAAATTTGTCACTATACTGAGCGCTTGAAACTGATGAGATGTGCGTTTCCAAGATATGTAAAAGGGACATAAATCGATAAATCAGCAACACAAATCTGAACATTACAATTAAACCGAGCGGTCAACCGCTTGTCCTTCGCAGGAACACAGAGCATAGAAAGCAGAGATTTTGGTGCACTGCAACAGTCCCTCCTGACCTGGAAGAAGGTGAGTATAGAGCATGATCACTGGTGATTCCCACTACAAGGTATCCAAATTCTCCCAGCTTCCTCCAGCCATCCTACTCATTGCAGCTACTGGTCCTTCTGCACATGTTGACCTGGTGATGGATGCCAGATGAGGTAGTGGCTGTTATGAGACTCCACCAAACAGGAAGTAGGTTTGCTTTAACAGTGTAAAGCAAGTCATGGGAAAGAGGCTTATTGGGACAGTAAAGGCCTTCCTATCCACATGCTTTAACCCTTGTCCTGCTGTGCTGTAGCTCTGTTATATGGAGCTATAATCTCTAAAGCAGAGAGTGCACCCCCAACCATCTCCCGGAGTACATACAAGCTGGGAACCAAACCTATGCTATAGAGCATAAGGGATTGTAGTGGCCTGGACCTGGGGCCAACGTTTTTGGCCCTTGAATCCTGAAATTACAAGCCCCTATGCTTGGTTTGCCAGGTTGGTAATGCCTAAAGCGGGGAACCACATGCATTTAAAAATAAAATAAAAAATCAATTTTAGGGAAAAAAAACGTATTTCTCGCTAGTGAAGATTACTTATTCATAATTAATAATCTTCATAGATAGTGAACATTATTTATATTTAATAAATAATCTCCACTAACAAAAAATAATACTTTTTCATAGGGAATATTATTTATTAATAATAAAATCACTTCACTAGCATGCAGCTAATAGTGTGGTGACTCCACTTGCAGGACTTGGAATGAAACTTGGGAGCTGGGGGGGGGGGGGGGTAAGTGATCTTTTGATTATTCTTTTTAATAGCCTTTACTATGCCTTTAAGGAGACACCCAATCCTGATCTGTTACATTGTACAATACATGACAGCCTGTATCTCCATAGGCAGTTTTTCTCTGTCACATTGAACACATCACAATAGAGAATCAGTGACATTTTTAGAGCTTGGTAGAGGTTCTGCTGCTGCTTTGATTATTTTCTCTTGATATGTAGTCAGGCTGTCACACCTTTATGAATAATGAATCATTTGAATACAAGAACCTCATAGCAATCAAAAGAAAGAAAGCCTGGTATGCCCCTCAGTAACCCTGATTTCTAGATCTTTGATAAAGCGGATGTGCTGTCTAACAGCCAATCAGTTTTCAGCCTTTTTTCCTAGTTTACAATGAAAGATAATAGTATCATATTAGTTACTATGAGCAATGCAACAATTTCATAGGAGTTATGCTTTCAGCCCTGAAAAACATCTCTAGTGCAGTATGGGTCAGAATTTGTCAGAAATACAGAAGACATAGATTTAGGAAATTTAGGTATTTTGGATGTTAAATGAGTACAGTATTTTTCACTCCATGAGACGCACTTGACCAGGGCTGGCTCCAGGTTTGTGAGGGCCCTTGGGCAAAAGAGTCTTAGTGGGCCCCAAAGTAGTATATCACCTTTCAGCTCCGTTGCTACAAATGGGTCATCTTCTGCTGCTGATCGCCCTCCAGTCCTTATTGCCTTCTCTATGGCTACCTAACGCCCTCTAGTCCTTGTTGCATCCTCTACTGCCACCAAGCACCCACAGGCCTTACTGCTTGCTCAGCTGCCACATCATTGCTGTCAGTTGTCACCTGGTTCTCACCACCCAGCTTCCATCAATTGCCCTCCATTCCATGCCACCTTCTCCAGTGTTGCTGATCATCCCCTGTTGCTGAGGGCAGCCATAAGCAGGTCTGCACATAAAACCTGGCATTCAGTTGTTCGGGTCCACTGAAAAATAATACCATGGCCAAGTGTAAGCCTGAGTGGGCCCCTTAAGGGCACCTGGCTATTGCCCAGGTTTGCCCTGTGCTGGCGCCGCCCCTGCACCTGACCATAATTTGGACCCAGGGTTTAGAGGAGGAAACTAAGAAAACAAATACTTTGAACTGAATATTGTGCTAAAATCTCCATCCCAATCACCCCATTACAGTGTGCTAATCCCCCCCAATCACCTCATTACAGACAGTGTGCTAATCCCCCCCAATCACCTCATTACAGACAGTGACACTGTAAGCTTGCAAGGGCAGTGCTCTCCTTCCTATTGTCTTCTGTGCTCACAACTCCTGGTATGAACCTCGTGTCATCTAGTTTTGTATTGTTCCCTGTACTATATGTTTTACCTTGTTTGTATTCATACCTTGTAAAGCGCTACAGAAGATGATGGCGCTATGTAAATAAACATTAATAATAATATTAATAATAATAAATCACATCTGAATTTCATTTACCTGGGTTTTGGTCCACCCTAAGGGGTATAACAATTTCTGATGACTCACACTGTGGGTGTGAAACCCCTGGGATCGCCTGATTCTTTTCTTCGAGCTACACTCCCACGCCACATGCATGAGCTCACAATCAAATTACAGTTAAACTCATTTTTCCGATGATCCCATGGCGTATTTGCGGGCTCTGGTAGGATGCCCCTGTGTGTGAAAGCTCCGGGACCACCTTGTTGCTTTCCTTGAGCCACGGCACATGTGCAAGCTCTCGCCCAATCAAAGCTCGCCAGCAATTATATACCTGGCAATGAGTTCCAAATGGAATGAACGCCTCCCACTGGCCACTCTTTGCTGCACATACGTGACACCAGTCATTCAGTTATGCGGCATCAGGTAGAGGAGTGCTGGGGATGCTGTAGGAGGCCTGTGTAGGCCTGTGAGTACACGGGTGATCCAGAGGGATGCCCAGGGGCAAGCTGTAACCTGACCCTGAAGACTTTTAGACTCTGCTTACAGTGGGTCAAAACCCAGGATTTTGACTATCCTGGGTTTTGGACCTTGCCCCCGATCCCCAATGTGTGAAAGCCCCTAGATCGCCGATGGCAACTCACCTTTTCCTGGTCCAAGGGTGCTGGTGGCCGCATCCCCCGCTTCCCTCTTGCAGGGCATAGCGGGGATGGAGCTTGCGCATGCGCCATTGGACCAGTTAACAAGGTAAGTGTATGGGGCGACCTGGGGGGGTTTCACACAGAAGGGCATCCCAGTTTTGGATGCCCCCAGGGTAGGGAATGGATGGGCCTGGGAATCTTATAGATTCCCAGTCAATCGTTGTGGGCTTTGGTCCACTTTAAGGTAGAAAGGATCTCACATGAAACCTGTCCCATATGCCTCTGCTCCATTTGCAGAATCTACAGGTAATGGGGGAGAGGCACATGGGACAGGTTTCAGATAAGCTTTGGCTCATTGCCATTGCCTGGACTGTCCCTTTAACACTAAGGCCCTTATTTATGAAGGAATAGCGACAGGTAGCGACGGGTGAGCGACCGGTAATGACGGGCACCGCCACGAGAATGCCGGCTCCCCACCACAATCACACATTTATCAAGCCAATCCTGCTTAGCGACTGAGATAGCGCCAGATAGCTACTCATTCATCATTATTCCAGCCTCAGCCCACAGCGCCAGCGTCCAACCTTGAACAGCGACAGATATGACCTCTCGCTACCTGGCGCTCTCCAATGCATTTCAATGGAACAATCTTTAAATATTAATAATTAATTGTTATTAATGTTTTTTTTTGTTTGTTTTTTTTTTAAATGTGAAAAATTCTGTGACCACTTCTGCCATGTTAGATAATTTTTTTAAGGTAAAAAGAAAAAAAAATTGTGCAGAATTGATACATACATATTCATATTGCTAAACTCTTTACAAATGTTTTTTTTTTTGGTTTCCAAAAATATGGTGGTTTGGGGGTTAAAAAACTACTTTTAACACATCGCCGCCAGCGCTCTGGGGTTTAAACATGCATTTCACAGAGCGAGAATTTTTTGAGCGTGATTTTTTTATGAATATGGTGGGAGCTGGTCGCTCTGACCAGTCGCTATCATGTGCACCCATACATCGCGGAACCTGTCAAATAGCGACTCGTCACCCCGTATTCAACATTACTGCACACCGACTCAGTCGCTATCAACAACCGAACAATGGCCAAGCACAGCGACTACTAGCGGGCGCTGTGAAAATACTGCTACAGTCGCTCAACTGTCGCTACCTGCCGTTATTAATGAATCGGCCTGAACGTACAGATCTTCAGTAACAGAACTTACAGTATTATAGCTTGTTATTTATATTCCTCTATTCATGGCCCTCAGGTGATATAATATCCGTGTTACACAGCAACATTAGTAACCTGTATTTGTTGCTCTAAGAATGCAGCTTGCAGCTGATGTCTGGGGCTTTGGATCCTGAGAGACTCCCCTTTAATCAGGGACAATGCATTGCTTTCATCCATATTCTGCCGGCACTTTATTCCATGACTAATCCTCTATCAGCTGTAAGGTATAATTTAGCACAAATACATTTACTATTTATATTCTAACAATGCTTATGTTGCGCCTAAACAACAAGTAGCTTTTGCTTAATGCGCTTTGCAATTAATGTTCCCATTTCTGCCCCAGTGCTGACAGGAGTTTCCCCCTGCCGGCCTTGGTGCCCTGATTCCAGTCATGGAACAGCAGACTCCCTCATTGATTGCCAGCAGGGGGCGCACCACATAATGGTCCAATGCTGATGTACTGTAGCGGTGGATGATTAGATAAGTGCCAGGGGCTGGTCAGGGTTCACTGTCAGCTTAAAGGCAAACTCACTTTTTGACAGGTTTTTGTTGTTCTGACTTATTGTTTTCCTCTTCTGGGATGTAAAATAATTATTTGTGCCCCCGGATCTGTGATTTACTTATCAGCATGCTGCTTCCAGGTTTCTTATATTGCTGTTTCCAAGCTTCTTATATTTCTTTGTGTCTGTGATCCTAGTAGTAGGAGCGTCTTTGCTGGCCTTGACTACAAATCCCAGCATCCCTCTACTGTAACAGGTGAGCTAATCAGCAGCATTGGCTAAATCAGCAGTTATTACCTCCCCAGACTGTGACCCCCTTATCTACAGAGTTTGAATTAGAGCACATGGGATTGAGTCTAGGGTCTGTGCCTTAGCCAATCAGATGTATAGGGTCTGTGCCTTAGCCAATCAGATGTATAGAGTCTGTGCCTTAGCCAATCAGATGTATAGGGTCTGTGCCTTAGCCAATCAGATGTATAGCAAGCCAGAATCAGGAAGTCTCTGATATGTACTCCACGAGACCTCTTTGGTGTATGTTGCTAATATAGACACATTGTAGCTACAGAAAATGTTTTTTTTTTATGACACAGTAACCAATGAAATGAAAAAGAAAAAAAATAACAGATTTTAGGCACATTGAGCGCATCATTTCGGCACACGATACTGGAAACTTAAAAACAAATAGCAAATAGAAACTATGAGACTCCAGGGCAGGCTTACTCTCCTCCACTGGGGGCACCACAAACCTGGGTGAAACCCCCAGGGCTTGCAATAAACTCACCTTTCCCCCGAGCCAACGGCGATTTTTGATCTTTCTATCTAAGGGCTTGATTCAGTAAACTTGATATATAAATGACATATATATAGGATGTATTGAAATCTTTCTGCTTCACCTCTTACCACTTCTGCTCACTTCACCTTTCCCTCACCTTGCCCCCTTCTTCATTCTGCCTCACTTCTGCATATACATAAATGAGATATAATGCTTTAAAGCGGACCTTCACCCTGAATAAGAGCATTTCTTATATGTTTCCCTCACCGCCTACATACAGATTGCTCACATTAAAAATCATCCTACCTGCACCTATTGCTTTTTTTAACCTTTTAACATCCAAAATGACGGCCCGTTGAGTTTCAGACTGCCTGCAGACAGGAAGTGTCTTCTGAATAAGCCGCTCTGCATTCTGGGATTGCTGTCCTTTTCCTGACCTCAGTTCTGCTCTGTCTGTACTTTTGCCCCCTCTCATCTCCTCAGTATGTGATGCTTCTGAGGCAAGATGGCGGCGCCCGTATCCTGAACAGAGTTGCAGCCCAGGAGGGGAAAGAATAATAAGTAAGCGACTAAAAAGTATATTAATTTTAGATGCTGGGGAATAGTTTTTTAAGAGTTAGGGCTTTTCATTAAATCATGCTGAAGGTCCGGTTTAAGCTTTATTTCTAATCCATTTTATTGCGACCACTTAAAGTGAAGTATTAAGACGATGCAGCCCCTGGACCAAAAAAGGTTGTGCACCCCTGCTTTAAAAGGTTACATAGAATACATTGTCAAATTGCTTTAGTATAAGTTTTAGGTATTTTGAAATAAAGCATTAAACAGGTCTAATTTTCCTGAGTTAGTTTAAGGTCGGTTTACTAAATCGAGGCCAAAATCTACAAAAAAAAAACAAAACACAGTTTCGGCTGGAGATGGCTATTTGGAGGGACAGGCATTGTGCTCACCCCCGCTACATGTAAGTGGAGAGGAAACCACTTGAAATTCTAAACGGGCAGGCTGATTCACTACTAGCGCCAGCTATCGGCAGATGAGCGTCTGTACAGAGGCGCTAAGCGCGACCGCTAGTAGACGCTGTGATCGGCTATCGGGTGCTGTAACAGAACGCCTCAGTCGCTGTGGTAACCTGGCTGGCATTGATGAATGAGATGTATGTTTGGCGACAGCGTAGCAGGGAGCGAAAGGTAGCGCCAGCTCATTGTGACCGACTCTCAGTGACTCACATCATATTCAACAAAAAAACACACACAGAGTGTAGGGGCTGTGGATCTGGTCGCTATAGCATAGAGCGACAGATGCTGTGTGATTAAAGTGGACCAACACCCTGCCAGTTCGATCCCTCCCCGTGGGGCATCCAAAATAGGGATCCCCCGCTGTGTGAAACCCCCCAGGACACCCAGAAACCTTACCTTGATCCCGATCCAACGGCGCATGCGCGGGCCGCAGCCTCATCTCGCGTTTCTCTCTAGCAGGGCGCGTGCTCATTTGTGAATGGCTGGCGCGGGTGCACTCCCTGTTAGAGGGAGGTGCGAGATGCGGCCACCAGCGTGCACGGAGCCGCTGTGGTAAGACATCTCATTGACGCGCATACCACAGCGGCTCCGAGCACGCTGATTGGACGAGCGGCCGCGCATGCGCCGTAGGAGTGGGGTGGGGTGAGTTTTTACGAGCGATCTGGGGGGTTTCACATAGCAGGGCACCGCCGATCGGGTCGCCCCGGGGAAGTGGACCAGGACCCAGATTAGTCAAACTCCTGGGTGTTGGTCCACTTTAAAGTCTGTTTTTGAACACATATCCACCAGTTACAAAGCAAAAACACATGGAATTATATTGTTGTAACATTGTGACATTAATACTTTAGTGCCAGACCTGTAATGACAATTCTGCATAAAAATGTAAAAAATCTAAAAAGTTTTCAAAAATGACTTTTTCTAGGCCAGGAGAGGTGACACAATTATTTTAGAGAAAAAAAAATTAAACACAAAAAACCCTGTTTACACAGAAGAAAAGGAACGTCCATTGAAATGTATGGGAGAGCGACAGGTAATACCTGGAGCTCTGGAAGATAGAGCGCCAGCGCTATACACTGAGCTGCCTGTAAAGATGAATCAGACGCTACATGGCGCTGTTAGAGTCGCTCACCAGATTCACTTTCATAAATGTGGTTTTGCCTACAGCGTAGTGTTCACCAGCCGCTGCCTGCCGCTACGAGGCGCTACCTGGCGCTATCCCTTCATGAATAATCCCCATAGTCATCATTTATGTGTAAATGCTAAGTGTTTATTAATAATCCGCAGTGTCATTTTATAGTTGTGGCCCAGCAGTTATTTTTACAGTCACTACAAATATACAGTGTATCCAGCGCTGTGTTTATTGTTCACTGCATTATGCATTTCAGACATTTTTAGTGCATTTTCATAACACATTTGGTCACAAATTAGCTGCTGGATATTTAGGTGCGGTTCAACAATTGTAAACTGTAAATTCATGTTGGCTGTAGAGTTTTCTAACTGTACAGTTGTGAGTCTTTTATTCTTCTCGTAAATAGTGTTGAATTTTAAACGTGCCAACTCCTGGATGTAGTTTCCAGGTTTTTCCCATCATTAAATTCAACAGACTTGGACACAGCCACTGTACTATATAAAATGTGACACTCCCAAAGATAGAAACCTATTGCATAAAACAAATATGAGGTTATATGTAAATTGTGGCACTCCTAGCAACCTACTGTACTGTACAAGTAAACCTATTAGGTTACATTCCTAGTATCTAAGGGGTTTATTTAAGAAATGCTAACTCCACAAAGCGGCAGGCGTTTTTCGTTAGTGCCACCAGCAAGTCATATTTATGATGAAAAAAAATGTTTTGCGCTTCTCCTAGCACCATGTAGCGTTCCATGCATCGACAGCACCAGGTGCTTTGTTATTGCCGGAGCTGTGTTCCCTACAAAGCCACCAAGAAGAACCAGCACTCCAGCAAATAATCAAAGTGTCAAAGTATATTGTGAAAATATAAAAGTTACAAAGGTCATGTGTCATCAACGTTTCAGGGTCCAGCGCGCCCCTTTATCAGGACCAACCATAAACAGCCGGGCCCCCTCATAAGGACCAACCATAAACAGCCGGGCCCCTTCATAAGGACCAACCATAAACAGCCGGGCCCCTTCATCAGGACCAACCATAAACAGCCAGGCCCCTTCATCAGGACCAACCATAAACAGCCGGGCCCCTTCATAAGGACCAACCATAAACAGCCGGGCCCCTTCATCAGGACCAACCATAAACAGCCAGGCCCCTTCATCAGGACCAACCATAAACAGCCGGGCCCCTTCATCAGGACCAACCATAAACAGCCAGGCCCCTTCATCAGGACCAACCATAAACAGCCGGGCCCCTTTATCAGGACCAACCATAAACAGCCGGGCCCCTTTATCAGGACCAACCATAAACAGCCGGGCCCCTTCATAAGGACCAACCATAAACAGCCGGGCCCCTTTATCAGGACCAACCATAAACAGCCGGGCCCCTTCATCAGGACCAACCATAACCAGCCGGGCCCCCTCATAAGGACCAACCATAAACAGCCGGGCCCCTTTATCAGGACCAACCATAAACAGCCGGGCCCCTTTATCAGGACCAACCATAAACAGCCGGGCCCCTTCATCAGGACCAACCATAAACAGCCGGGCCCCCTCATAAGGACCAACCATAAACATCCGGGCCCCTTTATCAGGACCAACCATAAACAGCCGGGCCCCTTTATCAGGACCAACCATAAACAGCCGGGCCCCTTTATCAGGACCAACCATAAACAGCCGGGCCCCTTCATCAGGACCAACCATAAACAGCCGGGCCCCTTCATCAGGACCAACCATAAACAGCCGGGCCCCTTTATCAGGACCAACCATAAACAGCCGGGCCCCTTTATCAGGACCAACCATAAACAGCCAGGCCCCTTCATCAGGACCAACCATAAACAGCCGGGCCCCTTCATCAGGACCAACCATAAACAGCCGGGCCCCTTTATCAGGACCAACCATAAACAGCCGGGCCCCTTCATCAGGACCAACCATAAACAGCCGGGCCCCTTCATCAGGACCAACCATAAACAGCCGGGCCCCTTCATCAGGACCAACCATAAACAGCCGGGCCCCTTCATCAGGACCAACCATAAACGGCCAGGCCCCTTTATCAGGACCAACCATAAACAGCCGGGCCCCTTCATAAGGACCAACCATAAACAGCCGGGCCCCTTCATCAGGACCAACCATAAACAGCCGGGCCCCTTCATCAGGACCAACCATAAACAGCCGGGCCCCTTCATCAGGACCAACCATAAACAGCCGGGCCCCTTTATCAGGACCAACCATAAACAGCCGGGCCCCTTTATCAGGACCAACCATAAACAGCCGGGCCCCTTTATCAGGACCAACCATAAACAGCCGGGCCCCTTCATCAGGACCAACCATAAACAGCCGGGTCCCTTTATCAGGACCAACCATAAACAGCCGGGCCCCTTCATCAGGACCAACCATAAACAGCCGGGCCCCTTCATCAGGACCAACCATAAACGGCCAGGCCCCTTTATCAGGACCAACCATAAACAGCCAGGCCCCTTCATCAGGACCAACCATAAACAGCCGGGCCCCTTCATCAGGACCAACCATAAACAGCCGGGCCCCTTCATCAGGACCAACCATAAACGGCCAGGCCCCTTTATCAGGACCAACCATAAACAGCCGGGCCCCTTCATAAGGACCAACCATAAACAGCCGGGCCCCTTCATCAGGACCAACCATAAACAGCCGGGCCCCTTCATCAGGACCAACCATAAACAGCCGGGCCCCTTCATAAGGACCAACCATAAACAGCCGGGCCCCTTCATCAGGACCAACCATAAACAGCCGGGCCCCTTCATAAGGACCAACCATAAACAGCCGGGCCCCTTCATCAGGACCAACCATATACAGCCGGGCCCCTTCATAAGGACCAACCATAAACAGCCGGGCCCCTTCATCAGGACCAACCATAAACAGCCGGGCCCCTTTATCAGGACCAACCATAAACAGCCTGTGAAGGGGCCCGCTGGAGTCCGATACACTGATGTCCCATGACCTTGTTAACTTTTATATTTGATTTGATTATTTGCTGGAGTTCTGTTTTTTACAAGGATTTGAACTTGCGGCGTCTTCGTGAATCGCAGCACCCACGCCATACTATTGGAAAGAGAAAAAGAGTGCGGCAGTCATCAAACTTTTTGGACTTTCCTTATCAAGCCACATCAGGCGCTCAGTGTCATTTTCCCATAGACTACAATTAGCCATTCCAGTCCCATTCATTTGGGCGACTTCTGGTTAGCATATTTCAAATTTTTTTTTTTTGCTCAGTCAAGTGACACGGGATCCCTGGCCTGTTCACAATGTTTTTTTCGTTCATTATTGTACCTAGGTTACCTGCTTCTAACTTGCGTTTTTAGGCCTCACAGTCATGTGTCATGTTATTTGTATGTTTCCAATGTCATTCCATGTCTTCTTGGTCACTGTGCAGCCACCCCCAGTTAAAGCCGTTTTTGTATTGCACATGGCGCTGTATGTCTGAGTATCGTGGTTTCACAGCGCCTGTGCTGGCACTCTTCATTTAAATGTTAAATACAAATTATTTCTGGCCCTCCCCACCGGCGCTACCTGTCACTAGCTCTATTGGAAAAAAAACAAGACCCCGTGTCACCTGTCGCCTACAGCACTGAACACTAACATGGTGCCAGACGTGTGGTGGCGTTGCAGCTGAGGCTCTAATAGAGTCTCTCTACACAGACACTCAAGTGGCGCTATGAGGCGCTAGTGATAAATTGGCCTCCCCCAAGCATATAGGAACATTGTAGGATATATGATAATTATATTGAAATATGAGCATATTGGGATATTGCTAAAAATGTTACACTACAAGATACAAACATATATATATATATATATATATATATATATATATATATACACGTGTAAACGTGATGCATATAGCATTTGAACATATCAGGATATGAGTAATATGGCACAATTAGGATTTGAACATATCGGGATAGGAGTATAAATCTGACACAACTAGAACATACTTATATCAAGATATGAGTATTAATATGACATTACTAGTATATAAACATGTCGGCATAGAAGTAAAAATGTAACACTAGGATCTGCTTTTATCAGGATATGGGTATAAATGTGGGACATCTAGAGGCCGATTCATTAATAGCGCCAGGTAGCGACAGATGAGCGACTGTAGCGTGATTTTTTCAGCGCCAGCCAGTATTCGCTGTGCTTGGCCGGCGTTAGCTTGATGACAGCGACACAGTCGGTGTGCGGTAATGTTGAATACGGGCGGGGGGGTCGCTGTTTCACAGGTCCAGCGTTGTATGTGAGCGCATGACAACGAATGGCCAGAGCGAACGGCTAGCTTCATATTCATCAACAAATCACGCTCCGAATGTGCTGTCGCTGTCCATTCCTTGTTTAAACCCCAGAGTGCTGGCGGCGATGTGTATTAACTAGTTTTTAACCCCTAAACAACCATATTTTTTGAATGTAACATTATACATGTTTTTAGAATCATTTTTTAATATGAATACATTAATCTCAGACCTGTTAGATCAATTCTGCACATATTTTTTTTTATTTTTTTTTTTACTTAAAAATAAATCCTAACATTGCAGAAGTGTTCTCCGATTTTTTGACATTAAAAAAAAAAAAAAAAAAAATTAATACCAATTAATTATGAATAATTATAGATTGCTCCATTGAAATGCATTGGACATCGCCAGGGAGCGACAGCTCATACCTGGCGCTGTGAGGGAATTTGCAGCGGCGCTGTTCGGTCCAGGCGGCTTCATGATGAATGCCGCGCTAGCCGTCGCTCTCGCCGGCGCTAGCCTCATTTTGCTTGATAAATGCGTCATTGTGACCGCCGCCGGGCGTACTTGAGTCGGTAGTCGCCGTTAGCTGCCGCTACCTGGCGCTCGTCAGACACTACCTGGCGCTATCGCTTGATGAATAAGGGCACTAGTATATGGACACACCATGATATGAGTATAAATGCGACATAATCAGCATATGCACATATTGGCATATGAGAACAGTATAAATGTGACACATAGCATAGGATTTGAACATATCTGCATAAAAGTATAAATGTGTATTACTAGTGTAGGATATGAACATATAGAGGTATGAATATAAATGTGACACAACTATAAGTATAGATGTAACTTGGGAGCATATCACGATATGAGTATAAATGTGATACAACTAGCATATAAACATATAGGTATATGAGTTTAAATGTGACATATGTATGCATATGAGTAGAAATGTGTCCATTCAAATGCCAGTGAAGGTAAAAGTGGAGTCAATTGCCTAAACAGCCAATCCGGTTCCCTAAAATGAGGAATCTGGTGTATTGACAACTGCTCCAGTTTTACACCATTTTCTCTTGTCCTGGTGTTGATGAATTGTCATGTTCACGTGTCTTAGGCCCTTATTTATGAAGGAATAGCGACAGGTAGCGACGGGTGAGCGACCGGTAATGACGGGCACCGCCACGAGAACGCCGGCTCCCCACCACAATCACACATTTATCAAGCCAATCCTGCTTAGCGACTGAGATAGCGCCAGATAGCGACTCATTCATCATTATTCCAGCCTCAGCCCACAGCGCCAGCGTCCGACCTTGAACAGCGACAGGTATGACCTCTCGCTACCTGGCGCTCTCCAATGCATTTCAATGGAACAATCTTTAAATATTCATAATTAATTGTTATTAATGTTTTTTTTATTTTTTTTAAATGTGAAAAATTCTGTGACTACTTCTGCCATGTTAGGTAAAAAAAAAAATTGTGCAGAATTGATATTACAGGTCTGATATTATTGTATTCATATTACTAAATTCTTAAAAAATTATTTTTTTTTTGGTTTCCAAAAACATGGTGGTTTGGGGGTTAAAAAACTACTTTTAACACATCGCCGCCAGCGCTCTGGGGTTTAAACATGCATTTCTCAGCGCAAGAATTTTTTGAGCGTGATTTTTTGATGAATATGGTGGAAGCCGGTCGCTCTGACCAGTCGCTATCATGCGCACCCATACATCGCGGAACCTGTCAAATAGCGACTCGTCACCCCGTATTCAACATTACTGCACACCGACTCAGTTGCTATCAACAACCGAACAATGGCCAAGCACAGCGACTACTAGCGGGCGCTCTGAAAATACTGCTACAGTCGCTCAACTGTCGCTACCTGCCGCTATTAATGAATCGGCCTCTTACTTTCATTTTACATCTCTGGGTATGCATGGCTTGAATATCATTGATACAATGGAGCACCTGTGCCAGGCACCAGCAACACAGGGCCTCCTATATCTCACAAACTATAGACAATCAAGAAAGGAAGGCAGAGAGAAACACAAGAGAGACAGAGATGCAGAAGAAAGAAACAGGGCAAAGCAGGATAGACAGACAGGCACACAGAAGAGGGATACACAGGAGAGAGCGACAGAGAAGAGAGAAATAGTATGAAACTGTTGAGAGGCACAAGAGAGAGAAACAAGTAGAGACACACAAGAGGGAGAGCAACAGAAAGAAACAGGAGAGATGGACACGTGAGAGAGAGAAACAGGAGAGAGACAGACACAAGAAAGAGATGGGGAAGGTATGATGTTGGTGGGAGGGAATTGCTCCATACCATGGACACCCTTAAAGTGGACCAACACCCTCCCCTGAATCTATAAGATTCCCGGACTGATCAGCTCCCTGACTGCGGGGCACCCCGATCGGAGGTGCCCCGCTGTGTGAAACCCCCCAGAAACCCCTAAATCCCTACCTGCTCTTCAATCCAGCAGCGCCCGCCGCCGCCTCCCGCGTGTCCCTCTAGCAGGACGTGCACCCGCGCCGGCCGTTTGTGAATGGCCGGCGCGCGCCCTGTAAGAGTGATGTGCGGGAGACGGCGGCGGGCGCGCTCTCTTGTCCGTCGCTGTGGAGATTGGCTTCAGCGGTCACGTGGGAGCGGGGAGAGGTGAGTTTTTGGGGCTTTCTGGGGGGTATCACACAGCGGGGCACCACCAATCGGGGTGCCCCACCGAAGTGGACCAAAACCCAGGATAGTCAAAATCCTGGGTGTTGGTCCACTTTAAGGCAGACCAAATCCATCCCAACTGTTCCCTCCTACCCACTCCTACCCAAGTACATTGGGAGATGCTGTTTGCTTGGTTTAAAAAAATGCTCTTTCCGTCATCATAGCTACATCCAGACAGGAGAGATCGCTGATTGGCTGATCTCAAATGTGCAGGCAGACGTGATAAGCCCATTGGTCAAAGACTTACTGTATATACAATTCTTACAAACGAAATGCATCAGGAGCAGTTCTGTCACCACAAATGTAACAATTTGTTTTATCATTAAATAATCAATTTCCAGTTCATTTGTGAAACATAATATGGTTCATTTGTATCTTTTCAGCATCCGCTACCATGGGCTGTGGACTGAACAAGTTTGACAAGTTTGATGAGAAAAGGCCGGGAAATATTTATTCTACACTGAAGCGGCATTATGTGGAAACCAAGATTGACCTGTCATATGAATATTGCCACGTGGATTTCACAACGCTCAGTCAAGGTACAGCTGGAAGTTGGGCTTTACAGTGCGCCAGTCTAACAGTAGCGGATATTTTTATGTACTGGATATAGGTTGATCACATTTCTCTACTGGGTCATTATGACAGGTTGCATTCATTATGTTAAAAGTAACATTATAGAGTCAATGAATATTCTCTCCCATGTGCAACACAAATTTCGGAGGCCCCATTTATTAAGGATCCATATAAAAGAAGGAAAAGGGGCTTTCAATTGTCACCTGGCAGAGAGCTATTAAAGAGGTCCTGCAGTCAGAAATGACCTCTGAGACTGACAGGGGGGATTCTATTGTTGGATGCTTTGCCCATTCCCCAGTACGGTACTTACTGACCTACTCCCTCATTTCCATGGAGCTTTGAGGCCCCACATGACTGCTGTGAAGTTCACAGAATGGGTGAAACACACAGTGTTTTATGTGCTACCAGTGGTCTCGTGGGGCCGTCGGTCAGGATTTTTAAAGTGGACCCAAACCCAACGCAAATCTATAAGATTCCCTGGCCAATTGGGATGCCCTGCTGTTTGAAACCTCCCAGGTCGCCCCATACACTTACCTTGCTTCCTGGTCCAACAGAGCATGTGCGAGTCATGGCCACATCCCCGCTAACCCCTCTAGCAGGACGCGTGCCTGCACCAGGCATTTATGAATAGGCAGCGCGGGCACGCTCCCTGTTAAAGAGAGGCGGGGGGTGCGGCCACCAGCACACTCAGAGACGAGGGCTTAGATGACGTAACGTCAATGGCTCGAGCATGCTGATTGGACGTCCGGCCCCACATGTGCCGTAGGACCGGGAAGAGGAGGGTTTCTCGCAGTGGGGCACCCAGGATCAGGGGAAAGGACCAAAACCCAGGATAGTCAAAATCCTGAGTTTTGGTCGAGAGTCCATAAGACTGTTGGTCTCCATCTTGTTGAATGCCCTGATGTGCGGAACCCCTGGGATCGCGGGAAACTTACCTCCCTGTTGATTCCACTGTGCATGTGCCACAGAGGCATCGCCATTCACCTCTAGCTGAGTGCATGGAGAAGAAGCGGGCGGCGGTGTGCACTTCATTCAGCTTTCCTTATCGCTCCGAGCACCATAGAAACAACTGAATGGAGCACATGGTGCATGCAATGTGGAATAGCCAGTACTGGGGGTTTTCACACAGTGGGCCATTCCAAATCAGGATGCCCCGGGGGAGGAGGAACAAAACCCAGGATAGTGAAAATCTTTATTTATTTGTTGCTATGAAACTTTATTCATAGATTTATATACAATTCTACCCAAATTCACCATCTTTACCCAATACTCACAGCTTTAAAAAGCAACATACAGTACTGTATCTGGATAGAGCTAGAAGTTGGAAATTTTAATTAACCTATTGCCTTTTTTTCTAACATAGATTTAAATAGATGTGGCCGGGACCTGCGGGTAGTGCCATTAAAGAAAAATGTCTGCAGAGGCCTTTTTTCCCTTTCGACATTAGGTCAAATTTTATACATTGTCCAGGGAAATATGTTTCTCCCTAGAAAAAGAACAAATGCTGTTCAGCAGCGCTCTGCAGTAGGTAGAAAGCACCCAGATAACCTGATGGCATGGAGGCAGCCCTATAGATTAGTTTCTAGCTTTAAAGCAAAATCCTGGATCACATTTTGGGGTGCCCCAGTCTTTTAGACTCCATAGCTGACCTCTTTGGGTTTTGTTCGGCTTTAAGAAATCCGTGGAGTAAAGAAAAGTTAACTTTTTCTAAATAGACAATTTAGTGACTCAGGCAGCACCAATGTGAACGTTACATAAACTCCATTTAGAAATGTTCACTTGCATTATAAACTTTTGAATATGCATTCAACTTATATACAAAGTTTTATGTAAAAAAACGATTCTTAGCCATGGACAAAATGCTCCAGAAAGTCCTTGTTTTAGGTTCTAAATACAAGGAGAATAAGTGACATCATGCGTTCTTTTTGCCTCCTTGCATGTCTGCATTTAGCAATGGCCTCCAGCATTAATATTTGCTATGTTTCATCATTCTTCCCTTTATTAGCTTTGCCAAGTCTGGTGACATTGAAGATGTCTGGGCTTAATAACACTGTGTTTGTTCTCTGTTGAAGTGGAAGTTTTTTTCTATCCCTGGCATCTTGTATTTTTTGTATGACTGTTAATGTGCACAATGGGGTCGATTCAGAGCCAGGGGAGAATTTTTAGGAGAGAAAATTGCCATTTACTTTCATTGTCTACCGAGTGAAAATTTTCACCTGGCTCTGAGTCAGCCCCAAGATAGACAATGAAAGGCAATGGCAGTTTTTCTCCTTAAAAAGAAGTGCGTTTTCTCACCAGGCTCAGAATCAACGCCATTGTGTTTAATATGTCACATGATGATTAGTGCGGTACATGGGTATTTGTCCTGTGAGTCATCTTCAGTATAAATGTGTCCCTAAAATTCATGCCTACATTATGCTCCCTCTGTCTAATTGTCGGGTTGTCTTGTTGTGTGGTCCTTGACCTTCTGAACTGTTTGCGCAGATGCTAGTTTCATATTTTTATTATTACTATTTATTTCTAAAGCACCATCATCTTCCGTAGCATTGTACAAAGTAATGATCACAAATGCAGAAGAATAAAAGGTACATAGATTATTACAGATACAATTTTGCAGAGTTCACAATGAAAATTCTGAATACAAGATATAATAGGAGAGAGCCCTGCCCTTGCGAGCTTACAATCTAAAGAATGAGGGTGGAGACAATGGGGAAGGTTCACAAACAGTCAGCATTGAGTTTTGTGGCCCTTTAGAGAATCGCTTAAGCCAGATTGTATTCTTGTCTGAGTAAGAGGGTTTTGAGGGCGCTTTGAAAACTAGAAGGGTTGGGGAGTAGCTTATTGAGCAGCGGAGGGCATTCCAGAAGATTGGAGTGGCACATAAAGTCCTGGAGGTGAGCGTGAGAGGAGGTGACCAGGGTGGAGGACAGGAGAAGATTGGAGGCAGAGCAGAGGCTGTGTTTTTAGGTAGATATTGTTGTATTAGAGATGAAATGTAGGGAAAAGCCTAGCTGGAGAGAGCTTTGTAGGTAAGAGTCCCAGAGGCCCAGGATCCAGCGGCGGGGGCCTCCAATTCTTGGTCCGATGTTTTCAGCGGGGTATAGAACACCTGTTCTCTGGCCCGTGCGCCAGTTTCTGGTATCTTGCTCACTGCAGGGAGGGACCTTTTATACCAGTAAGTGAGATGGCCTTAGCTCACCCTCTGGTATAAAAGGCTCCCCCCTGCAGCAGGAGTGAGATTCAGAAGCCAGAGTGATTAACTTCCACCGATTACTTCCAGTTTGCAGTAGTCGCAATCAGATAGCGTAGTAAAAATAAAATAATATACGGCTTTGAAGTGTGTGTTTTTTAAATGTAACTCCTCGTGAACTGGTAAGGGGTCCTTGCCACAGCCCCCACCCTATTACCTGCTTCCTCAAAGCCTGGGGGGGAGTGCAGAAGAGCCCACAGCCCATATGGGCTATGCAGGCTGGTAGCCTTCTCTGCCTCTGTGCCCTGGTCTACTGGTCCCCATAGCTAGTGCCTGGGCTGGTTTCATTGGAGATAGGGGACGTTATGCCATTTTTTTGAAGGGCTCAACCTAGAGAGGGGGGCCCACACCGTTTTTTTCTCTTTTGAAGGGTTTAACCCTTTATAGTAGATAAAGCTCTTTTCAGTTTGGTGTGTGTCCTGAGCAGGGCAGGTGCCTACCGATATATGTGTGGTACCTTTGTAATTGAGAGGAATCGGGCTTTTACACGGAATATGGTTTTCTTGAAAAATATTTTTTATTTAAAAAATGTGACACAGTTCAAAAATTCAAAAGGCCCTGTTAAAGCTCAAAGTCTTCTGAAAAAACTATAGTATATATATATATATATATATATATTTTTTTTTTTTCCCTTCTGGAAAGCACAGAAAAAATCACAGTTAAACATATATAGCGCAAAATGATGAAAACTAGGCGGTCATCAGTGTCCCAGTCGCAACAGTCAGCAGCTACAACAAGAGCAGGAGGAGAAAGCAGAATTTGGATTCAGTAGTATGTTGATGAAGAGCACTATAGAGGGCATGCAGGGACACAGCATTTGTTTTTAGATCAGACCTCTGTTCTGAGCTGCTGGCAGCTCTCTCTTCAAAAACAAGGGTAGGGCTAATAACAGTTCAATGCCAGGATAAAAAGTAATCACATACCAATAAGTCTGCTTCAAAGGGGTCTGGTCCCGGTGTTTATTTGATGTTGCATAGTGAGACAAGCTTCCGGCACAGCTCTTCATCAGGTCAGCAATGATAACAGAGCAGGTCAAAATCAAAATCCAGCAACCCTGGTCCCCAAGTCTAAAAGACTCTAGGTCCCAGTAAAAACTTGCCCCAGGGGCAACCTGATTTGGGGTGCCTTGCTGTGTGAACCCCCATTATTTGCCATATACTCACCGGGATCCCCTGGGGATGTCTCCAGAGGCCTGTGCATGTGTCGGGGGATAGAGGATCGAGGCGAGTATATGGCAAATTCCAGGTGGTTTCCGGCAACCCTGTCTACTGTGAAGTTTGATTGGAGTACAGTTAAAACTACTTGTTCAACAATGTGCTGTAAAGCACATTGCTCAACAAACTAACCAAGCCTAATATGTCCTTACCAACAACAATAGGTGTCCAAAAAGGTAACAATCAGACTGCTGAAGACAGACATTCTTGTATTTACCTACCAGTAAGTGCATATGGTTGATCATAGCTAGAGCATATTGTCAATACATTTTTTCTCTGATTGGTAATTTTAATTACTGTAATGTATATCACAGATGCTAAGCTGAATGTACTGAGGAAGCGGGAAACCACGAAACGCGTTTACATAAATGCTTATGTGCATGTTATTACTGAACCAATGAAATACTTGCCACAAACTACTTGCTACAAAACTGAAGCAAAACTAAGGACAATTAAAAACCTATGCATATAGCAGTAAAACAAACTGTATTGTGTATTTTCAAAAACATTTTTTTTTCTTTTCGCTTTTTCTTTTTTCTTATTCCCACCTCTTCACTATCTGTTTATTGTATAACCAAATAACAAGGATTCTGTATTATTTGAGAAATTATTAGGTTTGAAGTGAGGTAAAGGAAAAGGCCCCCCCCCCCCGAACTAGGGTCACAAAAAAACCCTACAAAGGCTTTCCCTCTCTACTCCTGTGAGAGATACCCTACCAGGGGCTAGGGAACCCACCCCCCGCAAACTTTAAACAGTAAAGGGACTAAACACACCCGGTTTAACCTATTAAAGCAAAGTGTCAACAAAAGAAGGGGGTGTGGACCAATTGCCACACCTGCCTCACACAAGGAGCACCACAACATGTAAATGTAAATCTAGATGTTTAGTCAAAAAGATAACATCAAGACATACACAAAACCACTAAACTCAACACATCAGACATATTAAACAGATTAAAAAGAGCTGGGCCTTCCCCTTATAAATATAATATACATAATCAATATAATAAGTATAATAGTTGAACGGCGGCCCCCCCAAAAGATTAATAATAGGGCCCTAATAATATTTTTGTGCCGGCACAACAAGTTAAAAAAGTAAAAATGTTTAATGATATTCTATAGTCCCTATCATGCTAAGGAGAGAGACAATGATTCTAACGCATACTGTGAAGAAAGGGCAATATAACCCAATAAAGTGACTAGTGCTAACAAACAAATAAGTGAACCATGTACACACGTGATCCAATACAATAGGTTCTATAGCAATATATTTACAAATAGTCAACAAGAGAACCCCTTAGAAAAGTCTCATGGTCATAAACACGAAGAACAACTGTGCAAATGAATAAGAAATATCAAAGTGCAAAAACAGAGAAATTACCATACAGTCTAATGGCCAGCACAATCTGTCCAGTACAAAGGGCGAGAGACCAGCATGGAACACCTGCGCACGTGGCTACCCGTGCCGCTTCTGCTGGGTGAGGGGTTAAAGCAAAGTGAGTCGGTAATTCTTTTTGAGGTGGGAAAACAAGGGTTCCAACTCTCCCCTTCAGTATCTGTAAAGCAATTATGGCTGGAGGGTCACCTTACAAGCAACAAAAGGGGGGGTCAATTCTTTTTAAAGCGGAATTTTGTCACCAGGAAGGCTCAGGATGTCAGAGGCTTGGATGCATGAGATATAAGGTAGGTTGCCTTTGGAATATGACTGATTTTACTTTTTTTGGACCCATTAACAATAGAAAGTCTGGAGGAAAGGCATTTTAAGATATTAACTATAATTGATACAGACAACGTTTATTAAAACATTTCAGGCATGCGTGGAGCCACAGACAAGATGATCTCACTATTAAAAAGTGTGTCAAGGAACGCGCTTTCCTCCTCCACATGTCAGTAGCGTGGTGTGTAGTGACAGCGCTGGCTTTAATGTGATGCCCACGTCTCAGAATGTGTTTCAGAGCACAAAGTTCTGCGGCATCTGTTGCCATCATGTGCATCTGCTTGCAATTGGGGAAGTGTCAGAATATCCAACACGTTTCAGGACAGGGAAGTGTATATTGCTATCTACATCCAATCCTGCAAGCAGCGAAATAGAAAACCTCGGCCAAGAATGTGGAAAGTAAACTCTGCCACAGATGAGGAGCATGTGTTGCCATTTCTAGGGTGTTACGGGTTCAGCCCTGGTGTTTGTCTTGTTGAAAGCCTTCCAGAACAAAAACATTTTTAGTATTATGATGAACAGTAATGTTTCACGATGGGCTTGTGCAGAAATAAAATGTCCTGATTGGGAAAGGTTTTCAATAGATGTATTTTAAGAAGGATTTTAATGTGTTCTGCTGGGAGGACCATCCTTACACGTGGAGGCTGATTCGTTACTAACGCCAGGTATCGGCAGATGAGCGTCTGTATAGTGGCGCTAGTAGACACGGGTATCGGGCGCTGTAACAGAGCGCCTCAGTCGCTATAGTAACCTGGCCGGCATTGATGAGTGTAATGTATGTTGGGCGCTCTAACACCAGTACAGCACTGCAGCGAGTGAGAGGTAGCGCCAGCTCAGTGCGACCAACTCTCGGCGCTCAACACTATACTTCTCAAAAAAGGACACACACAGCGTTGGCGATTAAAGTCTGTTTTTGAACACATAACCACCAGTAACAGAGCGAAAACACATGAAATTACATTGTTTTAACACTTTGAGATTTACACTTTAGAGCCAGATCTGTAATGACATTTCTGCATAAAAATATAAAAAGTCAAAAAGGTGTTTGTTTGCAGCCAGAAGAGGTCACACAATGATTTGAAAAGAAAGATTTGAAAAGAAAGAAAAACAAAAAAATTGTCAAACACGCTGTTTAAACACAAGCAAATGAACGGACATTGAAATGTATGGGAGAGCGACACTGAGTGAAAGGTAATACCTGGTGCTCTGGAAGCTAGAGCGCCGGCGCTATACACTGAGCCGCCTGTAATAATACATGTGACGTTACATGGCGCTGTTAGAGTCGCTCACCAGATTCGCTTTCATAAATGTGGTTTTGCCTACAGCGCCCAGCGATCACCAGACTCTGCCTGCCGCTACAAGGCACTACCTGGCGCTATCCCTTCTTAAATTACCCCCTAAGTGGCATTCTTGTTGTAGGAGGGTCTCTGTAGTTTCTGGGATGTTTGTGTGAGTGGGAGAGTATATTCCTTATAATATACAATATGCTGGTGGAATGCTGTGGAATGATGTGGGTGGCACAAGGTAAGACAGTAGCACTACAAAGTATATCTTGGAAGAACCCATCAAAGCTAGAGTCTCAATTATACATTTTCTAAGACTGAATTAAGTTAAATATGTTGTCATACTTACACTCTCTGAATGTAAATCACTCAGTTGGGGTGGATGTGAGGGGCTAAAGGATTTCACCCGTCAGCATTTAGTTTGGTTGTCTAAATAACTGACATCCTGATGCTCTTG
The DNA here is from genome assembly GCA_027917425.1 of Gastrophryne carolinensis. NCBI lineage: Eukaryota > Metazoa > Chordata > Amphibia > Anura > Microhylidae > Gastrophryne > Gastrophryne carolinensis. Next base: position 72,438,965 of record CM051239.1, read on the forward strand.
AATCCTGTTCCTTTTCTAGCTTAAAGCAGATTAAAACCCACGTGGCCATGCTCTGGAATCTACAAAGTTCCAGGGCTGTCCGCTACCCTGCCCCCCTGCATCCTGCTGTGTGAAACCCCAGGGTTGCCGGTAAACTCACTTTCACAGGGTGGGTCCTGCTGTGATCGCCGGTGCTGTACCCCCAGCTTCCCTGTAGCTGTCTATGTTCCCGCAGAAAGATGCCGGGGATGCCACCAGCTGGCTGCACCCTGTCACAATAGCACCTTTGAGATCAGCCAATAGGCAATGCTGCAGGGTGTGGCTTCGGCGGTGGGAAAACCCTGGGGGAGGGGGGTGCTTTGTGAAACCCGGGGGTCACCTACAAAACTCACCTTGCCGATGGCTCCCACAGTGATGTAAACAGCAGCGGCCACATCCCCAGCATCTCTGAGATGAGGATCCCATCCCCAGCCTATCTGAATGGCTGGGAGCGCGTGTCCCAGTGCACTGGGGATGCGCACGCTCTCACTTCTGACGTGGTCTAATCAGAGCCGTATTTCTGATCATTAATATGCACGCCATACAGCTCTGATTGGACATGGGAAAAGGTGATGCGGAACAGTCAAAATAGTTTGGTAAGCACACTCCTATAGTGTAAGATTATTTAGTTAAATTGGCCATTGTCTGGGTGCAATCATAAAAAGTGGCAGTCGCTGCTCTATATATCTTAAGGAACTCAAACATTTGAATGCTTCATACCACGGTTTTGATGCAAAGAAAAATAATGTATTTTAATAATAAGAATATTACAAGAAAATTATTCATATAAACCTTTAGTACATGGGGTCCTCTTGAGGGTAAGTGGAACATATAAGTGATAATAGATTCTACTGTTACCATTGCAAGAGGATACAGTACCACGAAAAGACTAGTAACCTAACATATATGGATAATTGTGCCACTTAAATATATCTGTATACCATTGCAAAGCAAACGTGTTCAGTGTGGCGATACCTTAAAGAGGTTTAGGGTTATAGGGACTATTTGTGCACTGGCTAGTCGCTTGCCAAGAAGTCCAAGGTGCAGAAAATCCAAATCTCAAGTGATGCTGCTTCCAGTAGTTAAGCTGCTGTTTCGGGAATGTCTTTTCCCTTCCTCAGAGCATGGTCGGAGCGCAGGATGTGGCGATGCGGAGGAGAGCGGTGCCTTTTCTACTAGTCTTTTCTTGGTCCTCTTGCAACGGTAACAGTAGAATCTGTGAACAGTACCAAGTAGTTGCTTTTTGTATATATTGTCCAGGTTTTGTACATGAATACTGGTGTATGGTGTCCCCTCACTTACCCTCAAGAGGACCTACAATGTACTAAAGGTCCACATTAATAATTTTTAATCTTATTATTGAAATACATTATTTTCATTTGCATCAAAACCCTGGTGTGAAGGTGTGCATTCATATTTTTGAGTTCCTTAAAAGGTGATGCAGGACATGGGAAAAAGTGAGTTTGTAAGGGTGATCTGGGGGGTTTCACACATCGGGGCATTCCAAATCGGGATGTCCCTGGGGCAAGAAACAAAACCAAAGATAGTCAAAATCTCGGGTTTTGCTCAGCTTTAGAAAACCATTATAAGGGTTGCTATCAAACAAGTACATCTAGCCAAGAAAATGTACGTTATCCAACAACCTTCATGAGACCCAAGTCCTGGAAATGATACTCACTTCTTCCATGCTGGATGTGATGGGGAATCAGAAGCCTCATAAAATATTGCAACATCATGCACCTCTTGAAAGGCCCTGCCTTAAAGGAACAACACCTATGAGAGTGAAATTCCCAAGTGTTGTTCCTCTTTAATCAAATCCTGCAGAACTGTCATGTATGAATCAATTCGCGGACATGTTATGGGGACATTCAGCGCAATTCTAGAAAGTGACATTTTGTCCAAATCATATTTTCTCCAGTCCAGTTGGCAACACGTTGGAAATAGATTTGTTCGGCTTCATTAAAAGACAATTATTATGTTGTCAGCTTCATTTCACATCTCCAGGACGGCCCAGCTTATTCTATGCAGCCAGACATACTGCAGCATGTGCTAAAAACAGAGCATCCTGCGAGCTGAAGAGCGGCGTAGGAAGGAAACACAGAGACCCTGTGACAGATTAGTGTGTTGTGACAATGTCAGATTAAGATTGAAAGGGAAATGGCACGTCAGCAGCCAAAAACAGATCAGGCTGCTTAGGAAGAGGAGCGTTTTTGGCTGCATGTGACTTCCTATATGAACCTGTCACAAGAACGTACAGCAAGATGGAGACAGGCAAACAGAGATGTCTTGACATGGCAGATGGACACAGCAGCCTGTGCAGAATTAATAGTGACTAACGTTGATCTGGGGACAATGCTAAATCCAGGCCAGGGCATAATAAAGAAACCACAACTATGTAGATACAGTATGTTATTAGACATGATGCAAAGATTCTCAAATAGGGAGAGTAGACCCTTGGACCCAAATAGGAAGTGCCTATACAAAATATGCAAAAAACACACGCAGGGTGGATTGAATTAGGCTATTTTTTGTCATTAAGAACATAAATCTCTAAAAGATAGCAAAACAACTAAACTAAGCATCCAACCCTCCTAGGATCTGATAGCACCAGCGGTGTTAAGGGAGCGGCGTTTAGGGGATATAGCTGTAGATCAGGGGTCCACAACCTGTAGCTCGGGAGCCACTATTGAGGCTAGAGTGTTACACTGTTGGGGTCAACACCATGTAACGGGGAAGTCTAAGCTTTTTGTAACCCCCAGCTACCACTCCCTCCCAGGAAGGGGGACTGGAGCCAGGTAGTCAAGTACCTCCTGTTTGGAATATGTGGTTCTGGAGGAATACAGGCTAGAGTAGAATTCCTGAAAGGGCCGGGCAATATGCAAGGGGTGCACCAAAATCCTACCCACCCCATCTGATATGCTAGGAATTGCTGCTGAAGGGAGTCAGTTCTAGCATGGTACACCAATAGACGACCACTTTTGCTACCAACTTTGAATACTTTTTGCTCCTGTTGCAGCAGTCTTTTTTAGTTTACTTTAAAAGACCTGACTCATATTTTCTACGAGATTTATGCCAGACACTGTACTTCTGTCTACAGGGGTCCTGGGCGTATCTAGACTCTGCAGAAATAATTTTCAGTTCTGCTGTGGAGATATTTATGGTAGTGTCCTTAGAGAGCTTGCCTATGTTTGCCATGAAGCCCTCGAGTGTAAGCCTTAAAAGCATCACATATGGTAGGGATGCACTGTCCTCATTTTCTGACCAATAATTGGCAATGTCTAGGGCCCCCATTCTTGCTGGATCCTGTAGCCACTGAGGGTTAAGCCTCTACAACCGCACTCTCGTGTACTCTCAGGGATAACGGTACTGGAGAGTGATCATATATCTTTTTTAGCAAGTATTCTGTTTTATGCACCATGCACGTGGCTTCTTGTGATGCAAGCGCCATGTTAGACAAGACATCATATTGTAAATGTCTGAATGACAGGAACAATGTATCCGGGTTCTTCCATCTCCATACATCTTTAGGGCCATGCTTTTTTAACCACTGAGAGAAGTATGTGGGGTTGTGAGCAGATCGGGATGGATCAAGGACCATATTGAAATCTCCCACTATATTAATCTGGCCCTCCATAATGGGATATAATTTGAGCATCATTGTTTCCAAAATCACTGGGTTAAATAGAGGTGGGACATATACTGTGGCAATTGTGTATGGTTTGTTCTCTATCAAAAGCTTGATGACAACGAATCTACCCAGAGGGTCCGTTCTAACCTATGCAACTTCTGCCCGTAGGGATTTGGCAGTAAGTATAGACACCCTTTGGAGTAGCTGGAGTATGTGGCATTCTAGGATTGAGAAATCCAGGGGCATTATAGAGCCAATACTTTAGAACCCGTTAAATGGGTCTCCTCCAGACATTCAATATGGGGGGTGTACTTTTTGAGAAAATCAAAAACCAGAGCTCTCTTGCTCCTATCATCCTCATGTTCTAGGAGATTATCTTAATTTTATCAGTATCAGATCTACTATTCACCAGAGGATTACACGCTGCCTAACATACCATACACTTAACAACTAACTACAGTAAACTTGATAAGCGGATTCTTACCTATTCCCTACCTATACCCTAACCCACCTTACAATATTCCTAAGGTGAAGTGTGTCTAGACCCTAAACATTTTAGCTATTACTACTTGCTGGATAAAATCCCCCTTAACCCATTAAGCATGTCTAAATATAGGTAAAGTATATGAACCGAGAGCTAGGTGGCAGAGTGAAGTTGGGCAGTGAAAATTGGCAAAAGGTACTCTTCATGAGGGGAGCAATTTAGGGGATACTAGTTAAAAATGGGCCACTTTAATGCTGCTGCTCCCTATGGGCTAACTCAGGAGGCAAGGCTTTTTTTTCTGTTTTTGACTGTTGATCCACTAAGCCTAACGTTAATGTCGCTCTAGGGTATTTTGCCTCTCTATTATATGATAGCTTAGGCTTATGATTCAACCCTGCTCAACTAGTGGTTAACAGCAGTGTGTGCAAACAGAGGAGAATGGGACAGCAAACAAGGCAGCATTGATGTACTAGGTTCTGAAACCTGTATCTAAGCATTCGGTTCATCTAAGGTCATATGTTAGATTATTAGCATATGATTTGTGGTCAGTCCACTGGCTGCAGTAACATTTCCATCTTCTGATCATGGCTTCCATCTAGATTTTGATTAGTAAGTCCTTTTGTTTTCATTTTCCATAGGTTGCCCTTAAAACCTCTTTAAGTTTAAGTTGTTAAAACGTTCCATCTGAATTTCTGCTGTTCAAATGAAGTTATTATGAAACCAAATGTAATGCCAAATTACTGCTGCATTTTACAATGACTGCATTACCATAATTACTGCGCCATGTGAAAAAGAAAAAATGCCGCAAACACCTATTATTGTGTTATATTTCCTCCACAGTGTTTTAATAGTAGAATGTGTTTTCAGATGTTGGTGATAAATAAGTGTGCCCTATATTATAAAAACATGACTTCCACTAGCCAAAAGTTTGGACTCTCCTAACAAGTTAGAAGAAATCTTTGGGGGGGGGGGGGGAGTTTTGTCCCTTCCCTGTACTCTGGATGGATGTGCAATATCTCCAGCCAGGTTCTGGGAATTAGCACTGTGCCTATTCCCTTTCTCTGATGGGGTAGTAAATCAGTTTCTATGTGTGCTTTATCAGATTTTATTTATCCACATCTGTTTCTTCTATACAAATGTACAAAATATTAGTACAATCACATGCCTCATTACCAGGATTTTGAAATTATTGTGATGCCAGTTGGTATTCCTACTTGTCTATATTCTTATTGGGTTTTAATACCCTGTGCGGTATCCTTGTTTGTAGCAAGTATTGTAGTATGGACGCGTTTCGGCCTTTGGCTTCCTCAGCATTCTAACTTCTCTGACACAGTTCAGAGGTGCCAAACCTCTCCTGATACCTGAAAACCAAAGAGATCACTCTTAGAGCCCCCTCCTTCCCCTTTCCTTGAACCAAACTCAAGTTATAAGAAAGCACCAAGAATAAAAGATTGATTATGACATGCAAACCTATGCATCAATGTATAGCCTATACAGCTATGTATGATCAATGTCCTAGGGAGAGAAAAGTTGGGCAGTCACTTGCTGAGATTGATCTTGGGTTCTGGTAGATCACAGGCTGAATAACAGTATGCAATATCAGGCAGCTGCTTTCAAGTCCACCAATATTTTGCCATGCATGTAAAGATGCCTGGAATCACGGATAGGGATGTACTTTTGGCTATTTACAAGGCACTGGTGCATCCTCATTTGGAATATGCTGTCCAGTTCTGGGCAGCAGTTCATAGAAAAGATTCCCTGATTTTGGAATAGGTGTAAAGTAGAGCCACCAAACTGATAAGAGGAATGAAGGAGCCTAGTTATGAAGAAAGGTTACGGGAATTAAATCTATTTAGTATTGACAGGAGACGTCAAGGGGGGTGAACATGATTAAATATAAATATAAAAATGGGCAATACCAAAAATATGGGGAAAATGTTCTCTAAAGAAAAGGAGGCACTCCCTCTTTCTGAACATAAATCTGTGGAATAGCCTCCCCACAAGGGCTTGTTGCAGCATCAACAAATTACAGCTTCAAAAAAGGATTCAATGCTTTTTTTTTTTAGAAGGAAATAACATTAACAGTTACTATTAGCAGTTACCTGTAAATTGAATTAGTATATATAATTTCTCAGGGTCCATCTCAAGGTATATTTAGATGGGGTGTAGTTATAGGGAGTGACCAGTAGATGGCTGTTGGTTAAAGTGGACCAACACCCAGGATTTTGACTATCCTGGGTCTTGGTCCACCCCCGATCGGGGGTGCCCCACCGTGTGAAACCCCCCCGAACCCCACGAAAAACTCACCTCTCCCCGCTCCCAGCGCCGATGGACAAGCCGCGGACAAGCGGTTCCTCCGCCACCGCCGCCTCCCGCGCGTCACGCTTGACGCGCGCGTGCCTAGGGGGGCGCAAGGGAGGCGGCGGTAAGGAGTTTGGGGAGGTATGGTAAGGAGTTTGGGGTGTTTGGGGGGGGGAGGGAGGTGATCGGCCCGGGAATCTTATAGATTCCCGGGCCGATCACGGGAGGGTGATGGTCCACTTTAAACCGGACCTTCACCATGATTTATTGAAAAGTCCAAACCCTTAAAAATCTATTCCCCAGCATCTAAAATTTATATATTTTAAGTTTTTAGTCACTTATTATTCTTTCCCTCACTGGGCTGCAACTCTGTTAAGGACTTTAGGATACGGGCGCCGCCATCTTGACTCAGAAGCATCACACTTACTGAGGAGAGGAGAGCAGGATAAAGTACAGGGGGCGGGTTATAGCTGTGCTTTGCTCAGGCAGAGCAGAGCTGGGGTCAGGAAAAGGTCAGCAGTCTCAGAATGCAGAGCAGCACAGTCAGAAGGCACTTCCTGTTTGCAGGCTGCCTGATGTTCCATAAGCCGCCATCTTGGATGTTTAAAGGCTCATAACATGCAGTAGGTGCAGGCAGAATGATTTTTAATGTGAGCAATCTGTATGTACAGTGTGTGGGAAACATATAAGATAGACTCTTATTCAGAGTGAAGGACCGCTTTAAGTGCCCTTGAGCAAGGCACCTAACCCCCAATTGCTCCCCGGGCGCTGAGTTTAGGGCAGCCCACCGCTCCGGGCACATGTGCACTTCACTGCCCCTTAGTTTGTAATTCACTTGTGTAAAGTCACTCACATGGTGTTTACTCACTGGTGTGTTTACGGAGTTGTGTTGTCCACGGTGCACGGATGGTTAAGTGTACGGATGGGTAAAATGTGGAGAAAGAATTCCATGTGGGCGTTGGCACTATTGCACTATTATCACTATTATTAACCTATAACTGAAGGTGCCATTTAGGGTTGTAGAAGGGGGCATTTAGCTTTAAAGGAAAAATCAAAAGAAGGTCTACTGTCAGTCACAGTTCGCATTAGAACCGCAGTCTACAAGGCCACATCACCACGGATAATACATAGCCCTTAATGTATAGGTCTGCCTGTGCAATGCTAAATAGAGGACTTTTGCAGCCATGGAGACACCAGGTCACACTTCTGCTGAATGGTCAACCAACAACTTCCATGTGGAGGTAGATAATGGGGCAGGGGTAGGTATAACTCCTCACAGGAGCTATAATTTTGCAAGGGCAGACTGTGGCTTGGGTTTTGGGTAAAGTGTGACTGGGTACAGTGGGTATGGAGGGGAGACAATGGAGGCAGAGATTAGATGAGAAAGCAGCCCAAACTGTCCCAAAGCAGTTTCTCCTGGGTCTCCCTATGGCCAGTCTGCCCCTGCCTGAGTGAATGACTGTGGTAAGGCTCTCTATAGAGAATCTGTACGTAAAAATTAGGCATATCATAATGATGACGACTTCAGTGCTGCTTCCATTCCAGACATTTTACATATAGCAAAAAGAAGACTGCAAAGCTATATAAACCAGCACTCCTCCATTATACTCATCATCTGAACAGATAAGCTAATAGAATACAAAGGATGTAAACAGGACACTGCATTGTTTTTAATTACACTGAAATTCCAGGATTTTGTCATATCCTAAACTGCTCTCTGGGGGCTTAATTATGCTGGATCTCCTTACAGACAATATTGTCTCAATATCCTATTTCACCTTGTGGGTTGGGAGGGACTTTCTAACAAACTTACTTAGAATAATGTCCCTGGTAGACTTGTGCTTGAACTGACCTTGACTTTTATGTGCCAACCATTTATGGTAATGAAAACAAAGTTGTTTTGGACTTTCCTCTGGATTTCAAATCATTCTTTTCCCACACAACTTTTGTTTTTCTGCAAGAAAGGTTTAGGACGAAGTAATATCTCTTAATTTTTCTAGAAGGCCCAAAGTTTCTAATTAATTGCCTGGGGGGGGGGGGGGATTACATAGACAACACAAAATATCTGGTGGCCCTATAATTGTCTGATTGCTCAAGTACAGATTAAAACGGTCCCACACCAAATTTCTACTAATAGGAATATGTAATAGGTGTCACATTGTGACAGTCTTGGGGGAGATTGCTGGAAAAACCTGCACCTCCATCCTCAGGGAAAATCTAGTTGCATCGCAACCATGGATTTGGATGCCCCCCTAGTCACACCTATTAGGTAGAAAATGGGTGTGAGACTTCTTCATCATGAAGAGGATCTTGTTTGTCACCAAACCCTGTTTGATCATTAAACCTAAAGCAGGACAAAGCCTGGGATCTTGACTATCCACCGTTTTGTTCCGTGCCCTCGGGTCATCCCAGGTCTGTGATACGTTTATGCTGGGCCTGGCGTTACCACCAGCTCGGTAAAGTTATAGCACTTTACAGTTTTGATTGTGGCTCTAATATTATTATTATTATTATTATTATTATTATTAATAATAATATGGGAACTCTACTGATTTAACACTTCGGCCTCGATTCAATAAAGGTAGAAAAAAAGTCTCATGGTAGTAAAAGATTCAATTCATGAGAAAAAAGCCTGAGAATGTCACTGTTACTGAATCACTAGATAAAAAGACAATGAAAGTCACTTTTACTCCTAAGAAAAGTAGAGAGCTGTTTACTCCTTTCTACACTGTAGTAAAAGCTGCCATTGACTTTCATTGTCTTTTTATCTAGTGATTCAGTAACAGTGACATTCTCAGGCTTTTTTCTCATGAATTTTTTACTACCATGAGAATTTTTTTCTACCTTTATTGAATCGAGGCCTTCATATGTTAGGTCAGCTGTTGAAACTTTTATATATGTCACTTTTTTCCTAAGCATATTGACAGCCCCAGTTCGGGGGTTTCATGGTCTTTTGCATATTAATACCTTCTTTTACAGGCTTGGAAGAAGAAAGCTCTATTATTTACTATTATTTAATTCGTAAAAGTAAACCGTTGTTGTGTGTTGTTTTAAAGCATAAGAAAATTAAGGGTTTTCATGTATAGACTTTTTCCATCTTTAGCTTTAGATCCAGGCCAGGTGGCTGGATAGTCCGAAGGTGGAGGGTGTCAGGGGTTTGGGAAAGTTCCTCTTTAGGTCCTCTGCAGTTTTTTTTGTAATTCAACAGCTTGGAATATTTAGATGGGGGTGTAATTATAAGCAGTGACCAGTAGATGGCTATTGGTTAAAGTGGACCAACACCCAGGGGTGATCGGCCCGGGAATCTATAAGATTCCCGGGCCGATCACCTCCCTCACCGCGGGACATCCGAGATCGGGATGTCCCGCGGGGTGAAACCCCCCCAAAACCCCCCAAAAACCTTACCTTACCCCTCTAGACGTGCGCGCGCCCGCGCCGGCCGTTTGCGAATGCCCGGCGCGGGCGCGCGCCCTGTGAGAGTGACGTGCGGGAGGTGGCGGCGGACGCGCTGTCTTGTCCGTCGCTGTCACCCGCTTGTCCGTCGGCGGGGATTGGATGGCGCGGTCACGTGGGAGCGTGGTGAGGTGAGTTTTTGGGGCTTTCTGGGGGGTTTCACACAGCGGGGCACCCCCAATCGGGGTGCCCCCCCGAAGTGGACCAAAACCCAGGATAGTCAAAATCCTGGGTGTTGGTCCACTTTAAACCGGACCTTCACCATGATTTATCGAAAAGTCCAAACCCTTAAAAATCTATTCCCCAGCATCTAAAATTAATATATTTTAAGTTTTTAGTCACTTACTTATTATTCTTTCCCTCACTGGGCTGCAACTCTGTTAAGGACTTTAGGATACGGGCGCCGCCATCTTGACTCAGAAGCATCACACTTACTGAGGAGAGGAGAGTGGGATAAAGTACAGGGGGGGGGGTATAGCTGTGCTTTGCTCAGACAGAGCAGAGCTGGGGTCAGGAAAAGGTCAGCAGTCCCAGAATGCAGAGCAGCACAGTCAGAAGGCACTTCCTGTTTGCAGGCAGCCTGATGTCCAATAAGCCGCCATCTTGGATGTTTAAAGGCTCATTACATGCAGTAGATGCAGGTAGGATGATTTTTAATGTGAGCAACCTGTATGTACAGGGTGTGGGAAACATATAAGATAGACTCTTATTCAGAGTGAAGGACCACTTTAAGAAATCTGTGTTGTATAATGGGCAACTGAAACAGGCTTATTTGCAAGAGGTGCTAGTTTATAGAGGTTTCTATAGAATGGTTTGACCCAAGTGCTCATAAAGCTTGTGCATCCTTTGTAAGTGGCTTAGGGAGTCAGAGGAAGACACCGCTCTGCGTACAGGGTTAGGAAACAGCCTTTGAGAGCACCTTTCCAAGTTGTGTCCTCTGGAGTAAAGGATAATAAAGCAGATGGGGACGATCAACTTAGCAAGTATAGCGCAGACATACTGGGCCTGAACCCAGTTTGGGGAAGGTAAAGAGGCTTTATTGTGGGACTGTACTGCTATCAATGCTTTTGGTACTGATTATAATCCTGCTAATATTATCTACAATAAAGCTTGGAAACCCTTAAAAGAAATTGGCGCCCATCTTTATCTACTGACTCCAACACATGGCCGAATCCTGGGTGAGTGCCTACTACCTCTAAATCGTACTTTATTTAGGCCTGCATACTTCTCTGGACATTTCATAAGGCTGCAGTGCATGTGCGGAATCCCATCCTAGCCAGGACACCTCACAATACCATTACAATATAAATAATCATGTCCTCTATATCTATTTGTTCACTGAACTTTCATGATGCCACAAATTATTAGAATATTCTATTGGGATGTAGAATGCTTTGACCCTGTTGCCTTGATTTTCTTTAACACCCTCAAAAGGAGCCTACCTAGAGTCTACTCTATGCTTGGCATTCTCTGTGTTTGCTGAGGAAATCATAGATCACCATGGTGAACCTGTGACAAAATCAAGGCTAATCAGCGAATCCAATGGATCTGATGCATCTCTTGTGATGTCTACAATACTGAATGTTGGCATATGATCTGATGCTTGAAATTCAAAAGCTCTCCAATTAAAGTTATACTAAAGCGCCTGATTGGTGTTCCAATGTCTCGGGCTACACGTTGCACTGTTCCAAACTTCAATCTGTTTTCAAAAATACACTGTAGTTCCTAAGTTATTAGTAAAAGTATTAGAGCACTGGAGATGCAGAGAAACATTGAGAAATATTGGGTGTGGCAACAGCAATGTGATATAAACACACTGAGAGCAGAGCAGGTTTGCATAGTTTCCGAGAGAGGCAGCCAATCAGGCAGTCTGGGCAGAGAGTAGGGGGTGTTTCCATTCTTAGTCCCCCCGCAGGTTGATTGGTGGACCACATCGGTGGGGTGAGGATGGAAACCAGAATGAGGAAGTGATTTTCCTCACTAAGGAGGAAGACAGGACAGTGCTGAAGCCATTGTATAAATGGCAAGCAACTGTTTATTATTTTTTCTTTAGTTTTTGTCTAGCCAATCACTTTAAGACGGTCTTCTAAGTCATTAAACATTTCTGTCATCTTGGTTTAGAAATCAAGTCCCCAACCATCTGAGAGGTAGTATCAAGCCAAGACAGCAAGTCCATATGTAAGGCCAATTGAATGCAGAAATGTGCCTTGATGCAGCGTAGATATGTGATGGACAGGACAAGCCAAAAGCAGCAATCTGATAGATAGGAACACGCCAAGACATCAGTGTCGTGATCAGAACTGAGCTAGATGAACAGTCTGGTGCAAAGATGTCTGTGACACAGCAGCATAAGGGACAGCAGTGCCACATGGAGGAATTTAGCAGTTTCACCAAGTCATGGGCTTGTGTCTGAAGGAACAAGCAAGCACAAAAATACCATGCTCATGTCTTTAGCGGAAAAAAATTCTAACTACATCATTCAACTCTACCGGGAGACATAAGTAGAAGAAGTAATAATGATAACTGATCCCTCGTTCGATCCGGCCGGCTTGCTTCTTCTCCGGGGGGGGGGGGGCCTCCAATCCCCCCCCGGGGCTCTTCAGTCTTCAGGAGAGAGCCCGACAGGCTCTGTCCCCCTGCTTTCCCGATGAGCGATGCCATCTTCATGACTAGCCCCACCCCTTCGGGGCAGGGTGGATGACATCACCCCCTCGGGCGTCATCCCGGGTCCCAGCTGTTCAGTTGTCAGATGAGATGATCGCCGGACAGAGGAGGTCAGGGTAGGAGATCCTCTGATCTCCTGCCTCCCCCCTCCTCTGGCCGGTGATCACAGCACCTGTCATCAGATCGACGAGGGACAATCGGACGAGAGTAAAGAAAAAAACATTTTTTTTTTTTTTTATAAAGACATTTTCTCTATGTGTGTTTTTTGTTGTTGTAGTCTTTTACTGTTAACCCTTTGTGAACTGGTAAGGGATCTATGTGACCCCTATACCAGTTCACAAGGCTCTGGGTCTGGCAAGTCACCTGCAGCTAGCGGGTGACTTGCCATTAACCCTGAGCCCCCCCCCCATTACCTGCCTTCCCAAAGCCCAGGGGCGGCAGAAGAGCCGTGGCCTTTAGGCTAGGTTAGCCTGCAGGGCCATCCAAGCTGGCCCCTGTGCCGTTTTACAAGCCCACCTAGCTGGTCCTGGGCTGGTTATTTTGAGTAAGAGGGACCTCACGCCATTTTTTGGGGATTTTTAAAATCACAGTATATGGTCTTTGATACAGAATCGGGACATATTGCATCGTCATACGTGTATTGCGATATATCGCCAGATTCTTGCCAATTCACACCCCTACTATATATATATATATATATATATATATATATATACACACACACACACACACAAATAGATGTGTACAGTCTGTAATCTTTTTAGATTATACAGGTCATTAGAATGTTTAGTATTAGGTAGACTATGAAATAAAACAAGATAACACTATTGGGCCTACATTGGAAATATATCAAGTAATCAAGATACCCTCCAAGGTATGTATTGATACTGTCAGGAGTGCAACTCTAATGAGGCAAGTTGAGGCAGCTGCCTCAAGTGGCAGAAATGGGAGGGGTACCAGGTTTTAAGGGAATGGGTAGCAGTGATTGTGTGACAAAATAGCAAAAAAGATTGTTGGTAGCGCCAGACTTGGCAGGGGACCCCGCAATGCTTTAAAGCACTACAGTGCCATGTTTTACTAAATTTTACATGGAATAGGTGCTCTTTTCCGGTCCCCCGCCTCCTGTCGACCTGCACTGGATCAGAGTATAGCCGCCTAATTACTGGCATTTCTATGCTTTATATAGTGACTGCCATGCCTAATAGCATACCTCCCAAATGTCCCTCATTTCGAAGGATTCTCCCTCTTTTGAGTCCATGTCCCCCGTTGTTCTCATTTGGGCCCTTTTGGGGTTGAACATGCAGCTCTGCTTCAGAAGAATATTGGACATTTGGATTTGAAATTTGGAATCACGGACACAGCATGCTGATAAGTAAATCACAGGTCTGGGGGCACAATCCTAACACACAGGCTTATTTTACATCCCAGAAGAGGGAAACAATAAGGCAGAACACCTAAAACATGACAAAAAGGGAGTTTTCCGTCCTGGTGTCGATGGGTAGGAAATTTGATGTGATTAGGGGTGTGGCATTGGTGTGGCCAGGGGCGTGGCCTAATTCCCCCCAAAATGATTTGTGTGCCTCTCACATTGGAAGTAGTGGTAGATTCTATTTATGTTTATGTGTCTTAATGACCCCTATGGAGCAAGCACAACAAATTAAATTGGCCCTTAAACCAGACCAACAGCCTGGCACAGTTGGAAAAGAAAGGTATCGTAAAATTAAAGATTGGTAATCGGCACGCCTCTAGTAGATATAATAGACTGGGTGCTATATACGATCCAGGGTGTCCCACCACCTGACACCCCAAAGAAACATCTAATAAATGAGTTGGTTGGATCGAAAGCACACCACAAACAAGAGAGATTTGATATGCAATTAAAATTGTATTAGGGTATCATGCATATATACACAGTTGTAACAACAGTTCTCATGCATCAGGAAAAGGATACAATGATTATTTCAGTACAATGGGATTCTGGGTGTCATCAGGAGCGTTTGTTCACCTCAATGTAAAAGGAGAGTAAGAGAGTTAACACTAACATATAGGCAATTATAATGCTCTATGGATTGCTCCATGTATTACCATAGAGGGCTATGGGTGAATCTGTCACGATCCTGATGAGGGAGCAGGGAATGCAGGCTATACATTTGGTCAAGGAAAGCAGTGCACAGTATATACAGAAGGTAACTGAAAACACATCTGGTCAGTACAGTGATCTATATCCGCCCTGCATCATCCCAGAAGCCGCCCAACAAACATATATAGCAAAATGCATCAACATAATCATGATGTGAACACAATGATCATAATGTCATCAAATGGATAATATTACCGATTGGTAGCAAGTTAAGCAGTGATCGCAGTGTACATGCCTGCCAACGTTTCCGGGCCCTCCGCCCCTTTGTCAAGGCCTCATTTTAAAGAAAGGTATCGGCCATATTGGAGCTTCCTCTCCCAGCATCTCAGCCATGCTGCTGCCTGAATTCAACTGACATAACTGACAATGCACAGTAACAGGAAGCCCAGCAGCACTTCCTATTACTTTACTATCCTGGGTTTTGGTACTTTCCCCTGGTGCCCCACTGTGTGAAACCCTCACAGCCAACTCACCTCTTCCTGGCCCTACGCTCGTCCAATCAGCCTGCTCTGGGCCACTGACATCATTGCCGTCTAAGCCTTCGTCTAAGTCTATCGGCTCCGAGAGCACTGGCAGCTGCATCCCCCGCTTCCCTTTAACAGGGAGCATGCCTGCGCCGGCCATTCACAAATACCTGACGCGGGGATGCGCCTTTGGACCGGGAAACAAGGTAAGTGTATGGGGGCGACCTTGGGGGTTTCACACAGCGGGGGGAAGGGATCGATCGGCTCGGGAATCTTACAGATTTGCAGTGTGGGTTTTGGTCCACTTTAAGTGGGGTGAAGACCCCTGGGTACAAAATCTGGTGGAGGCCCAGATGCGAGGCTCCAAATGGAGTCCATCCAAGTAACTGATTGGTGGTTGTCTGGCACTCGCCTACTTACTGGAACATCAGAGTCCCTTGTGCCACCCTTGTGCGGGTGCGGGCTGCTCGGGAACTCCTGCTTTGCCATTCTGGGTGGGGGGTGTAGTCACCCAGCTGGTCCAGCAGAAATCAGTTCCCTGCATTAAGCTGCCAGCGGCTGTGCTTGATGTGCAGTGAGCGGCCGCCGACTGACAGCTCTGCACCCACCCATCACTGTTGCTGCTCTAGACTCTCCACCCTGCCCTGTGGTGGCTTTGGCTGCAGGTTTGCAAAAACAAAATGCCTTGCCCAGGTGCACAAGGGTCCTCCACTGCCACCGATAGCTTTGTTGCTGGCCCTGCGGCCTGTCAGACCAAAGACTGAAAAGCCTCCTGGACCAGACCATAACCCAAAGGTTGGTGGAGGCCCCCTTTGCAGGGCAAGTAGTGGAGGCCCGGGGCGCGCACCCCTTGTGTCCCCCTCCCTGAGGGCAGCCAATATTCTTTCTATGAATGTGTAGTGTTGCATGCAACGATTAACCATTAAACATAGAGCAGCAATGAGTTTCTCAAGTTGCTATTTACTGAGGTTGTCGCTCCAATAAGAAAATAATCCGTGGCAGTTACATGTGACTGATGAAAGCCCTGTGGCAAAAGGCTTTGGATCTTTCAGTCATACTGTCACATCACTCTCATCCCCACGCCTGATATATATGCTTTATATTCATATCCGTCATATAAAATATTTAGAGTGCCGGCGAGGTGATAAGCTCTGTAGACATGTAAGCAAGTGCTGTGATGAAAGCTTCTGGAGTTTTTAAAATAGAATTATCAATGAGGACAGTGAATGATGGCGGATGGGGGAAGAATGTTCATTAGCCGAAATGTACTTGCCTATTAAATGGCTGTTGCTTTCAGCTGTGTAAAATGGTTTGTTTTATTGTGTCTATATTATTTTCCATACAGAGTATAATGGCCTCTTCAGAGGCTTGCACGTATTACCAGCCATCCTTCTATGCCTTGATAGGGACATTGTGCAAAGTAAAATGGCCTCCTTAAAGTGGACCAAAACTCAGCGCGATTGACCCGGGAATCTATAAGATCCAAAATCGGGATGCCCGGCTGTGTGAAACCCCGCAGGTCGCCCCGTTCACTTACCTCGCTTCCCGGCCCTTTTACCTCTCCAATGAGCCCACGGTGCATGCAAGGCCAGCAGCGGCATCTCTTGCATTTTTACAGCGACTCCACCGTAACACTGTAATGGGGAGGCTGATTCATCATTAGCGGCAGGTAGCGACAGATGAGCGTCTGTAGCCGGCATTTTCAGAGCGCCCGCTAGTTGTCGCAGTGCTCGGCCGTGGGTCACTACTTCATAGTGACTCAGTTGCTGTGCAGTAATGATGAATACATTGTGAGGAGTTGCTATTTGACCAGTACAGCGCTGTATGGGAGCGCATGTTAGCGACTGCTCATAGCGACCGACTCACACCATATTCAGCAAAAAAAACAGCCTCACAAATCTCTGGCGCTGAAAAATACTAGTTTGAAGCCGAGAACGCAGGAGGCGGTGTGTTTAAAGTCTGTTTTCAAGCATCTATCAACTAGTAACAAAGCAAAAACATATGGAATTACATTGTAACAACATTGTAACACAAACACTTTAATGCCAGACCTGTAATGTCATTTCTTAGGAAATATATAAAAAATGAAAAAAATTATGAAAAAACTGCTATTTCAATGCCAGAAGAGGTCAAATAATTATTTGTGATTTTTTGGAAAAAAAAACAGTTTAAAGAGAAGAAAAGGATCATCCATTGAAATGTATGGGAGAGCGACAGGTAGCGAGAGGTCATACCTGGCGCTGTGCAAGGCTGAACACTGGTGCTGTTCGCTGAGGCTGTGAAAATGATGAATCAGACGCTACATGGCGCTATCCCAGTCGCTAAACAGATTCTGCTTGATAAATGTGTAATTGCGTGCCGTGTCCGGCCTTCACCAGTCGCTACCTGTCGCTACCTGTCATTAACCAGCCACTACCTGAAGCTATCCCTTCTTAAATAAGGGCCTAAATGTCTGGCGTGGCCACACACAGCCAAGGAGGGGTGTCATGCGCCAATTGCGAGTGTGGCTAGGAGTCTATTCAGATTCTCCAGCCACTGGAATGACCATAATACCCCTTTGATAAGCAGCAGCTGTGTATCGTGCCTCTAAAACAAAGAACTGGCCACCTGGATACTCACCTCTTCCGGGTTGCACTCCCACGTTACTGCGAGCAGCATAACAGTGTGGTGGTATATATAAAAGACACAGAGCAATAAAAGGTTAATTATAACAAAGGAACAAGGTGATTAATACATTTCCCATAACACATGCACTTCAGATGAAAGGCAATACAGTGATCACTTGGACACACAGCAGGATGATATACACTGTGAATGAGCAATAGTCCACCAGAGGGATCCGTATCCCGAATGGCATGCACTTTAACAGTGAAATGCAAAATGCTCCCGCCACCGATAACACAGCCTCTTACCAACTGGTGGGAATATATGAGTCTTAAGATCCCACTCTGATGGCGATTCCAAGTTGGCACGGTCAGAAGCTGATAAGGCCAATTCCACAGGTGGTAAAAACACAAACTTTGGTTGCTCCTCCACAATGAAATGAATCGCCCCGGCCATTCACAAACGGCGGGTGCTAGAGGGACGCGCGGGAGGCGGCGGCGGGCGCCGCTGGATCGTGGATAAGGTAGGGATTTAGGGGTTTCTGGGGGGTTTCACACAGCGGGCCACCCCCGATCGGGGTGCCCCACAGTCAGGGGTCTGATCGGTCCGGGAATCTTATAGATTCCCGGGCCAATCATGGGAGGGTGTTGGTCCACTTTAAGCAGACTTTCTGTTATTTTTTAACTGGAGTTTCCACAGTAAATTATCAAATGTCATCTATAAATTGATCAAGACATTTATCAAATTATTTAGACACTTGATATGTATGTATGTATGTATTATCAGGACCTTTAGAGTTAAAAAGTCCTGATAAGTATCCCGTCCTTTTAACTCTATAGCACATTAAAGACTGTCCAAGTCAGTATGGACCATGTTCTGAGCTTCGAAACTGCTTGATTAAACAATTAGTTGGTGGAACATTGTGAAACTGTCTAAAAAAAGAACATGTCATCGCCTAGTGACGCGCTCATTAGCATCGATTGTCTCATCTCCCACCCATTTATCACATAAGCAGTGAATAGTTTCTCTTTCCACATTCAGCTATTGCCAAATGACTACCCAAATAACACTGCCATAAAGAACATATGTTTCTAAATTACACTGCTTTACAGCGATCATCAATTACCAGACCGTAGCCTCTAAAAAAAGGAGGGGAGGGGGCTGAAATTAAAGTCTACTTGTGTTCTCCATAATAGATCCTTCCCTTGTTGTGCTATTGTGAAGTTTGGAACTGTATCAGGCGATTCTTCGGGTAGACTTCCTTCTATGTGGCATCTGTTTTGCCAGTGTCTTTGAGATGATATGCAGCTGTGCTTTCTGATTTCTCAAATGTGTACAGGAAAAACCAAATGTATTAAAGCGGAACTATAATCAAAACTGACCATAGTTTCGCAGTACTAGTTAGCAATTACTATATAGCAGCGCATCGCCACTTAGCCTAATGGCTTAGCCTATCAGCGTGCCCAGCGTAGATAGACTCAGCCGCTGGCCGGGCTGATAGGCTATTCGTGGTCACGTGGGAGCATCACCGCAAGCAGCCTATCGGTAATTCTCAAGGTATTGTGGTCCCAGCTACTACAAATCAGACAAGATTCAAAGTCAGTACCAATCACCCCAATAAATCACATGATTACCAAATTACATAATTGCCATGAATTTATAAAGTTAAAACCAAGACAAACATCATGTAACTAAAATCACATCTACAGCAGGGACATCACAGCCAAAATAGTGCAACACCTGATTATATAATCCATTTCAAGAATAAATCCAATATCATGTCCTAACTCTACCTAATGAATATTGATAAATGTATATATATGAAACTTGTGCTATCCCAAATTCCTCTAAATAGTGCAAATAAGCTAAGCAATACAGAAAGGGAAAACGCAACAATACATAAACAAAAACTACATGGAACAAGTTCACCTATGTGAATGCTGAATGTTGTCCCCGCTGTTTCTCACTGGTAACCTTTACCCACGCGTTCCGTGGAAGACCCACTTTCTTAAGGTGCCAGACCATAAGCAAGCAGCCTATCAGCGCTGGTCGTGATGCTTATATACTGCATTTCTTGTTTTAGCGGCGACGATGTACAGCGGTGCAGGCCGTGTCGTGCTGCTATATAGTACTGCGGAACTGATAATTTTTTACTATAGTTCCGCTTTAACACTGGACTTACTGTATACAGTGTATCACAAAATCAGGAGGTGCATCTGATGACACACAAGGTGCCCGGACTGCAGTGATTGGACATTTATATTTATGTTGCATGTCAGTGACGTCCCATCTTCATAAGGAGGACCCTTGTCCTCCTTCCATCTTAACACCAACAGGATGGTCATTCTGACTGCTTCTGCCAGAAAAGGATCTGATGAGGGGCCCCTCAGGTACCAGAGCAGCAGGAGGACACCGCCCGGCACTGGATGAAGATGGCAGAGGTAAGTATAGTGTAATGTTTAGAGCAGTGGTTCTCAACCTTTTTATTCCGAGTATCCACCAGTGAAACGCAGTTAAAGATCTGCTGCCCCTCCCTCCGGGTTTTCCTTTGGGCAATATTTACTCACTTCGCCAGGGGATCCATCTCCTGGGTCCCTCGGTTTCCAGACGACCTTCCAACGGGCAGCGCCATCTTGCATCCCGTCAGACACTGCTCGTTGCCCCCGATCTCGCATCTGTGCAGTGGAATGCAATGGAGCCACCTGAAATCCCACGAGACTTTGCTGAGCTGCGAGACCGCCATGGGACATTTAAAAGTCAGTTAGGGACGGCTAAGCAGACGACGGGGTGAGGATCGGGCCCTGAAGCAGCCGGATGTCACCGCAGCAGGCAGCGGCAACATCCAAAAAGTTAAGTAGGGGCAGATGGGGGGGGGTCGCCCCTTTTTATTTTAGGTTTGATGTTCCTCTTTAACCAAGTAATCAAGAAAGAGATCAATTACTTATGTTACCAAAATAAGTAGTTTATGGGCCTTGTAGCACGTTTTGAAGCAAGAAAGAATAATGTATTACTGTTAAAACAATATCCCAGACTTGTCAGACCACCATGTTGGTGCACCGCATGTTCAGCAACAGTGGTTTAGAGCAATGAAATACTTTTATGTCGTGTTTTTTTTTTTACCATAGGGACCTCAGCTTGTAGCCCCGGGAGGGGGAACTGCACATCATTTCCTTTTTCTTTTTTTTTTCTAAACACACATAACCAGAGCTATTTTCTTAATCAGCCTGGTTACACTGATGTTTGACATAATTTTATAGTTAAAAGCAAGGCTTCTGTGCCTCAATAAAACAGTATATGCACCATATCTCTCCTTCCTGGTGGTGGGTGCGCCCCACTGGAAAGGATTCATTGGCCTTCACTAAGAGTTGAAAAAAATTCTCACGGTAGTAAAAAAATAAATTAATGAGAAAAAAGCCTAAGAAGTTTACATTTAGTGAATCGACACATAGGAAGACATTGAAAGTCAATGGCACTTCTTTAATCCTGAGAAAATTATTGAACTTTTTACTGTGTAGAAGAAAAGTGCCATCGACTTTTATCGTGTTCCTGTCTCTCAGGCTTTTTTCTCATGAATTACCGTACATTTTTTACTACCATGAGAATTTTTTTTCAACTCTTAGGGCTTGATTTATTAAAGGTTGAAAATGAAATTTTGCATGTACAAAAAATCACAAAAAAAAAAAATTTATTTTGTGTGGCATTTGTAAACGCAAAATATTTCAAGCTATTCATGTGCTCTAGATTGCCTCCTCACATGAATTAAATTGTAGTGTTTCATCCAAATATTTTTATGCTGTTTGAGGAGGACAGACTTCTGTTTTACAGAAGAAAACTCTATTACCTGTCATCAACCATGGAGCTGTTCTCTGCTTTTTGCATGAAGTTTGAGCAGCTGGATGCTGTTGTGCCCTGGGGAAGGCGTAGAATTTGTGTACCTAGAGTCTTTAGAAAGTGCATCTATAGTTAACAGTTACCTGATCGTGCCCTCCTGGGACATAATCCTGGGTGCACCACTGCTAAAGACCAAGGCAGGTCCGAAACATGTAAGAACTGGAATACATTTTGGATGTTTTAAAGTGGACCAACACCCAGGATTTTCACTATCCTGGGTGTTGATCCACTTCAGCGGGGCATCCGAGATCAGGATGCCCCGCTGTGTGAAACCCCCCCAAAAGCCCCAAAAAACGTACCTATTCGGCGACGGACAAAAAAACCTTACCTTATCGGCGACTGATCAGCCGCCGCCGCCTCCAGCGCGCCCCTCTAGCAGTGCGCGCACCCTGTAAGAGGGACGCGCGGGAGGCGGCGACGGCTGATCAGTCGCCGATAAGGTAAGGTTTTTTGGGGCTTTTGGGGGGGGGTTTCACCCCGCGGGACATCCCGATCTCGGATGCCCCGCGGTGAGGGAGGTGATCGGCCCGGGAATCTTATAGATTCCCGGGCCGATCACCCCTGGGTGTTAGTCCACTTTAATAACTTTGGCTGTGCTGGCTACCCCTTTTTATCTTGATGCCCTCTATGAACTCACACATTTAAGTAGTTCTGCATTGAATGAGCTATTTGCATGCTTATCTGCATGCTAACTATCCAAGACACATGACAAGACTGACTGTAAATAACACTCACAGCAACACTCACATTAACATATATATATATATATATCCACGGAGCAAAGCCAAAACTACGAACTGTTAATCTACAAACCACTTAAATAAGTGGGTTCAATAACAATAGACGTACAGTAATTCAATACAAAAAAAAACAACATAACCCAAAAATGACCCACATATAAAAATCGCCCACAAATTCGAGCACATTCAAGCACATGCATCTCATTCAACTGCCTTTCTGAATCACTCCTAAGTGTTCAAAACTCTTGCTTGCGATCCAGTATTCCAAGCATTTTTTTTCTACCTTTAGTGAATCAAGGCCATTGTCAAGGGCGGTCTGTAAGACCACACAAAGTCAAACCGAGTACCAACAAGATCTGACAAAAGCAAAGGTTCCAGCCACCCTTCTGCTTCTCAATAGGGGATGAATTTTCAGGGAGGGGTACAGAAGAGGGAGGCGATTGGTAACAAATAGGGAAAATTGCTGTGCCTCTTATGGTAAGCGCAGTATACATGTATTTTATGGTTATGACTGGCCAATCACTTTAAAATGGATGAAAATCCAGCGTGACCGGCTCTGGTATCTAAAAATATGCCAGGGCCGGATGCTCCACTGTGTGATACCCCCAAGGTCCCCTGTGAACACACTATTACTGAAGGCTTCCATTATGAGTCGCCACATCCCCAGCTTCTCTGTAGCTGTGCGCACTCCTGCAAACCGATCTAAAGGGCTGGGCTCAGCAACGGATGCCGTGAATAGAAAGCCAGGGATGTGGCAAGTCAACTGACGTAATGTCATACAGCACTTTTGAGATCAGCTAATGATTGATCTAAAAAGTGCCGCTGGGCGTGGCTTTAGCAGTGGAAAGACGTCACATGTATTAATCTAGGTGGCTCAGCGTATAGCACCGGCGCTCTAGGCTCAGGAGCGCCATGTAGTACCTGCCGTTCAGTGTCGCTCTCCCATAATTTCAATGGGGCTTCATTAGCTGTGTATAAATAGCGTCTTTGCCAATTGAATTTTTTTTTTTGCTCATATCATTGCTGCAAACACACACTTTTATACATTTTTGGACTTTTTATATTTTTATGCAGAATTGTCATTACAGGTCTGGCACTAAAGTGTTATTGTCCCAGTGTTAAAACAATGTCATTCCACGTGTTTTCGCTTTGTTACTGGTGGATATGTGTTCAAAAACAGACTTTGAATACACAGCTTCTGGCGCTCTATGCTTTAGAGCGCTGACGCTGTGTGTGTTTTGTTAAATATGGTGTGGAGCGCAGAGTGCTGGACACACTTAGCTGGCGCTACCTATCGCTCGCCGCAGTGCTGTACTGTTGTTAGAGTGCCCAAAACACATCTATCCTAAGATAAAGAGTACATACAGTATACACATAAGCTCTCCTTCTGCCGTCAACCTTCTATGTTTCTATGTTTCTAACACATCACATTCATCAGTGCCAGTCAGGTTACTACAGCGACTGCAATGCTAGGTTACAGCGCCCGATACCCGCTTACAGCGTCTACTAGCGGTCGCTCTAAGCGGTGCTGTACAGACGCTCATCTGGCAATACCTGGCATTGGTGGTGAATCAGCCTCCACATCTGAATGCTAAAATCTCTTGGGACCCAAAAGGAGTTGAATATTTTACATTTTTTCAGCTTCTTTTATAAAAAATAGGTGCGGTTGGAACAATAAGGGCTGACATTGGGAGATCTGGTGATTTGCCTTTTAATGGAATCATTGATGCTAAGAAGCTAGAATTAATGTGCTAACATCACCTTTGAAAAATGAAGTCCAACCTTTCAACACGTCCTAGCATATTATCATTTTGCACTACTTACCAATATTGCCGCATTAGATTCTGCTGAGGGGGAAGCAGGAAATCATGTATTTTACATCAGTCCTGCCTTTGACCTTTCTCAATTACATGATTATTTTATTGTGGCAGTGTCTGCTGTAGATTGCTCACTTAGAGTTTTATAAAACTGTGGCCTTTCCGGATACAAAGGGATTATTTTTTTAAATCTTTTCCGTTGCTCTTTCAACAATGTACGTATTCAAGACATCTCTATAGGAGGTGCAGGTGATTGAAAGCCCACTGAAAAGCACGAGGAGGGACAGACCCACCGCACAATCATTTCTGTCGCTAGTCTGACACATCTGAAACTCAAAATATACATCACGTGCAGAGCTGGAAATGACAGGTCTCCCGCTTTCATGGCTTACTCTTCCTGAGTTGTGGTCATGTCAGAAGCACTAAATGAATTTTCGCTGTCATTAAAATAAAAGTTCTAGAAATGAATATACTACATGCACTAAGCATTACTGTCAATGGTTTTTTGTAATGCATACTTAATATTATTATTGATTTATAAATAGCACAATTATAATCAATGGCAATTTTGTAAAGCTGTGATTATGAACAGGGTAATGTGGATACATGGGCCAGGCAATATTACATACCATCCCGCAATAATGGGGGTCAGGCTAATTATTTGTTGAAGCAAGTTTAACTTTGTGTAACGGACATTTACATATACACTAAACTGACCAGATGTCCCACTTTTGGTCCATCCGCAACATCTGGGGACACCTAAATGTCGAGCTTTTCTGACATGGGGAAGACTGTCACATCCCCCTTTTTTTAACCCCCTCCCAGGGGCGTAGCTAGGGGGGAGTGGGGGGGGCACTTGCCCCGGGTGCAGCAGGTCAGGGGGCGCCAAAGGGGGGGCCTGAGAACAGGTGGGGGGCGCCATTTCGAATCTTTGCCCCGGCGAAGTGGCATAAGGTGAGTTACCCTGGCGAAGTCCTGGGGGTCCTGAGCTTTGAAGATGTGGTGATGTTATTTGTTTCTTAAAGAATTATTCTTGGTTTTAGATATACTGGTCTATATGCTGGCGTGTGTATTTTCTGCACAATACTAGGCTGGTAATCCTATCATTTTATGCACACACTTCTTATGTGCATTATACACTATAGCACCTTCTTCACTTGGCACTTTTTGCACTGATTTCACCTTATGCACTTTGCACTTTCTTACTTAGCTCACTTTATTAAAATTATTTTTATCTTATTTTGAGCATTTTTCTTTTATACACTTGTATCTCAACACCCTTTATTTCAACTACGCCACCATACAGCCATAGCAAGATATTAATTAGTGATTATTTATTTATTTATTCATTTATATATGGTACATATTAATTATAGCTCATAATAGGACAGCTCTCCCCAGCATCTTTCAATTGTGTATATGTTTTTTAATTGAGTTTTGATGTTGTTTGTTAATGTCTTAAGAATGATTTAATACATTTATTTAATTTATCCCTTTGCCTGGAAAATTCCTTTAATGGTCCTGGTCCACCTTTGAGCTGCTGAGCCCTGCCCACAATGGGGCTTTCCAGCCAGTTAGCAAGTGCATTAATGGCATTGCAGGGGCAAATCATGGGCTGGGGGTGGATATGGCTAATCTTAAAGCGGATCAAAACCTTAAAAGGCGGCCCTGGAATCTTTTAGATTCCTATAGCAGAAATCCTGGGTGTGCAAAACCCTCCCGGGGTTGATGGTATAATCACCTTCAGTGGCGGCTCCCGCTGGGCTGTGAATACCAGCTGCCGCATCCCTGTAGCTGTGCACGCTCCCGGGCCCAGCCTATCAGAATGGTTGGGCAAGGGTGCGCACACGTTCTTGAAGACAGCCGGGGATGTGGCCAGCCTTGTGCCCACTGTTACCCAACACTCTTGAGATACGCCAATCAACAATCTCAAAAGTGAGGGGTGGGCATGGCCGTGGCGGTGGAAAAGCCATTTTTTTTAAAAACCCGGGCCACCACTGAAGGAGCAGCCTTGTCCGTTGTACTCAGGCGGGGAGGGTGGGTAGGGGGACACAGGTGCCCCAGAAGGGTTTTGTCCTGCTTAAACAGATGGTATTTAAGCCTTAGTATTGTAGGGTCAGATATTTCTTCAGGGGTGAGTATGGCCCTCAAAGCCATTGCAGAGGCAACCCTAGTGGGGATGTCTTGGCTGGGGGGCACAATGGGGCCTGATATGGGGGAGGGGTTAAAGGGAACTATGGGAGACAGGGAGCTGAGTGTGGTGTTGGAAAATTATCGGGTAAGGTAGTATATAGTTGAGTTGCCAGCTCATTTGATCCCAAAGCACCATGGGCCACCAGGAATTCTCCTTGAGCTCCCTATGGTCTATAACCAGTCCCCTCCTACACACTTAGATGTCACAGGAGTTTGGAGCAGCCCTGGATTGCTGGGCATTGTTATCCTTTTCTGGGCAAGTGCCTGCTCTAAAATGGGCCTAATGTGTTAATATCATTGTATGTAACATAAGTGTGCTTCAAAGTTAAGCAGCATAAAGAATGTCAGATTAATGCATATTTTGTCTATGGCTTTTATTTCCATATTTTTATGCATATAAATTACAGTTTGCCGTTTTTGACAGCAGTGTTGTTGAGAACAAAAACCAGCGATTTTCTAAAGATGACTTTGTCTTTGTAAAGAACAATGCATCATCTTATCAAACAAAGCCAGATCTAATGTTCAGTAACTGATAAGAACTAAAACCTGGGGCTTCTTACTAACTGGCATGTGTTATACGCGTGCTGTAGCACAATAAGTAGCTGTTTAGATAACTCTCATTGTTATCCTGATCATTCTTGTGCTGTATTTGTACCTGCAATGTTCTGGGTAATTGTGTGCTTCCCACCCGCTAAGAGAAAAGATTTCTGGCAGATCGGCCATAGTCCGGTCAGCAATAGTGCTGTCAGTTAGTGACTTTTTTCAGCCTCCTTGATTGCCTTTTGTTAGTCATGATTCAAGCCCCCTGGAAAACAAAACTGTGGTTGCCATCTGAACATTCAAATTTAACTTTGAAATAAAATGTGCCCCCCAATGCTTTCTTAGTTATTGGTGACACAGGGTGGTTGGGCTTGTGGCAGAATGTTAATGCTGGGTGCAGCGGAGTCAAATTCAGGAACTGGCTTTACTGGAACATACATGCAGTAAGAGAATGCCACCTTTAATATGGTGGTTGACACATACAGGAAAAAAGTACAGCTTAATATATAGGAAACACAACACAGCAGAAAAATGCTTAGAGAGAATTCAGATAAGCATTGGTAACAGCGCCATATACTGTCATATCTTGTCATAAAAACTCCCCAAATCACATTCAAAGACGAGCAGAAGCTGTTGCAAAGTATTGTATCTCCAACAGGGCCAAATGCTCACATTCTGGTGTGACTCCTCTGTGTCGGACTCATGCCCCCTGGCCTTCAGTCATAGTGACACAGCCACGTGATGGCTGTGTAAATACTAAAGGCTATATACCATCATTTCTTCTTTCTTAGTGCTTGGGATTACATTGAGACAAAAAGGGGAGATTTGCGTGGCTCAGCCTACTCACTATAACCTTTTATACCTCCAGCCCCCTAAAATTCTCACCCATCCACATTGCCATGGTTGTGGCAGCCGCATGTTTACTGCTGCATCAGCTATCAATTAGGTTTGCCAGCTGGGCATGCATGCACTGGGTATGGTGCCACACACGCCTGCCCTGCAAACTTGGTGCAAATTTGGTGACAGCAGTCACTTGGGGAGATTCTTGTGGATGGGTATCTCAAATCAGAATACTTGTAGGGTGGAGGATGTAACTGCCATGAGGGGGCACTGGAGTAAAAGGGACTGGAGGTCAGCTTTAAGAAGCCACACTGCAAAGTGACATTAAAGCTAAAATGTGGACAAAAAACACTTAATTGATTATTGTTTGAGTCACCTTGTGATGATTAAAGTGATTGTCCAGACAACTACATAGACCATATAGTCACATAACGCTAAAGCTTCTAATATTCCCAATTTTTAAGCACCCCCCCCCCCCCCCCCCAAGTGGAGAAACATTATTTTGAAGTTTTCATTTATTTTTGAAATTTCAGCGGCTGCGGTCACTCTCCAGTACAGTAGCAGGCAGCGTGTTTATATACACACAAGGGGCAGAGTTACAGACCACCAGTCAGTGGCAAGTCTTTTCTTCTACGTGCTGCTGTGGGGTTATGGCAAGGGAGGGGGCAGATATGAGGAGGTAAACTGCTGAACTGAAAAAAAATCTACACTAATTTTGTGGTTTTCTTCTCCTGATCCAGAGGTAACAGTTTTTTGCGTGAACCATTCCACATTTACAGTGGGATCTACTCCATTATAATGCCAGAGCCAGCCTGTGGGGAGCATTAACCACTCTAAATATCTGCCAAAAGCATTGCATGATGGGTCTGAGCAATGTTAGTCTGAGCCCTGCAGCTTCCGCTGGATTCCCCTGATTACACAGTTCTGTCCATTCATTGTAATGGAGGGACAGGCCTGGCCCACCCCTCTATTATAATGAATTGACGACGCTGTTGCGAGCGGCGGGGTGAAGTGCGAGGCATCGGTAGTGCCTTTTTTTGAAACCAAGTGGTTTCAGAAGGTCAGACCGGTCTGGGCAAGCTGCATAGGAGTGACGATGAGTGCCTGTTTTTTTCAGGTTTAGTAACCCTTTGAAGAGGGACTATGGTCATTTTTGACTGTAGTTCATCTTTAATCATCTCTCACTGGGCTAACAGCTCTCCCTTCTTAAAGGAGTATCTTGTGTGACTTGTCTTTTAGGTTAGCCAACACTTCCCAAACTTTATTAACACTGACGAACAAAAAGAAAAGTTTATTTCTGTCATTAATCATTATTGCATTGCTATTAGAAAAAAAAAAGGAGCCCCCGAAGGGGGTAAAGGAAGGGGGGGGGGGTCGGAGCTCATTCCTGTCGCTTGTACAGCTACTGAGCCATTGTAGGGTTTTATGTAGCCTCCAGCAAAATCCTTTCAGCTATCAGCGGGAATATTAATTGAATGCTTGTCCCCAGTGGAACATCTGTAACTGTGTCTATATATCAAGAAGGGGTGTATGCAAATGATGCGGGATGGGGGCGGCTTAAAGGAAACAAGAGGGGAGGCTGGGGAACGACAAAGTAATTTACTTTAGAAAGCTGTTTTATCTCCATACTAAGGCATTTCACAACCAGACTCCAAAAAGCTAATGTTTGCCTTCTCTTCTTCCCCAGTGACTTGAAGACATTGTGATGTCTAATATTCTTCCGTATCCTTCAGCACTTTTAATCATTTTACACATTGACAAACGCAGGTTTGGTTTAACTGTGCCTAAACCCTTCACTGGATGAAGAATGTAAAAACACGTGTAACGCGCCTAGGCATCCTCCATGACAAGGGACAGGTGTCGTTGAAGTTCAGATCTAGCTGGTGTTGTGAGTAATACTTACTTACTAGTTGCTTACTACACCAACCTTAGCTGGTTTGCTAATGAAAATTGAATTACTTAAACGTTGAAGGTGATATGTGACTTTTTAGTCCTCTTGTAGAAGTCATCTGATAGCTGGAACAGTAAAAATGTGGATATCTTAATTTTGGGACTTAATTTTGAGACCAGAAAGAAGTTGAATATTATCTTCCCTTGGGCATTACCCTCATGCATTGGCAAGTACAAAAAAATCATGATAACTTTTTGTTTGTTTGAAAGTGAACCTCCAGGGTCTGCTTTGCTAGTAGCCATTCCCCCTGCTGTACATTTGGCAGCAGCTACAGGGGTGGGCTGTACACATGGCAGCTTCCAGTGGGGGTAAAGACACCATAAAAAATACACATTTACTCTCCTGTGCTGTCTTCCCTGTCTATTGCAGAGAGGCACGCTCCCTGGGTCCAGAAGTCAGTGCGGGGCTCCATACTGGTCCATTGAGGGGGTCTTCCTCTGTCAGTGGCTGCATTCTTAGCTTCAGAAGTCCCTTTTTCTCCAGACCGAGATTGAGCCTTCACTATCTCAAGAAGGGGTATTTATACTCCTAGGCATATACATGACCCACCCTGCAGCATTGAGAACTCCTCTGGCAGGATGTGGCTCCTCTGTTACTTGGTAAAATGTCCTAAGGCCCCCTTTACCAATTTAAAGGCTGATATGGTACCTCTCATCTCTTCCTTGGTGCGGTTGTGAGAAAAATCCTGGTGAACATTGGCTTGGGTATGTTCTTCCACTCCTAGAGAAGCATTTGACCTGTGCCAAAGAGTTTAAGGGGTGGTGTCCCGGCATGCTCAGAGGCACCCCATCCAACTTCTGAGCCTTAGGAATGCCAGCTACTTTGTGCACTGGTTGGTAGCCTCAGAATTGGGAACCCCACACTTATTCTTGACCGAAAAAAACAAATGCATGCCAAATGGACCACAGAATTCCATGCTCCAGTGCCTAGAATCTACATCTAGTTTCTAAACACATAGGTATGAATGTGCTCCTATACTGAACAAGGTACTGTAGGTGCTGTTAGGGTAACATATTAACATGGTATGTAAGACTGAATAAAGACCTCAGTCCATCCAGTTCAGCATGAATATAAAAGAAGATCTCCTTCCAGTGGTCTAGCAGCCATAGTTGGTAATGTTATTACAAGCAAGGAAGGCATACACGCCACATTTTAACTCTTTTAGTGTATTCTTCTCCTCTGGCAGACAGTTCCATAGTCCTATTGCTCTTACAGCGAAGAATCCACTCCTATGTCGGTGCAGGAAGCACATTTCCTCTAACCTTAGTGGATGCCCTCAGGTTATGGTTACACTGCGGGTATAAATAGATCATGGGATACACCTTCGTATTGACCTCGGATATATTTATAGATAGTAATTAGACCACCCCTTGGGCGCCTTTTTTTCAAACTAAAAAACCTAACTTAGACAATTTTTCAGGGTACTCTATTCCCCGCATTCCATGTATTAAATGTAATATAGTACCAAGCATGAGCACAGATACCCTAGTGTTCAGTTGTGAGTTACGCTTGGACTATACCTCCAGTTGTACCAGGCCAGGATTGGGTGTTGCAGGAACACGTGATGGACACCACCATTCTAACTGGCCTTGCCTGTTACGAGTGCTGTGATAACAAACATCACTGATGGATAAATGGTCTGTCCCATATTTTGAAGGACCTATTGAATTATTGTCAGGAATTAATACAGCTGTAACAAACCTGCCTGCAGCAGTCCTACAGCTTTTTGCTGTATTTCCGCTGTTGCCGTCTTATAGAATGTTTGACAGGTAATTAAACAGAATCTCAGAATCGTAATAATGTGTCTAGTTTGTTGCCGTAAGTTAGAATAAACTAAAAGGTAACTGCACTTATATTTCAAACCCTCATGGCAAGGTAGCTGCTAATGAATAATTTAATCGAAATTCGTTGTATTGTCGGCTGGGAATAAAAAATAATGCAAGACATTTGGCAGTTGTGATTTCAGGATGTGAGTCTTCCATTTTAGAATAGAAAACATTCGCAGATGTTGTCATTAAGTACGCAAATCAGGGACGCGAGGCGTATATTTAATCATCTCGGGCTTCATTATTTGTATCTGACATTGGTTGTTTTATCTTAGGCTACAAAAAGTAAAGTACCTCCACATTGTGTATTATAAGGATTAACCCCCTTGGACGTTTTTGTTGTCATTATTTACCAAGAACATTTTTATAGTGTATTAATACCAGCATCTCTCACCCCCCAGGCAGTACCTTTTGGATGGTTTCACCAGTCTGCCTTTTCTCCAGCAATTGCCGCACTGCATCATAACCCAACACCTAGGATTTGAACATTTCTTTGATCACATCTCTTGGTTCTGGGTTCTCTTACAGGTTGGCTACATGTGCCACTCAATACAGATTTATCCAGTAGGGTTTAGGTTCACTTTTAAGTGGCCTTCCTGTCAAAAAGGACTGGAGGGTCCCTAATCTACTCCTCACTTTTCTACAGTCTACATGTCATACTTTTTAGCAAACTCAAACTGACGTTCTTATATTGAAGATAAGGATTCTTAGCCTTCTTTTGGGGCCACCATTATAGACTTGTGATGAGTCAACTTGTTAACTCCGATATTTTGCCTGGCGGTCCAGCTTCTGGTATTGAAATGGATGGACGGACCGTATTTTGTATTCCTTCAACTGCCATGGCACTTACATGATGTAGTTTGGCTGAGATGTCGCTAGCATTGAGCTGGATGATGTGGTTTCTCTTTTTTCTTCTTCTTCATTGTTGCTTCTCAATTCGAACCAGTGACCTTTTGCTTGGGAATCAACCTAATAGCACACTGAGCTATTAGAGAATGTGAGAACAGGGTGTAAATTGTAGAATACAAGAAAAAAAACATTGTTCCACCACCATGAGCAAAATACTAAGGATGTGGTTACATGACAGGAATCTGCATAACTAATCATATGCTAAAGAGTTGCAAGCAAGGCTGGCCTTTGGGGTGTGCAAGGTGCAACAGGGCGCCATAGTCAGGGGGGCCATACAGCTGCAACCACCCACTTAATGGCCTAACCTGCCTGCCCGTCAGCTCAGCGTCAATTGGAGCTGCCAGGGGTGCATAGCTGGTTGGTTGAGAAGGAATGGGTGCCATGCCCACATCTATTCTATTCTGCCTTTGAAAGTGGGCCAAACCAGCTGATTCCTTATCCTGTGGGATGCCCCATGGTACATGCAGGCTTTCATCCAACCAGCACTCTATGCTGCATTTATTAATACAATCTTTGGTTTTCATGATGCTTTTTGTTCATTAATGGTCTCGTATTAAACTCTGAGGCCTAGACAGAACAGCTGTAGATATACTGAGGACAGAAGGCAATTGGTCACACTGGATTTTATTTAGGGCGAGTAGAGTACAGGGGGCTGTACTCTTTTTTTTACATTTATAAAAGCATGTAATTCACACATACTTTCTACTTTGTGTTGCTCTTTCAGATAACATTTCAATAAACTACGTTAAAATTTGTGGCTCTAAGATTTAACAATATGGTTGAAGGGGTATGAATAATTCTTTAAAGTGGATTTTGACTATCCTGGGTTTTGGTCTTTGCCCTGCCAGGCACCCCGATCGGAGTTGCCCCGCTGTGTGAAACCCCCCAGGTCACCCTCTCACTTACCCTTCCCCTCTTGTCCAATCAGCGCACTCGTATCCGCACCTTTGTCCAGGAGCTTGTTTAATGTGAGTGGATCCAAGCGCGCTGATGGACACACCCCCCACTACCCTTTGACCTGGAGCTTGCCTGCACCAGCCATTCACAAATGCCTGACGCAGGCAAGCACCCTGCTAAAGGGATAGCGGGGATGCGGCTGATGCTCGCGCATTCGCCGTTGGACCGGGAATGAAGGTGAGTCTTCATGCGACCTGGGGGGTTTGACACCTGGGTTTTGGTCCACTTTAAAGCAGGTGAAAACCCTTGCGGCCGGGCCATAGGACCTAAAAGATTCCAGTGCCGGGCGCTAGCCTACCTCTGGGGCATCCTACACCGGATGCCCCACTGTGTGGAACCCCCTGGGGCGCCAGTAATCTTACTTTAGCCTGATGGGCCCTGCAACATGTCTTCACCCACAGCCGCATCCCAGGCTTCTCTGTGACGTGCGCACCCCCGCACCCAGCATTTCTGAAGGGCTAGGTGCGGGAGCGTGCACACGTTTAAACAGCATGCTGGGGATGTGACCAGTCAGCTGCACCTTGTCACATCAACATTTTTGAGGGAGCCAATGGGTTCTATCAAAAAGTGCCGCAGGGCGTCGGCTTTAAAGCCATTAAAGGGGGTGAAACTCGTTGGGTTGGCTTGTGACATGTTATTTAAGGACCTCTTGAAGCACTGTGCAGAGTTTAGTACCTTACCTGCCATAGCATTCATCCGTTATAGCACTTCATGTGGATTTTTTAAATCACTTATCCACAAATAGCTTTAGAGTCTGAGCACATTTGTCACGGCCGCCTGTGGCTAATAGAAGTTCAAAGAATATTGTGCAGCTCTTCTGAATGTTTTTGGTTTGTGCAGACTCTTGGGATGTTGTCCAAGTCTTAAGATTTAGAGATTGTATCTTGGGCTGTTCGCAGGCATTTGTTTATGACATTTACAGTACTGTCATGTGTGTAAAATACAGAAAGAGTAGCCAGCAAAAATGTTTCAGATTTGTTAACACAGGAGATTAGTTTCTCCCAAAAAAAATGTTTGGCTAAGTGAATATAATATAACAAATGCTGTTTTGGCAGGTTGGTTTTTCCTAAAATGGTCATGACTCGGCTCATGTTATTCTAAGCTATTATTCTTTTAGGACTTGATTTAAAGGGGACCAAAATCCTCTGATCAGACTAGATCAATATGACAGGTAATTATTTTGAATTAAAGTAATTCAGCAGGCAAAAAACCCAAAAGGGTACTTACCTTTTGTCCCCCGCCACTGATCGGTGCTAGTCTGTCCATCAGCAACTCACTTCATCGCTGAATCTGATCTCCTGCTGCAGCCCTCATTCTTGCTCCTTCCTGGGCCCAACATGGGGTCGGGATTGATGGCTTGCCAGATTTTGTGATCAATCAAAAGTGCGCTGCCAAGCCCTCTCCATTCATTGCAATGAAAGTAGTGGGCCGAGGCCTGACACACCCCCTCTACTGTAGTGAATTGTGAGGGCGTGGTCACTCCCCTGTGAGTGGTGGTAGGGGTCTGGCCGACTGGCTGGCAATAGGAACCAAATCTGCCCCCTCCCCCACTGTGGCCTAGTTAGTCTTTCCATAGATGTAAAATTAACTGATTGAATTGGGGAGGTATACTACTGCATTTGAGCTATAGAGCCCAAAATCTGGCATCAAACCCCACCTTGTCGAGTTCCTGGGCTTTGGCAACTGAAGCCTGTACATTCCGTGTTTGCTGCTAAATTATTAGGTTTTCTGTGTTGGCCTGTAAACGCCATTGCATTTCACGCTAGCACAGTAAACCCCAATCGGCTGCCAGCAGTTATGTGGGGTACAAAATAGTGACAGGGTATATCTGCTTGATTCGGGGCATCCTGTTGCTCTTTAACTGGGAGGGCACCCTAAATTAGGGTTCCTCATGGGGAGGGTGTCTTTTTTTACTTTAGATTTGCCATAAATGCAATGTTAGGGTTCCCAATAGAATTAAAGTACCTTCTGGTTTCTTTTCATAGTTTCTTTTTTTTTTCCTACCTCCAGATTGGCTTTTAGCCAGCAATTGCTTCTATCAGAAAAAAAAACACCATAAAGTTTTATGACATCTTAATCATTATTAACGAATAATTTTATTTAAAGTGAACCAAACCCCTTTATGCCTGGTGTTATAATTACATCCCCAGTCCCTCTGGAGCTATAGAGGGATAAAAGGAGTCAAATAGAAAGAGTGATATCTTAAAACAGGAAGTATCTACAGGTCCAGTGTTGGCAGCGGGTTGGTCAGGATATTCATTAAAGGAAACTTCCCTTTTTTCATGTTTTTGGTGTTCTGCCTTATTGCTTTCCTCTATTGAAATGTAAAATATACATTTGTGTTAGGATTGTGCCTTCCGGCCTGTGATTTCCCGGGTCTCTGTTTTAGTTTAATCTCTTTTTTATTGAATTTTCCAGGCACGAAAAAAGTACAACAAAAGACAAAAACACATACATAGGGTACAGTCGAGTAGAAAAGGAAAAAAGGAAATCCGCCCCCTTGTCCCCCCGCACGTCTGGGGGGAGAAAGCGGGTGGGAGGGAGCTTCCCACGTTGGGGCAGCCTTAGCTACATTGGAAGTGTTTTTTATGGCCTTGAGTAAAAACAATAGACTACAGGTCTTACAATTCAAGTTAACAGGTGAACTCTTTAGCAGCTTTGGCTACATCTAAGCAGCCTAATGACCTCTCATGACCTCTCCAGCTGAGAACCCGGCCATTAAACCGTTTACTACTAGAAAACAAGACTAAGATCCTTCCAAACTGAAGAATTTGAATTTCAACAGCATTGGTTAAACCTGTCACCCATGCCTTTGCCAATCAGTAGATTAGCAATCTAGAGTGAGAAAGTCTATGATATGTACTTGAAATCACCACTTTGGTGTACAAAGCTAAGGTAAACACATTGTTGCTATGGAAAACTGTTTTCTTTTATAACACAGAGTGGCAAATAGAAAATAAAAAAATAACAGACAGGCTTAGCACATCGAAGACTTAATTTTGCCACACAATAGTGGAAACTTTAAAAAGAGCATCGAAAGTGGAATTACCCTCTAAGGCCCTTATTTATGAAGGAATAGC
Source organism: Gastrophryne carolinensis (assembly GCA_027917425.1). Taxonomy (NCBI): domain Eukaryota; kingdom Metazoa; phylum Chordata; class Amphibia; order Anura; family Microhylidae; genus Gastrophryne; species Gastrophryne carolinensis. The sequence goes on from CM051239.1 coordinate 72,475,465, forward strand.
GACAGGTAGCGACTGGTGAGCGGCCGGTAATGACGGGCACCGCCACGAGAACGCCGGCTCCCCACCACAATCACACATTTATCAAGCCAATCCTGCTTAGCGACTGAGATAGCGCCAGATAGCCACTCATTCATCATTATTCCAGCCTCAGCCCACAGCGCCAGCGTCCGACCTTGAACAGCGACAGGTATGACCTCTCGCTACCTGGCGCGCTCCAATGCATTTCAATGGAACAATCTTTAAATATTCATAATTAATTGTTATTAATGTTTTTTTTTTTTTTTTTTTTTTAAATGTGAAAAATTCTGTGACCACTTCTGCAATGTTAGATATTTTTTTTAAGGGAAAAAAAAAAAAAAATGTGCAGAATTGATATTACAGGTCTGATATTAATGTATTCATATTACAAAATTATTTAAAAAACTTGTTTTTTTTGGTTTCCAAAAATATGGTTGTTTGGGGGTTAAAAAACTACTTTTACCCCATCGCCGCCAGCGCTCTGGGGTTTAAACATGCATTTCACAGCGCAAGAATTTTTTGAGCGTGATTTGTTAATGAATATGGTGGGAGCCGGTCGCTATGGCCAGTCGCTATCATGCGCTCCCATACAGCGCAGAACCTGTCAAATAGCGACTCCTCACCCAATATTCAACATTACTGCACACCGACTGAGTCGCTGTCAACAACCGAACAACGACCAAGCACAGCGACTACTAGCGGGCGCTGTGAAAATACTGCTACAGTCGCTCAACTGTCGCTACCTGCCGCTATTAATGAATCGGCCTCCCTGTGTATAGCAGTAAAGGTTGTTTATTAAGCAAAAATCAGGAACTAAATATAGAGCTAAATATATCAGCAGTACATCTGTGTCTCTGTACAGAGCAGCAGCTCCTTCTCATGCACATACTGTGCTTAGGGTTGCCACCTTTCCCTACAAAAAAACACCAGTCTTGTGGAGATATTGTGGTTTTCAATCAATGCAGAAAGCGGAGGTTGGAGCACACAGATGAGAGTGTAGAGTGAGGGAGGGCATGGGGGCGGGGCAGGGCTGGATCCATGTTTATGTGGGCCCTTGGGCGGCATGGGCCCCTTTGTGGTGAAGAGTCCTGTCACATCACTGAGGGATGTCCCAAATCGGATGCACTGCCACCTCGGTTATTGCTGGCGCTCTGTGAGGAGATGTGGGCACCAGCTGTAGTGGTGCCCTTCCGGTCCGCCGGTCATAGGCCGGCCCTCTCATTGGGTCCCCCCTGTAGGTTGAGGGCCCCCGGCAGCTGCCCCACCTTGCCGGGTGCTGACGCCGGCCCTGGGGCATGACTGATATCACAGCAGGCGCCGAGAAAAGAGGAGGTAGGAGAGGAGAAAGGAGCGAGGTGAGAAGGTAGGAGCCGACGCAGCATTAAATACTCATACAGCATGCTTCCTCAGTTCTTTGCAAAACCCAAATGGCCGGGATGCCACCACTATCCCTGGTCGCACCCAACATCCTTCCCCCTGTTAAAGATAACGGCAATTAACATTGCCAGCAAATATAAAATACTGGTTCTTGCCGGGCGCAAGAAAAAAAAATGGCCAGGTGCCAACCCTACCTGAGCTCTGTAATCAAATCATATGGTCTGCATGTGACTTCCTGGTTTACTTTTTGTTCTAACTTTATTAACAGCATAATAAACAAACACTTTTAGACGGTAATGTAGTTGTTGCATTAAACATTTTCCAGCATCCAAGGATAACAGGATTACCCATTAATCTTAGCGAGTAGTTGGAAGCATGCAAATCATCTACTTATGTCTTGCTTTGCCATTCCAAGTGCTCATATTAATCTCTAGCCTTGTGCTGACAGGGGGTAAAAGCCCAAAACACTCATCCACAAGTGGGAGATGATGTCTGTGTAAATATTGAAAGCCATATGCAACCAGGAGGGAAGGGGGAGGAGCTAAAAGAATATGAACATCATAAAAAAGATGATAAATAAGGACAATTTAAAATGTTTATGTTGTTTTTTGGAGTCCTTGTAATCACTGAGTGACTGGCATGATCATCTCCATTTGAACTGATGCTTCATGTGATGTTTTGTGGGACCACCAAGCATGGAATAATTTACTGTATTGTTTCACATGCATGTTCTGTAAAGTTCGTACTGAGCTACTGTAACTCAAGAAATGTTTTTCTATATAAAAAGCCATAAGCAAGAATTGCACACCTCAGCAGATCTGAGCGCTTGGAATGGCAAACAGACATAAAGAGATTATTTGCATTGCTCCACCTACTTGCTAATAGCAATGGGTAATTCTGTTATTTCATTTGTTTTATTTTTGGTGCTATGTAAATAATTTCTGTTTAAATAAAGACTATGAGGCTGATTCATCACTAGCGGCAGGTAGCGACAGATGAGCGTTTGTAGCAGGCATTTTCAGAGTGCCCGCTAGTAGTCGCAGTGCTCGGCCGTGGGTCGCTACTTTATAGCGACTCAGTCGCTGTTCAGTAATGTTGAATACATTGTGAGGAGTTGCTATTTGACCAGTACAGCGCTATATGGGAGCGCATGTTAGCGACTGCTCATAGCGACCGACTCACACCATATTCAGCAAAAAAACAGCCTCACAAATCTCTGGCGCTGAAAAATATTTGTTTGAAGCCCAGAGCGCAGGAGGCGGTGTGTTTAAAGTCTGTTTTCAAGCATCTATCAACTAGTAACAAAGCGAAAACATATGGAATTACATTGTAGCAACATTGTAACATGAACACTTTAATGCCAGACCTGTAATGTCATTTCTGAGGAAATATTTAAAAAACTTTAAAAATTATGAAAAAACTGCTATTTCAATGCCAGAAGAGGTCACAGAATTATTTGTGATTTTTTTTGAAAAAAAACGTTTAAAGAGAAGAAAAGGATCGTCCATTGAAATGTATGGGAGAGCGACAGGTCTGCTTGATAAATGTGTAATTGCGTGCCGTGTCCGGCGTTCTCCAGTCGCTATCTGTCGCTACCTCTCATTAACCAGGCGCTACCTGACACTATCCCTTCTTAAATAAGGGCCTATGAAAGCATCCCGGGCCAGGAGACCAGACCACCAAATAATTAAAAAGAAAAGGTGCCATGGTACCATAATTTATCACTGAACTGGACGAATGACCATCTATAGCTGTTATTTATATACAGCATGGTGGCGTACTCGCCTACATTCTGCAGTTTTAATCTTCTAATGGTCTGTCTTGCAGTTAGAATAAAACTAACAGTTTAATAGCAGCGCTTTGAATTGGTGGGCATTTTGATTAGATAAATTATTAATGATTAAATAATTATTGATTAAATATTTCCAGAGGAGGATCTTTTTGATACTGGCAGGCTGATTCATCATTAGCGGCAGGTAGCGACAGATGAGCGTCTGTAGCAGGCATTTTCAGAGCGCCCGCTAGTAGTCGTAGTGCTCGGCCGTGAGTCGCTACTTTATAGCGACTCAGTCGCTGTTCAGTAATGTACATTGTGAGGAGTCGCTATTTGACCAGTACAGCGCTGTATGGGAGCGCATGTTAGCGACTGCTCATAGCGACCGACTCACACCATATTCAGGAAAAAACAGCCTCACAAATCTCTGGCACTGAAAAATATTTGTTTAAAGCCCAGAGCGCAGGAGGCGGTGTGTTTAAATTCTGTTTTCAAGCATCTATCAACTAGTAACAAAGCGAAAACATATGGAATAACATTGTAACATGAACACTTTAATGGCAGACCTGTAATGTCATTTTTGAGGAAATATTTAAAAAATGAAAAAACTGCTATTTCAATGCCAGAAGAGGTCACAGAATTATTTGTGATTTTTTTGAAAAAAAAAAAAACCCCGTTTAAAGAGAAGAAAAGGATCGTCCATTGAAATGTATGGGAGAGCGACAGGTAGCGAGAGGTCATACCTGGCGCTGTGCAAGGCTGAACGCTGGTGCTGTTCGCTGAGGCTGTGAAAATGATGAATCAGATGCTACATGGCGCTATTCCAGTCGCTAAACAGATTCTGCTTGATAAATGTGTAATTGCGTGCCGCGTCCGGCGTTGACCAGTCGCTATCTGTCGCTACCTGTCATTAACCCGGCGCTTCCTGACGCTATGCCTTCTTAAATAAGGGCCTATGTCGCTATGCAATTAATTTTTATATTTTTATATAGCGCGGCTTGGGTTATTGTTTATGTACATGTAGCATTTTTTTTTTTGGGGGGGTGTAATGTATACTTTGGTAAGATTCAGCACCTTATTAATGATAATGGTATGATATTTATTATGGATTGTCACTTATATTTCAGTAATTATTGATTTATTATATTTAGCTGACAAGCATTTCCTTTAGGGGTAATGGTTTTGGTTCGCCCCCTTTTTCTTTATGCCTGGAGTTGATTAATTTATTAGGTAGATATTTATCTTTTTAGTGATGTAATCTATATTAATTTATGGTAATCCTCAATTGTATCTATGAATTTTGGTTATGTATGTAATGCCTTAGCCAATACAGATTTAGACAAACCAGCCCCCCTTAAAGTGGACCAACACCCAGGATTTTGACTATCCTGGGTCTTGGCCCACTTCGGTGGGGCACCCCCGATCGGAGTGCCCGCTGTGTGAAACCCCCCCGATCACAGACGGCCGGCGCGGGCGCGCGCACGCCTAGAGGGGCGCGAGGGAGGCGTCGGCTGGCCGCCGCCGAAGATAAGGTAAGGGGGTTTGGGGGGGTTTCACCCCACGGGACATCCCGATCTCGGATGTCCCGCGGGGAGGGAGGTGATCGGCCCGGGAATCTTATAGATTCCCAGGCCGATCACCCGAGGGTGATGGTCCACTTTAAAGAAAATTAAAACCTATGTTAAAGTGGACCAACACCCAGGATTTTGACTATCCTGGGTCTTGGTCCACTTCGGTGGGGCACCCCCGATCGGGGTGCCCCGCTGTGTGAAACCCCCCGAAAAACTCACCTCTCCCCGCTCCCAGCGCCGACGGACAAGCCTTTTGACAGCCGCGGACAAGCAGCTCCTCCGCCGCCGCCTCCACTATTGACGCGCGCGCACGTCTGTGCATGGCCGGCGCGGGCGCGCGCACGTCAAGAGGGGCGCGAGGGAGGCGACGGCGGCCGGCCGCCACCGAAGACAAGGTAAGGGGATTTGGGGTGTTTGGGGGAGGGAGGTGATCGGCCTGGGAATCTTATAGGATCCCGGGCCGATCACGGGAGGGTGACGGTCCACTTTAACCATAACCCCCCCATGTGCCATTTTTTCTGTGGGAATCCTGATCTAGAATGCCCTTGCTGTGGGAAACCCCCAGTTTGCCTAGTATACTGTACTGTACATAGTATACTGTGTTATACAGCAGTGGTTCTTTACACGTCAAGTACCCCCTAGCAACAAGAAGTTCCAAACAAGTACCCCAAAGGGCATGATTAATTATAAATAGTACCATAATAAGTAGGCCATAGGCCTTGTGCCACTGTTAACACAAAAATGGATTAGGTTTCACCTGTAAAATAATAAACCAGACCAGTCAGGCACCCATTAAAGGTGTGCCCCGGAACACTGAAGTAAACAAAAAGGAGAAACCGCACTCTGGTACCAAAAGGTGCAAGATCCAGGGCCGTCCCAAGCCCCACAAGCAGCAATAGAACAGATGGATGGTGGATCTGCACTTCTTTAAAAACGTATCTTTATTGCGTAAAGATTAAAATCATCATCATCTCCAAAGCAATGCAATTAGCAGCAGCAGCAGCATTAAAATCCAATACAGACTCGGGCGCAAAAAAGTGTGTGGTCCTCTGACGCGTTTCGGGTCTTTAGAGGCCCTTAGTCATAGATGCTAATTGCATTGCTTTGGAGATGATGATGATTATAATCTTTACGCAATAGAGATACGTTTTTAAGGAAGTGCGGATCCACCATCCATCTGTTCTAGTGCCCTGGAACACTGCCATGTACCCCCTGTTGTAGGTGTACTGCAGATTCAGAAACAGTGATATACAGTACCTCTCTGGTGATCCTACAGTGCATGTGCAGCTCTCTCCTCCAATCAACATTTTATGCCCTACTTATGAATGTACGCGTATGAATAGAGTTTGTGATCAGAGCCCGGCCTAAAGCACTGGGAGTGGCCAGAGGAATGACAAGAGATGCCACCATGGATCGTTCATACACTGTGGGATGGTCAGTATACCAAATTATTTTAGTTCCAAAGCGGTGATGGATAAAAACCCATCCCTGGGGCACCCTGATTTTTGTATGCCCCACTGTGTGAAACCTTGCTGATATATACATATACTTTATCTGTGATCCCAGGGTACTTGGGTGTCCGGACGGCCGCACACAGCCATAGAGGGGTGCTACTGCCAAGCATGAAAGCAACTAAGCTCCCAATCAGCTTCTTTAGGCACTCATTTAAATCATAAAAGAAACTGATTGGAGCAGAACCGCACCTGCCTGATCAGATGGGTGGCAAGTTATGTATAGCGGACGAATAACAGGGTTTCATACATTCTAAATCAAATGCCCCCAAGGGTACAGACCAAAACTTTGTTGTTCCGGGAGGCATCATGATTGCCCCTCTTTGCATTAATGGGAGCAAACTTACCTTTCTTCTCAGTCCTCCAGGGTCCTCCGGAGCTGTGATTAGCTGCCACGGTCAGACCCTGGGGGACGGGATTCATTAATAGCGCCAGGTAGCGACAGTTGAGCGACTGTAGCGGCATTTTTAGAGCGCCCGCTAGTAGTCGCTGTGCTTGGCCGTTGTTCGGTAGTTGATAGCGACTCAGTCGGTTTGCCGTCATGTTGAATATTGGGTGAGGAGTCGCTATTTGACAGGTCCCGCGCTGTATGGGAGCGCATGATAGCGCTGGCGGCGATGGGTTAAAAGTAGTTTTTTAACCCCCAAACAACCATATTTTTGGAAACCAAAAAAAACAAGTTTTTAAAATAATTTTGTAATATGAATACATTAATATCAGACCTGTAATATCAATTCTGTACAATTTTTATTTTTTTTACCTTAAAAAAATTATCTAAAATGGCAGAAGTGGTCAAAGAATTGTTCACATTTAAAAAAAAAAAAAAAAAAAAATTAATAACAATTAATTATGAATATTTAAAGATTGTTCCATTGAAATGCATTGGAGAGCGCCAGGTAGCGAGAGGTCATACCTGTCGCTGTTCAAGGTCGCTCGCTGGCGCTGTGGGCTGAGGCTGGAATAATGATGAATGAGTGGCTATATGGCGCTCTCAGTCGCTAAGCAGGATTGGCTTGATAAATGTGTGATTGTGGTGGGGAGCCGGCGTTCTCGTGGCGGTGCCCGTCATTACCGGCCTCTCACCAGTCGCTACCTGTCGCTATTCCTTCATAAATAAGGGCCTAAGAATATAGGCTGGCACCCACATGACCGTGGCAGCTAATCGCAGCTCCCGGGGGACCCTGGGGGACTGAGAAGAAAGGTAAGTTTTCTCCCGTGTCAGCCTGCGCTCAGAACAACACCCATTTTTCACAAATCAGTCGTTGTTCCGGTTTAAAGAGAAAGTGACAAATGCTATCATTAGATGGTGTATTTGCCTATTCACCATACAATTAGCCCTCTATTAATTCATTTTATAATTGGGATAAAGCAGTTTCCACACTTAGAGGCCGATTCATTAATAGCGCCAGGTAGCGACAGATGAGCGACTGTAGCAGTATTTTCAGAGCGCCCGCTAGTATTCGCTGTGCTTGGCCGTTGTTCGGTTGTTGACAGCGACTCAGTCGGTGTGCGGTAATGTTGAATATTGGGTGAGGAGTCGCTATTTGACAGGTTCCGCGCTGTATGGGAGCGCATGATAGCGAATGGCCATAGTGAACGGTTCCCACCATATTCATTAACAAATCACGCTCAAAAAATTCTCGCGCTGTGAAATGCATGTTTAAACCCCAGAGCGCTGGCGGCGATGGGTTAAAAGTAGTTTTTTAACCCCCAAACAACCATATTTTTGGAAACCAAAAAAAACAATTTTTTAAAATAATTTTGTAATATGAATACATTAAAGTGGACCAACACCAAGAGGTGATCGGCCCGGAAATCTATAAGATTCCCGGGCCGATCACCTCCCACCCCGCGGGACATCCGAGATCGGGATGTCCCGTGGGGTGAAATCCCCCCAGACACCCCAAATCGCTTACCTGATCTTCGGCGGCGGCCTCCCTCGCGCCCCTGTAGGCGTGCGCGCGCCCGCGCCGGCCGTCTGCGAATGGCCGGCGGGGGCGTGCGCGCGCCGAAAGTGACGCGAGGGAGGCGGCGGCAGCCGTTTGGACGTTCCTGATCCCCGCCTGGACGTTGGCGGGGATTGGACCGTCCAGTCACGTGGGAGCGGGGACAGGTAAGATTTTGGGGCTTTCTGGGGGGTTTCACACAGCGGGGCACCCCCGATCGGGGTGCCCCGCCGAAGTGGACCAAAACCCAGGATAGTCAAAATCCTGGGTGTTGGTCCACTTTAATATCAGACCTGTAATATCAATTCTGCACAAATTTTTTTTGAATTTTTTTTTACCTTAAAAAAAAAAATCTAACATTGCAGAAGTGGTAACAGAATTTTTCACATTAAAAAAAAAAAATATAATTAATAACAATTATTTATGAATATTTAAAGATTGTTTCTATTGAAATGCATTGGAGAGCGCCAGGTAGCGAGAGGTCATACCTGTCGCTGTTCAAGGTCGCTCGCTGGCGCTGTGGGGTGAGGCTGGAATAATGATGAATGATTCGCTATCTGGCGCTCTCTCAGTCGTTAAGCAGGATCGGCTTGACAAATGTGTGATTGTGGTGGGGAGCCGGCGTTCTCGTGGCGGTGACCGTCATTACCGTTCGCTCACCAGTCGCTACCTGACGCTATCCCTTGTTAAATAAGGGCCTTAGCTTTAAGCATGGGGGTACATGAAACGGTTGTGGTGGTAAATGCCTAATATAGGTAAGCCAAGTACTCTTACCTAAAATGTTAAGTTGACTAATTTTTGTATTCTACCCAAATGACCTTCAGTTTGGGCCTTAGGGGGTTGATTCTCTAGCAGGATGTCTGTGCTATTCAGAATAAGATATTGCGCGAGCAAGGAGAAAGGGAAGCGTATGGATCTATGCACATTGTTAAATAGAGCAATGGACAATTTCCCAGAAACCAAGCTGCCGTGTTAATGGAATGCGATGACCCTCTTTTTATATTTGAGCATGGAGAACAGACCGGTGGGAATTCATATAAGAATATGTTTCTTTAAACAGGCACAATGTTTGTGGATGGATACCACAGGTTCAACCAGCATTGTCCATAAATAGATGTTGGAAGCCGAGATGATTTCCTTTTATATAGTCGCTGCAGGCCGCATTGTTCTCTTCACTCAGGATGAACTGACATCTGGCTAATTGTTCATAAGCTTGTGCAAACTGTACATTTGCTACTCAAAGTGGATTGGTATCTGTAAGAAGACCATTTATGTGGACTTGTGATACATAGTTCGCAGAAGTTGTTCCAATGATTTGGGGGATTTTATGGATAGGGTGAGTTTTGAGAGGCAGTGAGATTTTTTCAACAAGCACACAAAAGTTTTTCCTCTTAAAAAAACAACAGAAGATCCCCTGCACATGTGATGGGACAGTTATGCAGTAGAGGTGCAAATGATTTTTAATGGGGTATGTACCGGTAATTTATTTTAGTATTTCATTCTTTAACTGGATCAACACAGCTAAAAGAAACATTGCTCATATGCATCCCTCCTCGGGGTAATTCAGATTGCTGCACATAAAAATTCCTTTACTCTTTTGTAACTCCTGCTGTCGTCAATTTTAAAAGCAATATGGCGTCTCATTGAGCTGCTGTGCATTGTAGGATTATGTCAGTTCTATTCAGGCAGCAGCACGGCTGGGATTCTGGGAGAGGAAGCTCCAAAATGACCCCTACCAGCAGAAAATCTGTAAGACCATGTTTCAGCTTTGAGTGGGTGCTGGAGCTAATGTAAATGCTGACAATGGTTCAGTATCATGCATGCAAGAGTGTTTTGGGTAGTTTTTTCCAATTGGGCAAGGCTGTTGGTCCGGTTTAATGTTTGGAATGTTTTGGTAACTTCTAAAATAAAATATCTATCACATTAACCTGTAAAACTGCTCCATCACATGTGCAGGGGATTTTGATATTTAAAGAGGAACAATCCTTAAGATTCATCAAGGTTAATCATCCTGGGAATTATTACTCTATAGAGGGGCATCCCGATTTAGGATGCCCATTTCTTTGTATACTCACATGTTTTACCTGCCTTCCAGTGATCCCACGGAGGATGCACATGTTTCCAACAAAAAGGTTCTATGCCATTCATACAAACAAACACCTTATTAAAGTTGAACGGAGCGTGTCTGCACCAACTATTCAGATTCAACTATTCACCCTGCAGACATGATTGCACGTAGCAGCTGAGGGATGCCGGCATCATTGCATTGTGGCTAACAGGCTGATTCATCACTAACGCCAGGTAGCGACAGATGAACGTCTGTAGCAGGCATTTTCAGAGCGCCCGCTAGTAGTCGCTGTGCTTGGCCATTGTTCGGTTGTTGATAGCGACTGAGTCGGTGTGCAGTAATGTTCAATACGGGGTGATGAGTCGCTATTTGACAGGTTCCGCGATGTATGGGTGCGCATGATAGCGACTGGTCTGAGCGACCGGCTCCCACCACATTCATCAAAAAATCACGCTCCAAAAATTCTCGCGCTGTGAAATGCATGTTTAAACCTCAGAGTGCTGGCGGAGATGGGTTAAAAGTAGTTTTTTTAACCCCCAAACCACCATATTTTTGGAAACCAAAAAAAACAAGTTTTTAATTACATTTTGTAATATGAATACATTAATATCAGACCTGTAATATCAATTCTGCACAAAGTTTTTTTTTTTTTTTTTTTTACCTTAAAAAAATATCTAACATGGCAGAAGTGGTCACAGAAATTTTCACATTTAAAAAAAAAAAAAAAAAAAACATTATTATGATTTAATTATGAATATTTAAAGATTGTTCCATTGAAATGCATTGGAGAGCGCCAGGTAGTGAGAGGTCATACCTGTCGCTGTTCAAGGTCGGACGCTGGCGCTGTGGGGTGAGGCTGGAATAATGATGAATGAGTCGCTATATGGCGCTATCTCAGTCGCTAAGCAGGATCGGCTTGATAAATGTGTGATTGTGGTGGGGAGCCGGCGTTCTCGTGGCGGTGCCCGTCATTACCGGTCGCTCACCAGGCGCTATCTGTCGCTATCCCTTGTTAAATAAGGGCCTAAGTAAGCAAAGGCAGGGATCTTTGGTAGTTTTACAACATGGAGCATCGTGCATTAGGATGCCACCAGGGGGGAAAGACTTTTACCCGACCCTGAAGTCTTCTAGACTAGAGGACCAGGTTAATTGGCACTTGTTCCTCTTTAAACCGGAATAATAACCATTTAAAAAAAATGGATGTTGTTCTGAGCACAGGAGAGCATCCCAACTGCAGATGCCCGCCCCCTCGCACATTACCAGTGCAGAACGGGAGATCTCCTACCTTTCTCCTCTTTCCCCCAGAGAAACAGTGGCTGCCGGCATGTCGAGTTTCCGGCCATATGTCGGCAGCCACGTGACCGTGCCGGCCAATCAGAGAGATGGATTTCTCTGGGGGACTGAGGAAAAAAAAGGTAAGAGATCTTCCACTATCCATCGGAGAAGAATCTGCAATTGGGATACCCCCCCCTGTGCTCGGAACACGGTTAAAAAAAGTATAAATAAAATAAGAAGACTATTTTGAGTTCACTTTATTGTTTGCTAAGTGCAAAAGCAAAAGCTCCCACTGCCTCTAATAACAGCCTATCCAGAAAAAATCATTTGGAGAACCCCCATGTGATGATTAAGAACCCAGACAGGAAAAGTTCCTTAATTCTTGGTGACTTGTCTGGACTGATCTGGATTTTTTGTGAACCTAATAAAGGAGAAGTTTTATTCATTCATCAAGTCCGCTGGCCATTAGGATTCTATGGAGGACCCCCATGGTTGTGTGGCTCCCACTTTTTCGGCTTCTATGTTTTTTTCGTGTTTTTAAAGAGTGGCCCCTTAGCATTGTATAAATAGGGCCCTTGTTTATGAAGGGATAGCGACAGGTAGCGACTGGTGAGCGGACGGTAATGACGGGCCCCGCCACGAGAACGCCGGCTCCCCACCACAATCACACATTTATCAAGCCAGTCCTGCTTAGCGACTGAGATAGCGCCATATAGCGACTCATTCATCGTTATTCCAGCCTCAGCCCACAGCGCCAGCGTCCGACCTTGAACAGCGACAGGTATGACCTCTCGCTACCTGGCGCTCTCCAATGCATTTCAATGGAACAATCTTTAAATATTAATAATTAATTGTTATTAATCTTTTTTTTTTTTTTTTTAAATGTGAAAAATTCTGTGACCACTTCTGCCATTTTAGATAATTTTTTAAAGGGAAAAAAACGTGTTTTTTTGGTTTCCAAAAATATGGTGGTTTGGGGGTTAAAAAACTACTTTTAACCCATCGCCGCCAGCGCTCTGGGGTTTAAACATGCATTTCACAGCCCGAGAATTTTTTGAGCGTGATTTTTTAATGAATATGGTGGGAGCCGGTCGCTAGGGCCAGTCGCTATCATGCGCTCCCAATACAGCGCGGAACTTGTCAAATACTCCTCACCCAATATTCAACAGTACGGCAAACCGACTGAGTCTCTATCAACTACCGAACAACGGCCAAGCACAGCGACTACTAGCAGGCGCTCTGAAAATGCCGCTACAGTCGCTCAACTGTCGCTACCTGCCGCTATTAATGAATCGGCCTCCCCGTATATGGCATTTCTTTTAAAAAAGAACAAATTGTCAATAGCATTCTAACTTATGGTTTGGTTACTGGTTCACATGGACCATATGGGATATTCAAGTACATTGAAATGTGCCTCTGCTTATTTACAAATGGTGAATAACATATCATCCTGGTGGGAATATGCAGCATGGGAACATTTCTATCAAAATTCAGCCTCTCCAAAATTCAAAATCAATTGGACAGACCTCCACGTTCACTGATTGTTAATGTGCTTTTTCTCTTTATAGCTCCGGCTCCCAATTCCCCAGTCATCGGGGTTTCTTCTCTGCGTGACCTCCCTGGCAAGCTACAAGATCTGTACCAGCAGGGCTTCTCCGTGGCAGCTATACACCCATTTGTGCAGACCAGCGAGGGTACAGTCAGGATTCCCCAGGAGGAAATGTACCGAGTAGTCCTCATCAAGAAAACTGAGAGGTAAATAACTCGGCACAACCTCATTTTATTGTGTTATAGTGTGCTGTGACGCGTCGTGTAACATAATGTTCCATAACCTGCTGGTTTGTTCTTACCGCAATCAGCATAAAGAGTATTTGAAGGCACAGAATAACATGGCTTCATTGGGTGTCCTGAAACCCCTTTTTATAGTAATTTAAATGTATCCACAACAAAATCAGGAGCAGAAGAAATCCATTCACTTGCAAATTCTCTATAGTAGACAGCATTGTATCTTTACAGCTAGTGAAATTCATATTTGTACTATATAATTGGACAACAGAAATGATACTAAAAGTTTATTTATATAGGGCCATCCTCTGCCATAGCAAGATAGACTTACAGACAAGGTAAAAACATACAGTAGATGAACTAGAAGCTACAACGTCTAAAGCAAATTTAAAACAGGAGACAACAAGAAAGATAGCCCTGCCCTTATAATCTTACAGTCTAAAGCATATGTGTCAAACTCAAGGCCTGGGGCCGGTTGTGGCCCTCTAAGCCTTTAATGTGGCCCCTTGACAGGTACCAGAGAGCCTGGTCCCTCCAAGGCTTCATGTCCTTGTGCCTGTGTGTGGCACTGCCAAGTGGAGTGGAGCACGGTACCCCCTTCTAATGGCAGGTGTAGTGCCTAAAAAACACTTTTTTAACATTTTGGGGTAGAAGAAAATAGTGTCTGTGTGCAACCAGAGGTCACCCCCAACCCACCCAACTGTCAAAGCAGAAGGTGCTACATCTGCTGCAGGGGTTCTTGCTATAGCTATTGATTGAATTGCTCTCCTGGGCAAAATAATTCCATGTTTACATCTGGGCTTGAATATGGTGGCATGTGTCCTGTGAGGGTTATAGGCAGGGGCATAAATATTAGGAAGGCAGAGGTATCGACCACACCGTGGCTCATAAGATCACGGGGGCCATCATTGAGCCTCATCCACTTATCTTATCAGATTTGTGCTCTCATTACATAATAATGAACCACCACTTGTCTCTGATATCAGTCTTTAGTTGTCTAGTTGAATCTAATTAGGGTTCAAATTACAGGAAAATGTAACCTTATGAACCATGACTGAATCCCTTTTAAAGTTTGCACCTGGGCCCGGCCACATTTAGTGGTTATATGAGTTGCTTAAAGACTTCTCCAGCTTCTAAAATTAATATTTTAGTTGCTTACTTTTTATTCTTTCCTTTGCTGGGCTCCAACTATGTTCAGGACTCTATGATTAAGGGCGCCTAGCCCGAAACGCGTTAGAGGCGGCTAGGATTGCTTGTATGTTTTTACCGCTGCTTTCTATTTTTGACATTTTTAACTGGATGGCAATAAAAGCTACGTTTTAGGAGTGCGGACCCCTTTTCTTCTTTCTAACAGGACTCTAGGATATGCCGCCATCTTGCCTCAGGAGCATCACACTAACTGTGGAGAGGAGAGCAGGGTAAAGGGCAGGGCGTGGGTTATAGCTGTGCTTTGCACAGGCGGAGCAGAGCTGGGATCAGCAACCCCAGAATGCAGAGCAGCGGGGAGGCCGATTCATTAATAGCGGCAGGTAGCGACAGTTGAGCGACTGTAGCAGTATTTTCACAGCGCCCGCTAGTAGTCGCTGTGCTTGGCCGTTGTTCGGTAGTTGATAGCGACTCAGTCGGTTTGCAGTAATGTTGAATATTGGGTGATGAGTCGCTATTTGACAGGTTCCGCACTGTATGGGAGCGCATGATAGCGACTGGCCCTAGCAACCGGCTCCCACCATATTCATTAACAAATCACGCTCAAAAAATTCTCGCGCTGTAAAATGTATGTTTAAACCCCAGAGCGCTGGCGGCGATGGGTTAAAAGTAGTTTTTTAACCCCCAAACCACCATATTTTTGGAAACCAAAAAAAACAAGTTTTTAATTACATTTTGTAATATGAATACATTAATATCAGACCTGTAATATCAATTCTGCACAAAGTTATTTTTTTTTTTTTTTACCCTTAAAAAAAAAAATCTAACATGGCTGAAGTGGTCACAGAATTTTTCACATTTAAAAAAAAAAACATTAATATGAATTAATTATGAATATTTAAAGATTGTTCCATTGAAATGCATTGGAGAGCGCCAGGTAGTGAGAGGTCATACCTGTCGCTGTTCAAGGTCGGACGCTGGCGCTGTGGGCTGAGGCTGGAATAATGATGAATGAGTCGCTATCTGGCGCTATCTCAGACGCTAAGCAGGATCGGCTTGATAAATGTGTGATTGTGGTGGGGAGCCAGCGTTCTCGTGGCGGTGCCCGTCATTACCGGTCGCTCACCAGGCGCTACCTGTCGCTATCCCTTGTTAAATAAGGGCCTCAGTCTTCCTGTCTGCAGGCTGCCTGATGCTCCATGAGCCACCATCTTGGATGTTTAAAGGCTCAGACAATGCAGTAGATGCAGGTAGGATGATTTTTAATGTGGGTCCTGTATGTACAGGATGGGGTAAACATAGAAGATATGCTCTTACTCGGGGTGAAGGGCCAGTTTGAAGGTCCAGTTAATATTTCTATTTCTTTTTAGAATGAGGACCCATCCCCAACAATGTATTATTTTTAATAAAGGCCTAATTGAAGTACATGCCATGCATCCTGTCATTTGTGCTGGTAGAGTAGGTCCATGCACGGCTTTATTTTGAGATCCGGGTTAGACGAATCACCTCCTCAGAATAAAATATTCTCTGCTCGCAGAAGGGCAGCTGCAAAATATAAACGTCTGCTGATACGCCATTAATCGGATGACAGCTCCTCGAATTCAGATCTGAGAATGAATGTTTACACGGATTCAAGCTGAGATCAGGATTTAGCATCCCACAATATTTTCTCTTGTTATATTATAAAGGTGTCAGCTATTTTCTTCGACGCTGTGAACAGATCTGCACTGTCAACAAAAAACTGCCACCATCAGGGTCACAAAATAATAATGTCGTTATTTAGTGAATAGAGAGTTGGCTTTTTTCATTTCCCTGGGCTGGCGATGAAATGAAACGACACATTTGTAAGTGTGCTACATGTTTAACATTCATTGCTAATAACCATATTTTCACTTGGCAACTTGGCTGCTATGATAATGAGCATAAAGCAGTATCGCTTTATGATACCAGTTTCTAGTTTGCTTCTCTTATCCTCTTTCCCCAGTGACAACTTCATTATATCCCTGATTGCTGTGTATGGCATTGTTTAAGCAGGGATGCTGGATGCTGTGTATTAATTAAAATTACTGGCATAGAGCTCCCAGGCATTTTGCTTCTGAAGACAAAAGCAGATAACCAAATGTTTCTTGTCCATGCTTGGTGCCAACCACAGCAGTATTCAGCGGCACACGATCCTAGTTGTTAAAGAAACTTAGGGGTTTATTTATCAAGGGCTAGCGCCAGGTAGTGTCTGACGAGCGCCAGGTACCGCCAGCTAACGGCGGCTACCGACTCAAGTACGCCCGGCGGCAGTCACAATGACGCATTTATCACGCTAAATGAGGCTAGCGCCGGCGAGAGCGTCAGCTAGCGCGGGATTCATCATGTAGCCGACTGCAACGAACAGCGCCGCTGATAATCCCATCACAGCGACAGGTATGACCTGGCGCTCCCTGGCGTTGTCCAATGCATTTCAATGGAGCAATCTTTAAATAATCATAATTAATAAATAGTTAAAAGACACGGAGCTCCGTGTCTTTTAACTATTTAATGCTGTGGGACTTTTTGTGAATGAAAGGTTTGACACGTTGTAGCAAAATAATTTTTAAAAAGTTGTCATTAAGGAATTCATAGGAAAATTTATTATAGATTTTAGCGCGGTGTTAATCTATATATTTTTTATAATCATAATTAATAGCTTTTTTTTTTTTTTTTTTTTTTTTTATGTCAAAAATTCTGTGACCACTTCTGCAATGTTAGGATTTTTTTTTAAGTAAAAAAAAATAAAAAATAAAAATTGTGCAGAATTGATATTACAGGTCTGATATTAATGTATTCATATTACAAAATGTTTAGAAAAACTTGTATAATTTTGACATTAAAAAAAAATGGTTGTTTGGGGGTTAAAAACTACTTTACACACATCGCCGCCAGCGCTCTGGGGTTTAAACAAGGAATTCACAGCGCGAGAAATTTTTTAGCGTGATTTGTTAATGAATCTGCAGCAAGCCGTTCGCTCTGGCCATTCACTGTCAGGCGCACCCATACAACGCAGAACCTGTGAAACAGCGACCCCTAACCCCGTATTCAACATTACCGCACACCGACTGAGTCACTGTCAACAAGCAAACCCCGGCCAAGCACAGCGAATACTAGCTGGCGCTGTGAAAATCACACTACTGGCGCTCATCTGTCGCTACCTGGCGCTATTAATGAATCGGCCTCCCCATGTGGGGCTGCCATTGCTGACCTTGTTCTGAAAAATAATAGTTGCCTAGAAGTAAAGTTTCTTCACCTGCATTGATATCTATCACTGACCTGAAAAAGTTTATCAAATTACAATTTTTTATTGATTACATGCCTGTCCCATAGTGACCTTGTTTAAAGTTTGACTATCCTGGGCTTTGGTCCTTCCCCCGGGGCACCCCAATCGGTGATGCCCCGCTGTGTGAAACCCCTCAAATCGCCCGATCTCACTTCCTCGGTCCTGTGGCGCATGCGCACGCGCAGCCTCTCGTCCATTTAGTGCGCTCAGATCTGCTCCCGTCCCTTTGCCCTAGAGCTCGTCTAAGGCGAGCGGTTACGAGCGCGCTGGTGGCTGCATCCCCTGCTACCCTGTAACTGGGAGTGTGCCCGCGTGGGCCATTCACAAATGTCTGGTGCAGGCCAGCGCCCTGCTAAAGGGATAGCGGGTATGTGGCTGCTGTTTGCGCATGTGTCATTTGACTGGGAAAGAAGGTGAATTTCCGGGTTACCTCAGGGGTTTTATGCAGTTGGGCATTCCGAATCTGGAATGTCTAAGGAGGGCAGATCGGCTTAATCTGGACGACTAAACCGCCTGGATGGCTAAGCGGCTGGGCGGTGCTGAAGGGAGCTGAGTACGTTGCTGGCCGCATCCCCCACACCCCTTCTAGCTTTGACGTGCCCGCGCCATTCATTCAGAAGGCTGGGTGCGGGTGCTCACATGACCATTTCAGAATTCCCTGAGGAGTGAAACTTGGATGGCTCTGGAGTCTTTTAGACTTCAGGGCCTCCGAAGTTGCTCCTTAATGGCTTCTGGAGTACATCAGCTCGAAGCGACCTAATTTTAGTTTTACTTTTCACGGGCAGGCTGATTCATTAATAGCGCCAGGTAGCGACAGATGAGCGACAGTAGCGTTATTTTCACAGCGCCCGCTAGTATTCGCTGTGCTTGGCCGTTGTTCGGCTGTTGACAGCGACTCAGTCGGTGTGCGGTAATGTTGAATACGGGGTTATGAGTTGCTGTTTGACAGGTTCCGCGCTGTATGGGAGCGCATGACAGCGAACGGCCATAGCGAACGGCTCCCAGCATATTCATTAACAAATCATGCTCCAAAAATTCTCGCGCTGTGAAATGCTTGTTTAAACCCCAGAGCGCTGGCGGCGATGGGTTAAAAGTAGTTTTTTAACCCCCAAACAACCATATTTTTAGAAAAAAAAAAACATGTTTTGCAAAACATTTTGTAATATGAATACATTAATATCAGACCTGTAATATCAATTCTACACAATTTTTTTTTTTTTTTTTAGCTTAAAAAAAAATCTAACATTGCAGAAGTGGTCACAGAATTTTTGACATTAAAAAAAAAAAAAAATTAATAGCAATTAATTATGAATATTTAAAGATTGCTCCATTGAAATGCATTGGAGAGCACCAGGTAGCGAGAGGTCATACCTGTCGCTGTTCAAGGTTGCTCGCTGGCGCTGTGGGGTGAGGCTGGAATAATGATGAATGATTCGCTATCTGGCGCTCTGTCAGTCGCTAAGCAGGATCCACTTCATAAATGTGTGATTGCGGAGGGGAGCTGGCGTTCTCGTGGCGGTGAGCGTCATTACCGTTCGCTCACCATTCGCTACCTGGCGCTATCCCTTGTTAAATAAGGGCCTGTGTTACTTGTACTACAAGGTTCCCTAACCAGTCGTACATGTACCACCAGTGACGTGCTAAATACTGTCTGGTGGTATGTGAGATGCAGGTGGGTCTGAACCCTAACCAAGTTTTCTGATGACTATAGTTCACCCAAATCTGATTTTCTCCATAAATTTAAAACAACTCCACAATGTGCTAAGAACATTTGATGTGGATTATTGTTTGTTCTATGCATTTTAAATGGCTGTTTTTGTGTGTTGTTAATGCAGCTTTAGGTAGCTGACAAACCATATGTAACTTTTGCTCGGGCCAAAAAAAGGATTTTTTCCAAATGCACCACTAATTATTTCTTAATGATATATAAATTTAGGTGTGCCTTAAAGGAATCCCCAAAGAAAAGGGAATATATCCAAATACACATATACAATATGGGTGGCCCCAGCTACCACCAGGGAAATCCCCAGGCACCACCAAATGAATTACTAAATCAAAAATATATCATGAATCTTCAATATTTATTAATGATTACAAAAGTATCATCACAAATATATTAAAAATATATTAAAAACAAGATACTAATAGCAGGGACATAGATAATCATTCCTCTTCCTCCTTGTGAAAAATATATACATCCCTATCTCACAATATATGATACAATATGAATAAAGTGACTAGTACAATATAAATGTGCTAAATGCTGAAAAGTGCTAAGTGCTATAATATAACATTCAAAAACCTATATAAATGTATCCCATATAAAAAGAGAGAACAAATAACCAATCAAATTGCCCCAAACTGGGATAGAAGTAATAAAAAAAAGTGCATAAGATATCACCAAATCAGAAGTTAAGAGGTGTCCCTGCTAGTAACTGGCGTCCTGATCCCCCACGCGTTCCGTAAGACAAGCTCACTTCTTCAAAGGTGCCAGAACTTTTGCTCAGGGGTAGATTTTATGGTGACAGTGTTGTGTATTGGGATGCCATGTAAAGTGATGGATATTTATCTGAGAAAAAAACATCCTTTTACCAGGACAGCAAAGGCCAGTGTTACTCTCCCACGTCAGACTTCTGGATATGAATTTTGTCTATTCAACCTGGTTTACTCCCACAGCCAATATGAGAACGGGGCAGTGGAAATCATCTTAAATGTTTTCTCTAAACTGTTATTTGCTGTTTCCACTTGCCAGTACACCATTGTTCAAGTTTGAGGATCTCTAGGCTTTGCTGAAGTTCATTGTCCTCCTCGATTAGTCCAATGATGATAGAATGTCATAATTTTCACAGGGCGATGTGCAGGGGTTGTGTGATTAGAGAAAAGCAGCAGTGAAAGGACACAGCTTTGGGGGGCTCCGGTGATGCATATTCTGTTATTGGATTTGTATGTGCCCATCTGAAAGTGGACAAATCAAGGCCCAAGCCAACTAGGTGCCCCTGGGGCATACCAATTTGGGATGCCCTATTGTGTGAATCCTCTAGATCTCCCACAACCAACTTACCTTTCTCCTGGAATCAGAGGCCGTAGCTGCACCCCATTCAGATAGGCCGGGTGCTGGGGAGTGGGCACTCCACAGGGAAACCCGGGATGCTATCCAGCGCAGCACCCTATGCTGACGCTCAGTCCAAAACAACTGCTTTATGTAGTGCCTTAGTATGCACGGCACAAAGCGCTGATAACGAGCGCATGCGTCGTGGGGAGGGTGGAAAGGTGAGTTGAGTGGCCGATCTAGGGTATTTCACACAACAGTGCATCCCAAATCGGGAGCCCCCCAGGGAAAGGACGCCTTGTAAAAATCCAGTTGATTGGTCCACTTTAACGTCCTGTGACTTCAATGTTAGAAAGTCTGTAATCCACAATCAGATATTGGAATGGATTTTGTGCTGGCTTAGCCTTAGATGAAGAAGCATTGGTTTGATGGTATTAAAGTGGACCAAAACCCACCCTGGAATCTATGAGACTCCAGGGCAGGCATACTCGCTCCCCCCGGGGCATCCAGATTCAGGATACCCCACTGTGTCAAACCCCCCCAGGTCGCCCAAAATAAATCTCACCTTCTTTCCTGGTCCATCGGTGCATGTGTGAGCAGCGGCCGCTGCCCTTTAGCAGGGCGTGTGGGGGATGTGGCCACCAGTGTGCTCGGATCTGCTTGCCTTAGACGAGCTCTTGGATGAAGGAGTGGGGTAACTGAACGAGAGGCTGCACAATGCGCCGAAGGAACCAAGGAAGGGTAAGTGAGATAGGGCGACCTGGGGGGTTTCACACAGCGGGGCACCCCCGATCGTGGTGCCTGGAGGACAAGGACCAAAACCCAGGATAGTCAAAATTCTGGGTTTTGGTCCACTTTAAAGAAAGACAGTAAACACTAGCACAGGTGAGAAGTATACCATACTGTGTCTATGGGACACCTGTGTAGCATTATGTGATACGCTGAGAAATAAAAGCTCAGTGCCTAGAGTTTGTTGGAGCTATTCCTGTAGAGTTGCGCTTGCTGTACAGGCCCAGGAAAGCTTTTGCATCTTGGCCAAGTAGGACACTTTACGGGGAGGCCGATTCATTAATAGCGGCAGGTAGCGACAGTTGAGCGACTGTAGCGGTATTTTCACAGCGCCCGCTAGTAGTCGCTGTGCTTGGCCGTTGTTCGGTTGTTGATAGCGATAGCGAGTCGGTGTGCAGTAATGTTGAATATGGGGTGACGAGTCGCTATTTGACAGGTTCCGCGATGTATGGGTGCGCATGATAGCGACTGGTCAGAGCGACCGGCTCCCACCATATTCATCAAAAAATCACGCTCAAAAAATTCTCGCGCTGTGAAATGCATGTTTAAACCCCAGAGCGCTGGAGGCAATGTGTTAAAAGTAGTTTTTTAACCCCCAAACCACCATATTTTTGGAAACCAAAACATTTTTTTAAAGATTTTAGTAATATGAATACAATAATATCAGACCTGTAATATCAATTCTGCACAAATTTTTTTACCTTAAAAATCTAACATGGCAGAAGTGGTCACAGAATTTTTCACATTTAAAAAAAAAAACATTAATAACAATTAATTATGAATATTTACAGATTGTTCCATTGAAATGCATTGGAGAGCGCCAGGTAGCGAGAGGTCATACCTGGCGCTGTTCAAGGTCGCTCGCTGGCGCTGTGGGGTGAGGCTGGAATAATGATGAATGAGTCGCTATCTGGCGCTATCTCAGTCGCTAAGCAGGATCGGCTTGATAAATGTGTGATTGTGGTGGGGAGCCGGCGTTCTCGTGGCGGTGAGCGTCATTACCGTTCGCTCACCAGTCGCTACCTGGCGCTATCCCTTGTTAAATAAGGGCAAAAAGCCTTTTTACAAAGTGCACCTTCCTTAAAGATGTTGCTGTAATAAAGTCTCATAATTCCATAAACATAGTAAATGAAATATGTCACGTGAAAATGTCAGTCTTGTATAATGAGAAGCAAATGTTGTTCGTGCGCTGGTCTTATGGATGAGGCGCGCTCAGATTCCAGCACGGCCACATTATAGTGGTGGTAGGACCCTGCAGGCTCTCCTCCCAGCTGCTCACGGTTTATTTGCTTCACAGCTATAAGTACAAGCAGCTGAGCAGGAAATGACGTGGAAACTTAATTATAAGGGACGGGGGGCTGCTCTAGCTGTAACGTGCTGGAGAACAAACAATGAATAATGTGCCATAGCGCACATGCCATACTATTTTTGGTCATTTTAGTACGATAGTGAGAAAAAAAAACAACTTAAATTGGAATAAAATATTTTACATTTTTTTTTAAATAAAAACATTTAATACTGAAATCTCTTTGTTGCTGTGCTTGAACCTTTTTAATAATATATATTCTCTCTAATAGTATTTAAAAGTCTGTGTTGTGGTAGAAATAAAGAGGGCATAGATGTTACAATTTCATTAAAGGCATCGACCTAACTAAGAGGCTTCTTCACTACTAGCGCCAGGTATTGCCAGATGAGCGTCTGTATAGCAGCGCTTAGAGCGACCGCTAGTAGACACTGTGAGCGGTTATCGGTCGCTGTAGTAACCTGGCCGGCATTGTTGATTGTGATGTGTGTTGGGTGCTCTAACAACAGTACAGCGCTGCAGCGAGCGAGAGGTAGCACCAGCTTAGTACGTCCGGCACTTGGTGCTCCACACGGGGAGGCCGATTCATCAATAGCGCCAGGTAGCGACAGATGAGCGACTGAAGTATGGCGCTATGAGCGCCGCTAGCGTCAGCCGCGGGCGGTAGCGATTCGCTATAGCAGGCCTCCTCAGTCGCTACCTGGCGTTGTTGGGAACAACGCCTACATTGCTGAATATGATGTTGGCCCTCAGCTTTGTAGGCGCTGTCAGTCAGTGTGACCACGCTATTGTACACAGCGCCTGTTAGCTTTGCTGTGTCCTGGCCATCCAGTACCTTCTGAATAAAACACATTGCCACATTTTTTTATAAATTAAAGAGTTTTTATTTTGTGTTGAAAAGGAAATTAAATTAAACCAGATATTAGAATATAAATGCAAAATAAAACATAATTAAACACATAGCCACATTTTAAATTATTTTATTTATTTTTTAAAGAAAAAGGAAATACAATTAAACCACCAATGAGAAAGAAAATGAAAATAAAAACAGAACAGAGAAAGAAATGGAAAAGAGAAAAAGAAAATAAAAACAGAAATGAGAAAGGAAAATAGAAAAAGAAAATAAAAACCTAAATGAGAAAGGAAAATAGAAAAAGAAAATAAAAACAGAAATAAGAAAGGAAAATAGAAAAAGAAAATAAAAACCTAAATGAGAAAGGAAAATAGAAAAAGAAAATAAAAACAGAAATGAGAAAGGAAAATAGAAAAAGAAAATAAAAACCTAAATGAGAAAGGAAAATAGAAAAAGAAAATAAAAACAGAAATGAGAAAGGAAAATAGAAAAAGAAAATAAAAACAGAACAGAGAAATAAAAGGAAAATGGAAAAGGGAAATAAAAACATAAATCAGAAAGAAAAAGAAAATTACAATAGGAAGTAGAATGCCAAGGAAACTTTCAACAGAATTAAACACATAGCCACATGTATCTATATATAGTAGATTTTATTATTAAAATCTACAAAAATTTTAAAATGAACACAAGAGAAAAGGAAAATCAAAATTCAAACAGAAAGGAAAAAGCAAAGTAAAGTGAAATAAAGTTTGTAAAGTCCTAAATATGGATCACGGTGCATGTCTTTGTGCCTGAAAAAATAAGAAAAGTGCAGTTAGTATAGATCTTTAAAGTAGTATAGTTGTAGCAAATACAAAAATGCATTACTTGATAACCAACATTGGCGTCTTACACCCCCCCTTAGAGTGGTTGGGATCATCTTACACCCCCCCTTAGAGTGGTTTGGGTCATCTTACACCCCCCTTAGAGTGGTTTGGGTCATCTTACACCCCCCTTAGAGTGGTTGGGATCATCTTACACCCCCCTTAGAGTGGTTTGGGTCATCTTACACCCCCCTTAGAGTGGTTGGGATCATCTTACACCCCCCTTAGAGTGGTTTGGGTCATCTTAAACCCCCCCTTAGAGTGGTTGGGCTCATCTTACACCCCCCTTAGAGTGGTTTGGGTCATCTTACACCCCCTTAGAGTGGTTTGGGTCATCTTACACCCCCCTTAGAGTGGTTGGGCTCATCTTACACCCCCCTTAGAGTGGTTTGGGTCATCTTACACCCCCCTTAGAGTGGTTGGGCTCATCTTAAACCCCCCCTTAGAGTGGTTGAGCTCATCTTACACCCCCCTTAGAGTGGTTGGGGTCATCTTACACCCCCCTTAGAGTGGTTTGGGTCATCTTACACCCCCCTTAGAGTGGTTTGGGTCATCTTAAACCCCCCCTTAGAGTGGTTGGGCTCATCTTACACCCCCCTTAGAGTGGTTTGGGTCATCTTACACCCCCCTTAGAGTGGTTTGGGTCATCTTACACCCCCCTTAGAGTGGTTTGGGTCATCTTAAACCCCCCCTTAGAGTGGTTGGGCTCATCTTACACCCCCCTTAGAGTGGTTTGGGTCATCTTAAACCCCCCCTTAGAGTGGTTGGGCTCATCTTACACCCCCCTTAGAGTGGTTTGGGTCATCTTACACCCCCCTTAGAGTGGTTTGGGTCATCTTACACCCCCCTTAGAGTGGTTTGGGTCATCTTAAACCCCCCCTTAGAGTGGTTGGGCTCATCTTACACCCCCCTTAGAGTGGTTTGGGTCATCTTACACCCCCCTTAGAGTGGTTTGGGTCATCTTACACCCCCCTTAGAGTGGTTGGGCTCATCTTACACCCCCCTTAGAGTGGTTTGGGTCATCTTACACCCCCCTTAGAGTGGTTGGGCTCATCTTACATCCCCCTTAGAGTGGTTGGGCTCATCTTACACCCCCCTTAGAGTGGTTTGGGTCATCTTAAACCCCCCCTTAGAGTGGTTGGGATCATCTTACACCCCCCTTAGTGTGTTTTTGGGCTCTTTTTGATGGTAGTTCTAATACATTTAGCCAGTAGTGCAGTACTTGCATTAGAGTGAAGGTTATTTAGTTTACCGCAAAAAAAGAAGTGATCATCCTTTCCCTTAGCTCATCGCCAGTCTGGGTGTCCTCACTTCTTGCTGCGGGCATGTTGGGGATTTCTGGCACCAGTGCTGTCTCCTCGGGGGCTTGGATTCGGTGGGATATACAGATATTGTGTAACACACAGCAGGCAAGGATGATTTTGGAGACCTTCTGTGGGCTGTAGAGCATCTCTCCTCCTGGCCGTGCCAAACAGAGAAAGCGTGCTTTCAGCAGGCCGATGGTTCTTTCCACAATGCTTCTGGTCTTGCGATGCGCTGCATTGTAGCGTTCATGGGCAGAGGTCCGTGGGTTCCTGACCGGAGTCATGACCCACGTTCTCTGCCCATATCCCTTATCCGCTGTAGAAAAAACACAAGGAGAGAGACAGCAATTAGTACTAGTACATGTTTTTTGGTGGTAGTTTGGTTAAATTTGGCTTACTAGGCCACATATTTGCAAAATACATTGACATGGTTAATTTATTACCCAGTAGCCAGCCAGCTGGCATTTCGTTGTTATCAAACTTCCGGCACAGGACTGTCCGCTGCAAGACGTAAGAATCGTGGCATGAGCCGGGGAACCCCGATCTCACCGCCCGCAGCCTCATGTCTGGGTCACAGACAACCATCACATTAATGGAATGGAATTGCTTCCGGTTTCTGTAGGACAGCTCCTGTGCACGGGGAGGGCGGAAAGGGATATGTGTACCATCAACGCACCCTAGCACATTCGGGATCCCTCCCATCAGATAGAAAGTATGTTTTATTTTGGCAACCTCTTCCTCATCCTCAGGAAACCTGATGTAAATTGGGATTAAATCACAAATTGCCAGAACTACCTGGATTAGTATGCGGCTCATAGTAGCCTGGCTTATCCCGCTGAGGAGGGCTGAGGTTGCCTGGAAGGTCCCTCGTGCCAAAATATTGAGAGTGGCACACAGGCGTACTATGCCTGGAATGGAATGAGTGCGTTTGGTGGATGGCTCGATTTTGTGCTTAATCTGATCATATAGGGACTGTAGTGCAGCACGATTCAGACGGAAGCGGCTCCTGATCTGCTCGTCACTTAAGTCCCATACTGAAAGGCGGATTGCAAAGGAGCGGGGTGCCCTAAGCCTCACAACACCCCGCTCCCTTTCCTCCTGCTCTTTCAGCATACACATACATCCATCCACCCAGACACCATACATCACCCTCTTATCCATCACACACACTAAAGATATATACAAAACCAAAAAAAAACAAAAAAAACCACTAACACACAACACACACACAAACAATCACACTCCACACACACCCTCTACAATGCAGCTCACCACAAAACCAGAACTATAGTGGTCCAAACCACCAGCCTGCTGAAAACCAGCTTTCTAAGTTAGGCACAACCAAGAGGGGAGTTGCTGCACAGCCCACAAAAGGCCCCAAAATCAAGCCTCACTTGCTGTATGCTACACAATATTTGCAGATGCCACCAAAACCAAGCTCCTAAAGAAACAGCACTGATGTCAGAAATCACCCAACAAGCCACAGAGAGTGAGGACAGAAACCAGACAGAGGCTCAAATGAGCTAAGGGAAGCGAGCACAGCACCACACCACAGCCTTTGCCACAGTGTAAGAATAGCAGATGCTAGAAAATTCCTTCCTTTTATACTTCTTTTTCAAAAGGGACAGGTCCGCTTTGCCGCCTTTTGCGTCGCTCTGCTATTTCCGGGCGCCAATTAGCCGACCCAGGTGTGCGTAAAACAGAGTGCGCACGCGCACGCTAGTAGCGCTACTAGCGTACTTGAGCCGAAACTTGCGTGCATTAACGGACATGGCCCAAAAATCAGTGGTGGACCAATGAAAGGTAAGCTGCTGTTTTTTTAAATAGCCGTTAGGCTAACCACATGTCACAAGGGTTTGAGATACATCAGTCCATTGTTGAATTTGGGTGTGTGTTGTTTGGTTAATGAGGTCTGTAATGAGTTAATTGGCTAACACACATGCTTCAGTCAGTGCAGTGGAGGTGTGCCTAGAAGGAACTGGGCTGTATGTGTGAATCAATTAAGTGGCCTGCTTTTGGATTGGCTGTTAGAGCACATAAAACCTGGCCAAGCCTAAGAGATTGCGATGCCATTCTGTAGTCTGCATGCGTGCTTGTTGGGTGTGTATTTGTGTGTGTGTGCAGCTACAGGATGGAGCCAAATTCAGGACATCTGCCGGCCACAGCAGGCCCGAGTAGGAGTTTGGTGGGTGCTGTGCGCAGACCTCCCTTACGGAAAAGGGCACAGCCTGAAGGTGGGGCAGCACCCCAGGCTAAGCGCCCAGGTGCCAAGAGGGAGCCTGAATTTAATTTGGCTGAGAATAATCATCTTGTGCGCCTTACACTTGCTAAATGGGAGCTGATATTTGGCTCCCAAAGCAAGTCATAGGTAAACAAGAAAGAAGCAAACTGTGGGATGCCATTGGTGTGGAGCTTAGTAGCACTGCTCAACACCCACGTAGTGGCCCATCCTGCAGGAAACGCTTCTACACTTTGCGAGGGGCCCTTATGAAAAAGATGAATCACGATCTTGATGTGGACAGTGGGTTCATCCAGGCTCCAAAGAGTACCTACAGGCCGTATGAGGAGATGCTGAAGGCCAAAATCCCACTGGCTCGGCTGCAGGGTGTGGATCCTGGGGATGACACCACCGGTTGGACTGAAGGTACATATTTTCTGGCTTTTGTACTAACCTAATGTTAATGTATGTGATTTGCATTTTTACATTCTGACCAACTAACAGTAGGACCTGTGAAGTATTACATTAGAGCTCAAACATTTGTTACTTTTCTGTCTGTTGCTTTATGCATAGGTGCACATGCTGCTGTCCGGGATGTGCCTCAGGACACCCAAGCTCCTGCCCTTCCAGCAACCTCAAGGCTACCCCAGTCTGCCATTGAAGGTATTTACCCCTAATTTGGTTGCTGGTTGTTTGGTGAACAAATGGGTGTGGGAGCAGCTCAAACAATCAAGTTTTGCACTGTTGAGTATTAATAATATGTGCCTGCGGCCTAATTTCACGCCCACTGTAACACTCACAGCAACTAACTAACAAGGCCCTAACATGTGTAGATATGTTTGAAGCCAGAGATGTGTAGCCATATATCGGCATATCAATGTGGGAGCCACACTGGCCTTGATTAGTGAATATTAGTGAAAGAGCTGCTCACACACCTTAATGCATGTTGTATTTTTGCACGCACATTAACTGTGGCTCAATGTTGGCTTTATTTTGGCATAGCTCCCATGCCCTTGGCCCCAGCATCTCCTCCGGATCCCACCTACTCTTTGGATGTCGGTAAGTGCATGTGTTCACCTTGCTTGATCCACTTTTACCCAAGTGCATGTGTCTCATTCCTCTTTTTTCTTGGTAGGCCAAGTGACTGGTTCATCTTTGGACCCCACTTCCGATGTTGCCGGTCAACAGGACCCTGTTGGTGTGTAGAGCAATACATAATGTATCCTTTATGCTGTTTATGTTACACTGGTTCAATTTGGTTAGTCTACTAAGCTACATGTTTGCTTGGTAAACTTGAAGATGCCTCTTGGGAGTGCTTGTTGCCTCCCCAGGGTCAGTCTATTAGTTATTGGAGTGATAGCAATGTATTTTGGCGGACATCTTTTTAGCCAAACATTCCCCGTGGTAGTTTGCTGAATATTTAGAGACATTCCTTGTGTTTTTTAGTTGACCCGAATATCGGAAGTGGCTGTCCAGAAAGGGCCCCTCAAGTTCCGGCTGCCAGAGATGAGGGTAAGTTGTTTTGCCTTGCTCTAGTCTGTATTTTGGCTCTACTTTTGTGGCACTTGCTTCTGGCAACTTGTGTGTCCACATGTATTTTCAAGGTCCAAGCTCGAGTGAGGACCCCACTCCAGACATCTGGGAGATTGCGGGTATGTGTAATTTAAGCAATGTTTCTGATGTGATTAGCAAAAATTATTGCCTCTTAGTCCTGTAACATACATGTTAACAATCTGAGTTTAACAGATACCTTTGGTCTAGTGTGTATTTTGGCACTTTTTAGAGGTATGGCCTCGATAGCCTAACCAGGTTACATTAGAGTTTGGGCCACAGACCTACTAACCTGATTTTCCTGTTTAGCATATGCCAACTTGCCGGACATCTCGGATGTTGAATTGCCACTCTCTGGCAGCGAAACCTCGAGCCTACCTGTGCCGGAGGACACGCAGGTAACATGGCTGATGTAGACGACCTCGAACCACATTGGCATCTTCGTGGGTAGTGGAAGAAGCAACATGTCACATTTCCTTTCATTGTTGTTTTTGCAGGAGGCGGAACCAGAACCCCAAGCTGGGACCTCTTCCCAAGTCCCATGTGGCCAAGCTTCCGAGGCTCAGACAAGGGTAAGTTGTATAGTGACTGTTTAGGGGATTTATTTTGAGGGGCATACCTGCATTGGTTCTGTTTGACTAAAATGTGGTTTACTATTTGTTTAGCCTCAAACCACAGCAAGAGGAGGTGTGGCACCAACCAGTGCAGATTTCTATGAGCTAGGGGTCCGGATGCTGGAGGACTACAGTCGCCAACAGCCGCGTGATGGAACTAATGAGCGCATTGCGGCGTTGGAAAATCAGGTGCTGATGTGTCAGCAACAAAATGAGGCCCTGCAGCGCCAGATGGACCAGTTGCTCCAAAACCAACACCAGAACCAGGAACTTGGTCGGCTGGCAAATCTAATGGAGCAATCTCTACAGCGCCAGGGACAATCTCTCCAGCGGCAGGAAGAATCAATACAGCGCCAGGAAGAATGTCTCCAGCGGCAGGACCAAACTTTTTTGTTGCTACAACAGCTCATACAACAGCAGTCTATATTTTTTACTGCACTGTTGTCCCCCAACACCGCCCCTAGCAATGACTCCCAACCTCCCCGGCCACCCAGCCAAGAATATTAATTTTGTATATTTTTGGTTTTGTAAATATATTTGCTTCACCCACCTCTAAATTGTGTGTTTCCTAAGACCTAGCTAATAACACAGTCAGGGATGAGTATCTTGATCTACATATGTCAATGTATTGGTCAATTTAGCCCACACATTGGAGACCATAGCTTACTATGGTTAACACCTGAAATGGCTCCAAAGGT
This sequence comes from Gastrophryne carolinensis, assembly GCA_027917425.1. Lineage (NCBI taxonomy): Eukaryota > Metazoa > Chordata > Amphibia > Anura > Microhylidae > Gastrophryne > Gastrophryne carolinensis. The sequence goes on from CM051239.1 coordinate 72,506,482, forward strand.
ATGGCTACATTGACACACAAATGGGTTGGGAGACAGTTAAACTATGCTTTGCAATGCAACACACTGTAATGATGGTAATCAAAAAAATTTAATTATAAAACATGGCCAACACGGCCAACATTGGCCAACAACGGCCATCAATAGGCCAGCCTTCCCCCCACCCTAACGACGCCGTCGGCGCCTCTTCCTGGCCAGCAGCATCAGCTTCAGGAGCCGGATCTCCCGCCACAGTCTGCGATGCTGGTTTTCACAAGCTGTAGAAATGTAGAAACAACAATTTTTTAATAAATTGGATGTGACCTCAACAGACACAGATGTAGCAATGTAATGTCAGTGTGTCCAATTAGGTGACACTCACATTAACATTGTTGACCACTGTGTGCTTATTGGTTAACATGATATGAGTACTATTGACTGGCAGGAATGTGAACAACACATCCCAAGCATACATTTACTCTTAAAGTGTACCAACACCCACGGGTGATCGGCCCGGGAATCTATCAGATTCCCTGCCCGATCACCTCCCTCCCCGCGGGACATCCAAGATCGGGATGTCCCTGGGTGTGAAACCCCCCCCCAAACCCCAAAATACCTACCTCAGTTTCTGTGTGGCAGTGCCGCTGGGCCCTCCCTGGCGCCCCTCTAGACGTGTGCGTGCCTGCGCCGGCCGTCTGTTAATGGCCGGCGCAGGCACGCGCGCGTAAAAAGGGGCGCGGGGGAGGCGGAGGAGGAGGCAATTTGCCATGGCTTGTACGTTTGTTGGAGTCAAAGTGAGTTCAGGGGGTTGTCACACAGCGGTGACGATCAGGGGTGCCCCACCGTAGTGGAACAACACCCAGGAAAGTCAAAATCCTGGTTGTTGTTCCAGTTTAACTCTTGGGAAGCAAAGAAGGTATAATTCCCAGTGTGTCCATTTTTGTGTTTAGTAACAGCCAAACATCAGGGCCTAAGTCCGAACGAGTACACGAGTTTTCCCTATAATGTTACAGGTCCAGACCTAATAGGGCCCATTTGGTTGTGTCTAACGCAAAAATAGTCTCTATGTGGCCTAATGAAGGATGTGAGCCAACAATCAAGCATGCAAACAGGCATGTTGGATTATTGTGCAAACACATTGAATCGAGATGTGTGTGAAATTAACACATAGGTAAATTTAAATTGGCTGCAGATGTGACTAGAAGACATAGGTTTCACAAGTCTTTAGGCATATGAAGTGGGATGTACTCACCATCGCAGCTGTGGCGGGGGCCCATGCTGCTGGCCGTCCCTGGAGCTGGGGTGGGGAGGAGGGTCTCTGGCTCCGTCTGCGTTGCAATATCTGTCAACATAAAGCAAAAGACAAAAACACAATTAGTGGGCAAATGACACCTGACTATTTGACATCCATCTGGTTATTGAGTCTGAAAATGCAAAGGCTTGCATGGTTACATACAGGTTGTCCTAAATTAGCATATTTCCTGGACCATGAGTTAATGTCAATTTGTTAGGCTTCACACATGTATCCCTAAAGAGAATGTGCAAATAACATAGACAGTGCTATGTAAAGGAATCTTTAGCAGTTGTTTGGCTAATGTTAATAGTGGCCCACATGTTTGAGCGGGAACAACTTAACCCAAGAAAAGAAATGAGAACACCCATCATGGTGTGGGCAGAAACATAGGGGTGGTTGACAGTTGGCTAGCACTGTAGTAGGGTTTGTGAGGTTAGGGTACCTTATCAAACCAGCTGTGACAATGGACCAGGAAACATGTGTCTGTTACAAGTGGGCCTATACACAGGATTGCTGCTAATCTGGGTTTGGGTCCACTTTGGCCGAGCCACACAATTTGCATGAGACAACGTACTCCGCGCCCGCTGCCTTCCACACATCACTCCTCGAGTGTGTGCGGACGCGCAGGCCATTTGGAAAAAGAGCGCAGGCGCACACACATCTAGAGTGTCACACAGGAGGCTTGGACGGTGGCTTTGGCAACCCCCAAAGAGGTAAGGAGTTTTGTGTTTTTTTTTTTGTGGGGGGGGCCCTGGGTGAGGGATGTGATTTGTCCTGGAACCTTCCAGAAACCAAGCACCATCAATGTTTGGGGGTACACTTGAATGAATGTAATAACATTGGGAATGTGATGGCTAACCAAAAACACTTACCATGACTATGCCCGTGGAGAATCCTACGCCAAAATGCCATGGAGGTGCCGCCTATATGATGCCCTGCAAATTAGAGAGGAATGGCAAGGGCTAAGGACACATTGCAAGATGAAACCTGTCACAGACTAACAATTAAAAAATGTACACTCACCAGGGGATGAAGCGCCACTTGAAGCCCAGGGAGGGCTCTGAGGAGGAGGCGGGGAGCCTCGGCTCCTCACACTCTGGTCGGAAGATCCACCAGGCAAAGGGCCACCCTCCTCCCTCTCACTCCCTGCTTGAGAGTGGCCCCTTGCCTGGTGAGAGTCCTCAGACTCAGAGTGTGAGGAGCTGAGGCTTGATCCAGCCAGCCCCCCAGCAGCACACTCCTCTGGGGCGTCATCCCCTTCCTCCCCTGGGTCCTCTAAATAGGACCCGCGGGAGGGACCCTCCCCCGATGACTCCCCCGAGTCCGCCTGCCTGGTTCGGGGGAGGAATCCCTTCCCACGTTTCCCCAGGGGAGGACGCTTATCTGTGTTGAGGGGGTGAAAGAAAAGAATTAATCTAAAGAGCACAAATGGACACAGCTTAGCAGATGATTCGGCACAAAGGCTAAACATAACATAAGCTTTAACTTACCTGATGCGTAGGCATCATATAGGCGGTACACGCCTTCAGGGTCCCGGCGCTTGAAATCCGACCACTTTTGTTGGATGGAGCGGATGGTCAGCTCGGTCTGGAAGCGCCGGGACACTGTGGCCTTCACCTCCATGGCTATGCGTTTTTTGCCTCCACGGGCATAGTCATATTCGGCCAGGCAGAAGTCCTATGAAAAAAGAACAAACAAACTAAAATAAATACATGACATCAGAACACAGTCATAAACAGTTATACAGAGACCAGATCAAAGTGGACCCACACCCAGGATTATCACTATTCTAGGTTTGTGTGCACTTTGGTGGGCCACACCAATTGTGGGTGGTCCGCTGTCTGCAACCCCCTTGGAAGGCCACAAATACACCACTGAGGACACTCCCACGTCACTCTGCAAGCCAAACACAGGGCTCCGCGCCGCTGTGGTATGCGCATACAAGGCCGTTGGGACGTGCATACCAGCTCAGCTGGGTCTGCACGCCAAAGTAGGCATGTGGCGTTTGACTCTAACAGGGAGTGCGCCTGCACACAAAATTAAAATATGTCTGGCGCAGGGGTACACCCTGCTAGAGGTAAGCGCAATAGGCATCCGCAGCTAACGCATGCACAGATGGGACGGGGCTGAGGTAATTTTTAGGGCCCTCCAGGGGGGGGCATCCCAGCAGGACATCCACAATGGGGATGCCCCACGGGGAGTGATCAAATTTGGTCTGAAAACAAAGAAATTTCTGAACCAATCCCCCCTGTGTGTTCTGCAACTTTTAAGCTAAAAATACAAAAAAAAAATACTCACTTTGACCACCTGGCCATTTACGCGGCTATCCACCCGGGTGCGAGTTTTCTTAGTAGGCCCAGGAGGGGAAGGGGTGGGAGGGGTGCTATTTGGGGAAGGTGAGGTAGGTGGGGGAGGTGGGGGAGGGGAGGTGGGGTCAGAGTCGGAGGAGGAGCTGGGGAGGCGCATAACTCGCCGTCTGGGCAGCATAGTGGAAACGCTAAGGAGGAAACAGGAACCGGAAATGACCCAAGCGACATTGGAAAAAAGTTTAAAAAAAAAAAACGCTACGCGCACCAGCAACAAGCTATTCTCAGCTATGTGCAAGCTAAGTGGCGGAAAAACTAAAATGACGCTTGAAAACAAGCTAGTGGCATAAGCGCAAGACAGTTTTACCTTAAGGTGGCGTTGAAACGCAAAGGAGGATCCCGGAACCGGATATGACGCTAGCAACTGTGCTTCAAAATTCAAACACAAACATGCGCGCAACAGGGACAAGCTAATATCAGCTATGTGCAAGCTAAGTGGCGGAAATACATTAAAATGACGCTGCAAAACAAGCTATTGGCATAAGCGCTAGACAGTTTTACCTTAAGGTGGCGTTGAAACGCAAAGGAGGATCCCGGAACCGGATATGACGCAAGGAACTGTGCTTCAAAATTCAAAAGCAAACATGCGCGCAACAGGGACAAGCTAATATCAGCTATGTACACGCTAAGTGGCGGAAATACATTAAAATGACGCTGCAAAACAAGCTAGGGCAAAAGGCGCCACGAATTATTAGCTTGATTTAGCAGGGGATTCTACATACTGTAATGCATAGGTCCTTCTAAAGCATACACCGTTGTGCTTAAATATACAAATCTGATTCCTTCCAAAAGTCAGCACACAATCAAACTAGACAACTACCTGAAAATGTGGCACACATGAGAATGCATAACGGGTTGTTATGAGCTGGTACGACTGAATGTTAATCCTGCAATATGTGGCCAGGCACGCTCACAACTACAGTGTATTCATTAACAACGACTGGGGTCGCGGGAAGTGAATTCCTTGCAAATGGCAGAAGGGCACATGTATGAACAGCACAGCGCCGCACAACGCAGCGCAGCGAGGCACAGCGCCGCTCGCGCCGCCACATAGCGAATCTAAACAGCGACTGCACAAACACTGACCAACACAGATTCATCAAGGACAGGGCTGCCGAATAGCTTGGGCGCTGACAATTTCGAAGAGCGAACGTGACCGCCCAACCTGACAGGCTACAAAATAGCTTTACAAGCCCCGATTGTGTGGAAAACCAGCGATTTTGATGCCAATGAGTTTGGGTGGAGGAGATGCAATTCCCATGTCACTCACAACATTACATTGTGAAAAAAAAAAAAAAAATTTAAATAACCAGCCAGATTCATTAAACAGATCAATATAAACATGTGTGGAATTTTGTACCAAAGAAAAAAACCCAAAAACCACTAAAAACAATCATTTCAGCGTCTGCCATTGAAATGTATGGGAGAGCGGCAGGTAGCGCCAGGTAATACGTGTCGCTGTGAAGGAATTTGCAGCGGCGCTGTTCGGTCCAGGCGGCTTCATGATGAATGCCGCGCTAGCCGTCGCTCTCGCCGGCGTTAGCCTCATTTTGCTTGATAAATGCGTCATTGTGACCGCCGCCGGGCGTACTTGAGTCGATAGTCGCCGTTAGCTGCCGCTACCTGGCGCTCGTCAGACACTACCTGGCGCTATCGCTTGATGAATAAGGGCCCATATTTACGAAAAAACTACACACACACAGCGTCGCCGCTTTGGTGCTGTAGCATAGAGCGCCAAACGCTGTGTCATCAAAGTCTGATTTTGAACACAAATACACCAGTTACACAGCGAAAACACATGGAATGACATTGTTTTAACACTGGAACAATAACACTTTAGTGCCAAACATGTACATACAATTCTGCATAAAAATATAAAAAATAAATAAAAAGTGTTTGTTTGCAGCCAGGAGAGGTCACACAAGGATTTGAGCCTAAAAAAAAAAAATTGGCAAATACGCTATTTATACACAACTAATGAAAGCCCATTGAAATGTATGGGAGAGTGCTACAGAGCGACAGGTACTACATGGCGCTCCTGAGCCTAGAGTGCCGGCAATATACACTGAGCCGCCTGTAATAATACATGTGACACTACATGGCGATGTTAGAGGCGCTCACCAGATTCGCTTTCTTAAATGTGGTTTTGCGTACAGCACCCGGCGTTCAACAGGCGCTGCCTGCCTCTACGAGGCACTACCTGGCGCTATCCCTTCATAAATAACCCTCTAAGTGTAAAATGAGTAAGGTTTTCTTACCTTGCATGTAGCGGGGAGGCTGATTCATCATTAGCGGCAGGTAGCGACAGATGAGCGTCTGTAGCAGGCATTTTCAGAGCGTCCGCTAGTAGTCACTGTGGTCGGCCGTGGGTCACTACTTTATAGCGACTCAGTCGCTGTTCAGTAATGTTGAATACACATTTTGTGAGCAGTCGCTATTTGACCAGTACAGCGCTGTATGGGAGCGCATGGTAGCGACTGCTCATAGCGACCGGCTCACACCAAATTCAGGAAAAAAACAGCCTCACAAATCTCTGGCGCTGAAAAATACTTGTTTGAAGCCCAGAGCGCAGGAGGCGGTGTGTTTAAAGTCTGTTTTCAAGCATCTATCAACTAGTAACAAAGCAAAAACATATGGAATTACATTGTAGCAACATTGTAACATGAACACTTTAATGCCAGACCAGTAATGTCATTTCTGAAGAAATATTTAAAAAATGTCAAAAATTTAAAAAAACAGCTTTTTCAATGCCAGAAGAGGTCACAGAATTATTTGTGATTTTTGGGAAAACAAAAAACCTGTTTAAAGTGAAGAAAAGGTTTCTCCATTGAAATGTATGGGGGAGCGACAGGTAGCGAGAGGTCATACCTGGCGCTGTGCAAGGCTGAACGCTGGCGCTGTTCGCAGAGGCTTTGAAAATGATGAATCAGACGCTACATGCCGCTATCCCAGTCGCTAAACAGATTCTGCTTGATAAATGTGGAATTGCGTGCCGTGTCTGGCGTTCACCAGTCGCTATCTGTCGCTACCTCTCATTAACCAGTGCGCTACCTGACGCTGTCCTTTCTTAAATAACCCCCTTAGTATTTCTAGTGTGTTGCTGCACAAAGCTGCTGATGCTGAGATCTATCCCCTTGTTCAGTAGCACACTCTCCAGATTTTATTTATGCATGCACCTTTTTTTAGCATTGAGAGCTGGACCTGTATCTGCCCCTCTTGAGTGGGACACACCATTGCCCATGTCTTCAAGCAACATCTAGCTTATTCCTCTACTGGTCTGTTTCACAGGAAAACCAGCCACAAAATCAAGTTGCATACTTTTCACTTTTTTAGATGCTGAGTAGAAACTAAAATTAAAGCAGACAGGAAAGACACCCCCTTGTTTCACAGACTGAAATGTAACATTCTGGCTGTGCTTACCCAGGTTGCAGAGAAATTTGCAGCCATGTTACAGCAATGTTACATCAGGACTTAAAAATCCAGCAGCCAAACTCTTCTGGCCTGGATAGATTCTGTAAAACATATTAAGGAGAGACATTTGTCCTAGGTGGCCACCGTATTCTCCATCTTGTTGCACTTTGCTCTATTGGAGAAGGCTTACCTGCTCTGTCACCCCTGATATACTAAACCTGTCACCCTTGGATTTTATTTCTACCAGGAGAAGAAAACCACAAGCTTGGTTGAAGTTTTATTCAGTTTGGTTGTATAAATGACCCCTCCTCTTATTAGCCAATGTATTAATATGGAATATAAGTACTCCTTTAATTAAGTGTGAGCTAATCAGTCCCGTTTTTTTTTCCTGGCCTGTGGCCAGAAGTTGCCATAGCCAATCCTCGCACACCTTCCTCTAGAAAGTTGCCCCAGCCCCTGTCACTAGTGGCCGTGATAGCTAGTGCTTGGATGTTATGCCATTCTCTGTTTCTTTTGCTTCTTGTGTTTTGACCCAGATTGACCTTTGACCTCATCCTTTCTGAACTCCTGTTGCTGACCTCAAAATCTTTGACCTTGCCTCTGCCTGCTCTCTCCGGTACCTTGCTCCATCTTCGGTTTTGACCTTTGGCCTGCCCTCTGACCCTGGCTCCGGTTATCCCTCTGCATTTACGCCTGTTAGACTGACCTGTGTATGACCCTTGCTTCATCTGAACCCCAGTTACGCTCACCCACCTGTAGGTCCAGGCCTAAGACGATATTGTTTGCGCTTGTAAGACCTGGAGCCAACTGTGACCAGTGAGACCTGCTTGCATCCCAGAAACCGGTATTTGTCTGAAGGTAAAGATAGCAGCAGAGATTGGGCATTATCAACTAACCTGGACCTGCTAAATGGGGAGCCTTACAGTTGTTATGTTTTTGTTGAAAATACTATTAAATTGTAAAAATACTTTCGACTCTCCTTGTGTTTTGGTATTGTATAGTCAAGTAGCTCCAATCTATTATGGAATATATTACTACAGTATAACAATGATATGTAAGGTTAGGAGAAATGAACGTGTATAGGAAGTTGCATATAGTCTTTGCGTGTAAAAGACTTTTTATCCCACAAGCCTAACTTCTGACCCCGAACTTGAAGGTCACATCATGGTTGTGTACCATATGCTCGCCTTTCTCTGAAATTCTATCACATGCGTCAACTTAAAACATTTAAAAGCATTAACATGATTGACCCCCAAACATTTACATTGTTTTCTTTTGACATCTGTGCAGTATTCCCCTGAGATTGTTCATGTCATCGAGACTTTCACTCTATTCCCAGTGCAGCCATGTTTGCTGTAGTTGGCCTCAGACAGAAAAATAACAGGCTAACAAACGGGATGACCTAGAACTGGAATATGGAAAGTCACAACTGCAACTGGTTTCAAAAGCTTCAAACTAATATTATTTGTGTAATAAAAATCAAATATTTTATTATTTAGATGATATATTTGTGTGTCGCAGCGGAGCATTGCTTTCCGAACAGCTGATGCTGGTAATGGGAGATGATTTGTAGGAAATGGATAGCTTAGCATATGTTGCCCTTTGAGAAGGCATCAACATTTCATGTTTTATGGACCCCAAACTAGAAGCAAATAAAATATTGACGTAGAAAGTGATATGTTTGTATTGAATTACCCTTATGTTTCATCACTGGAAATCCTCATAGGCTTTAATTATGTCACATTGTATTGCAGTAGTTGTAGGTTATGGTGTTGTCATTTGCATTAGATGCAGTGTAACATAAAAATATTTTAAAACATGAGCTTAGAAGTTCACCAGGACCATTTTTTAGCCATAACAGACCTGTTAAAAAGTTTTTCTCAGTAGAGATTGGGTGGTAGATAGTGGATGCCCAAGATTTAGTTCATCAGTTTCTTTCCTGTGTTTGACCTCACTGAATAGTATAACCCTTACAGTGGGTCAAAACCCACACGACTGGGCCCTGGAATCTAGAAGATTCCAGGCCCGGCTGCTAGCCTACCCCGGGGCACCCTACACTGGATGCCCCATTGTGTGAAAACCCCCCTTGGCGCCAGTGATCTTACCTGATCCCGGCAGGTCCCACGATGTGATTCCTCCAACAGGCGCAATCCCGAATAAACGATTGTTACAGTGAGGAAGTTATCATACAGTATCTGCTTTCAGTCTGCATGATCTTTTGGAGTAGTTAGGAATTCTGCTGAGTTATATCAGGTGGGCCATTTGTAAACATTCACTTTCACCCAAGCCTTGGTTTACCAGTGGTTACAAGCCAAAGCAGAAAACTCCTAGGCCTCGAGTTGAAAAAAACTCTCATGGTAGTAAAAAATTCACTTTATGAGAAAAAAAAACTGAGAATTTCACTGTTGCTGAATCACCAGATAGGAAAACAATGAATGCCAATGGCTTCTAAGAAAAGTAGAGAACTTTTTACTTCTTTTTACACTGTAGTAAAAAGTGCCATTAACTTTTATTGTCTTCCTAGCTGGTGACTCAGTAACAGTGATATTCTCAGGCTATTTTTCTCATAAAGTGAATTTTTTATTACCATGAGAATTGTTTTCAACTCTGAATCGAGGCCCTAGTCATAAATAGGTTTGAGTATTCTCCAGTCGTAATTAGCATAGGGTCAGGGTTACATGACAACAACACCACACATCCATTGACTATCATATAATGTGGGGTGCTGCTGGAGTGAGCTCTGAGCTTATAATATTGTTATCCTTGAGAAATACAGTATGCTACGCGCAACCCTAGAAACATTGGTATTTATATTTGCAGTTATATTTGACTGGAGGTTCACGTTAATGCGTTGACAGCCAAGGACCAGTATCCAGTAGCAAACCAGTTGATACCTATGCACCATACAGTATGTGTACTACACAGTATGTGTGCTCCATAGGCCAGTGAAATGATATAGTACAGATAGAGATACAGAACCCCTAAGCAAAACTAAATTCCCTATCCCCCCCACTCTCCTAACTGGTAAATCCAGAAGTAACAAATACCTCTTGGCTCTGTTTGACTTTGCAAAGCCACTTCCCCACCATTCACGGGCATACAGCTATTTCCAGATTCCCAGCCAGTAGAGATAAAAGGTGAGTATTTATTTACTATAGGGCATACCAGCTTCAGGCTGGGTTACTGTGGAACAGGCCTGGACCCTCTTTATCAAATTTGGGTTTAGGTCCGTGGATTGGGTGAAATGTAGGTAGTCAATGGCGGATCGTGAAGGTATGTGTGGCACATCCTTATTACTTACCTTCAGTCTTCCATTTCAGACTTACATGACAAATTTTAAAGTGTTGTGAATTAATAGGAGAGGAAAGGAAATATTCTTGACTTTTCTTTCCTCAGCACCTCCTGGATTGTTTAAAACTAGGGAAAGGCATTATCCCAGTTCTGATTGCGACAATGCATTCTTTAAAAAGTCACTTGTAATTAGGACTTCTATAACGCTCAGCTCTAGCCACCCACACATCGTGCTCTGCTCCAATTGTGGGTTGCTGGCATATAGAAACACAAGTGAGACAGTAATTTGCATTTTCTGTATGATGTTTTCAGGTCAAGAACAATGATGCTTTTGCTCAAAATCTGTTGCTAAAAAAAAATTCAAAGGCTTAATAACACACGTGCTCAACCTGCGGTCCGGGGGCCACTTGTGGCCCTCAGAGCCATCTGATGTGAGCCCTGACCTACTGGGGGAGTGGTAAATAGAGCTAATGTGTAAAGGTATAAATAATTTGGTAAAATAGTTTTTCTATGTTAATTGTATGCTTATCTTTAGTGGGAGCTTAGATGGGTTGAGTATTGCGAACAAGGTTAGGATGTGGGACTTATGGGGGGAGCTATAAATAACGGGCCCATATATTCAGAGAGGTAAACCAATCAGCATGTTGGGATTGTGTTACATATGAATGTAGAGGTGTGGTGGAAGGACATATGGGCGGAGTTTATGGAAACATTGGGTATCCCGATATCCTCAAATGTTGTTGAAAAATTCAGAACCTATTCATTGTGGCCTGCAGCCAGGTCCCAAATCAAATAAGTGGCCCACGCTCTTCAAAACGTTGAGCACCCTTGCTTAATTAAAAAACTTCTACAATTATATCTTACAACTCTTTGTACTGGTCTTTTAGATTTCTACACTCTACCTATAGCCTCTTCAATACAGTTTTTTAGTCCCCTATGTTAACAAGCCCTGAGGTTATTAGGAGATCCATATTTCCAGAATAATTGGGATGTCCCACATTATGAAACCCACTGACATGTACTTACAGAGCCAAGATGTTGCTGCAGAGAAGAGCAGTTGCGTATGACCGCTGCATGGGATGCCTCCTGGCTAAGGGTTTTAGCCAAACCCAGTTTTTTCGAATCCAGATTTTTTGAGGTTCTATAAGTTGTTTTTTCTGCTGAAGTTTCTGCTGATGCCTCTGAAGCTTTCTCCTATCCTCCTGGTTGTTCTTCTTTACCCAGATATTTGCACTTCGCATATTTATAAGCTCAGGCAAGGTTTGCAGATGAGGAGATGCAAACAAGCTCCCACCTTGGTCCATCCAGACTCTCCCTTTATTGTGGTACTTGAGTGGTGGATCAGCTTGTTGAACGCTTTATGAACTACACAGTGTAGGACTTGAGTACCTTGGTTCGTGGAAATCATTCTTGGGAGCCACCAGGTTAATTCATTTTTGAGGGTATTGGATCACTGCTTGAGTAAAGCATTTTAGACATACTGTGCTCTCATAGCTCCAATTAATACAACATCACCTGTTAAAAAAATATTTTTATACATTATTCTCTGTATTCCATTTTTAGAAAACAGTTTTTTGTCACACATTGTATCATATAGCTCCAATATTACCATACAAAATAACGGGTTATCATGACAAGTTACTCTTGACTTGTCTCTCATTTCCCCAACCGGTTTTACCCTTCTTACACAGGGTTTCCACGCGCAGGGCGGGGGGGGGGGGGTTGTTGGTACAGCTTGAGACCATATCTAAAAGTGTATCATAAACACAAACTCTTATTAATCTTCTTTTGGGGTCCACCAATGAAATGCGTCCACCAATGAAAATCATTCTTGGGGCCCACCAGTAGATAATATTATTGGGACCCACCAGAGGAATCATTCTTGGGGCCCACCAGTGGGAATAATTTTTGGAAGCCACCAGAGGAAAAAATTATTGGGATCCAGCAGTGGAAATCACTCTTAGGGTCCAGCAGTGTAAATTAATATTGGGGCCTACAAGAGGAAGTTATTATTGGGGCCTACAGCCTTCAGCTATTTTTTACTGCATTAACTTGCTGAATTCTTAACAAACCCACAGAACACTTAAGGGAAAAACACTGTGTTAGTCTTAGGCTTCCTGCACTGCAGTGATGTTGGCCTTAGGAACCACCAGGGGATCCTCTGATCCTCTTGTGGTCCAGACTCTCTTCGACAAATTTCAACTTTTTACTCCCTACTCCTATGATACTATGATCTAGCTTTGCTTCTTGCTAATTCTCTAAAGACAGAGTTCATTCAGACGGCCATATGAAGGTGTCATTGGAATTGAGCACAAAATATTTTGTAGAGTTCTTCATGCCAGACACATCGCTCTCCATGACTTTTCTATTTCAGAACACATCTGTTTGTTGCAGATAAGAAGTGGGGCTACACCTCCGTTATAGGGTGCCAGACATCAGAAAGAACATTACACTGGCTCTGTCTATACCCCAATCTATCCATTACAAATCACCCTTTATTAGCAGCGATGCCCCAGTTAGAATGATGCTGTCCCATTATACATGTATCTTCAATCACAAATCCTAAAATAATTAAAAATATCAGCAGAGGAGTTGTTGGATGACATAGCAGCAACCACACTGTTTGTTCTAAAGCGATTGTAATTAGAGTGCTATGTGCAATCATAACACAACAGATTTTATTATCTCATATTAATCCCTCTGCTGATGACAATATTAAGCTGAGCTCTAAGCACCCTTTACCTTTCAGAACATTGGGATTATTAATATTCTCTGTAATGTAACTAAGACTAACTTTAATCTCCTAAACCAGTGATGTTATTCATTATTGTTTCCCACTGGGAAGATTTAAGACAAGATGTGTTATCTATTGTTAGGTACAGTAAGTCATTGCCGGAGAACCTGCCGTGCATATTTATGTGTGAGTTCTTGTATGTTGTATGAAGACCAGCTTCTATGATTGCATTTACTTGTCAGCAAATCACTGCCAATTATTCCTGCATAGTGACTCTAACAATTATGCTGTTGTCAAGGAAGAGAAACTAAAGAATGAGGAATAGAGGTGCATGATGTACCGTTAAATAATGCCTTTAAATTGATTCAAAATAAAATATTGAATATAAATGATTTTTAACACAACTAAAGGATAGAAGGCAACAGACCAACCTGCGACACGGAAAATAATGCTCACCAAAAAAGCACAATGATGCCAGCCAGGCATTGCTACATAAGAGCACTTAGAGGTCACTCGGTGAAAGCGTGTCATTAGAAAGTGATTGCATTATCAGAGAGGGCCACTTAGCTGAAAATAAAAGCGTATTGTAAAAAAACAAAAAGAAATAAAGAGTGGGGTAAACTAGGTCATAGTTACTGTTTATCAATTCAATGCAGTTCCTTCTTTTTGCTTTTGTATCTTTTTGAAGCTTGGCGCATATCCAGAAATAAATGTTTTACAGACTACAGAGCGCTTGTCAAAATATTTAAATTGGACCCATCATGCAATGCTGAGATACCTGCCATAAATACCTCTGCTTGAGTAAAAGCCGAAATTCTATAGCTACTGCAACACGTACCAATCTTCCCTTTCCTTGCGTTCTTTGGCAGAAATGTTAAGCATTTATTTACCATATGATATAGACAAATATATTTTTCTATTGTCACTGTTGTTTTTTTAATTTTAGAGCGTCGTCATCTTCCATGGCGCTGTACAGGGTAGAAGATTCAAATAGGGCAAAGCCAATCAAATGCCTCTAATAATGATATTAATATTAACCTTTATTTATATAGTGCCAACATATTCCCCAGTGATTTACACTCAGAGGGTTCATATACGGGGAGGCCGATTCATTAATAGCGCCAGGTAGCGACAGATGAGCGACAGTAGCGTTATTTTCACAGCGCCCGCTAGTATTCGCTGTGCTTGGCCGTTGTTCGGCTGTTGACAGCGACTCAGTCGGTGTGCGGTAATGTTGAATACGGGGTTAGGAGTCGCTGTTTGACAGGTTCCGCGCTGTATGGGAGCGCATGACAGCGAACGGCCATAGCGAACGGCTCCCAGCATATTCATTAACAAATCACGCTCCAAAAATTCTCGCGCTGTGAAATGCTTGTTTAAACCCCAGAGCGCTGGCGGCGATGGGTTAAAAGTAGTTTTTTAGCCCCCAAACAACCATATTTTTAGGGAAAAAAAAAACATGTTTTTCAAAACATTTTGTAATATGAATACATTAATATCAGACCTGTAATATCAATTCTGCACAAATTTTTTTTTTTTTTTTTACCTTAAAAAACAATCTAACATTGCAGAATGATAGATGCAGGTTGATAAATGTGTGATTGCGGAGGGGAGCCGGCGTTCTCGTGGCGGTGAGCGTCATTACCGTTCGCTCACCATTCGCTACCTGGCGCTATCCCTTGTTAAATAAGGGCCAAAGTAATACATTACATAGCAAGGAACGGGTAATAAATTGACGCAAAAACATAGAGGGTCCTGCTCGCAAGCTTACTATCTAAAAGGAAAATAGGGGTGACACAAAAAGTTCTTGCTTGATTATATACAAGCTGTATGGGCCAGCCAACAGCTGATCTTTGGGTTCAAGTGTGTGGTGGATAAGGTTTGATGATGGGTCAGGTTCAGAAACATGAAGCTGAAGGTGGGTTAAAGAAGAAGATTTATATTAGTGGATGTGATAAACTACCGTAAAAAGATGCATTTTTAGGAAGCATCTAAGGTTAAGGTAATAACATTTATTGACTTACTCAATAGATTGAAAATGCGATCTTTCAAAGCAATGTAAGCATCTCCTTCGCCTATAACTGAAGAAGTTTAAATTGCTTCAAAAGCTTGAGTTTTCAATCCATTGAGTTAGAGAATAAATGGTAAACAGAAATAAGGTAGGAGATATAGAGGGGATTTATAATATAGTGTATATAGTTTGTTATAACACTCTATTACAAGTCAATGCAACAAATGCAGCAAATGTTCATTGATAACTGGATACATTAGGAGTGAGGGCCCTGCTCTTGTGGGTTTACAATTTGGATAGGGTGATGTCTACCTGGATTAGAGGTAGTATGTACTAAGCATGGAAGGAAGTGCTCTGGTGGGTGTTAGGGCATTGAAGTGAACTACTTAAGTGGACCACAACCAGACCTAGTGGATTAATATGTGTAGCCAGTGGAGCTGACTGGAGCAGAATCCCAAATCTGGACGCCCCACAGTACGTATTTTCACTATCCTGGGTTTTGGTCCACTTTAAGCTAGATGAGAGGCTTCTCTGAATCTGAATCTGAGTTTTGAGGGCATTCAAATTGATTGTAGAGATAACAGCTTGTTTACTGGTAGACCACAGAGGAGAGTGTTGCAATAGTTTGGTTGGGATATAAACAGGGAATGCAATGCAAGAGGAAGGGAGAAATCCGAGAGCTGATCCTGAATTGTGGAGCCCAATTTATCACTAGCGCCTTGTAGTTCCACTTAAGCATCTGCGGAAAGAAGCTATTAGCACCTCAGCCACAATTCCGGCCACAGGCAGACGGCGCTGTTAGTGTTTGGCACTGTAGGCTACCCATGGCACTGTAAATGAACAGCGCCAGCTCGGGCGCTGTGAAACCACGATACTCAGGCATATAGCGCCGTATGCCATACAAAGCTTTAATTGGGGATGGCTGCACAGTGACCAAGCAAAAACACATGGAATGACATTGAGAACATACAAAAGCCACATAACCGCGTATCCCGTGTCATTTGACTAAGCAAAAAAAAAAACCCATTTAATTACACTAACCAGAAGTCACCCAAAAAACGGGACTGGAATGGCTATTTGTAGTCTATGGGAGATTGACACTGAGCATCTGATGTGATGTGACGCTGGGAACACAGCGCCGGAGATAACAAAGCACCTGACTACTCTTGATACGCTCTGAATCTGGTCGCTATAGCATAGAGCGCCAGACGTTGTCTGATTTTGAACACATATACACCTGTAACAAAGCGAAAACACATGGAATGACATTGTTGTAACACTGTGACATTAACACGTTTGTGCCAGACCTGTAATGACAATTCTGCATAAAAATATAAAAAGTCAAAAAAGTTTCTAAAAGTGTTTTTTGCAGCCAGGAGACGTCACACAATGATTTGAGCCCATTTTTTTTTCAAATGTCAAACACGCTGTTTAAACACAAGCAAATGAACGGCCATTGAAATGTATGGGAGAGCGACAGTGAGCGAAAGGTAATACCTGGAAGCTAGAGCGCCGGCGCTATACACTGAGCCGCCTGTAATAATACATCAGACGCTACATGGCGCTGTTAGAGTCGCTCACCAGATTCGCTTTCATAAATGTGCTTTTGTGTACAGTGCCCGGCGTTCACCAGACGCTGTCTGCCGCTACAAGGCACTACCTGGCGCTCTCCTTTCTTCAATAACCCCCTTAGTTAAATAGAGAGATAGCAGTTAGACAATCTCGGGCTCCAGATAGAAGGGGAGTGAGATTTGAACTTAATAGGTAAATTTGAGTGGCATCTTCAAATGACCTATGATGTTGAGAAATAAGTAAATTCTAATCTGTAATCCAGCATTAATATGAAGTTGCTTCCTCCACTGTTTCGGAGAGAATAGAAGATGCCAATACCAATATACATGTTTGAAGTTTGTGGGAATCTTTGTCCTTTCATTCAGAAGAGCAATTGTGAGGTCAAGCACTGATGTTACACAATGTGGCCTGGCTCAAACTCCCTATTTAATATGTTTTTGATGGGGTTGAGGTCAAAGTTCTGTGCCAATCGATTTCTTCCACACCAAACGTACTCAACCATCTTTACTTTGGCCCTTATTTAACAAGGGATAGCGCCAGGTAGCGAATGGTGAGCGAACGGTAATGACGCTCACCGCCACGAGAACGCCGGCTCCCCTCCGCAATCACACATTTATCAAGCCGATCCTGCTTAGCGACTGACAGAGCGCCAGATAGCGAATCATTCATCATTATTCCAGCCTCACCCCACAGCGCCAGCGAGCGACCTTGAACAGCGACAGGTATGACCTCTCGCTACCTGGCGCTCTCCAATGCATTTCAATGGAGCAATCTTTAAATATTCTTAATTAATTGCTATTAATGTTTTTTTTTTTTTTTTTTTTTTTTATAATTGTCAAAAATGTTGTGAACACTTCGGCAATGTTAGATATTTTTTTTAAGGTAAAAAAAAAAAAATTGTGCAGAATTGATATTACAGGTCTGATATTAATGTATTCATGTTACAAAATGTTTTGAAAAACATGTTTTTTTTTTAATGGGGTTTAAATAAGCATTTCACAGCGCGAGAATTTTTTGAGCGTGATTTGTTAATGAATATGCTGGGAGCTGTTCGCTATGGCCATTCGCTGTCATGCGCTCCCATACAGCGCGGAACCTGTCAAACAGCGACTCCTAACCCCGTATTCAACATTACCGCACACCAACGGGGTTGCTGTCAACAGCCGAACAACGGCCAAGCACAGCGAATACTAGCGTGCGCTGTGAAAATAACGCTACTGTCGCTCATCTGTCGCTACCTGGCGCTATTAATGAATCGGCCTCCCCGTGTACTAGGGCGCACAGCTGGAAGTATACAGCTGTCCAAAATGTCTTGTTTTGCTGAAGATTTAAGATTTCCCTGCGCTAGAAGTAACAGTCACAGTCAACCCCTGGAAAACAACTTCATAGCCTCACCACATATACTGTACAGTTGTCACCATGCAGTCAGCCAGGTAACATGCTCCCGGCATTCAATAAACCCAGACTTGTTCATTAGACTGCCAGATATGATCGATGCGTCATTCCATCGTTTCAGCGCCCATTGGCGGCTTTGTGCTTTACACTACTCCATCTGATGCTTGGCATTATGCTTGGTGATGTAAGACTTACATGCTGCTGCTCAGCCATTTAAAAACCATGCTTTGAAGCTTTTGGCAGGGTGCAGCGTTTGTGCTGATGTTATTTCCAGGGTTTAAAACTCTATGCACCTTGCACCTCAGCTCTCCCCCCTCTGTAACTCTTCCACTTATTTAAGGCCTAACCACCTGGGATGGAACCTAAAATCTGGTATCCTGGTACCTGGATATCTACTGTAGCACTATTAACTGACCAGTCTCTTTCAGGGCATTTATAGAATAGGGTAATGCTGAAAGTAATGGATAATTTCCTTTGGCACAGAGTTGGGCATCAGCTATACAGCAATACCTCTTAGCAGCAGGCCTTTATTTGCCACAAGGTCACATGCCTAGGGCAAAGCTTACACACAAAGAGGCCGATTCATTAATAGCGCCAGGTAGCGACAGATGAGCGACAGTAGCGTTATTTTCACAGCGCCCGCTAGTATTCGCTGTGCTTGGGCGTTGTTCGGCTGTTGACAGCGACTCAGTCGGTGTGCGGTAATGTTGAATACGGGGTTAGAAGTTGCTGTTTGACAGGTTCTGCGCTGTATGGGAGCGCATGACAGCGAACGGCCATAGCGAACGGCTCCCAGGATATTCATTAACAAATCACGCTCCAAAAATTCTCGCGCTTTGAAATGCTTGTTTAAACCCCAGAGCGCTGGCGGCGATGGGTTAAAAGTAGTTTTTTAACCCCCAAACAACCATATTTTTAGAAAATTCTGCACACATTTTTTTTTTTTTACCTTAAAAAAAAAAATCTAACATTGCAGAAGTGGTCACAGAATTTTTGACATTTAAAAAAAAAAAAATTAATAGCAATTAATTATGAATATTTAAAGATTGCTCCATTGAAATGCATTGGAGAGCGCCAGGTAGCGAGAGGTCATACCTGTCGCTGTTCAAGGTCGCTCGCTGGCGCTGTGGGGTGAGGCTGGAATAATGATGAATGCTTCGCTATCTGGCGCTCTGTCATTCGCTAAGCAGGATCGGCTTGATAAATGTGTAATTGCGGAGGGGAGCCGGCGTTCTCGTGGCGGTGAGCGTCATTACCGTTCGCTCACCATTCGCTACCTGGCGCTATCCCTTGTTAAATAAGGGCCAAAGTTAGTATGTGGGTTGAAGCACACCAATATATACAGAAAAGCAGATAAACCAGAGGGGTTCTATAATTCCCTAACGCGCCTGCTTACTGCGCATCCAATACTATAGGAAGGTATATACAAATGGGAGGAAATGAACACCCGACATAAAAGCTATGCATGCTCAAAAAGGTAATTTAATACAGAGGTGAAAACATATATGATTACAAACATTTACAAAAAGAGAGTGTTACATGTACACATTTATACAGATGACCGCTAGGTGGCGCAGATAAGCTGGTCCCAATCTCTGCCTTGGGCCTCTCAATGAGAAAGATATCATGAATACAATGAGATACAATCTAAGAATGTGGAAAAACAGTTATGAAGTATCTGATGAGAGTTTGAGAGGCGCAAAATCAATACCTGAATATACAAGCAGCGCAAGTTCTTACACAAGTAAAGACTGAAAGTAACAGGTTTGCAGGCATGGACACAGCAGATAACACAGAAAACGTTTCGGCGAATGTGCCTTCCTCAGGAGTAGCTACTCCTGAGGAATGCACATTCATAACTGTTTTTCCACATTCTTAGATTCTCTTTTTGTAAATGTTTGTAATCATATATGGTTTCACCTCTGTATTAAATTACCTTTTTGAGCATGCATAGCTTTTATGTCGGGTGTTCATTTCCTCCCATTTGTATAGACCTTCCTATAGGGCAAAGCTTACATGGGCGGTGGCCAGCAACAATTTAAATTTTTTTATTACATTTTCTAGCAAAAAATGCATGCTAACCTGCTTTATAAATGCATTGGTGGTTCAGCAGGACCCTCCTGTTCCTGTGTGTTACCGCTGCTGCCGCCACATCTACTAACTCAACGGATGCTTGTGCAGGAAGTCCCCAGCCTCCCCTCCCCACTCCTGTCCCTCCGCTGCCAGCCGCTGCCGTCTGTCTCCTTCCTGTGACAGGAGCGTTGCGTGGGTTAGGTGTGGGAGCTGAGGGGGCGTGATCTCACCCCCAGCTTCATTGGTAATACAAGAGTCATCTGGTCACTAAGCATGTGGGGGAGGCGAGTTCCATCCACGGGACGCCCTTATTGTAAGACTCCATCCGAGCGTTGGGAGGTTAACACTGTGTGTATAAGGGGGTTACATTTTTCTGTGTTTTGGGAGATTTAGGCCCTTATTTATGAAGGAATAGCGTCAGGTAGCGACTGGTGAGCTGCCGGTAATGACGGGCCCCGCCACGAGAACGCCGGCTCCCCACCACAATCACACATTTATCAAGCCAATCCTGCTTAGCGACTGAGATAGCGCCATATAGCCACTCATTCATCATTATTCCAGCCTCAGCCCACAGCGCCAGCGTCCGACCTTGAACAGCGACAGGTATGACCTCTCGCTACCTGGCGCTCTCCAATGCATTTCAATGGAACAATCTTTAAATATTCATAATTAATTGTTATTAATTTATTATTTTTTTTTTTAAATGTGAAAAATTCTGTGACCACTTCTGCCATTTTAGATCATTTTTTTAAGGTAAAAAAAAAAAAAATTGTACAGAATTGATATTACAGGTCTGATATTAATGTATTCATATTACTAAATTATTTTAAAAACTTGCTTTTTTTGGTTTCCAAAAATATGGTTGTTTGGGGGTTAAAAAACTACTTTTAACCCATCGCCGCCAGCGCTCTGGGGTTTAAACATGCATTTCACAGCGCGAGAATTTTTTGAACGTGATTTGTTAATGAATATGGTGGGAGCCGGTCGCTAGGGCCAGTCGCTATCATGCGCTCCCATACAGCGCGGAACCTGTCAAATAGCGACTCCTCACCCAATATTCAACATTACGGCAAACCGACTGAGTCGCTATCAACTACCGAACAACGGCCAAGCACAGCGACTACTAGCAGGCGCTCTGAAAATGCCGCTACAGTCGCTATTAATGAATCGGCCTCCCAGTTGACATACCACCATCCCTGGCGGATAATGTGATCTCCAGGAGTTACTCACCTCACTCACTGTGCGCACAGCCAGGCCTCCCCGGCCCCCTATAAGTGAGGCTGTGGGTGGGATCACGCCACACACAGCAGGGAGAACAGGGATGTGGCTGCTCCCGATTCCCCCTGCTGGAGCTCTCGTTTACATGGTGCTTTATGTCATACATTAAAATGCACGGCAGAAAGTGCTAATTAGATGAGAGCTCCTGCATGCGATATAGGACCAGGTAAAGGTGAGTTTCTGGGGTGAACTGGGGGGTTTCATACAACGGGGCAAATCTGGATGCCCCCAAGAAATGATCAAAACCCAGAATAGTGAAAATCACGGGTTTCGGTCTACTTTAAAGCAGAACAAAACCCAATGCGACCAGCCCTGGAATCTAAAAGATCCCAGGACTGGCTCCTGGCCTATCCTTGGTGCTTCCCGAATTGAGATGCACTGCTGTGTGATACCCCCCGGTCTCTGGTATTCGCTCACCTTTCCACTATCTAATGGCGCTTTTGTCCAATCCGAGCTGTTTGCCGTGCCTATATAATTTCCATCCCCTGTACCCTAGGGCTGTGTGCAAGCCATTCAGACAGGCTGGAATGGAAGCACGTGTGGCTGGGGATGCGATTGGCTTTTACTGAGGCAAAGGGCTCTGATTGGACAAGAGCCTGTGCATGTGCTGCTGGACTAGGCAGAGGAAAGTTGTACTGGGCGATCAGGTGGGCTTCACACAGCTGTGGCATGAAACAAAACCCGGGATAGTTAAAATCCTGGGTTTTGTTCTGCTTTAAAGCCAAACAAAACCCAGGTGTTTGACCCACGCATGCGCCCTTGGATCGGGGGCTAGTTTAAGCAGCAATCGGGGGGGATCACACAGTGGGGCATCTCACATTGGGAGTCTAAAAGATTCCAGGGCTGGGTGATTCCCTGTCCTAATGGCATCCCGATTTGGGCTGCCCCAAATGGTGAAACCAAGCCAAACTAAATTCCTGGGCAGAATGTTTTTTTCAGTTCAGCCCTTTAAGCAGCCCCAAAGCTCTGTGTATTCACATGGACTGACTAGGACTAATATCAGTTAGTAGCCAGTCCAGACAGTGGAGCTAAGAACATCCATTGTTACAGAGGCTAGAGCAGCCATGTTTTACACACAACACTAGCGCCAGGTACCGGCAGATGAGCGTCTGTAGCGAGGCGCTCAGAGCGACCAGTGATTGGCTGTGAGTTGCTATTACAGAGCGCCTCAGTCGCTGGCCGGCATTGATGAATTTGATGTGTGAGTCGCTATAACACCAGTACAGCACTATATGGGAGCAAACAGTAGCGACTGGTCAGTGTGAGCGACTCAAACCATAGTCATCAAAAAAACAGCCTCACACAGCGCTGGCGCTCAAAATTGGGTCGCTGTAGCCCAGAGCGCAAGAAGCGGTGTGATTAAAGTCTGTTTTTGAATACATATCCACTAGTAACAAAGCAACAACATATGGAATTGCGCCGGCGGTATACGCTGAGCCATCTGTGAGGATGAATCGGACGCTACATGGCGCTGTTAGAGTCGCTCACCGGAATCGCTTTGATAAATGTGGTATTGCGTACCGTGCCCGGCATTCACCGTTCACTACCTGTCGCGGCCAGTCACTACCTGGCGCTATAGCTTGATGAATAAACCCCATGGACAGCAGAACAGCTTGGAAGGAAGGTACTTCTTTTCCTAACAGAGCGTATTAAATGGTTTGCATATAGAATGTCCTGTGTAATGAAATGATTTTACATCGCTGACAGAGGGGAAGAGCCATACTCATTACATATGGTTATGCAGATGCTGGAGAAGTGTAGGCTCAACGCTTTCTTTTTCTGTCTGATGAACACCTTTGTCATCATTATTACCAGCGGGGCACCTAATGCACACCATCAACTAAAACAGCAAGAGAATGTCTGATCCAGATGTCATCGGGAGGCTAAGGACTCCAGAAGGGCTTTTAAAGTGCATTTGCAATGTGTTATGGCGAATTCTTCTCTTCTTTTTCGTTACCACTTTTTGAAGAAATAGGGCAAGGTTAAGGGCTGCAAAAAATATTTTTTTTACTGTATGTGATCCCACTGAGAAGATTTATCCTCACATCCTTAAAAAGACCACAACAAAGTTGCAATAATGATTTTTAACTGCGTGGTGTTTTCTATGTTCTGTTAAAAAGCTAGCTAACACTAAAGTTAAAGTGGACCAAAACCCACCGCAATCGGGCCGGGAATCTATAACATCCCCTGGGCCGATTGAATCCCTCCCCACTGGGCATACAAAATCGGGATGCCCCAGTGTGTGAAACCCCCCAGGTAGCCCCATACACTTACCTTGTTTTGCGGTCCGAGTGCATGCACAAGTCGCAGACGCATCCCCGCTATCTGCATGACCGCTATCCCTCTAGCAGGACGCGTGCCTGTGCCAGGCACTTGTGAATGGCTGGCGCAGCCACGCTCCCTATTAGAGGGAAGCGGGGGATGCGGCCGCCAGCACGCACTGAGCCACTGGCTTAGACAAAGGTTTAGATGATGTGACGTTAGTGGCTCCGAGCGTGCTGATTGGATGAGAGGCCATGCATGTGCCATATGACCAGAAGAAGGTGAGTTGGGCTCGGTGATCTGGGGGGTTTCACACAGTGGGGGAAAGGACCAAATCCACTTTAAAGGCAAGGGCATAAATTGCAATGCATGTATAAGCGGGTCACTCTTTGCAAGCCACTGGCAGCCACATAGGAAGCCATGGGGGCAGGGCGGGGCGGCTTCAGAGATAACCGCTTCTCTAGCCTCCATAGCTGGAGAGTCTCTTTAAGGAAATCATTAATTATACATTCTGTAAACACAGATTTTCAAAAATCTGTATACTGATATGTATTTGTATCACCCTCCCTGGACACACACTGAAATGAAAGTTTCTGCAGTCATTGGGTGATGGCCAGGGCAGCCATAATCCTGCAGAGTGTGACTGTCAATACAGTGCTCAGCCTCCAGCTGGACCGGGTGGGGCCCAGTGAGATATTGTTTTTTCTTGAACACACAAATTGGGGGTGTATATTGACTTAAAGGAGCACTATCGCGAAAAATGGGTCAGTGATAAAAATCCATATAAATATGCTGGATGGTGGGAGGAGGGGTCACTTATATACCTGCCGTCGAGAAATATCCAGTCAGGCTTGTTTTTCATATACATGCTGTTGCATATACAACAGCCTTGACACCCAAGTTTCCCTGTTTGGCTGCATGTTGAGACAGAAAAACAGGATTAAGCCATAGTGCTTAGCAGTAGGCAGAGCCATACTAATAGCCTTTTGGGCTATATTATCCCACACTCCCCCTCCCCTGGGTATGGCCAATAATAGTTACACAGCTAGCCACTTTACTTGTGGACATGTATTTTGGGACTGATTGTGCTGATGGCAACACCCTGAATCATGTGTCCACAAGTAGTGGTTGGCTGTGTAATTAAAGTGGACCAAAACCCAGGATTTTGACTATCCCCGGGTTTTGGTCCTTCCCCCGTCGGGGGAACCCCAATGCGGGATGCCTCGCTGTGTGAAACCCCCTAGGTTGCCCACCAAAACTCACATTTCCCCTGCCCTACGACGCCTCCCGTCCAATCAACGCGGCGCAGCCTAGTCTAGCCAAGTGGAGCCAAGCACACCGGCGGCATGCCCCTGCTACCCTCTAACAAGGTACATGGCCATGCTGGCCATCCACAAATGCCTGGTGCGGGTGTGCACCCTGCTTACGCATGCAATGTTGAATTGCAGAGAATGTGAGTTTACTGGGTGACCTGGGGTTTTTACAAAGCGGGACATCCTGAATTTGTATATTACTTATATACCTGCCGTCGAGAAATATCCAGTCAGGCTTGTTTTTCACTCTTTTAATGGAAGGAAAAGGACATCCGTGGTTACAGGCTCTGTCACCCCGAGAGACTAAACCTGTCTCCCCTGGATTTTATTCTGACCTGGAGAAGAAAAGCACAAGTGTTTTATTCAGTTCGGGTGTATAAGTGACCCCTCCTCTCATTAGCCGACATGTTTATACGGATTTTTAATATTACACAATTTTGTGATAGTGCTTCTTTAAGGTCCACTTACTGAAGTGGCTCGAAACCCACGCCCCAGCGACCCAGAAATCTATAAGGTTCCAGGGCCGCTGAATTCCCTCCTCCAGGGCATCGAGAATCGGGATGCCGCACTGTGTGAAACCCCCCAGGTCGCCCGGAAACACACCTTTTTTCTCAGTCCAAAGGTGCATGCGCGAGCAGCGGCTGCATCCCCGCTGTCCCTTTAGCAGGGCGCAAATGCCTGGCGCGGGCACATTCCCTGTTAGAGGGTATCAGGGGGACGGGTCCGACAGCACGTTCAGATCCGATTGCCTCAGATGTGCTATTAGACGAGGGGGCGAAACCGGGCCCGAGCAGGCTGATTGGATGAGAGGGCTGCACATGCGCCTTAGGACCAAGGAAGGGTGAGTACGATTAGGCGACCTGAGGGGTTTCACACAGCGGGGCATCCCCGATCGATAGGGGGAAAGACCAAAACCCAGGATAGTCAAAATCCTGGGTTTTGGTCCATTTTAATGGGAGTAGCCGCACCAAACTTGGGGTCCAAACACAATTGTTCTGTCAATGTTCTTAGATTTTCTTTTCAGTAATGCTTTTGCTGAGTGAATTCTGATGTACAATACAAACATTTCAATATAATATAATATTGGGGAATCTGGCAGAATAATGAAAAATAAATTACACTCCGTTATGCTGAGTCATCTGTTTTCTATTATCTATTTGGCACTTTAGAATTCCCCACCATTCATCTGACCCTGCTGGCTGGTTTTGTTTTTTAGACATAAAACATTTTAGGTGATTTAACTCTTAAACTCTCTCCCAAAGATTCAAAAAACAATATAATTGATATCAAGGACATCTTATAAGGGAAGTTTCTAGGTGAAATAGCTTTCATTGCCTGAAGGAATAAATATTTTCCCCCTCCTCACCCATGCTATGGAGCTGCTGTTGTCCCATAACAGTATGAGCCATGCTATGCCTCTTCCTTAGCAGTAGGCTATCCCCCCTCCCCATGACTGAGTCCAATATAGAGGTATGAAAGATGGTTGGGATAAACACACCGTCTCTCCCTGCATATACAACAGCCTTGACTCCCAAGTTTCCCTGTTTGGCGGCATGTTGAGACAGAAAAACAGGATTAAGCCATAGTGCTTAGCAGTAGGCAGAGCCATACTAATAGCCTTTTGGGCTATATTATCCCACACTCCCCCTCCTCTGGGTATGGCCAATAATAGTTACACAGCTAGCCACTTTACTTGTGGACATGTATTTTGGGACTGATTGTGCTGATGGCAACACCCTGAATCATGTGTCCACAGGTAGTGGTTGGCTGTGTAATTAAAGTGGACTAAAACCCAGGATTTTGACTATCCCCGGGTTTTGGTCCTTGCTCCTCGGGGAACCCCAATGCCTCGCTGTGTGAAACCCCCTAGGTTGCCCACCAAAACTCACTCATTTCCCCCACCTCTCGTCCAATCAGCGTGGCGCAGCCTAGTCTAGCCGAGTGGAGCCAAGCACACCGGCGGCACGCCCCTGCTACCCTCTAACAAGGTGCATGGCCATCCACAAATGCATGGTGTGGGTGTGAACCCTGCTTACGCATACAATGTTGAATTGCGGAGAATGTGAGTTTACTGGGTGACCTGGGGTTTTTACAAAGCGGGACATCCCGAATTTGGCTGACCTGGTGGGAGGGAGTATGTCTCATAGACTTAACGGTGGGTTTTGGTCCACATTCATTTTAGTTATACCCAAGCATTGCACCACAATGGTCTCTGGGAGCTTGGGAAAAAGCCCAAGAGACATAAAGAGGTGATGCATGGCTCTTCTCACTCCCAAGAATCATGGGTAAATCCTGTTATTCTTGGTCTGTATACACTTTCTAAATACTTTCTATTTATAGCAATAGCAAAAAGAGTGATTTGTGTTCTTAAAAGATAAGATGACTCGGGGAGGCCGATTCATCAATAGCGCCAGGTAGCGACAGATGAGCGACTGTAGCGTGATATTTTCAGCGCCGGCCAGTATTCGCTGTGCTTGGCCGGCATTAGCTTGATGACAGCGACTCAGTCGGTGTGCGGTAATGTTGAATACGGGCAGGGGGGTCGCTGTTTCACAGGTCCAGCGTTGTATGTGAGCGCCTGACAACGAATGGCCAGAGCGAACGGCTAGCTTCATATTCATCAACAAATCACGCTCCGAATGTGCTGTCGCTGTCCATTCCTTGTTTAAACCCCAGAGCGCTGGCAGCGATCTGTATTAACTAGTTTTTAACCCCTAAACAACCATATTTTTTGAATGTAACATTATACATGTTTTTATAATCATTTTGTAATATGAATACATTAATCTCAGACCTGTTAGATCAATTCTGCACATATTTTTTTTTTTTTTTTTTTTGACTTAAAAATAAATCCTAACATTGCAGAAGTGTTCTCCGATTTTTTGACATAAAAAAAAAAAAAAAAAAAAAATTATTACCAATTAATTATGAATAATTATAGATTGCTCCATTGAAATGCATTGGACATCGCCAGGGAGCGACAGCTCATACCTGGCGCTGTGAGGGAATTTGCAGCGGCGCTGTTCGGTCCAGGCGGCTTCATGATGAATGCCGCGCTAGCCGTCGCTCTCGCCGGCGCTAGCCTCATTTTGCTTGATAAATGCGTCATTGTGACCGCCGCCGGGCGTACTTGAGTCGGTAGTCGCCGTTAGCTGCCGCTACCTGGCGCTCGTCAGACACTACCTGGCGCTATCGCTTGATGAATAAGGGCCTTAGTGCCCGCCAAACAGATGTGTCGCATCTGTACTATCTGTTTTCATTTCATTTCAAATTCGATTGTTAAAATAAACAGAGTTTCCGCTTTTTTGACTATTTTGCTTTGCTTATTGATTATTGGTTTATAAAAAAAAAACTGTAAAATTATTTGTAAAAGTAATTAATTGTAAAATTAATAAAATATCTATCACATGTAAAGAAGAGCTGTAAAATGCACAACTGTTGTGAGATAGTTATGTTATATTTATTTCTTAAGAATAGGTTACTATTCATTTTATAGGAAAACTATATATATATCCAGCAACTTTAATGGTTTCCGATACGATACCAATTTCAGATTAAGTTTTTTCTATATCTTGGGAAATCATCAGCTTTGCTAGGAGAACTCTTCAAACATCTTCCTCTCCCTATGTTTCTCGTGAGAGCTTTGTAAGAAACTGCTCTGTTTACATTCAGGTTCTCATCAGAAGAAGCAGCATCAGGAATTCATATTGAGGTTTGTAGCTCTCAAGTCCAAATTGTATGAAACACTACACATCTAAATTCAGTCTAACCATCTTTCGGGGCTTTTCCTAATATTTATTGTTACTGCCAAAGCCTGAATCCTTTACTGGTGGGAAGGAGCAGGGTCTGACATTGAAAACTCCTGTTAATGGTCCTGAATGGCAGAATAAAAATCTGTATTGTGCCAAGCGCTAAAACTTCCCTTATTTCTAAAAAGATGAAAACATCTGTTGTTAGAAAATTGAAGAATAAAATGATTCATTTTGTCTGTTGCACAACAGTCTCCTTTGTTATCTTGTGTATTAACCAGGGGCACATGTATCCTAGGGGGTACCTAAAAGCATAAAACTTAACTTTTAATGTCCATCCAAAAGCTGGGTTGAGGAATCCATTCCCACAGAGCTTGTTTTTTCTGGATGTCTGAATAGGGACTTTAAAGAGCAATTTTGGCCAGAAATTTCCTGTCTGCCTGTTTAATATGCGGTGGGGCAGCCTGGATTGGGCTTTCCTGCTGTGCATCATTGCCACTAAACTAGAGAACAGGTCCACCCGTATACTCACCTCTACCGGCTTTCTTTCATGGTGGCTGTTGTGATAGTTTGCTCCCTGTTACGTGGGACGTGCTACCCAAAAGAGGTGAGTATCCGGACAGACCTAATCTTTTTATTAGCGGCATCGATGTACAACTGGGGAGCCTCATCCAGGTTTCCCTGCTGCTGCATATTAAAGAGTAAGTCCGGTCATTTCTGTTTTCTCTATTTCAGGATGAGATCCTTCAAGTCAATTCTGGAATCCTTTATGCAGGGACAGTTCATGTTGACCATGTACTTCAAGGGTGCCTACTCTTTGTACATGCCCCCATTTTCATGATCATCAGTGGTGCCTACATTTTGTGGAGGGGGAACCGGCATTTCCAGTTCCTGGCTCTACCATTTGGACTGACAGATATCTGAGACGTGTTTTATCGGCAGTTTTACTGTACTCTCGGGACACAGGGATTCCCTTCAGATGGAAGCCAACAGAATCCCAGACTTGAGCAGATGATACATTTTCTCATGTGCACATTTACTTTGTGAAATGTCTATTTCTGAGGAAGATTTAGAAAGTCCCTGATATTGTAGTTCGTTTCCTAGAGCATGACGTTTTTGGGGTTGAAGATAGAGGCCATAGAAATGTCATTCCGGTGATTTAAGATTGTCCCCTCACCCCTGCACATGAACCTGACCAGTGTTTTACCTGGCCAGCCAGCTACCAAGATTAATTACCACTGAGCGTACTGAAGAAACGTGTCAGTGCTCTTTGTCAAGACCTTACTGCAGGATGGTGGTACACATGGTGAATTCATAAGATTTGGGGTGCGAGATATTGGTAAAAAAAATATGATTTTACCGTACACAATACTTTTCTTGCAATAAATCTGGGGAAATAGCTTAGACCATATCGTGCAGAATAATTACTCTCTTGCAGAGTATGGCCTGTTGCTTGATGTGCTGAATTTTTCCTAGAATTTTTGTATGTACTGCTTACTAATACTATCACTTGATCACTTGCCTTGATCGTTTCCCTGTGTTTGGAGTACATAGATGATGATGTTGAACAGCTCTGTATAATGACCAACATCCTGGTAGGCAGAACCTATATGTCAGGATGTATGATATTTGGCATACTGTACATGTGGATAAATATATATATATATAACATTCCTTGTGATACTCAAATACAGAAATTTGTAACTGGCTGACTGCTCTTAGGTACTCAAACCCATTAGGTGAATCCCTGAGAATTACCTAATCTCCTAAGCAAATGAAGAGCAAGAGTGTGCTAGGTGCTTGAAGAGTTACAGTTTTTAATCCGTGAACATCCGCCTGTTCTCTCACATAGAAATTGCGTACTGTGATTCTAATTATTCATTAGCACATTGTTTCATGTCTTTGAGAACAAAGGAAATGTGTCATTTTCTCCTAGAGATGGAGTTTTTCTACCAAGTGTACTGCACTTTCCTGGATTTAAAGGGATTGACCAGTCAAACTTTAAAATTATTTGACTGGCAGCTTACCTAATGAAGTGTCAGTACCATGCTAATTTCTTTGGCCACAGAAAGAAGGGGCCATTTCTTCTTCATCTGCTTCCAGTGCCTTTCCCCTGACCAGGACCACCAATACAATCCTGAGACTAGTGTCAGGTTGACACCCCTGTAGCGATAACCCTTATCGCCGGAGGGCTTCACCGCCCGAGACGTCCTTTTCCCAATCGTAAGAGGTGCTGCTGGAATTCCAGAGTCGTCCGTGAGGAAACAGGAACAGCCCTTACAAGGGCTAGTGAATTGTAATATAGCGTTTCCCCCAATAAGAGACAGAACTTCAGTATTGAGGGTGAAGGTGAAGTAGACTTTATTAGTGCTACTCTAGGCCTTATATACACAAGTCTCCATTGCATGACACACACCGACCAATAGCAGCAGGGCACACAATCCCTCAACTCTGCCGGTGACGCAATCAGCAATACAATAGACGTCTGTAATACACTCAATCAGAACAATGCCATTGTCTGTGACGTAATCAATCAATACAATGGCAGTCAGAACAATGAATAACGTAATCAATCAATACAATGGCAGTCAGAACAATGAATAACGTAATCAATCAATACACTGGCAGTCTGTAACATGCTTAAGAAAAGGAAAGTAATGAACCTGTGTAAAGTCCAAAGGGGCAGAGAGTCTGTCACAACCCCCTTTGTTAGTGATATGCTAAATTGGAGCCCCCAATTACTGTCAGTCACAGCGCACTCCAGTGCACAGAGTGTGCTTGTTTGACTCAGCCCTGCCACTTCCATCACAGAAGACATGAGAAACACAAAGTAAAGACAAAGTAAAACTTAAATTCTTATTATTAATATTGTTTTTTTATATAGCGCCATATTCTTCATGCTTACAATGGCAGTTTGGCCATAGGGTGCACATAGAGAGGCCCTGTGTTTTGCACTGCTTTGGGGTGAAGAGGCTAGACATGGTCCCCATCGAGCTACTCAACATTAATTCTTTCATTCAATCATTCTTCTAACATCCCCTCCATTCCCTACTGCCCCCCATACCCCCCAGCCAATGTTCTGCCCCTGAAATGTTACAGCATAATGATTTTAGGGGTCATACTGACCCCAGCCACAGTTGACCACAATTCTAAAGTGTCAGTAACATTGCTTTAAGAGTTAAGAGAGGCTAAATCCACTGTTGGCTATAATCTGTGCTTGCAGTGCAATAGCCTAAGCTGATGAATTTACCCTAGCTAGGAAACACATTGGTAGTAGGGCTCAGCAGCTTGTAGGCTGGACAAGGGCTTTTTAAGGCCAGTATAACCCCAGGCTGAGTTTTGGCCCAGTCGTCTTCTACATGCTTAGCCAAAAGCCTTAGCTAAAAGCCAAGGGAATGTCAGGAAAGATCTTGAAAACGTTAAATTCCTAATATACTACCCCTTGATGTGCTCGCTTGTTTCTAACTTTATATGCAGAAGGAATTCCTTATGTTTTTCAAATGTTCCAAACTCAATGTGGGAGAGCTCCTATTAAAACATCGGGGCCAATGTGCTACAATGTCATGCCAGAGGAACAGAAAGTTTACAGTGCTGGTCTGGCCACAGTACTGTTCTCCTGATCTTTTCACCAGGGCATTAAATATAATATGCTGGCTGTTGTGTGATCACAAGACAGTAAAACAGAATTACCCCAGGCATACGTAACCAACCTAATGGTAAGGAAGTGATGCTGCTCACAGGGCTGAGATACATCTCGATTCCCAATTACAGCTTTATCCTCCCCAGATGTATTGATGTGTCACATATGATTTCACTCACGTTTCTGTTTTATTGCTGTTTATCTTGATGTTTTTCTTCCCTCAGCTCCCTATGTGCTGCCTGTCTCCGAGATACAAGGCCTAAGCAAAGTCATTTGTATTCCTCCTGGTCTATTTAGAAGCAATCATGGAATGGGAATTACAGACAGGACGTGCGTAAATAATAGGTCATTTTCCAATGCAATATTGGTGGCAAATGACTCATTAAAGTCACGCCTTATTACAGCAGCACAGTGATTTGGCCCTTTCATCAGACATTCTCTGCTTACAGTGTACTGAGGGTGGGATAATAACATATTAATAGAGTGCAGGCTTTATTCCAAAACTTATATCATTTAGTTAGCAGCACATATATTCAGTTATTACCAAGAGAAAATGGAATAGATGTAGTTTAGGTGTGTCGGGAGTGACATCATCGCTCATGCGTGTCATCATCTTAGTGCAGGGAAGTGATGTATGGTCAGGGATGTGCCTCCAAAAGAAAGATTCTGCCATAAACGGAATTGCAAACAGTTCTTAATGTCCTAGTGTGGGTGGGAAATAAATGTTTTTGGCACCAATGACTTTCACCGCTAGGTATGTTACAATAGATGCTGTTCTACATTTTTAAGATTAAAAACCTTCAGTGAACATAAATCTTTTTGTCTTGTAAAAAAATGAGACCAAGAAGATTCATTTCAGAACTTTGTCCACCTTTAATATGATTTGCACTAATAGGGTGGAATTAGGGTGGAAAATAAAAAGAAAAAGAAAAAGAATGTGATTGCATAAAACTTCAACCCTAAACTAATACTTGTTGCATTAAATTACTCTTTGAGTTTATGACAGCATTTAGTCATTTTGGGTGGAGTCTATCAGCATGGCGCACTTAATAAATGTTGACAAGCTCACCGAAGGACACCCACAAAAGTTTCAGGCGAGTGTGGGAACTTTGGGTGGAATATGCATTTCGCCTTTTTTTTCTTTTCTTATCTTTTCTTCTCCTCTCGTCCTTTCTCCTTCTCTTCTTAAGGTTCACAGGTAGCCTCCACCTAATTACCCACTAACTAACTTACTCACATACATAGAAACATAGAAGGTTGACGGCAGAAGGAGAGCATTCGGTCCATCTAGTCTGCCCTTAAGTGTATACTGTATGTACTCTTTGGCCCTTATTTAACAAGGAATAGCGACAGGTAGCGACTGGTGAGCGGCCGGTAATGACAGGCCCCGCCACGAGAACGCCGGCTCCCCACCACAATCAAACATTTATAAAGGCAATCCTGCTTAGCGACTGAGATAGCGCCATATAGCGACTCATTCATCATTATTCCAGCCTCAGCCCACAGCGCCAGCGTCCGACCTTGAACAGAGACAGGTATGACCTCTCGCTACCTGGCGCTCTCCAATGCATTTCAATGGAACAATCTTTAAATATTAATAATTCATTGTTATTAATTTTTATTTTTTAATGTGAAAAATTCTGTGACCACTTTATACTCCATTTTAAATAATTTTTTTAAGGTAAAAAAAAAAAATTGTACAGAATTGATATTACAGGTCTGATATTAATGTATTCATATTACTAAATTATTTTAAAAACTTGTTTTTTTTGGTTTCCAAAATTATGGTTGTTTGGGGGTTAAAAAACTACTTTTACCCCATCGCCGCCAGCGCTCTGGGGTTTAAACATGCATTTTAAAGCGCGAGAATTTTTGGAGCGTGATTTGTTAATAAATATGGTGGGAGCCGGTCGCTCTGACCAGTCGCTATCATGCGCTCCCATACAGCGCGGAACCTGTCAAATAGCGACTCCTCACCCAATATTCAACATTACGGCAAACCGACTGAGTCGCTATCAACTACCGAACAACGGGCAAGCACAGCGACTACTAGCGGGCGCTCTGAAAATGCCGCTACAGTCGCTCAACTGTCGCTACCTGCCGCTGTTAATGAATCGACCTCCCCGTTATCCAGTAAATTGTATTATTTTAACTTTAGAGAATGCAACATTGAATTCTGCTTTCTGTCATCTTTATAAAAGTTCCAACCTAAAGGGGATTTTGAACCTCCAGTGGCATGGCCCTAACTACATTTTTGACCTTTTGCCCCTAGACACCATTTTATTTTTTCATAAATGAACATTATCTGTAACCAAACATTCCACATCCTTCGGTTTGTCCTTCACCGTAACACTGGTTGTTGAGAGGAAAACAAATCACATCTGTATGAGCTACACTGTACATTAAGCAGGCCATCGTTATTAGCTCAAGCTATTACAATTTGGGATAACAAAGAAATAAAAC
The DNA here is from genome assembly GCA_027917425.1 of Gastrophryne carolinensis. Classification (NCBI taxonomy): domain Eukaryota; kingdom Metazoa; phylum Chordata; class Amphibia; order Anura; family Microhylidae; genus Gastrophryne; species Gastrophryne carolinensis. The sequence goes on from CM051239.1 coordinate 72,541,310, forward strand.
AGAAGTTTGGCCGGCTTCCAAGGCTCATAGTAAAAGGTTACATTGCAACGTTATGTGGAATCATTTCTTTAGAGCCTTCGTTTAATATGTTACACATTTCAAAGACTGTAATCTTCCTCACCAGATAAAACTGCAGGTCTGTCAGCTTTCCAGCTAATTAATTTAGCCAGGGGCATATCAACATAAAACTTGTGTGTTATATCCTATTCTTTTTTTTTTTTTTTGCTTTATATAGTTTTGACCAGCCTGGACTCCCGGGAGTTTTCCTCTGTTTTGTAGAATAAATGCTTGACTCTTCTGAAAATTTCTGATTGTCAGGGTATTCAAGGCTGACATTTATTTAATTTTATTCCTTCCTTTTTATTAATCTTTGTGTGTTTTTGGAGTCTTGATTTTTGAGGAGTCTGGTCATTGTTCCAACACAAAGGGATCAATTAAGCACCATTTGTTAAATGTTCACTTTTGGTGAAAAATGTAAATAGAAGTATGTTTTTTTATACCTGTTACCGAATCGACCCCTGCAATGGATTGAGAAAAAATTGCATAGGAAGTCCCAAGGTCTCACGAGACAAGGAGGGGCAAGGCTGATGGCCAGGGTGTGGGACAAAAGACAGGAGAAGAAGGGAGGTTCCTGTACCCAGAGAGACGGCTTTTGAGAGGTTTCTGTGCCCAGAGAGCCAGCTTTTTTGATGCTGCGGGATCAAGCAGACGCACTAAGAGGAAGGATCCCTGTACATTCTTGGTGTGAAGCCAGACAGCTCCCCTGCCTGAAAAACTACTCTCTGGGTCAAGTGGGGCAAGACATCCATTTCCCTAACCCTACCTTCCATGACCAGTTCCCTGAGCTCTGCAGGAGTGTGCAGGGTGCTGGCATGAATGGTACCGCCTCCCTTAACCCATTGAGAAGACCCCTGAAAGTGACTGTACACAAGAATGGACTACTCTTCTCCTCTCGGGTGAGCTGTGAGAGTGCAAAAGTTTGGTATTATACCCCTGGTTCCCTTTGCCTGAAAAAAAGAGCACCCCCCCGCGCTGACGAGAGACTATCATGTCCCAAACAATCATAGGTACCTGTCAACACCGGCACCCAGGACTCTGTAGTGCAATGGGATCAGGGTGTGCATTTGGAGAAACCTGCCACCCCCAACCCATTAAGAACTCTGTGTAAATAAGGAAAAAAATGGGGTGGCCTTTGTACCATCCCTGAGGGTGGAGTTGTAAGGGATGTGATAGTGCCCAGTTCTGAATCTGTCCCGGCACCCCATAAAACATTGTCTGTCAGGATTTAAGGCCTCAAAGTGACCCTTGTACTGCATCTTTTTCTTCCCTTGGAGTAGGTTTCTACACCCCCTAGGTGGACACAGATTAGCACATTTTAATCCAATAACATAGTAGTGCGCTATTTGCACCTAATGCTAAATTGAAAGGTTGGTTTCCGAAAGTGTTCTCTTTAAATCTTTTCTCCCCACATTTAAAAATGTGTTTTTCATCTTGTAACTTTGACAACTCCAGTCTAATTATTTAGACTGCTGTAGAGTTCAGGAAGCACATTTAGCTGGTTATTTTAACTAAATAACCCCCCCATCCCCAGATTATCCAGTGCTGTGTTAGATCTTAACTCCTCCAATTTCTCTGCACTTTTTATCTGAAGCTCCAGACGCTGAAGCATGTGTTCACTTCCTCAATTGCAAAAAAAACATGGCCACCACATGGCCAAAAGTATGTGGGCACCCCTATAATTAATAAGGTTGGCTATTTATGGGCCATTTAACATACATTGAAGTATAGTAGCCATGTAATGTCACCTTAGACAAGCATTTGCACTCTCATAGACTTTTAACATAGCACCTACATAATTTACAGCTGTTTTTGTTTTATTTTTGTATGAAAGCACCTGGGAGCAACAACAGCCCAGTACTAACTGCTAACGTGTGTTGGAGGCTTTTCATAGATCGGACTAGGCCCCATTTATCTAGTGAAGGATGGATCTTACTGCTACAACATATCATGACATTTTGGGGTTGATTCAGTGCCAGGAGTAAAAAGTGCACTCTAGATAGAAAATAAATGTGCACTTATGCACTTAGGCCCTTATTTATGAAGGAATAGCGACAGGTAGCAACTGGTGAGCGGCCGGTAATGACGCGCCCCGCCATGAGAACGCCGGCTCCCCACCACAATCACACATTTATCAAACCAATCCTGCTTAGTGACTGAGATAGCGCCATATAGCGACTCATTCATCATTATTCCAGCCTCAGCCCACAGCGCCAGCGTCCGACCTTGAACAGCGACAGGTATGACCTCTCGCTACCTGGCGCGCTCCAATGCATTTCAATGGAACAATCTTTAAATATTCATAATTAATTGTTATGAATTTTTTTTTTAAATGTGAAAAATTCTGTGACCACTTTTGCCATTTTAGGTAAAAAAAATAAAATAAAAAAATTGTACAAAATTGATATTACAGGTCTGATATTAATGTATTCATATTACTAAATTATTTAAAAAACTTGTTTTTTTTGGTATCCAAAAATATGGTTGTTTGAGGGTTAAAAAACTACTTTTAACCCATCGCCGCCAGCGCTCTGGGGTTTAAACATGCATTTTACAGTGCTAGAATTTTTTGAGCGTGATTTTTAAATGAATATGGTGGGAGCTGGTCGCTAGGGCCAGTCGCTATCATGCTCCCATACAGCGCGGAACCTGTCAAATAGCGACTCCTCACCCAATATTCAACATTACGCTATCAACAACCGAACAACGTCCAAGCACAGCGACTACTAGCGGGCGCTTTGAAAATGCCGCTACAGTCGCTCAACTGTCGCTACCTGCCGCTATTAATGAATCGGCCTCTTAGGTAGGTGTCAAGTGGGTATGCATAAAAAAAGCAAACCATGGATGTTACATGCAACAAGTGTGGTTTCAGCTGGGTGTAGAGGTAGACTTTAAATGGAATTTATTTTTGCCCTCTGGTTCTGATGACTGAAACAAAAAGCAGTCCAAATTTCACATAGCTTTTATGCTTAGAACTAAAATTATTGTTTATTTGAGTTTTACTGTAACTATGCAGCTGTATGTACAGCTTAGACGGACGCAGATCAGATGGGCCGTATCTTTCATCCCTATGGCTTACAAAAGGAAATTCATTGAACAGCAGGAAAAATGTGTCAACTGCTCAAAACTTGTGGCTACTCTGCCCCACCCTATTGGATTGCTTTACGTCCAATAACAATGTTTCTGTCATATGTTTAACTTTCTGCTGCCAGCCGCTAGGGCTCTAAAGACAGAAAATGAGAATACATTTTAGCTCTAAAATTAAAATCCATTTCCACACTCTTTTTAACGTAAAAATCAAAAGTTTTTACTTGACAGTGACATACCTCTCATGTGCATTTAAGCAATTACCTTGATATGATATGGCCTCTGTGAGGTAGGCCATACATATTAGGGCAACATATATATAGACATGCATTATGCAAAACAGACATGGTATATGTTTGATATTTTAAGCTCCACAGATGCTAATTTTAAAGCTTCATCTTATTAGTCCTAAAAACGTGTATATTTTCAGATCTGTAAGCATGTCAGTATAATGGATTGCGTAACATATTTATACTGTCCCAGATCTGTCAAATATTTGTGAATTCATTTTCAAAGGACTACTTTTTTTTACATACATTTAATCCTCCCTGTGAGGTTTATATCTACCCAAAATGCAAATTAGTTTTTACTATATTTGACTGTTAGCTTGTTAAAAAACGTCACCAGGTCTATTTGGGAATGCAGAAATGAATGTGGGCCATGGTAAAATAAACTATTTCTTTGGGATGCCCTGCTCCCCAACAAACCTTAGGAAGGAAAATGAGCTTTTATACTGGCCCATCTGAGATAATCCACAGCGACAACCGCAACTTTTTACTCTGGTGGGTTCATCCCAGAGCAACACAGCATTGGAAAACTGCATTGCATTAACATTTCTTTAAAGCGGACCTTCACCCTGAATAAGCGCCTATCTTATATGTTTGAACACCAAAAAAAGAAAAAAGCACATGGAATTCATGTATAAACATGGGCACACTGGCAGATGCTTAAAAGTAGACAATGTTATTTATTAATGGCATGAAAGGGTTAAAAATACACAAACACAAGACAATATTAAAAACAGCAATTAATGGTCTCCTGATTATATTCTGCTAAATGTTGCTATATCCACCAGCACCAATTCATAAAGATGCTGGACTAAACCAATGTATACCACAACAATTATTTAATTGATACTATACACAATATAAGCAAAAATCAAGTAATAATACCAGGTATGGGCGGTAAAAGGTGAATCTATGCACTTTGTGAGCCTAGTAAAAAATGTGACTAGATACTAAAATCCCAAAAAAGAAAAAAAAACGGTAATATCTACCCCTCTGATGTGGTCGCTGCCAAAAAATGCAGTAATTACATTAATACAACCATGATTTTGTGCTCAAAAATAGAAACAAACCATGTTATGAAAAAACCCTAATAATTATTAACAAGTATGTGCCCTCAAGTGTACCCTAATGTAAGTGCCTCAAATTAAAGTGACAGTGCTAATCATGTATCAACCATAAGGTGCAATAGCAGTGGCGAAGTATAAAGAATGTGCAAAGGAATCCAAGGGCTAACTACTGCCCGTTATTCATACATGGCTCAGGTGTTACAAAGTGCAATGTAACTACATGTGAACATCAATCATAAAGACAAAGGAAAAAAGTAAATACCGCCCAATGCATGGAAGTAAGTATCAGGAGACCGGTGCTACCCCGCGCGCTCCGCCGTTGCCACACGGCTTCTGATTGAACAAACCTTAGGAAGGAAAATGAGCTTTTATACTGGCCCATCTGAGATACTCCACAGCGACAACCGCAACTTTTTACACTGGTGGGTTTATCCCAGAGCAACACAGCATTGGAAAACTGCATTGCATTAACATTTCATTAAAGCGGACCTTCACCCTGAATAAGCACCTATCTTATATGTTTCCCACACCCTGTACATACAGATTGCTCACATTAAAAATCATCCTACTGCATGTTATGAGCCTTTAAACATCCAAGATGGTGGCTCACGGAGCATCAGGCAGCCTGCAAACAGGAAGTGTCTTATGACTGTGTTGCTCTGCATTCTGGGATTGCTGTCCTTTCCCTGACCCCAGCTCTGCTCTATCTGTGCAAAGCACATCTAAAACCCCACCCCTATACTTTATCCCGATCTCCTTTCCTCGGTATGTGTGATGCTTCTGAGTCAAGGTGGCGGCGCCCTTATCCTAGAGTCCTGAACAGCGTTGCAGCCTGGTGTGGGAAAGAATAGTAAGTAAGTGACTAAAAACTTTATGGGGAAAAAAGGTTTACAAAACATTTCACCAAACAATTTGCATGACCTCTATGGTAGTAGCAAACTCTGCAAACGCTCTGGATTTTCATTTTCTGAGGTAGTAGGGGTATACTTACTTTCTACGTGTTTTTGTAAATGACACCATAGATTACAGTGGTACGTAATGCATGATAATTGTTTTATAATATCATATTTTCATCTGGACATGGTAATAAAACTGATCTGGTGTATCAGATTCTACTTATTAGAGCTAAACTTTTCTACGAGCAAAATAAAAGTGCACTGCAAAAAAATGAGAATATTAACGTTGGAATATTTCTATTAATTCAGTAGAAAAACTGAAACACATATATTATATTGAGTCAATACAAACAGAGTGACATTTTTCAAGTTTTTATTTAATGTTTTAATGTTGATGATTACGGCTCACAGCTAAGGAAAACCCCAAATTCGATATCTCAGAAAATTGGAATAGCTAACCCAAAACAGCTGCAAGGGCTTCTTAAGCATTTAAGAAGATCCCTTATTTTGGTTCAGTAGGTGACACAATCATGGGGAAAACTGCTGACTTGACAGATGTCCAGAAGGCAGTCATTGACACACTTCATAAGGAGGGTAAGCCACAAAAGGTCAATGCTAAAGAAGCTGGCTGTACACAGATTACTGTATCAAAGCATATTAATGGAAGGTTGAGTGGAAGGAAAAAAGAAAAAGGTGCACAAGCAACCGGGGATAACCGCAAGCTTGATAGGATTGTTAAGAAAAGGCCATTCCAAAATTTGGGGGAGATTCACACGGAGTGGACTGCTGGTGAAGTTCAGTGCTTCAAGAGCCACCACACATAGACGTATTCAGGACATGGGCTACAAGTGTCGTATTCCATTTGTAAAGCCACTCATGACCAATAGACAATGTCAGAAGTGTCTTACCTGGGCCAAGAATAGAAAGAACTCAACTGTTGCTCAGTGGTCAAAGGTCTTGTTTTCAGATGAAAGTAAATTTTGCATTTCATTTGGAACGCAAGGTCCTAGAGTCTGGAGGAAGAGTGGAGAGGCACACAATCCAAGCTGCTTGAGGTCTGGTGTGAAGGTTCCACAATCAGTGATGGTTTGGGGAGCCATGTCATCTGCTGGTGTTGGTCCACTGTGTTTTATCAAGACCAAAGTCAGAGCAGCTATCTACCAGGAAATTCTAGAGCACTTCATGCTTCCCTCTGCCAATAAGCTTTTGGAGATGGATTTTTCATTTTCCAACATGACTTGGCACCTGTCCACACTGCCAAATGTACTAAGACCTGGTTTAATTGCCACAGTATCACGGTGCTTGATTGACCTGGCCTTAAACCCAAAGACAATCTATGGGGTATTGTCAAGAGGAAGATGAGAGACACCAGACCCAACAATGCAGATGAGCTGAAGGCTGCTATCAAGGCAACCTGGGCTTCTATAACACCTCCGCAGTGTCACAGGCGTATCGCCTCCATGCCATGCCACATTGATGCAGTCATTCATGCAAAAGGAGCCCCAACCAAGTATTGAGTGAAGATACTGTACATACATTTTATTTGGCCAACATTTCTGTGTTAAATATCTTTTTACAGTTGGTCAATTTCTGAGATAATGAATTTTGGGTTTTCCTTGGCTGTAAGCCATAAGCATCAACATTGAAATAAAAAACTTGAAAAACTTCAGTCTGTTTGTATTGACCCAATATAATTTATAACTCTAATTCAACTAAATTACTAAAAATATACAATTTTTTGATGATGCGATGCACCTCTATGTATTCATGTTTTTATAAATGACACAGTAGATTCTGATGGTAAGTGGTAACATCACCTTTATCAGTATTTCTGAAATGAAGACTTGCTTATTCACTAATTTTTTTTACTTGTTTATTAAGCATTAAGTCATAATTAAAATCCGTAGCGCTGCTTGCTAAATTTGGCGTCAGTCGCTGGCTTTAGTTTTTCCCGAGCAGTCCCCAGTTGGTTGGCACACTTTCTAACCTTATGGCCGAGATTGGCTGGGTGCATCAGTAATGGCTTCTGTCGAATGTTTCCTTATTCCTTTGACTGGATTTAAAAATAACACCTTGAAAAAGCAACGTAATTAACGCTTCCACTTTCTCCCAGGGGCTGCTGGGAGATCTGAAGGTTAGATTGATTATGTAAATGTTAAATGTAATTATTGTAGGCTCAGCCCTGGGGACGTACACGTGAACACATTAAACCAACCGTTTTACTGATATCAGGTAGCGTCTTTTAATATAGTAATTCGGTGTAGGGTTTTGATTGCAGAGAACTTTCACCTGAATGTGTTGATTTCCTAAAATAACAATGCTGATAGTTCTGCAACATTTATAACTTCCTGGCAATAATATGTTAATAATATTGCGTGGCTAATACTCAGAAGGCTTTACCAGGTAAACTAAACATAGCAAATATATTAGGAATAGGTATACAGTATACATCCATTAAAGAGGACCTCCAGTCTAAACTCAGTGGAGGTTCCCTCAATCTAATAGCACAGGGGCAATTCCCAACTGCCCCTCATCACTGGTCTGCAGGCCCGGGTCTCCCCCGCTGGCACTCACCTCTTCCTTTTTCATTGCTGCTCTCAGGACCGCGAGCAGCTGTGCACATCACTGTGTAGCTCCCACATCGCAAATTTAATTGGGTTCAAGCAGTTATGTGGAGATCAGCTGTAGAACACAATGCAAAATAGGTAAACATCTTGCTGTGGGGATGGGGTTGCAGTTACCCCCCACTGCTCCTCACTGCACCACAACCCCATCTGCACAGGCTGATACTTAACCTCCGTGTGCTATGGCACGCGTCAACATCACTGCTGGCAGCCAATTAAAGGGATTTATCACTTTAAAAGAATTTGCCTGACAGCTTACCTGATGCAGTGTCAGTCCCACATTGCTCTGGTCACTGAAAGGAAGGGGAATTTCCTCTTCCTCTTTGCTGCCTCCAGCACCTCCCCCCTGATCCTGACCACAAATTCAAGCCTGAGTCTCATGTCAGGTCGACATCCCCCTCTTTCAGTAGTAGGCTAGAATGGAGCAGAGCTTCACGAATGGGGATTCAGTTTTGAGTGGAGGTCCTCTTTAAAAGGAAGAACCACTATCAGAATGTGAAATGTCAAAAATTAAAAAAAAAAATATCTATTTAAAATAGCTAATGAAAATAAGGACTGTCTCTTGCTTTATGTCAAGTCGTGAGTTGATTTAAAGAGGAATTCCAGTCACAATATAACTAGGGTTGCCATCTGGCCGGTATTTTATTTTTACTTTACCGGCCACTGGGCTGGTGGTTGCTGGCATTTGTTCTTCCCATTCTCAATTACCAGTCAAAAAAACAAATACTGGCCCCGCCAGGCCAATGGCCAGTGAAGTAAAGAAAAAAATACTGACCGGGTAACAATCTTAAATATAAGGGGGGGGGATTGCAAAGAAAATCCTGGGCGCCGCCATCTTGGCCTGAAAAACAGAGTCACATCTCCTGGCTCCGTGCGCGCTTCGGCCCATTCAAATCAAATGGGCGGCGGGATCCGAGGGATGTTGTTTTGTATCTTTTACTGCGGCAGCCGTACGGGCTCGGGAGGAGAGGCACTGGCCCGAGGATCAGGAAAGGGTTTTTTTTTAACTCCCCCATCCTGCCTCAGTGCCAGGGTAGGGTGGTAGGGCAGGGGGTTATATTATGACTGGAACTCCACTAGGGAGTAGCATGATTTGATTTTACATTGTCACTAGAGTAGTGTGACAACTTAATACATTTGCTTTTAAAAGTAAGTCTTAGGTTTTACAGTCAGTTGAGCTTTTTACCACTCTAGTGGATTGTGGGGAAAAGGTAAGTTTTTTATTGGGGGGGGGGGCTTTGGAATTACTATGGGGTCAATTCCAGGTGGGAAAACTCACTCCTTTTTTAGGAGTTGTCTACGGATGTAAATTTTCACCTGGTGTTGATTCAGCCCCATGATAGACAATAAAAGTGAATGGCAGTTTTCTGTCTTAAAAAAAGGAGTGAGTTTTCTCACCTGACTCTGAATCAATCCTTATGAGACTGGATTTCCACTTGAATGTAGGCCATAGTCTAAATCAATGTAAAATACACAGGACACGCCATCCCACCTCGAAAGCCTTGAGGACACAAAAATATCGTAGTGATCCCCACGGTCATCAAAAATACTATTCAAAAAATATAACTTTTTTGTATGTGAAATACATAACAAAATAAATGCTAAGAGTACACATATGATAAGGTAAATGTAAACCACTTAAGATGTCTAGCAATACAGAGGCATTAGAGAATGTATAAAATGCTGAGCTTGATTCAATAATTTAACTTGTCTTTTTCAATCAATTCCTCCTTTGTGCAGCCTCAGTGGTAACAAGCGGCCCACCACTAGTACAAAATTGAAAAATTATGTAGGCTTCCCCTTTAAAAGACAATCATGCCTTCCAGATAGGCCCAAATTAAATTATAACTCCACAACCTCTGGGTCTGGAGCTTCAATATTTACACATTGAGGAGAGTCAGCCTTGCAAACAACATGCACCCCATGCTGTAAGGTAAGTTCCATGGTCAGAAGGCCCACTGAAGACATCATAGTGAATGGAGTTGCACTCTGTGTGTGGAAAAGGTAACAGGTCATAACGATGGATGATACAATTAAAAATAGACAAACTAAGGGGTTTAATAAGGACTATCCTGTTTTTGCTTTCTTTACTCTCAGTAAGTAATTAAAAGGCGTACATAAAGCATACCAAAAGTAGAAAAATGACTTTAAGGTCAATTCACAGCATCTTTTACCTGCACTTACACATGAAAAGGCATGTGTATGTGTAATGATTCCATCCATTTGTGAGTTTTCTCTTTTTATTAGCGTTTTCGTGTTTTTTTTAACCCTTTTTGTTAGCAACTCTAATGTGTAATTGCTTCGTATTGTTTTCACATTCATGTGTAAGTCAGGATGAGTGAGGGCTTCCACATGTTTCAGAGCCCTGATTCAGCGTGAGAGTGAGGGCTATACAATGTTATATTTCCGCCTACACTTACAGGCACTTTTTCTTGGTGAGTTTGGGCTTTTGTGGTGTGTGGGAAAATGGAATGGAGTCCTTAAGGCACTGGGAGGCTGTCACCTTCATTAAACAGCCCCCCCCCCCAAAAAAAACATTTGTAAATATTTTATATTAAAATTATAACAATTTTTTTGTTTTTGTGTTATTTTTGTTACTTTTATATTTTGTTATTAAAAAAAAAAACATTAACAATCATTAACAATCAAAAAATAAAACTCTATGAATAAAAAATGAAAAATACATTATGAATAATAAATAAAAAATTCATTACAAATAAAAAAATGACACAATAAAAAATTAAGATGCTGATTTAAGTCTAGTGCCACATATTTCAATGTGAGCGTCTATGTAGCGCCCTGAGGGCAATGCGCCCAAGACAACACTACATCTAACAACAGGACAAGGCTCCAGCAAACGATAGGTAGCGCAATCCTAAAATTGATGAAAAAATAATTAACAAAATAAGCATGAAAGTGGTTAAGATATGCATTAGGAATACATAAAGAAGAATGAATGAAAGTGGTTAAGGTATGCATTAGGAAGAAGTAAAGAAGAATGCATGGCAAGCATGGCATGCTAAGTAGTTTGGAACAGAAGAGATTTGGCACAGCAATAAGTAAGTAATGGGCTAGCAGGACCAGGGAAGGTTCGCCTATGTGTACAAGCCAGCAAAAAAGCCAGTGTCTCTGTATAAATTTCACAAAAATGAAAATATTACGGAATTTAGGGGCTAAATGAAGGGTAAAAACTGGATTTTTCTGATGGGAACTAGGAGGATCTTGTTGGTCAGTCAAACATTTCGTTGCAAGGTACATGAAAAAAACGATAGGAGACAAGAGTTTCACATCAACGTATATGAGAGCGTTGTCTGTGAAATAGGCTTTGAGAACTGTACTCACAGTGTTCTCGATGACGTACACAACTACGGAAACAATACGAAATGCTCCTGATGGTGGTTCTGAATCATGTGAACGCACGTATACTGAACGAAAGCTATGGCCCTTATTCATCAAGCGATAGCGCCAGGTAGTGTCTGACGAGCGCCAGGTAGCGGCAGCTAACGGCGACTACCGACTCAAGTACGCCCGGCGGCGGTCACAATGACGCATTTATCAAGCAAAATGAGGCTAGCGCCGGCGAGAGCGACGGGTAGCGCGGCATTCATCATGAAGCCGCCTGGACCGAACAGCGCCGCTGCAAATTCCCTCACAGCGCCAGGTATGAGCTGTCGCTCCCTGGCAATGTCCAATGCATTTCAATGGAGCAATCTATAATTAATCATAATTAATTTGGATTATTTTTTTTTTTTTTTTTTTTAATGTCAAAAAATCGGAGAACACTTCTGCAATGTTAGGATTAGAGATGAGCGAACTTTTGAAAAATTCGATTCGACTGATTCGCCGAATTTTCCGACAAAAATCGTTTCGACCCGAATAAATTCGCGACGAATCGCTATTAAAAACGGCTATTTCTGAGCCTCCTACAGCCTCAATAGGGTTGTAAACCATTCAGCCTTGCTGTAACACGCACAGGATGCGTGCTGGGTTAGTTAAATAATACTTTGAAGAAATATCACATGCAGATCAGAGGCATCGCTAATAGAATCGCAGAGCGGCACAATTGCAGAGAGTTGAAGTGGCATCACTATGAGGGGCAGAAGGAGCCCAAATATACACTGGAGTTGGCCTCAGGAGCCCAAAAATTGGATGAATCACACCCTGGAGTTGGCAGGAGTTGGCAGCAGCAGCAGCAGGAGCCCAAATATACACTGGAGTTGGCTTCAGGAGCCCAAAAATTGGATGAATCACACCCTGGAGTTGGCAGGAGTTGGCAGCAGCAGCAGCAGGAGCCCAAATATACACTGGAGTTGGCTTCAGGAGCCCAAAAATTGGATGAATCACACCCTGGAGTTGGCAGGAGTTGACAGCAGCAGCAGCAGGAGCCCAAATATACACTGGAGTTGGCTTCAGGAGCCCAAAAATTGGATGAATCACACCCTGGAGTTGGCAGGAGTTGACAGTAGCAGCAGCAGGAGCCCAAATATACACTGGAGTTGGCCTCAGGAGCCCAAAAATTGGATGAATCACACCCTGGAGTTGGCAGAAGTTGGCAGCAGCAGCAGCAGGAGCCCAAATATACACTGGAGTTGGCTTCAGGAGCCCAAAAATTGGATGAATCACACCCTGGAGTTGGCAGGAGTTGACAGTAGCAGCAGCAGGAGCCCAAATATACACTGGAGTTGGCTTCAGGAGCCCAAAAATTGGATGAATCACACCCTGGAGTTGGCAGGAGTTGACAGTAGCAGCAGCAGGAGCCCAAATATACACTGGAGTTGGCCTCAGGAGCCCAAAAATTGGATGAATCACACCCTGGAGTTGGCAGGAGTTGACAGTAGCAGCAGCAGGAGCCCAAATATACACTGGAGTTGGCCTCAGGAGCCCAAAAATTGGATGAATCACACCCTGGAGTTGGCAGGAGTTGACAGTAGCAGCAGCAGGAGCCCAAATATACACTGGAGTTGGCCTCAGGAGCCCAAAAATTGGATGAATCACACCCTGGAGTTGGCAGAAGTTGGCAGCAGCAGCAGCAGGAGCCCAAATATACACTGGAGTTGGCTTCAGGAGCCCAAAAATTGGATGAATCACACCCTGGAGTTGGCAGGAGTTGACAGTAGCAGCAGCAGGAGCCCAAATATACACTGGAGTTGGCCTCAGGAGCCCAAAAATTGGATGAATCACACCCTGGAGTTGGCAGGAGTTGACAGTAGCAGCAGCAGGAGCCCAAATATACACTGGAGTTGGCTTCAGGAGCCCAAAAATTGGATGAATCACACCCTGGAGTTGGCAGAAGTTGACAGTAGCAGCAGCAGGAGCCCAAATATACACTGGAGTTGGCCTCAGGAGCCCAAAAATTGGATGAATCACACCCTGGAGTTGGCAGAAGTTGGCAGCAGCAGCAGCAGGAGCCCAAATATACACTGGAGTTGGCTTCAGGAGCCCAAAAATTGGATGAATCACACCCTGGAGTTGGCAGAAGTTGGCAGCAGCAGCAGCAGGAGCCCAAATATACACTGGAGTTGGCTTCAGGAGCCCAAAAATTGGATGAATCACACCCTGGAGTTGGCAGGAGTTGACAGTAGCAGCAGCAGGAGCCCAAATATACACTGGAGTTGGCCTCAGGAGCCCAAAAATTGGATGAATCACACCCTGGAGTTGGCAGGAGTTGACAGTAGCAGCAGCAGGAGCCCAAATATACACTGGAGTTGGCCTCAGGAGCCCAAAAATTGGATGAATCACACCCTGGAGTTGGCAGGAGTTGACAGTAGCAGCAGCAGGAGCCCAAATATACACTGGAGTTGGCCTCAGGAGCCCAAAAATTGGATGAATCACACCCTGGAGTTGGCAGGAGTTGACAGTAGCAGCAGCAGGAGCCCAAATATACACTGGAGTTGGCCTCAGGAGCCCAAAAATTGGATGAATCACACCCTGGAGTTGGCAGAAGTTGGCAGCAGCAGCAGCAGGAGCCCAAATATACACTGGAGTTGGCTTCAGGAGCCCAAAAATTGGATGAATCACACCCTGGAGTTGGCAGGAGTTGACAGTAGCAGCAGCAGGAGCCCAAATATACACTGGAGTTGGCCTCAGGAGCCCAAAAATTGGATGAATCACACCCTGGAGTTGGCAGGAGTTGACAGTAGCAGCAGCAGGAGCCCAAATATACACTGGAGTTGGCTTCAGGAGCCCAAAAATTGGATGAATCACACCCTGGAGTTGGCAGAAGTTGACAGTAGCAGCAGCAGGAGCCCAAATATACACTGGAGTTGGCCTCAGGAGCCCAAAAATTGGATGAATCACACCCTGGAGTTGGCAGAAGTTGGCAGCAGCAGCAGCAGGAGCCCAAATATACACTGGAGTTGGCTTCAGGAGCCCAAAAATTGGATGAATCACACCCTGGAGTTGGCAGAAGTTGGCAGCAGCAGCAGCAGGAGCCCAAATATACACTGGAGTTGGCTTCAGGAGCCCAAAAATTGGATGAATCACACCCTGGAGTTGGCAGGAGTTGACAGTAGCAGCAGCAGGAGCCCAAATATACACTGGAGTTGGCCTCAGGAGCCCAAAAATTGGATGAATCACACCCTGGAGTTGGCAGGAGTTGACAGTAGCAGCAGCAGGAGCCCAAATATACACTGGAGTTGGCCTCAGGAGCCCAAAAATTGGATGAATCACACCCTGGAGTTGGCAGGAGTTGACAGTAGCAGCAGCAGGAGCCCAAATATACACTGGAGTTGGCTTCAGGAGCCCAAAAATTGGATGAATCACACCCTGGAGTTGGCAGAAGTTGACAGTAGCAGCAGCAGGAGCCCAAATATACACTGGAGTTGGCCTCAGGAGCCCAAAAATTGGATGAATCACACCCTGGAGTTGGCAGAAGTTGGCAGCAGCAGCAGCAGGAGCCCAAATATACACTGGAGTTGGCCTCAGGAGCCCAAAAATTGGATGAATCACACCCTGGAGTTGGCAGGAGTTGGCAGCAGCAGCAGCAGGAGCCCAAATATACACTGGAGTTGGCTTCAGGAGCCCAAAAATTGGATGAATCACACCCTGGAGTTGGCAGAAGTTGGCAGCAGCAGCAGCAGGAGCCCAAATATACACTGGAGTTGGCTTCAGGAGCCCAAAAATTGGATGAATCACACCCTGGAGTTGGCAGGAGTTGACAGCAGCAGCAGCAGGAGCCCAAATATACACTGGAGTTGGCTTCAGGAGCCCAAAAATTGGATGAATCACACCCTGGAGTTGGCAGGAGTTGACAGTAGCAGCAGCAGGAGCCCAAATATACACTGGAGTTGGCTTCAGGAGCCCAAAAATTGGATGAATCACACCCTGGAGTTGGCAGAAGTTGGCAGCAGCAGCAGCAGGAGCCCAAATATACACTGGAGTTGGCTTCAGGAGCCCAAAAATTGGATGAATCACACCCTGGAGTTGGCAGGAGTTGACAGTAGCAGCAGCAGGAGCCCAAATATACACTGGAGTTGGCCTCAGGAGCCCAAAAATTGGATGAATCACACCCTGGAGTTGGCAGGAGTTGACAGTAGCAGCAGCAGGAGCCCAAATATACACTGGAGTTGGCCTCAGGAGCCCAAAAATTGGATGAATCACACCCTGGAGTTGGCAGAAGTTGGCAGCAGCAGCAGCAGGAGCCCAAATATACACTGGAGTTGGCCTCAGGAGCCCAAAAATTGGATGAATCACACCCTGGAGTTGGCAGGAGTTGACAGTAGCAGCAGCAGGAGCCCAAAAAATGGCCTAAAGACATAAATATGTTTTGCACCATTTGGAAAGTGTAAAACGTGGCACCATGCTGAATCTAGTCGCATGCATCAGGCATTGGTGGGTGGAAATCCTGGCTGATCCATCCCTGATTCATTTTGACAAAGGTGAGTCTCTCCACATTTTTAGTTGACAGACGAGTTCTCCTCGCCGTAACTATGGCCCCCGCCGCACTAAACACCCGCTCAGATGGCACGCTACTTGCCGGGCAGGACAGCTTTTCCAGGGCAAACTCTGCTAGTTGCGGCCACAAATCAAGTTTGGCTGCCCAGAAGTCCAGCGGATCCTCAAGGTGTGTTGGCATGGTCATGTCAAAGTATGACATGACCTGCTGGTTCAGGTCCTGCTCCAGGTCTTCCTGCTGCTCATGAGTAGCCTCACTATGCGGGTGTAGAAAGCTACTCATTAGCGACTGAAGACTGAGGCTGCTGCTGCTGATGGAGCTTCTGCTGCTGCTGCTGCCAACCCCCCCAGCGGCCATGGCAGTGGAAGGTGAGCGCAGAGGTCCCCTCGAGTCAGACCTGCGAGAGTATGGACCATGGCGCAGATAGGCATCGGCCAACTGCCTACGTAGAATGTCTTTGTAGTAGTTGAGTTTGTCCTCCCTCTCGGTGGGTTTAAAAAATGCCCCCATTTTGTGCCGGAAGCGAGGGTCCAATAAGGTGGACAGCCAGAAGTCATCCCGCCGACAGATGGAAACAATTCTGGGGTCACTACGCAAGCACGTGAGCATGCTTCGTGCCATTTGCGCAAGTGACTCGGATGGACTACCTGTCTCCATCTCCACTGCATACTGCCACGGTGTGCCCGGGTCCTCTGTCTCTCCTTCCTCAAAAACCTCTAGCTCCTCTGGCTGCTCCTGCTCCTCCTCTCCTGTCCGCTGACTAGATAAACCAGCCATTTCGCCAAGCCTAAACTGTGTTTCGCTGGGCAACTCCTCCTCCTCCTCTTCCTCCTCCTCCTCCTCCAGTTCAGCTCCAAGGGGGTTCATGTGGCCGTAAGATGTAAACGCCATGTCTCCAGTGCCCTGACCAGCCATGGTTTCCAACATGTGCTGTAGTACATGAAGCAGTGGAATCACGTCGTTCATCCCGTAATCCTGCCGACTGACAAATAAAGTGGCTTCCTCAAAGGGCCTGAGCAAACGGCAGGTGTCACGTATGAGCTGCCACTGGTTGACATTGAAGTTACACAGGGGAGTCCCCCTATCTGCTTGGATCATCAGGAAATCCGTGATGGCTTTTCTCTGTTCATATAATCGGTCCAACATGTGAAGGGTGGAATTCCAACGGGTGGAAACATCGCAAATCAGACTATGTTGGGGGATACCATTCTGACGCTGTAGCTCAAGAAGGGTGTGTTTGGCGGTGTAGGAGTGGCTGAAGTGCATGCAAAGTTTCCGTGAAGTTGTTAGGATGTCCTGCAGATGGGGGGAACACTTCAGAAACCGCTTGACAACCAGATTGAAGACGTGAGCCATGCAGGGGGCATGGGTCAGGCTTCCTTGGCGCAGCGCAGACAAAATGTTCTTCCCATTGTCGGTAACCATGATTCCCATTTTAAGTTTTCTCGGAGTAAGCCATGTTTGGATTTCCTGATGAATACATTTAAGCAGTTCCTCCCCTGTGTGACTCCGTTCGCCAAGACAAACCATGTGAAGCACTGCGTGACACCTCCGTGCCCTGCACACATGGTAGACTGGAGGGGCACTGAGACTTGAGCCTACAGTGGAGGGTGAGGAGATGGCGGAGGATGAGGAGGCCGAGTCGCACGGTGTCACAGGCCCAATGGGCAGAGAGCGCGGAGGCCGAAGCGGCGTGACCTGTCCAAGTTGCTGCTGCAAAGGGACCACATTCACCCAGTGGGCCGTAAACGACATGTACTGCCCCTGACCGTAGTTACAGCTCCAGATGTCGGCGCTGCCATGTATTTTGCTACACACCGACAGGCTCAAGGACTGGCCCACCTTCTGTTCAACAAAAGTGTGCAGCGCTGGTACTGCCTTCTTGGCAAAGAAATGACGGCTTGGGACTCTCCACCTCGGCTCGGCACAAGCCATCAGTTCTCTGAAAGGTGCAGATTCCACCACCTGAAAAGGGAGCGACTGCAGCACCAGCAACTTGGACAGGAGCACATTCAGCTTCTGCGCCGTAGGATGAGTGGGCGCATACTGCTGTCTCTTGGACATGGCTTCGCTGATGGATTGCTGGCGGGATGCATGACTTGGAGGAGGAGGAGGAGGAGCAGGAGCGACAGAGGATGGGTGTGACGCACAGCTGCCTTCGGCTGAGGTGCTGGAGCCTTGGCTGGCAGAAATTGGGAGCTCACTTGGTGAGGAAGCAGACTGGACCACCCCTTGGGAGCCTCGGTTCTCCCAGGTCGTTTTATGGTGACGCATCATATGTTGACGCAGGGCCGTGGTGCCAACATTTGGACCCTGGCCACGCTTCACCTTTTGCCTACATATCTTGCATGTGGCCATGTTACCCTCCTGCGGATGCCTCAGGAAAAACTGCCACACTGCCGAGTAGCTACTTTTCCCACCCCCTGGCCTCACTGATTCACTGCTGCTGTTGCCAACTCCAGGAACCCCTGCTCCACTACCTCCCGATAAGGTAGACTGCCGCACAGCAGGTGCTCTACCCCGGCCCCGGCCCCGGCCGGCTCCAGCCTTTGGAATTGTGCCCCCATGCTGACTGCTACCACCTTGCTGCCTCAGCTGCTGACTCCGGGGCAACCTGCGCCCCTCTTCTCCTGATGATGACGATGAAGCCCCTTCATCACCCGGCTCCCAAGTGCGATCGGCTTCATCGTCATCATCATCATCATCACCGGGTTGTGGCTGTACGTCACTGATGTTCGTGGATTCGTCAACAGTGTCTGGCGCAGGAGCTGGAACGCTCGCAGCACCCACGACACTGTCCACATCACTATTTGTCTGCCTAGCTAAAGAAGCCACCTCCATTTCTTGGCTGGGCAGTAGCTGCTGACTGTCCTCCTGTATCTGATCGTCCTCCTCACTAAAGAGTGGAGCTGAACCCAAAGCATAGGATACGTCGCTGGGGGAGGGAACGGCGTAGGACAGAGGAAATGGGAGGACAGGGACTGCTCTCGGGGCATGCCAACTCAGGGTTGTGTCAGAGGAACCTACCGACCCTAGACTGGGGGTCTCAGATGTAAGTTGTGATGATGTTGTTGATGAGCGCGTCAGCCAATCTACCACGGCAGATGCGTTACTGGTGGAGACCCGACCGCTAGCAGATACTGGCAGATTAGGTCTCTCAGCGTGACTCCTGCTGCTACTGGCCCCCAGTCTGATGCGAGCTCTGCCTGCGGAATCTTGGCCTCTGCCACTCCTCTTTTCACTTCCAGGCACTTGTCTGCCCGACATAGTCTAACTGGCGTGGTAGTAGGTGATATTTTAAGAACCCCCAGGCAGCAGTGGGTCTATATAAAACAGAATATAATGCACACCAAAAGTGAGCAGTAACACTCAGCCTCCAACAGGCCTGCTTAGTGTAAATAAGAGAGCTGCTTAGTGTAAATAAAGAGGGGTATGCTATGTTACAGAATGGGATGCCTCAACAGAAGTGCACCTGGCAGGCAGCAGTAAGCCTATGCCCAGCAAAAGTGTCTTATAATATAAATATGATAAGAGCAAATGCTTATATGGTCTTAAACAGAGGCTGCTTTAGTCACAGAATGGGATGCCCTGGGCAGGAATGGACCTGGCAGGGTCCAGTAGGGCTTTGGCCAGCAAAAGTGTCTTTATCAGGCTAATTTCAAATATAATAAGAGCAAATGCTTATATGGTCTTAAACAGAGGCTGCTTTAGTCACAGAATGGGATGCCCCGGGCAGGAATCGAGCTGGCAGGGTCCAGTAGTGCTTTGGCCAGCAAAAGTGTCTTTATCAGGCCTAATTTCAAATATGATAAGAGCAAATGCTTATATGGTCTTAAACAGAGGCTGCTTTAGTCACAGAATGGGATGCCCTGGGCAGGAATCGACCTGGCAGGGTCCAGTAGGGCTTTGGCCAGCAAAAGTGTCTTTATCAGGCCTAATTTCAAATATGATAAGAGCAAATGCTTATATGGTCTTAAACAGAGGCTGCTTTAGTCACAGAATGGGATGCCCCGGGCAGGAATCGAGCTGGCAGGGTCCAGTAGTGCTTTGGCCAGCAAAAGTGTCTTTATCAGGCCTAATTTCAAATATGATAAGAACAAATGCTTATATGGTCTTAAACAGAGGCTGCTTTAGTCACAGAATGGGATGCCCCGGGCAGGAATCGACCTGGCAGGGTCCAGTAGGGCTTTGGCCAGCAAAAGTGTCTTTATCAGGCCTAATTTCAAATATGATAAGAGCAAATGCTTATATGGTCTTAAACAGAGGCTGCTTTAGTCACAGAATGGGATGCCCTGGGCAGGAATCGAGCTGGCAGGGTCCAGTAGGGCTTTGGCCAGCAAAAGTGTCTTTATCAGGCCTAATTTCAAATATGATAAGAGCAAATGCTTATATGGTCTTAAACAGAGGCTGCTTTAGTCACAGAATGGGATGCCCTGGGCAGGAATGGACCTGGCAGGGTCCAGTAGGGCTTTGGCCAGCAAAAGTGTCTTTATCAGGCTAATTTCAAATATGATAAGAGCAAATGCTTATATGGTCTTAAACAGAGGCTGCTTTAGTCACAGAATGGGATGCCCCGGGCAGGAATCGAGCTGGCAGGGTCCAGTAGTGCTTTGGCCAGCAAAAGTGTCTTTATCAGGCTAATTTCAAATATGATAAGAGCAAATGCTTATATGGTCTTAAACAGAGGCTGCTGTAGTCACAGAATGGGATGCCCCGGGCAGGAATCGAGCTGGCAGGGTCCAGTAGTGCTTTGGCCAGCAAAAGTGTCTTTATCAGGCCTAATTTCAAATATGATAAGAGCAAATGCTTATATGGTCTTAAACAGAGGCTGCTGTAGTCACAGAATGGGATGCCCCGGGCAGGAATCGAGCTGGCAGGGTCCAGTAGTGCTTTGGCCAGCAAAAGTGTCTTTATCAGGCCTAATTTCAAATATGATTAGAGCAAATGCTTATATGGTCTTAAACAGAGGCTGCTTTAGTCACAGAATGGGATGCCCCGGGCAGGAATCGAGCTGGCAGGGTCCAGTAGTGCTTTGGCCAGCAAAAGTGTCTTTATCAGGCTAATTTCAAATATGATAAGAGCAAATGCTTATATGGTCTTAAACAGAGGCTGCTGTAGTCACAGAATGGGATGCCCCGGGCAGGAATCGAGCTGGCAGGGTCCAGTAGGGCTTTGGCCAGCAAAAGTGTCTTTATCAGACCTAATTTCAAATATGATAAGAGCAAATGCTTATATGGTCTTAAACAGAGGCTGCTTTAGTCACAGAATGGGATGCCCTGGGCAGGAATGGACCTGGCAGGGTCCAGTAGGGCTTTGGCCAGCAAAAGTGTCTTTATCAGGCTAATTTCAAATATGATAAGAGCAAATGCTTATATGGTCTTAAACAGAGGCTGCTTTAGTCACAGAATGGGATGCCCCGGGCAGGAATCGAGCTGGCAGGGTCCAGTAGTGCTTTGGCCAGCAAAAGTGTCTTTATCAGGCTAATTTCAAATATGATAAGAGCAAATGCTTATATGGTCTTAAACAGAGGCTGCTGTAGTCACAGAATGGGATGCCCCGGGCAGGAATCGAGCTGGCAGGGTCCAGTAGGGCTTTGGCCAGCAAAAGTGTCTTTATCAGGCTAATTTCAAATATGATAAGAGCAAATGCTTATATGGTCTTAAACAGAGGCTGCTTTAGTCACAGAATGGGATGCCCTGGGCAGGAATGGACCTGGCAGGGTCCAGTAGGGCTTTGGCCAGCAAAAGTGTCTTTATCAGGCTAATTTCAAATATGATAAGAGCAAATGCTTATATGGTCTTAAACAGAGGCTGCTTTAGTCACAGAATGGGATGCCCCGGGCAGGAATCGAGCTGGCAGGGTCCAGTAGTGCTTTGGCCAGCAAAAGTGTCTTTATCAGGCTAATTTCAAATATGATAAGAGCAAATGCTTATATGGTCTTAAACAGAGGCTGCTGTAGTCACAGAATGGGATGCCCCGGGCAGGAATCGAGCTGGCAGGGTCCAGTAGTGCTTTGGCCAGCAAAAGTGTCTTTATCAGGCCTAATTTCAAATATGATAAGAGCAAATGCTTATATGGTCTTAAACAGAGGCTGCTTTAGTCACAGAATGGGATGCCCCGGGCAGGAATCGAGCTGGCAGGGTCCAGTAGTGCTTTGGCCAGCAAAAGTGTCTTTATCAGGCTAATTTCAAATATGATAAGAGCAAATGCTTATATGGTCTTAAACAGAGGCTGCTGTAGTCACAGAATGGGATGCCCCGGGCAGGAATCGAGCTGGCAGGGTCCAGTAGGGCTTTGGCCAGCAAAAGTGTCTTTATCAGGCCTAATTTCAAATATGATAAGAGCAAATGCTTATATGGTCTTAAACAGAGGCTGCTTTAGTCACAGAATGGGATGCCCTGGGCAGGAATGGACCTGGCAGGGTCCAGTAGGGCTTTGGCCAGCAAAAGTGTCTTTATCAGGCTAATTTCAAATATGATAAGAGCAAATGCTTATATGGTCTTAAACAGAGGCTGCTTTAGTCACAGAATGGGATGCCCCGGGCAGGAATCGAGCTGGCAGGGTCCAGTAGTGCTTTGGCCAGCAAAAGTGTCTTTATCAGGCTAATTTCAAATATGATAAGAGCAAATGCTTATATGGTCTTAAACAGAGGCTGCTGTAGTCACAGAATGGGATGCCCCGGGCAGGAATCGAGCTGGCAGGGTCCAGTAGTGCTTTGGCCAGCAAAAGTGTCTTTATCAGGCCTAATTTCAAATATGATAAGAGCAAATGCTTATATGGTCTTAAACAGAGGCTGCTTTAGTCACAGAATGGGATGCCCCGGGCAGGAATCGAGCTGGCAGGGTCCAGTAGTGCTTTGGCCAGCAAAAGTGTCTTTATCAGGCTAATTTCAAATATGATAAGAGCAAATGCTTATATGGTCTTAAACAGAGGCTGCTGTAGTCACAGAATGGGATGCCCCGGGCAGGAATCGAGCTGGCAGGGTCCAGTAGGGCTTTGGCCAGCAAAAGTGTCTTTATCAGGCTAATTTCAAATATGATAAGAGCAAATGCTTATATGGTCTTAAACAGAGGCTGCTTTAGTCACAGAATGGGATGCCCCGGGCAGGAATCGAGCTGGCAGGGTCCAGTAGTGCTTTGGCCAGCAAAAGTGTCTTTATCAGGCTAATTTCAAATATGATAAGAGCAAATGCTTATATGGTCTTAAACAGAGGCTGCTGTAGTCACAGAATGGGATGCCCCGGGCAGGAATCGAGCTGGCAGGGTCCAGTAGTGCTTTGGCCAGCAAAAGTGTCTTTATCAGGCCTAATTTCAAATATGATAAGAGCAAATGCTTATATGGTCTTAAACAGAGGCTGCTTTAGTCACAGAATGGGATGCCCCGGGCAGGAATCGAGCTGGCAGGGTCCAGTAGTGCTTTGGCCAGCAAAAGTGTCTTTATCAGGCTAATTTCAAATATGATAAGAGCAAATGCTTATATGGTCTTAAACAGAGGCTGCTGTAGTCACAGAATGGGATGCCCCGGGCAGGAATCGAGCTGGCAGGGTCCAGTAGGGCTTTGGCCAGCAAAAGTGTCTTTATCAGGCCTAATTTCAAATATGATAAGAGCAAATGCTTATATGGTCTTAAACAGAGGCTGCTTTAGTCACAGAATGGGATGCCCTGGGCAGGAATCGACCTGGCAGGGTCCAGTAGGGCTTTGGCCAGCAAAAGTGTCTTTATCAGGCTAATTTCAAATATGATAAGAGCAAATGCTTATATGGTCTTAAACAGAGGCTGCTTTAGTCACAGAATGGGATGCCCCGGGCAGGAATCGAGCTGGCAGGGTCCAGTAGTGCTTTGGCCAGCAAAAGTGTCTTTATCAGGCTAATTTCAAATATGATAAGAGCAAATGCTTATATGGTCTTAAACAGAGGCTGCTGTAGTCACAGAATGGGATGCCCCGGGCAGGAATCGAGCTGGCAGGGTCCAGTAGTGCTTTGGCCAGCAAAAGTGTCTTTATCAGGCTAATTTCAAATATGATAAGAGCAAATGCTTATATGGTCTTAAACAGAGGCTGCTGTAGTCACAGAATGGGATGCCCCGGGCAGGAATCGAGCTGGCAGGGTCCAGTAGGGCTTTGGCCAGCAAAAGTGTCTTTATCAGGCCTAATTTCAAATATGATAAGAGCAAATGCTTATATGGTCTTAAACAGAGGCTGCTTTAGTCACAGAATGGGATGCCCTGGGCAGGAATCGACCTGGCAGGGTCCAGTAGGGCTTTGGCCAGCAAAAGTGTCTTTATCAGGCTAATTTCAAATATGATAAGAGCAAATGCTTATATGGTCTTAAACAGAGGCTGCTTTAGTCACAGAATGGGATGCCCCGGGCAGGAATCGAGCTGGCAGGGTCCAGTAGTGCTTTGGCCAGCAAAAGTGTCTTTATCAGGCTAATTTCAAATATGATAAGAGCAAATGCTTATATGGTCTTAAACAGAGGCTGCTGTAGTCACAGAATGGGATGCCCCGGGCAGGAATCGAGCTGGCAGGGTCCAGTAGTGCTTTGGCCAGCAAAAGTGTCTTTATCAGGCCTAATTTCAAATATGATAAGAGCAAATGCTTATATGGTCTTAAACAGAGGCTGCTTTAGTCACAGAATGGGATGCCCCGGGCAGGAATCGAGCTGGCAGGGTCCAGTAGTGCTTTGGCCAGCAAAAGTGTCTTTATCAGGCTAATTTCAAATATGATAAGAGCAAATGCTTATATGGTCTTAAACAGAGGCTGCTGTAGTCACAGAATGGGATGCCCCGGGCAGGAATCGAGCTGGCAGGGTCCAGTAGGGCTTTGGCCTGCAAAAGTGTCTTTATCAGGCCTAATTTCAAATATGATAAGAGCAAATGCTTATATGGTCTTAAACAGAGGCTGCTTTAGTCACAGAATGGGATGCCCTGGGCAGGAATCGACCTGGCAGGGTCCAGTAGGGCTTTGGCCAGCAAAAGTGTCTTTATCAGGCTAATTTCAAATATGATAAGAGCAAATGCTTATATGGTCTTAAACAGAGGCTGCTTTAGTCACAGAATGGGATGCCCCGGGCAGGAATCGAGCTGGCAGGGTCCAGTAGTGCTTTGGCCAGCAAAAGTGTCTTTATCAGGCTAATTTCAAATATGATAAGAGCAAATGCTTATATGGTCTTAAACAGAGGCTGCTGTAGTCACAGAATGGGATGCCCCGGGCAGGAATCGAGCTGGCAGGGTCCAGTAGTGCTTTGGCCAGCAAAAGTGTCTTTATCAGGCCTAATTTCAAATATGATAAGAGCAAATGCTTATATGGTCTTAAACAGAGGCTGCTTTAGTCACAGAATGGGATGCCTCACAGCAGACTTAAGATCAGTTCAGTATATATGCACAGTTAGTTACTATAAGCAGCCTGAAAACGCTAACAAAGGCTGGATGAAAAAAAAAAATCTCCCTGTCAGCCAGCTCCGTTTTTCCTACCTTTCCCTGGCTTTCTGTCTGTCTCCTGTCTGTCTCCTGCCTGTCTCCTGCCTGTCTCCAGCCTGTCCCTGTCTGTCCCTGTCTCCAGCCTGTCTAACTGCCTCAGCTACACAGCGTTCTGTCTGTCTGTCACGAATGCAATAGAGAAATGAGGAAAAGCAAGATGGCCGCCGTTAAATACCGCTGTGTGACGTCACCGGGCTTGCTGGCTGCTGATAGGCTGCATGTGACTGCCCCAGCTTGCACTGGCGCGGGATACATGTCCAGACATGTCCCGCCCGCCATCTTAGAATGCCTGTAATGTAAATGAATGGATGTTAAAGGAAAACTTCGAGTGATCGAATCGCGGGGAAATTCGGATTCGATCCGAATCGAATTTTTCCTGAAATTCGGATCGAATCCGGGTTCGTCCGGATCGATTCGCTCATCCCTAGTTAGGATATATTTTTAAGTCAAAAAACCAAAAAAAAAAAATTTGTGCAGAATTGATCTAACAGGTCTGATATTAATGTATTCATATTACAAAATGATTCTAGAAACATGTATAATGTTACATTCAAAAAATATGGTTGTTTAGGGGTTAAAAACTAGTTAATACAGATCGGCGCCAGCGCTCTGGGGTTTAAACAAGGAATGGACAGCGACAGCACATTCGGAGCGTGATTTTTTGATGAATATGAAGCTAGCCGTTCGCTCTGGCCATTCGTTGTCAGGCGCTCACATACAACGCTGGACCTGTGAAACAGCGACCCCCCAGCACGTATTCAACATTACCGCACACCGACTGAGTCGCTGTCATCAAGCTAACGCCGGCCAAGCACAGCGAATACTGGCTGGCGCTGAAAAAATCACGCTACAGTCGCTCATCTGTCGCTACCTGGCGCTATTGATGAATCGGCCTCCCCGTGTAATGTTCACACTTAGAGACAAAAACAAGATGGAATATAGAAGGCTCTGAATCAACCTTTTTATGTCTGTTTTAAAGTTTGGGATGCCTCTATACTTAAAGAACCTTGGAAAGCCAACCTTGGCCATTAAGCCCATTTATGATGGGGGAGGGGAAATAGCTGTGCACTTTAGTGAAGCCTCTCCCCTGTTGGATGAACTGCGGATTCCGCCCATGTGCGAAGGTATTAACAGTCTCCCAATGTATGCAGCTCTGGAGCAACGTGAATACCCCCCACACCTTAAACCCAAGACTTACATCAACAAATTATATGGAGTATCTCGAAAACTTTTTCTAGGGTAATGCCTTTATAATTATAAATACTGATATGGATAGTGCTAGTGATAGATGGACATGAAACTTGTCTCCCTCATCGGCTAAGTTAATGGCTCTTCAGTCTGTTTGAGCCTGTTTTTGCTGCAGTGTTTGGCTTATTATTCTGTCATTAGCAGGGAATTAAAGGTAAAAACTGTATTTATAAAATCAGCCACTTTGAGTCTGAATTCTCTTTAGAAGTATCGCCATTATTTCGGTTGTTTCTAATGCTTTAATTATTAGATGTAATTATTGCTCTAAATCAGCAGGGACCCAGTCGACAGTACCTGTTTACTTTTAGACATCAACCTTGAATTGTCCCCAATTTTCTCTATCAATCAGTCATCACTGTTTGTGTAAATTCAGCACAAAACAAGGTACATCACTTGTCACACAAAATGAATAAAGAAACCTAATTATACCTCATAAAGAAATATTGAAAAAAACATTCAGGATGCACAAAGCAAGCCAACACAATAAACGTCTCTAGTGAGTCTGCTTTTTATCTCGGTAAATTATGCTTTTTTATTGTTTGTCTTTGCATGGAGCCTAAAGTAGATGCCAAGTAACATGTTTCATGCCTGAATATCCCACTGTGTGGTACAAGAAAGTGCAAGGACAATTTTCATGGTATTTCATTATAGACAGTTCCAAATTCCAGTGTGCAAGCAGTGGCTTGGATTTAGAGTTAAATCTCTTTTCCTGGAATCGTAAACCCCCCGCTCCAGTAACATCTCCAGCTGGGTTAAGGTTCCGATCTTGGATTAGCAAAAGCACAATTAGCAAAACACTAGATTATTTCATCCACAGGTTCTCTGACACTCAAAATGTTAGTCACACTTCTGCTCTATTCACTGCAATGTTATGTAGTTGTGTCAATGAGCCAACCATAGCCTCCACCACCAGAGCAACTGTAAAGCTAGGCCACACACTACAGTTACTAAAATTAGACATGTTTCCTAAACACAGCTTGAAACTGACAGTGACCTGGCCTTAGGCCGTGGACTGGAGGCAGACTGGATGTGGTCAAGTATTATAGCAAAAGTCAGCAATGTGGCTCACAACTCAGATGTTGTAGTGACCTGCCTTGGTGGTGACCTGGCATGTGGAGGCGACCTGGTCTTAGGTTGTAGACAGCCCTCAGGCTGGATGTGGTGCAGAAGTCATAGCCATAGGGGTCATAACTCACATGTGGAGGTGACCTGGCCCTAGGTTGTGGACAGGCAGCAGGCTGGATGTTGTCAAGTTGTGTAGCACATGTGAGTTGTGACCATAGGGGTCATAACTCACATGTGGAGGTGACCTGGCCTTAGGTTGTAGACAGGCGTCAGGCTGGATGTGGTCAAGTTATGTAGCATAAGTCATAGCTATAGGGGTCATAACTTACATTTGGAGGTGACCTGGCCTTAGGTTGTGGGCAGGTGGCAGGCTGGATGTGGTCAAGTTGTGTAGCAGAAGTCATAGCCATAAAGGTCATAACTCACATGTGGAGGTGACCTGGCCTTAGGTCATAGACAGGCGTCAGGCTGGATGTGGTCAAGTGTGTAGCAGAAGTCATAGACTTAGGGGTCATAACTCATGTGGAGGTGACCTGGCCTTAGGTTGTATACAGGCTTCAGGCTGGATGTGGTCAAGTTGTGTAGCAGAAGTCATAGCCATAGGGGTCATAATTCACATGTGGAGGTGACCTGGCCTTAGGTTGTGGACAGGCGGCAGGCTGGATTTTGTGAAGTAGTGAGCAATTGGGGTCACAAATCAGACACGGTGGTGATCTGGTCTTCTGTCATGAACAAATAGTAGGCTGGAAATGTCCATAGATGGTGTAACAGAAGTCAGCAATGCAGATCACATCTCAAACAAGGCAGTGACCTGGCCTTAGGTTGTTGACAGGCAACAGACTGGATATTGTCAATTCGCTTAGCAGAAGTCAGCAATGTGGATCACAACTCGGATATGGTCAGGACTTGGCAAGGATCAGACTTGGATGTGGTCAGGATTTGGTAGAAGTTGGCAACAGTAATGAAACTCAGATGTAATCAGGACATCAAGAAACAAATTTGGACCTGATCAGGACGTGGCAGAGGTTGACAACAAGGCTTTGAAGGATCAGTAAAAGGGCATCAGTAGAGGTAAGTAGGCTGAGGGCTCAGGGAACAGATAAACAGCATGACAATCTGACAATATGGTTATGCTGTGCTGTTCTTGGAGGTGGATTTTGGATAAGCTACCTCCAATTAGGTGGCACTGCAGGGCCACTGAGGCCACTGAGGCTGCTGCTTCCTGTTAGCGATGTTGCTGGTGGTTGCCAGGCACCAGACAATGAACCATTTAGGAGTGGCGGACACAATAGGGGAACTCTGTGACATGAACCCTCAGCATGGATGATGGACTAAAAAGTAAGCCGGCTGTTGTCTGCATTTTAGCAAAGAAACAAATATATAAATAATCCACACAATTGATCAAAAAACATTTATTATATCTGTTAGGAAGAATTCCATTCTGTCACCTTCTGCCAGCGCAGAGAATAGAGGGCTGACACTGAATACAACAGGGTAATGATGAACATCAGAACACGCAGATGGCTGCTGCTATGCCAACACACAGTGAAGAAGAGCATACCAGCAGGTGGTAGAAGTAATAAGCAATATAATGCTGTAGGTAGGTAAGTTTGCCATTATACATTTATAAAGCTACATTCATGCTGACAAAATTAGATGATCTCTTCACAAACAGGGATTGTACTGGTTCACAGGGACACTAAACTTACCTACTCCACACACCCTCAGTGAGCCCTGCATTAGAGATAAATTCACCTTTTCCTACTGGAGCTCCATCTGTTGGGGTACAGGGAATAGTTGTACACCCATGCAGAAGCTGTACCTACTCCAGTAGGTACTCCTTCATTACAGTGCCTCGTTATTTTTATGTTACCCATCATACAGATCATTTTCTGCCAGGGGCAATTGTTAAAGGTCAGTTTTGACTGAAGGTCCACTTTAAAAAGGTTGCTGTAGGTGAGTTTAATCGCATACCACCGGAGCATCTCAATTTGGAATGCCCCTCCAGCTACTAATGCATAGAAAGTCTGATAATGGGCTTCATTACTCACCCTCCTGTGGTTTTTTTGATGCGTCAACCACAGACTGCACCCTACATGACTGCCAGTGGTCGCGCCACTGGCGGTCACTTGGCTTGACTGCCATGGGAGCATAGATCTAAAGAGTAATTCAGCCCCTATCTCTGGCCACATTGTTGACTTTCCCAACAGACCACTAGACTAGAACCATTGTTATAGCCTTTTCTCAGGGCCACGTCTCAAAGTGCGCGTGTATGTCCAGACCAAGGTGTTCATTATTCTCAAGAGCACTTTTAGTGTTGCTCTACTCTTTCTTTACAGTAAGGGAGAAGGATTTTGCTCAACTAAAATCCTCACTAACAGGCCACAGGAAATTCATATTAACACAAAGCCAGAGCAGTATATGCAACAAATGCTGTAGGGGTTCAACTCACACAATTCAGGGTAATCACACTGTGATGGAGACACAGACAGGCTTTAAAGATCCAAAGCTTTTTTTGGCCTTTACGAGTACATCATAAAAAAAAACATAAAACAGATTACTGTTCGGCTGAGTTTTAGTTATACTGTTAGACTTCCCTCACTGTTCAACAAACCCCTGAAGCAAGTAAAGGCGCGGATCAGCAGCACTGTTCTGTCCTCCGTCTCTGTGTTGCAAATTTTAGTCTAAGACTTCCACCCTCTCACACTGGGTCGAAGCACGCCGACTCTTGGGGGTCAGAGCCCTCTGGCTCTCTCTGTTAGTACTCCCTGCAATCTTGTCTTTCACTGCATCGCTCTGCCATGGAATTTATTAGGACTGACCCAGTTGCACGTCCTCACATGGCATGATGTAAAGAAATAAAGCACTATTAGTATTTGCTGTTTTCTATTTTGTGGTTACTGTATGAGTTATGTTTGGGTTACTGTATGATCTATGATGGGGTCCCATTTACATGTCTCCAGACCTGGTCACATTTAGTTACACCACTCTGCACTCCCTAACAAGATCTAATGCCTCTAAAAGACATGTACTAGACTAGGACTGGATATACCTTCCAGATTCAAACTGGCCCACCAGGTTACTAGGGCCAATCTCCGATAGGGATGTTGCACTATGTGATAATAATAATTATTATGCTGTCCATTATTCTGTTATAGGAGTAGTAGCTAATGCTCAATGTAGCTGGTCTGTGACAGGAAAGCAGGGATTATCCACTCACACACAATGCAAAGTTAAATGTACATAAAACCTAAAAAAAAAGCCAGTAACATTTACATGTATAGTAACTATACGGGGGCACCCAGAGTGCACCCAGACCCCCCAGTTCAACACTGACACCAGGGGTGAACCTAGCCTCTCTGCTGCCTGAGGCGAATTATAGAAAAGAGCCTCCTCAATAGTGCAGAATGTCTCTATGGCTAGCTCCTCCCTATGATGGCAGTGCTGCCAAATTGCAGTGAGGGACGAGGCCACAGCTGCTGAGCCACCAATTTTTGACTGTAGAACATGGCAGCATGCAGCATCACCCCTGATCTCTGCTGAATCACGAAGGGGATTGTAACAAAGAGTAAAATAACGGGTCCAGCAATTGCCCCACTTCAATCTGTGCCACCTGTCCCGACAGCCTCACATGGCCTCATTATAGGTGCACCCCTGACACCTTCTATTACTTTTCCATTCACCATCTTACAGAACATATTGTGCTTGATTTATCTGCCAGAATACTCCACATTGCTGAAAATTAGAGTGGTGAAAAATATAATTTCGAATTCTCTTTTTACACTGGAGCATGTTGCAGAATTGCACGAAACACATTTACTAAAACATCAGCGTTGTAGCAACACGCAGAAAAAATATAAATTATATTTTGCACTACTCTCATTTGCACCAATGTGGCAAATTCTGGCAGATTGTGCTTGAGGCCAATCAGGCTCATTAGACAAGGAAACTTGTTCATAAAACACAGAGCTATCACTAATCTTTTTTTTCTCTCTCTGCTTGTTCTCTTTTTAGAAATTCAACATGTGATGTGAACAGTGAAGATTACAGCTTGGAAGTGGAACAATGTATTTCTCCTGACCAACTTGTAGACCAGAAACTGATACCTGACCTAGTAAAGAGGGCAAGTAGCACTATCATTTATTTGTGATATAACTAAATGCATTTGATTTCTTGCAGGTCAGGGTGCCACCAGCATGTCTATACATAAATAATACAAAAAGATAAATAATAAATGGAGCATTTTATTATAATGCTATAAACTTAAAGTGGACCAACACCCAGGGGGGATCGGCCCAGAGGGCCGATCAGATCCCTCTCCGCGGGGCATCCGAAATCGGGATGTCCTGCGGGGTGAAACCCCCCAGGAATCCCAGAAACCTTACCTTAACCCCGTTCCAACGGCGCATGCGCGGGCCGCGGCTTGCACTTCCCTCTGGCAGGGCGCGCTCCCTGTTAGAGGGAAGCGCAAGACGCGGCCTCCAGCGCTCAGAGCCGCTGTGGTTGGACGCCGCTTGTACGTTCTGGGGGGTTTCACACAGCGGGGCACCTACCGAAGTGGACCAAAACCCAGGATAGTGAAAATCCTGGGTGTTGGTCCACTTTAAGTACACAGGCTGAAGCATAGCATGTGTTTTATTCTGTAAAGTGTTATTTATTTGGGTAAAGTGCAGCAACTACAAAGTAGTTCAAGGAGGTGTATTACGAAATTGTCTAATATTAATAAATATTAAAACACATTGGGAGGACATATACACCCGAACTGAATAAAACTCCTGCCAAGCTTGTGGTTTATTCTCTCACGATAGGAATAAAATCCAGGGGTGACAGGTTTAGTCTATTAGGGGTGACAGCTGATGTCACCGCTGATGTCTTCTTCCTTCAATTTAAATAAAAAAACAAGCCAGGCTGGATATATATATATATATATATATATATTTATTTATTAATTTTATTAATATGGATTCTGGTATTCTGAAATTTACCGTCATCGGCGATCAGTGCCCTGCCATCCTGACGCTACGGGCCAAGCATCAGGTCACGGCAACTGGCTGCATCCTATCCCTTCACTACAATGGCCAGCCCCCAGTACCATCCTCCCCCTATTTCACACCCCTTATCATTCATGCTATCTGTTCCTTCTTATTTTGTCTACAGTAATTTTAGCCTATTATCACTGCTGTAGAGTACTGAGGGTTACAATCTAATGTCATCTGCATTGAGCATGCTCAAGTGAGAGGCTCTGCTAGCATCAGCGATGTAGGCCTTCTGTCTTTTGCTTAAACCCTTATTTGCCATTTATCAAGCATTGTGTCATCTACGTGGTGATTATACTCGTCTAACTATTGCTTCTGTTCAAACCGTTTTAGAAACCACCTAGCATGTTTCCATCTCTTTCATCTTTCATGTGACATAGAAGAAGAGTTAGTTTGCTGATGATACAAAAGTGTGTAATAGGGTGGTTATTCCTGAAGGTGATATAACTTGGGAAAGATTTGGCTTTCCCAGACAAATGGTCAAAACAATTGAAAATTAAGTTCAGTTAAAAATTAAACTCATGCACTCCATAGAAGGTCTGCTTTAGCCAGGACTTCGGAAGAGAGGATTTAGGGATACGAATTACTGAAAGCTTCAAGATTACTTGACAGGATGATCAGCTGCAAAGCATGTGGCATCACCAGTAGTAAGATGGAGGATATGATGCTGCTGTCTGAAGCTCTACTGAGGCGACATCTGGAATACTGTGTACAGTTCTGGAGACCTCACCTGCAAAAAGACATTGGTTAAAAAAAAACAGGTCCGAAGGAGGGCTACAAAAATGGTATGATGGTATTTATTGAGAAAGGCTTGGAAAACATACAGCCTGTAGAACGGAAGGGAAGGGGGCATGTTTGAAACCTTTAAACATCTTAAAGGTGCGAATAAGATCAGGATTGAAGTGTTTTAAAAAAAATTAAATAAAAAGAATAAATTAAAAATACTAAATGATAGAGCATGGGAACACAATAAGAAGCTTGTTGGGGGGAGGCAAGAGCAATGTCAAGAATATTACTTTACAGAAAGAGTGGTAGAATCTTAGAACAAACTTTCAGCAAACAAGATTGCAAAATCAACAATAGGGTCAATTTGGTGCCAGTCGAGATTTCATTCTCGCGTGTTTTTTGCAGAGAAATACTTGTTGTCACCCATCATCCCATCCCATTTTTTGGGGGGAGAGAATTTCCTTTTAGTGCAAAAAATCACACAAAAATTTCTCTCCAGGTTAAGAAATACACACTTCACCAAATGACATGCTTTTTTTCATTGATTAAAGTCATGGTTGTGGTCTCTTCCACACACCCCACATCCCAAATGGGGGTGCAGGTGATTGGGCAGGACATCGCTATGTCACCCTCCAATGCCGACAGGTGACAGGATGGTCCCCTACCCTGTGAACTGGTAAAGGGGTCGTTTGGACTGGAGTTCACCCTAAGTGTAAGTTCACTCTAAGTGTAAGGAAAAAAACACGCCACACAAAAAAACATTTATTAATTTCACTAATTACCATTCTCCATCTTATTTCTACTGTATGCCACCTGGCTTTGTCTTCCTCACTTAGCCTACGTTCACACCTGTCTGGATGCCTTTGCGTTTCTGTGCTGAAAAAGTTATGTAATGTATCCTCTATGACCCCTTTCAGACCTCTCTGATTTGATACAGTGTGTTTAGAGCGTAGCCAAAAAAGTCCTGCTTGCTGCATTCCAACCGGGCTGCATATGGAGATCTAACATGTGTCTTATTCTATGGAACTGCAAATTGCAAAAAAAAAAAACAGTTGAAAAGCGCAGTTCAACTGCAAAATGCACCTGATCTGCAACTGCATAGTTTGAACGTAGCCTTAATGGGGGGTGTTCCATGTCCCGCACCAGGTCATACAATCTTCGGTGGTCTTCTCTGCCCCCTCCACTGTCTTCTTTTGGCAGTGATGTGCATCAAATGTCCCCCCTCCTTCCGCCCAGCCAGGTACTGCATATAACGGTGGAGTCGCCTTTTATACAGACAGGCTCTATTGCCACATGGTTTTACGAGTTGTAAAATCTTGTATGGAAGTGAGAATTCTCTCACAGCTTTCTTGTATGCTCCATGCACATGCGGGTTTATCTCTCATGCGTCCCTGAATCAAGTGAGAAAGGAATTTCTGCATGCTAGTTGGATTCAAGATGGGAAATGAGAATATCTCGACCATGTTTAATCAACCCTAATAAGTTAATTTAAACGTCCCTGTGATAAATATACATATATACTAAGATAAAGAGAACATATGCACATAAGGGTAGACTAGATGTACTATATGGTCGTCTTCTGTCACCAGCCTCCTGCTGTAGGTTTCTATGTCCTCAGCAGCACTGTGTTGTGCACCAACTTTTGTGGAATACAGTGGCATAAAAAATAAGTCATTGCATTATTAATTTTGGTATTTGTTATTTGTTTTGCTCTAGTTCCAATCCCTTACCCGAGAGCCAACAGTTTTTCTTGTAACTATACTTGGCAGTTTGCTATACAAGCGTTTTGTTCTCCATAGTTATTATGTTCTAGACAAATTTATTCCTCACAACCTCAGAAAACCAGCAATCATACCCATATAATTTACAGGACAATAGGGACAATAGGTTACCTTCTATGTAGCCATGTATAACCGAGCTAAGGGACAAATCAGGACATAGCTATTTTTCTAGAATTGAAGTAATCATGTATCTTAATGCTGCCCCAAAATACATTTGACTTCGGAATCCATTTATGTCTATTTAAAGACCAAATTGTATAACTAATTGAGTCAGTCTGTAGAGGTACTAAAATGTGTGACAGATGAACGACCTTCACAGTATACTTCATTTTATTAAATAATATTAGAAAGTGAAACATTATTTGTTAGTAATGTTAACAATATGCCTACTATGGGAATTTCAAAAGCAACAACACGCTCTCTCCCGCTGCTGCCTATTTTTAATTTGATATTATTCATAGACGTGCAGTCAGATTTCAGTAATATTAGCAAAGAAAAAGTACATCTTGAAATAGAAAATCTACTTAGCAATAAAGAAAAAGAGGATATTCAGCAGAAGAGTAGGATTTGTTTTGAACAGTGTAACCGTTCCATAAGCCGCTGTGAAGCGTGCAGTCTACCATAATGAAGTGTAAAAATGTTAATGATAGTCTTAATTTGCAGTGGAGATGTTTGTATCATCATTTTAGCTTGCCTGGTTTATTTTGTAGACTTGCTTCTAGCACCTGATCACATTTGCAGGTAGAGAAGTAAAAGACTGATCCCACAGTAATCAGAACAAATTGGTAGTTAGATGTACAGAATACTAGAGTATCTTTGGAATCCAAATCACATGGTGCTATTCATTGAGCTGAAAAATGTGCAATCAACTGGTGTCAAATTATTTCCAGATCTGCAAAAGGTATCTGCCTGTCAGCAATTACAGCATAATGTATAGTGACAAGGGCTCTGGTAGGCCAAAAGGCCTATTTCAGGAGTTTCTCTTTTTCAGAAAAGCTGAGTGAGGCTGTCCTCAATATTGTGGGTAATTTCACCTGTGACTCCTTCTTGCCAGATGAACAATATTGCGTCAGCTTGCTGCATCTGGGACCTTATAGGAAGGCTTTCTTTTAAACTTTAATGTACTATGCTAAATCACTCATTTATTTAATGTCATTTCTTGGATTTCACTGTGGATCAGAATGTTATTCTTGGACCATCTCTGGTTTCCAAGCATATGCCAAGTGCTCCTCATGATAATGTAGCCATTTTCTTTAATCTAGTTTAGAGGCCAGAATATTGCAGTTGCCATCACGTTTTTTACCTTAGGAGACCAGTTTGGGATATTTACAAGAAAACTGAAAGCAATGAATTTGAATTGTTTTCCAGTCAACATTTATCTCAAGCATATAGAGTGAATACGTACAAGGAGTTCTTTTGGCTAAAGCAGGGTGGGTGGAAGGAGGAGGGAAAGAGAAACAGAAGATACAACAGTTAGTACAACAACAATAATTTAGGGGATATAGTACAATAACATTTTGAAAACTGTAGTATCTATAAGATATATATATATATATATGGTAAGAGCTGGGGCTATGGATTAAAACTTAAAGCTAAACAAAACCCAGGATTTTGACTTTCCCGGGGCATCCCGAATTTCCAGTTCTCCAAGTAAAACACACCTCTCCTCAGTCCAGTGGTACATGAGTTGCCTTTCATCCAAACAGAGCTCTTTTCCGTGTTTATATCCTTCAGCAACGAGCTCTAATTGACTTCAATGGAGAGCAAAGCAAAGCAGCCGTAAACCCCTGCGGTATGCAAATTCCCGTCCCAGCCTATATGGCCGCTCTCAGTCCCCATTTTAAAC
Organism: Gastrophryne carolinensis; assembly: GCA_027917425.1. Classification (NCBI taxonomy): domain Eukaryota; kingdom Metazoa; phylum Chordata; class Amphibia; order Anura; family Microhylidae; genus Gastrophryne; species Gastrophryne carolinensis. The sequence goes on from CM051239.1 coordinate 72,578,400, forward strand.
AAGCAGAGCTGTTGGTTGAAAGGTTTTCTGCTGAGAGCTCACACATTCCCTGTTGGAACGGGGAAAGATGAGTGATTACTGGCACCCCGGGGGGTTAACACAGTCGGCATTTTATTCAGGATGCCCTGGGGAAGGCAGTGGTTGGCCCTGGAATCATTTAAAATCACAAAATTTTCATAGGTTGTTGTTGCTGGGCTGTTAGGCTGTCGGGTGACCTAGAAGAAACAGTTTTTGCCATGTGTCAGGGAACTGCGGGTCACGTGATCCAACGATAAACCAGGGACCTCCGGACACACAGACCATGTTCCCAAGGAAACCCTTGTCCGAGTCCTATCAGGAATACCAGGCCAAAGCCTGCAGACACACAGATTCTTGGCTTACGGCAAATAGATCGCTCAAGTTAAAATTTAAGTTTTAATGCTATAAGCACACTAGGCAGTGATAACAAACATTTGGCTATGATGGAATATGAAATTATACAGATGATACAAATGCTGTTCTGAGAAGGTTACAGGATAGAGTGAGTTACACAGAGAAACAATAGTCAGTTACCTTAATATGCAGTTTGCAGAGTAGTAGTGATGGGGCTCCCACAAGAGGTAAGTGGCAAGCTGTGTGGGTGGACACATGTGAATCGTGACCTCTCCAGATAAGTGACCCCGTTCTCACCCCCTTGGCTTACTTTTAAGCAGGTGTCAACCCTCCACCCCCTCCCATCTGTAGGACGGTTGTCACCTCCCACTGTTCTGGAGCGTGCTTTCGTCCCTAAAACCCTTTAGTGGTTATAACTTTGGGCAGGGGGGTCGTATGGCTTTGGATACAGCACCAAACGATTGGGCCTTTTCCTAGGTTTCACTGGGCTTGGCAACAAAGTGCAGTTTTGTGAGCCGGTTCTGATTCTGTACCTGGCTTGGTGCTGGGACACATGGGGGCGCAGCTATGGTCTGATTTGTATTGGTGCCGGATGTGACAATCAGCAAAGGGGGGTCTGTGATCTGCGCTGTTCAACCCATAAATGCTAATTCCCCTTCCTGAAGAGATAAGGACCTGTGCATTTATAACAGGGGGAAATAAAGGGGAACTCCAGACTTGTATATGTGAGTTTTCTGCACTTAAGCTGGATCGTTCCTTCACACAATGTATGGTCATTAGATTAGGAACCCTATAGCGACAACCTGATAGAAACCACTGATAGAAGAATTGACTAAGGTGCATTGATACTTGTTACTGCACATCTCAATCAGAAATTGAAAAGATCTTAAACAAATGGAAGTTGTGTACCAATGATCGTTTCCAATGTTCTCACTTGTCTGCTGGTAGCTTTTGTCTTTTTTTGTCATTTTTGGTAATACTTCCTTACCCAGTCACAAAAGATGAACACAGGACTGGTGCAGTAACTCCATTGTAAATGAGGGTCAGAAATCTCTTAGAAAGCCTACACCTCTTAGAAGTTTCAAGAAGTGGAGTTGTTACTTAGTCTTCTTCTTTATGGCCACAATGTTCCTCTCCCATCTCAGGTCTTGCAAGATGATTGGAAGAGGCTCTGGTAGGGGTTCCTGAAGTCAATTACTATTTCGACAGTTTCACTATGTTAAGTACAAGATTGTTCTTCTTTCCATAGACTCTGTCTGTCTTTCCACCTCACCGTGATATGACTTTTCAACAGTGTTCCTAATTCGACTAACAAATGGGGTGACACCTGCCAACTTCATTAGCTTGACTGAGTCTGATGCTAAAGCACATTAATTGGTATAAAAGGTAAATAGGTGTGGTTAGAGAATGCACTTCTGTCTGTCACCAATATTGGTGATTCTGGCACTGGACATGATAGTCGTCAGTTTGATGCTTTGATGTTTAGAAAGTCCCTAATCCAATCACAGATGTTAAATCCACAGGGGATTTCCAGGACTATAGTGAGGAGAAAGCCATGAATAAAATCCTCACAAAGAATCTGGGTTTTGTCTGTATGTTTTATTCTACAAAAAAAGGCTAAACTGCAGGTATAGAACAGAGAGGAGAAACTTGTATCACTGATTTATTTTCCTTTGGTGTCCGTGGGACTACCATGCTTTACTATGAACTTAAGTCTCTGTTGCATTTTGTTGCACGCCACCACGCCAGATGCGGGGGCCACCACTACCACCGATAGCTTTGTTGCTGGCCCTGTGGTCCCTCAGACCAAAGACTGAAAAGCCTCCTGGACCAGACCATAACACAAAGGTTGGTGGAGGCCCCCTTTGCAGGACAGATGGGCCTTACATGAGATATTAGATCTACAATTAAACCTTTGATAAATACTGGGAGTGAAATAAGTAGGAGAGCGACATGGGCCTTATGTACATTTTGGAAATGGGAGAAGGGTGCATCAAATAGGGTGCAAGATCAACCCCAGTTGCCTCAACCTTGCTGATTCCTTGCACTTCTTTTTCAAACTTTGAATGTCTAAACTAGGAAGTCAGGATCAATCCTGTTTATCTGGGGGTCCATTTTAAGCCAAGCTGAGCAGCTGCTCCATTCGGCTTGACTTTGCGTGCCTAGTCTTGAAAGACCTTGGTAAATCTTACCACAAGATGCAGAAAATAAGAATGAAAATGTATTTAAAGAAGACTGACGCCTTCCATGTGAGGTATTTTTGCTGTAGCGGTGTGGTCTGCTGTGACCTGAAACTACCATCTCCCCCATGTCACCTTGGTGATTCTTACCTTTTCCCAGCCAGGTCTTATACAACAGCTTCTGCCACTTTCCTGCCACCAGTTGGCGCATGGCCTGGGGAATATTGTTCATTTTAGCAGGTAGAAGGGAGGTTTAGGTGCCAAGGGAAAGCTAGTTGATTTAAGGATTTTGACTTTCCCGGGGCATCCCGAATTTCCAGTTCTCCAAGTAAAACACACCTCTCCTCAGTCCAGTGGTACATGAGTTGCCTTTCATCCAAACAGAGCTCTTTTCCGTGTTTATATCCTTCAGCAACGAGCTCTAATTGACTTCAATGGAGAGCAAAGCAAAGCAGCCGTAAACCCCTGCGGTATGCAAATTCCCGTCCCAGCCTATATGGCCGCTCTCAGTCCCCATTTTAAACAAGCAGAGCTGTTGGTTGAAAGGTTTTCTGCTGAGAGCTCACACATTCCCTGTTGGAACGGGGAAAGATGAGTGATTACTGGCACCCCGGGGGGTTAACACAGTCGGCATTTTATTCAGGATGCCCTGGGGAAGGCAGTGGTTGGCCCTGGAATCATTTAAAATCACAAAATTTTCATAGGTTGTTGTTGCTGGGCTGTTAGGCTGTCGGGTGACCTAGAAGAAATAGTTTTTGCCATGTGTCAGGGAACTGCGGGTCACGTGATCCAACGATAAACCAGGGACCTCTGGACACACAGACCATGTTCCCAAGGAAACCCTTGTCCGAGTCCTATCAGGAATACCAGGCCAAAGCCTGCAGACACACAGATTCTTGGCTTACGGCAAATAGATCGCTCAAGTTAAAATTTAAGTTTTAATGCTATAAGCACACTAGGCAGTGATAACAAACATTTGGCTATGATGGAATATGAAATTATACAGATGATACAAATGCTGTTCTGAGAAGGTTACAGGATAGAGTGAGTTACACAGAGAAACAATAGTCAGTTACCTTAATATGCAGTTTGCAGAGTAGTAGTGATGGGGCTCCCACAAGAGGTAAGTGGCAAGCTGTGTGGGTGGACACATGTGAATCGTGACCTCTCCAGATAAGTGACCCCGTTCTCACCCCCTTGGCTTACTTTTAAGCAGGTGTCAACCCTCCACCCCCTCCCATCTGTAGGACGGTTGTCACCTCCCACTGTTCTGGAGCGTGCTTTCGTCCCTAAAACCCTTTAGGGGTTATAACTTTGGGCAGGGGGGTCGTATGGCTTTGGATACAGCACCAAACGATTGGGCCTTTTCCTAGGTTTCACTGGGCTTGGCAACAAAGTGCAGTTTTGTGAGCCGGTTCTGATTCTGTACCTGGCTTGGTGCTGGGACACATGGGGGCGCAGCTATGGTCTGATTTGTATTGGTGCCGGATGTGACAATCAGCAGAGGGGGGTCTGTGATCTGCGCTGTTCAACCCATAAATGCTAATTCCCCTTCCTGAAGAGATAAGGACCTGTGCATTTATAACAGGGGGAAATAAAGGGGAACTCCAGACTTGTATATGTGAGTTTTCTGCACTTAAGCTGGATCGTTCCTTCACACAATGTATGGTCATTAGATTAGGAACCCTATAGCGACAACCTGATAGAAACCACTGATAGAAGAATTGACTAAGGTGCATTGATACTTGTTACTGCACATCTCAATCAGAAATTGAAAAGATCTTAAACAAATGGAAGTTGTGTACCAATGATCGTTTCCAATGTTCTCACTTGTCTGCTGGTAGCTTTTGTCTTTTTTTGTCATTTTTGGTAATACTTCCTTACCCAGTCACAAAAGATGAACACAGGACTGGTGCAGTAACTCCATTGTAAATGAGGGTCAGAAATCTCTTAGAAAGCCTACACCTCTTAGAAGTTTCAAGAAGTGGAGTTGTTACTTAGTCTTCTTCTTTATGGCCACAATGTTCCTCTCCCATCTCAGGTCTTGCAAGATGATTGGAAGAGGCTCTGGTAGGGGTTCCTGAAGTCAATTACTATTTCGACAGTTTCACTATGTTAAGTACAAGATTGTTCTTCTTTCCATAGACTCTGTCTGTCTTTCCACCTCACCGTGATATGACTTTTCAACAGTGTTCCTAATTCGACTAACAAATGGGGTGACACCTGCCAACTTCATTAGCTTGACTGAGTCTGATGCTAAAGCACATTAATTGGTATAAAAGGTAAATAGGTGTGGTTAGAGAATGCACTTCTGTCTGTCACCAATATTGGTGATTCTGGCACTGGACATGATAGTCGTCAGTTTGATGCTTTGATGTTTAGAAAGTCCCTAATCCAATCACAGATGTTAAATCCACAGGGGATTTCCAGGACTATAGTGAGGAGAAAGCCATGAATAAAATCCTCACAAAGAATCTGGGTTTTGTCTGTATGTTTTATTCTACAAAAAAAGGCTAAACTGCAGGTATAGAACAGAGAGGAGAAACTTGTATCACTGATTTATTTTCCTTTGGTGTCCGTGGGACTACCATGCTTTACTATGAACTTACCGTATATACTCGAGTATAAGCCGAGTTTTTCAGCCCACTTTTTGGGCTGAAAAAAGCAGCCTCGGCTTATACTCGAGTCAGTGACTTACCTGAGCGAGGGCAGAAGAGCCTCCGAGGCGGCAGACGAGCCGCCGAGGCTTCAGAACTCGGCGGGGAGATCAGTACACCCAGCGCGAGGTGGGTGTACCAAGATGGCGGCCCGGGCCTCAGTGACGTGGCGTGGCGTGGCGGCGCGGAGCGCGCCGGCCGCCATCTTGGTACACCCACCTCGCGCTGGGTGTACTGATCTCCCCGCCGAGTTCTGAAGCCTCTGAGGCGGCTCTTCTGCCCTGCGTCTAGATGGACCCATGCCGTCGTCCCGCGCCGTCCTCACTCTCTCCCGCACCGTCGCTGGAAGGAGCCTCGCTGAAGATTCTGCAGGAGCTGAACTGGTGAGTGTGTGTGTTGTGTGCATTGTATGTGTGCTGTGTTGTGTGCTGTGTGTGCCTTGTGTGTGTATGTGTGCTGTATTGTGTGCTGTGTTGTGTTTGTGTGTGTGTTGTGTGTGCTGTGTGTATGTTGTGTGTGTGCTGTGTTACACCTGAATGGCTGTAATGAGGGATGCCCCTAACTGGCTGTAACAAGGGATGCCCCTCACTGTATTATTATTATTTATTTTTATTTAATTCTTAGGTGATGGCTGGGGGCGTGGTCAGGGGTGATTCCTCAAATCAACTCCAATTCCAATTGAAAAAAGCCGCCTCGGCTTATACTCGGGTCAATAACTTTTTCCAGGTTTTTGGGGTAAAATTAGGTGCCTCGGCTTATATTCGGGTCGGCCTATACTCGAGTATATACGGTAAGTCTCTGTTGCATTTTGTTGCACGCCACCACGCCAGATGCGGGGGCCACCACTACCACCGATAGCTTTGTTGCTGGCCCTGCGGTCCCTCAGACCAAAGACTGAAAAGCCTCCTGGACCAGACCATAACACAAAGGTTGGTGGAGGCCCCCTTTGCAGGACAGATGGGCCTTACATGAGATATTAGATCTACAATTAAACCTTTGATAAATACTGGGAGTGAAATAAGTAGGAGAGCGACATGGGCCTTATGTACATTTTGGAAATGGGAGAAGGGTGCATCAAATAGGGTGCAAGATCAACCCCAGTTGCCTCAACCTTGCTGATTCCTTGCACTTCTTTTTCAAACTTTGAATGTCTAAACTAGGAAGTCAGGATCAATCCTGTTTATCTGGGGGTCCATTTTAAGCCAAGCTGAGCAGCTGCTCCATTCGGCTTGACTTTGCGTGCCTAGTCTTGAAAGACCTTGGTAAATCTTACCACAAGATGCAGAAAATAAGAATGAAAATGTATTTAAAGAAGACTGACGCCTTCCATGTGAGGTATTTTTGCTGTAGCGGTGTGGTCTGCTGTGACCTGAAACTACCATCTCCCCCATGTCACCTTGGTGATTCTTACCTTTTCCCAGCCAGGTCTTATACAACGGCTTCTGCCACTTTCCTGCCACCAGTTGGCGCATGGCCTGGGGAATATTGTTCATTTTAGCAGGTGCCAAGGGAAAGCTAGTTGATTTAAGGATTCAAAGGTCTGCAAGTCAACTACAAGAGTGCCAGCTACTGTAAGACATACTGTACATTTAGCTTATTTAAGTATGCTATAAATGGACCTGCCATTCGAAGAGCTTCTGTGCAAGTATAGGTCTGTATTAGAAATATTAGACTGGTCTGGTTTACCATTTTGTAACTCCTGCTTACTCCTGCTGGTAAATTTTACCACCAAAATGGAGCTTCAGGTAGTCTGCAAGGAAGAGATGTGGCTGGGTTTCGGTTAAATCCAGGCAGCAGCACAGCTGGGATGCCGGGAAAGGAAGTCTCTGGGGTGCTTCAAGATGGCTGCAACCAGGAGAAAATCGCTAAAGCAGCGTTTCAGTTTCGAGTGGATACAGGAGCAAATGTAAATTCTGACAATGATTCAGTATCATGCATGCAGATAGGGCAAGGGAATTTTGGGGAGGTTTTTTAACTGTGCAAGGCTGTTGGTCCAGTTTAGGCCCCTTCTAACACCTACTTTGGGACATCCTGATTTGGAATTGTCCTGTTAAAGATATATTGGAAGTATTAATAGACACCTGTACATATTCCTGGGCTAAAAACTGCATCCAGCACATCTACTCCTCCTTCTGCAGCCAATCAGATTTGGTGTGTGTCCTTTCCCATTTGCAAATAGTGTAGACTTTGTGAGTAATCTAGCTTGATTTCAGCCCTTCAGCTCTATAATGTGGGGGAATTCTAAATCAAGATGACCCAGGGTGAGGGGTTAGAAGGAACCTAAAGTCAATTTATATTTTAAGCCTTCTTTAATACGCCCAAAAGAGAAACTGGTTTAGCAAGACGTGACTTTAGTTCAGATCACTTGTATAAACAAGAGGCCGAGGTGCAGCTAGGCTTTCTGGCACCCAGGGCAAAGATTTAATATGGCGCTCCCCACCTGTGCTTATGCCCCCCTATCTGCTGCACCTGGGGCATGTGCCCCCAATTCCCCCCATAGCTACGCCCCTGAGAGGAGGGCTTAATTTTCTATTTTGTTGTTGAACATAGTCAACCAGTGTACACTGTAATGACTTGGCGTGTGTGGGTGAGCTTGAAAACAGTATGATCCTTTAAGTATCACGTTGGAAATTTTTTTAGCGACATGTGTCTATGGGACTTGCAGCTAAATCTGGCAAGGAAGAAACATGGCAGCTGCCAAGTGCCTATCATGTGAATGCTAGAAAATAAAGCCTTGTGGAGGTCTAGAGAAATAAGTGGAGGTGTTACTATAACACTCAGACACCAGCTTTCATTTCTAAACATGAAAATGGCAGCTGGCGTATTTCTGGTTGCTATCAGTATCCATTTTCTTCTAGTTTTTGTTGTTACTAGGGGAAGTGAAGTGGAACTAATCTTGAATGGCTTGGAGAATTGGGACATATGCCGACCCCTGTTCTTTTCAGTGTATACTTCAAAACTAATACTAATGCAGAAAGAGTCCATCCTGAAATGTGATTGCCTTTGAAGTTGTTGCACTCAATTTCAATCCAATATTGTAGAGATACTTTAAGCTCGTTGCTTATCCTTCCATCCCCTCAGGCTCCAGGGAAATTGGGTTCCTCAGCTTCGTGGTGCAGAAGCAAATACTTGCAATAAAAATATTTATTTAATTGTTCATATTCATTAATACGGAGTCCCAGTCATTTTTGGTAAATCCTTAAAGGGAAAGTCCAGGCTGCAGCAAAAAAAGCTAAAAAAAAATGTTTTCTACTTTCCGGCCTGCAGGCTTGACCCCAAGAAGAGCGCTCCTGTCCTTTAGTTTTAGCAGCTCAGACACTGACAATGGCCTTGATTCCCTAAGAGTTGAAAAAAAATCTCAGGGTAGTAAGAGATAGATAGGAAGCAGGGGCGGACTGGCCATAGGGAGACCAGGGCATAGGCCGCACTGTTTTGGTGCCAGTTGGGCTGCTGGTTATTATACCGCCAATCAATTCCTGCTTCCCTAGTTTACCCCCAGCCCAACTCTATCTTCTGAGCCAAGAAACCCTAGGCCATGTTCTGCCTCCAATGCCTAATCTACCCCTGCACCCTGCAATGCTATAGCCTCAGTCTTGGACACTCAGTGGGGTGCCATGGGCTGGTCATGGGCTGCCTGGGCCGGTAAAGTCCCTGGCTGATTTCTGGCCCCAGTCCGCCACTGATAGGAAGATAGGAAGATGATGAAAGTCAATGGCACTTTTTTACTCCTGAGAAAAGCATTGAACTTTTTACTCTGTAGTAAAAAGTGCCATTGACTTCCATTGTCTTCCTATCTGGTGATTCACTAAAAGTGAAATTCTCAGGCTTTTTTCTCATGAAATGAATTTTTTACTACCACAAGAATTTTATTCAACCCTTAGTGAATCAAGGCCATTGTGTGTCTCTTCTGGCTTATCTAGTCCTGCACTGTATCAAAATCAGTGTGGGACATTCTCAATCCTTCTTGTTTTTTCCCCCTGCTCCCAATCATACTGAATTAATCTGCACTGCCTTTTAGTGATGCCAAAATATAGTCTATGCAAGGCCCAAAGCTATCCAAGAAGGATAAGACGGACAAAAGAAACGAGAACCTACAGAAGGCGCTCTCAAAACCGTCAAATGACAATATATTAATTGAAACCCAAAAATACACCTGCACAAGTCCTATCAGTGAAATGAAAAATAATATATATATACATCTAAGAATATATGCCGTGCCAAAGAGCTGCCATAAATACGTCAATCCCTACAAAGATCAAGATGACTCCTATGTAATATAACACTCAAGTGCACACTGCAATAAAAATTGATTCATTACATACATAAATATTGATGCCAATGTTAATCAGTGTAAACCTTAATATAATAATATATGATGCAGTGTCTATATGGAAAGGTTTAGACCAATATAGTCAATGCAAATAATGTGACACAATATAATAATAATATATTGCCTGTATAGAGACCCCAAAGAATTAATAGAAAAGGTAAAGTGGACCAAAACCCACGCTGAATGATTCCAGGGCTGCTTGATTCATCCAAGAATGGAATGCCCCGCTGAGTGAAACCCCCCAGGACACCCGCTATACTCACCTTCTCTCCCAGTTCAGCGGTGCATGCATGAGCCGCACTGCATCCCCACTATCCTATTAGCAGGCTGTGTGCCTGCACCAGGCATTTGTGAGCCAAGCCGAGATCGCGTCAGCACAGTGGAGCGCATTGAGTGGATGAGGCCACGCATGCATGCGCCATAGGACTGGGGATGGAGTCAGACTGGGTGACCTGGGAGGTTTCACACAGCGGGGCATCCCAAATCGGGGAAATTGGCCACCTCACCCAACCCCTGCTCACCCCACCTCTCTCTTCCTCAACTTTTTCCACCTTACCTATCACCAAAGACTCACATCTGCCCTTCTTTTCCCACCTCACGTTTACCTCTGCTCACTGTACCTCTGCCCACCTTACCATTTTCCATCTCACCTGTTCCCTTCTGACCATTGCCCACCTTACCTCAGCTCACCTTTGCTGACCTCTACCCACCTCTTCCTGTCTCACCTGACCTTCCCATCTCACCTCACCCTGCCCATTTTATCTCACCCCTACCCACTTCTTCCCACCTCACCTCTACCCATTTTAGATCCGCTTACCTCTACCCATCTCTGCTCACCTCTGCTTACCTCACCCCTTAGCCACTTTAGCTTATCTCATGTTTCCTGCTCCCCTTCCACAAACTTCTTCCTGTTTTACCGCTTACCAACTCTTGCTCACCTCCCCTTTTTTCTGCTTCACCCCGCCCACTTTTCCCACTGCACCTCTGCTCACATCTGCCCACCTCTGTATATACATAAAAACATCTATAATGCTTTAAGGTTACACTTTCCTGGAGTAAACTGAGGTTGGCCTGACTGTTGCCCTGGGTGTTATCTTATGACGTGAGATTTAACCATTTATTTTCTCTCTGCTGGCACTTGCATTTATATCATATATTGTTATTGTCTGCACTTTAAAGTCTTATTGGTATGGGTTTCCCTGTGCAATATTAGGTAGTGTTTTAGGTTTATGTGTTTTTCATGTATTTGCACTTTATATATTGATATTTTTTTATTGTATATTCACTGTTTTTGCACATATTTTTGCTATATATATTATTAATATTTTTGTAGTATTGGTTTCATGAATTTGCACATATATTTACATGTGGTTAGGATTTTTTGTGCCGGCACAAAAAGGATGGGTTATGACTATTCTAGGATAATCAATATTATTCACCCATAGGGCAGTTATTTAAGCGGCCCTTAGGGGCCATATACATTGATATAGATACATTTGGCCATACTGGTTGTTTTTAAATTTGTCTTGTGGTGTATGTATTTTAATCCTTTGTTTTTTTGTACTAATAAAATCATTAATATATACTGTTGATTGTAGTGGTGCTTCCTTTGGGAGATTGGTGTGTTCTTTGCACGCCCACTCCAAATTATTGTGGATTGCATTTTTTATGGGTGAGCACACAGTTGTATACATTTTGTAGGAAGATTTGGGCGGTGCACCCTTTGTTAGTAAATTCCTGGAGTAAACCATTTGCAGTTTCACTGTTTCCATTTTATTGTGGCCCCTTAAAGTGGAACAGAAAGACAATGCAGCTCAAAAAAGGTTGTGCACCCCTGTTATAGCTCTACGCTAAAACAACACCCTGACCTTCTCTGTTAATTCTCTCTTATTTCTTGCCATTTTGTGACCTGAACTAGTAACTACAGATATTCACTAAAACCATTAATGTCTATATAATCTCTGGTCTCTTCTAGTCCTACGGTAATTAATAGAGATGGGTACCTAACCTTCCTAACTGTATCAGCTGCTTCTGTCACTATCGCACTAACCTCAACCTCAAAAACATCTTGGCAGCAGTTTACAAAATGCAGTATTGCAATTCACTAAATAAATGTATACCCATATTCTTTCAGGCTACATTACAATATTATGTTTCATTATGTTTGAAGCATGTCCTGGCTGATCTTTCAGACCAGAGGCATCTGAATATCTCTCCTGCTTCCATGTCCCTGGGTTCCACATATACTAAATTTAATTAAAGAGAGATTTAATTTCTAAATATATCTGAGTCCAGCTGCTTCCTGCAAGGGGGAACAGTCACTGATAATGCTGGAAGTGAGGTATATTATTATATACTATATAACATATATTAAGAAAGACAGGGTTATTTTGAGGAGCAACGTGTGTTCAGCCCATGTAGGTAAAGTTTGTCTACAGGACTTACTTCTCTAATATGTCTGCACCTAGATTTGTCAGCCCCTCTGTACCCTCTGTAATTCTGAGGCAAAACACAAGTTGGTCTTACAGTTTTCCAAGAGGGTTTATTCTTGCTTTTTAGTAATTGTCCGGGCAAAACAAAACAAACTCTATACTTCCCCTTATCTACTGCTACTCCTCAATGGAAGTCTTGACATCATTATATAAGGGAAGCCCATTGTTGGAGTCAAATCCAACCTGTTTGTAGTCCCACCAAGAACCACGTTGTAGTTATATTGTGGTGGAGCAGTATAGAAGGGAAACCCATTGTTGGAGTCAAATCCAACCTGTTTGTAGTCCCACCAAGAACCACGTAATTTCATTGCGGTAGAGCAGTAGAGAAGGGAAGCCCATTACAAAAGGGTTTTATTTGTCCCCTGCAGATGATTACTCCTAGCCCATGCCACCTGGGTCTGGTCAGCAGTCCATACTCGATCAGATGTGCTGATGTAGCTGATGAGGGGGCCCAGCTCTTGCTTCTCTGGGGGTTCCTGTAAGACAGGGGTACTCAACTACTTTCAGTGAAGGTCCATTCATCGTAAGATGAAGGTCGAAGCTGGAGGGGAGGGGCGCAACTATGGCACTCATTCTGAATTGAGTTTTGCCTTTTTTTTCTAATAATTCCTGGGGCCTCTTTTTGCTCCACAACTGGAGATCCAGATCCAAGTACTACTGTGTACTCATGGTGGGGGCATGGTATTCATGTGCATGAATTCCAAATCTCTTCCTTAAAGCAGCCCCACACTCCTGAGCAAAAAGTTTTAGATAGGTGAAGATAAAATGCTGCACAGTAACAATGCTTTTAAAAAGCGGAAATGTTAAAAGTTTATTGTTAGTATTAAACAACTGTGAAGTGAATAAACACAAGAGAAATCTTAAATAAGTTAATATTTGGTGGGGCCATCAATATCTATTCTAGGTACAAAGTCAGGGGTTTTGTGGGGTTACAGTCAGGTATATGATTACTATTATACCAAACAGGCAATAATAATCATCAATCATCAGTGTAGATTGAAACAGTTAAAGTTATATTTCAGGCAAGGGTAATTGTTACATCATTGTGTCAGGCTGCACTTGGCACTATCCTAGACTGTTTTACATTTCTAAATTGAAAAAGAAATGGACGAGATATCAAGGTTTACAGATTCATCTCATGATTTACCCTCTGAAGAAAGTAGACATGGTTCTTGGAGCTGTGATGCTGCATAATAATCAGCATAAAGGGCAAAGTCTGTAAAATTCCCAGAACTTGCTTGAGACACCCTGGCTGTGCTTCTCCCCTCTCCACCCGTTGCTAGGCAACAGTGGAGCCTAGACCAGCACTCCTACACATAACCACAATCCCGATCGCACTTGGCCGCACCCCCAAAGTGCATGCAGGCACTTCCAACTGAACATGCAAGCACTCCCATAGTGCATGCACAGAGGAGGGGTGGGCTATGCACAAGGAAGGGGATGGGCTAAACACAGGGGAGGGCTTCTCATAGTTCGACGTGTGTGATAGGGCAGGCATGTGGGCATCTTGCTTCCCCTTCCATCCTGGCTGCAAGCAGCTGTGACACAGTGGAGAAGCAGCAACCTGAGGTTTGCTGCCTCTCTAGGTTTTTATCAAATAGACTGAAAAATCCCTTTAAGGCACGGGTGACCAACCTTCCTCAAGGCTCCCAACAGGTCATGTTTAGTTTTGAAGTAATAAGTGCAGCAGCAGGGCTATAGAGATGGCAATGTGAAGATCCACAAAACATGACCTGTTGGGGGCCTTGAGGAGGAGGATAAGTGGACACTGATTTAAACCGTACCGACACCCTTACAAGAAACAATGGCCATATGTATTCCTCCCCAGGGAAATACAGATTGCTGCACATAAAAATTCATTGACCTTTTTGTAACTCCAGCTGTTGTCAATTTTAAAAACAAAATGTTTTCTCATGGAGCTGTAGGCCGCTTGCAAAGGATGTTTCCCGCTTTTGTGCATTGTGGATGTCAAGTTGAATTCAGTCAGTAGCATGGTTGGGATGCTGGGAAAGGAAGCTCCAAAATGACCTCTACCAAGAAAAAATCTGTGGGGCACATTTTAGCTTTGAGTGGGTGCAGGAGCAAATGTAAGTGCTGACATTGATTCAGTATCATGCATGCAGATGGGGAAATGAGTTTTGGGTATTTTTCCAAATGTGCAAGGCCGTTGGTCTGGTTTAAGGGACAGTAAAGGCATATTTAAAAATACAGATCACCTACTCCTCGCATCCCCCCCCCCCCCCCCCCCCACCTATCGCAGATCTTCCATTGTCCTGCAGGTGCAGTGGTACCTTTTTGCAGCAATCAGCCCAGAATCTGCATGTGAGCATTCACAGCAGGATTCATATCGGAGCTGGATGTTCCGGTGATGCACCCCCTGCAGCCAGCCAAAAATGCATCCTGCTCACTAGTGACTAGCAGCAGGGCCCATATATCTACCAATGGAACAAGCTGTTAGCACTGGACCACTGGAACCTTTTACTGTGGGGAAGTCTATTCAGCCGATACTCTTTGGTGACCACCATAGACGATCCTCTTTACAGCTGTGTAGGAGGCTTAAAATTGGTTGAGGAACATCCACCCCTAGCCATGTAATGTCCACAGCCTATTTTTTTATTTTTTCAGGCCTCTATGCATCTCTCCTGCCTATAATGGAGAGCTTGGGGATAGTCAGAGAAGTTCTCAACCCTCAATGAACAGGTATTAATTAAAGATTAATCTTAAAATGTGTCGAGCCGGCACCAAACCTCAGTAAATTACCTACTGTATTTCCCAGATCGGGGCACAGACTGCAAAGAATATATCATTAGGTACAAACTTTTTCTGCTCTATTGAAAACTAAAATAAAATGTTTGGGCTGGATATTTATTCCACAGTATTGTTTCCATTTTATTACGCCAAGTAACAAGTATTTAGAAGTACTCGCCTGAAGAAAAATCTCTGTACTGTGTTAGCTCTAACAAGCTGAGAATTTCAATCTCCCAGTTCATTATAGACTTAACTGACCTCATCCTGATGGAACATATTGGCTGGCCTAGAATTATTTTCTGGTGCAGAGTTTCCTATGACCCGCCTCTTCAGATATATTATTGCTTACACCTTCCACTGCGACTTTATTCTGTTGTCACCAGTTTTTTCTTCCAGCGCCCGCACTGTTCTGCCACTAAGATAACTGATTGTTTAGGTAGCTCTTTCACAACAAGATTTTTAATAGAACAGATGAGGCCTGGCTGTAGAAGGTCTATATCACAATCAATATCTGTGTGCAGTTTGTCAGATGTACCCAGTGAAATCTATTTCGTGTGCTTTGAAGGAAAAGGAGCACTATAGTATAATTAACTTTAAAGGCCATCTGTGGCCAAAGCTAAAAACAACTCTGTACTCGCTCAACCTCTCATAGTCTCCATTTTTTGCAATGCAGGCCTCTTGGCTTTTTCACTTGGTGACTCCCCCCTCCAGCTCCAAGGGGCACTTCAGCCTCTAAAGTAGTAGTCACCCTAGAGAGTCACCCTAGAAACTAAGCAGGAGTCAGCATTAGCCCAAGTTGAAAGGGTAGACAACCCTTTTGTTTCAGGAGATGGAAGGGATCACCTCAAGGGAAGGGCAAATACCTCCTAAGGTCAGTTTTCAATAACTATGGCCTTCAATAAACAAACATGCCTGAGATAAACATAAAGTAAAGAGAACCTACACTCATGAGGCAAACTAGATGGAACACGTGGCCTTCTGTTGTCAGACTCCTATGTTTCTAAGGCTATAAAGTTATCAGAAGTAAATTTTTATTTTCTATTCTGTGATGGGCAGCACAATCATTTGTTTATGAGACGATCCTTGATTCCACCAAATTCGCAGGGTTCATGAGATCGTCTGAGTTAAAAGCACATTTGTATGGGTCTGCAGCACCACATCTGCACTTTGAGCTTTTGTGTGAACCCATGTGCTGTTTTTAAACAGATACCAGTTGTTGTTTCAATAAATACCTTTACTGAATCAAGGCCAAAGTGGCTCTCAGAAGGTTTCTTTGCATAGGCATAGCTTTGACACATATGTCATAGTGCAGTACTTACCTGGCCTCCACTCCCACACTGTTCCACGGCAGGCAGCTCTGCTGCTTAGTAACTGTTGAGCAAAAACACAGAGAACATGTCTCCCGCTGTGGTCATCTGCCACGTAACCTCTGGTGCTGCAAGCTGCCTCTGTGTCCCTGTAGCGTATCAACTGGAGATGTTGATGGGTTGGGCATCTTGCCTGAATGGAGATGGATTATTTGTCCCAGTTGCTGATCAGTGGCATGTCTGACCAAGTCTGAACCCTTTTTTTTTTTTGCTGAATAACTGTCCACGCCTAAGGCATTGTTACTGCTGCTAGACAAACTGGTTTGTGTTACTGAGGAGAAGCTTCTTCCAGCATCTCCAACTCAATACCAGGTGCAAGAGAAATATAATTTAATTCCTTGCATAATAGTTCCCTGAGTAATGTGGTGTGAAGGAAAACCCAATTCCCATGCTAGCAGCCTAGATATGAAGCTGGTAATACCGGATCTAAGGCTTATTGGTTGCCTGTTGTTTTGGCTTTAGCTACAAGAGTGGTTGAAATGTCTACATCGTTTAAGGGCTTTTGTGGACTGAAATTACAAATAAAGCATGTATACATTAGCTCCATAGCATCTGATCCTTTGTAAACCAAGAAAGTTGTTAGATCAGGACTATTAGTTCAATTACCTTGGTTTCTCCCTTAACGTTGAAGCCGAGGCGACATCAGGAGCATATTTCCTAGGAAAGTAAGTACGGTAAATAACCATTTTTTATGGCAGTCACTGGAAGCAGGGTATAGAGGGGTTTCCCAAGAAATGCGCTCCACGCCCTGCCCTCCAGTGACGCACATTTTCAAAGGTTTGGCTCTATTGTCCCTGTTGTCTCAAATGCCGGCAAAAGTAGTCAGAATGAATGCTCCTGCCGGCAGAGGAGGAGGCGAGCTGCTGCTGGAGGTACGGGTAGGTATAGGTTAAATTGATATTTTTTTGGTGTGGTCTCTTTATTTATTAGTTTAACTATTTGTGAAGTAGGAAGGGTTCAATGGACTCCTATACTAGTTCTTAGGGTAGGGAAGAGGCAAACCACCTACTTAACATGCCAGCAGGAGGCTTGCAGCTACCCCTGCCCATTTACCCGCACCTCCACTGGCCAGTGGGGTGTGGAAGAGTGGTCTTTCTGGAAGAGCACCGGGGTCTTGACAAAGTACATATAGGCAGGTTATGGACGAGGGCCTTGGCTCTGGCTTACCAGCCCCTATTCTTGGTGTGCTGGGCTGGTTATTGCCTTGGAAGGGGGACCTCATACATTTTTTTTCATGTTAAAAATGTATTTTAAAAAATGTTTGGGGTCTGCCCTGCAAGCCCTGCCTGAGCATAAAAGAACTGTGAGTGGAGGAAACGCCAGTAGCGGCAGAGCTCCATGGGGTGGGGGAATTGCACTGTTCCCCATCCGAACTCTGAACATTACAGTACAGGTTTGCTCATCCCTAAAGGTAAGCATGACTTGTTTAGTGTCAGCCAACAGATACACTTTAAAGTGGACTTATTCTTGTCTATAGGTCGCTGTATACAATCCTGCTTAGTAAAATGCAAAGGAGAACCCAAAACAGGCAGAATGTCTTGTTTATGTATTCTGTCCATGCTCCTGCATCACTCTTGGAACCACCAGCACTTAAAGAGGAACATCAGACTTAAAAAAAATATGGGTTATTCCCCCTTCCCCCCCATTGGACCCTGCTTACCTTTTGGATGTCGTTGTTTTGCCTTATGCGCGACATCCGACTGGTTCAGGGCTTGATCCTCTGCCCCCCACCGCCATTGCTACTTGACAGCACGGCTTTAGCCGTGTTCTTCAAAGTTCAGCTCTGTGAAGTCTTGTGGTTTTTCGGGCGGCCCCCATTGTATCACATTCATGGACACTGTGCAGGTGCAAGATCACAGGCCGAGTACAGTGCCTGATGGGATACAAGATGGCTTTGCTCATTGGGAGGTTGCACACAATTCAAGGGACGCAGAAGATGGATGTCCTGGCAAGATGAGTACAAACTGCCCAAAGCTGAAACCGGAAGGGGGGTGCCAGCAGTCTGGTCTGGCGATATGTCCTGGTGCGGATTGAATAAGTCATTTTTAACTATAGGTCAGCTTTAAACGGTTCAGCAGCCTGACACAGTTGAAAAAGAAAGGTAGCAACCATTTTGGAGCTTCCTCTCCTAACTGACATAACTGAAATGCACAGTAACAGGAAGCCCAGCACGACTTCCTGTTTGCAGGTGGCCTGCAAGCCCATCGGCCATCTTGTTTTTAAATTTTATCCCAGTAGGCGTTAGAAAAAGGTAAATTATTTTTGTGCAGCAATCTAAATTGCCCTGGAGAGGGATGCAAATGAGGACTGTTTGTTGTGTTGGTCTGACTTGATTCATTTTTGACTGTTGGTCCTCTTTAAGTCACTGAAGGACATATGCTCCGCTACTGCAGCAGATGTAAAATGACATGGCTATCTTTAAGAATTTCGATGGTCAATACACTATTCATAGAGGCAGGTATGACTTGTTAGGACTTGCTAATGGATCTGTACTTTCAAAACAAAAAGCTTCATTCACACGCTAATACCACAAGCGTGGTTAAGCAGCGCAGGCGGCTAGTCATTAATTAATTTATTTATTCATTCGTTCGCTCATTTGTGGCCTCCATCTGTTATGTTATTATGTAACATTGAACATCTCTGGAGAAAAATAAGACAAAAAATTGTACTTGAACGTGCAGATGAAAAAGGAGCCGGGCTGAAGGCTGGGTTCTCTGACTCACTAGAGGAGATAATCAGATCCCGAATAGAAAGAGCGGCCCCTTCTGTCTCCGGCATCTTCTATACACTTCTATCAGGGGAATTATATAGCCATTCACATTGGCTAAGAGCTTCGGAAATTGTACCTGCACCTGACCACACTACTGAGGTCACCACCGCTGCCTGCAAGGAATCCAGACTCTACCACAAATGTTCACGTGTCACAGCTTTTATATGTTAATTGTAATGTGGCACCAGAATTTGCATATCATGGATGGATTTATAAATTTCAGATTGACATACAAATTTACTGGAAAATCCAAAGTATAAACTATAGTTTTGAAAACAGTAGATTAAGGATGCACAACAAGCGTTGCATGCAGTCCACACGGCCCTCATTTCCCCTCGGGCTCCCCTACTTGCACTGCTAATTCCTGGCACCTTGACTTGAACATATTGTGCAGCTGCACAAGTCTCTGATCCCTGGGTGGCACCGAGCATCAATGAGAGGCAAAGCACACTCTGGCACACTGCACAAGCTCCTGCCCATCCATTCTAGCTGACTTGAAGTACATTTTCAGGCAAAAAATAAAAAAAAGCTATATTCACCTTTTCTCCCACGCAGACCACTGCCCCTAGTCCGGGGCTGCAGCGCTCACCTGAAAGTGCACCGGCACCATGCACAGCACTGCTCTCTCGTCTGGCTTCTCTTCCAGTCTCTCTCCGATGTGGTGATGCCCTGACCGTCAGTCACGGTGATCTGCCACGTCCCCCTCCATTCACTGCAATAGGGGGGACATAGTAACTCACCATGACTGATGTTGGGGCCTTTGCCATGTCGGAAGGAGACAGGAAGAGAAGACCAATGAGAGCCGCGCTGCGCATGGTGCCAGTGCAGCAAGGGACCTGGATGAAGCCTTTTAAGTGCTGCAGCCCTGGGCTAGGAGCAATGGTCTGCATGGGAGAAAAGGTGAGCATAGTTTTTAAAATATTTTTTGCTTGAAAATGTACTTTAAAGCGATCCTATACTAATATTTAAACCACTTCCTCATTCACGAGTGTCTGGCAATCACGTGACTGACGGTGATCAACCTAAATTTTCCAGTGGGCTTGCACATCAAACCTTAAAGCGGACCTTCACTCTGAATAAGAGTCTATCTTATATGTTTCCCACACCCTGTACATACAGATTGTCCACATTAAAAATCATCCTACCTGCATCTACTGCATGTTATGAGCCTTTAAACATCCAAGATGGCGGCTTATGGAAGCCGCCATCTTATCAGGCAGCCTGCAAACAGGAAGTGCCTCCTGACTGTGCTGCTCTGCATTCTGGGACTGCTGACCTTTACCTGACCCCAGCTCTGCTCTGTCTGAGCAAAGCACAGCTATAACCCGCCCCCTGTACCTTATCCCACTCTCTCGTCTCCTCAGTAAGTGTGATGCTTCTGAGTCAAGATGGCGGCCCCGTATCCTAAAGTCCTGAACAGAGTTGCAGCCCAGTGGGGGAAAGAATAAGTTAGTGCCTAAAAACGTAAAATATATTAATTTTAGATGCTGGGGAACCGTTTTTTAAGAGTTTGGGCTTTTCAATAAATCATGGTGAAGGTCCGGTTTAATGGTTTACGTTGGTCATCTGATTAACTGCCATTTGGTGCCATACACCATGAATGAGGATGTGGTGACTTGAGTATAGCGTTGCTTTAAAGCAGACCAACACCACATGTCAGTGTTGGTCCTGCAGCAATAAGACAGGCTGGGGGGGCATTTAAGATGCTGGAGCCCCCCCAACATATGACCCCCAGAAATCCCGATATTCTTGCCTTGGCCTTGATCATCGCGGCAAATACAGCGCCGTGATAGGCCATCCGGTGCTCACGTTAGTAGTGGGCGCGTCCAGTCACGCCACTGTATTCCCGGCGAAGATTGAGGTCAAGGTAAGAATATCAAGTGTTTTGGGGGGTTATGTGCAGGGGGCTCCAGCATTGTCAACCCCCCCTACAGCCTTTCTTATTGTGGCAGGATCAACACCCGCACCTGTGTTGGTCTGCTTTAAAGTCCATGGCCACCCATATAACAAAGCAAAATAGTACACACCTTTTGTCCCCTGCAGCTGTTTGGTTCAACTCCAGCTGGCTCACAACCTCTCCATCAATCACAGGGGAGCTACCACATCCTCTCTATTCACTACAGTGGAGGGGCATGTCAGGCCTCAGCACACCACCTCCATTGCAGTGAATGGAGAGGACGAGGCAGCACTCCTGTGTTTGACTCCTAAGTCAATTGGATCAGCTGCAGGGACAAAAGGTGTGTATGCTTATGTTTTGTTAAATGAGCGGCCATACCTTTTAAATTTGAATTCTGGGGAAATGTAACTAATGGATTAGATGAAAGCAGACACATGGGATGTGGGGAGTTATTTGCAGCTTGAAGAGAGACTTTAAGCGAAATTCTGTTTTCAAATATAAATTAAAAAGGGATGTTATATACACCCTGACATACTTTTATACTCCTTAAACTAGTCCCACACCCACTTTCTACATAATGGGTGTGAGACCGCATCCACATTGCTGAAGCCCCCCTTGCTCAGAGACACCCCCCCCCCCCCCGCAATTCTTTCTTGAATTGGAGAAATGCAGCCCCGTGATTGGCCACTGGCCAATTACCGGGACGCATTTCAACTGAGGGTTCAAATATCTGGTAAGGATTGCGGGGGTTTTGGTGGTCTATGGTATGGGGGGGCTACAGCAATCTGGATGCCACCCCATGACTGTCACAATGCAGCCCCGTACCCATTAAGCAGAAAATGGGTGTGGTACTGCCTTAAATGTGTGGGTTTTGTGTTACTTGTGTTAGCTATTTTTATTGTGAGATTTGCATGTCTGCTGAGACTGCTGAGAATCATGGGTACATTTTGTTAATCCTGGTCTGTGTGCTTCGTGTAAATACTTTGTTTTAAGAAAGCACTCCTTACCTTATACCCTTGCGTCAATGTTTTTGGTCTTTTTTAGTCCACTTTTTTAAGTCTAACATGGGCCTTTCCGTAAGCGGCTTGCTTCTCTGTTACCATACTCCCAAGTCCCCTTCATGTGCTGATGAGGACTGCTAGCCTGAAACACTAGTCCAAAGGTATAGCTTTGTAAATATTAGAAAATGTGCTAATATCCAATGGGAGGCTCTTACTTTTTTGCTTAGTTAAATCCAGGGGGTGGCATATACCCTGAAACAGCTGCTTGGCAGGGCCTCTGAGGCTGGTTTCAGACCAGCGCGGATGCGAAGTCCTCAAGCTTTAGGGTGAGCACCCACATGAGTCTATGAGAAGCTTCCCATAGTAATATATAGGCGCTTTCGTGTATCGCTCTGCAAAAGTCTTGCCTGCGGCGTCTTGAGGTCGCAGTGCTTGTGATTACACTCCATGTAGTAGAGAGCACAAACGCTAATGCCGTCCAGATGCTGTACACAGCAATTGCGAGGTGCTCGCCGAAAGTGCATGCGCCCCACAATCGCACTGGTGTGAAAACAGCCTGAAGGTACAGATGTCTGATGAGCAATAAGCTATAGCTGCATTCAGGGCTCAACCTCTGCCAAGTTGTTTCTTTTTTAGAGTAGGTAATTCCTAGAGCCAATTTACTGTCTTTACCAAGACCAAACAGGAATGTAGCACACAATTATTATAAATTATAAACATTATTTTGGTGCTGGACGCAATAATTAGCACCAAAAACACACATCAGTTTCACATTGCTTTTAAATTGTCACCATAACTGCAGTGCAGTGATTAGGTAAGGATTCCGGGCACTGCAAGGGGGGGGGGGCATCAATCTGGATGCCCTTTCAATGCGACCAGACTCACACCCACACCTGTTATCTATAAAAATAGTGTGGGTCCACTTTAAAGCAATGGTACTGGAGCTATAGAATTAGCATTAGCAGGGGAAGATATTGTGGCAGGGGTGGGCTCATAATGCTGAGGTTAAAGCGCTCTAGGGCCGGAATTTGGGCTGTGGTTTCTTGGATGGTACAGTAGGGGGAGACTAGGGAGGCAGGGATTGGATGGGGGTGTTAAAATCAGCAGCCCAAAAGCAGTGTGGCCCATCAGGAATTCTCCCAGGTCTCCATATGGCCAGTCTGCCCCTGGGCTGTCTGGGCAGGAGCTCCTGGGACTGGGAAAATCCTTCTGCTGATCCTCAACCCCTGTTCTGGGCTCCTCACTTATTTATACTTCTATGCTGCAAATGTCATCCTCTTCCCATTACACCCCCTGTAGCCTCCCATTTCTAGGATGTCAGTAATGTATAAAGCTGGTGAAATAAAACTGAACTGGTGTTGCGGAGGGTTTACAGCTGACTTTAGCTGTGCCTAAATCCTACCAAAAACCCTTGAAGACTCTTGTGTTCGCTAGTAGCCAATAGGATTTGTCAGATCGCCATACATTGCGGGGTTGATTTTCAGCTACTTGACTAGAGACCTGCTTTAACATCATTCTATATTAGACCTCATTATTGCAAATTTTACAAAATATAAATGATTCGTCTAGGTGACATCTCAGGACCAATGACACATGTAGCTTGACCATTGCTAAATGAATGCACGTTACAGCCAGGTAGTCATCATGGTCAGAACATCAATGTTCATGATGAACTTCAGGATTTGATTTTTTTCCCATTTGTCAATATGAATTCTGTCTGTGGTGCCATTTCTCCTCAGAATGCGAAATGTTTATCTTTTTGGAGATGAAGGTCCTTTTATATTAGAAAATGCTACTTCTATAATAAAATAAATAATGCCCAGCTATGCTGTATAATATACAGAATGTGAAGGTCACCAGGGATCTCCGGGCCCGCGGTCTGGTGTTTTTATATTGTCCTTGTTCTCCTGGGACCTCTGATGCATTTGTAATATAAAAGAAAATTGTTCGATTTTTGCCCAAACCCTTTCTTTCATTTCACTCCCACCAGTAGCCGCATTACTCATTTTTAAGCTGCGGTTGGGGGATGGATGCGAGAAAGAAGCATGTGCTCTCCTGGCATCAGAGGCAATTGCTCACCCCATGCTTTGTCCAGAATTAGTCCCCGGCCAGGATCAACGATGAAAAATGAGGAAAAAGATGAAAATCACCAGAAAGAAAAATGAGAAATGATATAGCCGTAATTGCTTCTTATTGTTGATAAGAGATATTGTCCTAGCACATCACTTGCCTAATATTTCCCTTTGTAGTCAATGAATCTCTTTTATGTTCAGGACTTAGTGTAACTAATTTAATATACTGCGGGATTATTTCATAGCATTTAACAGACCTTGCTGTGTCAGGTTTTATGGTGTGCCTTATCTTATCTTTTTACATACTTACAGACTCATATGTAATGGACTTCGTAATCTATCCTAATATTACCTATCACTTAGGTATTATGCTATGCATATGGCATTTTTATCTCTTGTGATAATATTATATATGCTTTTTCAAGACTACTGCATGTATTAAAGCAGACCTAATCCCTCCGTGGCAGATCATTGTCAGGTAGCAAAATTTAGAAGGATATGCACAAACTGAACAAAAGACATATAA
This sequence comes from Gastrophryne carolinensis, assembly GCA_027917425.1. Taxonomy (NCBI): domain Eukaryota; kingdom Metazoa; phylum Chordata; class Amphibia; order Anura; family Microhylidae; genus Gastrophryne; species Gastrophryne carolinensis. The sequence continues at coordinate 72,602,812 of CM051239.1, forward strand.
ATTAATAAATCACAAATAAATACAAGAGTGCTGGCCAAGAGGCGGGGTCCCACATCTGGTATAAGCTCTATTGAAAGTAGGGACACTGGAGATACCCCCAATAGGAACCCCCAATAGAGAAAGGTCGCACACCAAAAAGAAAATTCTTAAATACATTTATTAACAATAAACAACATATACTTTACATATAACTTTAATAAACACATTTAAAAAACGTAAAAGACAAAACCGTGGGGAATTCACCAAAGGCTCAAATACATCATCAATTAAACCAGTAATTATATTGCAATAACCCTGTCAAAAAGCACACAAAAAAAAAAGAAAAATACTAGGTGACACCTACTTAGTTAATGTGTAAACAAATATTGTTATCTAATATACATAAATATACAAAATCCAAATCCAGTATCCAAAATGTGCATGTGCTAAAGTGCAAATACTGACAGTAAAAAACAATCCGACTATTATTATATGAAGCAAAGTGCCAATTTTGAAAGTGACAAGTGCAAAAAGTGGGAAAGAAACAAATAATCAACATCAAAATCACTGTAAGAGGCCGATTCATCAATAGCGCCAGGTAGCGACAGATGAGCGACTGTAGCGTGATTTTTTCAGCGCCAGCCAGTATTCGCTGTGCTTGGCCGGCATTAGCTTGATGACAGCGACTCAGTCGGTGTGCGGTAATGTTGAATACGGGCTGGGGAGTCGCTGTTTCACAGGTCCAGCGTTGTATGTGAGCGCCTGACAACGAATGGCCAGAGCGAACGGCTAGCTTCATATTCATCAAAAAATCACGCTCCGAATGTGCTGTCGCTGTCCATTCCTTGTTTAAACCCCAGAGCGCTGGCGGCGATCTGTATTAACTAGTTTTTAACCCCTAAACAACCATATTTTTTGAATGTAACATTATACATGTTTTTAGAATCATCCCGTTATATGAATACATTAATCTCAGACCTGTTAGATCAATTCTGCACATATTTTTTTTTTTTTTTTTTTGGACTTAAAAATAAATCCTAACATTGCAGAAGTGGTCTCCGATTTTTTGACATTAAAAAAATCAAAAAAAAAATTATTACCAATTAATCATGAATTATTATAGATTGCTCCATTGAAATGCATTGGACATCGCCAGGGAGCGACAGCTCATACCTGGCGCTGTGAGGGAATTTGCAGCGGCGCTGTTCGGTCCAGGCGGCTTCATGATGAATGCCGCGCTAGCCGTCGCTCTCGCCGGCGCTAGCCTCATTTTGCTTGATAAATGCGTCATTGTGACCGCCGCGGGCGTACTTGAGTCGGTAGTCGCCGTTAGCTGCCGCTACCTGGCGCTCGTCAGACACTACCTGGCGCTATCGCTTGATGAATAAGGGCAATAATCTTAAGAGACGGGGGTCCCCCAGCAGCACCAGTCTACCGACGCGTTGTGCCACTTCACATGCACATTTTGGATACTGGGTTTGGATTTTCTATAATTATGTATATTAGATAACAATATATGTTTACACATTAACTGGGAGGCCGATTCATTAATAGCGCCAGGTAGCGACAGATGAGCGACTGTAGCGTGATTTTTACAGCGCCAGCCAGTATTCGCTGTGCTTGGCCGGCGTTTGCTTGATGACAGCGACTCAGTCGGTGTGCGGTAATGTTGAATACGGGCTTAGGGGTCGCTGTTTCACAGGTTCAGCGTTGTATGTGAGCGCCTGACAACGAATGGCCAGAGCGAACGGCTTGCTTCATATTAAGTAAAAAATGACGCTCCAAATTTGCTGGCGCTGTCCATTCCTTGTTTAAACCCCAGTGCGCTGGCGGCGATGGGTGTTAACTAGTTTTTAACCCCTAAACAACCATATTTTTTGATTGTAACGTTATACATGTTTTTGGAATCATTTTGTAATATGAATATATTAATATCAGACCTGTAAGATCAATTCTGCACAAATTTTTATTTTTTATTTTTTTTACTTTAAAAAAAAACCGAACATTGCAGAAGTGGTCTCAGAATTTTTGACATTAAAAAAAAAAAAAAATATTACCAATTAATTATGATTAATTAAACATTGCTCCATTGAAATGCATTGGACAATGCCAGGGAGCGACAGGTCATACCTGGCGCTGTGAAGGAATTTGCAGCGGTGCTGTTCGTTCCAGACGGCTTCATGATGAATCCCGCGCTAGCTGACGCTCTCGCCGGCGCTAGCCTCATTTTGCTTGATAAATGCGTCATTGTGACCGCCGCCGGGCGTACTTGAGTCGGTAGCCGCCGATAGCTGGCGGTACCTGGCGCTCATCAGACACTACCTGGCGCTAGCCCGTGATAAATAAGGCCCTAAGTAGGTATCACCTAGTATAATTCTTATTTTGTGTATGTGTGAGCTCTTTGACAAGGTTATTGCAATATACTTACTGGTTTCATTGATCATGTATTAGAGCCTTTGGTGGAATCCCCCACGGTTTTGACTTTTATTTTTTTTAAATGTGTCTCATAACGTTATATGTAGTTGTTTATTGTTAATAAATGTATTTAAGAATTTTCAAAAAATATTTTTGGTGTGTGACCTTTCTCTATTGGGGGTTCCTATTTGGGGCATCTCCAGTGACCCTACTTTCAATAGAGTATTGCCAGGTAGCATTCTTGTTCACAAGGACCCTAACCCTGGCTGTCATCAGCTCCTGGAAGGCTTTGGCAGGTTCCAGGAGCTGCTGCCCCTTTAGGGAGCACATGACAACAGGTCTAATCAGGACAATCAGATCCTTTGTTCGTTCATTTTTAACAAATACAGTTGAATATGTTTGATCTGATAGACGAATCTCACCATACACCAGGTACCAATCGGATAAGGTAATGTTAGATGTTGCCCCAATTAGAAGCACATGTGGTGCTGCCATCACATATGAGGTGTGTTACCTCATATTTGACCAAAATAAAATGTGTTTTTAAAACAGGTCTGGTTCACTGCTGGCAGTATCAACAGAAATAATACAGGAGCGGCCTCTGTCTTGTATTATTTCTGTTGATACTGCCAGCAGTGAACCAGACGTGTTTTAAAAACACATTTTATTTTTAATATAATATGTGTGAGAGTGTGAGAAATAGGGCAAATATTATATTTTGTTTTATTCCTGAAGCTTGCCCCTTTTCTTACAAAGACCCCTTCTAACAAAATGTCTCTTTGTCAATGGCCACCTGCTAGCCCAGGTGTTACTCCTCTCAGCAAGTCCTGCTCTCAGGATGCTTGCAAGCCTCGCACCCTGGGGGCCCGGCTTTAAAGACCATCCCTGTTGCATTTCACACATCTGGCCTGAAATGCAGCCGCGAGATCTGACCAACAAATGACCTTATGCTGAGAGCGGCCTCTTTTCCCATGCGCTAACCTCAGTCGGCAGGTGCTTACCCCAAACTGTCAATAGCTGGGATGCTATCTGTCCCAGCAGCAAGCCAGGTACAGAACAGGAACTGGCCCACAAAACTGCATCTGTGCATACTCGACCCATCCCATTATCTAATGTAGAAGCTGTTAAAATGAAGTTCTCAGGTTCTGATTCATCCTAAAAGCCCATCTTTCCTTGTCTCTCCAGATGCGCCAAATTAAGCCCAGTAATTCAACACTAGAATCAGGATGGTAAGGCCTTCTGTTTAAAGGTTACACCCAAAATAGCTTCTGTATCTTCTAATCTGGATCACAGGCAGGGGAAGGGCTGGAAATTCTGCCCAGAGGGATGTTGGGAGTGTCCAGCTGAGGGTTACATGCCAGACCTTTTTTTGGGGGGAGCTGTTGCATTTTCTCTATCTATAAATGTAAGTAGTGGTCCCAGGATCCAGCATGCTGTCTATGCCCAACAACTAATCTTAATGCATTAAGGTACTGTAATTTCTGTTGCATCACCTGTGTATGTAATATTTTCACAATATCATATGCTTGCAATAACTGCCTAGGTCTCCTATCGCATTAAAATATATATTTAACTTAAGCTGACTTTTTGCCTTTACTGAAACAAGCGCGTCTGTGGCTAGAATTTTAGGCAGTTGGGCTGGGTAAATGGACCAGGAGTAGGGAAGCTTGTTGCGTGCTCCTTTATGCTGTGTTGTTAGCATGATCACGTGATTCACATTTCCACACACAGAGCTATGGCTTAACAAGCCAAACTTCAAGGGCTATCAGTTAACAAGGCAAATTTGGGAGCACAGGATTCCTCTAGTCCAGGGGTTCCCAACAGGTGGTACTAGTACCACTATAGGTACTTGAAATCCTCTCAAGCAGTACAAGGCTGTATAATTACTTGTACCCCAGCCTGATCTGCTGCCATCTATACTTCACTCAGGTGTTGCCATAAATAAAATCTGCTCAGTTTTTTGTGTCTTTAAATGTTTTGTGTGTTTTTATTCCAGTTTTAGGTGACCCAGGTGGTACTTGATATAGACAGATAATGGAAAGTGGTACTCGAAGTTTGGGAACCCCTGCTTTAGTCTAAAAATAAGCACTTTTTGATTTGATGATTTAAGGTAGGGTCCAATTAAAAAGACAGAAAAATAAAAACTGAAAGACAGTCAGTGTGATCAAAAATATACAAGTAAACTGCTACAAATATATTTAAATATCAACACCGTAAATTACATTGAAATGAAAGATATTTAAAGAGGAATTCCAGTTTAAGTTATAAGTCCTCATTGGGCTTCTCTCTTATTATTGCATTCCTCTTTGCTTCCTCAAATCCACCCTCAATGTCCTTGGAGCCTAAAGAGGACAAAGACCCTTTCTCGGGCAGTCGATCCCTCACAGAGCCCAACACAACCACCCAAACCCCTAAACTCACCTCTCCTAGGCTCGGAGTCACGTGACCACGGGCAGACCAATGCTGTCCCCGACAGAGGCTTGCAATTGGCCGTCATCTGGGTCCAGGATGGTTTTTGGGGTTGCAGAGGCTATACATGGGGGGTACATCACTCCCCAGACACAAACAGTGGTCCCACACCACCCAGCAGGGTGTGGAACCTCTTTTAAAGATTTCTGTCCCTGGGGCATCCTGATTTGCGATGCCCTTCTGCTAGAAGTGGTGTGGTCTGTGGTTATATTCTTATCTCAACGTTCCCACAGCACACCATGCAGCATCCATCTGAGGGCATCCAGGTTTGGTATGTCTTGCTGTGTAAAGCTAAAAAGAGAGCCCAAGGTCATGTTAATATATTTACCCCTCCTGGTATCCCTGCTACTAACCATACATCCTATATCTGCATATGACCACCGCAAACCAATCAGGATTGCCAGACATGTATGGAGGGAAGCAGGTATGCTGTTGCTTTGCAAAATTATTACAGCCACAATAGAAACAGGAACAATATATTCCTATTAGGATTAACACAGCAGGGCATTCCAAATCCGGATGCCCCCTAGGGAAGATTCTAGCAGGACTAATGTCTTTTAAGACCGTGCCATTTATAAGTATAAAATGACCACCTGGACTTACATTATATGTAAATATTTAGTTACCTGTAAACACATAACTGCAAATAATATTGACCCCTTTGAAGCCCGCTTCACAGGAACCAGGTGAAGGTCAGATGACTGTAAATATAGAGAGTTAAGTGGCCAGATAATACCATAGAAGAAGAGGCGGGGGGTGAGGAAAATGAAATTCAGAAGAAGTGTGACAGATGTGGCTTGTCTCTCAATGCTATCAGGACTTTGCAGCAAGTGTCTTTCAAGCTCTGTGTCTCTAGTCTTCCTCCATGGGGAGTAACGTGAAAGAACCCTGTGCACGAGTATCTGCAGTTACAATTCAATTACATTTTATTATAGAGCTTCATAACCTCTGCTGATGATGGCTTCACATCCAGAGAAACTTCTACAAAAAAGGGAAAAATAGCTATTAAAATAGACGATGTGGTCATCATTGTTTTTAGTTTCATTTTGTTAATTTTCATTGCTAGTGAAATTATACATTACCTCTCACCAGGGCTGGATTATGAGGGGGGAATACGGCCTGGGTCCTCCACCACTTGCCTTGCAAATGGGGCCTCCACCAACCTTTGGGTTATGGTCTGGTCCAGGAGGCTTTTCAGTCTTTGGTCTAATGGGGCCAGCAACAAAGCTATCGACAGCAGTGGGGTCCCCTGCACCTGGGCAAGCATGTTTCCTGTTTTCGCACACCTGCAGCCAAAGCCACCACAGGGCAAGATGGAGCAAATGCCGCCGTCAGCAACGCTACAGTGATGTCAGCTGTCAATTGGTGGCCACTCACTGCACACAAGCCACCAAGCACAGCCACTGGCAGCTCAATGCAGGGAACTGTTTTCTGCTGGACCAGCTGGGCGACTACACCCCCCCCCCCCAGCAGCACACACCCGCAGAAGGGTGGCACAAGGGACTCGATCTGACATTCCAGTAAGTAGGGGGGTGTCAGACAACCACCAATCAGTTACTTGGCTGGATTATTATTTTAAAGGAAAAAATACTGTATCTGGGGCCTCCTTCAGATTTTGTGCCCAGGGGCCCCCACCACAGTTACTCCAGCCCTGCCTTTCACACTCCAAAATGATGGCCCGGATATGTTTGATACAGTGGACTATAACAACTTTTGACAAGCCACTTTTATCCCCAGAGCCTAAACCTTGGGATAACCCGGCCCAAACCTCAGATCAGCCACATAATAGCAATACAAAGCTCATCTACTTACTTTCTGCTGCTCCTGCAGTATCGAATGCGCACCTGCAGCCACAGCAGTCTTGCCCTCTTGGCTTTCTTTCCCCAGAGGTGTAGGACATAGTATAAGTTTGGGTCGCCTATGTAGAACACACTGAACTGTGAGAACCAGCATGAGACACTGGGGGTCTTAGGAGCACAATAGACCCACCAGGTAAGCAGGGGAGCTTTGTGACTGGCAGGGCTGGTCTGGAGTCTTTGGGAAAGAAGCATTTAAAGAGAATGTCCACTCTTTGTGGACTTTCTTTGGCAGACCTCAGATCAGGGACACCGCCTTGTGTACCGAGGCATACAGGAAAGTTTGTGAAACTAGACTAAATAATCCAAAATTACACATACATATTAGATATATATTCCAGAAAAAACAAAGCTTACAGTAGGACAGCTAAATAAAAAATAGTTAAGAAAAATGTATGCATTTTATCATTTAACTATAAGGGAGAGTTGGACTTTTAAATACAGGATTTTCCTTTTTGTTTTTCTGTAGCTGTATTTTTGAAATACATCTTAGCTATATAGATATGTAGCCAGTCCTGTGCCTCGAGTCTAACTACGGGATTTCTTACCCCCTTTTTTTTCAAAAAAATCACTTTAACAATCTAATTTTATCTCCAACGATCAAAAGTGTGTATTTGTGAATACTGCATCACAGTCATGTGACATATTTGCTTCTTTGCTTCTCTCACTGGGAGTTATGGCCAACAGGTCACATGAACCACTGGTACTATTACATCAGAAATGGAATTGTGGACAGGTAAGTCATTCTGTTTAGAATACAAAGGAGCCAACACTCCAAATAGTGGTCAATAATTGTAATTCAAAATGATCACAGTAAACGAGCCAACGTTTCAAGGTATCCCTACCTCAGGCTTAGGCAAACAAAAACTTTCACCTGAAAGACACATATATAAATGGTTGGTTAAGTTGGAACAATAGGGTTGATTCAGGGCCCCTTTTTCGTCATTTTTTTGCGTGAAAATTTCTGTTCTCTTCCATTTTTCCACCTCATCTGATTCAGCAAAGCCTTTTTTTCTGCAAGAATTTTTATGTAAAATGTTTTCTTTTTTTGTTTGGTAGCAAAACCTCCAAAAAAATGTTGAGAAAGGGCCTCTGAATCAACCCTAATATGTGGTCTAGCATCTAGAGAATCCCTCCCCAATCCCTCCTTTAGGAGCAATAGATGAAGTAAGTAAATTCTTTGTTAGTTCTGGGTCACTTTGTATTAGATTACATCATTTAATTGGCACCATTTTTCAACACAACTTTGTTTTAAATCCTTCTATGTTGTTACACCCAGATCTTCAGTATTTACTGTAGGACTTCCAGTCCCTCACCCAGTCCGGATGCAGGAAGCAGTCTAATGAGATGAGGAAGTCATAAAATATGCAGTTGAGGTGGTTTACTTTAAGTCCTTCTACTTCAAACCTTCAAGCAGCTAATTTTAGGAAGTTAGGTCACTCTGAAAGAATTATATTTGTTTAAAACAAAAGATGTTAGTTCTGCACTATAGAAACGTGTTATCATGAACTTTGAATTTAATTTAATAAAATGACAGCAATTTTATACTTAAAGGAATTTTTTGCTATTTTTGATGGCATTTTATAAAAATTACTGTACATTATTTGTGCCAAAATTTTGTCCTCAATGTGATTTTGTCTCTTGTTATTAAGTGTGTGATTTATGGACGCAGTTAGTAAATCTGCTTCCATGAAACACACACAGTTGGCAACATTTGGCTGTATATTTACATGAGCTGGTGACGCGGTCCACAGTTGGACGGTGTACTTTAGCTGTCTGTCAGGAACCGCTTACCTGATCCCCGTTCCAGCGACGTCTCCAGGCGGCCAGCTGCAGCTGTCACTGTGCGGCGACCGCGCCGAGCGGCGTCGGCTCCAGCAGCGTCGGCTCGAGCGGCGCCCAGCTCAGCCACGCCCCCCGCTTCCTCCTCCAGGAGACGTGCTCGCGCGCGGCTGCGAGCACGTGTCTGTTATGCCCTCCGGCGGCGCTGTGCGGCGCGCACCCGCCGGAGGATCAATTAAAGGGTTAATGAATCCTAGGGGATTGAGGGCTTCGCCCTCTTCTGCTCTGCAGCCAATTACCCTTGGAATCCTATGTGCTCCAATCAGTACACTGCTTCCCTCAGACCTGTTCCTATAAAGGCAATTCCCTCTCAGTTTTGAATTGCCTGTGATAGCGCTCAGAACCCTGTGTTACCTACTCCTGTGAAGTCTAGCCTGTTGCCGATTTGATTGTACGACCATTCTCGATCCTGAATCCTTGTTGCCGACCTCTGCCTGAATTGACGCCTCTCGATCCTGAACCCTTGTTGCCGACCTTTGCCTGAACTGACGCTTCTAGATCCTGATCCCCAGTTGCTGACCTCTGCCTGAACCCCGACTACGTCTTGCCTGACCCCTGGTGCCGCTACGATCGCTACTGCCTTCCCGTTATCGACCTATTGCCTGTCTCTGGACTTCCGTCACTCACGCTCTTGCTATTGGTTCTCCAGTCCTCCCACATATAAGCTTACATCCTTTGAGCCATTAAGTCCTGGGGGCAACCGATCCCGGGTAGGCGTATCTTGCGTCCCGGCAAGCGGGGGCTCCTACAGGTGAAGCTGGCTGTGGAGATTGGGGGTTGTGAGCTTATTAAGAGGGCTGGAGTTACCCCGAGCGTGACATCACAGGCCCAAAAATGGATGACCTGGTACAGCAGGTGCAAGCTATGGCCACAGCGATCAACCAACTCGCTCAAAGAGTGGCCACTCAGGAATCTCGTCAAGTGCCAACTTCCGCTGTACCACCTCATTTCTCCGAACCTAAGATTCCATTGCCTGAGAAATTTTTGGGAGAACGAGCAAAATTTTCCAATTTCAAGAATGCCTGCGAACTATATTTTAAGTTAAGACCTATCTCCTCTGGCACAGAGGTCCAACGAGTAGGCCTAGTCATTTCCTTGCTTCAAGGAGACCCACAGTCCTGGGCCTTTACTTTACCGTCCCATGACATTGCTCTACAATCAGTGACTGCCTTCTTCAATGCTATGGGCGTTTTATACGCCGATCCAGATATACAGTCTACCGCAGAGAATAGGCTTCGGGCCTTAAAACAAGGACGGAATTCGGCTGAAGACTACTGTGCTGAATTCCGCCGCTGGGCTATCGAAGCTAGGTGGAACGATCCAGCTTTGTGTAGTCAGTTCAGGGTGGGACTGTCGGATAGCATCAAGGATGCCTTAGTCAATTTTCCCCCGCCAGCGGACCTAGATCAATTAATGCAGGTCTCCATTAAAATAGACCGACGTCTTAGAGAAAGGGCCAGGGAGAGAGTCGGGGCTCCCACGTCCTTTAGACCAGTCCAGAGTCATAGATCCCCGGTTCCCCGTGGAGAAAATACCTCATCATCTTCCCAGGAAGAACCTATGCAATTAGGGAGAACCCGCTTATCCCAAGAGGAGAAACAGCGTAGGCGATCCGAGGGGTTATGCCTGTATTGCGGGAATTCTGGTCATTTTGCAGGGTCCTGTCCCAACAAGGGGAAACCGGCGGAAAACTTCCGCACCCAGACCAGGTAGAGAGTACTGATCTGGGTGAGTCAGTTTGTAACTCTCGCCAGAATAAGATGCTTGTACCTATTGATTTGTTTTGGGGGTCCTCTAAGCAGACAGTTTCCGCCTTCATAGACAGTGGTGCGGCTGGAAACTTTTTGGACAGGAGCATGATCTCCACCTTAGGGATCCCTGTAGTTCCTCTTGAAAGATCCCTACAAGTTTTAGCTATCAATGGAAAGGCAATCCAGGGAGGTCCTATAAATGCCAAGACCCCACCTCTCAGACTAATTGTCGGCTCTTCTCACTCTGAATTCTTAGAATTCTTTATTTTTGATTGTCCGGAAACTCCGGTGGTTTTGGGATACCCCTGGTTGCAACTCCATAACCCGGTGTTAGATTGGCGGGCTGGGGAGTTGGTCAAGTGGAGTGACCACTGTAAAGGTCACTGTTTTAATACAGGCCTCAGAAGCGTTCAAGTCTTACCACAGGAATTACCTCAGCCATACGCTGATTGGATCGATGTATTCTCTGAACGCTCTGCTGAAACTCTTCCTCCACATCGGTCCTATGACTGCCCCATTGACTTGCTGCCTGGCACAATTCCCCCGAGGGGAAAGATTTATAACCTTACCCTGCCCGAGGAGCAAGCAATGAGGGAGTATATTACCGAAAATCTTAGGAAAGGATTTATCCGTCCCTCTACCTCGCCTGCTGGGGCCGGATTCTTTTTTGTAGAGAAAAAAGATGGTGGCTTGAGACCGTGCATAGATTATCGAGCCTTGAATAAGATCACTGTAAAAAAACGATACCCCTTACCCTTGATTGGGGATCTGTTCAATCAAGTCACAGGAGCTCGAATTTTCTCCAAATTGGATTTGAGAGGGGCTTACAATCTGATTCGCATCCGACAGGGAGACGAGTGGAAAACTGCATTTAATGTGAAGGATGGGCACTATGAGTACCTGGTCATGCCCTTCGGTCTTTGTAATGCGCCAGCCGTTTTCCAAGATTTTGTTAATGATATATTCAGGGAATATCTCGGTAGATTTGTAGTCATCTACTTGGATGATATTCTCATTTTTTCTAATTCTTTACCGGAGCACAGACACCATGTTAAGTTGGTGCTACAAAAATTAAGAGAGAACAACTTATTTGCTAAACTGTCTAAGTGTGTGTTTGAAGTCACTACAGTTCCCTTCCTAGGGTATGTTATTACCAACCAGGGTTTGGAGATGGACGCGGGGAAGGTTTCAGCAGTTCAGGATTGGGTCCAACCCAAAACTTTAAAGGAATTGCAACATTTTCTAGGTTTTGCAAATTTTTATCGGCGTTTCATAAAAGGCTTTTCCCATGTTGTTGCACCCCTTACCAACCTTACCCGCAAGGGGGCTTTTACTGCTAACTGGTCCCCCTCTGCCTGTGAGGCCTTTCTAACCTTGAAACGGGCCTTTACTTCGGCACCTGTCTTAGTGCATCCAGATATTCATAAAGCTTTTATTATTGAAGTGGATGCTTCTGAGCTGGGAGTGGGTGCAGTTTTGTCACAATATTCTGGTAACCCTGAGCGTCTCCATCCATGCGCTTATTTTTCGCGTAAATTCAGTACCGCGGAACAAAATTATGATGTTGGCAATAGGGAACTATTAGCTATTAAACTGGCATTTGATGAATGGCGACACTGGTTGGAGGGTTCATTACATCCTATAACTGTGTATACCGATCATAAAAATCTCGAATACATAGGTTCTGCCAAGAGGCTGAACTCTCGTCAGGCACGTTGGGCATTATTCTTCTCGCGTTTCAATTTTATTATTACTTTCAAGCCGGGTGTAAAAAATACTAAAGCTGATGCTCTATCTCGCATGTTCGGTGAATGTAAGGATCGGGGTGATTCTGGTGAACCAATTTTACCCACAGGTTGTGTGGTGGGGGCGTTACTTCCTGATCTCTCCAATACCTTGGCGCCGTTTCAAGATGAATCTCCTAGTGATGTACCCTTGGGATGCCAGTTTGTTCCGCCGCACCTGCGTTCGGATGTAATTCGCGAATTTCACGATGCCAAAACTGCTGGTCATTTGGGTAACCGTAAGACGTTTATGCTTGCCCGTCGTCATGTATGGTGGCCTACCATGAGACGCGATATCACTGCCTTTATCGACGCTTGTGCTATTTGTGCTCGAAGTAAAGGAGTTCACAAGGCTCCTAGTGGCAGTTTGGTTCCTCTTGAAATTCCTGCTGAGCCATGGACCTATATTTCTATGGATTTTATTGTAGATTTGCCTCTCTCACATGGTAATACTGTCATTTGGGTGGTCGTAGATCGTTTCAGTAAGATGGCACATTTCGTTCCTTTGGCCAAACTTCCTTCTGCACCTGAGCTTTCGCGGCTGTTTACTTCGCATATTTTTCGTATTCATGGTATTCCGTCCAATATAGTCTCTGATCGGGGTGTTCAATTTACTTCCCGTTTTTGGAAACACTTCTGTTCGAGGTTGGGAATACAGATCTCTCTTTCTTCTGCCTACCATCCCCAGACTAATGGGCAGACGGAAAGAACTAATCAAACTTTGGAACAATACTTAAGGTGTTATGTTTCTGATGCCCAAGAACAATGGGCGGAATTTATTGATTTCGCCGAGTTTGCTTACAATAACGCGCCTAGTGAGAGTACCAAGGTATCTCCTTTTTATTGTAACTTAGGGAAAAATCCTAGAGCTTCTTCCCTTTCAGGGTCACCTTCCAATCTGCCGGCGTTGGAGGAGTGGCTTCAAGAACGGAAGAATATCTGGACACACGTTCAGGAGATTCTTAAGACCACTGGTTTGAGGTATAAGAAATTTGCCGACCGCCGCAGATCACAGGAACCTACTCTTCGAGTAGGCGATCTAGTTTGGGTCTCCACTAAAAATATTGCGCTCCGTCAGCCATCTAGCAAATTAGGTCCAAAATTTATTGGTCCTTTTCCAATCGTCAAGAAGTTGAATAATGTGTCTTTTAAAGTTCAACTCCCGCCAACTATGAAAATACCTAATTCCTTTCACGTTTCACTGTTAAAACCGGCGAAGAATGCTCCTCTTGCTGGTCCTGCACCAATTCTTCTTAATAATGAGCCCGAGTATGAAGTGAATAAGATCTTGGATTCACGTAAAGTGCGTAATTCTTTACAGTATTTGGTGGATTGGGTTGGCTATGGTCCGGAGGAAAGATGCTGGGTGGCAGCGAGGAATGTTCATGCCAAGGCTCTTGTAAGAAGGTTCCATCGTGACAATCCAGGGAAACCGGGTGAGGGTCCGGAGGCCCCTCGTGAAGGGGGGGGTAGTGTCAGGAACCGCTTACCTGATCCCCGTTCCAGCGACGTCTCCAGGCGGCCAGCTGCAGCTGTCACTGTGCGGCGACCGCGCCGAGCAGCGTCGGCTCCAGCAGCGTCGGCTCGAGCGGCGCCCAGCTCAGCCACGCCCCCCGCTTCCTCCTCCAGGAGACGTGCTCGCGCGCGGCTGCGAGCACGTGTCTGTTATGCCCTCCGGCGGCGCTGTGCGGCGCGCACCCGCCGGAGGATCAATTAAAGGGTTAATGAATCCTAGGGGATTGAGGGCTTCGCCCTCTTCTGCTCTGCAGCCAATTACCCTTGGAATCCTATGTGCTCCAATCAGTACACTGCTTCCCTCAGACCTGTTCCTATAAAGGCAATTCCCTCTCAGTTGTGAATTGCCTGTGATAGCGCTCAGAACCCTGTGTTACCTACTCCTGTGAAGTCTAGCCTGTTGCCGATTTGATTGTACGACCATTCTCGATCCTGAATCCTTGTTGCCGACCTCTGCCTGAATTGACGCCTCTCGATCCTGAACCCTTGTTGCCGACCTTTGCCTGAACTGACGCTTCTAGATCCTGATCCCCAGTTGCTGACCTCTGCCTGAACCCCGACTACGTCTTGCCTGACCCCTGGTGCCGCTACGATCTCTGCCTTCCCGTTATCGACCTATTGCCTGTCTCTGGACTTCCGTCACTCACGCTCTTGCTATTGGTTCTCCAGTCCTCCCACATATAAGCTTACATCCTTTGAGCCATTAAGTCCTGGGGGCAACCGATCCCGGGTAGGCGTATCTTGCGTCCCGGCAAGCGGGGGCTCCTACAGGTGAAGCTGGCTGTGGAGATTGGGGGTTGTGAGCTTATTAAGAGGGCTGGAGTTACCCCGAGCGTGACACTGTCAAATAGACTATGGACAGGGCTTCACAAAGATGGCCTTTGCTCCCATGAGTGAGGACACTGGCAGCACTTCTAATAAGTGTCCTCTTTCATGGGAACGCCGAACTCAAACATGGACTTCTGGCTGAAGTCCGTGTTCCGGTTTGCGGTTCAAGTTCACCCAACACTACTCATCTCATTTGGAAAATACATTTTTTAGTAATCATTTTGTGATCCTAAACCAGACCAACACCCTTACAATAAACGGTTCTCATATGCATCCTTCCTCAGGGCAATTCAGACCACTGCACATAAAAATTAAATTACATTTTTGTAACCCCTGCTGTGGACCATTCCCCTACCTTAAAGCTGAATTTAAGTCACAAGATTACCTTTTTAACCCCCGTCCTGCCTCAGCACCATGGTGGCCTGGCAGGGCAGGGAAGTCATCTTGTGACTGGAATTCTGTGGCACAAAAGTAGCACTGGACGGCTAAAACTCTTCAGGACTGGCCACTAACCTGCCCCCAGGGCATTAGTAATCGGGGTTCCTCGGTATGTGAAACCCCTGGGGTCACTCCCACAATGCTGTCTATCCCCTGCTTTTCTGTAATTGTGGTGCCCTCCGGCGCTCAGCCATTTAGCTAAGCTAGGGATGGGAGTGCTCTCTAATCTACAGGGAAACCAGGGATGTAGCCAGTGGGCTGGTCACCTCAGCCAGCATTCTTGAGATCAGCCAATCAGCAATCTCAAAAATGCCAAGCAGATGTGGCCTCAGCAGTGGAAAAAACGTTTCTTTTTTTTTTTAAACCAGGCCACTCTGGAAACTACTGCATCACCCGAGGCCCTGGGGAGGGGTGGAGGAGGGCACGAGGGGGGAGGACTAAGAAAGTGTTTTGTGCTCCTCTTTTAATGGTGTCCTATTGAGCTGCGGGTAGCCTGTAAAGAGGAAGTGCTGCTGGGTTTTCTGGTGCTGTGCATTGTGGGTAATGGTTATATTCAGGCAGGAGCATGCTGGGAAAGGAAGCCTCCCAGGTCCTGCATGCAGATGAGGCAAGTGCGTTTTGGGGAGTTTCTTCTTCCAACTGTGCAAGGCTGTTGGTCCAGATTAAGAACATTTGCTAAGCAACTCATCCACAGCAGATCTACAAATACAAGTAGACATCATACTTGCTGCATGTTGGGGTCCCGTAAGTAAAGCAGTGCTGGGAGCGTCCTAATTGCTGACCCCATGCATGCCCTGTTTGTTTTTCCTGCACCGCTTTCACTTGGGGAAACCAGATCATGCAGTTGGCAGCTGGTGATCTGGAAGTGGAATCCAGACCACCTGACCACCGGTGTCCAATTTATTTTGAGGTGGTGGGATGAGGTAGAGGAACTTTCCCTATGGCGTGTATCCACTAAAGCAGGGGGAGACAGGCCAAGGAGAAATGTAGTAGAGAGCTTGCCACATTTAGGTGAATTTCTCCCTTGAATGTAAATGTAGTCACCTGATTACCAAGGGCTAGATTTATATGTCAGAACAGAGACAGAAAGTTGACAATTACATTCAATGAAACATTAAATAATTATGATAATTTGAAGTCATGATAAATATATATTCCCAGTCTTCTTCTAGCATCAATGCTTTCCTCCAAGAACAACAAGCGCATTTGAAATGACATGCAAAATACTTGGAAGAAGTTTGACATAAACATTTCTGAGCTGGGCGATCCTCATCTGGAGCTGCCACTTTCTAGTCACGTTGCATCATGGTGTCATATTGCTTGTTATCATATTTAATTTTGTTCCAGCATTTTCAAAACCTACACAGTGTGAAATGCAATAATTTATCACTAAATCAAAGCCAATTAGAAAGCGATCCGTGAATATGCCAGGTGTTTAAAAATAGGATGAACATGTTTTTTAATTCTGACAGGCAGAAATAACATTGCAAGAGCTGTTCTGTTTTTTGGGTGCTAAGTAGAAGATATTTTCAGGACAATCTGTGGTATGTTGATCTGATTTTTAGAGGCTTCCAATAATTACTAAAGAAGAATCAGTGAAGCAAAAAAAGTCTATGGGTTAAATATGGTTGATGATGATGAAGGGAGAATACCCAGAACATCTGGCAGGGCCATATTTGATAATGTTTACCTGAGCATGGCGCCAAAATGAATTACTCAATCTCTGTGGACCATAATGGGTTTAAAAAGCCAACTTGATGTCAAAATCACTGCACTAGCTCCCTGGACCATTTCACCCTGCACCACCCAAACATCCCATTTGATCTCCATCTTCATAAACCCTATAAAAAAATTTTGTGACACGTCAGTTTCCCATGCAACGCGCAGCCTATTGTGTTCACTTGGCACTGTACTTGGTACCAGAGGCGTCACCAGCAGGAAGAGGGAGGTTGTGATGCCACTGTATAGAGCCCTGGTGAGGCCACAGCTAGAATTCTGTGTGAAGTTCTGGAGATCTTACCTTCAAAAAGACATCATTCAACTAGAACGGGTCCAAAGGCGGGCAACAAAAATGGTAGAAGGACTTAAACGTAAAACTTATCAGGAGAGACTTGAAGAACTTAATTTGTACAGTCTGGAGAAAAGAAGGGAGATAGGGGACATGATTGAGACCTTCAGGAGAGAAGTGTTTCTAAGAAGAAACAATGATAGAACAAGGGGGCACAACCTGAAGCTAGTCAGAGAGAAGATCAGAAGCAATGTTAGAAAATGTTATTTTACAGAAAGAGTAGTAGATGTTTGGAACAAACTTCCAGTAGCGATCAGTGAATTTAAATATGCCTGGGATAAGCACATATCTATCCCAAGATAAAGAGCACATACAGTATACACATAAGGGCAGATTACATGGACCATATGGTATAATTCTGCCGTCAACCTTCTATGTTTCTATGTTTGCCTGGGGAGCTCCTATTGGCTGACACCAAACACGTGCATTTGTGAAGTCAGACACCGGTGTGGCATAAGAGGACCTGACTTGAAACCTGACCTCATTCTAGTCCCTCTCAAAGATGTTCGATGGGTTTGAGGTCCAGCAAAATGGTTTTTACAATTGCCTTCAATCACGTACAGCCTAACTATTTAATCATGATTCCTAGAGTGCTGAATAGTGACTTGAAGTGTCCAGAAGTGCAAAGCGATCAACCCCTATCCAAACAGATACAAGGCTTGATTGTGGCGCAGCTCCAAAACGCTATCCTTTTTTTTGATGTTTCTTCTAATGAACAAATGATGTCCAAAACTGATCCTATCAGGTTTCTGAATGATCAGGTGCTTCCTTTGACCTTAAAGAACTGTACTGCTTACTAAACCAGCAAACCAATTCTATGCCAGGAGACATTTTGTGTGATGCTTCGGCGGTTGTTAAGGTTTCATTACATATAACGTTCTCAAGATCTTTGCAGCGATAAAGACATTTAGACACTAATAAGCTCTTCAGTTGAAATGATCAGCCTCATTGTCTCCGCTGCAGCTTTGCACATATGAAATGCTATCAACTGATTCTTTATTTCAACTAAATCATCTTCAAGTGAGTGAAACATCTAATAAGTAGGAGAAAGCTCCATGATGTCTAGTGTCTGATTAACAACCCCTCGCAAAAGATTCTCAGAAACATAAAAGAACATGCCAGAATGTTTCATCCTGAGGGCAACAGTCTCCTACCGCTTCTAACCATGTCTCCATGTCTCTTAGTATTTGCCGCCATATTGTAGTGTATGTTTTGGTATATAATATGCAATACTGTATATGAGAGCAAAACCCAAAATCTAGACCATAATCTAGCATTTTGACTATTTTGATCCTGTGCCCCGCCGTGTGACCCCCCCCCCCCCCCAGATCGCCGAAGCCAACTCACCTCTTCCCGGTCCTACGGCGCATGCACTGCCACTCGTCCAATTAGCACACTTGGAGCCGCTGACGTCACATCATCTAAGGCTTTGTCTAAGGCCAGCGGCTCCAAGCATGCTGGCGGCCGCATCCCCCACTACCCTCTAACAGGGAGTATGCCCGCACCGGCCATTCATAAATGCCTGGCGTGGGCACGCACTCTGCTAGAGGGATAGCGGGATAGCGGGGGGGGATGCGGCCGGGGAATGGGGTGATCTGGGGTGTTTCCCGAGCCGATCGCGGAGCCGATGCAACACAGCTTGCATTTTTAAATTTTTTTTTAAATATAACCCCAACACGTGCCCTGCTAAAGGGATAGCGGGGATGTGTCTGCTGTTCGCCCATGCACCGTTGGACAGGGAATGAAGGTGGGTTTTTGGGCGACCTGGGTGTTTTCACACAACAGGGCAACCAATAATCTGGGTGCGTGAGTATGTCTCATAGACTCCAGGGTGGGTTTTGGTCCACCTAAAGCCTATAACTAATGATGCCAAAGTTATATGGTACTTAGAAGATAAAGGCTAGGTGACTGCCTAAATAACTACTTTTTACCACACCTTTATCTAATCTAGTCTAATTGTCTTCTAAATGTCGAGATAGTTAATTGAGGACTGTAATAAACTTATCAGAATTTTAAACTTTGTTTTAAGAATTGTAGCTTTGATTTATACATTTTTTATTTATTTCGAAATGTGAGCTGTCTTTCATTGTATGCATGCACTAGATGCTGGATAGAGAGCTTTGCTGGACTGGATTAAATGCTCCATTTATTACATCCCGCTAAGAGTTATGAGCTTGGCGGGATTGTAAATCAGATATCAGCAGTCAGTAAATGTAGCTGTGAGAAGCCAACCACAGCTCGGGACCACAATGCACAGCTCCTCACAACGCCGTTCAGCTAGGTGGTCTATGTTGTGTGCCAATAAACTTTTCCCTGAGATAGACTTGTATTTGGAATAGGTTAACTTTATGATCTAATCATGTAATGCATTTACAATATTATATTGCTACAGGAAGGCTTGATTTTTTGTATGTATCTTTTATCTTAATAATCACAAAGATGTACCTGCTTCCAAAAAATGAAATCATCCTGATACATCTGTGAGTATTACAGATGTCCAGCTACTGAAAGCAGACCTAAATGTTTCCTGCCTGTCATAGGAGAAATTCTAATGGGGGAGAAAGTCTACTGTGACCCCAAAGAACCCTTTCCTGCTGTACACCAAGCCCCGCAGTGAACAATACTTACATCTTCCAGGCCAGTTCTCCGCCCGCCATATGGCATGCAACCGCAGCACTCGCTACTATAGCTGCCACATCCTTCTATAGGAGATACTCGCTGCTACTGTGTATGATGTGGTTTAGGTCCACTTCAAATCTCTCTACTTGCGTGTTTATTAGAATCACTGGACACTTTTACATCTATGTTTTTTAACCACTCTTCTTATACTCCAACTTCTGTTGATAGTACCTATTAGGGTACCTAGGAACAGAGTATATAAATTGTCTCACCATTGGGCAATTAAACCGGACCTTTAACATCATTTAATGAAAAGCCCAAACGCTTAAAAAAATATTCCCCAGCATCTTAAATTAATATATTTTACGTTTTTGGTCACTTACTCATTATTCTCCCCCCCCCTCGGGTTTCAACTCTGTTCAGGACTCTAGGATAGAGGCGCCGCCATCTTGCCTTAGAAACATCACATACTGAGGAGAGGAGAGGGGTGAAAAGTACAGGGGACAGGTTATAGATGAGCTTTGCACAGACAGAGCAGAGCTGGGGTCGGGAAAAGGGCAGTAATCCCAGAATGCAGAGAGGCAAAGTCAGAAGTCACAGCCTGTGACTCCACGAGCCGCCATCTTGGAATTTAAAAGGCTCAAAAAACGCAGTAGGTGCAGATAGGATGATTTTTAATGTGGATAATCTGTATGTGCAGGGTGGGGGAAACATATAAGATAGGCTCTTGTTCAGGGTGAGTCCGGTTTAAAAAATAAGGCATATCATAAAATCTATTTTTTATTTAGGTCAAGCTGTCTCTATATCTTTTCTGGCTGCATAGTTACTTCTCTACCCTGTTCCTAATAAAGGTTTCCTTTTCTCTATGTTGTCTCTTTCTTTCTGCTCTGACCCTCTTCCCATCCTCATGCTTAAAGGGTAATTCCACTTTCACTTTCAAATGGCATTTTTTAACATTTTGATTATTGTGTGTCAAAATAATGTCTTCAGTGTGCTAAGCTTATCTGTATTTTCTCATTTCTATTTGTTTGCAAATCTGTTATAAAAGAAAACAGTTTTCCTAGCAACAATGTGTTTACCCTAGCAATGTACATAAAACTGCCTCACTCTGGCTTTGCCAATCATCTGATTGGCTAAGGCAGAAAGGGCAGGTTTAGCCCATTCTGGTGTTATTCAACTTCTTCAGATGGGGGGGTCACAATCGTGTGTTCCAGTAGTTAAAGGGTTACTGGCAGTGTTCTCACCTGGCATTACTGCTGCTCGACATAGCCAAAACTGCTGATTACCTCACCTGTTACAGTGGAAGGATTCTGGGACTTGTAGTCAGTAGTTTTTACTCAAGGCCAGGAGAACCACAGGTAAGACCTGTCGCTCTGGAAGCTAGAGCGCCGCCGGGATCCGCTGAGCCACCTGTAATGATGAATCGTACGCTACATGGTGCTGTTAGAGTCGCTCACCAGATTCGCTTTCATAAATGTGGGTTTGCATACAGCGCCCTGCGTTCACCAGACGCTGCCTGCCGCTATGAGGCACTACCTGGCGCTATCCCTTGATGAATAACCCCCTAAATTCCACCTGACCGGGGGGTCAGATACTGCAGATTTGGGCTCCCGATAACCACAGAGACCACAGTGTGTAGCACCAGAGACCTCACGGCAGCAACTCAAAAGGCAGCACAGGGGATTCTTGAAAGCGTGTGGTTTTTGCTGGCTGCAGACTAAGAAGCAAACCTTTTAATTTTCATTCATTTGCCATATAACTTGTTTATTTATTGTGTGTTCTGATAACACTGCCATGCTGGCAGAGAGTAAAGACATCTCCAACCTAGCGGAATGATCTAAACCCAATAAAGTTTTGTAACTAACTGACCCCCCCCCCCCCCCATGAACTGTGGTGTTGTTTGAAAGGGCTTAAAGCAGATCAAAACCCAGGATTTTGACCTTGTTCTGTGCCCCCAGGGCATCCTGAATTGGGATGACCCGCTGTGTGAAACCCCCTAGTTCTCCCAGTAAAAATTAACCTCTCCTTGGTCCAGTGGTGTATGCATGGGCTCTCGTCCAATCAGAACCCTTTGCCGTCTTATATCCTGTGGCAAAGGACTTTCATTGACTTCAATGGAGAGTGAGAGTGGCTGCATCCCCTCTGAATGACTGGGGTGGGAGTACATGCACAGCCCAAGGATGCAGAGGTTCGCTCCCCATTGAAAACAATCAGAGCCTTTGCAGAAAGGCAAACAGCTCTGAGACAAGAGCCCACACATGCGCCATTGGAAGGTGGAAAGGTGAGTGATTACCGGCACTCTGGGGGGATTTAAAAATTGGGGCATGCCCCGGTGGAAGCCAGCAGCCGGCCTGGGTTTTGTTCTGCTTTAACCCCATGCAGCTTCTGTGCTCCTTGGCTGCATGTGGCTGCATGGGGGCGTCTCTGCTGATAGTCTGCCTCTGTCAGCATACAGATCATCACATCCAGTTTCCACACTGAATGTTAGAAGGAGATAAATTCTTTCTCTAGCTGGCTCTATTGATTAAATGAGAAGTCCCATTTGAGCTGCAGTGTGCCTGTGGGATTCTGTCTCTTCATTGTGGCTGTCAGTGTGGAGGTTGCAGTAAAGCTTGAAATTTTGCTATTAGCTGCCTACACCAAACTGAGAGTGATATATGCCTCAGAAGAACAGAGCAGCATCTCTGTCATGTTCTGACTGACGCGTTCCAGGTCGCAAGTTGTGCCCTTAGTCATATACACAGCCATGAAACAGATGCTGAAAAATGTCCATGATCTTTCTGAGCAAAGACACATTTTTACAACGAATGGGTTTCCACTCCTGGGATTATTGCACAGAGATTTAAGGCAGTTTTGACTTTGTGAGTGGGTTTTTAAGAAGCAGGTCTGTGGTAGCAAGATGGCCATTCCCATGCAGTTCAGGAGTGCAATATCTGCACGCTATTTCACATCTGGGAATAGCATGAAATTTCAGGGGAATAGCATGGGAATGCCTCTCAAATAACTTATGTAATTGATTCCCGGGGATGGGGTAACAATTTACTAAACTTAGATTTTGTTATGCTTTATAAGTCTGGGATTGATTTTGGCATCTAGGGGAAGCACTGGTTTGAGATTAGGATTGCCTTCAGTTGTCCTTGAAAATCCCGTGTAGCTTAAGCTTCTTATTGGCATTCCTTAGTAGTGTTTTTGGCTCTGGACGTCCCTCTTACATATCCCTAAAATCAATTACACATATTGCCGGTGTATCTCTACGCTGCGTTTGTTTCAGCAGTGCGGTGCATGTCAGTTCATTCTTTGTAGTAAATGAAAACCCTGCGGTTATCATCCACACATCTGTTTTTCGTTCCTTTTTTGCGGTGGAATCCCTCTGGCATTTTTCAGACTGTATAAAGTGCAGATGTCTGAGATTGAGGTGATAAGGTGGTTGTAAGTAATTATTGTGACATTTGAAGATTAGTTATACTGCCGAGTGTCTCCAAAGACTAACAACAAAGTGTAAAAATATAATCATTTGGCATTTAGCTTGTGAGCTGTTCTACTTCTCTTCCCTTTTTGCTAATGATCTGAAACACTTAAGAAAAATAATTTAATTGATGTTGAACGTTAATATTTATAAACCAAATTGTAGCAAGTGTCCTCATTTTAAATTTGTGCAATGCCCTATGAAGTAAGGTAAGATGGCTTTCCTAACAGAGATGTTTAACATGGCACATACAGATCAAGAACTCCTGTCTATAGCTAATATTCGCAGTGTGTAGGTGGAGCCATGCAAATCAACCCTTTTTATCTGTGTGATTTCTCAAGGGCTCAGAGCTGTCAGAACAAGATTGAAAGTGATAACAGAATAGCAAGCCATTTTTTTTTTGGGGGGGGGCTGTTATGGACCAAATTATATATATATATATATATATACCGTATATATATATATATATAGTGCAAATATAATCATATGTATATATATATATATATGTATATATCTATATAGTGCAACATTTTCCTATCTAAATTACATATATATATATATATATATATATATATATATATTTGCAACTTCTTTGAGTTTCCGTGATAAGGAGGCTGGGATTGCGCCAGGTGTCTGTAAGGAAAGGGATGAGTGCCTATTTTTCTTTATGTCTGTGTACTTAAACTACTGATCACCAATATACTTCCGGCATGAAAGAGGATTCATTTATTTTGACAGATAAAGATAAAGAGGAAGTCCAAGTATACAAACACTGCCTGCATAGACCCCCCCCCCTTGCTAAGCCTGATTTAGGCATTTTAATGACAAATCCACTTATCTGATCACTGTGCTCCTCCTCTGATACCAGCATGGCTCTGAATAGCATGCCATGGACTTGATTGACAGTTGCATTTGACTGACAGGTCAGTTAGCCAATTCTTGGAGCAGCTCATAGGATTGGGTGACTGTCCTGTTGCTCAAGTGCTAACAGCTTACGTGCTGAAGGCCTGCCTTCCCCTCAGCCGGCATCAGAGGAGGATCGCGCTGTCCCCCTTTTTTTTTAAAGCCCAAATCGGGCTTAGCACAGAGGCTGGGAGGGCAATCTTTAGCATTTTGCCTTCCTCTTCAACTTTGCAGTGTATAAAGATACAGACACGCAGAACAAGACGCTACTATGCATACGCAATCATTAAGTTTGTCCCACATAGTCTGATGTAAGAGGGGTGGAGATAGGTCCACTTCTTGGGGTAAAAAAGGTGGTCATTCATAGATAAAATCTGATGACTGGGCTACATGGGTTAGATTTCAGTTTCAATAAGTGGCAGATAGGCAAACAATGATTTTACAATTATACTTTCTGCCCAGGGTCCTCCACCACACTTGATCTAGTCCTGCCTATCGGGGAATCCTTATCGGCATCCTTGTTCAGTGTTAACTGGCTCTGAATACCTTCCCTGCATTCCAGTGTGTTAATGTGCAATTCTACACAGCAGCAGCAGCAGCAGCATCCCTGCTATACCTCTGTACATGTGAATGCCTCGTTTACAGCTTTGACACTGGATTTCATTGCAAATGTTCAGTAGGGTAAGACAAGCAAGATCCACCCCCTTGTAAAATAAAAAGGGAACAATATCTGAGATTTCTCTGAGGGTTCCTGCTCTCCACATCGTCACATTTTGAAATGTATTTGACCAGGTGTCCCAAGATGAATTGTTGTGGCCTTTCGGCTGTTCAGTTACTTAGATGGCTACTGCACCAAAACCATAATTGAGTCTAGAAATGGGGTACAAGCCACCTGAATAAAGTTTATTGATCAGACACAAAAGATAATAAAAACACAAAAAACAGAGAACCACAGAAGAACCACGCGACTCATCCATCATAATATCTGCAATAATATAAGCAATACAGATTGCAGCAGTATCCCTGCTGAATATGAATGTGCACTAAACAATAAAGTGAGTGCTAAATACTATGCAAAGAAAAAACTGTTATATATTTAAACTAACTCACACTAAAGTACATAATTGTAAAGTGCAAATAGTGCCATAAAGAATATATACAGATCTGTGCAAGCCATACCATAAATAGTCCCTCAAAAAATAGTCCCACACACTATTCTGACCATATACCAATAACAGCACATCAGCATTAGAATCACAATAGACCATATCAGAGAAAGGTGACACAATAGAAACCAAGAATTTGATAGAGAATCGTGCCTGGTTTAAATTATTAAGGTCCAAGGTCGGTGCACCCGCAAACCCCACGCGTTCCGCCATGCGCCCACAGCTTTTCCAGGGGTCTGCAAAAAACTCTTTCTTTGCATAGGTTATAGCACTCGGTCACTTTATTAATTGTTTATTGCACATTCATATTCAACTGGAATACTGCTGCAAGCTGTATTGCTTATACTATTGCAGATATTATGATGTATTAACATTGGGTCCAAGAGAGGTGGCAATGTTTTTAACAGTGTCATGTGGTTCTCTGTTTTTTGTGTTTTTATTATCTTTTGTGTCTGACCAAAAAGCTTTATGAACTTTATTAAGTCAGTTGTGCCCCATTTCTAGACTCAGTTTTGGTTTTGGTGATATATAAATGGAGGGCCTAGTGGAACAACCCCTTTAATTTATTATATTCTGAAATAATTGCTGTGGTGCCCACTTTCTTCTTTATTGTAGGCTACTGCAAATAAGATATTCCTGTATCTATCTATAATAAGCTATTCCTATACTGTATCTAGCTGCCTTTACTGAAGGAACGCTCTAGTGGCATCTTGATGGAAATATTCTGAAGAAGTGGGGTCTAGGGTCAGAGCAGTCTCCCATAATTCTTTCTCTGTCTACAGCATATGCAAAAATGGCTCCCACTTCTCAAGATATCTATTAAAGCAGAGTTTTATACGCTGGCTACAGTATATGTTATTAGCAGACATGTACTTATTCCATCCATTTCTTTGTAGATCGAGGATGCCGCCAGCCAAGGATCAAAGTTTGCCGGGATAGTCCAAGGCTATTATTTTGCCAAGGACCTTCCATACAGTCCTTCTGATAGCCTGAGTCAGACAAGCTCTCCAGATTTCCCAGCCATCAATAAAGCCGTCAGTGGAGCCGAGGATAATACTTCAGAAGACAAGAAGTCAGATTGCACTAATGGAAGCATTTCACCAGCAAAGAACATGGAAAATGCTGAGCAGCCCAAAGAAGCTGATGGGCTGGAAGTTATTGAGCAGCAAAAAGCACAGTCTACAGCTTTTAATGAAGGTGATCAGTTGGAGGAGCTCAATTTCAAGGCTTCAAACGAGAATGTGTTCTCTCACGACAAGATAATGACTGAGACTGTGCTGTCTGATAATTGCACCATTAGAAGTAAGTACAGAAGTCATTAAGAAATGGCTGTATTGTGTTTCACTTGGCCTTATTTACAGGTTGATTATAGTGCCCATGTACAGCTTTCAACTTTCATCAACCTTGGAAGGGCACCATAAATAGCATTCTAGCAATAATATAATCTAGCAACATAATATCATCCATTCTCATTTATCTTCAACCTCTACATCCCTGCTAACATCCTCCCACCTTATCTCCCATGGGAACTGTGTAAAATGTGCCATTTACAAAGCACCTCAAAATATATAAATATATGCCTATATAAAGCCATTTCTTCTCCGTCATTTCTGGGCTGTGGATGAGCTGGGAAGGTAGTGTCATGGCCCATCTTTATGAGTCACATGAGTATGCTCTGCTGTGGTCGGAGTCAGCCGTGGGATCACTGTGGCTTGCCATGCTCGTTACATTGAGAGCTTCAAGGGACAGAGTAACTGTCAGACCACTTTATTGTGTGGTCTTGGAGCACTGGGATTGAAAGGAGGGCAAACTTTGAAGCCCCGCTATGGCGTCTACCCTTTGCTGCAGGGAGTCGAGGAGAGGCACATGGGGTAGACATCAGGTGAACTTCTTGCTTCCTTATTATTGTCATTGGGTTTACAGTCCCCTTCAGTGAATCTGTCACCAGAAAGTCTTAGGTGCAACATCAGGCTGGCCTGACTTTTTCAGAACAAAACTAGGACATTTATACAAATATACTGGGAGTTTGGCCTTTTTTAAAGGAAAAGGCCAGTTCTGTGGCCTTTTCCTAATACTCCAGCACCAAGCAGTCCAAGGGCAGACCAGAGGATCTGCTTACCATCACTCATGCGTCACAGATCACTCTCCCGCAGCTCTGGGTTCTGAAGCCTGGGAGCTGCACCCATTGAAAACAATGGGTGTCTCTGTACACAGAAGTTCCAGGTGACTGCCCGGCACTGGAGCATTAGGAAAAATCCACAGAAGTAATAGGAAAGTAGTTTTTGCTGTTGCCACACAATTGCCACAGTTGAGTGTAGACATTTGTTTCACAGACATCTTTGCTGGGTCTTGCCCCCTGTGCACATTATTAGGCCAAATAACTGTTGATGAACAGGAATCGTGTAAGCTACTAAATGCCTACCAAGGCACACTGCGGGCAAGAAAGAAAAACACAAGATACTCACATTTAATCCTCCTCAGCATGTACCTCAGATCCTTCAATACTTTCTAGTAAAAGAGATACAGTCTAAGATCTCTAGGTCCAGGAGGTACATGCTCAGAGATCAAAAGTGACTATCCCTCATTTCCTTTGGTTCTATCTACAGAAGGCCTTTAACCCTTTCGCTGCCAGCCTACCTGCAGCATTTCCCACTCCCTGTTGCCAGACTGAGTTTCACTGTTTCGCGCTACACATGTTCAACTGTCATTTTTGAAAGGATTTCCAGGGATTTCCCAGGAAAATTATATATTGTTTTTTTCAACAGAGTCTGGGCTTTAACATGAAATGTCTTGTTTGTATTTTTTAGGTGTATTCTCAACATTTTTGGGTGAAATGTGTGAAAAAAATTAAAAAAAATATATTTTTTTACAATTTGTAGAGTTTTTTTGTAATAAAAAATGTAAGTTTGTCAATAAAATCTTATTGCGTGAGAAACCCCAATTTCTCCCGGTTACAGCGATACCACATATGTATAGGTAGACACCCTTTCCTGCCCAGAAGCCTTTTATAGCTGCTGGATGACAAATGGTTAATTAAAAAAAAAAAATGACATAGGGTCCCCCTTCCCGGGGAGGGGGACCCCATTTTTTTTTGGATTTTTAAGGGTTAAAAACCCTTAAAAATCCAAAAAAAAAAATGACGTGGGGTCCCCCTTACCCAAAGTAACCAGCCCGGGACCAGCTATGGGGGCTTGTAGGCACAGAGTGGGGGGGCCAGCTTTGGTGGCCCCCCCACCCTGCAGCCTACGAGCCCACATAGCCTATGTGGGCCCGGGCTCTTCTGCCCCCCCCTGGCCTTTGGGGAGGCAGGTAATGGGGGTGCGGGGGTTAATGGCAAGCCACCCGCTAGGGCAGGTGACTTGCCACCCCCCCAGCCTTGTGAACTGGTATAAGGGGTCTCATGGACCCCTTACCAGCTCACAAAGGGTTAACTGTTAAAAAAACCACCACACAATAATAAAAAGTATTTTATTCAAAAAAAAAAAAATTTTTTTAACTGTACTTACCTTCGATTGCAAGCTCTTGTCCCTCGCCGCTCAGCTGACAGATGCCTGTGATCGGCATCCAGAGAAGGAGAAGGCAGGAGATCAGAGGATCTCCTGTCACCTCCTTCCAGGGCACCGATCACCGGCATCTGAGAAGCTGAGAAAGCTGAAGCCGGTGATCGGGACCGGGATGACGTCATAAGCCCCGCCCCCAAGGGGGCGGGGCTTAGAGGCAAGATGGCGGCCACCATCGTGAAGAAGAGAGGAGAGAGCCTCCCAGGCTCTCTCCTGAAGATCGGTAAGTCCTGGGGGGGGATCGGAGGCCCCCCAGGTGAAGAGGAGGGACAGCGGGAGCCAGCGCACACACAGGTAAGTGAATGTCATTTTTATTTTTTATTTTTTTTTACAGTTAGCAGCTGCTGCTGCAGAAGCGGGGGGGGGGGCGGCCTATTCCGGGGGCTCTCCTGGAGCCATCCGACCCCCCACGGGGGATCGGATGGCACCAAATTAAAGAGGAGACCCGGCCGGATCCAACAAGGGGTCAGGTGAGTATTTTTGATTTTTATTTTTTAAACTAGAAGCGAGGAAAGTCAAGCACGTAACACCTACGGGCTTGGCACTTAAGGCCCAGCCAAGCCAGCACGTAGGTGTTACGTGCTTGGCAACAAAAGGGTTAAAGAGACGTTCCAGGCAAAGGGCTGATGAATTAGCCTGGTTTCTGCTCTCCTGCGGGCTGCAGCGACCCTGGTTTCAGCACAGTTGGCCTCTGTTTGAGCTTTTACTTCTGAACATGTGGGAGCAGACTACCTCAATAATTGGCAGTAGGGGGCTATCACAAGCGTCCACTCCTGATATAGAATTTCAGTGGTGGACGCTCATATGTGCTCCGAGGGCTGGGTGGGAACATGCTCTCAGTTTCGTAGCTAGGAGCACTGCAACCAGATTGGCTCAGCCTTCAGGACTAAAAGGGATAGAGTCTGCAAGCTGGCAGGAAGGTGGTGTAATGTATCTTGCCTGAACTGTCCCTGAGTTATTAGAGGAAAATAAGATAAAAAATATTCTGAACAAAAAATTCTGTTCCAAGTAGGGCTTATCACCCATCTGATGATTCACATTTATGAAGATTCGAAATGTATGTACATTGTAAAACTGATAAAACTCCAAATAAAACTATTAAAAAGTAAAACTAAAGCTAAGCAAAGCTGCAACATTTTGCCCCAAGGGAATCTTTATGCCATTATATAAATGCTGTACCCAGGGCAGGATTAAGTGGGGTGGAAGCCCCGGGGCACAAAATCTGGTGGAGGCCCCAGATACAGCAATTGTGTTCCTTTAAATAATAGTCCAACCAAGTAACTGATTGGTTGTTGTCTGGCACCCACCTACTTACTGGAACATCAGATTGAGTCCTTTGTGCCACCCTTGTGTGGGTGTGTGCTGCTCGGGAACTCCTGCTTTGCCATTCTGGGCGGGGGGTAGGGGTGTAGTCGCCCAGCTGGTCCAGCAGTAAACAGTTCCCTGCATTGAGCTGCCAGCGGCTGTACTTGGTGGCTTATGTGCAGTGAACGACCACCTATTGACAGCTCTGTACCCTTCCCTGTAGCGTTACTGACGGTGGCTTTGCTGCTCCAGACTCTCCTTCCTTCCCTGTGGTGGCTTTGGCTGCAGGTTTGCAAAAGCAAAAAAGGCTTGCCCAGGTGCGCAGGGGGCCCCACTGCCACCGATAGCTTTGTTGCTGGCCCTGTGGCACGTCAGACCAAGGACTGCAAAGCCTCCTGGACCAGCCCATAACCCAAAGTTTGGTGGAGGCCCCCTTTGCAGGACAAGTGTTGGAGACCCCTTGTACCCCAGCAGAATAGGGTAAAAAAAAACAGTAAGGGCTCATTTAGAAAAAATGATGAAATTGTAATAAATGTTAAACTTTTCTTTTCCAGAAACTGAGATTTTGGCTCTTTTTAATAAGCCAAAAACCCAGCAACGGTACAGAAAATATTATACTGTGAACATCCCCATGAAGATCACCAGAGACAAGAGCACCATCATTGGACTAGAGGCAAACTGGTTGGAGCACATGACCGATCATTTCAGGAAAGGATGCTCACTCGTGAACAGCGTCTTCTGCCTGGGAATGGTAAATGGTATGGAAGCTTACACATGACAAATATCTTAAGAAATGTTCATGCCGTTAATAGAGTTAATGCAAGGAGAAACATATCTAACCCACACAAGACCTTTCCTTAATCTCAATGTTTTCCCAACAAGTTTATTCCTATTTTTTATTCTTGAACTCACAGGAGATCTTCCAAGCTTATAGATGACTCATGGGAAATACTGTATTTCCTCACATTAGTATATGAGCATGTTAATATTTTCATCAGCCCAGTAAGCTTCAATATAAACTCTAATCTTACTCTTAAAAATCCATTGATTCAATAAACTCGTCAAAAGTTATGTTAAGCCACTCTTATCCCCCTTGTGATTATGGATGTCCCTCCCCCTAGAAATCAGTTGTGCAGGATTACTCACCCAGTCTATGCTTCTCCCTTTGTGGTTGCCAGCGGCCAGTGGGGGTTTAATTGGTTGCCAGCAGAGAAGGGGATACACAGATGCAGTTGTGCCAGCCCCAGAAATGCTGATTTTAAAGTATTACAGAGGAAGTAAAGTATTAAAGAGGAAGGAAGTCTAAACTTCCTATATTTCCCCTCAAACATTTGCAACATAGGGCGTCCGAACCCTGGATGCCCCACTGTGCAACAGGTCACCCAGCACAACGATACACCACTCTTCCAGTGAGCACATGAATGTCAGCAGCCAATCATCTTGCCGGGCTTTGCTGCACAGTGGGGTATCCCAAACATGTTTTGACCCATGCCAAGTAAAATATTTTTAGGTTTCCTCTTTAATGCCCAACCTCTGGCTTTCTAGGAATATTTAAAATATTTGAGTTTATAGTGCTATTCATCTATACTATATGTATATCTAGGAAGTGAGATTGAAAGCTGTATTTTGTGGAATTATGGCGTAAGGGAAATTGTTTTGGATTTAGCTGTAACATTTTGTGTTCAAGGTTGGGTTGCTTGGTTCTGGCCATCCCACTAGAGTTTGTCATAAATGATCAACACCATTTTTACAGTCCAATCCTTACTTAAAACTTTAGGTGTATAAAGCATGTAACCCCTGGACAGCCAGTTGTTGCCTTATCTGCAGATGGGCACAGAAGCCCATAGCAACCTTTTCACAGTTATTATAGAGACTGTTGCTTTGCTTAATGGGGTTTCCTAGGTGATTATATACAGTAAGTCCAGATTTACTGTAGTTTATATTTATACCTGGTGATGTATGATTCTGGAGTCAAAGGGAATGTAAACCCCAAACAACTAAAAATAAGATACTCACAGTTTCTCCCCCTCAGCAGCTCCTGGCTAGTCTGATGTTTAGAAACACTGTCTGAGTTTGGCTCTTCCACTATTCACATGCGATCCCACAGCCTCTCACATATGTGACAGTGAATGTGCACAACCACTCACTATTCACTATGATGGAGGGGAGTGTCAGGCAATAGACATGCTCCATACTTGGCAGTGAATACAGGCACTGAGACTGATGTGGGGGCAGAGCCAAAGGAAATGTGGGGAATGTGCTCACCAAAGGAAGGGAGGGAGCTGCTGCAGGGAAGAAAACTTTTACAGACCCTTTTAAGTGGACCTAAACCCAGGATTTTGACTATCCTGGGATTTGGCCCTTGCCCTAGTGCACCCCAAACGGGGGTGCCCCGCAGGAAGCGTGCACGCACCCTGGTAGAGGGATAGCGGGGATGCAGTCGCGGGTCGCATATGCGCCGTTGGACCGGAAAAGAATGTAAGTGTACGGGTGGCATGGGGGGTTTCACACAGCGGGGCATCCCGTTTTTGGATGCCACGGAGGGAGGGAATCGATCAGCTCGGGAACCTTACAGGTTCCCAGGCCAATTGCCTTGGATTTGGTCCACTTTAGAAGAAACCTTTTTTGTCAGGTTTTTTGTGTCCATGATTTACTTATCAGCATGCCATTTTCAAGTTTCTTATATCCCTGTTGATAGTGGTAGCAGCTGTCTTGGCCTTCAGTACAAACTACTGACTGTAAGTTCCAGAATCCTTCCACTGTAACAGGTGAGCTTAACAGCAGCTTTGCCTAAATCAAGCAGCAGCAAAGACCTCGCCGGGTGAGAACGCTGCCAGTAGATTCTGATTCCCCCATCTGAAGAAGCTGAATTAGAGCAGGGAGAGTTAAGCCTATGAGCTCAGGAATTTGGAGCTTTGTCTCTGCCTCAGCTAAGCAGGTCTTTGTTTGTTTGTACACCAGACAAACAAATTTGTGGACATTCCTTAAGTAAACATAAGTGTTGCAAACACACAAAAACAGAGAAATTAACAGATAAGCTCAGCACCTTGAGCACATCATTTTGCACACAATAATGGAAACATTTAAAAATGCCATTGATTGTGGAATTACCTTTTAACTGTCCATATACACACCAGATGTTTGCACACAGGGCCAGCGCCAGAACAGGGCAAACCTGGGCAATTGCCAGGGCCGCTGGCATCTTCAGGCTCTCACTTGTCCATGGTATTATTTTACAGTGGTCCCGAACCACCGAATGGTGGGTGTTGTGTGCAGACCTGCTCACGGGTGGCCTCAGCAACAGGGGGTGGTCAGCAACATTGAAGAAGGTGACAAGACAAGGAATGGAGGTTGTGAGAACCAGGTAACAACCTATAGCAATGATGAAGCAAGCAAGCAGTAAGGGCTGAAGGGTACTTGGTGGCAGTAGAGGATGCAACAAGGACTAGAGGATGATTGGTGGCTATAGGG
Source organism: Gastrophryne carolinensis (assembly GCA_027917425.1). NCBI lineage: Eukaryota > Metazoa > Chordata > Amphibia > Anura > Microhylidae > Gastrophryne > Gastrophryne carolinensis. The sequence continues at coordinate 72,636,247 of CM051239.1, forward strand.
AAGGCAATAAGACCTGGAGGGTGATCAGCAGCAGAAGATGACCCATTTGTTACAGCGGAGATGAAAGGTGACATCATGTGACTCTTTACTTTGGGGCCCACTAAGACTCTCTTGCCCAAGGGCCCCCATAAACCTAGAGCCGGCCCTGTTTGCACATGCAGTGTTTCCAATGTTTAGCTAGAGGGATACAGTGATACTAAGGAGGTCATTTATGAAAAGGTGATGTACTTGTGAGTTTATTTTTTTGAAGAGCTTCCCCAGTGTCTGGGGCTTTTTGATCTATAATCTATATTAAGCCTATTATTGGGTCTCTCTCTAAAGTGTCCTGCTCTGATTGGTGGGCCAATGGGGGGTTACTTTGAGACTTAGGCGTTGACAGCAGGGCTGGAGCTGGTGGGGGGTTTATGTAGTATGTTTATGTAGTCAACAGGTGACCTTTAACCCCTAAGTGTCTATACACATGCAGCAAGCTTTGTCCACCTGTTATTTTATTTAGCAGACAAGGTGAAAAAGCCGTCTTGTTGGTACTTGGAATAATGGATCCGAAAACTCTAAAGATCATGGAAATAAAAGCCTAAATTTATTCTGATGGATTTTATCCTAATCTGATGGAATGTAAGATTGATGAAAATTGCTGTTTGTGTATAAACCATTAAGGGGAGCTGTTTTAAATAACAAAGGTCGCTTTTATTTGTACAGCTGGTAACCATGGCAGCAGTGATAATGAATAATAATGTCCTTCTTTTTATCTCATGATTGATTCCATTTTACGAATGACTTGCACTGTTGTCCTTAAAGGCCAGTTTTGGCCAAAACATTTGTTTTCTTTTAGCAAAAAAGGGAATAGATTGAACCACAGTGGCCCTATGAGCTGCTGCATCCTGTCTTAGGCATCCTGGTTAAGGAAGGACTTCTTCAGCATGGTGCTCATCCAATAGGGGACACAGGAAATGGCAGTGGTTTCATGTGTCCCCTATTGGATGCGGGTCAACACATGATAGCCATGTTTCTCTGTACTGTGAGCAGGGAGAATTCCCAGTGGACCACAGTTCTTTAGGGCCAACTGGACTAGCACCTTACCTGGACCGCTTAGCAGAATCCACTCCTCTTGTAACAGGCCTTTCAGACCTCTGCCTTCCAAGTATATCCCCATAACCATAACTGGCTCTATTGTACCTCCTCAGTCAAAACACCCCAGACCGCATTGTCCCTCTTTAATGCTTATAGCACCAGCATGATTTGGGGGCCATACCCACTGCCAACATCTGCTCCTATAATACAGAAGGTCCAGTGCCACCTCTTTAAACCGCTTTTACTTTAACGGGTGTTGGTCCTGCTGTCTGCTGGCACAAGAAGCTCGGGGGGGACATCCAGAATGCTGGAGCCCCCCTCACAAATAACCGCACAGAACGCTTGTAATACTCATATTCATTATGAACCAGCGCTGGGAAAGGAGTCCCGCGATTGGACGCTGGGCCATAGTCGCGTCCTCTGCGCCGGCCACCGGCAGGACCTGCCCACGTGAACGCCCGGCGGCCAATCGCAGGGCTCCTTTCCCAGTGCTGGCTTGTAATGAATGTGAGTATTATGAGGGTTCTGTGCGGTTATATGAGAATGGGGCTCCAACATTCTGGATGCCCCCCCGAGCTTCTTGTGATCAGCAGACAGCGGAACGAACACCCGCTAGGTAAAAACGGGTGTTGGTCCGGTTTAAGTTTGGCCAGTTCGACACATGCCCATGATCTGCCCCTGCAGGATTATAGCCTCAGCTGTCTATCATACTTGTTGACCAGCTGAAACACCTCAGGGGAGTGGCTCAGCAGCTTGTGGGCTGGTAAAAGGCTGGCTCTGCCAATAAACTCCAGGCTGATATTTGGTCCCAGTTCACCCCTGGGAGTAGTGAGAAAGCAGCCATTCAAGATCGGCATGCATGGGGGGTAGGTGATTATGTAGACCTATTATTTTGTCTATAGGTCCACTTTAAATATAAGCAGAAGCAGTAACCCAGCAACCAGTCTTCCTAATGTATTTATTGCTTAAAGTGGACAAAGGTTTCAGCCCCCATGTCATTATTTCATATATGTCTCTGAATTTTCCCTACAGACTTCAGAGCTGCCAGTGAACCAGCCCCCCCCCCCCCCCCCCATTTCGTTCTACCCAATTCTGCTATGACAATTTCTCTCCCGCAGCCCTGCTATGTAATGCTGGGTGCTGCACATCTGCATAGCAACCTGTAGGTGGATACAGTATGTGCTGTTTACAAGAGCAGAACAAAAAGCTTGATTTTATAGGCGCCTTGGCCCTGTGTGGCACCCAACTTCAGAAACCAACCACTGGTGATAAAATGAATGCTGTAGGACATTAGCAGTGAAGCCTCCTTCCCCTTTGGTAGCCCTAATCTGAGGTCTGTTTGAAGTGTAGAAAAAGCAAAAAACAGCTCCCAGGGCCATAGTATTTCCCAAAATAAACTTCTTCCAGATTTGGGATACCCATCCGCTTAATAACGTCTATCCCTGAAAATGGGGCTTTATACACTCCCTTCTGCTTTGCTGCATCTACTGCAGCCACAACGAGTGTTTCTCTTCAAATGCCAGTAAATTTCAGACATGCACACACTGCATGGCACAGAGGAGGTGAATCGTGACAAATTTGGGGCATTTACTTTGGTTTTGTTAGAGGATAGTCATTTCAGAACGAATTCACAGGGGTGGAGGATGCAACAGTCCCCAAGGCCACTATGGAACCTCTGGCTTAAAGACCATTTAAACTGTCATTCCGTGACATGGGCCGAAACCCCCAACAGAGACAGTTTCCTAAATTTATAGCATGGTTCCACCCACGACTCTGTGATGCTGTTTCTTTTTTTAGGATCCAAACAGGAAGTTGCCAATGTGGCAAGGTGTATAATGGCAGGAACGTGGCCCCCTGCACTCTGCTGCTGCCATGGTCATGCTCTCCACATATATCAGAAGGATAGAGGAGATTTGATAAGTTACTTTTTTATGGCCCCAAATGAATTGAATGAATAAAGTAATCATTTATCTTGCCATGTATATACAATGTATATACAAGGAATTTTCCCAGGCAAGAAATGCAGTAGTATATACAATAGTATATAGTGTGAACAGTGAGGTTGACCAAACACATCCCTAAGTTGCACCAATGTTTGTTGTTCTGACACTGGAAAAGATGTTCCCAGTCTTTACACACTGGGGTCAATTCAGAGCCAGGTGAGAATTATCTCTCCTTTTATAGGAGAGAAAACCGCCATTGACTTTCATTGTCTGTGAGGTATAAATTTTCACCTGGCTCTGAATCAGGTTTTGTAATTCATTGCTTCTCCTCGCCCATTCCAAGCAGTCCCAGAGTTCTCTGATTAGAATTTTTTTCAGGTTTGGCTCCATAATTCCTTTTTTCTGCCATGACCTGGGCTACTTCAATAGGGAGTTCCTTGAACTTGACCATTCCCCCTTCTCTACGTGCCTCCTCCATTCACTTGCATAGTTTTCTGATACTACTTGTAAACCATAACTTTGTTATGTCTTGGTGTGAGCAAAAAGTGATGTAAGAGCACATGTCTGCCCACTCATCTAGGTGTGTGGTCCTTTACTCAAATACTTCATAGTTTGTACATTCAAGCACACCTGCAGATTCTATTTTGCCTCCTCTGTCCACCGCTTCACAGATCTGACCAATGGCTTTACTAACTTTAGACTTTGCTTGTATTTTGTTATCAGTTGGATGCCCTGGGGGAACGGAACAAAACCCAGAAAAGTCAAATTCCTGGGTTTTGGACCAAAACACACCCTGGAGTCTATGAGACGCCTGGACTACAGTGTAAAACCCACCAGGTGGCCCAGTAAAGTCACCTTCTCCCCGATTCAGCAGCATATGCATAAGCAGTGGATGCTGCCTGGCATTTGTGAATAGCTGGTGAGAGCACACACCCTGTTAGAGGGTAGCAGAGATGCAGCTGGTGGTGCGCTGGGCTAGAGTCTTAGGCCCTTATTTATGAAGGAATAGCGACAGGTAGCGACTGGTGAGCGGCCGGTAATGACGGGCCCGCCACGAAAACGCTGGCTCCCCACCACAATCACACATTTATCAAGCCAATCCTGCTTAGCGAGATAGCTGAGATAGCGAGATAGCGCCATATAGCGACTCATTCATCATTATTCCAGCCTCAGCCCACAGCGCCAGCGTCCGACCTTGAACAGCGACAGGTATGACCTCTCGCTACCTGGCGCTCTCCAATGCATTTCAATGGAACAATCTTTAAATATTAATAATTAATTGTTATTTTATTTTATTTATTTTTTTTATGTGAAAAATTCTGTGACCACTTCTGCCATTTTAGATGGGAAAAAAAAATTGTACAGAATTGATATTACAGGTCTATTATTAATGTATTCATATTACTAAATTATTTAAAAAACTTTCCAAAAATATAGTTGTTTGGGGGTTAAAAAACTACTTTTAACCCATCGCCGCCAGCGCTCTGGGGTTTAAACATGCATTTTACAGCGCAAGAATTTTTTGAGCGTGATTTTTTAATGAATATGGTGGGAGCCGGTCGCTAGGGCCAGTCGCTATCATGCGCTCCCATACAGCGCGGAACCTGTCAAATAGCGACTCCTCACCCAATATTCAACATTACGGCAAACCGACTGAGTCGCTATCAACTACCGAACAACGGCCAAGCACAGCGACTACTAGCGGGCGCTCTGAAAATGCCGCTACAGTCTCTCAACTGTCGCTACCTGGCGCTATTAATGAATCAGCCTCCCCGATGAGCCTTAGGTGATCTTACGTTAGTGCAGTCAAACGCATTGATTGGATTAGCGGCCACACATTCTCTGTAGAACCGAGGAAAGGTGAGTTTGAGGGGATGACCAGGGGGTTTCACACAGCAGGGCATCCCACAACGGGAACCCAGAATAGTCAAAATCATGGGTTTTGATCTACTTTAAAAAAAGCTATAGTCAAAAGCTATAGTCAAATTTTCTCACATGCAGACCATCGCTCCTAGTCCGGGGCAGCAGCGCTCACCTGAAAGGCATGTCTCGCTCCGATGTGTCGATCAGTCACGGTGACCTACCACGCCCCCCTCTATTCACTGCAATGCAGAAAAGGTGATAACAGCTTTTTTAAATTTGCCTGAAAATTTTCTTTAGGTGTATACTTAATACTAATTTATGCGGCCACAAATAAGTGGCTTTTTCATCTTTCCTGAAGTTGGACTGTAATATAATTTTACCTTGAAGTTCTCTCATCTGCTATCTAGTGCTTTGTTAAACAATGTACTCCTTACTCCGGAGGAGAGCTTACAAGTAGAAGTAGGAAACAAATGAGAAAACAAGTTTTAAATTGTCACATCTAAACTATTTTCATGGAAAATACAAATGAAAGTATATATCAGTTGAGCATGCTGAATTTCTAAAATGCCCCGGCTTGGTCCAGCACAATAGAGTGAGATATGTAAGTGAGAATCGTGACTCTATTACTTATATGTTAAATGAAGCAAACAAGCAGCTGCATGGATATTATTCTCTGCATACTTTCTGTACAATGAAGAAATGCCGACTATATTGCTTGATTTGTCGCCTTGAGTGTAAAAAAAAAAATAATAGCAGGGCCCATATAAAGGATGATTTGCTAAATGTCTTCTGCTATGCATCAAAAGCAAAACGACTTGCAAAAAAAAAGAAAATTCCATTCTGTTCAGAGACGGAACATGTGTATGTTAATTTATTGATACAATGAATCAGCGAGGAACATTAAAATGATTATTGTAATGGAAGAAGAAATAGCTGACTATAAAGAGCATTCAGCGATAGACAAAGAAATGAATATTAAATCTTTTTTTTTTTCCAAGCTTTTCAGACATAACCCCGTGTCACCCTGCTGCGCGTCTTTTGCCCATACATACTGGGAACCTGGGAGACAAATGAAGTTCTCCCACTGTCTGCCTATTTATAAATCCGGAGCTGCCTCTTGTATCCATATGGCAAAAATGTAATCAGAGCAGACAGCTTGCCATGCTCACATTTCTACTTCCTAGAGCTGTGAATCAATCAACAAAAACAGGCAGTATCGCCTACAATGGAAATGTCACACAGGGATGCTAGAAAGATGCAGTGTCACAAGACTTCGGGCCCACGTACAGTATATGAGCATTGATTTCCTGCAATAAAGCAGAACAAAACCCGGGATTTTGACGTTTCCGGGTTTTGTTCCGTTCCCTGCGAACATCCTTATTGGGGGTGCCCCGATGTGTGAAACCCAGTTAGTTAAACTCACCTCTCCTCGGTCCAATGGCTCATGTGCAGGCCAGAGGTGCAGCCAATGAGAGCCATTTGCTATGTTTAAATCTTTTGGCAAACGGCTCTCATTGACTATAATGGGAAGCGCGCGCTGCCACATCCCCAGCATTCCCGGCCGTGCGTGTGCTCCCACCCCAGCCTATGTGAATGGCTGGGGAGAGAGTACGCACACGACACAGAGGATGTGGCAACGACAATGAGAGCCATCTGACGAATTACGTCAGTTCACCAGACGGCTCTTATTGTAAGAGACCCCACGCATGCGCCATTGGCCCGGGGAAAAAGTGAGTGTATGTTATAGCAGGGCCGGATTATGAGAGGGGTGCAAGGGGCCTCCACCAATCTTTGGGTTATGGTCTGGTCTAGTCTCTGCCCTGATGGGCCTCGGGGCCAGCAACAAAGCCATCGGTGGCAGTGGGGGCCCCTGCGCCTGGACAAGCCTTTTTTAGTTTTTGCAAACCTGCAGCCAAAGCTACCACAGGGCAGGACAGAGAGTCTAGAGCAGAAAAGCCGCCATCAGTAACAATACAGTGATGGATGCGCCCAGAGCTGTCACTGCACATAAACCACCAAGCACAGCCGCTGGCAGCTCAATGCAGGGAACTGTTTTCGGCTGGACCAGCTGGGTGACTACACCCCCCCATCCAGAATAGCAAAGCAGGAGTTCCCGAGCAGCACACACCGTACAAGGGTGGCACAAGGGACTCGATCTGGCGTTCAAGTAAGGGGGTGCCAGACAATTACCAATCAGTTACTTGGCTGGACTATTATTTTAAAGGAAAAAAAAATACTGCTGGGGCCTCCACCAGATTTTGTGCCCAGGGGCCTCCACCACTCTTAATCCGGCCCTGTGTTATGGCACAGCTTTAAAACTTCTGTGCACAATCTGCTGTGATCAGAGCAAGCTGCGGGACCATTGTGGTTTTCTGTGCTCACTTGCTTCGAGAGCTCCAAGGGGAAGAGGGGCTGTTATACCATATTTGGTCCTGGCAAGCTTTGGAGCCCTGGTACAGTAAGTCTTCTATTTAGCATTGCAGGAAATAGAGGAGAGGCACATGGGACAGGCATCAAGTGAGCTGTTTGCTGACTTATTATTGCTGTTGATTAGACTGTCCCTTTAAAGCAGACCAAACCCACATTTTTTAACTAGAATCCTCTGAATTGCTTCCTGCATGAAGAGTATCTTTGGGCAATTTCGATGCTCTTGCTTCTGCTCCCATGAATGGGCGTACATACCATAGAGGCATGGGTGGAAGCTGCTACCAGGGCTGTGGAAGAAGGGGGCACAGTGCAAGCTGCCTTCCCCTACCTTGCAGTGGCCTATATTGTATGTAAGTCCCTGAGTTGATGTAGAGTGAGAAGATATGTATATACCAGGCCGAACCCTAACTGTGGAGCCCAGGACCTTTCACCAGGATAGCAATATTTTCCTTAGAAAACACAAATAATGTGCCATGGAAGTGGCACAGGAGAACTATTGCATGATTTTGACAATCTCTAAAAGATTAATATCAGCCAGGCAACCCAAATCAGGATGCCCAGGGGCTGGGGATGACAGGGACTGCTGCTGGATTTTTCTTCACTGAAGTCTATATTAATAGTGGATACCATTTTTTCCCCATATAAGATGCACCTAGGATTTAGAGGAGGAAAATATGAAAACATATTCTAAACCAAATGTGCTAAAACACCCCATTAAAGGCAGATTGGCATCCCTCCATCCCATCTCCATATACATTGTGGCATTCCTGCATCCCATTCCAATTGGCAGTGTGGCATTACTCCCCATCCCATTACAATAGGCAGTGTGGCATTACTCCCCATCCCATTCCAATAGGCAGTGTGGCATTACTCCCCATCCCATTCCAATAGGCAGTGTGGCATTACTCCCCATCCCATTCCAATAGGCAGTGTGGCATTACTCCCCATCCCATTCCTATAGGCAGTGTGGCATCCCTTCTCCCATTCCCATAGGCAGTGTGGCATTGCTCCCCATCCCATTCCAATAGGCAGTGTGGCATTACTCCCCATCCCATTCCAATAGGCAGTGTGGCATTACTCCCCATCCCATTCCAATAGGCAGTGGAGCATTCCCCCATCCCATCTCCAAATACATTGTGGCATTCCTGCATCTCATTCCAATAGGCAGTGGGGCATTCCCCCATCCCATCTCCATATACATTGTGACATTCCTGAATCCCATTCCAATAGGCAGTGTGGCATTACTCCCCATCCCATTCCAATAGGCAGTGTGGCATTACTCCCCATCCCATTCCTATAGGCAGTGTGGCATCCCCTCTCCCATTCCCATAGGCAGTGTGGCATTTCGCCCTCCCATTCCCATAGGCAGTGTGCCCCCCCCCCCCCCAACCCGATGCTGGAGAAAAAAAAATACAGCACAGAGCAATTTACCTAGACCTGTTGTCCATTGGTCCTTGATTCTTTCTCTTTTCCTTCTCCAGCCCCCCCTTTGCCTCCCATTAAAAGCCTTTCCACCAATTATTATTGCCCTTCTCCGGTAAGGCTGCCACCCCCCTCAGAGCATCCCATTTATCCTCCCCTCCCTCCCAGAACATCCACACTCTCACTCCTACTCCAGTGCGAAAAGTTCCACCACCCAGGCCAGGAGATTTTAGAAAAGGACCAAGTTGGCGTTCATACAGCTGTGACCATGTTGTGATCGCTATCGCAATGCAGTTGCCCTGTCCCAGCGATTTGTCCGTGTTTTGGAGGCAATTGCGCTTGTGCTATCGCTTCCAAAGTGCTGCATGCAGGACTTATTTTCAGTTGCCCAGCTAAACGCCTGCAAACACTATCGTCTATGGGAATGGCTCCGTAGCAAACAATGCACAGCGTCTGGATGATTGTAATCACTGCGCTATGGCATCACAATGCGGCAGAGTAAAAATATGTTTTAAAACGAGTCCGTGTTTCACAAAATGAACAAAGTGGTTTAATTTAGGACACTAAGGGCAGTGTAGGAAATGTATTTTGGCCCTTGTCTGGACATTGGCTTTAATATATTTTGTTTTACAATTCTGCAGAAATCTGTTTTCACCTAAAGCCTTTTTTTAGTTTATTAAAATAAAGAAAATACCTTCATTTATTACGTGTCCATTTTAGGTGCATTGCCCAGTGGAATTTTCCTTTAAACAATGGAATGAATGTGGAAAAAGAGGCTCGAAAACCAGTATTGCGGGGTCCAGCCGTGCTATGCAGGGGGAATAAGATTAGACACATGAGTAAAAATTATTGACTGTAATAAGTGTTAGAAGTCTGAGCCGGTATGACAGAATTGTGGAGCCATTACACCTCGCAGCTTGAAAATTGATTTTGGGATTGTGACAGAAAAAGCAGCATGTGTTTGCTTGTAGCACTGCTGACAGGTTTTACATGGTACATTAAATATTGCATCCAACCGAGAAACACCCCTGCAGAACTCGCCTCCCAGAGAGTTTTTATTCTCAGGATCTTAGTGCTAGACAGTCATGTCTGATCTTGATGTTTGGTTAATGTTGATTGCAGGAAACTGTATATATGTGTTGGATAAAGCAACCAGAGTGGGGCCTTAGTTTGGAAGACGACCCGCTCCCCTCCCCAGAACACAACACGCTCGACAATGCCCTACGCCTCCTCCTAAAATTGATCTGGAGGAAGTGATGGTGAGTAGACAGGCCCACCCAAGTGCTTAAAGTGATCCCCTCCAAAAAATAATCATCTGGCAGAGGTGAGCAGGTGCCACTCTGGGACAAAACACACTGTCTGCAGGGCTGTATTTACCATTAGGCAAACCTAGGCCTGTGCCTAGGGTGGCCACCAGCAATGGGGTGGGCGGCGCAGATGTTACTGCTATAGTATAAAAGTTGCCGCATTCATGCCTTCTTACAAATGCCATGTGACTCCTGTGTGTCTGGTAACATATAATAAAATGCATGCTCCTCTGCATTTCTCCCCTTGAAACCTCTTCTCCCTAGTTTTTATATTATATTTTTCTCTTTCTATTTATTCTGTTTCTTTCACCTGTTCTTTCTGACATTCCTTTTCTTTCTTACTTGCTTCTATTATTACTGTCAGTCCTTTAAATTTTCATTTCTGTCATTCTATGCTTTCCTTCTATGCTTTGTTTTTTTTCCTTTCATCTGTTATGCCATTCCTTTTCTTTCTTCTTTCCTTCTATTATTTTTTTCTGTCATTCCTTCTATTCTTTCTGTCTTTCCTTCTCTTTGTTTCTTCCAGTCCTACTACTCTGTTTCTCCTTCCAGCCCTTTTTTTTTCCTCTGTTGCCCTCTGTATAAACCTGCTGCCGGCCCGGCTCAATGTTACATAACAAGATGGAGGCGCCAGCACTTGAAGTACCTAGGGCAGCATGAACACTAAATACAGCCCTGACTGTCTTCCCTCCAATCCCTCCAAATAACTCCCTTCACCCCCCAAAAAGCAACATGAGCAGGCGGTGCCCCAAGTAAACTAAAAAGACAATGTGCCCTGTGGCCCCCCAGTCACCAAGTCCCCATAAAATAGAGCCCCCCACAGCTGCTCTCTGTCGCTGGGGACGGGCAGCACCTTTAAAGGTAGAATTGTACACTGACTCACTAATCCTACTGCTGCTGGGAGGCCACAGCTAGAATACTGTGTGCAGTTCTGGAGACCTTACCTGCAAAAAGACATTATTCAAATAGAACGTGTCCAAAGGCGGGCAACATAAATGGTGGAAGGACTTAAACTTAAAACTTATCAGGAGAGACTTAAAAAACTTAATATGTACAGTCTGGAGGAAAGAAGGGAGAGGGGGGACATGATTGAGACCTTTAAATATGTGAAAGGATTGAATAAGGTTCAGGAGGGAAGTGTTTTTAAGAAGAAACTTAACGATAGAACAAGGGGGCACAACCTGAAGCTAGTCGGGGGGAAGATCAGGAGCAATGTTAAAATAATATTTTCTACAGAAAGAGTAGTAGATGCTTGGAACAAACTTCCAGCAGAGGTAGTTGAAAAATCAACAGCTAGTGAATTTAAACATGCCTGGGATAAGCACACATCTATCCTAAGATAAAGAGAACCTACAGTATACACATAAGGGCAGACTAGATGAAGCGTATGCTCTCATTCTGCCATCAACCTTCTATGTTTCTTTTTTTTATATATTCTTTATTTAAAGTTTTTGGTACACAAAGAGAGGACAATTACATGACACATGAAATGCAGCAAACCAGAAATGTAATACCATATGATACAGGCAACCACCAGCCTACTTATGTCTGGCAAGGGTCATGCGGGAAGTTAATGGCGTTATTTTTCTCTCGCATCAGTCAACTCAGCCACCGATCGCGACTCCCCGTCAAATCTGCGTCAGCCAGGCCAGAACAATCCGACAGTGCTCAAGAGCCACCGCGCAATTGTCACTCAGGGACGAAGGGCACTGTCCCCCATGATCTCCGCCAGCAACTAATCCGACCTGTCACAGCAGCTCTTAGGCGGTTGTTGTATATCCAATCCAACATTAACACAAACAATACCTAAAACAGTTAGTGAAAGTTGAGATGTTGGCTAGGCAGTCAAGAACTGTCTAGGGGAAGGTAGGGATAGGAGAGGGGGGGGGGAGGGCAGAACCTTCTATGTTTCTATGTTACAAACGCTCGTTCAGCTGGGACATGGTTGTACCACCTGTGTGGGGTGCCAGCAGATGTACCAGACAGGTCAGGAATGGTGCTGACGCTCATCTTTTAAAAAGCAAATTCAAAATTTGCTAATAAAAAATATATACTATCATGGTCATGTAAAAAAAAACCTATTTAATCACTGCAAGTTCATGTTATCATGTGTATGGGCAGTGGTGGACTAGGGTCAAAAATCATCCAAGGATTTTAGTGGCTCCAGGCCAGCCCATGACTGGTCCACGGAGTCTACCCCCCTTCGCCCCCAATGTGCTTCCCTGCTGGTCAGCTAATGTGCTCTGAGGCTTTAGCATTGCAGGGGCAAATTATAGGCATGGTGGATATGGCCACTTTAAAACTTGTGGTACTGAGGCTTTAATATGGCAGGAGTGCATAATGAGGTTAGTATTCCCAGTAGCAGCCATGATCCTGAGGCTATAGCATTGGTTGCAGAACATGGGCTGGTGTTTCTTGACTAGCGGAAACAGAAGGACAAAGGGGGCTGGAGGGGAGACTAGGGAGGCAGGGATTGGTTGGGGTGTTAGAAGCACAGCCCAGCCAGCCCCAATGCAGTTTTGTGCCTAATGGTTATCATTTTTTCCCATTCTAAACTCAGTCGGCTGCATCCCCGCTCACCTCTGTCTGTGGAGCGTGTGCATCATGGAATTGCAGGCCAGGTCAGTGTACCGGGCAATCTCCAGGAATACACACAGCCCTATAAAGAGGGAGGCCACTCTAGGAAGATGGTTTCTACTCTTATAAAAGGCTGCAGATATAAGGTTTTATGGAGATAGTCGGTCTTCAGTCAAAAAAAGAAAGTTTAGTAAATTGCTTCCCCTCTTATAAAGTGGCATAAGCAGTCTGAGAATGCAGATATTGTGGAATGGCATAAACATTATTCACCCTTGAATTACATTGGGCGGCCATCTTGCCACACACCTAATAGTCCTGCTTACACATTAGAATTAGGGGGTGCTGTGCCAGGAGCAATTCACACAAAATTGAGAGAGATATATGCCTCAGAAACAAGGAGAAACTTTCCTAACATTTTTTTAACATAGCAAATACTGAATAAACGGCTAATGTAGCAAACGAAATCGGGGAGGCTGATTCATCATTAGCGGCAGGTAGCGACAGATGAGCGTCTGTAGCAGGCATTTTCAGAGCGCCCGCTAGTAGTCGCAGTGCTCGCCCGTGAGTCGCTACTTTATAGCGACTCAGTCGCTGTTCAGTAATGTTGAATACATTGTGAGGAGTCGCTATTTGACCAGTACAGCGCTGTATGGGAGCGCATGTTAGCAACTGCTCATAGCGACCGACTCACACCATATTCAGCAAAAAAGCAGCCTCACAAATCTCTGGCGCTGAAAAATACTTGTTTGAAGCCTAGAGCGCAGGAGGAGGTGTGTTTAAAGTCTGTTTTCAAGCATCTATCCACTAGTAACAAAGCGAAAACATATGGAATTACATTGTAACAACATTGTAACATGAACACTTTAATGCCAGACCTGTAATTTCATTTCTTAGGAAATATATAAAAAATTATGAAAAAACTGCTATTTCAATGCCAGAAGAGGTCAAATAATTATTAAAAAACAGTTTAAAGAGAAGAAAAGGATTGTCCATTGAAATGTATGGGAGAGCGACAGGTAGCGAGAGGTCATCCCTGGCGCTGTGCAAGGCTGAACGCTGGCGCTGTTCGTTGAGGCTGTGAAAATGATGAATCAGACGCTACATGGCGTAATCCCAGTCGCTAAGCAGATTCTGCTTGATAAATGTGTAATTGTGTGCCGTGTCCGGCGTTCACCAGTCGCTACCTCTCATTAACCACCCACTACCTGACGCTATCCCTTCTTAAATAAGGGCCTATGTGAGAGAAGCTGTTACAAAGTATTCTATGGTGCAGCAGCCAGAAAAAGCATTCATTCAGGGGATACAATGTATTTTATTCAGTGCTGAAGGTTTACTACTTCTGGCTTCCAATAAAATATGATTGGACAGAGCTTTGAGGCAATTTTGACTGAGGGATTCATTTTTTCAGAATCGGCTCCTTCGTGTGTGTGGCAAGATGGCCGCTGCAATGATGCATGTTTAAGAGTGCAGAATCTGCCTGCTATTCCAAACATCTGCATGCTGTTAATCCCTCTCTATAAACTTATGTTACTTGTTGAGAGCGGTTTTGGGGGGGGGGGGGGGTCAATTTACTAAGCTTTTTTTTGACTGGAAGTCCACTTTAACTGTAAAGCAGGTGCAGAGGATTTACTCGTAGTTTCTTGTCTGTTCAGTATGTGGAGGAAAATGTCCACTTCAAATCTGGCAGCTTTGTTGTTCTTCAAGATTATTTCACCTCAATTCACCTGGTTGAGGAAGCACGATTGCACGCAGAGACAGAACCTTCCAACAGCGTTTGATTGGAGAAAATCATTTAATTATAGCATTTTACTTTGTGTACAGAATGTTTTCAGAAGCCTTCTGAAAGCTTTAGTACAAGAAGAAATTACACTTTCACCCAGTCTTGTTCCTGCTTTAACGACCTTTGGTAAAACACTGCGGTCCCGTCCTGCAGTTTTATATAATTAACAGCCTATTAAAATGATTTAAAATGTCAGAATTTTAGGTGATATATACAGGGGTCCCAGACAAATGTTTTATAGTGCAATACAATATTAATGCACCTTGTTGCGGATGTAGCCTGATGCACTGTGGGTGCACCAACGAACCCAGGGGGTTTCACACAGAGGGGCTGTCAGGGAACCGGGCGTCACGAGGTCCGACTACAACCAGGGACCTCCGTGCACACCGATCGCGTTCCCAAAAACCCTTTGTCCGATCCCTCTCCTATCAGGGATACCAGGCTCCCAGCCTTCGGACACACAGATTCTTGGTTTAAGGCTAAGCAGACCGCTCAAATTAAATATACGTTTTAATTGCTATGAGCACACTAGGCAGAGTTAACAAGCATTTAACTATGAAGTAATATGAAATGTTACAGGTGATAAACTAAATATGCTATTCTTGAGATGGTTACAGGATTGAGTGCATCACACAGAAAAACAATAAGCAGTTACCTTTAGTATGCAGTTTGCAGGGTAGCAGTGATTGGGAGCTCCCACAAGGGGGTGTGTCAAGAGCTTATGATGATGATGATGATGATGGGCACCCCACGGTATGCTGGCTGCATAACCCCCTCCAGTTGAGTGACAAGTACCTGACTTTAGACCATGCTATTTATGCCTCGGGAGTCCTCCGCCCCCTCCCCTCCGTGGGCGGGGATGTCACCTCCCACTGTTTTAGAGTGGGCTTTCGCCCTAGAACACTTTAGAGGCTATAACTCGGAGCAGGGGGGTCGCCTGGCCTTGTAAGCGGTACCAAACTATCGGGCTGGACGCCGCGCTCGCAAGTCCTGAAATCGTTTTTTTTTTATTCTGACCAGAACCTTAGTTCTCCGTTTACAGGCTTTTGCTTTGTTTCTATGACCGCAATTTACTATGCCCTTATGCGGTTTTGTGAGCCGGTTCTGATCCTGTACCCGGTTTGGCGCTAGGACGCATAGATGCGGAGTTATGGTCCGAATTCTATTGGTGCCGCTCCGACTGTGGCGTCCCTGTTTCATGTGGCAATTCACAGCGAGGGGTCCAGTGAGTTATAGACTGGCTGGCAGCTTCCCAGTTAAGGTGTGACCATCGGCAGGAAAGCGGCATCACAGGGGGTCTGTGAACTTCTGCTGCTGTTCACATATACATGCTAATTATCTCTTCCTGCATAGCTAAAATACTTGTGCATTTGTCTTTAGAACAAGGGGCTTAAAGAAGAGCTCCGGCCTGGGAATATGTGAGGTTTCCTAACTGAAGCTGGGCCATTTCTCCACAGGGGCAAACTGACATAGGGAATTGTCCAGAAATTGCCCATATGGCCATCCAATTTCCACTCCCTGTGGCATCCCAAAGCAGGATGCCCCACTATGTGAAACCCCATTAAATCAATGCACCCACTCACCTAACCTCGTTCTTGTAGCGCATGCACAGGTTACGGCCTCACTATACCTTTAGCTAGACACATGAGGTACATGAGTGAGCTCAATAGGCAAAGGGCATTTTAATATACCTCCAGGGAGTGTACCATTTTGCCCAGAAACAATTTGCTTTACTTACAATTAGAGATGAGCGAACCGGTTCGTACGAACCGGAATTCGCTCCGAATTTCAGGAAATATTCGATTCGGCACGAACCCGAATATTTTGTGGTTCATGTCGATCGAATTTTTCCTGAAATTAAAAAAAAAAAAAAAAAAAAAAATGCCGGCATGGTGGGAGCGGGCCGGTAAAGCGGGCCGGCCCGCTCCCACCATGCCGGCATTTTTTTTTTTTTTTTAATTTCAGGAAAAATTCGATCGACATGAACCACAAAATATTCGGGTTCGTGCCGAATTAAAAAACAAAGAAAAAAAAAAAAAGCATTTTTGCCGGCATGGTGGGAGCGAGCCGGCCGGCTCCGCTGTCAGCGGAACCGGCCGGCCCGCTCCCACCATGCCGGCATTTAAAAAAAAAAGGCAAACATCATGACGCGCCCTCAGATGACAGCTGAGAGCGGCGCCGGCCTCCACGCTCCGGACCTGCAGGTAAGTGTTTGCCTTTTTTCTCAAATGCCGGCATGGTGGGAGCGGGCCGGCCGGTTTCTTTGTGAAATTCGGCGAATCGGCCGAATCGAACTTTTCAAAAGTTCGCTCATCTCTACTTACAATTATTAAAGATCAGCCACCCATGGCCTAGTGCTCAGGCTTCATATGTCTTGTAGCTGCCGCCACCATAGGGGCCCATTTTCTGCCGAAATCTCGCTGCTCACAGTGTATTACCGCTTGCAGTGGTGTTAGAAAGAAGTATCACTCACCGCTTGAAGGAGGTAATGCGCCCGGCCTTGCGCATGTGCAGTAGCGTCACACAGGCACGGGCACGTTCCAAATCGAAAAGGCAGCTCATGTGGCTGCACTAGGGGAGAGAATCAAAATGGTGGTACACAGCTTTAATACAGACCGGGGCATGAAAGCCAACGGAGAACAGAGGACAGCATTTACATGCTGCAGATGTGTTTTATTTTTTATTAGGGGATTTATTTCTGGGCTTGTTTTAAATATAGTTAAAATGGCCAACCCTGTTTGCCTGGAATTCCGCTTTAAAGGGTCAGCTTCTCTGAACTTTTGCAGCAGACACCAGAACTGGAGTCCCATTGGAAGCACAAGATGAACTCTCTTATCTGCTTGGTGAGCTCTGTGCAGTTCCAGCTTCCACCTAGATGTGTGTCTATGGGCGCCTTGTTTTGGGATTCGAATCTGCACACACATCCCTAGAGGAACTGCAGAGAGCTCACTGATACAGCCAGTACTGTGTACAATGACAGGTGCCACAGGAGCCAGCAGCAGGTGAGAGCGTTTGTGCCTCAGATGGCACTATTGGCAGCTGATTGCAGGAAACTGGACCATGTGGCTGTCAGCGGCCAATTGCAGCGCCCAGTTTCACCTGGGGGAGGGCCAGGTAGGTAAGACAAATTTGGCTTTTAAATAGATATATTCGTAGGGTGTGACAGCAATTTGGATTCCTTACTAAAGCAGCTGCCAACAACTATTTTGTCAGAAATGGTTGTTGGATCGCTTATAATTTGACCAATGCCTAGGATTTTCACCCTCTTGGGTTTTGTTTAGCTTTACAGGGGCATTTGGGATTCTTATGTGAGTGACACCCCCTTTTGCAAATCTTACCCATGCCGTGGGCACATGCCTTGGCTCTCCTGTAATCAGAATATATTGCTGTGCATATGTATACCCAGAGCTGGATTAAGTGTGGTGGAGGTCCCTGGACACAAAATTTGGTGGAGGCCCCAGATACAGTTTTTTTTCCTTTAAAATAATAGTCCAACCAAGTAACTGATTGGTTGTTGTCTGGCACCCTCCTACTTACTGGAACATCAGATCGAGTCCTTTGTGCCACCCTTGTGCGGGTGCGGGCTGCTCGGGAACTCCTGCTTTTGCCATTCTGGGTGGGGGGTAGTGTAGTCTCCCAGCTGGTCCAGCAGAAAACAGTTCCCTGCATTAAGCTGCCAGCGGCTGTGCTTGGTGGCTTATGTGCAGTGACATTTCTGCACCCACCCATCATTGTAGCGTTGATGACGGCAGCTTTGCTGTTGTAGACTCTCAGTCCTGCCCTGTGGTGGCTTTGGCTGCAGGTTTGCAAAAACAAAAAAGGCTTGCCCAGGCACGGGGGCCCCACTGATAGCTTTGTTGCTGGCCCCGCGGCCTGTCAGACCAAAGACTGAAAAGCCTCCTGGACCAGACCAAAGACTGAAAAGCTACCTGGACCCCAAAGGTTGGTGGAGGCCTCCTTTGCAGAGCAAGCGGTCGAGGTCCCCAGGGCTTGTGCCCCTTAGCCACCATCATAGTCCGGCCCTTTGTATGCCCGTTCATGTATACTGAATGCTATAATGATTGCTCAGGCACCCCCCACTGACCTCACCTTTTGGCTGCACGCACCCACTGCCAGCCATTGAATTATGCTTTTGGGGAAGCGAGCCTTGGACAAAGGGCAGTCAGAGATTTGTAGTGATTCTGAGTTCTTCATATAGGGATTTTCATACCTGACCAAAGTAAGGTAATTAGTTGGATTTTCCCCTATTTGGGACATAAATAAGTAACCTTTTGCTGCATATGTCTCTCTGGTTGTCTCTTGAATTAAAAAAAAGAGCTGCCTGAGCAAAACTACATTTATACGTGCAAACTGTGAATGAAGACATTCAGTCCTCCAGGCTGAACATCTTTAGTGATTAATTAATTTTTATTCTTTTCAGTAAAAGTGATGTTACATTGATGGGTAGCGCTGTGCGATATGCATCTCTGGCTGCTTATTTCCAATAACAGCAAATAATCCAGCCGGCGCTCTTTCCGCAGAACTATAAGCCACGCAATAATATTGTTATGACTACTATCTGGAAATAAATGGCTTTTCAGTAATGAGTCAGCTTGATGTAGCAAGCTTGTACATTTAAAGCTTAGATCTGGAACAGGAAATTAGATGTAATGAGCCAGTTGAAATACTGTATGACTCCATTACATTCTTAAAAAGGAGCTATTCTCTGGGTTGCTTAATGGAATCCTTAATAAGATTGGACTTCATCAAAAATACCATGACAGTGGCTAGTCACCAGGAAAATAGATGTAAGGTATAACAGCAAATGAGGTAACAGGGTCTGTGGATTTACCATTATCTTTCCATGCTAAACACTGCACCTTGACACTGGTCTTTAATTATAAGCACCTACTGAGGCACTATGTAGGTGAAAAGTATTTCCCCCTCTGAAATTATGTTTTATCTATTAAGTAACATAAGATTACAGGGGATTTTATTGTTACACTGATTAGCAAAAAAATACATTTGTATACCATGAAAAATTTAATTTAAATAATTAAAAAAAAATCATCAAATACTTTTCCCCGTTCAAACAGGAGACTTGATTTCTTTACCCACAGGAAGCTTAATCACCTTTCCAGCTGAAGGCTTGATCCTCTTAACTTAAGGGGGCTAGATCCCCTTACCCATTGGCAAATTTATGTTCTTACCAACTGGAGGCTTTATCCACTTTCTAGAATAAGGTGCGATCCTCTTACTTACAGAAGGCTTGATCCTATTACCCACTGGAGACTTGAAGGCCTAACCAACAGGATGTTTGGTCCACTTACTCACTAGAAAATTGTTTCCCTTACCAACAGAAAGTTTTATCCTCTTTCCAGTTGAAGGCTTGATCCACTTACCCCTAGGAGGTTTGATCCCCTTTCCAGCGGGAGACTTGATCCCCTTATCCATAGGAAGTTTGATCCATTTTCCAGCAGGAGGCTTGATCCCTTTTCCAGCAAGAGACTTGATCTCCTTACCCACTGGAGACTTAATGGCATTACTGACAGGAGACTTGATCCCCTTACCTACAGGGGACTTCATCCCCTTACCCACAGGGGACTCTTACCCACAGATGACCAGATCCCCTTACCCACATATGACTCGATCCTTTTACCCACAGAATACCTGGTTATTTTATCCACAGGAGACTTGAATGCCCTACCCATAGGGTTCTTGGTCCCCATACCCACAGGAGACCCGATTCCTTTATACACTGAAAACATGATCCCCTTATCCGGAGGAGACTTGATTCCCTTGCCCGAAGGAGGATTGATTCCCTTGCCCACTGGAGGCTTGAACCCCTTGCCCATAAGAGACTTGATCACCCTTACCCACTGGAGGACTGTTCCCCTTACCCACAGAAGACTTAATCCCCTTACGCACTGGAGGGATGAAAATCTTACCCACAGGAGACTTCATCCCCCTACTGACAGAAAGCTTGATCCTCTAACTTACAGTAGCCGTGATCCCCTTACCTACGGGAGCCTTGTTCCCCTTGACTTTCATTGTTTTCCTGTCTGGTCGTTCACTGATGTTCTCAGGCTTTTTTCTCATGTGCAATATATATGTGTGACATAGAGATGCACTTTCTGACCAAAATACTATTATTCTCATTAGTGTATAACACATTTTTCTGTACACCCATGGTTATGATGATAATGTGTATTTTATCTATTTTGTACAAGACATCTACATTACAATTCCAAGCCTGCTTATCCAGAATGTTAACTATGACTTTCTAAATTGCTTCTGAAGTTTTATGAATTGTCTACATTGTACAGCTATATTTTATTTAAGGCTTTCCCAGAATTGTTGCATACTTAATCAGCTGTGGATATACCGGCCAGAGCCTTATTGAATATTACTTGCCCATGATGCATTGTTAATACAAGGAGATCAATAATTAAAATGCAGGTCACTGAGTAAATGTATGATTACAAACCTCACCTGTGATTTAAAAGGTCCAAATGACATTTCACGGCTGTGCTTATTGCAAATCAGAAAGCTATGGTTTGACCAGAGTGCATTTATTTTTGAAATGACAGATGGAAAATATGTATTTAGCTAGAGCTGGTGATGGACTAGAGTAGAACCAGCAGCCAGCAGTGTGTAAACTGGATATAGGAGACCAGTCGAAGGGAAAGTGGTATGACTAATGACAAGGTAGCTTGGGACAAGGTGTCACAGATGGGTGCAGACCCAAAAAAGGGAGGGTCTCTCGCAGCACCAGCAGCTGAATCATAGCTGATCATGGCTAAACCTGGACTAGAGAATAAAAGGGCTAAATCCTTCCCTGGGATTATAGTTTTGCTACAGCACAGCATTCTTGATATCTGTCTATCTGTCTCTCCACTCAGCACACCCCACCTGCAGAACACAAGGTTGCATAAGGGATGCTGCAGCAGAGCAATTCACATCCATGTTATCCCGAAGTGGGGGGGGGTGTGTATTTTAGTGCTATTTTCAGTGTTATTTTGGGGATTATGCTAATTATTTGTTGAGGCAAGGTGCACATGGGTATGCCTTACAATGTGAATTGCAACCTGCATCAATGTTTTTTCCAAATTTACTCCAGACAGCACCTTTACCAGCAATGAGACATTTTTTACAAATAAGACACATCATTTAGGTAAGGACATTTATTTTAGGAATGTAGACATAACAGCAACCCTACGGGGTATGCAGAAACTTCAAAGTGGGCTTATATTTTCAAACTTTAAAACAAACTATCCTTACTTCATTGCAAAATGTATGTATCTCACCTGTAAAAATGCCGTATCCCAGGTACAGGAGATTTTGAGAACATATGAGAACAAAAACATTTTTTTGCAATCTCTTGTGTGTTAAAGTTAAAAAGCTCACGAAGATGCAGGTTGCAATGCACATCCATCGCCAAATAATTAACATGACTCCCAAGAAGGGAATGATGTCACAACTGTGTTCTACAAATGTTCTATGGGAGCTGTATAAAATAAAAAAAAATTACATTAAAATAAAAATTATTATTAAAAAAACAAAGGAACCATTCTGTGGTTAAACCGGACCTTCAGCGTGATTTAATGAAAAGCCCAAACTCTTAAAAAACGGTTCCTCAGCATCTAAAATTAATATATTTTATGTTTTTAGTCACTAACTTATTATTCTTTCCCCCACTGGGCTGCAACTCTGTTCAGGAATTTAGGATACGGGCGCCGCCATCTTGACTCAGAAGCATCACACTTACTGAGGAGATGAGAGTGG
Organism: Gastrophryne carolinensis; assembly: GCA_027917425.1. NCBI lineage: Eukaryota > Metazoa > Chordata > Amphibia > Anura > Microhylidae > Gastrophryne > Gastrophryne carolinensis. The sequence continues at coordinate 72,658,401 of CM051239.1, forward strand.
GATAAGGTAAAGGGGGGCGGGTTATAGCTGTGCTTTGCTCAGACAGAGCAGAGCTGGGGTCAGGTAATGGTCAGCAGTCCCAGAATGCAGAGCAGCACAGTCAGGAGGCACTTCCTGTTTGCAGGCTGCCTGATAAGATGGCGGCTTCCATAAGCCGCCATCTTGGATGTTTAAAGGCTCATAACATGCAGTAGATGCAGGTAGGATAATTTTTAATGTGGACAATCTGTATGTACAGGGTGTGGGAAACATATAAGATAGGCTCTTATTCAGAGTGAAGGTCCGCTTTAAATGTGTATGGATAATAAAGCAACACGCCTCCCCCCCTGGGCTCAGTGTATACAACACCACTTGGTGACCATGGCACTTTAGGGTTGCAATTCTTCTAGCCTGCTGCTTGCTGCCTGCCTGTCAGAGCTGATGCTAACATTATGCTAAATGTAACCTTTTGGAAATATGGCCTCTTTACCTTCAAATAAACTCTGGTTTCAAAGCATAACACAAATCTGCCCCTAAAAACGTAGACATTAGATGAAGAAAAAAAAAACCTGAGCCAAGGCTGTGCAGACTTCTATCCTCCATTGATCCAGACCTTTGTCCTCGGCCTCCAATGCCAGACCACACTCTGCAGACTTGCAGACGAGACGTCTTCTATTAAATATTAATGGATGTTTATTTTAATATCAGCATCTGCTCGGGAATTCACCAAAGCTTCTGTACCTTCAGAACATTTGGGTATCTGCTGAATATTTGACGTGGTGTCTTATTTTGTATGGAAACAACAGATTTTAGGAACTTGAAGTGCCAAGCACACCTTCAGTACGCATATAGTATAGATAACTCAGGGTACTGCTATATTATAGGTGTGTCCATGTGCAAACCAAGACATATTTAAGACATATAAAGTGATTAATGAACCAAACGTTTTTTTAAATGCTTTATATCTAGTTTATATTGTGAAAAAATGTAGATAAAAAGTACTTATATACAAGACAATACTGTACAATTACAGTTTTCCTGCCCACCAGGTGGTAAATACGGGCAGAAAAAGTGACCTATACAACTAATATCTGGTAACACCAGTAGATGTCTATACTATCCTGGATGCCCCAGTTTTTTATTCATTACATTAAATCGTATTTTACTGGCCACAATAAATGTTGTCAGGCCATTTTTCAGCAATTTATGCTATATATGTTTAACTGTAATTTTTGCAGGAATTTCCAGGAAATGCATATATTGTTTTTTATGCAGCGTTTGGGCTTTAACATGAAATGCCTTTTTTGGTAATATATGTGAAAAACATTAAAACATCTATTTTTTTTTTTTTTTTTTTTGTAGCTTTTTTTGAAAATAAATGTAGGTTCTTCAAAAAAAATTGCCCAGGAGACATCCCAAATTGATACGAGCACTTTATGAGATTTTCAAATAAAATACAAATACTATGCACATTATCAAGGGTTAAATTATAAAAAAAAAATGGGGTCCCTCCCTTCTTCCCTGTAAACTGTAAAAACGCACAGAGAAAAAGTCCTTTTATTCTTTTTTTTTAAAACTATTTACCTCCTCCCATCGTTGAACACTGACAGCCAGAAGTGATCGGTGGAAGCCAGCAGCGGTGCAGAGTACCGGTGACCTTTGCCCCACTCTGCCCACTACCTCTCTCCCGCTTCAGGGAGGGACCTTTTATACCGACGGAGTAAGCTGATCACATTCACCAACGGTGGCGAGTGAGTTGTTAGAAACTAGGGGGGAATAGCCACTTAGAAACTAGGGGGGAACAGCCACTTAGAACCTACGGCTCTGGTATTTAATGGTTGGAGATGCACCACCGTAGACTCTACATGGCTGGCATTTGAAGGGATAAGGGTAGTGATGGCACAAGCATTTTTTCTGCTATTATCCCTTGGGACAAGTAGAATCCCCTGCCGAGCACACCTATTTTAGGATATTAGAAAGCGTATGCCCAGTTCCTCTTTTTTGCTGCCATAATAAGTGCTCAGACAGACCTATGGAGGCGTTATGTGGAGATCTACAGAACATGACCTGTTGGTGGACCTTGAAGAGGGAGTTTGACACCCCTGATTTAAGCCATTAAAAGCTAAAATTTAAAATTACTGTAAAAAATTACTACCCATCAACATCCAGGGTAAGACAACAGTACCCATCAACAACCAAGATTGTTGATGGGTTTCAGACTTTTAAATTCCAATCCATATATATATATATATATATATATATATATATATATATATATATATTAAAGATAAATGCCACACATAGGGGGTTGATTCAGAGCCAGGTTAAAAACTCACTCTTATTTTAGGAGAAAAAATTGCCATTCACTTTCATTGTCTACTTTGGTGCTGATTCAGCAACCCAATGTAAAATTTCACTTGTTGTTGAATCTGCCCTAAGGTAAACTATGAAAGTGAATGGCAGTTTTCTCTCCCAGAAAAGGAGTGAGTTTTCTCACCTGGCTCTGAATCGACCTGATAATGTAATGAAATATATAAATACATACTCACATGTGCCCCATCTGGCTGTGATGCCAGAAGCATCCTTGCTATCTAATACTTATATGTTCTTCTCCCTTGCAATTATTATTGCATTTGAATTATATTTAATGGTCACAATAAACTTATTATGTCACCTTTGCATCTTCACAGAAACCTACTATATTGCTATCTTGGTTGTTACTACAACTTATTACTTAGTACTGTAGTAATATCTTGAGGAATAACAGCAGAACACATAGATTGTCTAGAGAGTATATTACCAAAATCTGAGATTTATGACTTTAAGAAGAAGTTCTGTTTACGAGTGAAGGTAAGCACTAATGGTTGGGGTTCTACTCTATTTCCCCTGTCTCAGATTGTTAGTTTTATTTCATCTCAAAGGCAGATGATGCTATTGCTTACTAGACAGTAAAATGCGAATTCATACATCTTGTAAATCAAACTACAGAACATTAAAGTGGCATTTAGCCAACAGTAAAACATTAAATATTTATGGGCGCCCATGAAAACAGCTTTTTGTGCACAGTAGGGCAGCATCTTTACCTTAATGAAATATTTAATGGCACTGGACCAATTCAAGAAAAAAAAGAGTGATTTAATTTTCAAGCTCCACCGCCCAGAAGAGAAGCCATAAGAGAGGTGCAGGAAAAGACAGGTGGAGGCGGCAGATGAGCCGAATGGGCGACGTCTTGAACAGCCAGTTTGTCTGACATGTTTTTAATGATTAGGGACTGTCAATCTGCTGTTCTGCATTTATTCTCAAGGAGCTTTAATATACACAAGATACACGGATTATTAGTTATGAGATACACATATTAATGGGTATTTGTACATTATTGCCCATATTTATAAAGCCACAAACTAAGAGGCCAATTTAACACCAGCGCCTGGTCTCGCCTTGTAGATTACCCGGAAATCTCAACTTTCCATTAACCCTATAGCGCATTCGCTTGCAGCAGCCACATCCCTGCTCGCATCTTTCTGCGCATACCCACACTAGCTATGCAGAAAATCCTGGTGCGGGTATACGCTGGGCAGCAGTGGGTTAGGCCAGCAACACACCATTCAGCTTTGTTTGTCACTCTAAACTCAGAGCAGCAAAGCTCATGTGACTTAGAGGCTGATTCACTACTAGCACCAGGTATTGCCAGATAAGCATCTGTATAGCGGCGCTTAGGACGACCAGTAGTAGATGCTGTAAGCAGGTATCGGGTGCTGTTGTCCTAAAGAAGGCTCAACAGAGACTTTATTTCCTAAGACAACTTGCGAAATACGGAATGTCTAAAAGGATCCTGAAGACCTTCTACATCAGTGCAGTAGGCTCACTCCTGACCTCCTCCTTCACTGCCTGGTATTGCGGGATCACTGCCAAGGACAAGATCAGGCTGAAGAGGATCACCAGGACTGCTGAGCGGATCATAGGATGTCCCCTACCTGACCTAGGTGAACAATTCAAGGAAAGGATCCGCTCAAGGTCAAAAAGAATAGTTGGAGACCCCACACACCCAGGTCACCCCTTCTTCAATCTCCTACCCTCTGGACGGAGGTACCGGGCTATCTCGTCCAGGACCACCCGGTACAAAAACAGCTTCTACCCACTAGCTGTTAAAGCACTAAATAACCAACTTTAAGAATCCTGCAAGAACTTTCGGTCCCCAGCGCATCACCAGTTAGCAAACGAATTGTCGTATGTAACTAAAGCCCTTTGTATAATATGTATATCTAGCAAATGTTTGAACCCCTTGATGTATATAGTATGTGTGTCTAGCAAATGTTCAACCTCTATGGAGAACCCCCCTTCCAGAAAATATTCCTTGTATGTATTCTGTACCTACTTGGCGACCAATAAAGTATTCGAAGTATTTGAAGTAACAGAGCAACTCAAGAGGTAGCGCCAGCTCAGTGCGTCCAGCACTCGGTGCTCCACACTATACGTAACAAAACACCAGACACACACGGCGTCGACACTCTAAAGCTGGGCGCTGTAGCATAGAGCGCCAGACGCTGTGTGATCAAAGTCTGTTTTTGAACACATATAGGGCCTGATGCAGAGCCTCCTCTGAACTGCCCTTAAAACCCTCCAATTGTCCGGGTCTCCCGTTTGAATCGTGGCTCAAATGTGATGCAGAGCCTCCGTCGGAATGGCTCCCTAACTGATCCGTCAATTTCACTTTACTCGGAAAGCTTTTTTTGCTCTCTCGGGTGCCTTCAATTTGATCGGGGCTCCCGGTCACGTTCACACGGGCGGCCCGTTTTTCCCTGATTTTTCCTGCCTTTTTGAACGTACCTGCTTGGTTTCCGTCGTATTTGACCTTCAATTTTGGTGGTTTGAGCAAGTATACTTACATCTCCATGGCTCTTCAGCTGCCAATCCGGCTACACGCAAGCGCACATCCCTCAAACTCCCTTGGAATATGCATATGGCCACAAATGCAAATGTGACACCCTTTTTTTGGGGGGGGGGGGGTTTGTGGGTGTTTCCTTGTCCTTAATGCATACCTTAATCATCTAGTAGATCCTTCTTCCTTGTCCTTAATGCATACCTTAATCTCCTTGCTTGTTCCTTCTTTCTTGTCCTTAATGCATACCTTAATCTCCTTGCTTGTTCCTTCTTTCTTGTCCTTAATGCATACCTTAATCTCCTTGCTTGTTCCTTCTTCCTTGTCCTTAATGCATACCTTAATCTCCTTGCTTGTTCCTTCTTCCTTGTCCTTAATGCATACCTTAATCTCCTTGCTTGTTCCTTCTTTCTTGTCCTTAATGCATACCGTAATCTCCTTGCTTGTTCCTTCTTTCTTGTCCTTAATGCATACCTTAATCTCCTTGCTTGTTCCTTCTTTCTTGTCCTTAATGCATACCTTAATCTCCTTGCTTGTTCCTTCTTTCTTGTCCTTAATGCATACCTTAATCTCCTTGCTTGTTCCTTCTTTCTTGTCCTTAATGCATACCTTAATCTCCTTGCTTGTTCCTTCTTCCTTGTCCTTAATGCATACCATAATTGTTTGTGCATTTTTCTGAATTATTGTTCCATATCTAAACCTTTGGTGTCATGGAAATGTGTGCTGGTGTTGTGTGATTGTACTTTTGCAGGAAAGCCAACTCTCAAAATATGTTAATGTTTTTTATTATACAAAGTTTTTTTTTGTTTTGTTGTTATTTTTAAGGTTTTTTGGGGGGGCGGGGTTAAAACATTAAACAATATTTACAATTTTTTTTTTTTTTTGTAAAATGATGCCTCGGGGTCTTCGGGATGTCTTCTTTGATCTGTGAATGAAAAACAACATTAGTTTAGCATTGTTTTTTTGGTTTGGTTGGGCGTGGTTTTTTTGGGGCCCATATCCAACCGGACCTTCTGCGTGATTTCACGAAAAGCACAAACTATTTATAAAATATTCCGCAGCATCTTAAAATAATATATAGTAAGTTTTTAGTCAATTAATTATTATTATTTCCCCCACTGGGCTGCAACTCAGTTCAGGAAGTTAGGATACGTGCGCCGCCATCTTGACTCTGAAGCATCACACTTACTGAGGAGAGGAGAGTGGGATAAGGTACAGGGGGTGGGTTATAGCTGTGCTTTGCTCACACAGAGCAGAGCTGTGCTCTGGAAAAGGTTGGTAAGATGATTTGGAAGGTGGACAATCTGTATGTACAGGGTGTGGGAAATATTTAAGATAGACTCTTATTCAGAGTTAAGGTCCGCTTTAAGTGCTTTTTTTATAAAAAATAATTTGGAAATGTTTCTGAATTTTAGTTTTCAAATGTAATTGTTTGCTCATTTTCTTTAGTTTAAATAAACACCACTTACAAGGTTTGGGCCGCACATTGCGTCGGGGGCGGAGTCTCCCTTCAGCCTCCCTCTGTTGCTGTTGTGAATCTGTATGGATGACAAACACACTGATATTAGAGACTGTTGTTCTTTCATGAATAGAATATTAAGTTAGGCTTCTAGGTATCAATCTACTCACCTTCCCCAGCAACCTCTTCCTCCTCGCCCCCTTCCTCACTCATCCCTTGGGATGTTCCAGCGACGTCTGAATCTACAACAATAGTGCACATGAGTATCTGTATTTAATGCATGTCTTACCACATATCTAACTATATTTCCCTTACCGGAGTCCGGTTGAGGCTCTGTTCTGCTCGACTCCCTGCCGTCAGATCCCTCCCTCCCTTGCATGCTGAGGTCCAGCGGCTCCTCCGAGTCACTTACAGAGGAGGGGGTGGCCGTTGACCCTGGCGGTGGGCCACCTACACCTTCACCTGTTTCGCCCAACACTGGGCTGCGTGTCCTGGTCCGGGTGGGGCGGAACCTCAAATTCCATTCATGGGCTGAAATACAAACACAATCATTAAACCACGCCCAGGCGATGCCAGGGTTATAGGTGCATTTACATTTTCTACACTTACATGGAAAATGTTGGTTGAAGTACCGCCTCACCCGGGGCTTATGCCTTCTTTTTAAATCAGACCAGTGTTGGGCGATCTGGGTGAAGGTATAGGTGGTTTGGGTTCGGCGTTCTATCGCCTCCACCACCTCCAGGGCCAACGTCCGTTTGGCATAATCAGACGGCAGGAAGTCGTAGCGATTCCTCAGCATCATCTGTTAGAAAAAGAGACAAGGACACACCATTAATCCACAAAATACATTAACAAGTTTCCTGGCCTAACTCAAGTCACTTTATTAACCTCTTGCTGCCTCACATTGCCCTAGTTCTGCTATCTGCATGTAGGCTAGTTTGGAGCTGCGTACATGGGTTAAACTAAGGTGGCCTGGTCTGTAAGGTGACAAACTAAGTTGTTTCAGACTATTCTTGCGTTTTTTTATTTTTTTATTACAAGGAATGTGTGCGCGCACATAAACGCACGCTCGCTCGCTCGCTCGCATACTCACATCCATGATGAGCTCGTCCTGCTCCGTTGTAAAGACGGCGGGGGACATCTTGCCTTCTTTTTCAAATTCTAGATCTGACGTTCCCCCGCGGTGACGTGCGTGCGTGCGCGCAGGCGCCCAACCGCAGTTGTAAAAATATTTAAAGTTCAAGGCACTCCGCTTGGTGTGGGATACCATATCAATATGGGCAGACCTAAAGGGAGCCCAAAGAGCCAGCCGCACACATGCCTCATCCTAAATAAAACACAAAAGCAGGCACAAGACACATGTAGAACATGCACCAACTAAAACGGTGGGGACTCCACAGACACAGGCACATTCCACAAAACGCAGGAGCAAGGAGACATTAACCCATTCTCAACCACCGGCCCAAAAACCACACACGACTCCCCAGATAGCCAACCATCTATTTCAAGTGATGCAGGGGACAACACACACCCATGTGGGCGATAACCACGCCGTGGGTCCCTAACAGGCCGTTTTTGATAAGCACAAAGCATGGCTGTTGCCAATGCTGTTTGGGTACATTATGGTGTTCTGTCCATCGAGATACTGAACAAATCAAGCGGACAGTTGTGGACCTGAAATCATATAGACGGCCAAAAATGGACATGCGCCGGCAGCAGAGGTAAAGGCCAAATGCATTTAGAGACCAGCATGTAACACTTATTAGGTGTGATTTAATCTTCCCCAGCCTGCAGACAGGGGGTGGTTTCAAGAAAATACATTGGCCACAAGGTCAGCACGGATTGTGTGTGCTGGCCCACTTGGTGTACCAGTGTAAGGAGTGGTCTGCTCGTCAGAAATAGGGAAAGGTTCTGCACCCAGGTCAGTATATCGAGCAATCCTGCTTCTAATGGCAAGGTTGTGCAGGACCCCACAAGCAATAATTATTTTGATAACCTTGCCAGGCTGATACTGAAGAGAACCCCCACTGTGATCCAGACATCGGAAACACATCTTCCACAACCCAAAGGCACGTTCCACCACAGAGCGAGACCTCCTATGGGCTGTGTTGTAGCGCTCCTGTGCCTGGGAAGATGGGTGCAGGATGGGTGTGAGCAGCCATGGTAACAAGGGATAGCCTGAGTCACCTGCAAAAATACAAAAGACAAACATAAGGTGGATGCCTAAAAAAAGGTTTAGGTGTGCATAGTAACATTAGTACACAGGGACAAATAGGTGAGCTAGGTATGGTGGGAGGAATTGACATTTTTACTGAGCCTACAAACACATGCAACCTGTACACTCCTTAAAAATGTCTGCGTAATGCTACTGAGATAAGAGGGCCAGAACATAAGCCAATAGTGGAGAATACTTTCACCCATTAATTAAACCATAAACCTTTTCAAGTTTCCAGGAAAGGTCTCACAGATTAGTGGGGTAGTGGCAAATCCACATTCAAACCTGGGGGCCAAGAAATACAACTTTAATACACATACCCAGTAACCATCCTCCAGAAATATCTCCAGATTGAAACCGTTCATAGAAGCTGGAGTTCCTCAAAATGTGCGCATCATGCGTGGACCCAGGAAAGCCAGCAAACAGACTGAAAAATTGAAGATCAGGGCCCGCCACTGCCTGAACATTGATGGAATGGCCCATCTTCCTGTTCCTGCACCAAGCAAAACACAAGTGTAATTAGTGTGAGCCCTAAAAAATGTGTGATAACCAGAAAAAAAGCAGACCCAAACCACATACCTGAACAGATATTCCTGGTCCGCAGGGGGGATGAGCGAGACATGTGTGCAATCGATTGCACCAAGGACGTTGGGCATGTCGGCTATGTTATAAAAGCCCAACTTAACCGCATTCCAGGCTTCCCCTGTTTGAGGGAAAAAAATGTAATTCTGTGCCAGGGTAGCCATGCCATCCAAAAACTTGGTTAGGCTGCGGCTCAGCGTAGACTGGGACATCCCCAGGGAGAAGGCACCCAGTCTCTGGAACGAGCCGTTCGCCAAAAATTGCAGGCAGCCAACCAATTTGGTCATACCTGCAATTGCATGCCCCTTTCTTGTGGTGGGGGCTAACCATGGCCGCAGCTCGCTATACAAGGCATGGAGAGAAACACGGTTAAGGCGGGTGAGCTCGAATAGGTCAACGTCACTCATGCCATCGATGTCCAAAGGCGTGCGCTGCAGCCTGGTTTCTGCCATACTCAGAACTATCAGACGGCGTAGCTGGCGCCTTTGATGTTGGCCCACAGAGGAATGCATTCCCAAATAGCACGGAGCTCCAATACGGCTGGTCAGACTTGCCGTAAGTGAAGGCTCGGCGGCCCCGTTTTATTAGGGTGTTTTCAAGCGGAAATCAAGGCTCTGCATCACTGAAAAAAACGGACCAATGAACGAGGCGTCCGTTTTCCCGGGAAACAGCCTCGTGCGAGCCTACAATCGGAAAGCCGGCTGAGCGCACACCTGAGCGCATAAGCGCACACTAAAATGAACGTAGCACCCTTTCCTGACCCGATCAAAGGCCAAAACCAACGGGAAAATGCACGGGATAGCTGAACGGGGAGGCTCTGCATCAAGCCAGTAGACCAGTAACAAAGCGAAAACACATGGAATGACATTGTTTTAACACTGGGACAATAACACTTTAGTGCCGGACCTGTACATACAATTCTGCATAAAAAGTCCAAAAAATGTATAAAAGTGTTTGTTTGCAGCCAGGAGAGGTCACACAATAATTTGAGGGGGAAAAAAACCCTATTTATACACAACTAATGAAAGCCCATTGAAATGTATGGGAGAGTAACACTGAGCGACAGGTACTACATGGCACTCTAGGTTCAGGTGCTATATGCTGAGCTGCCTCTGGTAATATATGTGACACTACATGGCGCTGTTAGAGGCGCTCACCAGATTCACTTTCTTAAATGTGGTTTTGTGTACAGCGCCTGGCGTCCACCAGACGCTGCCTGCCGCTACGAAGCGCTACCTGGCGCTATCCCTTCTTAAATAACCCCCATAGTTAATATCTCTTGTGAGTAAGCAGAGATTTTATGCCTTACAAAAGACTTTGCATATTAATAAAGATCTCATGTGTTTTAGAAAACATTTCATATCTGTTCAATTATCTCATGTGCTTTATGAAATATTTTGGATAACGTATGTTAAAAGATCTTATGTGAATAAGGAAACCTCCCATGTAAGTTTGGAACATCTCATATAAGTTAGAACTCCTCTTATTATTGATACATTTTGCTGGTGATAAATGTGCTTGAGTGCAATCCCTGATTGATTTTAACATTGTATTCTGTTGTATGTTCAAGTGTATTCATTATTAAAATATATTTATTTTTTATTTTATTAATTGGGAACAATCTGTTTTTTGCTACACTATATACCCACCTATTTCTTTTCCTATTATGAAGCTTGATGGACAAATGAGGAGACCTGGAATATGCTTCCCTCCACACTGTCTGTAATGGGGTGATTGGTGGGGATTCTGCACACTGTCTGTAATGGGGTGATTGGTGGGGATTCTGCACACTGTCTGTAATGGGGTGATTGGTGGGGATTCTGCACACTGTCTGTAATGGGGTGATTGGTGGGGATTCTGCACACTGTCTGTAATGGGGTGATTGGTGGGGATTCTGCAGACTGTCTGTAATGGGGTGATTGATGGGGATTCTGCACACTGTCTGTAATGGAATGATTGGTGGGGATTCTGCACGCTGTCTGTAATGGGGTGTTTGGTGGGGACTCTACACACTGTCTGTAATGGGGTGATCGATGGGGATGCTGCACACTGTCTGTCTACCCCACTTGCACCATTAGTGAGCCCTACATTGGAGAGATACTCAGACACCTTATCCAATATGAGCTGGGCAATACAGCAGTGAGCAGCTGTTTCCAAGTCCCCCATCATGTACTTCTTCAAGGAAAAAGATGAGTATCTCCTGAATTCATGGCTGATGGGAAGAGGGAGTAGGTTGGTTAGCGTCCATGCAGAACTGGACCCTACCTTGCTAGGATTTTAGAGCAACTTGCTCCCTATAATCTATAATATTCTAGGGTCGTCGGGCTCCCTGTTTCCTCAGTCGGGATGCCCCACTGTTTGTATCCCCGGGGATAAACTGCTGCACTCACCTTGCTAGTGATCCCACGGCACATCCCTGCTATACCCATAGGAATTTCTAAATGGCTGCTACAGAAATGTGACACCGGTGCGCTCTCTGTTTAGCTTCGGAACCCAAGCCGCTGACTGGCTAAGCAGCCCGCACATGCGTTGTGGAAAATTTGGGCAATCCCAAATTAGGATGCCGGAGGCAGGGAGGATAACAAAAAGATAGTGAAAATCTTGGGTTTTGTTTCTCTTAAAGTGGACCAAAACCCAGCTGGATCAATTCGCTCCCCGCTGGGCATCTAAAATTGTGATGCCCCGCTGTGTGAAACCCCCAAGGTCGCCCGCTACACTTACCTTAATCCGGGCCCAACGGCGCATGCGTGGGCCCGCATCCCCGCTATACCTCTAGCAGGGTGCGTGGGGTATCCTGGGTTTTGGTCCACTTTAAAGAAAAAAAAATATTGTAATCAAAAATGTTATTTATTTTACACTAATGCCATCTAGTAATGAGCTTTGATTTGTGACGCAATATTTGCTTTTTCATTGGCTGATCAATTCTGTTGTTTCCTCAGACACCTCATCGGAGTTTACAGATGGTGTTTTTATTTTCGAAGATTTCCCTGAGCAAGATCCAAAGACCATAAAACGTTACGATGCTATTGTCGTAGAACAATGGACCCTCATTGAAGTGAGTCTTTTAGCCTTTGCACAGTTTTCACACACATTTTTGTTCCATTGTGACATTATTGATTTGCTGTATTTACTAAGAGGCTCCTAGAAAATAAATCAACCGCCTTTCCTATAACTAGCAGGGAGTAGAAATAATAACCTGATGGTTCTGGGGCATTTGTTGCTTGCCAAGAAATCACTTTATTCCGTAGCTGCTTCCACAGATAACACAAATGTTGTGGCTTTTCCTTTTCGCTTAGGCTTTGTAAATATGGATGGGAACACAATTCAGAACCAGATAGATTTGAACTCTTCAATCATGAGGAGCATATTGTATTCCTATTCCTTTTGCTTCTGCTCACAACAGTGATCAATATAAGATTTTTCAAAATATTAAAATACAATGCTCAATAGTGCCGGGTTTGTACCAAACTTTGAGAGCTCGGGTTCTCAGACACAAACATGGGCCTCAGCCAGAGATCCATGTTTCAGTTTGGCGTCCGGCCCAAACACAGAAAAGCTCGTTGATGGTGGATCAAGCTTCTTCGCCTAAGGGTGCAGAAATCTGCCTAACTCACCTGAGCCCCGATCCATGTTCCCTGGTCAGCAGCTGCGTCATGTGGGAATGGTCCCTGGCCGGGGCCACAGAAAAATGGCACTAGGAGTGTCGTCATCTTTCTGTGGCCCTGGCCAGGGACCATTTCAATATTATGCCGCTGCTGACAGGAATGGCATAGTGGAACAGAAGTAAGTTTTAAAGCAGCGCTTCCTGCTGCATATTCTGCGCACCCAGAGTTCGCTTTTCCAGAGTTCGGGTCCCCATTGATTTCAACCCAAACCCGAACGTTTATTCGAAATTAGGTTCCGATTTTTGGGGGGCTCGCTCATTCCTAATGCTAAGTGCTGCCATTGGCGTTTTTTCCCTCAGAAGGTCCTCTAGTGGAGTTAGAAAATTGACTTTATATGCCAAAACAAAGCTGAGGGTACCACAATAGCAGGGCTTCTGCTTCACTGTGTAGATACAGGGCCAGCACCAGCACTGGGCATACCAGGGCCCCATGCGCAGACTTGTGGTTGAACTTGGGATCAAAGGATAATTAGTGGCAATAGAGAAAGTGGCATTAGAGCATTAGAAGGCTATCTGCGGCAAGGGCCCACATAAGCCTGGAGCCGATCCTGTATAGATACAAATGACTATGATGTGTGTACTGTATATGCGTAAAACATAATCTCTCTTCCATGCACATTCACTGCCTTCGATGGACCTTGCTTACATCAAACATGGATGAAGTTTTTTTTTATTTTGCTGGATCTCTCTGCCTATTTTTTCCAATTACAGTTGATATTGGGATGTGTGACCCATAGAAGGCAGTTCTCAGGCAGCTATTATAATGTTGGAGACACCCAACTGAATGTTATCATGTTAAGACTTATATGGTGCTCTGAAGGTAGAAATCTCGAATACGAAATGAGGCCAAATTCTGACCTAATTTCTGGTTCCCACAAGGGCAGACTGACAGTGTAGAGAAGCAGCATCCCTCTTTTCTGCACGCAGTCTACCACATTAACAGCCACTGTGAGAACCTGAAGATAGGTGAGTATGTAGCTCAATTACAGAATTACTATAGGGATTTATTCTGTGGGAATCCCTAATTGAGATGCCCCCTATAGACTTCTCCAAGTCTTTTCAGAGCTTCTAATTACTTTAACCCCTTCTTCTGACCAGCAGACCCAAACCTCTCTTACCCTGAGAGCTACATTTAGCACTGAGAAATGGCTGGGAGCCGTGTTTGGTGTGAATAGACCATAGAGGCCATATACCGCTTATAGAACAGACGACAATTGGAAATAGTAACGAAATCCAAGAGTCCAAATGAATTGGGATGCCGGCTGTGTGGCACCTGGTGGAAACAACATATACTAACCACAGAGCACCCAAGGCACATGGGCTCGGCCCCCGCTCACCTGCTGTGTTTGCTGTGTGCATCCTGTAGGCTTGAACGCATGCGAGGTAAGCATGTACATCAAGGTAGTAGGGGATGCCGTGGCATTGAGCAAGCTGTTTAAAACCAGGGTAACACATGTACTGTAGTAAAGTATAACATGTTTAGTATATAAAGTAGTATAAAAGGTTTCAACTGGATTTCACACAGCCGGGCATCCCAGTTCTGTCTGCCCCCAGGGGGTTGGGATTCACCCAGCCATAGAGTATTTTAGACCCTTTTATAAATATTTAAATTAGAGCCTGAGCAGCACGTAGGGCTTATCACTCACCTAATACTACAGTATATTCACACAACCATTTAAAGTGCATAAAAAGCCTAAAAATGCACATAAATAGCTTTGATCACCTTTTGGAGCATTTTTGTTCTTATTGAGCAAATCAGGATTGGGAAGTATAGATGGCAGCAGATCGGATGGGGGTACAGGTTAGACTGCAGCCTCGCCACGTATCAACTGATAGGATCGTGCATAACATCAGTATTACGTATTCCTCTCATTGGGAATCTCTCTAGTGCCCAATAAAAATGTGTAGCTGGATTTGGGACTTGCAAGATCCAGCTCTGCATTGGAAACAGTTGTATCAGGACACACAATTCTACACATTTGCCCCTAGCACTATAGGCTCCATCAAGCCCCCCAACCTACCTGTGGCCCAGCCATACTAAGTGCCTCCTTATACACACTCTGTAGTCATACTATCCAAGACACCCTCTACACCAGTGGTTCTTTTCACACCGATTACCACCTAACGACAAGAAGTTCCAAGCAAGTACCCCCAAGGAAGGGATCAATTATATATGTAACTATAATTAATAGGTCACTGGCCTCATAACAAGATGGAATGTTTTACAGTTAAAATAATATATCAGACCCTCAAACTCCACCTGTTATTGCTCCCCTGAGCATGCTCTACACCAGAGGCCCCCAACCCTCATCCTCAGGTTTTGTTTTGTGGATCTTCACACAAATACACAGGTGTAATTAGTGCATCAGCAGCGTTACAGAGGTGCATATGTAGAGATCTACAAGAC
Organism: Gastrophryne carolinensis; assembly: GCA_027917425.1. Classification (NCBI taxonomy): domain Eukaryota; kingdom Metazoa; phylum Chordata; class Amphibia; order Anura; family Microhylidae; genus Gastrophryne; species Gastrophryne carolinensis. The sequence continues at coordinate 72,673,586 of CM051239.1, forward strand.
ATGACATGTTGGTGGGGCCTTGAACACTTAAACACTGCTTTACAACACTGTCCTAAGAGTCCCCTTACACAACCCTCTGATATCATTTTGATACTATAAAAAATGTGAAAATAGTGGGTATAAGAGGAAAATAATGTTGTAGGCATCTGGACCTCACTGACTGGAAAATTGACCAGCCCCCATAATGGCGTTATGCCTGCACTGCCTAGGTGGTCAGGATAATCTGAAGAATATTATAAATATAATGTATATTAGACCAACTGGCAAATCATATTTATGAAAGTTCTGCCTCAGAGTTTGTCCTTTAATGTCACTTAAGATTCTCTCAGAAGTAGTTCCATGCAAACTAATTTGCATATATTACTTGCAATGTAGGTCATAAAACTTAAGCATGGAAGATATCTTAATCAATTATATTAGCGTTGTTCCACATTTCCTCATGGTGCCGTTCACTATGACTAACCGTTCTGAAAGAAATGATGGCATAATGAAAAGCAGACCGCTGACCGCCATAGATTTTACTCACTGAAACATTATCCCAACTCCCTACCTCGAAACGAAATGTCAAGACAGACGATTACGGTGATTTAGCAATGACATACACCCAAAGGATGTAGAGAAGTCCTCCATGTTTAATCCAGGAGTTCTTCATATGAGGAGCATAAGTTCTGCTGTCAACGGGTTGATAAATTGGGGGTTTGGTAAATAACTCCTCTAGTGTGGTCTAATAGGACATGATGCCTTCCCTGCAAACACATGCAAGCCGCTGCTTCATATCTCACAGCAATGATATCACTACATCAGAGAACTGCCAATCACATGCACAGTGTTTTAATAGAATGAACTATTTTTCTCGAAGGAGTATCAGTTTAAAAAAAAAATGAGAATGTATATATTAAAATCCGGTGTCACTGTGTTATTGTGGAGGTTGTGTGGATTAATAAAGAGAACAAAAGCGAGCTGTCAAGAAGACAGAAGCTGCTAGGCAGCGGCTGAATTTCCTGCCAAGCTAATACAGCACCAGTCCAGCAAACACCGGCTGGCTGCCGGGACTGAGACGAGGAGCCTGGATATCTCTGTATCGCGTCTTGTCACTTCATCTGCCTCCATCACAATAGATTCTGAAAGCCGGGTTTGCCACAACACTTTGCCCAGACACATGGGAGATTTATTTTTTTTCTTCCCTACACCACAATCCATTAAAAGGTGTCGAAATGAGGATGTTCTTTAACCCAAACGTTCACATGTTGTGCTCGAATCAGTAAACTTGCCTTAAAATATTCAGTGAAAATAAAGACTGTTTCCTGCTTTATTTTAACATAAGACCTGAGTTTAAAAAAATGCTGAAGGGCAGAATTTAGAGCACAATTTGCACCTAAAACTTTCACTAGAGCAATGCGACAACGTAATTTTTTTATTTGATTTTCAAAGTATATCTTCAGTACATTTTAAGTTTTACAGTAGCTGGATCCTTATGCCACTATGGAATAAACATTTTAGGGGTAATAACCAGCATATGTGCCCTTTTTAACATACTGTTGTAATCTTCTTTTTTTATTGAATCATCCAAACAAACCTAAACTGGACTCTCAGCAAGATTTAATGAAAAGCCCAAACCCTTAAAACTATTACCCAGCGTCTAAAATTAATATATTTTAAGTTTTTAGTCACTTAATTTTAATTCTTTCCTCCACTGGGCTGCAACTCTGTTCAGGACTCTAGGATACGAGTGCCGCCATCTTGACTCAGAAGCATCACATACTGAGGAGAGGAGAGGGGTGGAAACTTACAGGGGGCGGGTTATAGCTGTACTTTGCATAGACAGAGCAGAGTTGGGGTCAGGGTAAGGACAGCAATCCCAAAATGCAGAGCGACACAGTCAGAATAGTCCTGTTTGCAGGCTGCCTGATGCTCCATGAGCAGTCATCTTGGATGTTTAAAGGCTCATAACATGCAGTAGATGCAGGTAGGGTGATTTTTAATGCGAGCAATCTGTATGTACAGGGTGTGGGAAACATAAAAGATAGGCTCTTATTCAGGGTGAAGGTCCGGTTTTTCCTGAATAAAAGTCTATCTTATATGTTTCCCACACCCAGTACATACAGATTGCTCAAATTAAAAATCATCCTACCTGCATCTACTGCATGTTATGAGACTTTAAACGTTGAAGATGGCGGCCCATGGAGTGTCAGGCTGTCTGCAAACAGAGAGTGTCCTCTAACACTGTGCCGCTCTGCACAGCGTTAGATTTATTAATTTTAGATGCTGGGGAATAGTTTTTCAAGGGCTTGGCGTTCATTAAATGATGCTGAAGGTCTGGTTTAAGAAATCATAAAGAGCGGTGTAGAGATGTTTTTACCCATCTTGCAATGCTCTGGACAAATTTGAATATGGTTATGCTACTGCAGGCAGTGCTGGCTCGATCCTGTGTACCAGCGATTGACCTGCATTTTAGTAATTGCTATATAGTGATCACAAACGCCATAGCTGCAAAAATGCCGCTTGCAGGGCTTTTGTGGGGGCGAGTATGCTGTCAGTATGTGAAAGCGCCCATAGATGTCTATGGGCAGCGTTTTATTGGCGATTATAGGACGATCCTGAACGTTTTACTGCAGTGCAAAAGCAGCCTTAGAGGTGAGCAGTAGGGATGGGTGAACCCCCAGAGATTCGAGTTTAGCCAAGCTTTGAATAAATGTTCCGGTTCTGGGACCTGATTTCAATGGGGACCCAGACTTTAGGGGGTGCCTGTGTGGCGGGGTTACAGAGTGTGCAGCAGAAGTGCGCTGCTGTGTCTTACCATTGCCCGATCCTCATCTGTCAGCAGTGGCGGGTGGCAGCAGCATTTGAATCTGACCCCAGCTGGGGCAACAAAAAGATGGTCACTGGCTCCCATGAGTAGGACACCTCTAGTGCCAGCACTTGGAGTGCCCTCACTCATGGGAGCCAGCGGCCAGCCAACAGAACAGGATCGGGCAGAGGTAAATAAAAGCAGCTTCCTGCTGCTGCCACCATAGGTGAAGTGGGTTGATGGGCTGTTCGGCAGCACATAAACCAGCTTTTCCGTGTTCAGGCCGGACTCCTGAACTCGAAAAGTGCAGTTCAGGTTTTACCCATCTCTAGTGAGCAGTTTTCCCCTATAAAAGTTTAATGGTACCCTCAAAAACTTATCACCTTTGGATGTTATCCTCACCAGTAGAAGAAATGTTTTTTTCCCATTGGGGTGCATCAGTAAACCTGCCTCTTGCTATCTAGTAAGTTTATAGGGGAGTGGCTAAGGGGATAGATCTGGAGGAGCACAGGGCCTCTGCAGCTGCCTTTTTGAGTCTCATTTGATTGCAGCATGGTGTGTTGTCCTATGGTTGTGGTGTTAAACTCCCTCCTCAAGCAGTTATTTTGGGGATGTCCATACAACCAGCTCTATAACTCCATCTGAGCACCAATTACCTCACCTGTGCATTTGTGTGTGGAAATCTGCAAACCATGACCTATTGGTGGCCCTTGAGGAGGGGGCTTGACACAAAGACACTGTCCTAGGGGATGCTTAACAGCAATGAGCAGGTGGTATACAATGGAGTGAGTAAGGGGAGCACTCAAAGGAAAGTGGTGATTGGGAGGAGGAGGTGGTAGAGGGAGCACAGAAGTCCATCTATGAAGGAGGACAAGTCGGGCTGTTACAGTGTAGGAGGTGCATGGAGTGGGTACCTGGCCACAAAGTGTTCAGCAACAGGAGGAGCTGTAGGACCCAGAAAGAGGAGAAGAGAAAGAAGGAGCATATTTTGTTGAACAAAGAAGCCTATCTTTAGCACTCTCCTTACAGGAATCCCCCCCACCCCAGATAAGAGAGGAATATTTTGGGGAAACGCAGTGTTGGAGAAACTGTACAACAGACGGGGAGGCCGATTCATTAATAGCGCCAGGTAGCGACAGATGAGCGACTGTAGCGTGATTTTTTCAGCGCCAGCTAGTATTCGCTGTGCTTGGCCAGCGTTAGCTTGTTGACAGCGACTCAGTCGGTGTGCGGTAATGTTGAATACGGGCTTAGGGGTCGCTGTTTCACAGGTTCAGCGTTGTATGTGAGCGCCTGACAACGAATGGCCAGAGCGAACGGCTAGCTTCATATTCATTAACAAATCACGCTCCGAATTTGCTGTCGCTGTCCATTCCTTGTTTAAACCCCAGAGCGCTGGCGGCGATGGGTGTTAACTAGTTTTTAACCCCTAAACAACCATATTTTTTTATTGTAACATTATACATGTTTTTAGAATCATTTTGTAATATGAATACATTAATATCAGACCTGTTAGATCAATTCTGCACAAATTTTTTTTTTTTTTTTTTTTTTACTTTAAAAAAAATCCTAACATTGCAGAAGTGGTCTCCGAATTTTTGACATTAAAAAAAAAAAAAAATTAATACCAATTAATTATGATTAATTATAGATTGCTCCATTGAAATGCATTGGACATCGCCAGGGAGCGACAGCTCATACCTGGCGCTGTGAAGGAATTTGCAGCGGTGCTGTTCGGTCCAGGCGTCTTCATGATGAATGCCGCGCTAGCCGGCGCTCTCGCCGGCGCTAGCCTCATTTTGCTTGATAAATGCGTCATTGTGACCGCCGCCGGGCGTACTTGAGTCGGTAGCCGCCGATAGCTGGCGGTACCTGGCGCTCGTCAGACACTACCTGGCGCTAGCCCGTGATAAATAAGGCCCTGAGTCTATACTGGAGAGGCTTTTGCTAGATGTTTACAGCTATAACAAGTTATGACACTAGATGGCGCTGTGACCAATGCTCAACTATAGTTTCTATGTATTTTACTGCTGTGTTGTATTTTCTGTGTTCAGTTGCTCTATGGCACTTGCTTCTTTTCTTGTCTGTGTCTGTTAGCCACCATCCAAGGTGACATTCTCTTACTGCATTCATGTTGCAGTAAATCCAGTTCCTGTTACACCACAAAAATCTGGATTATGACTCTACTGCACCCAGCACTCATAATCTGCAGCATGCAGAAGCCAATCTTTACTATTTACCTTACAGGAACCCCCCCCCCCCCCCAAATCAAATCTCTAGGTGTTCCACTGTATTTTAATGTTTTTTTAATGTTAGTCAATTTTGCATTAGAGCTCCTTTAAATGCTTTCAAATGAATCATCAAACCACCAATAGCGTGTTGGTTAAAAATTCACAAGAAAAGGCCAGGCAGAGTATATGTAAATAGAGGCAACACTTCTGGTCACCCCTTAATTCTTCATATCTCATGCGTCCACAGGATGTATGAGCAGCCCGGTGTGTAAGAGCGCATCTGTGCAACCTCAGTCTGAGCGAAAGGAAATGCGGCGGTTTAGCAATCACATGACCTTAGAAAATAACAGACAGGATGTAATAGCTTCTCTGTGCATTGCCATTTCCTCCCAGACACAGCAGAAATGAAGGGTCAGTGCAAATGACTGTGAAACTGTGATTAAAGAACTGCTCTTCACCAGTGTCATGTGTTAACCATAAAAATGTCAGCCCCCGTTATTTCCAGCCTGGCCTGTGACTTCCATTATTGTCTGTCTCAGGCTCATATTTTCCTTTCAGATTACACTTTTTAGCTACAAACAAATACCATCATTTCATCCCCATTATGTCTGTGTGACTGCTATGCCAGCCATTCGAAATCTCCACCAGCTATTTTTACAGAGCTTGATCTCAGCACAGGAAGCAAATGGGCATTTTGTGAGAATGTTAAAAGGGACTTTATGGGAGACTTTTATTTGGCGCAAAGAAATGTGCTGTGCGGTGGCAACCAACGTGTAACCATGGAATTGTCAGCGTTTTCCTCAGGTAATTGTGTGTGTACAAGTTTAAACACTGTGACATTGCTCACAGGTAGAGCTTCCTGAGGTGCCCCAGTCAGGTATTATCTCTAGATTGTCTCTAGTCGAGACATTGGGGATATCAAAGATGTCAAAAGAGCTCTATCACAATAAATGGTTTAATAATTAAACCCCCTTTATAAATCTGCTAGGCAGCAAGAGGAGAGATTACCTATACACCCAGGGGTGCACGGCGAGAATTCCCGGTTGGTTGTATTTATGGCCACCTGGGCTGGATGTAGCCTCCAGAGAGCAGCCCCCCCTCATCAGGTGCCAAACATGGTTCCATGCTTCCCAAGGTTCCACCAGCATCTCTCCCCATACCTGGCCCCATTGTATCGTCCCCCAGCCAAGACATACCAAGCCATGTACTAAAGCTTTAATGCCATCATTTAAAACGGACCAAACTCCCACTGAACATGTAAAATACATTTGGCCAAAGCCCCTGGGTGTAGAGCTAAAAATGAATATTTTTTTTGAATCTTCCTGGAACACTGTTTTTTTTGTTTTTGGTATGATGGCAATGATTAGTCATTACATAGGTGTGGCAATGACATCATTGCCACACACAACAGCGGTAATGAATGGAGGAGGTGGGGCTTTACTGCTAAAATAGGCGCCATTATCTGGGGTTAGAGTGAAGCAGGAGCATTGAAAATTGGTAAAAGATTCTCTTTATGGGGGGAGTTATTCAGGGGATGCTAGTTAAAAATGTGGGTTTTGGTCTGCTTTAACATCATGTACCCACCCACCCCTGCACATGATCTCTTCCTGCAATGCTATAATATTAGCAGATAAATGCTCTCATTAATTGGCCTAGAAGCTCCTTGGGATTGGGCTAAGGAGTTCATGGGCTGGCCAGGGCCTATAAATTCCCAGGCTGATTTTTGGTCCCTGTATACACCCTGCATAAAAAATCCAGCTTAATTCTTCTCTTTTATTGGAATTCAGCACGTGACAGGTTTGTGAATGTACCATTTTCATTTAAAAGGGGTGAACTGCTAAACTCCAACAATATGGGGGTTATTCATCAAGGGATAGTGGCAGGTAGTGCCTCGTAGCGACAGGCAGCATCTGGTGAACGCTGGGCGCTGTACGCAATACCACATTCATGAAGGTGATTCTGGTGAGCGACTCTAACAGCACCATGTAGCGTACGATTCATCATTACAGGTGGCTCAGCGTATAGCGTCAAAAACAGACTTTAATCACACAAGGTCTGCGCTCTATGCTAGAGCGACCAGATCCAGAGCGACTAAGCTCTCTGAGTCTGTTTTTTTGTTGAATATGGTGTGAGTTGCTGAGAGTCGGTCGCACTGAGCTGGCGCTACCTTTCGCTTCCTGCAGTGCTGTACTGGTGTTAGAACGCCCAACATACATCTCATTCATCAATGCCGGCCAGGTTACTACAGCGACTGAGGCGGTCGCTCTAAGTGGCGCTATACAGATGCTTATCTGCCAATACCTGATGCTAGTAATGAATCAGCCTCCCCGTCTCCAGATCTAGTCTGTGCTGGAATAATGGCTTATTGTTTTTGCAATTATTTTATATAGATGCTTTAACTATGATTCAGGCAGATATTAAAGGACAACTATCATTAAAGCAATTCAACACCCATTTTGTAAAAAATGGGTGTTGATCACCATTTAGCTGGGTGCCAGTTGGGACCCCCCATTCATACACCACTGATTCCTTGTTCCACCGATGAATTGCAGCCCTGTTATTGCCCATTGACCAAATAGCACCCACCGCCACCCATTCTGGGCAACTGCTATAAAGTTATCTTGTTCAAAAATCGACTAAACCTAAAGCCAGCTAAGTTAGATGAGCACATAGTCACTGGTTCTAGCTGGTCAATGTGACTGAAAACCTTTATTGCTTGAATCTCAAGTATTGGCGGACTCCCATTTATTCTACTGTCTTTCCTGCTGTGAATATAACATACTTGTTATGCATATAATATATTCTAATTTTTCTTAAATAAACATTTAGAAAAGTGCAATGCACTGTGAAAGCTATATAATTGTTTTCTACAGTGTCTGCATGCGTATTATATATTAAAATGGCTGGCTACGCGCAAAGAATATGGCTTCATCTATCATATTATTCCTGTTTCAACCATTGTAAATACACAGACAGCCCAAAAACTATCCCTCGCAGTGTCCTGCTGAGAGTTATATATCAGAAATGGATAGAAGAGCTGCAGGGGACAGAAGTTATTCTAGTACTTTGTTTTCTAGCCTGGACAGTAAAAAGCGAGAAAGACAAAACTGAAGCTTTCTATTGTCTCATGGGGGGGATGGGCCAAAGAAATCCGTAAAGCGTAGCAAGTGATCCCTTGTAGGAAATTACTTGGTTAACAATATTCAACCTATCAAAAAAGCAGGACTGGATTAAGTGGGTGGGGGTCCAGGGGTTAAAAACTCTGGTGGTGGCCCCCATTCTGTAATTTTTTCTCTCAAAGTGGATCAAAACCCATGTTGGACGGCACTGGAGTCTATAAGACTCCAGGACTGCCCGGTTCCCTTTCCCCCAAGGCATCCCGATTCAGGGTGCCCCACTGTGTAAAACCCCCAAGTTCCCAGTAAAACCTACCTGAACCCTGATCTAACAATGCATTCATGGGCTGCAGCTGCACTACGTTGTACCTTTATATTTGAATGGCCGACTGCGCTGTAGGACCAGGGAAAAGTGAGTTTCAGGGAAAGGGGAGCTCACAGGATTCTTCCAAGAATAAGTGTGCCAAACATCTTGCACACCTGAGATTTGACTGATACTAATATTATTATTGTTTATTTATATAGCGCTACTGCAGCATCCGCTATCAATGTAAAGGGTTAAACAGACCCACACCCATTTTCTACTGAATGGGTGTGGGTCCACATTGTGACAGGTTCGGGTTGCATATAGTTTGCTGAAACCCCCCACGCATAGACCTCAGCCTTATAACCCCCCACCTGCTCTTTCTCACTCCCCCTCGCTGAGGCAGGGCTGGGGGGTTACAAAAAAACTCCTTACCTCGCCCAGGATCCTGACCTGTTCTCCCAGTGATATGAGTCCTAGGCACCGCCATCTTGCACAGAATGCACAGAGCTGCATTCCCCACTCTGTGCTTGGCCCTGTTCATTCATTTCAATGAACAGGAGCAGGCAGAGATTCACCCCCCATCGGCCCCTACTTTCCTTTTGAATGTAGCGACTTCCGACTGCTTCAGAGCTTGATCGCTTCCCCCCGCAGTGGCTTAGTCTCGCAGGATTTCGGGTGGCCCCATTGCATCCTATTCATGGGCACCACACAGACGCGAGATCGGGGGCCGGGTGCAGTCCCTGACGGGTTGCAAGGTGGCACTGCCTGTCGGAAGGTCGCCCGGAAACCGAGGGACCTAGAAGATGGATCCCTTGGCGAGGTGAGTAAAGAATGCCCTAAGGTAAAACTGGAGGGGGGGGGCAGCAGATCAGTGAGGCTTGGGGGAGGTTTTAAAGTGGACCAAAACCCACGGCGATCGGTCTGAGAATATATAAGATTCCTGGGCCGATCGATTCCCTCCCCCCGGGGCATCCCACACACTTACCTTCTTTCCCGGTCCAACGGCACATGCGCAAGCCGCGTCCGCATCCCCACTATCCCTTTAGCAGGGCATGTGCCCGTGCCAGGCATTTGTGAATGGCCGACGTGGGCACGCTCCCTGTTAGAGGGTCGTGGGGATGTGGCCACCAGGTGGCTGCTCTCCGTAGATGTTGGGACGTCAGCGGATCTTGGCACATGCGCCATAGGACCGGGAAGAGGTGAGTTTGTTTCAGCAACCTGTGGGGTTTCACACAGCGGGGCACTCCCAATCGGGGTGCCCCGGGGGCAAGGACCAAATCCTAGGATAGTCAAAATCCTTTGGTCCACTTTAAGCTCCCCTGATGTTCCTCTTTAAATTGATTTTGCTATTATTTGATGTTCTGTTTAGGGTGGTTCTATACATTAGCTACTTGCTAAAGTGATTTGGTAAGCTTATAAAGATATAGCAATTATCATATGGTAAGGTATGTGGTCAGTATCCTCTCCTTTGTGCTAATAAACAAAATGCTCCCAGGCCTAGTCCTCCTAATAAACACATATACTGAGGGTGGCTGAAGCCTGTAGGAGGTCGTGAAGTTGTCTATGGCCACATGCAGCTTGAAAATTTGTTCCACTAACAAGTTGAAAATGGTGAGACAGGTCAAGCAAAGACCCGAGGCCTTGTGATTTTGCAGCACGCTCCTACCTCCCTTGTCGCATCGAACGATAATAACATGTTAACATCCCAGTGATTTCAACCTTTCTGTTTTCCTTTTTAACTGCGGCTGACTTGTCCAACACTATAAATAAGATTTGAAAGAGCAATCAGAGTAATCTGTGGGGGGCTCCCACAATAGATGGCGGTATACAGTTAAATTATAGACCACGCACAGACTTAATGTTGTGATTGTTTGGAAAACTGTGGTCACCATTAAGACATGTTTTCTGTAAAATGCGGGGGAGTGACATCATGTGGGTGAAATTCACCTGCATCCCTGATAATGTGTACTGTGTACTGCAGCTTCCAAACATGATTCACACATTTATTTCTGGACGGCGCTCTGGGTGTGCGCCTTTATTAATTGCCTTTACTTAGTAACATAGAATTTAACACTGAAAATACCCAGCAGCTTTTATTTAAAAAAAGACTATAAAAATATTTGGAAATCACCTTTGCATCTTCCTCAATGGAGACAACTTTCTATAGTATACAGGGCAGCATTTGGACGCATCTATTCCTTTGTAGAATCTTAAAGCGGACCAAAATCCTGTCGGCTGGAACTGGAGTGTGAAAGACTCCAGGGCTGGCAGATTGCCTTTTCTTGGGGCATCCCGTTGTGTGTGAAACCCTCTGGGATTGTTGTTAATCCTATGGTGCTTTTTAGGAACCAGAGCTACATCCTCGGCATCTCTGGGTTGAGGTGCACTTCGGTGTCATTTAGATAGCCTGAGGGCAAGAGCACGCCACAGAGTGCAGGAGAGCCAATCAGCGAGCTCAAATTTGCCATGTGGACGCAGCTACCAGCCCCATTCAGAGGAAAACAGGAAAAGGAAGAAGGATTTTCTCCAGGTACTCGGGATGGAGCAAAGAGGGGACAGGGAAAGGAAAAAAAAGGGATTTGGTTCCTTTTTGTAAAAGATGACTGCTGATCGTACCTGGGGGGTACCTCTGCCACATGCCGCAAACTAATCATCTATGATTAAGGACTGGAAAAGGTCCGAAACGTGTTAGAGGCTATATTGATACCAACTGTGCCCGGACTTTAATCTAAATGGACTTTAAAAGGTTTGCTTTTGCTTTTAAATGGACTTTTAAAGGTTTGCTCATCTGCTGCCCCCCCCTCCGGTTTTACCTTTGTGTACTATTTACTCACCTCACTGGGGGATACATCGTCTGGGTCCCTCGGATTCCAGGCGACCTTCCGACGGGTGCCACCATCTTGCATCCCATCAGGCACTGCCTCTGTCCCGGATCTCGCACCTGCACAGTGCCCATGAATAGGATGCAATGAAGCCACCTGAAATTCCCATGAGTCTTCGCTGAGCAGCGCAGGACCCTGAAGAGCACGGCTAAATCTGTGCTGTCACTAACAAATGGGTAAGCTGACACAGGGGCAGGGCACCGGACCCTAAAGACACCGGATGTCGTAGCAGCAGGCAGTAGTGACATCCAAAAGGTAAGTAGGGGCCGATAGGGGGGGGAATCGGCCTCTTTTATTTTAGGTTCTTTAGAGTCTTCTTGCTCCTTACGTTCCTTGCCCCACATGACCACTGTTAGACAGTCCCATTTGCTGTATAGCCTTGCACATCTCTGTGCAATTCCTCACCCCCAGTCTCATGGAGCAGAGCCCTGGTGGTCAAATCCAGGAGACGAAGAACCTGCAAGTGTGGCCTTGCGGGGAAAGGAAGGCTAGTTGTGTGACCATCACAGAAAAGCAAAGCAAACAAAACTAAATAAAATATCTTTTTTTTCAATAACCCAAAGTTTGCATCAGAATATTCTACTGTAGCTTTTACAAAAAAAGTTTTATGGTAAGTTTCATTTTACTTATGTTTAGTAAGCCCAAATCATTTAGTAAGTAATATGCCAAAGGAACAGACATATCCTCGCACACCAGAAAGATAGTCCATTTGTTTTGTCTGGCAAATGGCCGAGTGACTGATGGTAAATGATATCACCAGCCCGGCCATTGCCAACTCAGACATTTGAGACATTTACTTTGGCAGAGACATGTTTCTTCATGAATCACTGGATAAAGTGGTGCCGTTCTTGTTTTGTACAGAAATCATTAAGAACATTATTCTAATGCATTCCACTCTCTGGGCACAGACAATGCCACCCTTCTAGTATTTGACCCTAAGAATGTCTACTTTAAATATGGTGACACTTTTTTCCGGAACACTGGTTGGGCTCTATATAATAACATACAAAGTACAGTACATGATGGTAGCAAGACATCTTAAAGAGGTTCCACACAAATTTTCTACATAATGGTTATGGGTCTGCATTTTGACCCAACATTGTGGCCCTGCAGTTGGCCGGTGGCAGTCACATGTTTGGGTCGCTTACTCTTTCCTGGCCGGCAGTCCAAGAGTCGATGATTCACTGTCTGAAGAGTTCACAGGAGCTAAGACACAAAGGATGAATCCTAGAAGATCTTTTGCCACCATCCTGGTGTCAGGGAGCTCCTTAGAAAGGGCTCTGAGCATGCTCAGTAGTGTTGCGCCAATTAGCGCACCTGCAGAGTAATCTGGGCTCAGGAGTCGGAGCTAGATTTGGCTGGAGTTTGAGTCAGAAAAAATGTTCAGACTCCAGCATAAAAAAGAAAATCTCTTCCTAATATTGTATTAGTGATAAGCAGTGGCTGGATGTTCTAGTGGTGATAGATAATGAGTTCTTCTCTGACCCTTATACTTGGGATCTTCATGCTGCTCCAAGGCCCTTAGTTACAATGCCTGAAACTTATAGGAATCTAAAGGTATTTTCCAGGCAGAAACAAAAAAAGTCAATACTCGCCTGCAGTTCCTCCATACAGGTCCAGTGTTCACCTGCAGTTCCTCCATGTAGTGAAGGAATCTTCATTATAACCAATGGCAGGAAGCTAGCGAATCCATCTGTCAGTAGCGGCCATGGTGCCTTGTTTATGAACCCACAAGCCTACTCTATTCATTGCAATGGAGGGGACATTCCAATGCAGGTTCAGCACGCCTGACCTCGGCACTCCCCCTCCATTGCAATAAATAGAGTAGAAGTGTTAGGGGACATAAAGCTATGCTGATGGGTGCCACCATGTCTGCCCAGCGTTGGAGGATGGAATCGCTTGTTCTCTCTCATTCATCCCTCATATGAAGATTCTGGGGTTGCATTGAGGTGCTGTAGGAGACAGTATAGACTTATAGACTTTTTATTTTATTGCCTGGACAGAGACATTCCAGGCAAAGGGTTAAATTAGCAGTAGCAAAAGAGAAACAGCTCTACCTTGTATAGTGTAAGATGGTGGAACATGAGCCCAACAGCTGCCACTGAACACAATCCAAAGACAAAATTCAGCTTCAGGTCCACATTATCCTTTATTTCTGTATAGATCAAAATCCAAGCATGTATCCAAGACTATAAAAACAGAAACTACGACAGCCCTGATAATTGATGAGTTGAAGTCGGAGTTGATCATCGGCTTACCGACTTCACAGCCCTGATAGTAATGATGTCACAGTGAGCATTGTAAGCTGATGTCAGGAGTGACATTTAGGAGGCTATTCATGAAGGGATAGCGGCAGCTAGTGCCTCGTAGCGGCAGGCAGCGAATCTGGTGAGCGACTCTAACAGAGCCATGTAGCGTCCGATTCATCATTACAGGCACCTCAGCGCATAGCGCCGGCACTCTAGCTTCTAGAGCGCCAGGTATTACCTGTAGCTACCTGTTGCTCTCTCATACTGGCGCTACCTTTCGCTCGCTGCAACGCTGTACTGGTGTTAGAACGCCCAACATACATCTCATTCATCAATGCCAGCGCCCGATACCCGCACACGAGCGTCTACTAGCGCTCGATCTAAGCGCCGCTCATCTGCCGATACCTGCCGCTAGTAATGAATCAGCCTCTTAGCACATGTGCACTATGAGCAGAGACGTGCACACCTTAAGTAGAACTTAGCGCACTATGAGCAGAGCCCCACACTTGTGCACCTTTAATGAAACTTAGTGGCCCATGAGCAGAACCCCCCACTTTGGGTGTAACTTAGCACATGCATTCTAGCACTGGTGCACCCAGACTTATGCCAGAGGTGCAAACAGTTGGGCAGTGAAGGGCCAGATTAAAGGTCTGGTGAACCAGAGCTTCCACCCCAGGGCCTCCACCATGTGGTAACAAGGGCAGCAAGTGGTCTACAGTTGTGGGGGGCACCACAAGACATTTGTCCCAGGGGCCTCCTCCCACGCTTGTCGTGGATTTGGCTGAAATATATATACACTGAGTTCCTATTCTCATAACTATGAGTGGAGCAGATTAACTTGTATGCAGACCATCCTGGCAGCACTCTTTAGTCATTTTATTATTCACATGGTATACTCTTTTGAAGTTTATTTTGCTTGAAATCGTTGGAATTGTCTGCATTGGCGCCAGAGCAGAATGAAATGAATTTTTCAGCCTTGATCAGGAGCCATTTTCTCTAAGTCGTCATTGTCAGGGGACAATGTTTAAAACATTGTGCTTTCCTAGGTCATCCGGGATTGTTGCCATTTCTTGATGTGGTTCTTTATGTACACATGAAATAATCAGAGCAGCAGCAATTGTTGCTAAAGTAAAATCTCTCTGCAGTTCTTTAATGTCATCTTGTAGATTATTTCTATGATTTTCCCTATTGAAGTGGAAACTTGGCGTTTTGCAGGGTTCGGAGGTGCAGACCGACTACATGCCCCTGCTGAGCTCCCTGGCGGCATATGGCTGGCAGCTGACCTGTGTCCTTTCCACGCCGATTGTGAAAACTAGCAGGTAAGCAGAATAGGATCTAACCTAGAACATTGTTTTATCTGAACAAATCAGTATTTACAAAGCGATTCTCCTGCCATTCGCTCTTTTCCGCATTTACAACTCACACCGCCGCTCGTTTGCCCGGCGATTTCAGTGTTTGCTGGATTTGTGGTGAAGTCATTTTAGTGGTGAATCCCATAGACTCAATGTTATTTTTGGAGAGATTGTGTCTTTAGTTCTTTTTAGCATCTTTGACTTATTTTTCACCCAGAAAGTTACCCAGTATGTAACAAACAACTAATAATAATGAACAAGATTTAGATAGCCCACATATATTCTGAGACCCCTCCAATGCCAACATATGGTAATAAAGTGCATTTTTTCATGTTTTTTCTAAAAGAAACTGCCGACATTCTCCAAATATTTTTTCAATGTAAATACCACTGACTTTCGCCAACAAATTGCGGTGCAAACACAGCAAAATACATGGCGTAAGTCTGTGTTCACTGGTGTTCGCTGCAGTAAGTTTAGCTCAATTCACCATAGTTTTCCTCTCTGTCCTCACGCATCGATAAAGCAGGGAAGGTGAAAGTCATGTGAAGAAGCGCACATTGTAAATCACCCCCATTGAAGTGGACCAAAACCCACGCCCCTACAGCCTTGGAATTTATAAGATTCCAGGGCTGCTAGATTCCTTCCCCCAGGGTCATCCAAAACCGGGATGCCCCACTGTGTGAAACCCCCCAGGTCACCTGGAAACACACAGATCGGGGTGCCCCGGGGTCAAGGAACAATACCCAGGATAGTCATAATCTTTGGTTTTGGTCCACTTTAATACTATTGGTATTGAAGTGGATTAATTGACTTTTGGAAAAATTGGAAAGCTATTCACGGAACTCACTGAATCTGCTATATTATTAGGCTCACCAATGACTAATGAAACACCATATTCAATTAAACTAGTAATACAGCGATATTCTATTTCTATGTTAATAGCATAATTAATATGCAAAAAATGACTTTACTGCAGAGTTCCTGTCTATTAAGCCTTCCTATGAGGAGAGAGAGCCAACATGATATAGGAAACAAGTGGGGAACAGTGCTTCCATAGAGGCAATGCAGACATTAGTTGTGTATGGGGCACAGCCATGACTCAAGGCCTACATACATTAAGGTTATAAATAATGATTAGTCCCATATTCGCTTCAGAGGCTGATCACAATAAAGTCCCCCCAGGCTACCAGCCTGGCACAGTAGGCATAAGGCCAAGTGTCCGCCCCCCAGGTCTGGCTGAATGTTATATACCCCTTACCAGATCACAAGGGCTTGAAGGAAAAGTCTACTTCGGTGCACTTTTCCTTAGACTCCAGGGTGGAGAAGTGGCAAGGGTGCATAGACAATCAACTTACCTTATCGCTACTCCCGTGCCACTGATCAGTCTCCGCGGCTCCCGTTTGTGAAGCTGGGAGCTATGTTTCTTGCTAGTGGGTGTGCATGGCCTGTGTATGACCAGCTACTATTGAAACAATGGGCGCTTACGTTCTCCAAAAACTTTCGTGTACAGAAGCGCCCATTGTTTTCAATGGGAACCTGCTGTACACGGGCCACGCCCACTGGCCAGCCGGAAACTGAAAGTGCATCTACCAGCTTAACAAACCAGGGCTGCGGGAGAGCAATCAACGGCGTGGGAGCAGTAGTAGGATAAGCGGCTCATCTATGCACCCTTGGCACTGCCTGGCCCTGGGGTCCACAGAAGTCGACTTTCCCTTTTAAAGTAAAAAAATAAAAAATAAAAAAGGGACACAATAAAAAAATCATTCTTTTTTTATATAAATTCATTATCTCTGGTTGGCTTTTTCCCCATCCTGCGCTGGGTTTCTTCCTCCCAATAGGCCAGCGATGAGTCCTAGGGCTCCTGCCAGGTTCAGTGTCATGTCCTCTTCTACCAGAAGGGGCATCAAGTAAATTAGAATATGAATTTTGTGTGTTCTCTGTGTCACAAGTGTTGCAAGGGTAAAGCATTTCTGTGTTAATTCAGATCAGAGCTGTCTCTTCAGGAGCACCTCACTGTTGTCCCCATTATACAGAGTTTTTGATGGTGCCGTGATGTGAGATGTGGAGTCTTTCTGGGATCCAACTGGAGAGGACAACCTTTAGTTCTTGTCAGCAGTGACATAGGGGGGTTGTTCTAGTGACAAGTTCATACTGGCATCACTGGCACAGGAAACCTATACATTGTGCACTCTTCCCAAAACTAAAAGAGAATGTTTTTCTAGGAGTTGTAATTTAAAGCAGATCAAAACCCGCAGCAGCCAAAATCTAAAATTCTAAAATTTCCAGGGCCAGCCACTGGCCTTCCCTCAGGGCCTCCAAAATAAGGGCCCCCGCTGTGTTAACCCCCAGGGCGCCAGTAATCACTCACCTTTCTCTGGTCCAATGTGCTGTCTCTAGTCTAATCGGAGCCATTTGCCGTACATATGTTATGTGGCAAACACCGCTGACTGTTTTCAACGAGGAGCGAGAGTGGCCGCATCACCTGCATCTTCGGGCTGCGTGCACGAATGACATTGTCATGGCAAACAGCTCTGATTGGATGAAAGCTCGTGCATGCGCCATTGGACCAAGGAGAGGTGAGTGAATACTGGCTTTCTGGGGGTTTCACCATCAGGGATGCCCCTGGGGCCTGGAACAAAGCCCGGGAAAGTCAGATTTTGTTCTGCAACATAAATACAACAAATAAACAACCATAGTCCCAGTACACCATAAATTGGGACCACTCCAGGACGGCACCACTCACACATTATAACCACATACATTTTAAAAACATACAAACCAGAAAAAGTTTCCCTCCTGCTGGGTCCGATCAATATCCTCACCCACGCGTTCCGTGACAACCACGTCACTTTATCAAGGTGCCAGTACCCAGGTACCCAGTACAAGGTGCCCAGGTTCCTGCTGGGGGCGGGTTTGTATGTTTTTTAAATGTATGTGGTTATAATGTAATGTTTGTCATGTTTTTAGCATTTTTGATGGATTAAAGATGATTTTTGCGATTATACCTGTTATGAATGAATGATTATTGAAGGGTGAGTGGTGCCGTCCTGGAGTGATCCCAATTGTGGTGTACTGGGACCGTGGTTGTTTATTTGTTGTATTGTGGTTTGGGGACACCGGATTGGCACACTCTTCCCTCTTGTTAAATTTTGGGTGGTGCTGGACAAATTGCACATTGTGCAGGATGTTTCTGTATGCAACATAAATGTTACTAATGGGGATGAGTGGCGATGCCAGCTTGATGGCTTTAGCTGCCCATCAAGAGAAGCTAATAGAGAAAGCTTGTTCTTATTACTAGATCTGTTAAGTATATTAATTGCTTTTGAATAGAAATGATACATTGTATTACAGTCTGACATTCTTGTGAATAATTTGCTTCTTGCAGACAGGGGTCAATTAATCTCATTTGTGAGTTGTCAGCTAGCGGGTACATCCGTAGGAGGCTGGGTGAACACATGGTAAATTGAAGTCCATCGCCTGTGAGGGGAAGGAATAATTATCAGGACATTCATCGGGCTGGTGCGAAAATATGTCACCACCGGGGATACTGGACATAGCGCTTTAACCCTGTGGCTGGCTTCTATATAAGTAAATACATCCGTCTATCAGGATGAGATTGCTGCTGTGGATATAAGATTGTTTCATATACCGCAGGGTTTGCAAATTCAAATTCAGCCAAATTCTTTGGAATATACTTGGTGGGCAGAATTCAAATCTACATGACCTTCAGGTGATGGGGGGGTTCTGGTTGTGTATGTAGGTCTTGAGTCATGGCTGTGCCCCATACACAACTAATGTCTGCATTGCCTCTATGGAAGCACTGTTCCCCACTTTTTGTTTCCTATACTTATAGGAAGGCTAAATAGACAGGAACTCTGCAGTCATTCTTTGCATATTAATTATGCTATTAAAATAGAAATAGAAGCAGGGAGGTTACATGGGGGTCCATGGGGGGTGGGGGCACACCACGGGGAGGAGGGGTCTAGGGGGGAACTCAGGGGAATAAGAAAAAAAAAAGGCATCACATACAATACACAGGGTGAAATAAAAAAAAAAAAAAAAAAGAAATAGAAGCAATTAAAAGTGATTCAGCAGCCAAGTGAAAGGATACTTACCTTTTGTAAGCTGATGGGTGCTATTCCGGTAATCAGCAACTCACCTGGATGAGAGCGTGTGCTGCAGCTCTTGCTTCCTGCCTCCCACAGACCTAAACGCCATTACTGGCGCTTCTGTACCAGCTCTCGCCCCACGCCATCAGTCACAGGGGTGTGGTCACATCCTCTCCATTCACTACAATAGAGGGGGCATGTCATGCCTCAGCACACTCCCTCCATTGCAATGAATGGAGAGGGTGTGTCAGCGCTCCTGTGGCTGATGGTGGGTCACGAGCCCGACACACCATCAATCCCGATCCCATGTTTGGGCCCCAGACGATGAAGAAAGCGTAGACTCAGATCCAGGTGAGTTGCTGATCACCGAACTAGCACAGATCAACTGCGGGAGAAAAGATAAGCACACTTTTGTTTTATTGTTTGGTTGCTGAATCACTTTAAACCGGACCTTTACCCTGAATAAGAGTCTATCGTGTTTGTTTCCCCCACCCTGTACATTATAAATCATGCTACCTGCACCTACTGCCTTTCCTGAGATTTTAAACATCCAAGATGGCGGCCCATGTTGTCTCTTCTGACTTTGCCGCTCTGCATTCTAGGATTGCTGTCCGTTTCCTGACCCCAGCTCTGCTCTGTCTGTGCAAAGCACAGCTATAACCCACCTCCCTGTACTTGCCTCCCCCACCACTCTCCTCAGTATGTGATGCTTCTGAGTCAAGATGGCGGCGCCCCGTATCCTAGAGTCCTGAACAGAGTTGCTGCCCAGTGGGGGAAAGAATAATAAGTAAGTGACTTAAGACTAAAAATATATTAATTTTAGATGCTGGGGAATAGTTTTTTTAAGTGTTTGGGCTTTTCATTAAATGATGCTGAAGGCCCGGTTTAAGGCAACAGTGTAAGAATAGGCCATTTCAAAGCATCTTATAATGTATTGTAAGTGAAGCCACTTTCTTCCCTTAAGTTTCGTTGTCGTTTCTAAGCTCTCCTGGTGCTAAGGAAGGACAAGGAGGGTTAACAAAAAAAGCCTTACCTCCCCTGTAATCCAGCAATGTCATTTGGGCACAGAGAGTGCACAGAGTGGCATGGGGGGAAGGTGATCTGTGCATTCTCTCCAACATGGCTGAGCCTTGGACCCCAGATACTGGGTGCTTCCAGGTAAGACTATTTTTGTAACCCCCCCCCCATGCTGACTTACCGCCAGGGTTGGGTGGCTGACAGGACTTTAAATATCTGTATTAGTCTAGGGGTCCCCTTAAACAAGAAAAGATGGAGGAGCACTTTAAAGTGTATCTTATCTCATGCTTTATGCATCTGGCCCAACAATGTAAATTGTTCTTCCAGCAAGAAGCACGCTTGCAGCTTGACTTAACCACACATCCTATTGGAGCCTCAGCATGTCTGCAGTGCTTTATGTCCCCCTGCAATTCACACCTGTAGCCCTTAGCACCATCATAGGGAAGCTTCAACTGGACCTTCAGCATGATAAGCCCAAACCCTTTAAAAACTATTCCCCAGCATCTAAAATTAATATATTTCAAGTTTTTAGTCACTTATTATTCTTTTCCCCACCAGGCTGCAACTCTGTTCAGGACTCCAGGATACGGTGCCGCCATCTTGCCTCAGAAGCATCACACATACTGAGGAGAGCAGGATAAAGTACAGGGGGTGGGGTTATAGCTGTGCTTTGCTCAGACAGAGCAAAGCCAGGGACAGGTAAAGGATAGCAATCCCAAAATGCAGAGCAACACAGTCAGAAGACACTTCCTGTTTTCAGGCTGCCTGATGCTCCATGAGTCGCCATCTTGGATGTTGAAAGGCTCATAACATGCAGTAGATGAAGTTAGGATGATTTTTAATATGAGCAATCTGTATGTACAGGGTGTGGGAAGCATAATATATGCTCCTATTCAGGGTGAAGGTCCGCTTTCAGTACAACCTGTGGTACTAGTACCAATGGCTGAAAACTCTGTTCTAAACTACTTTTATTGTAACAGTAAAAGTTCAAAAAGTAAAATACTATACTGTTACTGTTACAGTGAAAAGTTAATTACAGTTTACTCTTCCTTTTTATATATATGTATGAAAATACATTAGTTGTCCCAATTAGGTTTCTGCCATTCCGGTTCCGATAGTGAGCCCCCTGCCCATTCTGTCTGCTGGTCACATGGGAGTAAACTCCCATCATTGATTGGCAGCAGAGCATTCATGAGCATCCACTGTCAGTGAGTGCATTTCCCAGCAGGAGGCTATAGCATTGCAGGGAGATCCTTGGCAGGAGTAAATACGGCCACTTATAGTGGTGGTGCTGAAGACTTAGGCCCTTATTTAACAAGGGATAGCGACAGGTAGTGACTGGTGAGCGGCCGGTAATGACGGGCCCCGCCACGAGAACGCCGGCTCCCCACCACAATCACACATTTATCAAGCCAATCCTGCTTAGCGACTGAGACAGCGCCAGATAGCCACTCATTCATCATTATTCCAGCCTCAGCCCACAGCGCCAGCGTCCGACCTTGAACAGCGACAGGTATGACCTCTCGCTACCTGGCGCTCTCCAATGCATTTCAATGGAACAATCTTTAAATATTCATAATTAATTATTATTTTTATTTATTTTATTTTTTTTAAATGTGAAAAATTCTGTGACCACTTCTGCCATTTTAAATAATTTTTTTAAGGTAAAAAAAAAAAAAATGTACAGAATTGATATTACAGGTCTGATATTAATGTATTCATATTACAAAATTATTTTAAAAACTTGTTTTTTTTTGGTTTCCAAAAATATGGTTGTTTGGGGGTTAAAAAACTACTTTTAACCCATCGCCGCCAGCGCTCTGGGGTTTAAACATGCATTTTACAGCACGAGAATTTTTGGAGCGTGATTTGTTAATGAATATGGTGGGAGCTGGTCGCTAGGGCCAGTCGCTATTATGCGCTCCCATACAGCGCGGAACCTGTCAAATAGCGACTCCTCACCCAATATTCAACATTACGGCAAACCGACTGAGTTGCTATCAACTACATAACAACGGCCAAGCACAGCGACTACTAGCGGGCGCTCTGAAAATGCTGCTACAGTCGCTCAACTGTCACTACCTGCCGCTGTTAATGGATCGGCCTCTTAGTATTGTAGAACAGATTTTGTGGCAGGGTGGTGTAGCCTCAACAGCTATGATACTGAAGCTATAACATTGCAGATGTGTCACAAATTGGCTGGAATGTCTTGACTGGGGGGGGGGGGGGGGTAGTGGGGCCAGGTACAGGGAGAAGGGTGGGGTACTGGGGAGGTTGAGGGGGGGAAGTATGAATGAATGAGTTAAACCAGATACAGGCTCTGGGTTAGGTGTGCTTAGTTATCCCAAAAGCAGTGTCCACTTCTTAATATACTCAAAAATAAATCTAACTACCAAAGATTTAGTAACATTTAGATCATTCTCGACAGCATGGCATCCCTATACTGTACCCTGCAGTGCTGGGACTGTGAGTGTTCGTCTTGATTGTGGACGCTGCAGATATGTGGGCTCTCCTTGCAGGGGAGGGGGTGGACTAAGTGCTCTAATCTCATTATTTGCATATAAATGATGTTATCTAAATACTAATCTGCTCATCATTTGCATATGAATGATGCTATCTAAAAACGATGGTGATTTTCTTGGCATAATAAAAGAGCTGACATGTATCTTGGCATTAACTGTGTGACCTTTGGGTGCAGGCAGCCGCTCCAGCAATGTGCTGTCCTTATAGGATTAGCTCATAACACTCAACTTTGTGACAGGTTTATAAAAGGAGTCCTATCGAAAAAGGGATTCTTCTTAGATTACGGTGTCCCATTACAATTTCTGACAGAAATAAATATATATATATTTTTTCCATTATTAACATTTCAAATATTTCACTTTATATTGTGACCAGCTGTTCACAGGGACTAGAACTGTTTAGTGGGATATGATTGTGTTTGCTTGACACATAGATAGTCATTTCTAAATTGCAATTTTCAAGCAGGAAATAAGATGATATGTCCGCCTTCAAATTCCATTTCCATGTTTGTGACTGATCCTTGACATGGCAGTCAGAGAAATGGTTTATGCTTATTAGCATTTTCTTCAGGGGTAGCATGTCATTTAGAGGAGGCTTACATTTGAATAGATGGCCCGTCATATAGGCTACATTATTTGGAAAGAAATTATTCTGCCTTGATATCCTTATGGACACATTCCAGATTCCAGGTTGGGCCTATTTCAAACACTGAATCAATCTCATATAAATGGAAATGCAGGCTCATGTGGTTAATGGCGGAGGTGGTTAGTCTGTCGGAGTTACACATTAGGGTAGCTGATTACATCCGTTGCTTATTTAAGGATTTCTTTTCCAGGGATGGTAGTGTCACCACCAAGCAGATTGTGTTTATGCAGAGACCGGCACTGCCCCACAAGACAAAGAAGAAAGATCCAAAGGTAATAATCTGAGCTTTTTACTATTATCAGCCTGTAAATACCTGGACATAAAACTGAATTTAACTGTGGGAGTGAGGGGACACATGGTTAATGTATATTAAATTATCGTATTTTTTCGCTCTATAAGACGCACTTATTTTTCCACAAAAGTTGGGGGGAATTGTCAGTGCGCCTTATTTGGCGAATGTAAAAAAAAAAAAAAAAGTAAAGTCACAGCGCTCCCACATTGTTGATTGGGCTGCCTACCACACAGCGTCCCCATCCCCACCGCTGCTATCACTGTCTTTTTTCCGGCAGTGACAGCAGCAGCAGGGACAGAGACAGTGCCCAACGCTCCTTCATCTTCTTCTGGCCTCCAGCTGCTGCCTCCTCCAGCCGGGGCAAATGCGAGCACCAAATTGGCACAGGCCACACCCACCCACTGCACAGACCCGGGTGTTTGCGTGCACCCTGGCCGGAAGAGGCAGCAGCTGGAGGGTTAGAGCAGGTGGGTGTGGCCTGCACTGTGTCGGTGCAGGCCACGCCCACCTTATTCACAAAGCCGGCTGTGTGTGCCCAGCTGTAGGAAGCATCAGCGGGGAAGCTACTCCATCTTCTTCTGGCCTCCCGCAGTGTGGCAGCCGGGCCAGCAATGCGGGAGCACCTGTGGCATGTGAGTTGACTTCTGCCGCCTAAGGGGAATGGGTGCCACACTGCTTATATGGGGAATGGGAATGCCACACTGCTTATATGGGGAATGGGAGGGGGGTGTCACATTGCTTATATGGGGAATGGGAGGGGGTGCCACATTGCTTATATGGGGGATGGGAGCGGGGATGCCATATTGCCTATATGGAGAATGGGAGGGGGTATGCCACACTGCCTATGGGAATGGTAGGGGGGAATGCAACACTGCCTATGGGAGGGGGGAATACCACACTGCCTATGGGAATAGGAGGGTGGATGACACTCTGCTTGTAATTGGAGGAATCTGCACCTTGCCTATTATTTGGTTCAGAATATTATTTTTCTTATTTTCCTCCAAATCCTAGGTGCGTCTTATGTGCATGGCATCTTATAGGGTGAAAAATACGGTAAAATTACTTAGCAGAGTGCTCACAAATGTGTTTTCTGCATGCAAACTAGAAGCAAAATTGTGGGAAATCACTAACGGAAAAGGTTCTGTAAAATAAAGATGCAATGTCAGAATGCAGCATGCAATGTCAGAATGCAGCTCTAAAGCCAGTGTAATTCTCAAATAACTTAGGAACTACAGGGTCTTTTCGAAAACAGATTAAAGTTTAGGACAGTGCAACGTGTAGCCCAAGACAATGGGACGACAATCAAGCGTGCCTTTAGTATAACTTTAACCTTCAAAGTGCATTTCCTGAAACAGGAGTGAGCTCATGCCTAAACTTCTTATATGCTGAAACTCTGCTGCAATGGTGCTTTAGGGATGATGCTCTGTCTGAATCTAACATATTTAATTATTATAAATTAGTCTTTCTATTTAATAATAATAATAGCGGTGCTTAAGTGACATTCATGGTAACAGTTTGCCATTTTGTTCTGCATCTAAAAAAAGAACTCGCAACACTGCTAAGTGAATCCATCCCTTTGTCATTTACATTCACTTTGAAATACAGTGTTAGGTGTTACTTTATGTCGCAATATATAATTAAGTAGAAAGCGCCTAATTAATTTATGGACTGTTTTCCCCGTACATTCAGTCTCACACTAAACGTGAGCTCCCTATGGAGGAAACAAAAGAGGAATTGCGTCTGCCTTTGATGCAAAAAGAGACTTTATCAAACAAAATTTTTAGCATTGGCAGAAGGCTTGCAATTATTCATGATGAAGGGTTTACATGCGCATTTGTCAGGTGCGGTCAAGCATTTTTCTGCTCCATATTTAGTCTTTGAAGGACAATTATCAATAAACACCTGACTGGCTTTAAAACACATCAAATCCCCACCCCCAAGCAGCCACCAACAGGCAATACTAATCATATATATATATATATATATATATATATATATATATATATATATCAGATAATAACATTAAAGGGACTCTAAACTCAATGACAACAATAGGGCAGCAAACAACTCACCTGATGCCTGTCCCATGTGCCTCTTCTCTATTTCCTGCAGTGCGTAGGTAGAAACTGTAGCAGGGCTCCAAATCTTAAACCTCCCTTCAATTTTATTTCATTAGAATGACTAATACCCACTCTGTCCCTTGGTGCTCTAATCGTGAGCGAACACAGCAAGCTCACGTAGCCCCACAGCTGTCTCTGACCACAGCAGATAGTTATAAACGTGGGGGCCTGAAGCTGGCTGGTCACAGAAAATATAAAGGTATGTGCATTAAAGCAGACCAACAGTCAAAAATTACTTAAACCAGACCAACACAAAAAAACAGTGCTCATATGCCTCCCCGGGGCAATTTAGATTGCTGTACATAAAAATTCATTTACCTTTTCCTAACTCCAGCTGTAGTAAATTTTAGAAACAAAATGGTGGCTCGTGCATTTACAGGCCACCTGCAGACAGGAAGTGCTGCTGGGCTTCCTGTTACTGTGCATTGTCAGTTATGTCAGTTGGTAGAGGAAGCTCCAAAACGGCTGCTGCCTTTCTTTTTCAACTGTGCCAGGCTGTTGGTCCGGTTAAAGTGTGTGGAATCACCATAAAACTCAAGTGTTTTATAAATTCATACATTGCATTACAAATGTCTTAATTGCAGTTACATAATAAAAGATGGTATAATGTCTCAAACATAATCAACTCCATATCTTTGTGAAGCTGACTGTACCAGCCTCACTTACCCCACTGGGAACCACACAAGCCGGAGCAACAGCACTGCAGCCCCCCTCCCTGCAGCCCGCAGATAGCACATGTGCACTTAGCACCATCTTTACAACACAGCAACCTCTGCAACCACGAGCATAAAACCCAGGACAAATGCTGTACTACACAGTAACTGTGTAGTAATCTTTATTACTTTTTAGACATTATACTATCTTTTATTAGGTAACTGTATATCATTGATATACCGGTCTGAGAAGTGGAATACTAGTTACGAGAAAAGTGGATTACAAACAGAGATACGACATAAAGTCAGGTTACCTTGATGCATTCAGATGAGAGGTTGGCAGGACAGTTGCTGGGGGGCACCCTGCTGGACCCTGGAACCACTTCTTACACTTGGTGGTATCCCCTGAAAAAATGGAACAGCTTTCACTAGATTGAGGTCTGGTATTTAACCCCCAGCTGGACACTCCCAATGACCATCTGGGCAGAGTATTCAGCTCTTCCTCTGTCTATGACCCTGTTTGAATCTACAGATATTTTGGGCTGGTACTATTTAGGCTCTGGTGTCAAACTAGTGGGCTAGTCGGGGGCACCTGGAGAATCCAAAGGTGGAGTTCCTAGACAGATCATAACCAGAGATCTCCATTTCTGCAGGTTCCACACTAGGTATGGAGTTAGGCCAAGTATGCACTGATCTGGCTTTCTGGTGCGGTTGTGTTTCTGTGCCTGGCTTGGTGCTGGGACAGATCGTGACCCAGTTATTGCCAGTTTTGTGTCAGCTCCAATAATTTCTTTCAAGCATCCATGCTAGGCACAGTGCTCGACATGGGGCTGCCTCTGGCCCAGACTCTGTGGCTTCTTCTCAGGCTAGAGGTGTAAGCCGGCCCCCCAGGGTGCGATGGATGGCCGCAACCTGAGAGCAGCCTTGTGTGAGATTTGTCACCTATGCTAGCAGATCATCATTGACAAGGGGACATTTGGTTAGAAAGGGTCTTGGGATGACAATAAAATGATATTTTCCCTATTCCTGACACTCTCCTAATTGCCCAATAACCTGGACACACAGTATAGGGCACATCCATGCTACTCACACCAGAGGGATATCAATAAATTACCCTAACTTGGATAAACCTCATCTTAAAATGCGTAAGGGCAATGGTCTAAGTACTCTCTTATTCCTCCAATACCACATATATATATATATATATATATATATATATATATATACCTGAGGTTGTTGTTTGAAATCTTTATTACTTTTTAGACATTATACTATCTTTTATTAGGTAACTGTATATCATTGACAGAAACTAAGACATATGTAATGCAAAGTTTTAATTTCTAATACATGGTAATGTATACACTAGAGTTACCCCATGATGAGGGCAGAGTGGTAAGGAGATCAGAATGGAGTGACTGCCACTGGCCTTATCTTCTCTCGCTCCTAGCTGTGGGCATCCAGAGAGGCCTGGCACGGGTTTCTGCCTCGCTAGATGTATGGTAGAGAGGTGACCACAACACTGAGATGCAGCAAGGGCTTGGTGGGCAGATCTGGCAGCCCTTGGGGCCTCATACAGTACATCATACCAATTCAGGGGGCCCTATTAAAAGATAAACAACCGCCCCAATAGTCTTATAGACTCAAAGAGGGTTGTTATTCCTCTTATTATCTGTTATATATTGGATTAGTATTACCCGCTGGCTGCTTAGGGATTGTGTTTTTATGAGTTTTAAGGATTCTTTTTTTTCTATTTTCAACTTGTTCTAGCATTATCAATTTTATGTAATATAAATATTGTGTCTTGCATAAATGAGGTTTGGAGTGTAATGGACTAGTTGTATATAAACAAAGTTGGAAATTGGAATCCCGCACCAACAGTCAATAATATAACCACTGTAGATTTAGAAGTTTGTAGGTGTGCTTGCGGTTGGAATTAATCTATATTATGCAGCACATTCCCTAATATGGCTCCAGCAGCCACTACAAAGAATACCAATACCTTGAGGAAGTGGTCGGAGCCTTGACCACGGAACGCGTGTTGGATACCTCTTGGCTTCACATTTATGGAATGCAACCCTGAGACCCAATACACTTAGGTGGTGTTTTTGGATTGATTGTTTCACTATTTGCACTTTACTCCTCTTGCCGTTTTTTAAGGGATTTATTGATTAGATTTTGCGCATTGTTCAGCACAGTGAATGCACTTTTTGCACTTTATTGTATGATTTGCACAATTAGAGGAGATTTCCTGTCATGAAATTGCTTATACACTGTTGGCTATAATTGGTTTGTGGGTTCGGATGGGATGCCCCATATGTTGATATACTCTTTTATATGTATTTTTTAGATTAGATTACAATATAGATTAATTCTTGATTTTTGTTTTGGTTATATGTATTGATTAAGCGTTTGGAGGAAGGTGCTATGGTTTGGTATTTTAGTAGTGGCTGCTGGAGCCATATTAGGGAATTGACTAGTTGTATATAGTTACCTAAATCCAACATTATTGTTAAGGGTTTTTGTGCATTTACCTGTGTAATTTATTGGTGTACACACTACCAATTAAAGACTTTTGTTGAAGAGACTTTAGTAGGTTCACTAACTGTTTCTGTTTGCTCATTTCAGTTTAGCTTTAAACTCTCTAAAGAGCACAGCAAACATTCAAGAAAAGGTAAAGGAAGGGGAAATGCTAAAGACAAAGAATCAGACAGAAACAAGAAGAATGAGGAGCAAATAAAGATGGGTGAGACCGTACAACACCACGGCAATCACCAAACCGATGGAAACATCTACCACAACCAGGGTGTTGGCCTCCACCAGGAGGTGACAACTCAGCTGGAGAAGGTAGACACTGAAGGCTCTCAAGTAATGCCGGACACCAATACCTGTGGCTCAGTAACAGTGGATGGCGCACAAGAAAGTGTGGAGGCTGGAGGATGCACTGACAATAAGCCATGCCCTGAAGAACAGATCACACATATTGGAATTGTAAGTGATGAAAGGGAAGCAGACGCTTGTGCGGCTGAAGGTGACACAAATGTCCAGGCGGTGGAGAGTCTCCAAGGGGAAGAAGCGCTTTCTACTGGACTTGAAGAGCACATTAATGCTGAAGTGTGTCCTTAGAGGTAGTCCTCCATGCTTACCTGCCCTCAGCTGTTTCTGTACTATTACATCCTTAGGTCGCACTGGCAACTGGTTAAGGCATTCCAAGGGCTGAATACACAAGCGATTGTTGTCAATACTTTTGGTGCGCCGCACCTTCTGAGATCAGGCCCCAAGTGTCAATGCAGAAACACCAGCCTCCTTGTAGTTACACAAATTCAAGTGGTTCCAAATAGAATGTAATAAATTCATGACAATCAAAGGACCACAAACAGACTTAGAAGCACCAAACAAGCTCATTATTCATGGGTATAAGGTTGTTCTGACAAGGGCACGGTTGAGAATAAAAGACAAACAAGCCCCCCCAGGTTTGATCAGCGTTGGAGAGGTGTCTTATGCTCCAGCTACCCATTGATGTAGTGTGCAAGGGCCTTCCTCTAAGTCTACTGAGTTCCTGTGAGATGTAGTACAGTAACAGCTGTATCTGTATGAGTTGTCCATTGTGTGGTCATTGGAACATGTAAAATGTCTCATTCTTTATTATAATAATACAAGGGATCTCTCATGTGACACCATGTGGCAGCCAGACACATGATCAAAAAATACATTGTTCCATGTTTCATCACATTTTAGATATATTTATATAAATCTATAAATGCTTAAAGGCTATAAATGCTTCAATTTTCTGCACAGGTAAAAATCGAAACTGTTTTGTATGCAGCCTTTTGCATATAGTTGCACTTCATATTATTTTGATATAGTTTTGTTTACTGTTTTGTACAAAGAGATATTCTGTACTAAAAAGATTTAGCTATCGAGTATTCTAAAACTGGTGATTATTGTTTCAGCCTTACAGCACATAACAAGATTAGTCAGCGTGGGAGGACTTTGTTACAATTAGAAAATCATATAACATGTTTACCCAGCCAGCAGTAAACTGCATTTTGATATAAGAAATATGTACACATTAAATAGGACTTAATTTGTTCACACAGAAAATAGATAATAAATATAGTATAAAAATACTGTTAGTGACAGCCATTACAAACCCAGGTCTACCACCAGAAATGTAGTGGTATCCTAAAACCACTACCTCTACATGAGCAACCTGTGACCTCTTCTGAAGCAGGGTTGTTCAGCCTGTGCCAATATTACCAAAGGGCCAAATACTGTTTTTACGCCTCTACCACCCTTGTTCATCTAGCTCAACACGAGCTGCATGCCGGGCATTAATATCAAATTCGAGTCAGGGTGTGGGAATCGTTTGGCTTATAGATTAGGAAACAGGAAACCGAGGCAGCCTTTAACAAAAAAGGTTAATTCCCTCCTAGGGACAGAGGCTATGGCTATGGTCGCTAAGGGGTTAACCGAACAAATATGTCACAGGGAACACACAGACTGGAGCTAAGTCTAAGACCGAGAACAGGACTGGACTAGGAATCCAGGTACTGAAAACTTGGGACTAGAACAGGTAAAAGTTGGCAATGGTAAGAGAGTCCTAAGCTTAGAACAGAGAGGTAGAGTCTCAGACTAGAAACAGGCAGACAGAGTCACTTACTAGAAATAGGTGGGTTGAGTCACAGACTGGAAACATAAACACAAAGGGACAACATGTCCATCTGCTCCATCAGAGAGGGTAACAGCCAGCTATCCGGGTCAGGTGGGACCGTAACCACCCTGTTTCTTCAGCCGCGTCCAAGATGATGTGGGCTACACAGGTACTAGAGTCCCCTAGTAGTAGCATACAAAAAGCTTACCCGTCCTAGAAATGTTGCAATGCACAAATGGCAAACTACAAACTATAGGAATCAGTATGAAGGATTCAGCCACTGCAGCACAAAACTTCAAACAAATCCCTTATTAAAGAAGTTTAAAAAAATCATCATTCCACAAAAAAGTGGACAATTCAGCAGTTGGCATATTGCCAGAAATGGGTCATGGCAGTTCCAGCTTGGGACTTATCACATATAATAGAGGCATTATGATTTTTTTTACTTCTTTAGAAAGAGATAGGATAAAGGATATATGTTTTATCCTGCAGCTGCTGGATCCATTGTACAAGTCTTTTGGTGGTCACAGTTGGGAGACGACTCAAACGGCTACAGTAGAAAGGCTTACAGTGAACATGGATTTAAAGACAACTGGAGTATTGGAAGCCAATAGGGCTCAGTAGGCCTAACCCCAACTCAGGCAACAATTATGATTCAATGAGGAGGTGGGGCTGTACAGGAGCTTATCAAGGGCAAACTGAGGAGAGGATAATAAGAACCTGTGAACATTAGACAAACAACACACCAACAAAACAAGGAAGGTGCCAACAACTTAGGTGTCACACTGAAAAGCCAATGGAACTTGGACAGTACATCGTCAGTTCCAATCGCAGTTATGATGAACAATTTGTTTCTTCTGTGGTGACTCCTCTTCCATGTTCCTCTTCCTTGTGGCCTGTTTGCAGATCAGATAAGAAAAAATTTAAAGAGGATCTGAAGTTCAAAAAGTAAAACTTCTCCCTCACTAAGCTAGGTTACATGGAAATAAATACCCGCTCCATGACAGTACTGTGGCTTCTGGGTCTCAGGGAAGTGAAAGGAAGATAAGTGACATTTTTGTCACCCAGTCACTGTAGTAACAAAGCTGTTTCTGTAGCTGCAATGATCAGAAACAATTCACATTCCTTGCCTTGTGGCTTCTGGTGATCAACAAGGATAAAGTCTCAGGTGAGGGCTATCATGGGAGGGTGGTCCTAATTATAAATTCGGTCTATTTTAATTAAAAGCTTTGGGCTTGGCCCAGGATCCTATAAAGGGTTCATGCTTGTAATTCTTAGGTGGATGGAATTTTACTAACCACAAAGTGTCTAGGACATACCTGCCTCTCACATTGCACCAGAGTCTGGAATCGCATCACTGTTTCATTGACGCCATGGTCCAGGGCAGTAGCATACCTAGACATGTGACTTTTCTAGGCAATAAATACTATATGTTACTGTACCTCAGACTCAGTTTCCAGGCTCAAAACCATTATACTGCTTAGTACCTTCAAATGGTAATTTCAGTAACCACAATTTAGGAAAAGGTTTAGTTTAAAGAGAAACTCCAGACATTTCATTTTCCAATGGCTTATCAGAATTCGGTTGACTTCCTGCCCTGATGGTACAACCAGAATCACACAATTGCTGTCATTGAAAGATGTTCCCTTCCTAACCATTGCTTAGTTTCAGTGTTTGGACACTCATACAAAGTTATCTCACATCCAGCGAGCTCACTCTCACATGGTATATCATGACAGGATATCAATATGGGATATCATTACTCTATGAAATATGTGTTATACACAACTGTCCTTAGCAGTATTTATACTATGGATAATAATGAAATAAAATTCTACTAATACCACATGACTTTTTATGCTTAAAGTGGACCAACACCCTCTGTGATCTATAAGATTCCCAGGCCGATCCGATCCCTCCCTGCGGGGCAGCCAGAGTCAGGATGGCCCGCTGTGTGAAATCCCCCCAGGATGCCCCATTCACCTTACCTTACTCCCAGTCCAATGGTGCATGCGCGGGCCGTGGCCGCATCTTGCGCTTCTCTCTAGTAGGGCGCATGCCCACGCGGGCGATTTGTGAATGGCCAATGCGGGTGCGCTCCCTGTTAGAGGGAAGCGCGAGATGCGGCCGCCAGCGTGCTCGGAGCCGCTGTGGTTGTACGTCGCTGGGACGCACATACCACAGCGACTCCGAGCGCGCTGATTGGACTAGCAGCCGCTCATGCGCCGTAGGAGCGGGGGGAGGTGAGTTTTATTGGGCATTCTGGGGGGTTTCACGCAGTGGGGTACCCCCGATCGGGGTGCCCCACGGAAGTGGACCAAAACCCAGGATAGTGAAAATCCTGGGTGTTGGTCCACTCTAATTCACATGGTATAGAAGCACACGCAGATGCAGCACATTAATCATCATTATCAGTAGATTGGCCGTGTTCAGTTTGCTATATACAATGAGGCTTAACATGGCCACATTGTTTTTAGCAGTTTCATTTTAGCTAGCTTCATTGGTGTAGTTGGGTTGAGGATACGAAGCTTAGGACCCACGCCTGCATTTTCCCTAATCATTTATTTACACATTTGCAGGCTCACTTATGCTCACTGCAGGGAAGCAGTGGTCAGCACCACTTTATCAGCAGTTGTCTCACCACACTTTCTTGCCATGATATTTTAGTAGAAGTGGCAGCTAATTCTTTCTGCATTAAAGGACAGCCACTGAATACTTCATATAGTCTTCAGCCATTGTTATTAGTGCAGAATGACACATACACTGACTTTCACTTTCCTCCACTGATAGTAGGTAGATGGTGCTAATGGGCTGTGCAAGACCCTGAGGGCCACACATTGGACATGATTTATAAAGATCAGGGGTCCCACAACTTTTTACTGTACCGCTGGGGTGGAGTCTATGGGTTGTCTATCACCTAAAACTGTGTTACAAAATACTCAAAACTGATATACAGTACAAGTACATAAAAAACACATATACATATACCGTATGTACAAATATAGTTATAAAGCAAATCAGGCTTGGCAAAGTATAGATGGCAGTAGATCAGCCTGTAGCCTCATTGTGTACCATTAGACAGGATCTTGCATAGCATCTGTTCGGGAAACACTGATATAGTTTGGATGTCTTTAATTTATCCTCTTTAAAAGCCTCTCCCCTGCTAGTAACCCCCTGGTGTCCCTGTAACCAACATCCTGGTGTCCTGCAGACACTCCCCTGTGCTTAGCTCCGCTCTGCTTATCCACATACCCCTGGCATAACTATGCGTCCCTGCCGGCAGGCATTTGGGTCTGCAGTGTGTAGTTGACATTCAGAGCAGCTGAAGGCCCACACAATGCACCATGGGAGCGAGGATCAAGGTGAGCTTACTGGGACACTGGGGAGTTTCACACTGGTCAGGGAATGGACCGGTTTTTAGATTCTAAGATCAGCCTGAATGGGTTTCTTTAAATTTATACTCTTGACAAATCAGAGAAGATCATCCTTGATGCATTAATATAAAGTCATATATAGAAAGGAATAGGGTGAGCTATTTATGTGGCACTTCTTTGGCACTTCTATAAACACTTTTGGTAAATCTGATATAACAGGTCGTAGACATCCTTATATAAACCAATTTGTGCACATAAACACAACATTTAAATTCTATATTCTAACTATAAAGAATAAAGGCTTGCCTCGGAAGGTAAGACATTTTCTACCCACTGAGCCCAAACCTCTCGAAATCCCTCAAGGTTCCCAATATTAATTGCTGACAGTTTTTCCATGGCCATAATATTATTAACTCTGTTGATAAACTCACTAAAACTTAAATCTTTCCAGGCACTAGCAATGACCATTTTTGCTCCCGTCAAAATATGAAAGTTGTCTCTGTCTCACAGAACTATTTCTAATGGAATCGTTGAAGAGCGCTATCCAGGGACTTAATTTAACTTCTGCTCCCAAAATCACTCCAAGATCATCAAAATGTTTACCCCAAAATTCTTTGGTACACTCCCACCAGATGTGACTATGGGATCCTATGGATTGACAGCCTCGGAAGCAAAATCCATGGGATGTCCCATCGTACTGAGCCATCTGTTCCGGTGTTATATACCATCTTAATGCATTCTTTACATTGGCTTCAATGGCCATAACCGAAGCTGAAGTACCAAAAGATGCTTTCCACATCTTCTGCCAGGATTCATGGTCTCTCTCCTCCTTTAGTTCTCGCTGCCATCTCTTTCTATGCATCAGCTCCCCTGCATCTGTTCCAGAACTCCCGAGATTATAAATCTCTGAGACTGCCCCTTTCCCCCTAGGATCCTGTCTGCAACCTTTTTCCAGTGGGGAAAGGCTGTCCAAGTCCACTCTGTCTTTTACAACCGATTTAATAAAATGTCTAACCTGTAAATAACCAAATAAGTCCCTTGCTTCTAAATGATATTTATCTTTAAGTTGATGAAAGTCCAAGATCCCCAAGTGGCTGACGACATCCAGCAGTCGGGTAATCCGTGCCTCACCCCAATTACTAAATCTTTTGGGCTCTGAACAAGCCGGAAGGAACATTGGATTGTTCCACAATGACAACAACGGTAGGTGTGGTCAGGCGAGGCCCCCCGAGAATTTAATACCATCCTACATCCTCAACGAATTTGTAAGAATTGGATTATGTCTAAATTTCCTATATTTTGGAGTGATCCAGAACAGATTGTCAATTTTAAGCAGTTTGCATAACTCAAGCTCAATCATCACCCAACTAGGTATATCTAATACTGAATGGTAAGAAAGGATCTGAGCCGCCTGAAAGTATTTCATAAAGTTACGGAGTCCTAAACCTCCATCAACTTTCTGTCTGTATAAGGTTTTCTGTGCCACTCTGGCTTTTTTACCACCCCAAATAAAAGAAAGTACTCTGCTCTGAAGCTCCTTCAAATATTGTTGCGGAACTTTTAGGGGTAAAACTCTAGCTAAATATAAACATTTGGGCAGAAGCGTCATTTTGCTGTAATGCTTTATGTGGCACTTCAACAGGACCAACCCCCCAAAAAGGCTCCGCTCAATCAACCACCTGCAACCCTCCTAAATCTTACCTATCACCATGCTCCCCTGGTGAAATGCCGACAAAGCGAAGGCCGAAGAACAGGGGAGGTAATTGCAGTCGGCCCACCATGTGGCCGCACTTTGCGGGGGGAGTGCTGAGATAGGTAAGATTTAGGGGGCACGGGGGGTGATCAAGGAGGGCAATGGCAATTGGGATTCACCCCCACCCAATACGGACCAACACTAATTTTTTGTAAAATGGGTGTTGGGCTGGTTTCAAATTATTGAGCAGGAAATTTGATCATAGCATCCAAATCTTTTATTGCAGTTCAGGCAAGTAATAAATATGGAATTCTGAGCCAGATTAGTGGTGCCTTCCCTATTGGATCGGTCACCCCAGATTCTCATTGGAGAAGATGAAGCAGTTACATAAATGACAGGCAGGCTGATTAAACATTATTCAGTTCACATTCATCAAAACAATTCATTAATCCAATAATATTTTACATGCAGCAACTAAAAGTTTAACTTTACAGATTTCAGCTTTAAAATGTGACCATTAAACCAAAAGAAAGACATAAACCAACCACAGTTATTTTTGAAATCTTATAAAAACTATAACACTATATAAAATCAATTAAAAACATTTGAATTAATGACCCACAGTCCTGCTGCCCAATATATTGCCATGGTTAAGAAACAGAAGGACCATAAATAATAATTATAAACTGATAATAAGTAATGACAAACCACGTATTAGATATTAATTAATATATTAATTCTACCATATATGACTAATCACACCCACAGTAGGTTATAAAACATCATATTAAAACAATTTATATTATATATTAAATTAAAGCCATGCATTCATTTATTACAAGGGATCCATCATTATAAATAACCCCAAATGTAAACTAACACCTCATAATGTAGTGAAGATATCAGAAACTTTGTCTAACATATAAACATGCAAATTTGACTCACCCTAATGCAGCACAGGCCGAGAAGTGTCCATCCCACGCGTTGTCCCCTGTTAAAGCAGACCAAAACTCACTGAACTTGAAACGTGAAATACATTTGGCCAAAGCCCCTGCCGATACTCCCTTCTTATGGTAAGGAACTATCATGAATATTTTCGCTTTTTGAATTGCCCTGGATTTTTTTTGCTGTCCCCTTTTTATGGCAGGGCGATCAGTCACGGCATAGGTGTGGCAATGACATCATTGCCAGACACAACAGTGGCAATGAATGGAGGAGGCGGAGCTTTACAGCTAAAACAGGTGGCAGTATCTGGGATTAGAGTGAAGCAGGAGCAGTAAAAAGTACTCTTTATAGGGGTAGCAATTTAAGGGATGCTAGTTAAAATTGTGGGTTTTGGTCCACTTTAAATACATTTCCTCCCTCCACTGATCAAATGTACAGAGTAGCTAGAATGGCTCTACCTCCCCCTCGCTCTCTTTGGCTAGAGTTGGGCTTTAAGCAGGTTGGAAGTGGGATTAGTTGTGTTTGTGAACCAACATTTTTTACTATAAACACAAGAAAATCTTACATCTGGGGGCACATTTGGGCATGAAGTGCCGCCCGCATCTTGGTGAGTGTTCCAACTTTAACACACAAAAAAGTGCAATAACATTATACACATTATACATTCTAGATTTCCTTCGCAGTTGCGGTACCCAAATGTGCACCCAGATAGAAACTTGCTCCACAAAATAATTAGTATGACCCCCATTAAGCCTTCTACTGATTTCTGGGGCTAGGCCACCCCCAGTTTGTGATTAGCTCTATTTATGACCACACACACCGCATTGAGAAACGATATGGGCAGTTGATTTAATTAACATCTTTTTTAGTAAACTGTTTTGGCAGAGGTCTTTAGGGGCAATGTTGTGAAAATGAAAATAATGATAAAAATATAAAATCTGTGTCAGAGGGATATATATATATATATATATACAATTTTGTTTTCAGAAGCAAAAGCCCATCCATTCTTTAGAATTTTCATATACAGTGTTCCGCAGGGGAGGGGCTTAGAGAGTAGATCTGTTTCTTTACTTCTCTGGTAAACTAATAGTTACCACAGTTTAGTATTTTTGCCACTATAGCCAATGCTTTCCCACAAATTTCTGTCCTTAACCATATTGTTTTCCCACATAACCATGTACATTCAAAACAGTTTTTTGTTTATAAATGTTGCTATAGCCACTGAGTTGCTTAAAGCGGACCAACAGTCAAAAATGAATTCAATCAGACTGACACAATAAACAGTGCTCATATGCATCCCTTCACAGAGCAATTTAGATTGCTGCACATAGAAGATATTTTAACTTTTTCTAACGCCTACTGGGATAAATTTTAAAAACAAGATAGGCTTGCAGACCACCTGCAAACAGGAAGTCATGCTGGGCTTCCTGTTACTGTGCATTGTCAGTTGGGAGAGGAAGCTCCATAATGGCCGCTACCTTTCTTTTCCAACTCTGCCAGGCTGTTGGTCCGGTTTAAGGCTCTATTCACACCTCTCCGCTTGTGCTGCGTATATATATGTGAACTGTCCCATTAAAAATAATGGGCAGCATTTTCCTTTGCGCTGTGACCGTGTTGCCCAACGTAGTGCAAACGGAGAGGTGCGAATAGAGCCTAAAGGGCAAATCATTCTTTATTAGTAATGCAATAAAGGTACCAGTGCTAAGTCAATGCAGCTGATACAGATTGAATTCTGGGAAAGCAGTAATGCCATTATACTGTCATAACAAGGAATCAATATACCTGTACTGTATATAATTGTTATTACGTATGCATCGAAGCAGGGACCTTTCTCCGGCTGAGCTCCATTATATTGCGTATCATGCTATATTGTGTTTAGCAAGTGACAGAGTTCTTTCAGAATGTACTACGTTCTTCTTGTGTTCTAATCATGCTTGAAACAGATACGTATATAAATATTGTACTGGAAAATGATGACCACTGGTTGGTTATTTCTTGCTGGCGCACTGCATTTTTTTATGTTCATCAATAAATTTGTTCATCACGTGACGGTGGCTGCTTGATTTTATTTATGCAAATAATGTCTGTGATGCATCTAAAATTAATATTTTGTAAGTGTTTAGTCACTTATTATCCCTGCCATTGTGATAAATACTGTAGGGCAATGATATGAAGACATTGTGACATTTGCTCTTTCATAAAGATTGTATTGATTTTCAAAAATGATATATAATATATATAAATATATTCCGAAGGATTCTCAAATGGAGTCTGCTGCTCTGCATTCTGGGATTGTTGTCCTTTTTTATGATCCCAGCTCTGCTCTGTCTGCTATAACATAACATGCTCTTGCCCCCTCTCCTCTCCTCAGTATGTGATGCTTCTGAAGCAAGATGGCGGCGCCCGTATCCTAGAGTCCTGAACAGAGTTGCAAGCCAGTGGGGAAAGAATATAAAGCAAGTAACTAATATTTTTAAATATATTCATTTTAGTTGCTGAGGAATAGTTTTTAAGGGTTTGGGCTTTTTTTTTTTTGCAATATATCTTTATTAAAATTTTATCAAGCAGAAAAGAAAGCAATGCAAACAGGGCATACATGACAACATCGTGCAGCAGTTCATATCACTACATGTCGTCCAGGGGGCTCGGTCCAGTGACCTTCTAACACCAAGGTTGGGTCTCACCCCTAGAGCTGAGTCACCCACCTGAGGATATCCGCTACAGATAAAGCACACCCCACGGTTCTTCTGAAGGATCCTTGACCCCACCCGCCTACAGGCGGCCCCTAAGGACAGGTCTCTGACTTTAAGCCCTGTCATATCTGCCCTGCCCGCCCCCCCTCACTGAGAAAGAAGAGAGGGAGGGTAGTATTGCCAAAGAGAAGAAAAAGTGTATAGTGGAGAAAAGAAAACAAAAGGAACTAAGAAGACAAGGGTCCCGATCCCCGTACCCCAACTAGGCCCACCACCTCGCTCCTTGCCTCACATACCAGCCATTATCAGTTTAAGTATGCTTTAAAGATTTTGGAAATCAAGAGATCCCTTAGAAACCTCCCATACTGCCCAAGTTCTGGAGTACCTCTAGGTCCCCCCGTCCGCCTTCTTTAGAGCCAGCTCCTTCATCCTCCTTATGTTCTCTACCTCACCGCACCATTCCAATAGGGAGGGGGGCAACATTAGTCCGCCAGTGATGAGGGATCACCGACCTGGCCGCAGTGAGTAAGTGCCTTAATAATCCCTTCCCACCTGCTGCGATCGATCCTGGAAGCATCGACAGAAGGTCACCTGGGGAGAATTAGGAACGTTCTCAAGCGTAAGGAATTTGAAAATTCCCAGAACCCTCTCTCAAAAGGTCCTGACCACAGGGCATTCCCACCAAATGTGAGTCCCAAGAGACTTATTACATCTCCAACAGTCCCCTGACTCGGAGCCCCCAAACCTCACTCTATACCAGGGGTGGGCAATTATTTTTTCCATGGGGCCACATGAGAAACTAAAAATATTGTGGAGGGCCGCTGAGCTATGGGCGTCTAAGCTCAGCGGCTCTGAGTGCGCTGGCGGCTGCATCTCGAGCTTCCCTCTAACAGGGAGCGCGCCCGCGCTGGCCATTCTCAAATGGCTGACACAGGCACGCGCCCTGCTAGAGGGATAGCGGGCATGCGGCCGCAGCTCGTGCATGCGCCGTTGAACTGGGAAAGAAGGTGAGTTTATGGGCGACCTGGGGGTTTCACACAGCGGGGCATCCCGATTTTGGATGCCCCGCGGGGAGGGGATCTATAAGATTCCCAGGCTGATAAAGCAGGGTTTTGGTCCACTTCAAACGTTCTGATGTGATAATTTCCCAGCCAATCAGAGAAGCCCTTGGCTTCTGGCAGTCTGGAAGGAGAGCTCATATCAGCTGGGGCAAAGTGTAAGAATGGTGGGCAGCAGGAAGGGGGCATGGTGAGAGCATGACGGACAGCAGGAAGGGGGCATGGTGAGAGCATGGTGGACAGCAGGAAGGGGGCATGGTGAGAGCATGATGGACAGCAGGAAGGGGGCATGGTGAGAGCATGGTGGACAGCAGGAAGGGGGCATGGTGAGAGCATGGTGGACAGCAGGAAGGGGGCATGGTGAGAGCATGGTGGACAGCAGGAAGGGGGCATGGTGAGAGCCTGGTGGACAGCAGGAAGGGGGCATGGTGAGAGCATGGTGGACAGCAGGAAGGGGACATGGTGAGAGCATGGAAGGGGGCATGGTGAGAGCATGTGGACAGCAGGAAGGGGGCATGGTGAGAGCATGTGGACAGCAGGAAGGGGGCATGGGGAGAGCATGTGGGCAGCAGGAAGGGGACATGGTGAGAGCACGGTGGGCAGCAGGAAGGGGACATGGTGAGAGCATGTGGACAGCAAGAAGGGGACATGGTGAGAGCATGGTGGGCAGGTACATGGTGAAAAAGAGACAGCAGGCAGGAAGGGAAAACACAAGCAAACTACATAATCTTTCTGAGCAGACTTACTGATGCTCTGGAGCCCCTACTCTGTCCTTCCAAAGTCCCCAGGTCTCTATCACCTGCTCATCGGGTCTGGCTTCCTCAGAGGAAGGGAGAATGTGCCAGACCCGACGAGCCGAGCGGCCGATCAGCTGCTGCTTAACCTAAGCCTCTCACACTGTACACAGGCGATCACCTAAGTTAAGCAGCAGCCGATCGGCCACTCGGCTCGTCGAGTCTGGCATGTTTTCCCTTCCTCTGCGTCTCTTACTGGCCAGCTCAGCCCGGGCCGGTAAGAGCCTAGCAAAGGGCCGTATACGGCCCGCGGGCCGTACATTGCCCAGGTCTGCTCTATACCATCTGGCCAAGATTTTATAGTTCCTCTCCTGGGCCCTGCGTGCCATAGAGAATATGTGGGTCAGGACAAAGGACTTCTCCTCACATGTCTGTCCCAATTCCTTCTCCCACCTCCTACAAAAGTGAGGAAGCCCCCTCTCTCCTCCCCCCTCCCAGAGAATCTTATACAGAGTAGATTTTGTATGCTGTGGGAGGGACACTGGAGCCTTAAGAATCTTCTCCAGCGCCGTAAGGGGGCGGGTTAGTATTGATCTGGGGGTAAATGAGTTGATGAAAGCTATCATTTGGGCATGCAGGAACCAAAGGGTTTGGGCTTTAACTGATGCTGAAAGCCTGGTTTAATATCTGTAGAGGGAAGGAAAGGGTCAAAGTGACTGGTGATTAGACAGTAAATGTGCTAAATAGTCTCAAACAAGAATCAAAACTAAGGAGAAGATATTCAGTCTGTTGTCTATTGAGGCTCGGAGTGGCCCACAGGGTTACCAGGCGCCCTTTTGAGGCCCTTTACCACCAATACCCGAACTATGTATGTTATTACGGGGGGGAGGGTTGGTCATCTCTGTGAGTAACAGCAGCATTAGAGGGTTACTAAACCCATAACAAAAAACAGGCACCCACCTTCACTTCCACGCAGTCTGCCCTCATTTTCAGTGAACGTCACTTCCGGTGCCTTGTACACTAGCCTGCTCCTCCCATTAGCCACACAGCGCTGTCCATTCATTGTGTGACCAGCGCTATTCAGCAAAAGATGCAGCACTCAGACTAACAGCAATGGCTGCTCACGTTATCCGAGGGATAGGGAGTGCCCCCCCTACCGCTGCCCCAGTCCTCATTCTTGGAAACTGGGAGGTTTCTGAGCGGTGGACAGGGCTGCAGCAGAGGTGAGTGTCTGTTTTTTGTGGGGTTTAGTAACCTTTTAAGCACTCTAATACATACCCAAATGTGGATTTTTATTTCTGGGCCTTTTAATTTTACTGGTTGTACATGCCTTTTTAAAACCCTTTGTGTTTATCCTATCTGCCACCAATGATTGAATGTTTGACTGATTGAATACATAACGTGATTGTGTTCAGCTTGCCCTGATCCCCACAGAACTACCAACAAACAATTAAAAAAAAAAAGGCCATCGATCGCCGCCCCCTCTAGATGAATCTGCCTGAGGCATTTGCCTCACTTGGCCTCATTACAGGTGCGCCCCTGGATGTTATGTATGTATAAATGTGATTCCCATCTTGTCTATATAGTTGTCTCTAGTGCAGCGCTATTAATCGCAGTGGTGCCCGCAGCATCTCCATTGGCTGGCCTGCTGATTTGATAAAGCTTTTCATTTTAAATGCCCATCTGCTATCTCTATTACTCCATGACATCTTTACAAAGGCACAGCACGGATAAAGCAACAAGAGCCAATTAGAAATAAACATTACCTGGAGACGAAACATAATAACTAGGGCTGGGTGATTAGGTTTGAACTCTTTGTAACCTCACTTTCAGCACAAAAAAAAGGGCTC
This sequence comes from Gastrophryne carolinensis, assembly GCA_027917425.1. Classification (NCBI taxonomy): domain Eukaryota; kingdom Metazoa; phylum Chordata; class Amphibia; order Anura; family Microhylidae; genus Gastrophryne; species Gastrophryne carolinensis. The sequence continues at coordinate 72,716,868 of CM051239.1, forward strand.
AAAAGGATCCGTGGAATGAAAAAAAATAATTTCCAATCTGCCATTCACCTCCAGCAGAAAATTCTGCCTAAACAGCGTTCCCTGGAAGCTTGTAATGCTCGGTGAGATTTAAAACTTGCCGCGCCGCTGGGCACACTTCCAATCACTCTAATATATAGAAGCTCTGGCTGTGCCACTTTTACTCAGAACTCTTCTGCTTGCATAAGGTTAAAGCCTGTCTCTAGGAAAAAATGGTCTAAATTAAAGAACCCCTAAAGGCTAAGTGGAAAATCAATGCATACCTTCCATACAGCCCACACCGTCTAATCTCAAACAAAAGAGTTTTTGGAGATGTGAAAGGATTGAATAAGGTTCAGGAGGGAGGTGTTGTTAAGAAGAAACTTAGCGGTTTATTCATCAAGTCAGAGCGCCAGGTAACGACAGGTAGCGAACGGTGACCGCTGGGCGCTGTACGCAATACCACATTTATCAAGTGACACATAGCGACCGATTCATCATCACAGACGGCTCACCGTATACTGCCGGCGCTCTGGCTTCCCGCGTATAATGGACGATCCTTTCATTCTCTTTAAACAGGGTTTTTTAATTTTTTTTAATTATCAAATAATTGTGTCACCTCTCATGGCCTAGAGAAAGTCATTTTTGAAAACTTTTTTGATTAACAATATTTTTATGCAGAATTGCCCTTACATGTCTGGTATTAAAGTGTTCATGTTACAATGTATAAACAATGTAACCCCATATTTTTCCACTTTGTTACTAGTGGATATATGTTCAAAAACTGACTTTAATCACACAGCCTCCCATACAGCGCTGTACTGGTGTTAGAGCGACTCACACAATATATTCATAGATGCCGGCCAGCGACTGAGACGCTCTGAAACAGCGAACCATGGCCTAGCACAGCGACTACTAGCAGTCGCTCTCAATGCCTCGCTACAGACGCTCATCTGTCAGTACCTGGTGCTAGTAATGAATCAGCCTGCCCGTGATAGAACAAGGGGGCCCAACACAAAGCTAGTCAGGGGGAAGATCAGGAGCAATGTTTATTTTACAGAAAGAGTAGTTGATGCTTGGAACAAACTTCCAGCAGAGGTAGTTGAAAAATCGTCAGTCACTGAATTTAAACATGCCTGGGATAAGCACACATCTATCCTAAGATAAAGAGTACATACAGTATACACATAAGGGCAGACTAGATGGACCGTATGGTCTCCTTCTGCCGTCAACCTTCTATGTTTCTAGATATCTTATATTTTGTTCAACACAACGCCTTGCAATTTTTCCTCTAGTCAGGGATTGTTACATCCAGTATGTAAAGGGAGGGGGCTGTCTGTGTATTTCAGTCTCCTTCTTACTATTTTTCCAGCATTTAATGGTATATATTGGAAGAGAGAAGCTGTCCTAGAACGGAAAGTATTTGCAGAGTACCCAGGACAGATAGCATTACCCATCTACCCTTGCAGTAGGTGGAGCTATGCAAATCATCTCTTTATGTCTCTGTGCCATCCAAGGCCCTTAGATACACTAAGGGTGCAATGCCAAGGGTTAGCTTTAAATTTACACCACCAAACACATCCAACTAGTGGACACGTGTTTCAAGCTTTAGGCTCTCATCAGCACTAAGGCGGATGTTTCTGGCTGTATGGGGGGGGGGGGTCGCAAGCCAGTATGTGGAGAGACCCATGTTAGGCTTAATATAGGGGTCTCTTTAGCCCCCCTATATTAAGCCTAACATGGGTCTCTCCCAGGGCCGGATTAAGTGTGGTGGAGGTCCCTGAGCACAAAATCTGGTGGAGGCCCCAGATACAGTATTTTTTTTCCTTTAAAATAATAGTCCAGCCAAGTAACTGATTGGTTGTTGTCTGGCACCCGCCTACTTACTGTAACGTCAGATCGAGTCCCTTGTGACACCCTAGTGCATATGCATGTTCCTCGGGAACTCCTGCTTCGCCATTCTGGGTGGGGGGTGTAGTGGTCCAGCAGAAAACAGTTTCCTGCATTGAGCTGCCAGTGGCTGTCCCTAGTGGCTTAGGTGCAGTGAGCAGCCACTGATTGAACGCTCTGCACGCGCCCATCACTGCAGCTTTGCTGCTCTTGACTCTCCCTCCTGCCTGTGGTGGCTGTGGCTGCAAAAACACCGATAGCCGATAGCCGATAGCTTTGGCTGGCTTGCAACTCTGTAATTGTATATATTAAAACAGCATAAAATGCACAGCAATCAAATTATTTTGAATGAAATAGGTGTATTAAAAAGTGAATCACATGGAAAATTGTAAAGTATATACACATAAAAATATATATGGCAACCCAGCACAATACTCAGCAATTTATGGGTCAGTGGTAATACTGAAAAAAAATAATACAATTACGATGGGTTGCTCTATCCTAGGAAAATGAGGATAAGGTAACTAGTAACCTTATAGTAACAATCAGTCTATTAGAATACTGTTGGTGAATATTACTTTCCACGGCAGATTTGAGATTGCCGATTGATTGGCTCATCTCAAGCCTGCCGTGTCGACGTGGTGTAACCGTCTAACCAAATCCCCAGCTTTCCTCTCAGATAGGTTTGGATTATGAGGGGGCGCAAGTGGCGTGTGCCCCGGGGCCTCCACCACTTGCTCTGCAAAGGGGGGCCTCCACCAACCTTTGGCTTATGGTCTGGTCCAGGGGGCTTTTCCGTCTGTGGTGTGACGGGCTGCGGGGCCAGCAACAAAGCTATCGGCAGCAGCAGGGGCGCGTTTGAGCAAGCATTTTTTTGTTTTTGAAAACCTGCAGCCAAAGCCACCACAGGGCAGGACGCAGCGTCTAGAGCAGCAAAGCCGCCATCAGCAACGCTACAGTGATGGGTGGGTGCAGAGCTGTCACTGCACATAAGCCACCAAGCACAGCCGCTGGCAGCTCAATGCAGGGAACTGTTTTCTGATGGACCAGTTGGGCGACTACCCAAGCAGCACGCACCCACAGAAGGCTGGCACCCGATCTGCCATTCCAGTAAGTAAGCGGATGGCAGACAACCACCAATCAGTCACTTAGCTGGACTTTTATTTTAAAGGAAAAATAAATACTATATCTGGGGCCTCCACCACACTTAATCCAGCCCTGCGAGGGCCGCCAAAACAGGTGAGTATATCAGCGACCTCGGGGGGGGGGGGGGGGGGGGGGTTACACAGCGTTGCATCCCACTAAAGGTTGCCCCAGAGGCAGACTAGTGGCCTGTCCTGGAATCTTTTAGGCCCTTATTATGAAGGAATAGCGACAGGTAGCGACTGGTGAGCGGCCGGTAATGACGGGCCCCGCCACGAGAACGCCGGCTCCCCACCACAATCACACATTTATCAAGCCAATCCTGCTTAGCGACTGAGATAGCGCCATATAGCGACTCATTCATCATTATTCCAGCCTCAGCCTACAGCGCCAGCGTCTGACCTTGAACAGCGACAGGTATGACCTCTCGCTACCTGGCGCTCTCCTATGCATTTCAATGGAACAATCTTTAAATATTAATAATTAATTGTTATTAATGTTTATTTTATTTTTTTTTTTTTAATGTAAAAAATTCTGTGACCACTTCTGCCAAAATTTTAGAAATTATTTTAAGGGAAAAAAAATGTAAAAAAAAAATTGTACAGAATTGATATTACAGGTCTAATATTAATGTATTCATATTACTAAATTAATTAAAATCCTTTTTTTTTTGGTTTCCAAAAATATGGTGGTTTAGGGATAAAAAAAAACTACTTTTAACACATCGCCTCCAGCGCTCTGGGGTTTAAACATGCATTTCACAGCGCTTGAATATTTTGAGCGTGATTTTTTGATGAATATGGTGGAAGCCGGTCGCTCTGACCAGTCGCTATCATGCGCACCCATACATCGCGGAACCTGTCAAGTAGCGACTCGTAACCTTGTATTGAACATTACGCCACACCGACTGAGTCGCTGTCAACAACCGAACAACGGCCAAGCACAGCGACTACTAGCGGGCGCTGTGAAAATACCGCTACAGTCGCTCAACTGTCGCTACATGTCGCTATTAATAAATCAGCCTCCCCGATTCATGGGCTGGCCCTGTGGGGTTTTGCTTCACTTTCATTTGCAGAACCTGTGTGTTGGAAAGGAATGCAGGAATGCACTATAGTGTTATCGCAGCCTAACTCAATAATGTACTGACCTAAACAAAGAGCAGCTGATGAAAGCAATGAATCATACATAATATGATACGGCTCCCACACACAGCTTGTGCAAAATACACTTCCCAGATAAAGTATCTATCTTAGATGATATGCTACAGAAACAAAGGCACTCAAACAGAAAGCTGGATAAAATGTAGACATTGCAAGGTTAAAGCGGAACAAAACTCAGGATTTTTACTGTCCCGTGTTTTGTTCCAAACTAGGATGTTTATTACATGTTCATCAAAATCTGTTTATGTCAATCAGACTGAGAGCAGCTTTATCTGCAGCGCGCGCTCCCAAAGATGCAAGGGACACGGCTGCCTGTGTTTACAGCAATGAGGACGCCTGGAAGCAGGTTAGTGTTGCGGCACCCTGGGGAGGGGGGGGGGGGATTCACACTGCAGGACATCCCTATCTGGGATGCTCCAGGGGAAGGCCAGCGGAATCTAAAATTGGAACAAAATTCTCAAGGCACCACCCTGGAATCTAAAAGAGGCCTTGAGGGATTTGTTCCGTTTTAACCTACCTTCTAAGCCATCAGCAATGCCTTCTCTAGGCAAGAGAGTGGTCAATGCCAACTACCCTGTAAATATGGGCCTCTGTCCTCTCTATTATCTGGCATGGCCCATGACACAGAGGAGAGAAGGCACTACAGTCTGCTGGTACCTTAAATCCAATGAGAGGCAGGCGTTAAGGCTACAGACACCGTTTTAAATCAATAAAATATGACAAAACTACCATTACTGGTTTATTGATTTTCCACCCTTTAGTCCTTGTGTTATGTATTTCAACTTCAAACATCTAGAAACTGTGATTCTTTTTCCCAATACTCTTAGGCCCTTATTTAACAAGGGATAGCGACAGGTAGCGACTGGTGAGCGGCCGGTAATGACGGGCACCGCCACGAAAACGCCGGCTCCCCACCACAATCACACATTTATCAAGGCAATCCTGCTTAGCGACTGTGATAGCGCCAGATAGCGACTCATTCATCATTATTCCAGCCTCAGCCCACAGCGCCAGCGTCTGACCTTGAACAGCGACAGGTATGACCTCTCGCTACCTGGCGCTCTCCAATGCATTTCAATGGAACAATCTTTAAATATTCATAATTAATTGTTATTATTTTTGTTTTTTGTTTTTTTAAATGTGAAAAATTCTGTGACCACTTCTGCCATTTTAAAAAAAATTGTACAGAATTGATATTACAGGTCTGATATTAATGTATTCATATTACTAAATTATTTTAAAAACTTGTTTTTTTTTGGTTTCCAAAAATATGGTTGTTTGGGGGTTAAAAACCTACTTTTAACCCATCGCCGCCAGCGCTCTGGGGTTTAAGCAAGCATTTTACAGCGTGATAATTTTTGGAGCGTGATTTGTTAATGAATATGGTGGGAGCCGGTCGCTATGGCCAGTCGCTATCATGCGCTCCCATACAGCGCGGAACCTGTCAAATAGCTACTCCTCACCCAATATTCAACATTATGGCAAACCGACTGAGTCGCTATCAGCTACCGAACAACGGCCAAGCACAGCGACTACTAGCGGGCGCTCTGAAAATGCCGCTACAGTCGCTCAACTGTCGCTACCTGCCGCTGTTAATGAATCGGCCTCCCCGTAAAATGTTCAGTTTGCATGTGGATCATGAGTTCAGTCCAGCTCAGCTGAGGCACAAACCCTTTATTGGATCTGGATATGGCCACTCCAGGGCTTCATCATCTAGGAAGTGTCACCCTACCACTTGCATTGGGGCAATAGGTGTTATAATTTACAACTATCATTTATACACTCTTTGGTTTTAGCATCATTTTTTTAGAGCTACAGTATATGTTTGACGCACACATGGAGATTTTTCTTTAAATCAGTTGAACAATTTGGCACCTATGGGGTGCAATTTATAGGGACTGGTCAGCCTGAACTGTTAAAAGGACTATTAGCAGCTTACATTGACCTGCTTCATGTATGTTCTGTGTTAGTGCTGAGAGGAGAGGAAATTACTCTCCCTTTCCTTTGCCTCCTGCGCCTCCCCCACAATCAAGGCCACCAATCCAGACCAGCGGTTCCCAGACAGCACCTCCTTACTCCTGCATTGTTACGCAGGACAGGTGCCAGGCTAGCCCTGGTATCATTCAGCTTCTTTATATGCATAGAGACAGCTAGAGACTCCTGTTGAGAGGCCACTCCCACCCTCCAGGAAATGGATGTCAGCATGAAAAAGTAAGATTTCAGAGGCTTAAAGTGGACCAACACCCACCGGTGATCGGCCCGCTTGTCCGCGGCTTGTCCGTCGGCCCGGAGAGAGGTGAGTTCGGGGGGTTCGGGGGGGGTTTCACACAGCGGGGCAGCCCGATCGGGGGTGCCCCACCGAAGTGGACCAAGACCCAGGATAGTCAAAATCCTGGGTGTTGGTCCACTTTAAAAGCATTGTTTAAAAAAACAAAAACAAATGATGGAGCATTAGCATCTTCAGGGATATTTGGAAATAGCCTGGACAATGAGTTGAAATTATGTTATACTCTAATATCTCATGTATATTTTCCTGAAGGATATGTGTTGTACTTGTTTACTACATACCTAATGGAGCGACACCACCAGCAATCCATCATCAAGTTCTATTTATACCATTGAGAAATCTTTTATTTACATAATATCATTAAGGTTAAGGTTAACCAGTATCTCTTCTCTTATAGTTTCCTTGGTGTTCTGTATGTTAGTGGGTCTGAATGTGCTGCACATTTATTTTAATCTTCATGCAATATCATTAAATAAATGATTCATGTGGTTGTCAAGGCCTTTTCGCAATATTATTTCTTTTTGCTACTAAAATGTATGTGTGGTGTGTGTTTCTCCAATGTACACTCGAGAAACTCCAAGAAAAAAGCTGTGAGGACGTGGTACCGCCAGGGCCGGATTATGAGGGGGAGCGCAAGGGGCTAGAGCCCCAGGGCCTCCACCAACCTTTGGGTTATGGTCTGGTCCAGGAGGCTTTTCAGTCTTTGGTCTGATGGGCTGCAGGCTGGCAACAAAGCTATCAGCGGCAGTGGGGGCGTGTCTGGGCAAGCCTTTTTTTATTTTTGCAATCTTACAGCCAAAGCCACCACAGGGCAGGACGGAGAGTCTAGAGCAGCAAAGCCACCGCCAGCAATGCTACAGTGGTGGATGGGTGCAGAGCTGTCACTGCACATAAGCCACCAAGCACAGCCGCTGGCAGCTCAATGCTGGACCAGCTGGGTGACTACACTACCCCCCACCCAGAATGGCAAAGCAGGAGTTCCCGAGCAGCACACACCCGCACAAGGGACTCGATCTGACGTTCCAGTAAGTAGGCGGGTGCCAGACAACCACCAATCAGTTATTTGGCTGGACTATTATTTTATAGAAAACATTCTGTATCTGAGGCCTCCACCAGATTTTGTGCCCAGGGGTCTCCACCACACTTAATCCGGCCCTGGGTACCGCCCTGGCCTACTCCCTTTCTCATTGGGGGCAGGTACATGGATCTCCACATTTAGCAAACACGGATAAGCTAGACCCAGAGCAATATGTTGGGGGGCGTGGGTATCCTCCGTCTTGAATTTATGGCAACAAAAGCCCTTGAATGTTAGTCTCTGGAAACCATTACGCATGCCTTCAGAGGCAATGTATTTCATGAATCCTCCTTGAGCAGAATATCACATGTCCTAAACCACATGTTGTTTCCCTTAACATGTCTCCTTTTTGGCTCGATGTTAAGGTTGGCAAAGCTTTATCGAAAACTACAAAAGAGTAGTACTTGGAAATCTTGAGCATAGTCTTCCAACCAATGTTGGACATATCTAGCCATGTGACATGTCACATTGTCTTGCAGGGAAGACAATTAGTATGTTTGGGTGTAGGCGATCTTCAAGGATGAATTCAAACCAAAATTGGTTGAGATTGTCTTCCACAAGAATGAATGCCACAAAAACACACCCAGATCAGAACTCCTCCACCACCAGCATTTTCTTCCTGCAATGGTCAAGGTAACAAGGTGTTCTGTTGTTTCTCTTCTGACACAGCAATTTTATCTGTGTTCAATGAAGCAGAAAATGTGAATGATCAGAGATCACAGCTCTCGGCTAATCAGCGTAGGTCCAATTCTGATTCTGCCTTGAAAATTGAAGCCCTTTCTTCTGGTGCAGTGACCATCTATCTGCTTTGGTGCCCCCACAAACCAGAGGGTTCACTAAACTGACACATGTCTGGTAGCTCCTTGTTCATGGCAATGAGTTGCTCTACTGTAGCTTTACAGTCTACCCTCGGGCACCTTTATAGCCATCGTTGACCCCATATGTCAATAGTATGGATGCTTATTCACAATAATATAGGGGTGCAATATAGGGGTGTCAGAAAAAAATTGATTCTGTCAGGTATTGCGATATTTCATTCAACAATACTAAAATCATTTTTTTCTTTCAAGCATCGATTCTGACTCCCCCCCCCCCACAGTAAAAGAAAAGCAAAAAAAAACACTCACCTGACCCCTCATTCGATCTGGCCGGCTCTCCTCTTCACCTGGGGGGCCTCTGATCCCCCCCCCTGGGGCTCTTCAGGAGAGCATCTGGCAGGCGGCGCCATCTTCATGAGTATCCTCACCCCAGATGACGTTACCCCGAGGGCATCATCCTGGCTCGCAGTGGCTCAGCTGCCAGATGCAGTGATCGGTGGGCAGAGGAGCACGGGGCAGGAGATCCTCTGATTCCCTGCCTCCCCCCCCCCGCCTCTGGGCAGCGATCACAAGGGGCTAGAGCCCCAGGGCCTCCACCACTTGCCCTGCAAAGGGGGCCTCCACCAACCTTTGGGCTATGGTCTGGTCCAGGAGGCTTTTCAGTCTTTGGTCTGATGGACTGCGGGCTGGCAACAAAGCTATCGGTGGCAGTGGGGGCGTGTCTGGGCAAGCCTTTTTTTATTTTTGCAATCTTTCAGCCAAAGCCACCACAGGGCAGGACGGAGAGTCTAGAGCAGCAAAGCCACCGCCACCAATGCTACAGTGGTGGATGGGTGCAGAGCTGTCACTGCACATAAGCCACCAAGCACAGCCACTGGCAGCTCAATGCAGGGAACTGTTTTCTGCTGGACCAGCTGGGCAACTACACTACCCCCCACCCAGAATGGCAAAGCAGGAGTTCCCGAGCAGCACACACCCGCACAAGGGACTCGATCTGACGTTCCAGTAAGTAGGCGTGTGCCAGATACTGTATATGAGGCCTCCACCAGATTTTGTGCCCAGGGGCCCCCACCACACTTAATCCAGCCCTGGGTACCGCCGTGGCCTACTCCCTTTCTCATTGGGGGCAGGTACATGGATCTCCACATTTAGGAAACACGGATAAGCTGGACCCAGAGAAATATGTTGGGGGGCGTAGGTATCCACCGTCTTGAATTTATGGCAACAAAAGCCCTTGAATGTTAGTCTCTGGAAACCATTACGCATGCCTTCAGAGGCAATGTATTTCATGAATCCTCCTTGAGCAAAACATCACATATCCAAAACCACATGTTGTTTCCCTTAACATGTCTCCTCGATGTTAAGGTTGGCAAAGCTTTATCGAAAACTACAAAAGAGTAGTACTTGGAAATCTTGAGCATAGTCTTCCAGCCAATGTTGGACATATCTAGCCATGTGACATGTCACATTGTCTTGCAGGAAGATCGAATCCACCCCAGGGAAGAAAATTAGTATGTTTGGGTGTAGGCGATCTTCAAGGATGAATTCAAACCAAAATTGGTTGAGATTGTCTTCCACAAGAATGAGTGCCACAAAAACACACCCAGATCAGAACTCCTCCACCACCAGCATTTTCTTCCTGCAATGGTCAAGGTAACAAGGTGTTCTGTTGTTTCTCTTCTGACACAGCAATTTTATCTGTGTTCAATGAAGCAGAAAATGTGATTGATCAGAGATCACAGCTCTCGGCTAATCAGCGTAGGTCCAATTCTGATTCTGCCTTGAAAATTGAAGCCCTTTCTTCTGGTGCAGTGACCATCTATCTGCTTTGGTGCCCCCACAAACCAGAGGGTTCACTAAACTGACACATGTCTGGTAGCTCCTTGTTCATGGCAATGAGTTGCTCTACTGTAGCTTTACAGTCTACCCTCGGGCACCTTTATAGCCATCGTTGACCCCATATGTCAATAGTATGGATGCTTATTCACAATAATATAGGGGTGCAATATAGGGGTGTCAGAAAAAAATTGATTCTGTCAGGTATTGCGATATTTCATTCAACAATACTAAAATCATTTTTTTCTTTCAAGCATCGATTCTGACTCCCCCCCCCCCCCACAGTAAAAGAAAAGCAAAAAAAAACACTCACCTGACCCCTCATTCGATCTGGCCGGCTCTCCTCTTCACCTGGGGGGCCTCTGATCCCCCCCCCCTGGGGCTCTTCAGGAGAGCATCTGGCAGGCGGCGCCATCTTCATGAGTATCCTCACCCCAGATGACGTTACCCCGAGGGCATCATCCTGGCTCGCAGTGGCTCAGCTGCCAGATGCAGTGATCGGTGGGCAGAGGAGCACGGGGCAGGAGATCCTCTGATTCCCTGCCTCCCCCACCCCCCCGCCTCTGGGCAGCGATCACGGCATTTGTCATCGGATCGAAGAGGGACAGGATTTTTTTTTTAAATAAAGACATTTTCACTATGTGTAGTGTTTTTTGTCTTTACTGTTAACCCTTTGTGAACTGGTAAGGGATCTTACCACTATACCAGTTCACAAGGCTATGGGTCTGGCAAGTCACCTGCAGCTAGCGGGTGATTTGCCATTAACCCCAAGCCCCCCCTTTACCTGCCTCCCCAAAGCCTGGGGGGCAGAAGAGCCCGTGGCCATAGGCTATGCCGGCTTGTAGCCTGCAGGACCAGGGGCCAGCTTGTGCCCTGTTCTACAAGCCCCCATAGCTGGTACAAGCTGGTTATGCTGGGTAAGGGGGACCTCACGCCATTTTTGGGGGGATTTTTAAGGGTTTTTAACCCAGGAAGGGGGACCCTATGTCATTTTTTTTTAAATTTAACTTAAAATTATATTTAAAAGAATCGCAATATATTATCTTTGAGACAGAATTGTATCAGAAGAATATATCGGGATATATTGTATCGTCATACGTGTATCGTGATACATATCGTATCGGCAGATTCTTGCCAATTCCCTAGTGCAATTTGTCCATTCATTATATATTTTCACCGTAACAGTGTGTAAATAGTTCAAGAACCATTTCATAAATACCACTGCACCGATAAATTGCCCCCATAACAGCAATGAGGCCTATGTGTACAGACAGACATCGCACACCCTATATACCCTACAAGCCAGCTCATGTCACATGACTTCCTTCATGAGCTACACACTGCTAACGTAGAAAGTAGGAGGTGGTCACAATAATGCGACTAATGCAAATTAACATACAGATTCCAATCTATTTGGTCTCTATAAAATGACATAAAGAATATAGCTGATTTTTTTGCTCCAAAGCACAGTGTCCGGAGGCCCCTTGGATCTGCTGTGGCTCCTGACACTCCGCTGCCTGTGCCGCTGCCTATCGATAATGTCGCCATCAACATTATAAAAAATTGAATCTAAAAATCATATTGGAATTGCTATATTATTACCAGTTTCTAGATTGCAATGTCTCATTTCTGAAGAGCACAGTCAGCAATGCCGCCATTAGCGCTTGTTCACCATAGCGCATTATAGGTAGTCGCAGGTCATTTTCCCATTCTCTCCTGCACCCCGTGATAGCAGCGCCACTGAATATAGAAAACCAAATCCCTCTAGAGGAACAAAAACAATCTTCTCTGCCCGCCATCAAAGCCTCAAAAGGTCACAGTGATTACAGAAATTTGAAAGGAACACATGGTACGTGTTATCTTTCGCCTTCCCTGCAGAGCCAAAAATAATATTAATGTGGCAGCTCCCTATTGCAAATTACATTTTTTTTTCATGGAGCAGAGACATTTTTTATTCAGGATTATACCTGACTGGCTGGCAGCTCCCATTGCTAAATAGACTTCAATTACCGGATGTTTTCTTTAATAACAATGTCTAGAAATAATGTTATCCTAATGTATTGTTCTAAAGATTTCAATACGTCTTGAGGCCGAATCATGTATTATTTATGTGGTCGTGTGATGTCATTATTGCATGTCTACAACATTTTCAAAAGTTTGCGGCCACATCTTGGGGTTATATAATCCCGCGTACACCAATACATTGGCCTTGATTCAATAAAGCCAGTGTTTAGTTCTGAAGCAGAACAACTGCTCTTCAACTTCCCATAATGTGTGAACATCTGGCGCACTTTTAATAGCTGAATGTGGTGTTTTAAGTATTGCAGTCTTGAATGAAAGCATGTCGTGTTTGGGTTGGTCTTACAGGGTGCTGGACTTGCCCTAAGATATGGCTGAAGGCTCACTGCCAAGGGTTTAGAGCCATGAGCATTCCAGCCTGTAGGCTTGCTGAGCTGGCTGGTAACCCTGGAACAGTAAAACCCCAGTCCCACAGAGAAAATGTATAAAAATATCTTAAATTGTTTTTAAAGGCCAGGGCTGTTTCTAGGGGAGGGTGAGCACGGCGATTGCGCTGGGCACCAGGGCCATTGGGGGTGCTTTCATCTCAGCCATCCTGTTTTTTGCAGATAAGAAACACTGTTCAAACCATAAGACAGGCCCTTCATCCCCCCATATTGGGATCTATCGTGGTGCAGACACTGCCTGGCACATACCGGTGAGAGAGCAGCAGCACCACAGGATGGGTGAAGAGGCAGCAATATTTTTTCCTTCCCACACTGAGCACTATTTTGCCTAGAAATTGCCCCGTTGAAGGTCCACATTGATCCTATTCAATACCAAAAGCAGTGCTGGGCTTTTTAAAGAGGAACTTTGGAGGCACTGGAGTCTAAAAGACTCCTGGGCCACCCGAGTTCCTGTCCTTGGGGCTTCCCGAATTGGGATCCCCCACTGTGTGAAACCCCCCAGATGCTCATATCCACTCACCTTCTCCCAAGCCCTTGTCGCGACTCTGAGCTGCGGCCGCATCCGCGCCCACTTCTAGACATGTGCTCACCCAGCCTTTCTGAATGAGCGGCACAGGTACATTTTGGCTGCAAGGTGAGCGGAGGATGCGTCTGGTGGTGCACTTGGTTCCCTTCAGTGCTGCTCGTGTGCTTAGCTCCCCAGGCGACTTAGCCGAGTGACAGCGAGTGTGCTGATTGGCTGAGCGGGTCGCTCAGCCAATCGGAGCGCTCGCTTTCAGCTCAAGCCTGCGCCGTGGGAGCGACTGGAAGGTGATGTAGGGAAGTGCTGATTTACCACAAAGTTGCTCTGAACATTGCATGTCTCCTGGAAATCATAGAGCACTCCTTCCTTAACCAGTGATAGTATACTTCCTGCTCCTGCTAGCTTGGACTTGCAGCCATGTGCTGGAGGTACAAAAAGACTATAAGTAGAGGACAGACTTCCTGCAAGAAGAGAGACCTGAGCACACGGCTTGCTGTCAGAAGCTGTGCTGCTGCCTCCTGAGCCTCACAGTGGAGCCTGGGACATTCCACTGACTACCAGACTGTTCACCTGCCAATTCAGCTGATTGTGCCAAATGGAGATCATCTGTAGCTGCTTTAGAACTTCTTCTTTACTCCCAACTTGCTGACCTGCATGTCCAGTGTATCCAGTGGAGAAGCTTCACCTGTGTGATCGAGTTCTACGCGTCAAGAGTGGATCAACTATCAAGATCAGAGGCCCCTGCAGCTTTCATCCTGCGCAGACTCTCTATCTTGGAGGTATTTGGGCTATAGAGTAACTATATACCCTGTATATGTGCACGGACTGGCTGAAGCTGGGCCTTTCATTATTATAATATATATATTACACTGTGTATGCTTTATTTATTTTGTACCTTTAACATTTGCTATATAAAGTTTAAAGTATTATTACATTTAACTGTGCCAGTGATTGCTTCTAGAGATTGCTGGGAGCAGTAGTCCCCCTGCTCTCATTTGTATGGTTTGATCTATTTCCCAGAAAGGTTCCCCGACAGTTACAAGGGCCCTATTCTGGTTGGAGGCACTGCCACACAGAACATTTATCCCACTCTTCCACTAAGCGAAGGCTCAGCCTCATTTTGTTACCAACAGGTTAGCGCCATAGCCTGTCTTGAGTGGGGCGTTTATCATCATCCCCCCCAAAACAGCCCTACAGTGAGTTGATCAAGTGACCTGGGAGAATACACAGCGGGACATCCCAATTCGGGATGCTGCCGCACAGAGGAACAAAACACGGGAAAGTGAAACCTAGCTCTGTCATAAAATTGATGACTAGTGAAGAGTAATAGCATAAAATCGTGTGTCAAAAAGAAACTGAATTATGCATGCGCAGCAACAGCATTGGGCATAGCCAGGCAAGCGCCAGGTCCCCTGGCATCTTTAGGGGCCCTCTTAGGCTTGCACTGGACCATAACCCCCCACCCACCAGAATCTTGAGCCAGGTTTCCCAGATGTAGACCAGTACACGCGTGGCCTCAAGACAAAAGAATGTCCAGCTGAAATGGAGAAGGTTGCAAAGAATAGAATCTATAGCTGTTCAGAAGGTGGAGAGGAACAGAGGACAAGTGGCAGCAATGGTGGACCATTTAGCAGCAACGAGGACTGGCGGATGATCAGCAGAGGGGAAAGCAAGTAAGGAATGGAGGGTGATTGGTGGTGATTGGCGACAGCAGGGAGAACTGGAGGGCAATCAGCAGCAGGGGCAGAGATTAATGCTCATGGAGCTGATTCATGACAAGACATACTGCAAAGGGGCCCACTCAGACTCTCAAGGGCCCACATAAACCTGGAGGCGGCCCTAAAATTATGCACACAGAAAACTATTGAATTATGCATTAAACAATTTTTGCAATTTGCACGAAAAATAGAGATGTCCACACAATGCTATGAAAGAACAAAAACAAGCACATTTTAGTCCAATAAGTTTTACTGAGTTTAGGCCAAACTGCTGAAACAACCATTGACAGTAGAGAAGTTTAGTTAGAAGCTAGTTACCTTGATATGTCAGTGTCATAGGATGTCACCTCTGACAACTCATTTCAACTGAACATTATGTTACTGTGAAGTGGAGACGACCTCAGGTGCCAAACCACAAAGTAATGGTCCAGACAAGCTCACATTCAACTGAAACTGTAGCGACAGCTCAATGGCAAATCCATAAAAGTTCTCTGAATCAGATGCATGATGGAAGCCTTATATATTTAATATTCAATGAAGCAATAAACAAAATAGATTGTCAACACAACAGCCACTCTATGTCATACTGTTAGCTATGAAGCACACTCTGCTGACTATGGTTGTAAATCAAGAAATAGTAAAAGGGTAAAGGGTGGCAACTCATTTTAAACAGGAATAAATTCCACATCAAACAATCAAGTCACTAATGCATTTTATTAAAGCTAATAAAAAAGAGAAAGAGAGGGGTAGCGAGTAAAGTGAAGTGAAACTGTGGTCCGTGATGATCCAGCCTCCTGCTTTCTCCATATGACCAAAGTCCCCTTAAAGAACTACAAGAAATCTTTGTTGTGTCATCTTCCAAATTCAGCAAAAACCTGCATCCCCCTGAAGTGGAAAAGCCAGGACCCACCTTCAGTTGATATGTGGTTCATGAAGGTAAACGAGCTCATGCGGTTCGAGAATGTGATTCTCTCTCGAGAAAATTGATTCAAGAGTTTCACGATTACTTGGTTTGACTGGATGAGGTTCTCGGAGTCCGCTGAATGTAGAGCCCATTTGGCTGGTGCCCAGGGATCCGCGCGCTCCCCTCCCACTTAGTATTTTAGAGACCACACAGACATGTTCCGTTCATTCGTTTCGAGTTTATTGTGCTGTTGTATATCCACAATGCTGGTGGCCATCCCTTTACGAGATGTGTAACCTTCAATGTCTTTTTCTGTGTTATGGTATACTGTATTTTACCATTATTTTTGGAAAGCAAAAATAAAGAATATTAAAAAATAAAAAAGAGAAATGTTAAGAGCATACTAATATATATATATATATATATATATATATATATACTAAATCTGAATTATTATTATTATTTATATGGCACCATCTTCTCCTGTAGCACTGTACACTGGATACTACAAAGTTTAAAGCAAATGTTATGAAAACGGGAGACAACAGGAAAGAGACATGTTCCATGGGTTATGCACATCTGCTTCTTCAAGGCCTGAGGAAGTGGGTGGGTATCAACCACGGAACGCGCGGCCCTTGGGGAGTCTCCTGTGATTGTGATCTACATATAAGTTAACTAGCCAGTTTGTTTCTGTGTTTCCTTATTTTCCACCACATTTATGTTTAGGTATAGACAATTTTTGTCTTAGACCAGTGACACATTTGTATTTGTTGTGCTGCTGGGTTTTGCACCTGCATTATAACAGAAGCCATTCACAGTTTTTGCTAATTATTATTATGCAGCATTTTCTTATCCCATAATAACACTTTCACAGTGTACGTCAGTTAGGGAGTGGGGTGTTTATATGTTTGGTATGTTCTAATATTGCACATTGAAATCTATTTTTCAATGTAGATCCAGATCCCAGGCAATTGCAGCTCTTTATTTAGGGCTGTTTAGTATTTGGACATCAAGTTAGGTGTTTTTATTTTTTAAATCTTTTATTATTTTTATTGAGGATAGGCATATTACAGGTATGAAAACCAAATACAAGATACACAATACTTCAACATCATTTCTTATAGTGTTTTGCTTACATATGGACAATTTCATGTCTCACTTGCAAATGAACTGTACAATATCTTGCTTATAAGTAATCCATATCACCCGACCTCGTATCCCCTTCCTCAGATTCCAAGGAAAACATCATGTTATGCAAACACCCTCAATGAAATTCAGTCCCTGCCTCTGACTTTGGTTACCTTGGTGAAGGACTGTGAAGGCACCCCGTAGCTAGTCCCCCCACAACCGGAGGGTCCCCTGCTATCAGTCTCATCAACGCGTCCTGGACCCTGTTTCTGGAGTTAATGTTAGGTGTTTTTTTTATTTCTTAACTGAAACATTGATCCTTGGAGTTCTCCCCATTTGTATTGGGGGGTTTCTTGTGTTGCATGTGGTTTTAAATGATTTTAATTGTAGCAGTTGTATGTTTATGTCATTGTTTGTAATAAACATATTTTTGTTTATATTTTGATGGTTGTGTTGCTGTTATACAGGTCTTTTGTGGTTGGAGTTGTTAAAGTGGGAGTCCAGTCAAAAACACATGCCCTGGGTGCAGCAGGTCAGGGGGGCACCAAAGGAGGGCCTGAGCACAGTCGGGGGGGGGGCGTAATTTTGAATTGTTGCCCCAGGTGCCAGAAAGCCTAGCTACTCCTCTGCTCTCCTGTCACTGATGCAGAACAGGGGGGTTGCAAATAAAAGAAAAAAAAACCTTACCTTAGCCACGATCCAGCACCGGTCTCCAGGGCATGGACGGCAGCCGCACACACCATGTGTGCACATTAGGAGGGGTGAACTTGATGAGATTTGCCTATCACCAAACGACTTTATAATTGGTGTTGGTAGGATGGGAAATGTACCTGGACATATATACTGTAAGCATCAGGTTCTATTTCCAGCTGCCAGCACCCATACAGATTGCTGTGACTGAGCTGTTACTATACAACTGAAATCACAGTGAAAAGCCCTGAAATCAAAGCGGTTCCCCGGCTTTTGATGACTGAAACAAACATATTTATAAATGCCAATAGCCGCTCTCTCTGCAGAGATTCTTAAAATTCTTTGTGAGAGAAAGTCTCTGCTAGTTAAAAAGTTACAACAGGATACAGCAGAAACTGTATTTCTGCCAGAATAGGGATTTTGGCTGTGTGAACTAAACGTTTCACTCTATCTTTCCTTTGTAGTAAAGAAACCCCATTAAATATATAGCTATAGTTAGATAAATATTGTAGGCGGCTCCGCTTTTCAAAAAAGGTTATGTACTTTATGGCTGTTTCCTATGTTTTACACGATCAGTTCTGGCAGCACAGTGCCCCTAAAACTAGCAATAGAACAATAGGCCTCTATAATGTGCTCCACTGGTTTCAGGTCTTGCGGTGAGCACAGCCAGTAGGTAAACTGCTCAATTAATGTCCACATATACACAGTACAAAACATACGATAATGGCTTTAGATATATTTTGTCTTTAAATCTTTTGTAACAGAAAAAAAATTATAGGAAATTAAAATACCAATATATATAATAATATACAAATATCTAATGACGGAAAAGAAAAGTCTGAGGTGTCAAATTCATATATATTGTTATTTGCAGTTACTGTAGATAGGCTCCTCTCCCCCTAAAAAAAAATGCCTGGTAAGGAAGGGGTTAATGGAGGTACCTAAACTGGTTTAAACCCGACCAACAGCCATTTCAGCCATGCTGCTGCCTGGATTCAACTGACATAACTGACAATAACAGGAAGCCCAGCAACACTTCCTGTTTGCAGGCAGCCTACAAATGCATAAGCCGCCATTTTGTTTCTAAAATCCACTACAGCATGAGTTAGAAAAAGGCAAATAAATTGTTATGTGTAGCAATCTAAATTTTCATGGGGAGGGATGCATATGAGCACTGTTTGTTGGTCTTGTTTAAGTCATTTTTCACTGTTGGTCCGCGTTTAGTCCCTGTCCAGGCACACACGAACTTCAATCCCCCTTATCCTCTTCAGGAACAGTGTCAAATGAGCCATTTAAAAGCATCTCAAAATCTCTGTTTATATGTGAATACCTTATGTAATCTAAGCGATGCCACTTTCTTTGCCTTCTGGGTCGTGGCTGAGCTGGAAAGGGCATGCCATGGTGAAGTTTTAGTCATGAGCATGCTCTGCTGTGGTCCAAGACAGCTGTGGGGCCAATGTGTCTTGCTGTGCTCACTCGTGTTGAGAGCCTCAAGGTACAGGGTGGCAGTTAGACCACTTTTTTTGTGTGGTCCTGGAGAAATTAAATTGAAAGGAGGGCACATTTTAGAGCCCTGCTACAGCTTCTACCCTGGGCTGTAGAAAATGAAGGAAAGACACATGGGACAGACATCAGTTGTGATGTTTGCTGCCTTATTATTGCTATTCTGTTTACAGTCCCTGTGTTCCTAATCAATCATTGCTTGAAGTTTCCTTTGATTTTAGTGATATTGCCCCAGCTCCTGACCACGTTGTTCATAGGACGCTGAACAACACTCATTGCAAAGCCTGACAAAGGCATTTCAGTGAAGTTCAGGAGATTCTGGGCTTTAAAAACAGAAAACATCAGACAATGAATGATTAGAAACACAGCCCCTGACACAAACATGAGAAATCAAGTACGCATGCTTAGTTAAAGTGGACCAACACCCAGGGGGGATCGGCCCGGGAATCTTATAGATCAGATCCCTCCTCGCGGGGCATCCGAAATCGGGATGTCCCGCGGGGTGAAACCCCCCAGGAAGCCCACAATCCTACCTTTTCCACGTTCCAGAGGCGCATGCGCGTCCACGTCCGCCGCCTCCCGCACGTCCCTCTAGCAGGGCGCGCTCCCGCGCCGGCCGTTTGTGAATGGCTGGCGCGGGTGCGCTCCCTGTAAGAGGGACGCACGGGAGGCGGCGGACACGCTCTGCTTGACCGGCGCTGCCTCTCGCTTGTCCGGCGCCGGGGATTGGCTGCAGAGGTCACGTGGGAGCGGGGTGAGGTGAGTTTTCAGGCTTTCTGGGGGGTTTCACACAGTGGACCAAAACCCAGGATAGTCAAAATCCTGGGTGTTGGTCCACTTTAACCCTTTGTCAGTACAGTCCCTTTAACCTAAATATTATTATGTAGTTATATAACGTCGTCTTCTGCCACAGCGCTTTACAATGTAGTAATTACAGACAAGGTTAAAACACATAGTTTATAGACAATTGCAGACCCAATGCAACACATTTAAAAGCATTTCAAAGCAAACGCTATGAGAGTAAGACACAATAGAAGAGAGCCCTGCGGAGTGTTGCAGAGTGTCAAAATGAATGGGGGAGGGCATTCCAGAGAAGAAAAGTGGCACATGAGAAGTCCTGGAGGTGGGAGTGAGAGGAGGTGACCAGGGTGAAGGACAGGAGAAGGTCAGAGGAGGAGCAAAGGTTGCGTCTGAGTTGATTGGAAGAGAGATGAAATGTAAGGAGGAGTCACCCCTAGCCGCACATGCGCCTGTGCCCGATCTTCCTGAATGGGTGGCGCCGCTCGGCTGCTTAGCCGTCCTCTGTGCTGAAGAGAGCCGAGTGACAGCGAGCGTGCTGATTGGCTGAGCTAGCCAATCAGCGCACTTTCTCTCGCCCAAGCCTGCACCGTGGGAGTGGAAGGAAGGTGAGTGAAACGGGGCGGCCTGGGCGGTACACACAGCGCGGCATCTCAATTGGGGATGCTGCCGCAGAGAGGAACAACACACAGGAAAGTCAAATTCATGCCTGTTGTTCCTCTTTAAACGTCACCCCTCTCTTGCCGCAGGCCGCTGCATGCCGAGTGCTGTCAATTATTTATTTTTTTAAACAAAAAGTTGCCACTGAAACAACCCCTGCCTCTGGGGGCGCACTGGCAGACAGGAGCCCTATGCATTTGCATGGTGGTTAAAGTGGACTAAAACCCAGGATTTTGACTATCCTGGGTTTTGGTCCTTTTCCCGGGGGTACCCCCCAGGACGCCCAGACCAGCTCACCCCTTCCCGGGCCCACGGCGCCTCTAAGAGCAGTGGCTCTAACAGCTGCCTCCTCCGCTTCCCTCTAACAGCGAGCGTGCCAGCGTCGGTCATTCAGAAATGCCTGGCGCAGGCAAGCGCACTGCTAGAGGGAGAGCGGGATGCGGCCGCTGCACTTAGACGCACAGTGGGACCGGGAAAAGAGGTAAGGGAATAGGGGGACCTGAGGGGTTTCCACACAGCAGGGCATCCCATCGATCGAGCTGGGTTTTGGTCCACTTTAAGCATGGCACTGCCTATGTAATGCCCATACTGAGATGTACCTTAGATGAGATCCTGGCTATAATCAGATGCAACTACATGTACATCCATTACATTATGGGAGGGTTATGTAATTTTTTCTATAGCACTTGTGTGATCATGTATTAAATAAGTACCTTTTTAATATAAGCTATATTTTCAGGGCGTAGTGCAATATTTATAAAATGATAGGTTCATTCATTCCAGGCAGTGTCTTATGTGTTTTTTAATAGAGTCTATTGGTTTGTGTAATTTGTTGCATTGTGAATATGTGTACATTTTCTGCTATGTGATACAATATTAAAGGTGTATAGATTTTTTTAATATACTATTCTTGGTTGTGCAGCTCATTTTATATTTTTTGTCATTTGAGCTGATACATTTGTGTCTGGGTCCCTTATAGGCCTGCACCCATCCATTATCTAGCTGTGCTGAACCCCCCCAAACATTGTTTTCATTTACATGTACATCCAGGTAGGCCACAATCAGGTGACACTAGTCCCCCTAGAAATGCTCCTCTGATAATCCAGTCCTATCATCAAGTTAGGAGCAGCGATGATGTGCCACAGAACCGTCAATCTCCATTTGTTATGGCTGGCAATACAATTTTGGCAGATGATTCGGGATTTCTCTGTTTTCAGATAAATAAAATCAAGCACAGAGAACACCATGTACAGAACCAGAGAATAAAGTGAGGTGGGTGAGCCAGTGGAGATCAGTATGTCTGGCTCTGAGCTGGATGCGGACATGTTTACCACTTCACTCCATTCTGAAGAGCGGGCCGCAGTCAAGGGAAAAACACAACATCAAAGGCAGCATGATATAAACAATCCTCTCGAAGGGCGCGCCACAATGAAGATGGAAGCCGAGTGCTGCTCACATGAAATCATCCCTAATATCATCCAGAATACTTTGATTTGATCACACAATGCCGGAGCATAATAGAAAATCATTGCTCAGTAAACTGCAGGGCAACAATCTTCAAACCTCGGGATTAATAGATTGTGTATGATAAGGTTAAACAATGTTTACGATGTTGCAGATTAAAGGAGCCCAGTAATAAAAATCCAAATATTAGATAGTCACACACCCAGCATCAAATACAATTCCATCCAAGCCTGAATGTTTCATTTAATGGAAGGAAGAAGAATCCGGGGTGATCATTTTTCTTTTACAGGGGAGATCTTCTCAACTTTATTCACCTGTTGCTTTTGCATTTCTTCTAATGTGTGTAGATGCTTTTTTTTTTCATCTGTCAATATTTTTATTTTTTAAGAAAAAGAAGGCAATACAGAAATGGGTGATCAGCTAAGCAGGAATCCATCCCACGCAGGGGAGGCAAGCAACACAGTGGTTACAGCAAGTTACCGTAATCTGAGCCAAAGAGCAAGACACAGCAATTCAGATCATCAAGAAAGTAAATGGCAATGTAATTACGGTGTGGCAAGAATATGAATAAACAATTAATACACCAGGATCTGTCAATATTGTGTCATCAATGACATTGTCTCTCGCGTCAGTTAACAGCAGTTTTAAGCAAACCGTATTAGCATCTCACCACAGCCCACCCCTCGCCGCTCAGCCCGGCCCATGGCCCAGGAGACCGACGAGAGGCGGGCCGCAGAACAAGAAGTGGAGAGGGACACAGTGGGTGTGGGGATAGACCCAAAGTAAAAAGGAGAAAAAGAAAAAAAAAAAAAAAAAGAGAAAAGGGGGGAGAGCAAGATGGGAGAAGGGAGGGAGGGACGAAGGAGGGGTGACGGGGGGGAGGGGTGATGCTTTTTTTTTTAATATATTCTTCATTTTCAAGTTCAAAATAGATAAAACAATCTCAAGCATTTGACAATGACTGCAATCAAAGAAAAGGTATCCAGAATCAACAAAATAAATTGATACCCGATAAACTTACGTGTGCGCTCGTTCCTCTACCAAAGATCAAATGGCTCTAGAACTGACCTTCAATGGGCAACCCTCCAGGCGCCACGCAGCGTCCCCCGCGACCTGCCCATCAAATGACAACCTTTGAATGGTCCCCCATAATCCACATGACACCTATAGCTCTTGTTCCCAGACCCTCTCTGCCCTGGTGAAGTGGATCTTTCCACGCAACGCGTCGGCTGGTCGCTGCCCCGGGGGACCCCATGGCTCGTTCTTTAAACTAAGGGTGATGTACAATCATTTCTTTGACATTTGTATACTTTGCTAGCCTGTTGCACAGCAGCCTGTCTCATTTCACTTGCTACCTATTTCACTGACTATTGTCACTATTATTATAGGATTGGCCTATTGTAGCACTAGTCACTTTATAGCATTTGAGTTATTTGGAATTAATTGTTCAATTATCAATTGTTTACATATGCACGAGCACTTTCAATTGTTTGTGATTCACCTTCACTCAAAGTTTGTAATTTTTCAGCTGAGCCACAGAATATATATATATATATACATATATATATATATATATATATATATATAATTTTTCCTGCTGGCTTCTATTTATTTGATTGAATGATATAGAATACTATGATATAATGTAACCTTGGAGCCTTTTGTCTGGGATACCCTTGTGGTATGTGTATGTGTTTTTTAATACTGTATTGTGTGTCTTTTTGTCCCACCTTTGAGCTTTAATAAACATGGAATATTTTTTTATCTTGATGTGGTGAGTGCAGACCTTTCTTTCTGCTTTTTTGGGGCATCCCCAGAGCTCCTATCTTTTCATTGTTTGGCTTGTTCCCGGACCCGTCACCCCATGACCAGAATGCCTGCATCGGGGTAGAAGCTACACACCAGAAGGGCAGAAATAAAGGAAGAAACTAGAAAGAAAAGAAAGGAATAGGAGTACAGTGCAGTACAGTGCAACCACCATTACTGATCAGTATCTACGAACACTTTAAATTCTGGTGAATTTACAAATTTAATTTCATCCAGACCATTTGAGACAATGTGCCTTGGACGACTCGTTACAGTGTATAGATGTTTTTACCCATCATGCAATGCTTGGGCAGAAACAGACTGGTTAATGCCACTGCTCCTCACAAGCTCAATGGACTATCTCTTTGGTAAACACAGAAACTTATCAACCCGGAATTTTATTTCTCTCACTAGAAGAAAATTACAAACTTGGCAGAATTTTTCTTTTCAAGTTGGGGTGAACAGCAGGAAATGAAGGAGAGGCACATGGGACATGCTGCCTTATTACTGCTGGGTTTACAGTTTCTAACTGTAACTAACACAGTTAATATTCATTTTTCTAAAACCTTTGCATGCCACTGTATATGGATTGTTATTATTGGACCATTTTTTGCCATAATGCTCCACTAACCTGTCCTGTGACCCCCACACTAAAGAAACTGTACTTCATAGATGTGAAGAGAATTATAAACGAGACCTCTTTCCCCTAGAAAAAATGAACAAACCTTAAATTACCTGGTCATTGCTAGTGCCTAGAAATCACAAGATTTAGGTTTAGTGACTTTATCAACAGAGTTAATAATATTATGGCCAGCAATTAATATTGGGAACCTTATTAAAAGGTTGTGTTATGACGATTTCTTTGTTATAATTTATGCTTGGGTTTTTTCTTTACTTTAGTTAATGTGTGAGAAGGGGTTAGATTTAATAAAATTGATAAGATGTACTGTGTCTGTTTTTTTATGATATAAGCCTTTATAGTTTATAATTACAATATAGAATTTAAATGATGTGTTTATGTGCACAAATTGGTTTATATAAGGATGTCTATGATCTGTTATTTCAGATATACCAAAAGTGTTTATATATATCTTCAGTAAAAATTATTGAAAAGGAAATGACCGTCTACCCTGATAAGGAAGCACAGTGCTGTGAGTGATGGTGAATGACAGAGAGTAGGCACTAAGGTAACTACTGGTATATGAATAAGAACCTTGTGCCATTTTTAGAGAGGTCCATTCAAGTTCCATTTGATTTCTATTTTTTGTTAATTGTGAGATTTGTGTTTAAACTGGATCTTCACCCTGAAGAAGAGTCTTATCTATTAAAAATCATCCTACCTGCATCTACTGCATTTTCTGAGTCATCCAAGATGTCAGCACATGGAGTCTCAGAAAAGTGTCTTCTGACTGTGGGCGCTATGCATTCTCTTTTTATTAACTGTTTTAGCAGGGTAAAAACACACACAATATCCAATATTATAGGCATACATGGACATAAGGCATGAATGTGTACAAGGAGTACGCACAAATAAGGAAAGAAAGACAATCCCCATCTCCCCGCCCACCCCAGCACGCCCACAGGTATGATGGCGCTGATCCCCCCCGCTCCCCCTATTGCTTATGCACCCCCTCTTGTGGAGGGTACTAACTGTGCACCGAGTGCGACGAGCGCGGAGGAAGGCGAGCGCATCAACATCCCCTCCCAATGCAACAGCACACCCCATCATAGGGTAGCCAGTTTTGTCTCTGTGGTTTACCAACCTGTCCAGCCACCCCACGGGGGCCCGCCAACCCCCGGAACCGCAAAGCACCACTGGGGGGCAGCAGGCACCCTGAACGGGAAGGCCCGGGGGAGAGAGCAATGCCTCCACGTAGAGAAGGGGAGGGGGCAAGCCAGCCGGTCGCTCTGCAAGATCACCGAGATGAGCGCGGCTCTAAAAACGTCAGAAATGGAGGGGACCCACCCACCCAATCCCACAGCGAACGAGGGAGCTGCCCCGGTCTCATCAAGCATCTGCCGCCAAAAGGGCCTTCGCTGTATCTGACTCTCTATACGTGATCCATCCTGTCCAGGTCAATAGGAAGGCCTCTGTGGTTCCTCTGATATCAATTCTTCCATTCTCTGTATGTGGTCCATTTCAACAAACCACTCTGTTAGACTTGGAGGTACTGGGGATTTCCAGCGTCTGGGTATGATCGTTCTCGCCGCTGTAAAGAAGTGTTTGACGTAAGGACGTGTAAGGACCTTTTAGCTCCTTTCCTGTGCCGAGCTGGCACTGGATAGTCCATGTGTCAATGCAAACATTTTACAGGCCTCCTCGCTGGTGATAGAGATTCCCATGTCTCTTTCCCATTTTGAAAGGTACCCTAGTGGCGAGGCATATCTGGAGGAAACCAGCAGGCCATAGAACTGCGATATCACATGATGTAGCAGTTGGGGCTGTGTAAGATAGTCCTCCATTGGAGTCAGAGGGCGAGAGGTGCCCTGGAGGCGCCCTCCAGAGGCAAAAAAGGCAGCGAGTTGGCGATGCAGAAGCAACGACACCCGGCGCCCCTATTCCGCTCCTCAAGTTCAGTCAGGGAAGGGAGCTTTCCCCCCTCCAACACATCTCTTAGCACGACATCCTCCGACTCACGCCAGATCAGGAACCGGATTATTGAATAAGGGGGTTAGGGGACCCGGGTTACTCACCAGTTCTCCCTGTCTCTGGATCCTAGTCCAAACCGATGCTAAGTGCTGAACTAAGAAGGGAAGACACCCCTGTCCGGAGTGGGTATCCATGGGATAGTACTCGGATTGAAGCCTATAAGGTCTCTTTCTAGCTGAACATAGTTTCTCCCTGCCCCTGTACTTCCAGTCCAAACGTTTTTTAGGTCTTCCTACATCTTACACTTACAACATGTCAGCGGGGCATTTAAGGTAAATAATATTGCTGCCTGGTAATGAATGTGGAAAGGAAATGGTAAAGTTGACTTTATATGCTTAAAATGTTAACAGGTGCATAAGACAGGAAGAGGAGAAGGAAGAAGATAAAAGTTGTGGTTTAGCTGACAGAACATGCAAACTGATATATACCGTGACACCGAAACAGAAAAATGTAGCAACTGGATGAAATAATCAGTCACTGTATCTGACACAGACACCGGCAGCGGAGACATGAACATGGGTCAAAAACCACAAGCTTGCTGCTCCTGCTAATCAGGTCCTTTCTAGAGATGAGCAGTGTGTAATAAATTAAGGGTTACAACTACTCACGCACACAAATTATTGCTGAATATATATTTAGGGGGTTATTTATTAAAGCAGACAATCTAAAAGGTTGTGTTGAAGCCTTCCTCCCGAAAGACATCCCCAATCCAGGATGTCCTGCTTTGTGAAACTCCTTGGAATTGCTATTTTCTTAACTTGAACACATGTTTGGTCCTATGGCAGCATCCCAGCACTGCATTCTCACTGCTCCAAACCGGACTCAATGGCCGTGACAATGATGATGCACTTGAGTGCTTGTGTCACAGCACCTGGTGGTATCCTTACTCCATCAGCACAGCATGCACCTGGGGCTAGCTATTCTGGGGTTCCACAAAACAAGGCGAAAATGACTATTAAACCCCCCGGGGGCATCCTGATTTGGGATGCTGCAATAGTTATATTTCTTTAATATGGTGTTCCTTATGACGGAGCAGAGGAAATAGGCACTTCTATTCTAGCACAAGAGCCTCACTTGGGTTTTGCTTTCAGCAGGGGCATAGCTGGGGGGCAGGTTCCCCAGGTGCAGCAGGTCAGGGGGGCATCAAAGGGGGGCCAAGGATGCCAGAAAGCCCAGCTACTCCTCTGTCTTCAGTTATCATTTCAAGCCATGCCAAAGGTATTTCTTGGATTTGGGTCTGACACATCAGACTTATATTGTTTTATTTCATTGTCTTTTGAAGCAGAAAAGGAACCTCCATTCAGGTGCCACAAAGTTAAAAGAACACAACTTTCTGCCTTAACCTTTCTTAACATCAGAGCCACATTCACCCATGAGATTATACCTCATACTGCCATGAGGCAGTTATATTTGACGTTTAGGAAGTGAGGTATAACATTTTCCCTGCCCAGCTCCTGGCATTATTCCTGGCTGGGAGCCATAAGGGAAGGCGGAGGGCCCCCACATTCTTGAGGTGTCCTCAGCGGCGTCTGCCTTAGACGCTGCTGCTGGCTTTGAAGACCATGGTGACAATAAGGAAAGGACGCAGAAGACTCCCCAGGACAACGAAAAGGATGACGGGCCAGCCGGGGACTGGAAGAAGACGCGGACTGGTAAGTAGTAAAATTTAGAATATTAATAATGTTTGAGTTGAGTTTTCTTTTTAACTAATGCTGGGGAGCTAGTAAGGGGTCCAGGGGACACATTTACCAGTTCACAAGGTATAAGGGCTGTCATGCCCGAACAGCAGGTGATATGTCAATACCACCGCACTATTACCTGCATCCCCTTTTTGGGCACCGGGGGGTGTGCAAGAACCTGGTGCCCATCGGTATGCGTCTGGTGTTCTTCCATATATATATTTTTTGTCCCCAGTTATGCCAAGTTAGCGTATTCCTACTTGACCTCAACACAATTAGGAAGGTGTGAGACCCTGGTGCCCATTGGTATGTGTCTGGTGTTCTTCCAGGTATATATTTTTTTCCTCCCCATTCTGCCATGTTAGAGAATTCCTACTTGACGACAAAAAAATTGGGAAGGTGTAAAGGTGCCTTTAATGGAGGTTAAAGTTTTCCACCCTAAGTGTTGATTAGTAAAAGTATACTGTCAATTCACTGGGGTAAGTTAACACCTTCCCAACTGTGTTGTGGTCAAGTAGGAATACTCTAACGTGGCAGAATCGGGAGGAAAAAAAAAATCCCATCAGTCACATACCAATGGGCACCGGGGTCTTCCATACCCCCGCAGCCTCAAAAGGGTGTGCGGGTAATCAGACAGGGCACAGATACGTCACCCACCGGGGCAGGTTACATGTTCCCCCCTCCTACCTTGTGAGTTAATAAGCAGCAGCACAAGTCGGCTTTAAAGTGGACCAACACCCAGGATTTTGACTATCCTAGGTGTTGGTCCACTTAGGTGGGGCACCCCGATCGGGGGTGCCCCGCTGTCTGAAACCCCCCCGATCGCCGCAAAAACTCACCTCTCCCCGCTCCCACGTGACCTCGTCCGGCCAATGACAGCGCTCAGAGCAGCTCTGGTATGCGCGTCCAAAGCCGCTTGGACGCGCATACCAGAGCGCTGTCATTGGCTGCGTCTCTCGCTTCCCTCTAACAGGGAGCGCTCCTGCGCCGGCCATTCACAAAGCGGCCGGCGCGGGAGCGAGCCCTGCTAGAGGGAAGCGAGAGACGCGGCCGCGTCTCGCGCATGCGCCGTTGGATCTCCGGTAAGGTGAGGATTGTGGGCCTCCTGGGGGGTTCCTCCCCGCGGGACATCCCGATTTCGGATGCCCCGCGGGGAGGGATCTGATCGGTCCGGGAATCTTATAGATTCCCGGGCCGATCCCCCCTGGGTGTTGGTCCACTTTAAGCTCTATAACATAGGTAAAGGTTTACACCATAAGAAATAACTGATTTTAAGGGCTCCATATGGATTTATTGTCAGCTCCTCCCCAGAGTAATGTCACCCAAACATACATCATTGTTTAAAAACCTCTTTAACACAACTGTCATATTAGAATGTATTTATAGAAACAAAAAAAATCATTTGAAGGACACAAATCTCTAGCATATCATGCACACATCGTAGAAGATTGACAGCTTGTTTGTTGTCTGCCATTGCTTGTTTTCAGCACTGGCTGGCTTTTATGATGTGCTTTTAGATACATTTTCTCTGTTCTCCACAGAGACAGCCAACTTGTGATTAAAAGCCTTCTCAGTGATTGATTTGCCTTTGGAGTGTATGAACATTTAAGTACCTATGCTGTGTTTACTACACACTTACAGCTAAATTATCCCCTGATACGCCTTTTAAATCTATCATTTGTAGCAAGCATAACAGGCATTGTCTTTATATACTAGTGTGAGTTTTGTCTCCTTTCATTCATTAATATTCACCACCAGGGAACATGACAGATGCATTGCATGGTTGAACCTTGGCTGATATAGCCTGTAGATGGGCTTTACAGAATTACAATGTTCTCTTAGCAAGATATTTTCTCCTACTTATGTTTACACTGCTCAAAAATAAAGCAAACACTTGAACAACGCAATTAAACTCCAAGTCAATCAGGTTTCTGTGAAATCAAGACGTCCAGTTATGAAGCAACAATGAGTGTAAATCAATTTCTCCAGCTGCTGTGCTAATGGAACAGACAAAAGATAGAAATGATTGACAATTAGGACAGCCCCTATAATGGAGGGGTTCTGCAGGTGGTGACCACAGACCATTGCTCTGTTCACTTCCTTTTCAGCTGCTTTGGTCTCTTTTGAAATTGTTGCATTTTGTCATTAGTCTGACCCCAGAGGTAGCATGAGGCAGTGTCTACAACCCACAGAATTTGCTCAGGTAGTGCAGCTCATTCCGGATGGCACATCAAGCGAGCTGTGTCTGTCAGTAGTGTCCAGAGCATGAAGCAGACCTCTACAACTAAAGTCATGGAAGGGGACCATAGGAGGGCAACAACCCAGCAGCAGGACCACTACCTCCTCCTTTTCGCAAGGAGGAACAGGAGGAGGAGTGCCAGTGCAAGGCTAAATGACTTCCAGCAGGCATTGATGCTATGGAGTGACCTACCTTAACCCCAGACATGAATTCAATAGAGCACATCTGGGACATCATAGCTCATTCCATCCACCAATGCCACATTGCACCACAGACTGTCCAGGAGATGACTGATGCTTTAATCCAGGTCTAGGAGTAGATCACTCAAGAGAACATCTGCTGTCTCATCAGGAGCATGCCCATCATGCATTATAGGGAGCTCATACAGGCACATGGAGGCCACACACAGTACTGAGCCTCATTTCCTTGTCTTTTTATGTTTATTGTTCTCAACGCATTCCACTACTGACTATAGCTTTACATCTGGATTATTCATTCATTGACATATAGCATGTGGTATTTTAGTCTTCCCTTTACTTTTTAAACAGTGTATTTATGTAAAACCCAACTCTAAGCAAAAACTATTGTAAAATTCCTGATGTGAGTGACCAGCTGGGTATCCAATCAGGGAAGTCACATGACCAGGCCCCAGGTAACCGAGTTTACCCGATGGGATGCGTCATGTGGGAACTACCGAAAAGAGAGGAGGATAAGATGCCAGTACAATGAGGCAGGTGGAAGAGCCGAGCATTGCCAAGATCATTCGAGGCACATTCAAGTTCATAAAGATTCTGGATTTAAATATCCCAGGTTGTGACGGGACCGTACACTGTATATTTATACCGGTTGTCTGGATGTCCAATCATGTAGTAACCCCCTGCCAAGCCACCATCCCTCCTCCCATGGCTTGAGGCAGTATGAAGGAGTTACAGAAAAAAACTCTTAGCTTGTTTGCAATCCAGCACTGTCCTCCACGCACAGGCAGCGGCTGCCTCATCCCCAGCAATTCCTACAAACATCCTATAACAAAATAAACTTTCTTCTTCAAAGACTTCCTGGACACAGGGGCAATAAATCCTTATCTAGAAACAGAAAACCCCACTGATAAGGAAAAGTGGGGGGGAGCAACTTGGAGTACAAAGTTACTAAAAGGGTGACTACAAATAATTTGCTCCCAGGCTAATAAGATATCAGAATGCCCCAGCACCCACCCAGGGGGGATGGCATCTGTCTTACAGCCCCTTGGAATCTAGGATAAATCCAGGAGGAGAAATGGTTTTCTTGGTCACATACAGAGGTTCCAATCCATGATCGTGGTGTGTCTGACCCACTGCTCCTCCAACCCTTGGAAGCTGAAGACTTTGTATCCCTTTATGACGTATAGGATTTTCGGTGTTTTCTTCCCTTTGATTTTCTAACACATTTGTATATTGTCTTTTTTTATTTGTTATTTGTATTTTTGTCTTTTTATCTATTAAAATTTTAACATTTACATTTTGCATATGCCTACCTTTTTGGCAATTAGAAATCCTCTAACCTGGTTTACTTGTAGCTCTAAAAACTACCCTGGTTTCTGAAGATTGTATGACCGCTCGTAAATGTGTATTAACTTGACTTTAAGATCGATTGCAACTAATCCATTGTATGATTGGGAAAGTGGATATAATCATATAGTGTAACAAGAGTGCTGCATGGTGACTGTGTGTGAACCAGCAGATTGCAAGCAGATTGAATCTGATCGTTAGACAGCAGAACTGATCAGACTTTCCATAGGGCAAGTGTGGGATGGAATTAGTGTGGATTGCCTGTGCCCTGCTTGTATGTGGAGAGGGGTGTGTAGCAACTGTCTCGAAAACTCGCCAGCAGAGTTTGATTGGATGGTGATCGAGGAGGGTCCCACCGACCCAATTTAATCGTTTAAAGTGTAGTTACAGTGGTGGTGGCAGCTTGTTGTAATTGGTGTGTGGGTGTTTCTGGTGTGATTGCTCTCTGTGCTGGAAGAAGCCCACATCCACGTTGCAGATAGCTCAATCAAACAGACATTGAATGATCGATTTTGTGACAGTGGGCACACAAACAGAATGGAACAGAAGTTACTTCATGACTGGACTTCCGCTTTAACATTGTGTATACACCTTTTAATTCAGGAACTAATTCAGAAATGAGGCCGGAGGATCCAAACAGTAAGTTCCTTAAGGGATATTGTGTATGTCTTCTACAATCTATTTTGAATGTGGCTCCCGAGCATCTCTCAGTGCAGAATGTGGTTCTCATGTAAAAGTTGGGGTCCCCTGTTATAGAGGGTCCCAGTCTAGCAGCAAATTCAAGGCTATAAAAAACACTAACACCACAATAAAGTACTTTTTATAGTAAATACTTAAATAAAAAATAGTTCATGCATTGCTTTAAAAAACATACCACACCCTGTTGCCATGAAAATCTCCATACAAATAAAATGGGTGTTGGTCCGCTCCGGGGGTCAACCCGAATGCCAGGGTCGCCCCTCCGCCAGCCCTCTGCAAAACCCATAAACCTTACCTGTCACCTCGCTCCCTCTGCGACATGCAACCACGTGATTAGCTGGCAGTGGTCTTGTATCCTGTTGCAATGCATGCAAAGGCTGCATGTTGCCAACGGAGCGAGGTGAAGTAAGTGTAAGTAAGGTTTATGGGGTTTGCAGGGGGTTGATTGAGAGGGGACCCCGGCATTCAGGATGTCCCTCCGCACTGGACCAACACCTATTGTTTGTTAAATGGGTGCTGGTCTGGTTTAAGTGTTTCTCTAATAAAGTACTTTCATCAGTCTCTCTCCCTGAGAATAATTTGGTTGCATCTAAGCAAATGATCAACAATATTCATGGAAAGAAGCCCAGTATCTTCTAGGCACCCAATACTACCACCATTTTTCAAAGTAAATCTGTTCTCTGGGCACTTGGAGATCCTGGAGCTGTTTACACATGGCCTCAATCATAGGTGGTGGTCCACATATATAACACAGTTTATTTGGAGAAACAGAATTTGCTAGATGACTCGCAGTGATTCTTCCCTCTGTTCAAATAAAACATAATAAATGATGTCAAACCCGGAAAGGACTTTTCATATCCATTTAAAATAAACGAGTAACATGAAATCCAATTTCCGAGCACAGGAAAAAAACAAATAAACATTAAGCAAGTGGACTGGCCAAAGAATGAATGCATCTCAGATTTGCAAGTCCGTATAATGTGCAGCCTTAAAGGAGCACCATCCGAAACTGTGTAATATTGAATATCCATATAAACATGTCGGCTAATTAGAGGAGGAGTCGCTTATACATCCGAACACCTGGTCAAGCTTGTGGTTTATTCTCTCATGATAGGAATAAAATTCAGGGATGTCAGGTTTAGTCTATCAGGGGTGACAGAACCTGTCACCCCTGATGACCTTTTCCTTCCATTAAAATAAATAAAACAAGCCTGGCTGGATATTTTTTGATGCCGGGTGTATAAGTGAACTCTACTCCATTATATTTAAATGGATTTTTGTGATAGAGCTCCTTTAACTTCTCCAGTCTTCTGCTATCTTCACTTAGGCCGCGCAAATGCTCTCCTGCAAACTCTAGAACCTCCAAGACCAGCAATGCTGAGATAATAGCACTCTGTGTCCAATCTCAACTGATTCACCTCCCTCCAAATCGGCAACGAAACCTCCAGCTGAAGTGAAGAGGGCAGAAGTCTGGGGCTGTGTCACCTTGACCTGGGGTTAGCATTGGGCCAACAATGGAAAAACTGTAGAGATTTAGTGTGTGGCGCTGTGTGTGATTAAGTCCGGTAAATTTAGTCTTTTGCCGTTTAAAATAGACATGCCACTTAGAGGACCGCCAGTCAAAAATGCCCCACTGCTCTCCTATTAACGTGACTGCTAGCAGCCAAGTGGGGTTTACAAGCTGGAGTGTTCCAAATGGAACTGGCCGTTTAAGAGGAGTGGATTTATGGTGTGCGGTGATGCTCCCTTTCAGTGTACTGTATGAACTGCAATGCCTGCCAGGGAAGTTTTTTTTTTTTTCTCTATTGTTGTGTTGTATTATGGGTATCTTTCGAGGTTTAATGTATATAGTGATGATATTGTAGTGTCCTTTTGCACTTTATAGGTTATGCACATATTGACATACCCCCCAACCATCCCGATTTTTGACTGTTGGTCCCACGTCGTCACTCGGAGGGTTACCGCGGCCTCTCAGACGCCCGCTGCCGCCAGTGTAAGCGCTCAGCTGCACACTCTGGGCCGGTGGTAGCGGGCGGGGAGTCCGAGAGGCAGGTTTTTTTTTTCTCTCTTCTTTAATTTCATTGGTTGTTTAATGGGTGGGGGTGAGATTCCAGGAAGGAGCCTGTTGCTGCCCCTGAGCTGAAGGTGGGTGGGACTCCAGGAAAGAGCCTCGCTGGAGATTGAGCAGGAGGGGAAATTGCCTGCACTGGTGAGTGTGTCTGTGTGTGTGTCTGTGTGCGTTTATGTCTGTGTATGTGTGTCTAGGTGTGTGTTTGTGTGTGTGTGTGTGTGTGTGTGTGTGTGTGTCGCCCCTAACTGGTTGTAACGAGGGATGCTCCTCACTGGCTGGAATGAGGGATGCCCTATTTAATTCTTAGGTGGTGTTTCCCTTTAAGGGCGTGGCTTCTCATGTCCCTCTTTACGGCTTTCAAAAGTTGGGAGGTATGGCTATTGATATTGTTCCATTCTGAGGATAATGTGTATTTCCCTGTCCAAGTTTGCCATTTACATTTCTTTGTGTCCGAGATCGGCACTTGTTACCCAAACAGTACTTCCTTGCAGGCGGGGAGGGGTTGCTCCCCCCTCTATATATATTTTAATCTGTCTGGTGTGGTATTTGGGTGTGCTATTCCTTATTTAGCCAGTGTTTTTACCGGATTATGGTTTGATGTAGTAAAATAGGGATTAGCACCCTATAATTATTGGCTGTCTGGTACTTTTTAGTTTTTTAAGAATGGATTTATGGTTTACTTATGAATTGTCTTGCACATAAATGTTTCGCACACTATGCACTAGTGCACTTTAGTTAATGTAGATGGTACTAGGAATGAATCAGTTAATTATTCCATTAATCATGTTTGAAGAATTTGATTAACTGTTTAGTATATGTTTATTTGGCTTTTTTATGGACCTGTTCACAGTTCCGTGTTTTAATAATTTCATTATGTTAACAGTATATGCAAAATAAAATATTAAAAATGGAATTTGATGTAATGATGTAAAGGTTTGCATACCACTAAAATATGCAAATTAAATATAATTGGATTGGGTCCTAATTATTCTGACTATTTGTGTCAGTTGAAATACCCACAACACAACAGAACTAACTTAGCCCAATTTAACTACAGTAGACACCATCAGTTTTGAGGCCCCATTTCTCCCTGGTTCCAAGAACCAGTTACAATTTTAACAACCGGTTCTACAGAATTGTGAAAAACTGGTTGCACGTAGTGAAGTATCACACGGCAGGGCATCCCCTCTTTAAATTGAATGACCACCTATGTAAAAAAAGACAATTCAGTACCTGTAGAATTGCTTTTACTATGCATGGCACGGCCTGCTTCCAGAAGTCCTTACGTATGGGTTATTCCGACACAAGGTGGCGCAGTGTACTGCAGAAGAGTTGTGGCTCCTCCCGGTACCATATAAATACTGAATCACCATAGACTTATCCAGTGTTGACAAGCAGTTGTTCAAGAAACGGGGAGATAATAAAAGTAAAAAAGGTAACAAGCCCCAACTAACTTAGAACAATCACCATAAAGCGGCAACCAAGAATAACGATAACAAGGGTGGGTTGAAGCAGGCCGTGCCATGCATAGTAAAAGCAATTCTACAGGTGAGTACTCACAGAATTGTCTTTTTCCTATTGCATGGCAGGGCCTGCTTACAGAAGTCCTTACGTATGGGACGTCCAACAGCAGTGTCCATAAGGTAGGGTGGGATCCCCAAAGAGTAACAACAGGCAGTTCAAACCACTACTGCCTGAAGTACCTTGCGGCCAAAAGCAGCATCAGCTGAGGCCTTAACATCAACCTTGTAAAACTTGGAAAAAGTATGAACAGAAGACCAAATTGCGGCCTTAAAAACTTGTTCAACAGAAGCTTGGTGCTGAAAGGCCCAAGACGCACCAATAGCACGAGTGGAATGAGCAGTAACCCTAAAAGGAGGAACCTTCCCCCTGGCAGAATAGGCCTGCTCCACCACCTGAATGATCCACTTGCTGATAGTGGATTTAGCAGGAGGCAAACCCTTCCTAGGTCCAGCAGGAAGAACAAAAAAAGAGCATCAGATTTCCTGAAAGACTCAGTAGCAACCAAATAAAACTTCAGAGCCCTGACAACATCCAAAGAGTGAAGGGTC
This sequence comes from Gastrophryne carolinensis, assembly GCA_027917425.1. Taxonomy (NCBI): domain Eukaryota; kingdom Metazoa; phylum Chordata; class Amphibia; order Anura; family Microhylidae; genus Gastrophryne; species Gastrophryne carolinensis. Next base: position 72,753,687 of record CM051239.1, read on the forward strand.
GCTCCTTGGAATTAGCAGGGTTAGTACACAAAGAAGGCAAAACAATGTCCTGATTGAGATGAAAAGCAGACACAACCTTAGGCAAGAAATACGGCTTCAGCTGAAACACCACCTTATCCTGATGCCGCTCAAAATAAGGAGGTTTGATGGAAAGCGCCGCCAGCTCAGAAACTCGCCTGACCAGTGTAATGGCCACCAAAAAGGCCTCCTCAAAGGGAGGACCCTGCAGAGCAGACAACACCAGATTCAGGTCCCAAACCAGTAGCATAGGCTTACGTGGTGGACGCACATGAGTAACTCCCTGGAAAAAAGTCTTAACCAACCGGTGATTGGCAAAGGATCTTTGGCAAAAAGTGGCCAGAGCTGACACCTGTCCCTTAAGGGTACTTAGTTGAAGGCCCGAATCCAAACCATGTTGCAAAAATTCCAGAATCCTGGGGATAGAAAACACCCAACAAGGAAGAAACTTGGACTCACACCAGGCAATGCAAGCAAGCCATATCCTGTAGTAGATAAAGGACGAGGACTTCTTCCTAGCCCTAATCATGGTATCAACAACAGAAGCCGGCAACCCCTTATCCATCAAGATGGAGGTTTCAGCAGCCAAGCCGATAAAGCCACCGTTTGTAAATTGGGAAGGCACAGTTGTCCCTGAGTGAGCAGATCTGGATCCTTGGGCAGGGCATACTGATCTACTGCCAACTGCATGACGTCTGCGAACCACACCCTCCTTGGCCAACAGGGGGCCACTAGAATGGCTGGTACCCCTTCCTGAGCTATTTTGCGCAGGACCCTGCCAGCTGAGGGAAGGGAGGGAACACATAAAGGAGCCGAAACTCCGTCCAAGGCATTGCTAGAGCATCCGTGGCGAAGGCCAGAGGGTCCTGCAAACAGGTCCACATCCGGCTGACCCAAACGGTGACACAGGGAGTGAAATACCTTGTTGCTGAGGGACCGTCCCCCCAGCGAGACGTCCCCCTGCTCAGGGAGTCTGCCCCCGAAGGTGCGTGGTCAGCTGAGAAAGAACCAATCTGATCGCCCTCAATTCAAGGACATTGATGGGAGCATGGGCCTCCTGGGGGCCCCACCGACTCTGGAACTTCAGAGACTTCCAAAAGCCACCCAACCGGTCAGACTGGCATCTGTGGTGACAGTCTCCCAGCACGGAGGCAGAAAGGTCCTGCCCACTAGAAGATTCCCTGAGTTCAGGCACCACGAGAGGGACTGTCTGGCCAGGGCGGACAGGCAAATTCCTGATCCAGGGTCTCATGTGAAACTGAGCAAAGGGGACCGCCTCGAAGCAGGACACCATCAGACCCACTAACTGCATCCCTTGCCGGATGGAAGGATGGGGACACAAGAGCAGAGTCCGTGCCTCCTTCTGAAGGCCCTCCACTTTCTGCTGAGGCAGGAACACCTTGACCTGAGAGGTATCCAGAGTCATGCCCAGAAAGGACCTCACCAAAGACGGAGACAGTCAAGACTTGGGATAGTTGATCACCCAGCCGAAGGACTCGAGAGTGGAGGTCACCACCTGAGTATCCTTCTCGGCCTGATGAAGAGACTAAACCGCAATCAGAATGTCATTCAGGTAAGGGAGGATGCGAATGCCCTGATTCCGCAGCAGAGCCATCACGCCCGCCAGCACCTTTGCGAACACCCGAGGTGCCGAGGTGATACCGAACGGTAAAGCCACAAACTGGTAATGCTGATCCTCTAGAGCGAACCTGAGAAATCTCTGATGACCTGGAAAGATTGGCACGTGAAGTTAGGCATCCTTGATGTCCACTGAGGTCATGAAGTCGCCCAGGCGCAGGGTACTGACCGCCGAGCGTAGAGTCTCCATGCGAAAGTGCTTGAACCTGACAAACTTGTTGAGACCCTTCAAGTCCAGGATGGGCCTCAGGGACCAGTCCTTTTGGGGCCGTGAACATATTGGAGTAGAACCCTCGACCCCGTTCCTGGGAAGGCACCTGGCAAATGACTCCTGACTTTGCAAGGCACAAACCCTGAGCTGACAGAGGGTTTTGAGACATCTGGGATCTGATGAATCTTGGGGGTGGCCAGGCTGCAAACTATCTTGTAACCGGAGGACGCCACCTCCTGAATCCACCGGTCTGAGACGCGTAGCCTCCAGACGTGAGCAAAGAGCCGAAGCCGTCCCCCCACCTGGATGGGTGAGGGCGCCTCCTCATACTTGAGGGGGCTTGGGAGAAGGTTTGGGCTTGGGGCCTCATGAGAGACCGGGAAGACCACGTGGTCTGCCATGACCCCAAGAATCCCTGCGGGTACCCGAGAAGAGGGAGCCACGACCTCCTCTGGGAGCACGAAAGCAGGGGAGGGAAGAGGAGGGCCCCCAGAAAGGCCGAGGCTGCCTCCTTGGCTAGAACATCCAGATGCTCACCAAAGAGCTGCAGCCCCGTAAAGGGGAGCCCAGTGAGAGCCTTCTTAGGGGCAGCATCAGCCGCCCACTGACGCAGCCAAACAGAGCGGCGCATAGCCACCAAAATGGCAGAGGCCCTACCACACAGCCGTACTGCATCATCCATGGCAGTAAGGACAAAGGCAACAAAATCAGAGTAAAGCAAAAGAGACCTATAATCCTCCCCCCTGCTACCAGCCGTAACGCCATTAAGAAGACACTTGAGCTGTTTCTTAAGGGCAATAGCTGTAATGGTAGCAGCGCAGACCGGACGCAGCCCAGCCCCCACACATGTAAAAGCATGGCAGGCCAGCTGATTCATGCGCCGGTCCTCACTGTTCCGCAGTGTAGTAGTGTCAGGGGAAGGCATGACCGAGGTGTTGGACAGCCTTAGAACGGGAGCGTCCACCTCAGGGGGACACGATTATCGCTTGACCAGGTCCGCAGGAAAATGATACCTTTTATCCAACCCTTTGGGCACCGCGGGCAATATACTAGGACGTTCCCACTCCTTGAGCACCATATTAGTGAAATGGCTCTGCTCAGGGAACTCCAGACGCTGTTTATCAGGATGAAAGAGCTCACCCTGCTCCCTCTTAGCCACCTCAGGGGGGACAATGTGCAAGATTTCAAAAATGTGAGCCAACAGGCTATCAGTGTCCTCAGGGAACCATGAGTCCTCCCCAGACGCAGACCCAGGGTCACTGCCGTGATTATGGTGATTAACACAGGCGCAATAGGCCAGCACAGGGTAAGGGCTAATAAAAGCCACCCGGGATGCCCCCAGAAGCCAGTAAGGGAAGATGAGGGAGGGTAAGGGGTAGGACCGGGAGAAACCACAACCCACAGATGTCCCGCCTGAAAGACATAAATAAAGACACATAAGCATCCCGCAGCACATGCCCCAAGGAAACCAAAAAACCCCCAAGAGGACTCACGGACCAAGCAGGCCAAAGGCACCAGCCCCCAGACCACAGGAGGAAGCGACAACAAACAGAGATCACCGCCGCAGCTCCGGGATGAAGAAGGGCCCCAGACGCGCAGCAGAAGCAAAATGGCGCCGGCAGAGGAACCTTGAGGGGCGGGCCGCGGGAGGACAATGCGATACGCGTCATCCTCCGGCCCTTCCCCCCCCGAAGAGCGCAAAAACTGCGCCCACGTGACCCCGCCGGTGTCATCACAAAGTAGGAAAAACGCCTCACAGTTATAGCGCCGCCCACCGCGGAGCGTAGTACAAAGCGGCGACGGCGGTGAAAACAGGTAAAAAACAGTTTTAAAAAATTGCTAAACACCCTCGCCGCAACCACTTGCCCACCCTCTCCCCGAACATACGACGGGGAGGGGGAGAGGAAAGCGAGCAGGCAGCGGCGAGAGCCCAGGCCAGGGATGGGGGGGGGGGGGGAACCCAAAACGCCAGTACAAGTACATAGTCCCCAAAACTCTCACCCCCTCGGAAGCTAGGACAGGAACTCCGCATCCCTAGTAGGCTCACCATAAAGCCTATGGCCGGCTACCCTTTGTGGTACAGGGTCTGCGGCTTGGAGCAGCGCTCCTTGAGCACTTGACCCTAGTGCTCCTCTACCCTCACCCGATCCATCAGCCGAGGCTGGGAGGCACAGAGGGTTCGGAAACGGGTGGAAATAGGCATGCAGGGCCGCAGGCTTGGTTGCTCCGCTCACCTGCGCAATATAAAGAGTCATCTTCTATCTTCGCAGAATCACTGCAGAGAGAACACTGGATAAGTCTATAGTGATTCCGTTTTTATATGGTACAGGGAGGAGCCACAACTCTTCTGCAGTACACTGCGCCACCTTGTGGTGGAATAACCCATACGTAAGGACTTCTGGAAGCAGGTCGTGCCATGCAATAGGAAAAACAAAAAGGGTATTAACCTTTTGTCCCCCACAGCCGACTGGTTTGACAGTGCTCAGCAACTCACCCCGATCGCATCCTGCACCACCCAGGGCCAGAACAGCAGTCAGCGGGGCTTCCAAACCAGGCACGTGATACCGACATCAGTTACAGAAGAGTTAACATGCCCATTCCATTCACTAGAATAAAGAGGGTGTGTCAGGACTAGGCACTTCCCTCTATATCAATGAATAATGAGGCAGTGCTACAAACTGATGGTGGAGGCTTGAGCTGTACACAAAATCGGCTCTAAATTCTGAATGGGCCCTAAGCAGCATAGGATGCGATCCAGCGATCAGGTGAGTTGCTGACCGTCAGAGATGGACCAATCAGCTGTGAGGGACAAAAAGTGAGCATCCTACTCTTTTTTTACATGGGTGGTCAATCCATTTTTACTTTAGTCAACAAACCTCCCCCCCCCCCCCCAAAGCTGGGGTCAGCATGGCAGCCCTGCAGTAACACTTTGCATACAATGTACATAGAGTTTTGGAAAACCTATTCATCCAGATTATACTGACCCTAGCACATGCGCACAAGATATTTTAGAGCCTAAAAAGACAGCTGGCAATGTATTGCTCTACATTTTAAAATAAAGTTCCAGTATTTTGAAGAATAAATGACATATATGTTGATCATTTGGCATTTCAATATAATATAATTGCCACCAAGTTTATGAAAGTGAACAATTTCTATGTTCTTCTAACCGATTGTGAAACCATTAAAATCTTCTATAGCACTGTTGGAGCTCTCTCCTTGCCATTATAAAAATCCCCCTTACTGCTTTTTATAGTACCAGAGTCTAAATGCCAGCTCTTAGCAGTTAGTGAAATATTTTCGTGGCAGGGACTGTACCACCACTCTTTTTAATAAGGCATAAAACAACAAATGAAACCTAATTAAAGCTTTTAAAGCCTGGGAATAAATGCACATTTCACAAAGTAAACCTTACTGAGAGGCTGCTCTTGAACAGTCTATTAAAGTAAAAGAATAAAGTTTTATATGAACTTTATGCAGACTGTAACCAACAAAAACTGTGCCATATGGTTTATAAAATGTAAATTTATGTGCGAACATGGTCAGGAAGAAGGTGTGAAATTCCGTCACCTTCTTGTGCTTATATTGTGCCATATGGTTTTGCTTTGCAAAGACAGTTGACTAACAAAAGACCATTAACCTTCAAATGAAAAGATGAACCAGGACCTGATTGCTACATGCCTGATTTAATTGTCACGTGGACTTACAGAGGGTTGGGCAATGTAGGGCCTCCAATTGAGGTAGGGATAATCAAAATATTTCCGCCGAGTCTAAGGGGGTTATTTAGGAAACGCTAATGCCAGGAAGTGCCACGTAGCGTCGGGTGAACGCTGGGCACAGTATGTGAAAACCATGTATATGAAAGTCAATCTGGTGAGCATATCTAATAGCGTCACATGTATTACTAGCGGTGGCTCAGTGTAAAGCGCAGGCGCTGTGTGTGTTCGCTCAGTAGCGCTCTCCCATACATTTCAATGGTGTTTTATATGGAATGTTTTATTGTGATTTTTTTTTAATGCAGAATTGTATGTGCAGGTCTGGCATTGCAGTGTCAGTGTCACTGTGTTAAAACACTCTGGTGCTGGTGTTTGTGTGTTTAGAAACAGACATTTATCACATAGTTTCTGGCGCTCGACGCTAGAGCCCCGACGCTGGCTTTGAGTAGTTTTTACTTAAATATGGGCTTCAGCGCCGAGTGCCAGGCGCACTTAACTGGCCCTACCTATCATTCACTGCAGCGTTGTCCTATTGTTAGATGTAGCGTTGTATTGGGCACTTTGACCTCGGGATACCACCTAGCGTTCTCCATTAGCTCTGAAGTGATTTAGGGAGAGCGCTTTTACAGTGCCCTGCAGACATCACGTTTATCAATGCTGGACAGGATAGTACAGCGTCACTAGTCCGGCCAACTAAGCTAGGTCACAGCACCTGACATCCACTTGCAGCGACCACTTGCGGATGTTTTAAGCTCCACTACATAGATGCTCACATGGCAATATGTGGCGCTAGTTTTTAATAAGCCTCCACATGTAATGGTGATCTGTTGTGCCTTTTTTTATTATAATTTCAGGTAGACATCTGACTGTCTATGATTGAGGGCATGAGTTGCTGTTACAATTAGCACCATGCACTTGACACACCTGCAAAGATAGTAATGTTTATTAATGCATATCATTTTAGTGCTACCCACTCATGTTTTTGATGCATGCTTACTTTAGTTCCTTGTCAGTGCCACTATATCCTTCTACACATGGTAGCAACCACCCATACCTCATCAGTATCCCCCTTCTGCCATGTCAGTCCAGTGCTTAGGTGCTTACCTGTTTCTGAGATTGATTCTTGGGGGATGCATGCACCCCTGGGACTCCACTGTGAACATCCAATGCCAAAATGAGGGACATGGTCCTGTCCCCTGCAAAAGTTACAGTGGCAGACTCGGCAAGTAGGCGGCTCTGTGAGCATGTCAAGATGCCAGTGGCCTTGTTCTCATAAATGCACTTTAAAAAAAATATTTTATGGTAGTTTAGCCGATTGTTATGGCAGGTTTACACAGAGCAATGTATTGAGCGTTCCCTCACCGAGTGAACGTACGTGTGATTCGCGGATTTGCGTTCAAACGCAACAGATTTGTCTTTCACTCATACGTTTTAGCGATTGTTTTCTAGTCGAATGTACACTTGTTCGTGGCTTTTTGATGCCACATTGTGTACGATTTCTGTTCAGATGACGATAGAAGATGATAACAGACCGATGAGAGATATTTTTGGCCAGCCAAAACAGTATGATCCTCGGTTTATCAGTAGCCTATTAATTGCCACAGTAATTTATACATACCAATGATCGTTTAATTGCGAACGTTTCAGCGAGAATTTGTTCAAAAATCACTTTTTGTAAACCCAGCATTAGGCTTACATTTTAGTATTGGACTTTGGCATCCCAAAGTTTTATCAAGCCAGAGGCAATTATGTGCACAGGTGGTACTGGCTTGAAAAAAATAAAAAGAGCATACATGAAAAGGGTTCATACAGTATCTGCGTACATTACACCCACATCTTCCCCTTGATCGGGGTTGTGTGCAAACTACTCCTTGTAAGCCCCCGTCCTTGACTTGGAGATTATGCAACTTATTTCTTTAAGCATTCTTTGCTATAACGACTTGTGTGTGCTTGACCCACATTATCTACTGGGATTCAGTAAACTACAGATGGGCAGCAATGTTCAATTTGGAGAGCAGCGGGTTCCCACTTGCAATCCTGCCATGCACACTACTATTCTTCAGTGTTCCTCCAATGGTGGACTCAGGAAATAACATTCACTAATTACATTAGCCCTTTACTAGCTTGGAGGTTACCCTGTAAGGTTTGCAGACTATTATAGGCATTACTGATCGATGTTGGTCTACCACTCCTGGGGAGGGTAATAATGGTCTTACATTTCCTCAATTTGTACACAGTCTGCCTGACTGTGGATTGGTGGAGTCTAAACTCATTAGAGATGGCTTTGTAGCCTTTTCCAGCCCCATGACTATAAACATTTTTTGGGGGTCAAATGTAACCAAATATGCATAAAATTGTAATGGGTCCACAAACATTTAAGCAACACTGTACGTGAATACTTACTCTTTAAATAATGGAGCTTTGCCTTTAAACATATATTTTCATTTTACATGGGACTACCTAAAATGCTATCTTTAAATGTTTTATATAATACATAAGTTTAAACATGACCATTTTTCTAAAATTAAAAGCAGGAAACTTAATCAGAAAACATAAATCATTCATCTAAATCATTTAGCTTAAGATGATGATGGTAAAAATGTATTATTTATGGCTAGGACAACTCTCACTGCTGGGATTTCCTTTAGCTGAAACTAATCCTAAGTTTGAATAAAAAAAACATCTAGTTGTTGTTCTCCGAGCATTCCAGAGGTGAAGTGGCCTCTGCATTCCTGCCTTATGTGTTCCAGTAATTTATGGTGGATGTTTGAACTGCATCCAGCCATAAGGACCCACTCACCAGTGATAAACGGCTGAAGCTCTGGACAAATCGGTGTACTCTGTTGCGTGACATGAAAGCTGCATACTATTTTTCCAGGGAAGTTGTGCATCAAATTAAGAATGTTTTTCTGAAAAGCAAAAAAATAATCATTATTTATAGAATAATCAGTGAGGGAAAACATATCATGACAAGAATTCTAAACCTTTGAGTAACATCTATTGCGCTTTTCACAAATGAAACTATACTACAGAATAAACCAGACCACAACTTTTTGGGTGTGATCATCACTGGAAAAAAAGGGGAATGGTTATGGCATTATAGGGACAGGTAAGAAAAAATGAAGCCTAACTAAGATCAGCAGGGGATAAGGAGGAAAACAAAAAATATTTATGAGACCATGATGACCATACTGGTTACTTTCCACTACGCAATGGCATATTTACTGACTAATAACAAAACTGCCACTTGGAAACATGCAAAAGCCAGACTAAATACTGCAGGCAGTTGTCCACCCTTCTAGGTCTCCAACTGTTGTGCTTCTATAGTAGCCACCCACCCAGCTCTTTTGGGAGGTGCAATGAACTGCATTAGATAGCAAGACCTGGGCTTGCGTAGTAGTCAACAATGAACAAAGAGTAAGCTGGCAGAGCTTCATCGTAGCAAATGACATTGTGAAAAATCAAAGCAAAAGTAATGCTATACTTTTTTGGGGATTTCGAAAAGTACATCATAAAGAAGCACATTATGTTTAAAAGCCACCCTAAATCTGGCAATTTTTAAAAAACATTATTGTTTACTTGGGAAAAAATAGTATTCCTTTTGCTTTCCTGTGACCCAAATAGAGGAAATTAGCAATTTTAATCTTCAGTCCAGTTACTTCAGACAGAAATACTACAGACAGAAATAATAGTTCTTAATAAAGTTCTTCAGTAAATAAAATAACACAAGATTCTCTGTGGGTACGAATAAAAATATAAATGGGCTACTCAACTTTGATTCCGTACAGAGCCTCTGAAATTACAATGGGCCCTGGCATTATCCCACTACACTCAGGCCAGAAGTATAAATGCATTAACTTAATATTAGAATATTTTCTATTATTTCTTGTACACCTTAGCAATCTACTTCTACATCATTACTGGAAAACACTTGCTCATTTTCATACCAAGACTGTATACAGTACTAACTTTTCTAGCAGGTCAGAGAGAATGGAGTGACCATTTAAAACCTGCAATAGTTTGATTTTATGGGTTAAAATCTACCTGTGTAAAGCAATCCTTTCTTTGTCAGTGCTGCCAGTAACCAATAAAGAAGGCAATGTGCAAGTTATTTGGAAAAGCAAATAAAGGCGAGGACACCTTGTTAGTAGGGGAAACCCCAGGACGCAAAAGACCATGAAGTAAAAGTCCTTTCTCTGCAGGACAAGTGGTTTGACTAGGCCACTCCCCCAGTAATGGGTTATCACAATCCTAGGCTTTAGGACAGGCTAGTCTCCAAAGAAAGAAAGAAAGAGGGTTTCAATGCCTATTCTCAAAATAATTTTTTTTTTCATTTAGTGATTCTTTTCAGGGGGGAAAAGCCTTATCAATAGCGACAGATTCGGCCCGAAGCTAGATTCGACACACATTCGGTCTGGTTCTCCCCACCCCAGAAGCCAGACCTATTGTATCCAGGAGATACAATACAGAATGTTGAGATTCTGTGGACTGCCCAGCCGGAGGGGTTTCAAACCATTCTGGCTCATCAATAGGTATTAAAGCAGGACTTCACGGTGTTGGGCTTTTTTCCTGTTACCAAAACCCTAAAAAGAAGACAAACATGCTTGAACCTTTTATAATATGTTCTCCCTCCCCCCTGCTGGCATTCGGGTCCTGCTTGCCGCTATCTTTATCCCAGGTGGGCACCTCAGAGAGTAATTTGTGCAGTAGCTATGATTTGCATTGGGCTTGTGCATGTATCATGCATGCAGAAGACCGAGGGGTGCATCCCATTGAGCTCATAGCAGAAAGAAGCACCTGGCTCAGGTTAGGAAACCTCGCGAGAGGCGACTTCTCGAATGGAAAGAACGGAAAAGAACTGAGTGGGCGGTCTCATAGGAATATAGTGGTGCACAATGGACTCCTATTGCGGCGGCTGTCACCAGACATTAGAAACCTAAGGGCAGGGCCACGGGGGGGGGGGGGGGGGGGGTCTGGGCAACTACTACAACTGTAAGCTTTACAACAGGTTTTGTTGTTTTTGCAAAATGGTACAGTACCTGGGGGTATAATAAAACTGGTGGTTGGTTGGGGAGGGCGTTTCTCACAGAGGGGCATCCTGATTTGGGATGCCCCAGGGAAGGCAAGTGCTCAGCCCTGGAAGCTTTTAGATTCCACTTCAATTTTTTGGAATGCCCTTCACCGTTCAATTTGCCAATCCCAAACCCTCCCAGCTTTCAAAAACACGCTCAGAACCCAGTTAGACTGTAAGATTGCAAGGACAGGGCTCTCTCCTACTGTATCTTGTATTCAAAATATTAATTGTGAGCTCTGTAATAGTCTATGTACTGTATGTTTTGTTGTGTCTGTAATCACTACTTTGTATAGCCTTATGGAAGATGATGGTGCTTTATAAATAATAAAAGTTCACAAAAATATATTAATATATTTCAAGTGGAACCAGGCCTGACATTTATTATTCCTTGATCTTTGATTCCTAACACTGTGTGATGAAGATATCGATCTGTTAAAGTGCATGATATTCCTCCACCACAATGGGCAATCCTACTCGCCGGAATTCATGGGATAATTACATTTTAGCCAAATACGTTTAGGTCTTGAATAGGGCATTTACACAGCCTGTTTCCATGGCAGAATTATAACTTCTCCTCTCCACTTAATACTTCAAGTAATCCCACCAAGAGGTTCAAACAGTGGAATAAAACTTGCAATAGTGTAGTAGTATACTCACAATCTCTTTAAAAAGTGCTAAGTAAATGCTCAAACAGGGGGTACAGCTCTGTGGAGTCCTGCTCAGCTTTATAAATAACAATAATTCCAGGGCTGGCCAGGTTGGGAAGATACTGCATGGCCTAGACAGGTCAGGAACTGTATTCGCATTAGTTAGTATTAGCATTCTGACACTAAACAATAGAATCAGTTTCAACCAAAAAAGCAACGCAGGTTTGGGAGGGCAGATGCTGGGAAATTCTGCTACTTATCCACCTAGAGTCCAGCAAAGCAGGTTGGGACAAGTTTCAGGGTAGACAGACTGGGAAGACAAGCTTGGGCATCAAAGGGATATCGGGATATATCTGAGGGAGAGAAGCAACTGAGGGGGGAGGAAAGGGAGAAGGGGAAGCTGATAGCCCACTAGGATGGCCTTGCTATAGAGCCGAGGAAAGACCAGCAATTGATGGAGCTGGGAGGAACTGTGGATATAGGCTAGAGCAGTGACAGGAAGGTAAAAGAGATAGTTGCTACCGATGTTGTGCCATAACTAACACCGGTTAGTGCTGGGGGTATCACTGTGTTGCAATCAATAACCATTACTTTTAGCATTGTTTTGGTGTCACTATATTAACTTGTGGTGGTCTTTTTTTCTGCATGGTTTTAACTATACATTTCCTGTGTGATTTTTGGCTCAGAAGGGTTGTTTGTGCTGTAAATCCACACATTAGTGGCTATTATATGTGGTGTTGCATGTAGGTTAAATTGTATTTTTTAGGGCATTTGTCCAATACAATATATCTCACTATTTACCATTTGTCTCAGTGTCCTTCCAATTTACCAGACATCCAAAGATTCTACAGTCTTTTGCGTGTATCCATTGCGTTACCATTGGCCAGTTATTAATATTATTTATATATTTGTTTGCCTATTTTAGTTGAGCCAGGTAGGATATATATTTATTATTATTTTAGTTATTACATTGTTTAGAAAATTAAATAGTTTACAACTTAATATGAGAAAATATCATGTGCACATTTAAACTAATACCCAAGGTTTTCACAATCCTGGGCTTAGTTCCTAAGTACAGTATTTTAGCAGGCCTCCATCTCACCATTACACTTCGGGGCATTTAAAAAGAGGCACCTGAGAGATTCTCTGTGGTGGACTAAGAATCTATTTAGATTCTTTATTAGGCAATGCTGGGAACAAGGCACTTAGATTCAGTCTAAGGGGGTTACTTAAACCAGACCTTCACCCTAAATAAGAGCCTGTTTTATATGTTTCCCTCACGCTGTACATACAGACTGCCCACATTAAAAACCATCCTACCTGCATCTATTGCATTTTCTGAGACGTTAAACACCCAAGATGGCGGCTCATGGACGTGCAGGCTGCCTGCAAACAGGAAGTGCCTTCTGACTGTGCCGTTCTGCATTCTGGGATTGCTGACCTTTTCAGGACCCTAGCACTGCTCTGTTTGTGCAAAGCACAGCTATAACCCCGCTCTCCTGCACTTTTGACCTCTCTCAACTCCTCATTATGTGATGCTACCGAGCTAAGATGGCGTTCCCCCATATCCTAGAGTGCTGAACAGAGTTGCAGGTCAGTCAGGGAAAGAATAAAAAGTGACTAAAAACATTAAATATACTAATTTTAGATGCTGGGAAATAGTTTTTTTAAGGGTTTGGGCTTTTCATTAAATAATGCTGAAGGTCCGCTTTAAGAAGGGATAGCGCCAGGTAGTGCTTCGTAGCGGCAGGCAGCATCTGGTGAACACCGGGCGCTGTACGCAAAACCACATTTAAGAAAGCGAATCTGGTGAGCGCTTCTAACAGCGCCATGTAGCGGCACATGCATTACAGGCGGCTCAGCGTATAGCGCCGGCGCTCTAAGCTCATGCACGCTATGTAGTAACTTTCGCTCAGTGTAGCTCTTCCATACATTTCAATGGGGCTTCATTGTATAAATATCAATTATTTAGTATATTGGCAATTTAATTTTTTTTGTCATTGTGTGACCTCTCCTGGCTGCAAACAAACACTTTTATACATTTTTCTGACTTTTTATATTTTTATGCAGAATTCTATTTACAGGTCTAGCACTAAAGTGTTAATGTCACAGTGTTAAAACAATGTCATTCCATGTGTTTTCGCTTTGTTACTGGTGGATATGTGTTCAAAAACAGATTTTAATTACAGCGTTTGGCGCTCTATGCTACAGCACCCAGCTTTAGAGGGCCGACGCTGTGTGTGTCTAGTGTTTTGTTAAATATGGTGTGGAGCGTCGAGTGCCGGACGCACTGAGCTGACGCTACCTCTCGCTCACTGCAGCGCTGTACTTTTGTTAGAGTGCCCAACACACATCACATTCATCAATGCCAGCCAGGTTACTAGAACGACCGAGATGCTCTGTTACTGCGCCCGATACCAGCATACAGCGTCTACTAGGGGTTGCTCTAAGTGCTGCTATACAGACACTCATACCTGGCGTTAGTAGTGAATCATCCTACACATTTCTGCCCTCCAAAACAAAGATTTACACCTTTGTACCCGTCTAGAAAATCAACAAGCAATACATGGGCAATGCAGTTCCTTTCGCAAGCCTTGACAAAGGGGCAGTGAGCTCCGGAACGTGGGCATTGTTATTGCGATTACAGGTTACCTACTGCCTATTGGTAATGTCATTTTGTACCATTTCTATACAATGATCTATATGCATGGCTTCATGATTACATACTGCTGATGTTCATATATACAAAGGTTCAATTCTGGTATGATGCAGGGCGGATGCTATTTCACTAACCAGAATAAGGCTTATTTGAATGTATACTAGTTTTGCATTTGTCAGATATTTCCTTGACCTAATCCTAAGCCTGCCTCTCATAGCACTGATCAGGATTGTGACAATATCACCCCATAGACTCTCATGGTAATTCTTGGTTACCCAGATATAGCATATACCCTCTGTATTGTACATGTTAATTCATATGAACCCCTTTTCTTTTTGAGGTGATCAAACGCTCCTGATGACATCTTGAACCTAATAGATACAAAATGTGCCTATTGTATCCTTTTTTCTGCAAATTATATGCATACACTTTCAGTTCTTTACTCCGCCCACCACCTCCTCCTCCAACCTCCCAAATAACAGCAGAAGAATTTTCTACAACCTTCAAAGAAAAAATTGACAACATTCGACTTGGCTTTGCCCCTCAGAATCCCTCACAACTTCAAACAATCCCCCCGCCTTACTCTCTTACTTTCTTCACTCCAATAACTGAGCTTGGACTAACCTCTCTCATTTCTAGGGCCCACCTGACTACCTGCTCCCTCGATCCTATTCCATCCCACCTTATTCCTCAACTGTCTCCATCCCTCACTCCAGCCTTAACCTCCATATTCAACCTCTCTCTCCCCACTGGCACCTTTCCTACAAACATGCAGTTATTACTCCGATAATCAAGAAACCTTCTCTCGACCCCTCTGCCCTCTCCAACTACCGCCCTATCTCGCTACTCCCTTTCTCCTCCAAACTTCTTGAACAACATGTCCACTCAGAACTGTCACAATACTTATCCACTAACAACTTATTTGACCCCTTACAATCAGGATTCCGCCGTAACCACTCCACTGAAACTGCCCTCACCAAAGTCACCAATGATCTGCTCACTGCCAAAAGCATTGGTCACTACGCCATCCTCATCCTTCTTGACCTCTCCTCAGCCTTTGACACTGTCGACCACTCTCTGCTTCTTGATATTCTCTCCTCTCTCGGGGTTCAAGGTCTTGCACTCTCTTGGCTCACCTCTTACCTCTCTGACAGATCATTCAGTGTATCCTATTCCAACACAGTTTCCTCCTCCCGTTCTCTTTCTGTTGGTGTGCCACAAGGTTCTGTCCTAGGCCCCCTACTTTTCTTAGTCTACACCCATGGCCTTGGCAAACTTATAACTTCACTAGGCTTCCAATACCACTTCTATGCGGATGACACTCAAATATATCTCTCTGGCCACAATCTCTCCTCTCTCCTATCTCGCCTCCCCAACTGCCTCTCAGCTATTTCTTCATTCATGTCATCTCGCTACCTCAAGCTAAACATGGACAAGACAGAACTGGTCATTTTCCCACCCTCTAACTCCCCTCCCCTCTCTAACACATCTATTTCTGTCAACAATTACACAATAACAGCAACTCCCCAAGCTCGGTGCCTGGGAGTCACTCTGGAATCTGCCCTCTCTTTCAAACCACATATTCACTCCCTGGCCACCTCCTGCCGCCTCCAACTTAAAAACATCTCCCGCATCCCTCCTGCTAGTGCACGCCCTGGTCATATCCCATCTGGATTACTGCAACATCCGTTTTTGTGGCTTACCAACTAACAGACTGGCACCCCTCCAATCTATCCTGAACTCTGCTGCTCGCCTCATCCATCTCTCCTCTCGCTCCTCCAGTTCTGCGCCTCTCTGCCAATCCCTACATTGGCTGCCAGTCCCACAGCGAATCCTGTACAAAACTCTAACTCTCGCATACAAAGCTCTCTCCAACCAGGTCCCTCCCTACATCTCATCTCTAATCCAACAATATCAACCTAGACGCAGCCTCTGCTCTGCTGCTGACCTTCTCCTGTCCTCCACCCTGGTCACCTCCTCTCACGCCCGCCTCCAGGACTTCTCACGTGCAACTTCAATCTTCTGGAATGCCCTCCCGTACCCAATCCGCCACTCCACAACCCTCAAAACCTTCAAAGGCGCCCTTAAAACTCACTTATTCAGACAAGCATATAATCTGGCCTAACCAATCTTCTAAAGGGCATACGCCACAAAGCTCAATACTGACTGTTCACCCCTCTTCCTTTAGACTGTAAGCTCGCAAGGGCAGGGCTCTCTCCCCTATTGTATCTTGTACTCAGAATATCCACTGTCAAATCTGTAAAACTGCATTTGAAATAGTCTATGTACCGTATGTTTCTACCCTGTCTGTAATTACTACTTTGTAAAGTGCTACGGAAGATGATGGCGCTATATAAATAAACAATAATAATAATATCAATGTACTTATTTTTCTTGCTGTGGTGATACCTTAATACAAATTTTATTTGCAAATGAATATTTGGTGTATGGTGTGCTTCTGATCCAACGTTACAAATCTAGTGAGGTGCATAGTGGTGAGGCACCTCGGATCTGATTAAGCACCCTCCTAGCTTGTTATGCTCTTTTTTTTTTTAGAATTGTGGTGTGCCGATGACCAGTTCCTAATACTATTGCAGTTCCTTTACCAAAAGCCAAGGTGAAGATGAGCACAGTTAATGTAAAATATAAGCTTCATATCAACAGAATCAATGATTCCCATTGCTAAAGTATTTTGCAGTGGAGTATGCAGCCATGGATGTGTTTTTCTGTTTTTTACAGGCTGTCTGAGACGTAAAATGGTCATCAAAAAAGGAGGCATATTTTAGCCCAATGTACTTCATTTACCTTTGTGAGCACTACTTGCAAATGGAGAATTTGCATTTTCGAGGCATTAAAGCTGTTGATTTCCTCTTGCGTGCAGCTGTGAAGGTAGAGCAGAGGCGAGCCATTTCCACTCAAATTGAATGTAGGCAACAAATAAACTGCAGAAAGCATTTTGTGGGCTTTTGTTCCCAGCATTTATCCCAGGCATAGCTTCTGCCTATCGCACTGGGAAACGACTTACTCTCACAATAAAGCAAGAAGCCAGGGAGAACGTTAGTCAATAATAAACATCAGCAGGACATTGTTTACTGGCTCAAATGTGCCACTCTAAATATAGGAGAAAAATACATGTCTGACTTAGAAATAACACTTCATACAGTTGCAAATTCTCTTTTGGAAATCTTGTAATTCTTTTAGAACTGCAGCATCCCTGAAAATTGCATGTCTTGGTAAAATACAACCATAAAACCAGTCTAAATTGCTTTAATGGACTCAACCAAAAAAGAAATAATTTCTGCAATGCAGATTCTTTCATGGTATATGCACATCGATATAACAAGTATATAACAGAGTGGGCCCCTTTGTGGTGGAGAGTCGTGGGTCAGAGGTCTATAAATTCCATGCCCAAAATCAAGAAGGGCTGCTTGCCATCCAACCCCCTATTGGAGCTGTTTATTAGTTTGGCCCCACATGAATGGGCAAAGTATTGAGGAGGAGGGATGGACAAAACAGGAAGGGCAGGAATGGATGGAGAGATAGCTGGAAGGAAGAGGGAGGGAGGGATAGAGAGGCATAGAGCTGAGGGGATGGGGCAGAGCTGAGGGTAGAGGTGAGGATGGGACAGAACTGAGGGGACAGGGCTGTGGTGCAGGTCAGAGGGGACAGGGCTGTGGTGCAGGTCAGAGGGGACAGGGATGAATGGGGCAGAGCTGAGGGGACATGGATGAACGGGGCAGAGCTGAGGGGACATGGATGATTGAGGCAGAGCTGAGGGGACATGGATGATTGAGGCAGAGCTGAGGGGACATGGATGATTGAGGCAGAGCTGAGGGGACATGGATGATTGAGGCAGAGCTGAGGGGACATGGATGAATGGGGCAGAGCTGAGGGGACATGGATGAACGGGGCAGAGCTGAGGGGACATGGATGAACGGGGCAGAGTTGAGGGGACATGGATGAACGGGGCAGAGCTTGGGGGACATGGATGAACGGGGCAGAGCTGAGGGGACATGGATGAACGGGGCAGAGCTGAGGGGACATGGATGAACGGGGCAGAGCTGAGGGGACATGGATGAACGGGGCAGAGCTGAGGGGACATGGATGAACGGGGCAGAGCTGAGGGGACATGGATGAACGGGGCAGAGCTGAGGGGACATGGATGAACGGGGCCGAGCTGAGGGGACATGGATGAACGGGGCAGAGCTGAGGGGATATGGATGAACGGGGCAGAGCTGAGGAGACAGGGATGGATGGGGCAGAGGGACAGAGAAAGGAAGTGTGTGCACTGCGTATCTTGCATTATCTTCTTCCAGTGTGTGCAGTACTTTCTGTTGCAATGCTGGGGCCAGGAAGCAGGGTGATGACACGTCTCTAGGGGCGGGGCTTGCAGGGAGACTCAACTCTACAGGGCAGATCAACACACAAGCCAGTGCAGTAAGGGGCGGGGCAACTGCACCACCAATAAAACAGCATGCAGCTCAGCCTGGTTACAAGGTTAGTGATGATCCAGCTCGCTAGGGGGAGGCAGCACAGTGGCCCGATGCAATGTTAGTGGAAAAAAATAAAAGTTTAAGTTCTTTAACCACATTGTGCCAGCTGTCAGTGGGCCCCCCAGGGGGTGGAGGCCCTCGCGGCTGATGCTGGCCCTGATCACAGGCTACACCTATCAGATTTGGAGGAGATCAGCAGAAAAAGACACCCCTGTAGAAAACAAGCACAATAATATATTAGGTTTAAAGTGCTACAGCAGGTAAAGGTAATTGTTACACCATTGCGTCGAACTACAATTGGCACTGTCCTAAACTGTTTTCCATTTCAAATTAAAGCAGAAATGGCAGAGATATCGAGGAAGTAAAACTCAAACACTTAAACTCCAGAATTTGATCTAGGACTTTCTTTTAATCAAAATCATTTGCCCATAGCAAACCTGACGCCATGAGTGACCCTCTCAAAAAACCTTGGCAATCAGTAAGGTGCTGAAGCTGAAGTTTGTGAGGGTGACTGTTGTTCAGAAGATGGAGAGCTAGAGGAAAGAAGCTTTTCCTATATCTATCCTCCTAAACCACAGATCACTGTATGTTCAGACAAAAAGACAGCCCACAGATACAGATTATTCTTTGTGCCCCTCTGGTATTCCTGTCCAGGCAGATTGACCTTCCTAGTGGTACCACCTTACCATGTAGAATTCATTCTCTGATCATAATGTAAAATGTGATCAGCAGCTTATGTGAGCTCAGGGTTTTAGTGGACAGTATGTCCTTGTCTGTTTTCTACATCATGGAATTTTGATTAGATAGATTAAAAATAAATGCTCAAGCTTACTGCACCTGAGTGCCGGCACTGGCTCCTCTCATTGTTACATCCAGGATTCAAGCTTCCCTGTATCTTCAGGTGAGCTGCTATTATTTATCACTGCCATAAAAAAGTAAACCCTCTGTGGGGCTTTCTTTGCTACAGAGTCCACGTGCCTGCTTCACTTCCGGTCTTTAGTAATGTTAGCTCCTAGGAACTTACTTTTTTGGACTCTCATAACATTATCTCTATCAATGTATATGGGTTGATATTTAGGTTTGGTTTTCTTCAAATCGATTACCCACTCTACCATCTTTTCAGTTTTGGGGATGAAATTGTCCTTTCACCGATAGCCCAATTCACTGAGTTCTCGGCCGTAGGCTTGATGGTCTTCATCACTGTTTACGGAGGTGTCGTCTGAAAATTCAGCATCTTAAAGCAGAATAAAACCCAGGAATTTGACTTTTACAGGTTTTGTTCTATTTCCCAGTGTTAATCCCCCCAGAACAATCACTCAATTCTTTCTTCTTTCAGCAACGCATGTGCGAGCTCTTGTCCAATTAGCTCCATCTGCCATGACTAGGTCATTTGGCAAATGGCTCTCATTGTTTTCAATAGGGAGCGCGTGCTGCTGCACCCCCGGTGGCGTGTGCACAATCCTGTCCCAGCCATTCGCATACCGAGATGTGGCAGTGCACACTCCCCCTTGAGAACTGTAAGAGCCATTTGTTGAATTACATAGTCACGACAGACAGCTGTGATTGGAGGAGAGCCTGTGCATGCGCTGTTGGGCCGGGGGAGATGTGTTAAGGGGTTTCACCAGGGATGGCTCCAGGTTTATGCAGGCCCTTGGGCAATAGAGTGTCAGTGGGCCCCTTGCCGTGTGGTATGATGCTTCATACATGGTGATAAAGTTGCATGTATGGTGAATACTGCAAAGAAAAAAAAAATTATAGAAGGAATGACAAAGAATACAAAAGAGGACAGAAAGAAAGACTTAAAGAACAAAATATTTAATAGACTGACAGAAAAAAAGAAAGAATAGATGGAAATAAATACATCAAAAAAAATAAATGGAAAGAAAGAAATTAAGAACAAAAGCATAGAATGAATGACAGAAACAAAGAAAGAATACAAGGAATGACAGAAAAAAAGCATGAAAGATAGAATGAAGGAATGGGAGAAAAAAAAAGAAGAGATGGAAGGACAAAGAAGGACTGACAGAAAATAAGAAAGAGAAGGAATGACAGAAGAAAATAATAGAAGGAAAGTATGAAGAAAAAAAGAGAATAGAAGGAATGAAACAAAGAAAGTATCTCCCAATGGCCCATTTGCCCCTGTCCGTAGTCCAGGTTACTGCACAGCCCTACATCCTGCAGAGGGGCTGCCCACGTTGAAAGGATTGAGATGGGCGCTTCCAAGGTGCAGGCGCCATAGCACCTGCCCGGGTAAGCCCAGTGTGGACGTCTGCCGATTCCAAGGGCAGCCCAGGTGAGTTTTGTTCCGCTTTAATGGAAAGGTCCACTTCCAGGTCCACAAGTTTTCATTATTGTGTGCCAAACTTATGTCAAGGTACTGAGCTTATCAGTTTTTTTTCTTTTCCATTTGTTTTTCTGTGTTATAAAAGAAAAAAGTTTTCTCTAGCTACAATGTGATTTTGCCAAAGCTGCTGATCTGTTACAGTCCTACGGTGCATGTGCATTCCCCGGTCCTACGGTGCATGCGCAGCCCTCTCGTCCATTCAGCACGCTTGGATCTACTCAAGCCCCTTTCGTCCAGAAGCTCGTCTAATGCGAGTGAATCCAAACGCACTGGTGGCCCGCTTCCCCCGCTATCCTTTAACAGGGAGAGTGCCCACACCAGCCATTCTGAAATGCCTGACACGGGCACGCGCCCTGCTAAACGGGTAGCCGGCATTCGGCTGCTGCTCGCGCATGAGCCATTGGTCTGGGAACGAAGGTGAGTTTTTGGGCAAACTGGGGGGGTTTCATACAGCAGGGCACTGCCGAATGGGGTGCCCCGGGGGGAGCAAGAATGTCTGCCCTGGAGTCTCAGACTCCAGGGTGGGTTTTGGTCCACTTTATGGCCAGGAAAGGCCCTAACCACCTTAGCAACGGAGCCACAGGAATATAAAAAAGTTGGTAACAGTGTGTTGATAAGTAAATCACAGGTATGGGGGCACAATCCTAACACAAATGTTTATTCTACATTTTAAAAGAGTAAAACAAGTAAACACCAAAACCCTGACAAAAATTTTTCCTTTTACCAATTTTTCAGTTGTTTGTATATAATAAAATAGAGGAGACAGTTGGCATCCCTGGGAGCTCCCATGTAGGCTGGTGCTGGATACAAGTTACCCCAACACACTGTGCTATGCCAACCAAGAAGTCCTTAATCTATTCACAAGCATCGGGAGGGATGGACAGTTGCCTCAGTTTAAAATATATAGTATGTTAAGATTTAGTGTATTGAACGCAATACAAAAAATTCACATACATTGATTGATGCATTAACCAGAATGGGATAAAAGCTGAAAGGAGGGCCAGGATTTATCCTCTCAACCCATACTGATGATTATAGATGCTGATAATTAGCCACATCACTGGTCATCATTTGCTACTGTACCGAGACACTGCACAGGACCAAGAAGTGAAATAGTCTGCATCTATAGAGCACATCATGCAAAATCCAGTGGTGCTAGATAGAGGGGAGGTTACTTTTCCATTTCAAGGATGCTTTTTAGCGGTGATTCCCAACCAGTGGCATGCAAGAGCCTATCTAGTGGTATGTGGCATGGCTGCAGACTAATCTATATCCCAATCTAAACTTCTACCATCTATAGCAGCCATACTCAACTGGCGGCCCGGGGTCCGATTGCGGACCTCAGCACCAGATTTCCGGACCCCTGCCCTGGGAGTCCTGAACTCAGTTGCTTTTGTGTTGCTGTGCTCAGTGCTGCCCCCTTTACTTGATCGTTGATGTAGTGCTTAGTCTCCCTGCCAGTGTCATGGCTCCCTAGCACCCAGCATTGCAATATGAAGTACTGCAGAGGAGTAGTTAGGCTTTCCGGCACCCAGGGCAAAGATTTGAAATGGTGACCCCCACCTGTTCTGAGGTCCCTTTTTGGTGCCCCAGCCGACCTGCTGCACCCAGGGCAAGTGTCCCCCCTGCTTCCCCCTAGCTACGCAGATAGAAGGTACACAAAAACTTTGTTTCTGTCTCTTTGCCTCATCCATCCCTACCCCTTCAGCTCTGCCCCATCCAGCCCTCTGCTCCATCCATTTCTGTCCTTCCAGTTTTGTCCATCCAATCCATGGCCATGTTTTTCTCCAGTGCCCAATAGGATTCTCGGGGTGCCCCACCCCCTGCCCGGACTTCACTTCTCACCAGATGTCTGTAAATGGACCTTTACAAGAAGTGGTTGAGTACCCCTGATCTATAGTTTAGTTCTGCTTTAAATACTTTGAAGCAAATTACATCTTGCTACAGTCAAAAATGATTGTAGTTCCGCCGTACTACTTAGCAGCGGATCAGAAGGACCCGGGCTGCCTCGATGCGTATAGCCGCCGCTAAAATAAGAAACTGGTGCCGGGATCCTCGCCACTTTTGGGCCTCTTCTGCGGCACACGCGGCGCAGCCAATCAGCTTTGCAGCCAGCGCTGATCAGTTGCTTGTGGTGGCGCTCCCACATGACCACAAGCAGCCTATCAGCACGGCCAGGGGGTGAGCCTATCAGCGCTGGCCATGATTCACAGCTGCCACAAGAGAGGACTGGTAGTGGTGAGTATCCCGGCACCTGGGCTCTTATTTTAACAGAGGTGATATTCAGCGGGGCAGCCCGGGTCGTGCTGACCCGCTGCCAAGTAATACTGCAGAACTACAGCCATTTTTGACTGTAGTTCCGCTTTAAGTCTATTGTGCGCATGAAATGACTGTAGTAACAATGGAGGTTATATAGTCCATCTATGGCCTGTAGCCTGCCCTTCAGCAGCAATATCACGCCCCCATCCTTGCCTACAAACTGCAATTAGAATACCCCTTTAGCAGAGCAGGCCCAACTCCCCCCCTCCCCTCACTGGAGGAAAGTGGAAATGCTATGTAGCTAATGGCTGATTGGGTAAAGCACAGAGGGAAGTCTGGGGGTAATGGGCATGGGAAAATATAGGAGATTCATTTAAAGGGATACAGAAAGCAAAGGCAATTGTTACACCATTACATGGGGCTACGTTTGGCACTGCCCTAAACTGCTTTCGGTTTTTAAATTGAAATAGAAATGGCTGAGATATCAAGGTTTACAATTTCCCCTTATGATTTATCTTTTGAAATATCTGGGTGTGGGCCTTGGATCTGTGATGCTGCATAATAATCAGCATTATGGACGGGGTCTGTGAGACAGGCATTCTCATCATCTGTCCGTTTTCCCTCTCTTCGTGTCCACAGTCTGATAATGTGGAGCTTTAGACCACCAGCTTAGCCCTATTATTGGTGGTCTATTGCAAAGGATTTCAGGGGGTGTGGCACTACTCTTCGCCTTGTTTCTACTTTCAGGAGCAGCTGCGTTCTGACAGGAAGGGAGAGCGTAGCTGCTGAATGACATGACATGCATTTTGCCTACAGAGTCCCTTTAAGCCTCATGCATAGAAATACACATAAAGCAGTTTACAAAGAGTACATTTGGTTTTAAAAGGTGTCTATTATTCCAATATTATATTATATACTCACCTTCTCCCAGTGCTGCTCTGATCACCAGTCATGCTAGTCATCACTGAGATAGTGGCTGGAGCTCTGAGCCTAGCTGTGCCCCTTTATTGGCAAAAGAGGACGCCATCATGATACCCTTGCAAGTAGCAGGATTTGGGGGGGGGGGGGGGTTGTGCAGCAGTGGATGGAGTTGGGCATCACCTCCAGTACCCTAAGTCAATATGCAAACTGAATGCACCTGTAAATGCAGGAAAAACATATAGCCTGTTTTCTCATAATCGATCTTTAAAAAAATGTATCTCTGAATAGAAGGTGGTTTGCTGGGCTTGAATTACAGCCTTAAGAATGCTATTTAAGCCATGAATACAGGCGTGGGAGTGGTCTGGACTAACTCTGGGAGCTAGTACTTGTGGCCCACATCAGCAGTGTGGTGATGAAGGGGCAGATAAGGAAGTACATTTCCTCATTCAGGGTGCAGAGCTGAGAGGAGGCACATCACTGGAGGACCACTTAGCTGGGTAAGGTTTACTTTTTTTTTTAAGAGTTTACCTGAAAAATCCCTTTAATTTTTAACTGAATGACTCAAAGTAAAATGTTGGTGTTGACTTTGATCTGGAAGTTTTGGCATTTATTTAGGTCATTTTGCAGCATGGGCAAAGAAACAGCTTTTTTTATAGCAAATACACTGCCCTGCCCCATTTAGTTCAGTGAAAATGTTACTGAGCTCTTCAGTATGACCTACAGTCCCAGTGCTTTGCTGATAATTTTGTCTTGATCCAAAGTATTCTAGGAGCTTGCCGCTCACCCATTTCAGCGCCATCAGCTCAGGTGCTGATAGCATGGTTCTTTGTTACCAGTTATAAAACAAAGGATGTAGAGAAATGCCTCACGGCTTAGTGTGGTCCGGCTTACAGGTTATTGCAGCCGTCCCTGCAGCTGATAGTACCCAAATCTCTGCGGGCCCCTGAACTACATTGGATCGAGGCAGCGGGAGGGTAGTTCAGCATGTAGCAGCTTTATAAGTCATGAGAATGTTCTGCTGTGGTCAGAGACAGCCGTGGGATTGCTATGGCCTGCCTTGCTTCCTCATGCAGATTTTCCCCAAGGGAAAGAGTGGTTGTTGGACTCTTTTTTGTGTGGTCCTGAAGGAGTAAAATTGAAGAGAGAGCAAAGTTGAAGCTACGGCTTTTACCTGGCACTGCAGGAAATCGAGGAGAGGCACATGGAATAATAAGGCATCAGATTAGCTGCTTACTGCCTTATTATTGCCATTGGGTTTACTGTTCCTTTAAGGCTCACAAATTCTAATTTGCTGGATCTTGTGATAAAATGACAGACTTTCACACAGATGGAGGAGCGCGCTAGCCAGTGCTTGAAATATATTCCTCCTTGCCAGAGCTTTAACTTTGTAGTCAACATAACAGCCCTGAATGCATGCGCACACTGTCAGAAATGTAAATAACCACTGCCTGTAGTATTGTTCCCCCACGGCTTGGATGTGGCAAATGGCCAGGTGTTTTATAAAGCCGCATTCAGTAAAGGAAGCCATTCATAGTGGTTCTGCCATGTAAATAATGCTTTTAGAGGAAGTGTCCAACTGTGCCCCTGTATAATGCAGAAAACAAAAGAGCATCTTCCAAGAAAAAA
Organism: Gastrophryne carolinensis; assembly: GCA_027917425.1. Taxonomy (NCBI): domain Eukaryota; kingdom Metazoa; phylum Chordata; class Amphibia; order Anura; family Microhylidae; genus Gastrophryne; species Gastrophryne carolinensis. The sequence continues at coordinate 72,779,293 of CM051239.1, forward strand.
AACTCCAGGAAAAAGGCTTTTAGGCATTTACAGAGTAGGCAACGAGGAGATCTTCTGTATGTGTTATTTTGTTGTTCACAAACCATGTGCAAAAAGTTTTAGTATTACCATACTTTTCGTCCTATAAGATGCATCTGGCCATAAGACGCACCCAGGATTTGGAGGAGAAAAATAAGAAAAAAAATAATTTGAACCAAATGCTAAAACACCTACCTCCCAATCACCCCATGACAGACAGTGTGCAGAATCCTCCCCATCACCCCATAACAGACCCCACAGTACAGGCAGTGCGCAGGCACCCCAAATACAGGCAGTGTGCGGGCACCTCAAATACAGGCAGTGTGCGGGCACCCCAAATACAGGCAGTGTGCGGGCACCCCAAATACAGGCAGTGTGCGGGCACCCCAAATACAGGCAGTGTGCGGGCACCCCAAATGCAGGCAGTGTGCGGGCACCCCAAATGCAGGCAGTGTGCGGGCACCCCAAATGCAGGCAGTGTGCGGGCACCCCAAATAAAGGCAGTGTGCGGGCACCCCAAATACAGGCAGTGTGCGGGCACCCCAAATACAGGCAGTGTGCGGGCACCCCAAAATACAGGCAGTGTGTGGGCATCCCAAATACAGGCAATGTGCGGGCATCCAAAATACAGGCAATGTGCGGGCATCCAAAATACAGGCAATGTGTGGGCATCCAAAATACAGACTGTGTGGCTATACCAAATACAGGCAATGTGCGAGCACCCCAAATACAGCACTGTGCGGGCATCCCAAATACAGGCAGTGTGCGGGTATACCAAATACAGGCAATATGCGGGCATCCCAAATACAGGCAATGTGCGGGCACCCCCAAATACAGGCAGCGTGCGTGGCCTGTGACTCATGCCAGCGTCATTGCCCGCCTCGCTCTGAACTTGCAGCTGCTGACTGCCGCTTCCAAGGCCATTGCTCCTGCGAGATCGGAGCGAGCTGGTTCCAGACCATGGGTGGAGCATGGCCTGTGACACAGGCCAGCGTCCAGTGATGCTGGCGGAAGTGATAGGACGCGTCCACCTAGGGGCCGCAGCTGACTCGCTATGAGCTGGTGGCGGCTACGGGGAGCATCAGCTACGGAAGTGTCGGTCAGCAGCTGTGGGTTCGGAGCGAGCCGGTTCCGGCTTCAGGGTGGGTGTGGCCCATGATTCCTGCCAGCCCCATTGGACGCTGGCACGAGTCACGGGCCACGCCCTACCTGGAGGCCGGGGCCGGCTCACTCTGAACTTGAGGTGGTGGGCATCGGCGGCAGGCAGCGGGGTAGCCAGGGAATGTAAGCTATATGGCCTGCTATGCGGAGATCCACAAAACATGACCTGTTTGCGAGCCTTGAGGAGAATATTAGAGTGATATAAACAAAGTTATTCACACAGCATAACAACGTATAGAAAATAAATATTCAAAATCGTCCATAAAAAATTCTCTCTGTGTATCCTAACAAATGTCTGGAAAAATTCTGACTAAAAGTGCAGCCAAGGTGGAACGCCGGGGATGACGCAACCCCCCAGCAAATTGGAATGCCCATCAGCTGAAGTATGGTAGAGTCAAGAAAAAAAATGACTGTGGCCCACCAATGGGGTTTGCTGTGTGCGTCTTTTACTATTGTGGAAACATAGACGGGTATTTTGCCTGATTTGGACAATCACAGGGACTATTAGGAAGGGCAGGCATCCCAAAAACCGGGATGCCCGGGGAAGGGGATTAAAGCAGTTATGTCTAAAATCCAACACTTGTGCGTAAGGCTCATTTTCTATGTTATACTTGTGGTCTGTATTCTTCCATAAAAGCCATAGCAAGAATAAAAATACAACAAGATCTTTGAAGTGCCCACAATTTGGGCCCTGCAATTAATTACCTTGAACAATAACTCGTCCGTGTTCTTGGCACAGTAATAGATCTTCACATTCCCCATTCGGAAACCTCTGCCTGTAGTAGCCAGGTCCTTATGAAGGTCAGCAACGTGTAAGAGTATAGAGAACAAAGGATTGATTCCTACTCCACCAGCTATCAAGACCAGGTCCACCGGAGAGTCTGTCGACTGAGGATCAAAGAAAAACTCTCCTCCTACTCTTAAGGCTACTTCTGAGTCAAGAGAACACTGTTAGAGAAAAGAAAAAGAAAGATGTTATGAAGTACACCATCATATAATTGCTGAATTATGTGGTTGCACAGGGTTTCTCTCAAAAGAAGAATCAAAACCACATTTTCCTAAAAAAAAAAATATTATGCAAACAAGAAAAAACAAGTTAAATCTGAAAAAGCAAGGTCCCCCGAACAGAACAATACTCAACACGCATAGGTACTGTCAGTAGAAGAGTTGCCAAACACCCCAAAGTAAAGCACGTGTGTAAGGGTAATGTTACTTGGCTGGGGGTTAATGGCAAAAAAAAACGCTAGCTGTAGGTGACTTGCCAGCCCCTGAGCCTTGTGAACTGGTATAGGGGCCTCATGGATCCAGTTCACAAAGGGTTAACTGTAAAAAAAAGCCCACACCACACCAAAAAAAAAAATAATAAAAAAAATGTACTCACTTCTGAGCTCAGCCTATCAGCACGCTCCCTTTCACCCTACATACAGCAGGGCATCCCGACTGGATGCTGCCACATTGAGGAACAACACCCCGAAAAGTGAAAAACTGGCGTGTAGTTCCTCTAACATATTATGTCTTGTTTATCATTTTGTAGTGCTTTCTTAATATTTTGGGAGAAAAAAAATACAATTCTGTGATTACTCACCTGTAGAATTGGTATTATGAGTATACAGTACATCCTGCTCCAAATCTAATACTTACAGTTGGGATATACTCAGCCAGATGGCGCTGGACTGCAGAGACATCGAAAATAGGCTCCTCCCGGCCCCTCAAATACCCGGGGACCTCCCACAAATCCCCAGCATTGAAAAGCAGTTAATGAGAAGCCGGGAGAATTAAACAATCCAAACTATCAACTATAACAAGGATAACAATCACCATACAGGGGATCCAAGATAATGCAACCAAGGGTGGGTTGGAGCAGGACGTACTGTATACTCATAATACCAATTCTACAGGTGAGTAATCACAGAATTGTATTATTCTTAGTATACAGTACGTCCTGCTCCAAATCTAATACGTACAGTTGGGACATCCAATAGCAGTGTCCATAAGTAGGGTGGGATCCCCAAGAAAAATCAGCAGCAGGCAGTTTAAACCACTGCCGCCTGCAGAACCTTTCGGTCAAAAGCAGCATCAGCTGAGGCCCTAACATCAACCTTGTAAACTTTGAAAAGGTATGAACAGAAGACCAAGTAGCGGCCTTGCAAACTTCTTCAACAGAAGCCTGGTGCTGAAAAGCCCAAGAGGCACCAATAGCACGAGTGGAATGAGCAGTAAGGCGGAAGGGAGGATTCTTCCCCTTAGCAGAGTAGGCCTGAATAACAGCCTGACGGATCCATTTGCTGATAGTAGACTTGGCAGGAGCCAAACCCTTCCTAGGACCAGAAGGGACCACAAAAAGAGCATCAGTTTTCCTGAAAGGTGCAGTAGCCACCAGATAGTACTTCAGACACCTAACCAAATCCAAAGTGTGCAAAACCCTCTCCTTAGCATTGCTAGGATTAGGGCACAAAGAAGGAAGAACAATATCCTGATTCAAATGAAAAGCAGACACTACCTTAGGCAGAAAGTCAGGTTTGAAACGAAACACCACCTTGTCCTGTTGTCTCTCATAATAGGGGGGCTGAATGGAATGCGACGCCAACTCAGACACACGCCTGACAGAAGTGATAGCCACCAGAAATACAACCTTGAGCGTAAGAATGGCCAAGGCAGCATCCTGCACAGGTTCAAATGGAGCACCCTGCAAGGCTGACAGAACCAAGTTCAGATCCCAAACAGGCACCATAGGCTTACGTGGGGGGCGCACATGAGTGACCCCCTGGAAAAAAGTCCTGATCAGAGGGTGCTGAGCAAAGGACTTCTGGAAGAAAATAGCCAGGGCAGAAACCTGACCCTTCAGAGTACTGAGTTGGAGCCCCATCTCCAACCCATGCTGCAGGAACTCCAGAATCCTGGGAATAGAGAGGAAGACAACACCTTCTCCATCAAGATGGAGGTTTCAGCAGCCAAGCCGTTAAAGCCAGAGTTTGTAAATTGGGATGGCGTAGTGAGCCCTGAGTGAGCAGATCTGGCACCAAGGGCAGAGCGTACTGATCTACCGCCAGCTGTACCACGTCTGCGAACCACAGTCTTCTTGGCCACATGGGGGCCACCAGAATTGCTGGCACCCCTTCCAGAGCAATCTTGCGCAGAACCCTGCCCAGCAGGGGGATTGGAGGGAAGACATACAGGAACTGAAAGTCCTGCCATGACATTACTAGCGCATCCGAGGTCAAGGCCAGCGGATCCTGGGACAGAGAGACATAGGCTGGGAGCTTGTGATTGTGGCGGGACGCAAACAGATCCACACATGGATGGCCCCAACGAAGACACAGAGATTGAAACACCCTACTGCATAGAGACCATTCTCCCTGGCGAGAGGTTCCCCTGCTCAGAGAGTCCGCCAGGTGATTTTCCACCCCCGGGATGTACACAGCTGATATGCAGGGGACATTGGCCTCCACCCAAGTCAGGGTCAGAGACACTTCCTGGAGGGCCCCCTTGCCTCCCTGATGATTGATGTAGGCGACTGCCGTCTGATTGTCTGAGCGCACCTGAACAGGCAGGCCCCGAAGGCGAGTAGTCAAGTGAGCCAGAACTAGCCTGATCGCCCGCAGTTCCAAGACATTGATAGGTGTGTGGGCCTCCTGAGGGCCCCACCTCCCCTGGAACCGCAGGGACTTCCAGAAACCCCCCCAACCTGACAGACTGGCATCCGTGGTGACCGTCTCCCAGGAAGGGGCAAGAAAGGATCTGCCCCCCAACAGGTTCCTTGAGTCCATCCACCACGAGAGGGACCTCCTGACCAGGGGGGAGAGCACACAGACCTTGTCCAGGGACGCTGGGTTCTTGTCCCATACTGACAATAAGTGAAGTTGCAGGGACCTCAAGTGGAACTGAGCATAAGGGACCGCTTCGAAGCACGCCACCATCAGGCCCACCAGCTGCATCCCCTGCCTGATGGAGGGATGGGGACGAGCTAGGAGGGACTGAGCCTGTGCAATCAGACTGTCCACCTTCTGTTGAGGAAGGAAGATCCTTGCCTGAACTGTATCCAGATCCATTCCTAGGAATGGAGTTACCAAGGAAGGGGACAGAGAGGACTTGGGGTGGTTGATCACCCATCCAAATGACTCCAGAGTGGACACCACCAGCTGAGTATCCAACTCTGCCTGATGTAGAGACTGGGAAGTGATGAGGATGTCGTCCAGATAGGGAAGCACGCGGATGCCCTGACATCTGAGCAGAGACATCACGCCAGCCAGCACCTTGGTGAACACCCTGGGAGCTGAAGTGAGGCCAAAGGGCAAAGCCACAAATTGGTAGTGTTGATCCATCAGAGCGAACCTGAGGAACCTTTGATGACCTGGGAACACAGGAATATGAAGATAAGCATCTTTGATATCCACATAAGTCATGAAATCTCCTTGGCGCAGGGAACTGATGGCAGAGCGCAGAGCTGACACAGGGTACTGAGGAATCCGGGATCTGATGAATCTTGGAGGGGGATCGGCAGCAAACTCCAACTTGTAACCGGAGGACACTACTTCCTGAATCCACCGGTCTGAGACATGAAGCCTCCAGACGTGAGCGAAGTGCAGCAGCCGTCCCCCCACCCGGATGGGTGAGGGCGCCCCATCATGCCTGAGGGGGCTTGGGAGAGGATTTTGCTTTGGGACCCCAGGAGGAGCCAGGACGTCCACGTCCTCTGCCTCTACCCCAGAAATCTCCCCGGGCCCCAGGAAAGGAAACCCCCCTTCCCTGTCTTACACCACGGTAAGGGGAGGAGAAGGAACCCTGACCCCGAAAGGGCCGAGATTGCCGCCTGCGCTGGGGTAACCTGCCTCCCTTAGCAAAAAGGTCCAGGCGGTCCCCAAACAGGCGCAGTCCTTTAAAGGGAAACCCAGTGAGGGCCTTCTTGGCAGCGTTGTCAGCAGCCCACTAGCGCAGCCAAACCGAGCGGCGTATAGCCACCACAAGGGCAGAAGTTCTGGCACACATTCTGAGGGTGTCATCCAATGCTGAGAGGACAAAGTTTACAAAAACATCACAACTGGAGAGTGCATTAAACACCTCACAAATCATCAGGGGCACTATCAAGCATATTTCTGATAAGGGTTCTAGTGGCCACAGCAGTAATGGCAGAGGCACAGACCAGGTGCAGCGCCGTCCCTGCACATGCAAAGGCATGGGATGCCAGCTGGTCAATGCGCTGGTCCTCAGCATCCCGCAGGGTAGTAGAGTCAGGGGAATGCATGACAGAGGTGTTAGATAGCCCTAGGATCGGGGCATCCACCTCGGGGGGGGGGGAATGACCAACATTTAACCACCTCAACAGGAAAGGGATACTTCCTATCCCAACTCTTTGGAACCCGGGGAAGTTTACTGGGGCGCTCCCATTCCTTGAGCACAAGGTTATGGAAATGTGCCTGCTCTGGAAATTCCAAACGTGATTTTGCTGTATAGAAAAGCTCTCCTCTTTGCCTGGGAGCCGCAACAGGGAGAGAGATGGACTCTCAAAAATCTGGGTCAATAATCTGTCAGTGTCATCCGGGGTCCAGGGGTCAGAGCCAAAATCGTCATGACCCCTTGGTCTCTCATCAGATGAGCCTGAATAAGAAAAGAGCTCCCCTTCATCAGACGGGGTATAGCCACAAAGATTCCAAAACTCCTCAGTTCCCATAGGGAAAACAGTGACATTAGGCGTCAAGTGCCGCTTCTTAGCAGGGGCCTTGAGCGCTAAGGACTTAGCAATCAACTGCTCAACAGTAGCCAGTCTAGAAGACACATCAGGCTGAGAATCCCCACTAGTATGCAACTCAGCAGGAGTGAGATTTAAGCTTGGGGGAGTAGGTGAAGTGAAATGAGGTGCAGCCACTGGCAGGCCAGATTGCAATGCAAGCACCTGCTCAGCACAGGGTACACAGATCCGCGCCTTGTCAGCGTCAGCATGAGGCTGCCCATACGCTACACACAGCCGGTCTTGTCCCGAAGGGACCCCGGTCACATTATCCTGCGATGCCTCCATTTGGTGATTATAGCGGCGCTATACGCCGATAGGGAATAACGCTAAATAGCAACCCCGGATGCCCCAATAACCCGCTAGGGGAGTGGGAGTATTAATTTTACAAGGCCTACAAGTATATACAAATACAGGGCCGGGAGAAGCCAAAAGGGTTTGCCCCGCCTGAAAGACATAAGCAGACAAGACCTGTAAGCACACAGTAATAAAAATGAAAGATATAAAGCCGCCCACGAGGGCACTTACGGACTGCGGTAGGCAGGGGTCTGTCGCACATGGGCCAAACAGGCAGGATAAAGATGGCATCGGCATACCTCGAGGGGCGGGCCGGTATCAGCGATGACGCGGAGCGCGCCATAGACGGGAAGCCAAGAATGTGCAAACAGCCAATGATGGCGCATCAGCGCCTGAGGTAATGCCGCCGCCAAGCGCGGAACCAAGTCAGCGCACGGCGGCTGCAATTTTAAAAAGACAGTAAAGACAAGCCAGCGCGGCGGTTGACACAAGACTAACAGAATGGAAAAAAGGTGTAAAACACAGAATGCATAGCATACATATTTACACCCCCCCCCTCCCCGAGGACTACAAGGAGGATGAGAGAGGGCAGCGGCCACTTAAACAGGGCCCACCGATGGGCATGGGCAAGGGGGCACTAGTGCAGAAGGGGCATCCCATAGAGGCTCACCATAAGCTTGAACCGCCTACCCTTTGGTGGGGGATTGCGGTGGAGCAGCGCTCCTAAGCACCTAACAGCGGTGCTGCCTACCTTCACCCGACCAGCGCAGCCAAGGCTGGGAGGCATATTACTAGTGGAACGGGTGGGAATAGTCCTACAGGGCCGAGGGCTAATAGCCCCGCTCACCTGCGAGTAGAGAGCCATTTCTCGTCCTTCGCAGCCAGACTGCAGAGAAATTCTGGGGATTTGTGGGAGGTCCCCGGGTATTTGAGGGGCTGGGAGGAGCCTATTTTCGATGTCTCTGCAGTCCAGCGCCATCTGGCGGAGTATATCCCAACTGTAAGTATTAGATTTGGAGCAGGACGTACTGTATACTAAGAATAGTATGTTTTACTAGAAAATCATATTGCGTGTAAAAGCCCATTCCTCCCGATTACAACAGCACCAAATATACATCAGTAGACATCCCAAACTGAAAAGAGTGCTTTATGACATTTTCAAACAAAATACAACTACTATGTGCACTTTAAACCCTTATTTTTTATTTATTTTAATAACATGTGGGTTTCCCCCTATGAAAGCAAAACCAGCCTGGCGCCAGCTATGGTGTTGGTTGACCAGAGCCCGGAGGCAGAGTGGCTGGCCCTGAAGGCTAACAGCCCGCACAGCTCGTATGGGCCACGGGCTCTTATTGCTTCTCCTGCTCTGTGAACTGGTATAGAGGTCTCAACGACCCATTACCAGTTCACAAAGGGTTACATTTAAAAACACACCACACAAAAAAGTCCTTTTTTTTTTCTACTTACCTCGATTTCATTGCCAATCACTGTTTCTTGCACATGAAACTCACCCCACCCATGCCTTTATGAAGCTTGCTTTGGAAAATTGGGCACAAACATGCTGGAACAGAAATGAGTCTTCTCCAAACTGTTCCCACTGAGTTGAACACATACAGAATGTCTTGCTAAGCGAAAGCATTAGTGTTTCTATTTATTGAAACTAAGGGATTTAGGCCAAACCCTGAAAACCCACCCTGTAGCATAATCCCTCCTGTTCCAGAATTTGCCAAACTCAGGCTCGTTCATGCCAGAAAGAAAACAGTTTCCACTGGGCTCCAGTTGTGGCACGCTTTACACCACTTCACCCAACACTAAAGATTGCGTGTAGCTGCTCAGCCATCGAAACCCATGCCATGAAGCTCCAGATGTACATATTTTATACTAAACTTAATATCGGAGGATGGGGAAATGCTGCAGCTTCTTAGTCAACAGAGCATTGGTGCCATCTATGTACTATACACCTCAGCACTCAGTGACTATGTTGTGTAAAGGTCACGAAATGCGTAACACATGATCACGCTAACAACTAAGAACCTAAGATCACGCAGCACGTTTTCCTAAATCACCATCCATTTCACCAGTCTAAAAGGTCCACCAAGTGCATGGACACACAGATTCTTGGTTAAGGCAAAAAGACAGCTCAAGTTAAATATACGGTATATTTGAATGCGGTAGATGCAGACTAGACCGTTATGACAAGCAGGTGTTACAGGTAAAGTGAATAACAAGCAGAGATACAACAAAATGCCAGGTTACCTTAAACTGGACGAGTTCGTTTTTATGTACTGTCAGCGGGACCAACACCAGTTGGGTATTGGTCTGGTTTCAATGCATTCAGATGAGAGGTTGACAGGACAGCCTCTGGGGAATAAAGCAGCCTGCACAACCGTGGAACCACTCTTTTACACATGCCAGTAACTGTGAGGAAAATGGAACAGTTTGCCCTAGGTTGGGGGTCTGAGATTTAACCCCCAACTGGACACTCCCAACGTCTATCTGGGCGAGGTATGTAGCCCCTCCTCTGCCTCTGGTCACCTTTGGAACCTGAAGACACTATTTTGGGCATAACCTCTGAATGGAGGGACGTACGTTTCCACTTTTAGAGCTGAACTATTGGGCTTGTCATAGGGCGCCTGGAGAATCCAAAGATGGAGTCCCTAGATGGGCCAGAACATGAGATCTCCATTTCCTCAAATTCTATATTATGGTATAGCGATGGGCAAAGTATGCAACGATGCAGCATTTCAGGACGGTTTCGGGTTCTGTGCCTGGCTTGGTGCTGGGACAGATAGTGGGCCAGTTACTGCCAGGTGTCGGCTGTCTGAGGGTATGGTGTTTGAAGAGAGAGCTCTTTGCATGGGGTCATCTGTGGCATAGAACTTGTGCCTGCAGCTCCGGTTAGAAGTGTGAAATGCACAAGCATCGTCTTTTAAAGCTGAGCCCCCGGGAAGCCAGGCCCGCACACATCCTGAGAGCAGCCTTAGGTGAGGATTGTCACCTTTGCTAGCAGATGTCTATTGATCAGGGGACAGAGAATCAGGGGTGGACCCGCATCAGTGATAAAATGAAATATATTAGCCCCATCTCTGACAGGCCCCATCTCGGACAATAACTTTATGTCGTCAGACACTTTGTGGCCAAGTTTGCTTAGGATTCCTAGCTTCTTTCACTTTTCAATAATGGGAAACTCTGCTAAGGGAAGAGGTTTCAAGAACTTAACAGTGGCTGAAATTCAGTAAGCTTTTGAAAATGGGGACTTTTCCAAATTTTTGTAAAAGAAGACTGCTTGGCTAGGTGCTGGACTCCACACAATGACGCAATGGGGCTTACACACTAAAATTAAAAGTCTAAAAAAAAAGACTCAAGACACCCAAATGTAATGATTAAAATATGTTCCCCAATACTTCTGTTTTCTATTAACCCTTTCGCTGCCAGCCTACTTGCAGCTTTTGTCACTCTCTGTTGCCAGACCATGTTTTATTCAACAGAGTCTGGGCTTCAACATGAAATGTCTTGTTTGGCCTTTTTTACTGTATTCTCAATACTTTTTGGTGAAATATGTGCAAAAAAAATTAAAAAAAGTTTGTCAATAAAATGTTATTGCGTGCATAACCCCAATTTTTCCCGGTCACAGCGGTACCACATATGTATAGGTAGACACCCTTTCCTGCCCAGGAGACTCCCCCAAACTGAAACAGAGCTTTAGGAGATTTTCAGATAACATACAACTGCGCTATGCGCACCTTGCAGTTTTTCCAGAAAAACAACCCTTTACATTTGAAATACCCCCCCACAAACTATTCTCTGGAAGTACACGCCTCAAGCCTTCTAGGCGTACCAAGCTTGTTTATGTGGGCTTAGTTTTCTGGAAGTAATCCCTCAATGTATTCTTTGGTTGCACAAAGTTTCCCTAAAAAGAATAAAATGGAAGAATCAAGCCACATTTTCCTAAAAAAAAAACTATATGCAAACAATAAATAACAAGTAAAATCTCAAAAAGCAACATGCCCCGAACAGAACGATACCCAACATGCATAGGTACTGTCAAGGGAAGAGTTGGCAAACACCACAAAGTAATGCGTGTGCGTAACAGTAATTTTACTTGAAAATTTCAGCTCTGCAGACAAAGTGTGCACCTTGCAATTTTTCAACCAAAACAACCCTTTACATTTGGAATATCTACAATAAACCATATACTCCCTGAAAGTACACATGTTAAGCTTTCTAAGAGTACCCAGCTTGGTGTATTAGGCTCAACTTTATGGAAGTAATCCCTTGAAGAATTCTTAGGTTGCACAGGGTTTCCCTAAAAAAATGAATAAAAAAACTGAACTAACATGTTTTCCTAAAATATAAATATGCAAACAAGAAAAAATGCTAAATCTAAATCTGAAAGAGCAAGGTCCTCCAAGCAGAACAATACCCAACATGCATAGGTACTATTAACTTTTAATTGCCAGCCTACTTGAAGTTTTGTCACCCTCTGTTGACAGGTCATTTTTGCCGGAATTTCCAGGAAAATTATAGATATATATTTTGCAGCAGGGTTTAGGCTTTAACATGAAATGTCTTGTTTGTAATTTTTCTACTGTCTTTTTAAATAATAATAAAAACAAAAAATAAAAAAATAATAAAACAAAAAAACGGCTACCGCAGGTGACTTGCCAGCCCCCAGCCTTGTGAACTAGTATAAGGGGTCTAATGGACTAAAATGTAAAAATAAAAACACATAAGAAAAAAAATGACATTTATTTTTTTTACTTTACTCACCTCCGATCCTGTGTCTCCCGGCGATCTCCGATGACCGCTGTCAGTCTGCTTGGGTGTTTGGAGGAGAGAGCCTGGGGAGGACATCACAATTTTATTTTTCTTTACAGTTAGCAGCTGCTGCTGCCGAAGCGGGGGGAGGGGCTATTCTGGGGGGATCGGATGGCACCAAAATAAAGAGGAGACCTGGCCGGATCCAACGAGGGGTCAGGTGAGTATATATATATTTTTTTTAACTAGGGGGGGGGGGGGGGGGGAGTCAAACACGTAACACCTACGTGCTTGGCACTTTAGGCACGCGAGTACGTCCTTGGCACTTAAAAGGTTACGTCTATGTTAAATTAAGCAAATCCTTCTTTTATAGATCTGCAGTAAAGAGAAACCCTGTATATGAACAACATATTACTAACAATTTACAAAATATTTTTAATTCCTAAATATTATTCTTTACTCTGCAATGTTTAGGGGTAAATGCCAAAATAGGTTCCAAGGATATACAATCTGTACCATAGCTTGGATGGCAGAAGCAAGCACTTGGCATTGTCGTCTGCTGGCATGGCCATGCTCGTTCCATGTTTTTGAGATTTGCAGCCATGATGCTTTTGGCTTCCTCACATAAACAAGGATGTTTATGAATATGCACAAACTATTTTCCATGAATTTCTTTTGTCAAAAATAGTTCAAAAAGGAAAAAAAAGGATGCATAAAACAAGGTTGGAGAATTACAAATGTTGCTCACAACCAGTAATAGGCACTTATCTGTCATTTTTCATTAATAATTTAAAAATCAAACAATTGTCTCAATCGTCTGACTGGATGCGGTCAACATACAATAGATGTAGGAAATCAAGATTATCTGATTCAAATATCACATTCTGCATCAGGCTCCAAATCTACCCTGTCTCCTCAGAATATTTTGGGAAAATGTTGACACGTAAAGCCAATACAGGGATCGATGTCCCAGCCTAATGAGCACAAGTAATGTGCAAGCAGCCCCTATGACACCCACATGCTTGAGGAAATGACAATGTGGACTGCAAGGGCACACAGTACACACACAAAAAAAATTTGAATTAGGAAATGCAGGATGGCTGTTGCAGACCGGTGTCCAGCATGTCACGAGTCAGCACATTCTCCAAATGGTCGAAGTGCAAGCCCCTACTGCCAGTCAGGAGGAAGCAGGTTTCCTTGTTGACTGGCAGCAGGTGGGGCATCACGTGTCCACCATTGATATGTGCTATCAGCTGCCATTTAGGAGCCAGCTCGCAGGTTAAAGTGGAACAATCAATAGAATTTTAAATATCCCAGAGATTGGTACCTGCCCCGGGATGACCCACTGAGTGAAACCCCTGAAATAGCCCACACCACTCACCTTTCTGCCGTTACCACGGCGCATGCGGTAGTGCTCGTCCAATCAGCGATTAATGCCATGTATACTAATGCATGACATATAGCCACTGTTTTTGATGGCGCGTCGGCATAGGTAACGTTGGCGGCCAACTTCCCTGGCTCCCCTGTGGAGTGCGCTCTTCCAGAAGCCTATCTGAATGGCTGGATGTGGAAGCTCGCACCCATGAAGGGATGTGGCAGCATCCCGCAATTGCAACAAGGTCAATTATGGATTAGCCATAAATAATAAAAAAAGATAAACATAATAGGTATCTGGTGAACTGTGTGGGGTGGTTAGATTACGGAGATTCGCACTTCCCATCCCTATTACAATCTCACGGATAGACCCATTCAAGTAGGGGGCGCCTGGCTATGGACCTGAGCACTGATGGTCGGGACGTCCAAGTTGCAGGTACTGTCACTAGACTGCAGGGTCAAAACACGATCGTGGGACAGATATCACTTCATTCTCTGGAGTCTGTCGCTATTCCAATGGTTCTCTCATACACTGCCATGTTCCACTCACCCCTCAACTCTAATAATCCCCTTCCCTTGTGCCTAGCTAGTTTCCAATCCCCCAAGCAGAATTAGCATATTTGATGGTCCCACTGGTCCTTTTCAGAAAACCCGTATAAGCTCCATAAGCTGATGTGGATAGCATCAACCGACGTGATTAGGAGTTGTTGAGGTCGGTGGGATGTGAACTTGGTCAATGTATTTAGTTGTGATATGTTTATGCTGTATCCCCTCTACCCTCCCCCTTTCCCCCTTCCCCCTTTTGCCTTCTGTACCCCCTATGCTTTGAAAACCAATAAAATTTGATTAAACAAAAAAAATACAATTCTGTGAAATACTCACCTGTAGAATTGGTATTATGAGTATACAGTACGTCCTGCTCCAAATCTAATACTTACAGTTGGGATATACTCCGCCAGATGGTGCTGGACTGCAGAGACATCGAAAATAGGCTCCTCCCGGCCCCTCAAATACCCAGGGACCTCCCACAAATCCCCAGCGTTGAAAAGCAGTTAAGGAGAAGCCGGGAGAATTAAACAATCCAAACTATCAACTATAAAAATGATAACAATCACCATATAGGGGATCCAAGAAAATGCAAACCAAGGGTGGGTTGGAGCAGTACTGTATACTCATAATACCAATTCTACAGGTGAGTAATCACAGAATTGTATTATTCTTAGTATACAGTACGTCCTGCTCCAAATCTAATACTTACAGTTGGGACATCCAATAGCAGTGTCCATAAGTAGGGTGGGAACCTCAAGAAAAATCAGCAGCAGGCAGTTTAAACCACTGCCGCCTGCAGAACCTTTCGGCCAAAAGCAGCATCAGCTGAGGCCCTAACATCAACCTTGTAAAACTTTGAAAAGGTATGAACAGAAGACCAAGTAGCAGCCTTGCAAACTTGTTCAACAGAAGCCTGGTGCTGAAAAGCCCAAGAGGCACCAATAGCACGAGTGGAATGAGCAGTAAGGCGGAAGGGAGGATTCTTCCCCTTAGCAGAGTAGGCCTGAATCACAGCCTGACAAATCCACTTGCTGATAGTAGACTTGGCAGGAGCCAAACCCTTCCTAGGACCAGAAGGGACCACAAAAAGAGCATCAGTTTTCCTGAAAGGTGCAGTAGCCACCAGATAGTACTTCAGACACCTAACCACATCCAAAGAGTGCAAAACTCTCTCCTTAGCATTGCTAGGATTAGGGCACAAAGAAGGAAGAACAATATCCTGATTCAAATGAAAGGCAGACACTACCTTAGGCAGAAAATCAGGTTTGAAACGAAACACCACCTTGTCCTGGTACCTCTCATAGTAGGGGGGCTGAATGGACAGCGCTGCCAACTCAGACACACGCCTAACAGAGGTGATAGCCACCAGAAAGACAACTTTGAGAGTAAGAATGGCCAGGGCAGCATCCTGCACAGGTTCAAAGGGAGCACCCTGCAAGGCTGACAGAACCAAGTTCAAATCCCAAACAGGCACCATAGGTTTACGTGGGGGACGCACATGAGAGACCCCCTGGAAAAAAGTCCTGATCAGAGGGTGCTGAGCAAAGGACTTCTGGAAAAAAATAGCCAGGGCAGAAACCTGACTCTTCAGAGTACTGAGTTGGAGCCCCATCTCCAAACCATGCTGCAGGAACTCCAGAATCCTGGGAATAGAGAACACACGACAGGGAAGAGACCTAGAGTCACACCAGTCAATGTAGGCATGCCAAACCCTGTAATAAATGGAAGAGGAAGACTTCTTCCTAGCTTTAATCAAAGTATCCACAACTGAGGAAGACAACCCCTTCTCCATCAAGATGGAGGTTTCAGCAGCCAAGCCGTTAAAGCCAGAGTTTGTAAATTAAGATGGCGTAGTGAGCCCTGAGTGATCAGATCTGGCACCAAGGGCAGAGCGTATTGATCTACTGCCAGCTGTACCACGTCTGCGAACCACAATTGCTGGGACTCCTTGCAATCTTGCCCAGAATCCTGCCCAGCAGGGGAATTGGGGGGGAAGACATACAGGAACTGAAAGTCCTTCCATGACATTGCTAGCGCATCCGAGGTCAGGGCCAGAGGATCCCTGGACAGAGAGACAAAAGCTGGAAGCTTGTGATTGTGGCAGGACGCAAACAGATCCACATCTGGTTGGCCCCAATGGTGACACAGAGATTGGAACACCCTGCTGCATAGGGACCATTCTCCCTGGCGAGAGGTCCCCCTGCTCAGAGAGTCCGCCAGGTGATTTTCCACCCCCGGGATGTACACAGCTGAAATGCAGGGGACATTGGCCTCCGCCCAAGTCAGGATCAGAGACGCTTCCTGGAGGGCACCCTTGCTCCAGGTCCCTCCCTGATGATTGATGTAGGCAACTGTCATCTGGATGTCCGAGCGCACCTGAACAGGCAGGCCCTGAAGATGAGTAGTCAAGCGAGCCAGAACTAACCTGATCGCTCGCAGCTCCAAGACATTGATAGGTGTGTGGGCCTCTTGAGGGCCCCACCTTCCCTGGAACCGCAGGGACTTCCAGAAACCCCCCCAACCTGACAGACTGGCATCCGTGGTGACCGACTCCCAGGAAGGCGCAAGAAAGGATCTGCCCCCCCAACAGGTTCCTTGAGTCCATCCACCACAAGAGGGACCTCCTGACCAGGGGGGAGAGCACACACAGACCCTGTCCAAAGACGCTGGGTCCTTGTCCCATACAGACAATAGGTGAAGCTGCAGAGGCCTCAAGTGGAACTGAGCATAAGGGACCGCTTCGAAGAACGCCACCATCAGGCCCACCAGCTGCATCCCCTGCCTGATGGAGGGATGGGGACAAGCTAGGAGGGACTGAGCCTGTGCAATCAGACTGTCCACCTTCTGTTGAGGAAGGAAGATCCTTGCCTGAACTGTATCCAGATTCATTCCTAGGAGTGGAGTTACCAAGGAAGGGGACAGTGGGGACTTGGGGTGGTTGATCACCCATCCAAATGACTCCAGAGTGGACACCACCAGCTGAGTATCCAACTCTGCCTGATGTAGAGACTGGGAAGTGATGAGGATGTCGTCCAGATAGGGAAGCACGCAGATGCCCTGACATCTGAGCAGAGACATCACGCCAGCCAGCACCTTGGTGAACACCCTGGGAGCTGAAGTGAGGCCGAAGGGCAAGGCCACAAATTGGTAGTGTTGATCCATCAGAGCGAACCTGAGGAACCTTTAATGACCTGGGAACACAGGAATATGAAGGTAAGCATCTTTGATGTCCACAGAAGTCATGAAATGATGGCAGAGCGCAGAGTCTCCATGCGAAAGCGCCTGCCCCTGACAAACTTGTTGAGAATCTTTAAGTCCAGGATGGGCCTCACAGAACCATCCATTTTGGGTACTGTGAATAGGTTGGAATAAAAGCCCTTGCCTTTTTCTCTTAAAGGGACCTGGCAGATGACCCCCAGCTCCAGGAGGCCTTGCACTGCTTGCACTAGCTCCTGAGCTGACACAGGGTCCTGAGGAATCCGGGGTCTGATGAATCTTGGAGGGGGATCGGCAGCAAACTCCAACTTGTAACAGGAGGACACTACCTCCTGAATCCACCGGTCTGAGACATGAAACCTCCAGACGTGAGCGAAGTGCAGCAGCCGTCCCCCCACCCGGATGGGTGAGGGCGCCCCATCATGCCTGAGGGGGCTTGGGAGAGGATTTAGCTTTGGGACCCCAGGAGGAGCCAGGACATCCACGTTCTCTGCCTCTACCCCAGAAATCTCCCCGGGCCCCAGGGAAGGACACCCCCCTTCCCTGTCTTGCACCACGGTAAGGGGAGGAGAAGGAACCCTGACCCCGAAAGGGCCGAGATTGCCGCCTGCGCTGGGGGTAACCTGCCTCCCTTAGCAAAAAGGTCCAGGCGGTCTCCAAACAGACGCAGTCCTTTAAAGGGAAAACCAGTGAGGGCCTTCTTGGCAGCGTTGTCAGCAGCCCACTGGCGCAGCCAAACCGAGCGGCGTATAGCCACCACGAGGGCAGAAGTTCTGGCACACATTCTGATGGTGTCATCCAATGCTGATAGTACAAAATTTACAAAAACATCACAACTGGAGAGTGCATTAAACAGCTCACAAGGCAAATCATCAGGGGCACTATTGAGCATATTTCTGATAAGGGTTCTAGTGGCCACAGCAGTAATGGCAGAGGCACAGACCGGGCGCAGTGCCGTCCCCACACATGCAAAGGCGTGGGATGCCAGCTGTCACGCTCGGGGTAACTCCAGCCCTCTTAATAAGCTCACAACCCCCAATCTCCACAGCCAGCTTCACCTGTAGGAGCCCCCGCTTGCCGGGACGCAAGATACGCCTACCCGGGATCGGTTGCCCCCAGGACTTAATGGCTCAAAGGATGTAAGCTTATATGTGGGAGGACTGGAGAACCAATAGCAAGAGCGTGAGTGACGGAAGTCCAGAGACAGGCAATAGGTCGATAACGGGAAGGCAGAGATCGTAGCGGCACCAGGGGTCAGGCAAGACGTAGTCGGGGTTCAGGCAGAGGTCAGCAACTGGGGATCAGGATCTAGAAGCGTCAGTTCAGGCAAAGGTCGGCAACAAGGATTCAGGATCGAGAGGCGTCAATTCAGGCAGAGGTCGGCAACAAGGATTCAGGATCGAGAATGGTCGTACAATCAAATCGGCAACAGGCTAGACTTCACAGGAGTAGGTAACACAGGGTTCTGAGCGCTATCACAGGCAATTCCCAACTGAGAGGGAATTGCCTTTATAGGAACAGGTCTGAGGGAAGCAGTGTACTGATTGGAGCACATAGGATTCCAAGGGTAATTGGCTGCAGAGCAGAAGAGGGCGAAGCCCTCAATCCCCTAGGATTCATTAACCCTTTACTTGATCCTCCGGCGGGTGCGCGCAGCACAGCACCGCCGGAGGGCATAACAGACGCGTGCTCGCGGCCGCGCGCGAGCACGTCTCCTGGAGGAGGAAGCGGGGGGCGTGGCTGAGCTGGGCGCCGCTCGAGCCGACGCTGCTCGAGCCGACGCCGCTCGGCGCGGCCGCCGCACAGTGACAGCTGCAGCTGGCCGCCTGGAGACGTTGCTGGAACGGGGATCAGGTAAGCGGTTCCTGACACCAGCTCAATACGCCGGTCTTCGGCATCCCGCAGGGTAGTAGAATCAGGGGAATGCATGACAGGGGTGTTAGAGAGCCCTAGGATCGGGGCATCCACCTCGGGGGGGGGGGGGGGGATGACCAACATTTAACCACCTCAGCAGGAAAGGGATACTTCCTATCCCAACTCTTTGGAACCCCGGGAAGTTTACTGGGGCGCTCCCATTCCTTGAGCACAAGGTTATGGAAATGTGCCTGCTCTGGAAATTCCAAACGTGATCTTGCTGTATGGAAAAGCTCCCCTGCCTGGGAGCCTCAACAGGGAGAGAGAAAGACAGAACCTCAAAAATCTGGGTCAATAATCTGTCAGTGTCATCCGGGGCCCAGGGGTCAGAGACAGAATCGTCATGACCCCTTGGTCTCTCATCAGATGAGCCTGAATCAGAAAAGAGCTCCCCTTCATCAGACGGGGTATAGCCACACAGGTTCCAAAACTCCTCAGTTCCCATAGGGAAAACAGTAACATTAGGCGTCAAGTGCCGCTTCTTAGCAGGGGCCTTACGCGCAATAATCTGTTCAACAGTAGCCAGTCTAGAAGACACATCAGGCTGAGAATCCCCACTAGTATGCAACTCAGCAGGAGTGAGATTTAAGCTTGGGGGAGTAGGTGAAGTGAAACGAGGTGCAGCCACTGGTAGGCCAGATTGCAGTGCAAGCACCTGCTCAGCGCAGGGTACACAGACCCGCGCCTTGTCAGCGTCAGCATGAGGCTGCCCACACGCTACACACAGCCAGTCTTGTCCCGAAGGGACCCCGGTAACATTATCCTGGGATGCCTCCATATGGTGATTATAGCGGCGCTATACGCAGATAGGGAATAACGCTATATAGCAACCCTGGATGCCCCAATAACCCGCTAGGGACGTGGGAGTATAATTTTTACAAGGCCTACAAGTAATATACTAAAAACAGGGCCGAGAGAAGCCAAGAAGGGTTCGTCCCGCCTGAAAGACATAAGCAGACAAGACCTTAAGTATATCGTAACAAAAGTAAAGCAGATAAAGTCGCCCCGCAAGGGCACTTACGGACCGCGGTAGGTAGGAGTCCGTCTCGCATAGGCCAACCAAGTCAGCAAAGATGGCGTCGGTACACCTCGAGGGGCGGGCCAGTAATAGCGATGACGCAGAACGCGCCAAAGACAGGCCCCCAAAGCGCGAAGCCAGAAGGCCAACAGCCAATGATGGCGCACCAGCGCCTGAGGTAATGCCGCCGCCAAGCGCGGAACCAAGTCAGCGCGTGGCGGCGGTAAATTTAAAAGCAATAAAGACAAGTCAGCGCGACGGCTGACACAAGAATAAAGACATGTGAAAGTGAAAGCAAAGACTGCATAACATACATATCTATACACATACACCCCCCCCCCTCTTTTCCCCCGAAGCCTACAAGGAGGATGAGGGAGGACGGCGGCCACTTGAATAGGGCCCACCGATAGGCAGGGGCAATAGTGCGGGAGGGGCATCCCATAGAGGCTCACCATAAGCTTGAACCGCCTACTCTTTGGTGGGGGATTGCGGTGGAGCAGCGCTCCTAAGCACCAACGGCGGTGCTGCCTACCTTCACCCGACCAGCGCAGCCAAGGCTGGGAGGCATATTACTAGTGGAACGGGTGGGAATAGTCCTACAGGGCCGCAGGTTAATAACCCCGGCCCACTCACCTGCGAGTAGAGAGCCAATTTCTCGTCCTTCGCAGCCAGACTGCAGAGAAATTCTGGGGATTTGTGGGAGGTCCCTGGGTATTTGAGGGGCCGGGAGGAGCCTATTTTCGATGTCTCTGCAGTCCAGCGCCATCTGGCGGAGTATATCCCAACTGTAAGTATTAGATTTGGAGCAGGACGTTCTGTATACTAAGAATAGATAGACAATTTAACAGTACCTTCTTATCAACTCTAAAGGCCTGGTTCATTACACTATGGCAAAGCTCTTCATAACATGTAGGAGAGAGCGTACCAATTTGTGGCAAGCTGAATGTCTCATGTGGGAAGTTCTCCACACTTTTGGTAAATACACCAACTGCGTAAGTAAGTTACAGTACTTCTATTTGTCTCCACCTCATCATCTCAGTTTGTTGGTATGTAGTAAACTTGGCACAAGATGATCATCAGAATCAATCATCAAAAAGAATCATTTTGTAACCTAAACACCCTTTTCCATTTTTGTATTCTTTATTGGCACTCTTCAGTTAGTGAGATTATTTTAATGTGAAGTATAAAAATCTTATTAAGCTTGCAGCCATTACAGCTCTGGCTCAGATGACGACTTCTAACCTCCACCCAAACTGGAGAAAGATACAAATGAATAACATATAATATCATAGTACCCAAGGGCAAAGAGAATCAGCTATGTTCTGACCTTTTCAGAGCTTATGTAATCTTGGGCCAACAACTACAATGAAGACAAGCAATTGTGTTTTAACAATTAAGCTAGTGCTAGATTATCCCAGAATGCCAAGAAAAGCTAAGAATTGAGCTTTAGCTTTGATCATTACCCCCAAATTTATGTAGAAAAATATATTCATGACTTGAAGTCCCTGACCAGGATAGAAAAAAGAAAAAAAAACTAAGTGGAACAAAACTCATCTAAGATGGCCCGGGAATCTATAAGACTCCAGGGCCACCTGATTGATTCTCCTTGGGGAATCCCCAACCCCCCTTGTGAAATCCCCTGAATTCCCAGTAAAATCTATCTGATTCCAGAACCAACAGCGAATGCGTGGGTCATACCCACAATACACTATACCTTTAGCCAGGTGCGCGCCTGTGCCAGGCATTTGTGAACAGGAATGCCCCCTGCTAAAGTCTAGCGGGGATGCGGCCATCTGTGCACTCAGCTGCATTCGGCTACATTCAGGTCTTAGATGATTCTTAGTCAAAAGTGTTGAATGGAGCTGAGAATGCTAATTGGCTGTAGGACAGGTTAAAGTTGTGTATTTCTGAGCGATCTGGATCATTTCACACGATCGTCAAAATCCCAGGTTTTAGTCCACTTAATCCAACTTCTCTCCCATGCAGCCCATCCATCCTAGTCTGGTTGAATAAAATATACTTGAGAGAGTCCCGCAGCATCCCCGCTGGTCATTGATCTCTGGGACTAATGTCACCCCCACTCTGTCAGTCACAATGATGGTCATGCTAGTTCCATTATCGAGACCTGATACACCTACTCCATTGCATTGAATAGGGTGGGCATGGCCAGTCACTGACACATGGCGGAAGCACTCAAAAATCACAGACTCTATCTTGTGATGCCACTGCGGTGGGCAGCGAGGTGTCCAAAGTCCAGTGTGGGGCAGAGGATCTGTGTCCTGCGCCATGCTGTCTTCAGCGGAGAGAGATTCCAATTAATTCCCAGCAGGAACTTGTGCATTGGGAGCACCTGGTAAAACACGCTTTTCAGGAAGTCCAAGTAGGGCAGAGGGAGAACTGGCACTTCTCTGTAAAAAAAAAAGCAGGAACAGACTCCCTGTTGATTCATTACATCTTCAGCCAGTCCATGAGCTGAGCTTGGCAAAGTTGGGAAGGTGTGATGGTAGATCAGGTATTGCTTTTCCAGCTGCAAGCCAGGAGGAAGAGTCTCCAAGACCAGCACTTTGTCACTACTTGGAGGGGAGCCACGTGCCAGTGTGCCAAATAGGACCAGCAATAGGGCTACCTCCATGATTCCTGGATGTCCTGATCCTTACGCACCATTAATCTTGTTAAAGTAATCTGAGATTCTGTTGTATTTCTGTTTGTAATTCACTTTACTTTTAACATGTATTCCACTTCTAAGAACTGGTATTTGTAATATTTCCATCATATCAGATGCTTGTTATAACTTTCTAGTGCACCTATCGCATTAAAATATATATTTAACTTGAGCTGTCTTTTGTCTTAACAAAGAATATGTGTGTGCGTGTCCATTGCCTTGTTGAACCTTTTAAGCCACTAGGCTGGTGATTTAGGAAACAGTGTTGCGTGATCCATAGTGTGCTGGGTTTTAGCGGGATTATATGATACATGTTTCCCTGACATAATTTAATAAACTTGGGGACATTTTAAAGCAGACCAAAACTTCTCTCTTCCGAGTACCTGGCTTTTTTTTTTTTCAAATGCATTGTTTCTGCTGTAGCCACGCCCAGCTAGTTCTATGTTTGCCTCAAATTTGCTGGGTGAAGTGACAACAGCCTCATGCTCCCTTCAGTCTGAGGTGCTTTTTCATTCCCAGCCTATCTGAATGACAGGCCACAAACATGCTGCCGGAGCCTCGGGAAAGGTGAGTTTAGCGGGCGATCCCAAGGGTTCCACACAACAGATCTTCCCAAATCGGGATGAGCCGAGGGTAGGCAAGTGAGTCCTGAAGTCTTGTAGACTCAAAGGCTGGGACACATGGGTTTTGGTCCGTTTTAGAGCTCTCTGCAGAAACACATCCAGCAGTAAGGCAGGATAAATCTTGCTAAAAGAAAGGCTGAATTCCGTTGTCTCTAGTGAATGGAAAAAAGCTTTCTCCTCTCAACTATCCATTGATGGCAACGGGTCCTCGCATTGTTATGTGATGCAGCTTCCTCAGTAGCAATAGTCCTAGAACTGCTGGCTTTTGGATGTTGTCAGATGACCTGCCAACTTAAAGGACAACCATAATCTGAAACCTCTAAAAAATATTATGTTCATGTCTGACAGAAGCAGTGTGGGCAGTAAGCATCTACTCACAAAGATTTAAAGTACAGTGCTGTATCTGACACATCGCAATCCATCACCCATCATAATAAGTTCTGTGCACACCATTTAAAATGATTTCTGCTGACTCAAAGTTTTTGTTTTTCCATTTTAAAATGTCATAAAGTGCTCCTTTAGGTTTGGGGAAGTCACCTGTGCAAGAACGGGTGTCTACCGATACATATGTGGTACTGTTGTATTCAGGAGGAATGGGGTCTTTACACGCAGTATGATTTTCTTGAAAAACCTACATTTTTTAAAAGTGTAACAAATATATATTTTTTGTAACCAAAAATATGAAAACACTGACAAACACTGCCGAAAAAAACACAATATAGAATATTCGTAGAAATCCCTGCAAAAAGTTAAAAATACATAGCGCAAAATGGTGAAAAATGGTGTGGCAAAAGAGAGTGACAACATCAATAGGTAGGCTGACGTTGAAAAGGTTAAAAGGAAAAATCTACTTATGTGGACTTTTCTAAAGACTTCATGATCCGGCAGTGCCAGAGGGCACTAGATAATCCGCTTACCTTACCGTTGCTCCTACGGCACCAACCAGTGTTCAACATTTTTGGAAAGCCGGTTCTAGCTGGCGGTGGGTGGGGCCTGTGTATGGCTAGCTCTCATTGAATAATATGGGGCCTTCTGCACACCAAGAACTTCCTTGAACAGAGGTGCCAATTGTTTTTTTCTGGGAGCGGGATGTACACAGGCCACACCCACTTGTCAGCCGGAACCAGGAAGCACAGCTCCTGGCTTCACAAAGGAGAACTTTGGGCAACAGACGGTAAGGTAGGAGGACTGTCTAGTGCTCTCTGACACAGCCGCTGCCGGTCCACTCTGCTACAGCTACCCGAGGAGACCTGCACACGAGATTTAGCCCTGATATTGGCTACGAGCGCTGCCGTCTCATCCCTGCTGTAGGTGTGTGCATTGATATTACCAAAGCATCACCAGCAAAGAGGGGAAGATTGGGGGGGGGGTGAGCCAGAGATCGGATGGAACTGCAGAAGCTGGGGCGAGGAGAGAGCATTTGCCTCGGCTCTCTACTGCTTTCCTATGCAAGTACCGGACTTTAGCTGCAACTGGGGGATGCTTTAGCTCCTGGCTGCAGGAACAAGGGCCTGAAGGGCATGAAACTCTACATGAGCACTGTGGGGGGAGGTTTTTAAGGGCTGCCTTTTACAGAACATAACTGCACTTTTGGACTGCTTTAAAGGGTTCTGGTTTGGGAGAAAGCAATAATGCCAAAAATAGCATGTTACCGCACAAATGTATGATCTTGGGTGGCATATGACATTTTAGTAGAGCATGGTACCTACAGTATGTGTCTATACACTAACTGTCCATACAGTCATGGGCGTAAATTTTGGCACCCCTGACATTTGTCAAGAAAATGAAGTATTTCTCACAGGAAAGGATTGGAGTAACGAATGTTTTGCTATAGACATGTTCATTCCCTTTGTGTGTATTGGAACTAAACCAATAAAAAGGAGGGAAAAAAGCAAATTGAACATAATTTCATACCATACTTCAAAAATGGTCTGGACAACAATATTGGTACCCTTTCCAAATTGTGGATAAATAAGATTGTTTCAAGCATGTGATGCTCCTTTAAACTCACCTGGAGCAAGTAACAGGTGTGGGCAATATAACACTCACACCTGAAAGCAGATAAAAAGGAGAGAAATTCACTTACTCCTTGCATTGTGTGTCTGTGTGTCCACTAAGCATGGACAACAGAAAGAGAAGAGACCGGTCTGAGGACCTGAGACCCAAAATTGTGGAAAAATATCAACAATTTTAAGGTTACCATGTCCACAGTGCACAACATTATCAAGACGTTTGCAACCCATGGCACTGTAGCTAATCTCCCTGGGCGTGGACGGAAGAGAAAAATTGATGAAAGGTGTCAACGCAGGATAGTCCGGATGGTGGATAAGCAGCCCCAAACAAGTTCTAAAGATATTCAAACTGTCCTGCAGGTTCAGGGAGTATCAGTGTCAGCGCAAATTATCCATCGCCATTTAAAGTGGACCAACACCCAGAATTTTCACTATCCTGGGTTTTGGTCCACTTCCGCGGGGCACCCTGATCGGGGGTGCCCCGCTGCGTAAAACCCCCCCCCGATCGCCCTAAATAACTCACCTCACCCCTACGCGAGCGCTCGTCCAATAAGAGCACTCAGAGCTGCCGTGGTATGTACGGACAAGCGACAGACAGCCACAGCAGCTCTGAGCGCGCTAGAGGCCGCGTCTCGCGCTTCCTTCTAACAGGGAGCGTGCCCGCGCTGGCCGTTTGTGAATGGTGCGCTCCCTGCTAGAGGGAAGCGCGAGATGCGGCCGCGGCGCGCGCATGCGCCGTTGGAACGGGGATAAGGTAAGGTTTCTGGGCGTCCTGGGGGATTTCAACCCGCGGGGCATCCCGATTCCGGATGCCCCGCGGGGAGGGATCTGATCAGCCCGGGAATCTTATAGATTCCCAGGCCGATCCCCCCTGGGTGTTGGTCCACTTTAAATGAAATGAAAAGCTATGGCACTCGGTGCACTGAATGTGTGAAAGGCATCATGAAATCTGAGGATTACCAACAGATTTTGGGTTGTACTGTACAGCCCAGTGTCAGAAAGTTGGGTTTGCGTCTGAGATCTTGGATCTTCCTGCAGGACAATGACCCCAAACATACGTCAAAAAGCACCCAGAAATGGATGGCAACCAAGTGCTTGAACACCTGTGGAGAGATCTTAAAATTGCTGTTGGGAAAAGGCTCCCTTCCAATAAGAGAGACCTGGAGCAGTTTGCAAAGGAAGAGTGGTCCACCATTCCGGCTGAGAGGTGTAAGAAGTTTATTGATGGCTACAGGAAGCGACTGAAGGGGTGTGCAACCAAATATTAAGGTAAGGGTGCCAATAATTTTGTTGGAGTTTAGTGACATTAAGTCCAATTAGCTTTTTTCCCTCTCTTTTTTTGGTTTAGTTCCAATACACACAAAGGGAATAAACATGTGTATAGCAAAACATGTGTTACTGAAATCCTTTTCTGTGAGAAATACTTCATTTTCTTGAAAAATTTCAGGGGTGCCAACATTTACGGCCTTGACTGATAAAATGAAATGGCGCCAACATCTTTTGTACTATGGCGGTAGCTGCAGATGTGGCAAGTCTACACATTTTGCCCCTACAGCAGGCTGTGGGAAATGGTGGAGTGGCACAAGGGACAGGTGACCTCCTTGTTGTCTTATTATTGCAGTTCCCTGAACTGTCCATTTTAAGGATAGCAGGGAGGAAAGAAACACAATAACTGTTTTGCAGCACATCTTTTACCTCTGTATGAATCCAATGAGCTGGTGGATGCAAATTATATTTTACTGCAAGTTCCAGAGCACCTTCCTGTTCCAGCAATCCTGGACTGGAGCAAATAGAGAAACCTCCAACTTTTGGAACACCGGGAATAAAGAAGTCTACCCTAAAGGAAGAAAAATCCTGCTTTACTATATAAATAAAAGCAGAAGTAAATATGCATTTTATAATCCCCAAAATAAAAAAAAAGACTAAATGTAATAAAAATAAATAAATAATAATATTTGATACTTTCTCTGCATGCCTTGCAATAGCATGATGCCTAGAATTCTGAATATTAAACTTTTATTTTAACTGCAGCTACATTTGAAAACGTTATCGTAATGCATTTAGCTGGCACAGTAAACCCTTTGTCTTGAATTGTTGTCTATACCCTCACACCTTCAGGAAATTAAATCAAACCACTGCATGGTTATCGATGTCCTTACCTGGCCACCAGCTCCTGAAAATCATGCTACCATTCTACCATCTTGCTGCACCCACGAGGTGTATGTATCCCAAAGTAGAGTAGCTGCTGTGAACTGGATGAAGTAAGCCGATTTCGCATTGCGGAATGCTCATTGGACCATAGGCCTTTTAATCCCCCCAAAGAAAATCCTTTCACCACCTCAGAAACACCTCTTCCAGGCCTTCACAGAGGCAGTACTGTGGCATCTGGCACCTCCACTCCTTTGCACCGGTAGCAGGTCTGCTTTGGGTCAGAATGTTGACTTACAACCTGGAATATTTAGAAAGGTACAGTAGACTGTGCACCCGGCAAACCTGGGGATATCACCCCTGTGGCCGGCCTGCCCCTGAACTCCACCCCCCCCGCCCGATGTTCCGGTAATCTTACCTGATCCTGCGATGACGCGATTTTTGCTGGCTGCCGCATCCCCAACTTGCCTGTTGCTGCAAGCATTCAGATAGGCCAGACGTGCGGGAACCCGCACACCACAGGGGAGGCGAGACTGCGGCCACCAATGCGAAGTTCAAATCAGCGGCTTTATGCTGCACAGTAGTATGCGGCGCATAAAGCGCTGATTGGACAAGCACCAGCGCATGCACAGTGGTAGCGGCAGAAAGGTGAATGAAAGTGGGTGATCTGGGGGGTTTCACACAGGGGCATCATACATTGGGACCCTGTCCTGGACAGGGACCAATCAACCAGGATAGTCAAAAAAACTGCATTTTTTTTTTAAATAAAATAAACTTTTTCAAGAAAACCATATTGTGTATGTGAGAGCCCCATTCCTCAATGACCAACATGCCCCGGGTATAGTGGGTCGTGGGGACACCTGTTTGAACCCCACCATTTGCCCACACTCAACTTTTCAGCACTCTCACACTGCTTTCTCCAAAACAGAGATTTATGTTTTCTTTTTTTTAATATCTTTATATTAAAGGTCATTGTGCGGGCCCCCGTGTGCCACCTAATAGAGCCCTGCAATCTGCAGACTCTGAGAACCTCAGCCAGTTGAACCATGTAATCATAAAACAGAGATTTATGTTTCGCATTAATATGCATAGCATAAAGTGCTGAATGGACAAGGGTCTGCACATATGCAGTGGGAATGGTGGAAAGGTGAGTTGTATGATCTGGCGGCTTTCCCAAAGCCAGGGCAAATCAGGATTACACCAGGGAAATGGACCTATCACCAGATTGATTGGTGCTCAGGACTGGGCATTGTCAGATCCACCATCCAGAATCCACCCTTATGCAACAAGTTTTAGGTTTTTTGTGGTTGGTACTCATTTGGTTAATAATTATGGATTAAAATGCACGGATTTCCTGTGCTGTAAGTAGTACCAATAGGTCAGGGTTATTCTTTGATCTCTTTGTTCTACTCACTACTCTTCACTGAATCTCCAAAGTCTACTTCAAACACGGATGATATCCTTTTCTTTCAAGGTCATTTATGAAGCAGTGGGTGCAGTTGTCTGAATAAATTTACTGTGTGTGTAACTTAGAAAACAAATGTGCCAAAAACAATTCATGGCCCATTATTAAAAGAATAAGGTCCTATAATTTTATATTGAATTGCTAGAAAGGGTCAATATATTGCATCACTATAATGTCACAATGAACCGAAGCTTTGGGATATTCATTGCTAGTTTTAGATTTGATTTAGCTAGTTTGCATGACTAAAATAAAAGATAAATAAAAGATTTTTTTTGGGGGGGGGGGGGGTGGATTCAGCTCCCTCCCATGACTGTTCAGGATGCACCATTATGCCCCCCTAGGATTGTTCAGGGTGCAGCATTATGCCCCCCTATGACTGTTCAGGGTGCAGCATTATGCCCCCTATGACTGTTCAGGGTGTAGTATTATGCCCCCTAAGATTCAACCCTCCTATGACTGTTCACGGTGCAGTATTATGCCCCCCTAAGATTCATCCCCCCTATGACTGTTCATGGTGCAGCATTATGTCCCCCCTATGACTGTTCAGGGTGCAGTATTATGCCCCCCTAAGATTTAGTCCTCCTATGACTGTTCAGGGTGCAGCAATATGCCTTTTACCTAAACAGCCAAGGTCATTTTCTGCAGTATTAAGTTACAAATGACGTGTATGGCAATTATAGATTTAATTTTATTTTCTTTTGTTTAAATCTGGAGCTTGCATTGAAATGTTCCCGACTCCATTACCCTCCAACCTAAACTTTCAACGGAAAGCAAAAGTCAGGCCGCCAGCCAAAAATGTCAATGCATTTCTAATATAATAAAAAAAAAAAAACAACGTGCCCTATTAAATTTTATTTTACCACCGGATTTAAACTGGCGGCATTTACAATTTTTTCACACTGATGAGAAACATATGGCACATATACCAATCACCAAGTTCAAAATACGATGACGTAAAAGTCGGCCTTTCAAATAATGCTGAAAAAAATGTTTTTGTAACAAGAACAATGATCATAACATTTAACAGAATCTTTCAGATCAGCAAAGAACGTAATCTAACAATTCACCGGGAGCGCTATAAATAGCTGCGTTACGTGACACCATTGTTTTTGTTCATTAATGGAAGCTTGAGTCTCATATTATTAGACACAACTCTGGAAGGTCCCTGGATCAGATTTTTCATGACTCATATCAGAAAATTAGGTACATTTTGTTTCTTTGGAAACTAGATTGTGCCTCTAAAACGAGATATTTTTAACGCATTTGATTTACAATTTCAGTTTAAGGAATTAGCAAAAATCTACTACAATCTTCCTTAAGTAAACAGCGCACAAGTTGGGCCACGGCTTGCTAGGATACAACAACAGCGCCTTCTGGTGGCAAGCATAAAACAGTGCAGTTTTTAGGACTGACGGCAATAAAAGTCATGCTAAAATCTTACAGCCCCCAAACAGGAAGCAACAACTCCCATATAAGTGTTAATCAGTCCATTAAAGCTGCATAAGATTCAGCTGAGGAGATAGGCACTTGTTTTACAGCAGTGCTACAAAGTTCCAAAAAGAATTCCTTGGGTGTACCCTGTATATACTTGGCAAATAATAAAAAATTCTGAATCTGAGGTTCACACGTTAGATGAAATGACAAATGAAAACTGCCTGGAACCACAAATGCACAAATAAGGAGAACAAAGACTTTTGACCTGCTTAGCGACTTTCCTAGTGGGGATCCCAAATAGCAGCCTGATAGTCTGTGATGGTCTCCTCTGAGGCATTAGCTAAGAAGTAAACTGCTATAAAGAGTAGGTAAGGTCTCAAGAATGCTCTCCTTAGGAGTGTCACTCTCCAAATAACCCTTTAGGTTATTGAGCCATGTTTCCAGGTCTGAATGTGAGGGTTGCAGCATCCCAAGCTCTCTTCAGGATGCCCTCTGTCCTTCGATCCATTGGATCATTCATTGCCCCGAAACTTAAGTCTGCTGCTCTGGATATCTGACTCAGTGGTGCATCTAATTTTGGACATTTGGTCCAAGGCTCCATGTCCTGTTCCTGAAAAGGAAAGCCCGGCATGAAACATTTGTTCTCTGGGTACTTGTATTCCGACTTGATAATATCCTTAAGTGCTGAATGGACAGGGAATGTTTTGGATTTTTTTCTCCAAAAACTTCTTATACATGGCATCCTGGATTGATAAGAGCTTATCCTCACTCTTGATTCCCTATGTATCATAAATGTCATCTAATAAACCTGCCAGGTTCTCTGGCAAGGCTCCATAGGAACCGGAGGCCCCCCCGCCCCTCTTATCCAACTGTATACCCTCATTAACCCTTTCGCTGCCAGCCTACCTGCAGCATTTTCCACTCCCTGTTGCCAGACGATGTTTCACTATTTTGCGCTACACATGTTCAACTGTCATTTTTGAAAGGATTTCCAGGGATTTCCCAGGAAAATGATATATTGTTTTTTTCAGCAGAGTCTGGGCTTTAACATGAAATGTCTTGTTTGTATTTTTTAGGTGTATTCTCAATATTTTTGGGTGAAATATGTGAAAAAAAATGTTAAAAAAATTTTTTTTTACAATTTGTAGTGTTTTTTTGTAATAAAAAATGTAAGTTTGTCAATAAAATCTTATTGCGTGTGAAATCCCAATTTCTCCCGGTTACAGCGATACCACATATGTATAGGTAGACACCCTTTCATGCCCAGGAGACTCCCACAAACTGAAATAGCGCTTTAGGGGATTTTCAGAAAAAATACAACTGTGATATGAGCTATGCGCACCTTGCAGTTTTACCAGAAAAACAACCCTTTACATTTGAAATACCCCCAACAAACTATATATTCTCTGGAAGTACACACCTCAAGCTTTCTAGGTGTACCAGGCATGTTGATGTGCCCATAGTTTTCTGCAAGTAATTCCTCAATGTATTCTTTGGTTGCAAAGAGTTTCCCAAAAAAAAGGATAAAAAAGCAGAATCAAAGCCACATTTTCCTAAAAAAACTATATACAAACAAGAAAAAACAAGTATAATCTGAAAAAGCAACATTCCCCAAACAGAACAACACCCAACATGCATAGGTTCTGTCAAGGGAAGAGTTGCCAAACACCCCAAAGTAAAGCATGTGCGTAACGGTAATTTTACTTGAAAATTTCAGTTCTGCAGACAAAGTGCGCACCTTGCGATTTTTCAACCAAAACAACCCTTTACATTTGGAATATCCCCCATAAACCATATATTCACTGAAAGTACACATGTTAAGCTTTCTAAGCGTACCCAGCTTGTTGTAGTGGGCTCATCTTTCTGGAATTAATTCCTCAAAGAATTCTTTGGTTGCGCAGGGTTTCCCTAAAAAATGTATAAAAAAGCTGAATAAAAAACACCTTTTCCTAAAATATAAATATGCAAACCAGAAAAAACAAGCTAAGTCTGAAAGCGCAAGGTCTCCCGAACAGAACAATACCCAACATGCAGAGGTACTATTAACCCTTTTAATTGCCAGCCTACTTGAGATTTTGTCACCCTCTGTTGACAGGTCATTTTTCCCCATTTTGCGCCATGTTTTGCGCCATTTTTGCTGTAATTTTCAGGAAAATTTTATTTATATTTTTTTGCAGCAGAGTTTAGGCTTTAACATGAAATGTCTTGTTTGTAAATTTTATTTTGTTTTTTACAATATTATTAAGTAAAAAAAAATAAAATAAATAAAAACATTTTTAGAAAATTGACTCCTTTATTTTAAATAAAAAATTTATTTTATTAAGGAAAAGCATATTGCATGTGAAAGCCCCATTTCTACCGATTAGAACGGTACCACATATTTATCGGTAGCCCCCCATTCCTGCCCAGGAGACCCCCCTAACTGAAACAAGTAATCTATAACATTTACAAATAAAATACAACTACCATCCACACTACAAAGGGTTAAATCGAGAAAAAAAAATAACATAGGGTCCCCCCTCCCTGGGGGGGATTTTTAAGGGTTAAAAACCCTTAAAAATCCAAAAAAAAATTGACATGGGGTCCCCCTTGTGGAAACAGGGAACAGGGGCCAGCTTTTGTGGCCCCTAGCCCTGCAGGCTACAAGCCCGCATAGCCCGTGGGCCTGGGCTCTTCTGCCAAGCCCTGGGCTTTGGGGAGGCAGGTAATGGGGGTGCCAGGGGTTAATGGCAAGTCACCCGCTAGTCACAGGTGACTTGCCACCTCCCCCAGCCTTGTGAACTGGTATAGGGGTCATGGACCCCTTACCAGTTCAGAATGGGTTAAATGTAAAAAAAAAACACACACACGCAAAAAGAAAAAATTATTTTATTTATTTTTTTTTTTTTTAATACTTACCTCCCATCCATCCTGGAGCACTGTGTCCCTCGGCGATCACTGGCTTCTGCTCACCTGCTGGAAGCCTTTTATAGCTGCTGGATGAAAGAACACAAAGGGTTAATTAAAAAAAAAAATGACATAGGGTCCCCCTTCCCGGGGGTTAAAAACCCTTAAAAATAAAAAAAAAATGACGTGGGGTCCCCCTTACCCAAAGTAACCAGCCCGGGACCAGCTATGGGGGCTTGTAGGCACAGAGTGGGGGTGCCAGCTTTTGTGGCCCCCCCATCCTGCAGCCTACGAGCCCACATAGCCTATGTGGGCCCGGGCTCTTCTGCCCCCCCCTGGCCTTTGGGGAGGCAGGTAATGGGGGGCTGGAGGTTAATGGCAAGTCACCTGCTAGCCCGCAGGTGACTTGCCAGACCCAGAGCCTTGTGAGCTGGTACAGGGGTCTCATGGACCCCTTACCAGCTCACAAAGGGTTAACTGTTAAAAAAAAACACCACACGTTAATAAAAAGTATTTTATTAAAAAAAAAAAATTTTTTTTTTTACTGTACTTACCTTCGATTGTAAGCTCTTGTCCCTCGCCGCTCTGATGACAGATGCCGGTGATCGGCATCCAGAGAAGGGGGAGGCAGGAGATCAGAGGATCTCCTGTCACCTCCTTCCAGGGCACCGATCACCGGCATCTGAGAAGCTGAGAAGGCTGAAGCCGGTGATCGGGGCTTAGTGGCAAGATGGCGGCCACCATTGAGGATGAAAGGGGAGAGAGCCTCTCGGGCTCTCTCCTGAAGATCGGTAAGTCCTGGGGGGGATCGGAGGCCCCCCAGGTGAAGAGGAGGGACAGCGGGAGCCAGCGCACATGCAGGTAAGTGAATGTCATTTTTTTTTTTTACAGTTAGCAGCTTCTGCTGCCAAAGCGGGGGGGGGGGGGGGGGGGGGCGGCCTATTCCGGGGGCTCTCCTGGAGCCATCCGAGCCCCCACGAGGGATCGGATGGCACCAAATTAAAGAGGAGACCCGGCCGGATCCAACAAGGGGTCAGGTGAGTATTTTTTATTTTTATTTTTTAAACTAGCAGCGGGGAAAGTCAAGCACGTAACACCTACGGGCTTGGCACTTAAGGCCCAGCCAAGCCAGCTTGGCTTGGCAACAAAAGGGTTAAGGGAGTCCTCAGATGAGAGTTCACCCTCACTCCTCCCCGCTACTTCTAATCCTGTTTTATATTGAACAGGCCCAGAACCGTTGGTGTCTGTAGAAGGAATAAAAGCAGTAAGGAATATTATTGCTCTAGTATCCTGGATTAACTGCACTGGTTGAGGGATGAGTGTGCCAGCAGTGGATACGCCTGGGTATGACCCAAAGGGTTTATAGACCTCGAACATAGAGGCCATTTAATTCCTCATGGCTAACATCTCCCTGTAAATAGTTGAAGTCTCCTCTCCAACTCTTAACTGTAGGCATGTCTGACAAACAGACCACTGCCAGGTATCTTCCAGGTATCTGGAAGTGTAAGGCTACAGGATTCACAGCATCTAATGGGTATAGGGTCCTTGCCTCTATCCTTGTGTATTATGTATACATACCACTGGATAGCAGCATAGACAGCAAAATATAAAAACAGGATTTTTACATTACCAGCTTTTCCTGTGGTATTTTGCACAATGTGTTAAGGCTAGGTGATACACTGCCTGCACCTGGTTTTCTTTGCCCGAGACTGCTGACCCCTAGTGGGCTGAAAACGGAGGCTTCATACTGCTGGGCTGCCTTTCTCCATCCGGAATCCCTTCCAGCCTGTGTAGTGGCCATGAGAACCAATGCTGGTTATACTTCCGGGTTGTCCAACGTGTAGAGGCTGTGCCCAGAAGTGATGACTGAGCAACGTTGGGTCAGCAGCAGCAAGTTTTATCCCCCCTTCCTCGCCCTGCAACCCTGGGGCGAAGAAAAGGAAAAAGGCAGAGGCTGCCGTCGCTGACCAGAGGCTCCAGTAAGCCAGTCCAGGGTCCCCCCTGGGGCAAATGCAGTAGCACCCACCGCCACTGGTCGGGTTTTAATGTGGACAGCGTACAACTTGACTATGGAGGACTGCCCTGGCCGCCTCCGGATCTCAGAGAAACTACACCCGAAGATAAAGTGGTCCGGGGCCCTGCGGGCTTCTCCAGGGGCTCCTGGAGCTGAATAAAAAAGAGCGAAAATAAAATATTGGCTGTAGCCTATCTGTCCAGTAGTTTCCTTAGGAAGGAAACACAAAGAACTGGAGTAGAGAGGAAGGGGTGGGGGTTTTAAACTCTGTTCAGTTCGTGTTTCCGCCCAGGGAGTGGGACCGATTTCACCGTAGGTTGTCCTGAAGAACGGAGAAATAGTTTCTATTTCGTTTTAAAATTCAAAATTTTCCACAGCTGTGATAGGGGAATTCTACAAGTTATGGGAAATATTCTCAAAAGGAGGTAGAGATTTTATTTTGGAAGTTTAGAAATAACAGCAGTCTACAGGAAATCCTCACACATTAAAAAAGAACTAGTTTGCTCACAATAACCATGAAAATCTATTTGGTAACGTTAAAAGAGATTTCAAAGAAAATATGTTTAACACTGTAAAAAAAATGAAAACTGAAAATACAGGTTTCTTACCACTGTCCTGCTTTAAAAGTGAAATCTCGGTTTTCCACAGCTAGCCGGACCCTCTTCACAGTAGCGGATTCATTTGTTATCCCACACACTTTTGCTGGAGAAATAATCTGAAACAAGTAGGGTGTTTTGTTACACAAACTAAAATAAAGCCTAAATAAGAGAAGAATATCACTTACTATACTTACAGTACGTGCTCAATGAAAACCCTTAAAAGAAAAACAGCCACACTCCATTGCCCAGGGCCACTTGTAAATTTACTTGTAAACTTAATGAGAACCACATCGGTCCTCTTAGGTCCAAGATGGTCCCTTTAAAGTCCCTTATCCAGGCAATAATAAAAAACCTAACTCCCCTTCCAGCCATAAAGTAGACTCAAAGGAGTCATGTGGGCTCTGCTGCAGCGCGGGTAATTCTCTATGAGCTTCAGTGCTCCCTGTCTGGCTTTGGTTGTGATTCCCTACCTTTGGTCATGAGGAAATGGTCACACTTGTTTATTGGCAGCAGGGGGTGCATCATGTTAGCTATCACGAGCACTGACCACTGATATGTGCTACCAGCCAGGGCCAGTGTCAGCACCTGGCAAGGTGGGGCAGCTGCCGGGGGCCCCCCCACCCTCTTGGGGGGGTCCACTGACAGGGCTGGCCTTTAGGTTGTGTGACGTTGCTTGACTGGCAGTGGACTGGAAGGGCACCGCCACATCTTTTCAAATGGCAGGGTTCGACACAACGGGGCATCTCGATTTAGATTCCAGGGGAGGAAGTGCTGGGTTTTGTTATGCTTTTAAGATGCCCACCCCCAGCTGATTTCCTATCCCTGGAGCATCCCAATCTGGTATGTGAACCCCCTGGGATCACTGGCATACCCACTATGTAAGCAATTCCACCAGTTTTGGTCTGCTTTACAGGGGCATCTCAATTTCGGACACCCTTGTTTGTGAAAGAACCCCCCTGGTTTGACAGTTAACTCAAACTGGCGATCTCACAGGGCATTCACCAGTTCGAGGAAAGTAACGAACAAGAGGGGGGGGGGGTCACACACAGGGGCATCCAAAATCAGAAGAATCTAGATTCGCTTAGACTCCGAGGTCAGGTTTAAAGTGGTTTGGTGTGCTTCACAGTAAACCAAAACTAGAGTTTTTGTCCAAATAGCATGATCCTTAGGGGGAATCCGTATTTGGGACAACCCTCGGTGATGTGACGCGACTCTTCACCAAAAAGGGGCCACACAAATTTGAAGCCGGCCCTACTTCCAGCTATGGACCCTGGTAAGAATGCCGGTATACATCTGGGAACATGCTGTCTGCTTTGGAGCTAGGAGTGCTGTAACCAGACCGACTCTCCCCATAGCAGGAGGTATTGAGCCAGTGGTACAAGTGATGTTTGTTGATTGCATTTGCCTGGACAGCCCCTTGAAAGGAAAACTACACCTTTTATAAAATAACTAAACATCATGGATACCTTACATAACTGCAGCACAAGGCATTTAGTAATACAAAATGTTTTAAAACACTGCGTGTTCCTGGGTATGAACCGACCCAGTGTTGCTGGGAACTCAAAGTGTGACCCCGCCTTGAATAAATTCTACTAATACACCTTCATAAAATACAATGAATACATTTATTAAAGTTGCAATATCTCGTTCACAAATAGATAACAGTTATTGTAGAGGGATGTCATTGGTGCTTTTCTGAGCTACCAATTTGTTTCCCCATTCACTTTCGTAGTGTCAATAAAAATACAGGTAAGTTAATCCACATTAATAAGTAGTTTACACAATTAACAATTGTCATTCTTCTAGGCACGCTGGTTAATCTACATACAATTGATCGTGTAAGTTTGCATATTGCAGGCAATAATCCTTTACATGTTGTGCAATTCGCCTATAATGGCAGTACAAAATTTCAAATAGTTAACAGGGGCTTCTTCGGCACCTAACCGCTCTTTAGGGCGTTCTAATAGCCCAATAAGGCCATTTCACATTATTGCCAGGTACCCTCTGTCAAGGTATACCGTCCAAGAATGATGCTAAACACATACAACCACAAAGACAAAGACAAAAACAAAACAGCCAATCAAATACAATCCTACATCCACGTTGTGAATAACTACATGTTCCTTAGAACTATGGTGTACTGAAAAGAATGGCTACCTGAAAGGGAAGATATGGTCGCCCCCAGGAATTCAGTGCTTCATTGGCCACACGCAGGGAGGTGAGGTTTACCCTAATATTGCCAGGGTCTCTGTTCC
Source organism: Gastrophryne carolinensis (assembly GCA_027917425.1). Lineage (NCBI taxonomy): Eukaryota > Metazoa > Chordata > Amphibia > Anura > Microhylidae > Gastrophryne > Gastrophryne carolinensis. The sequence goes on from CM051239.1 coordinate 72,817,421, forward strand.
TCGGTAATCTAAGAGTATATATATAATGTGGTATTAGCGTTCCCAGGGAGGCTGAAGCCAAACTGCGTATATTAGGAACAACAGATACAAGCAGTACTTACAGGGAAAATGGAGATGGTGGCTTAGGGTCCGCTCGCTCGGCTCTGCAGTGCACCGCCGGTCCGCCTTGGATGTTGCCGGGGCAGATCAAAGGGAGCCAGCCCAACACTACACAACAGCGGATGTGACAGTGTCAGCGGGGAGCGCTTAAAAAAGCACCCAATCTCCGCTGAATGATGGCGCGTCGTCGGCCTTCAATGACGTCACCGGGCAGCATGTGACTAATGTACGTGCCGACCGGAAGATCAACATCCGCCATTCTCGGACAGCACGTGGCTGTTGTGTGCGCAGACCGGAAGGTCCGCATCCGCCATCACAGGGTGGAGGGAGGCAGATGGTAAAGAAGCCACAACAGGGCGGGGAGAGAGGGGCCAAGGGAGGGATGACAGACGGCTCGCCCGGTTGGTCGGCCAAACAGCCGGAAGTTGTTGACTCCATATGTTGCATGCGGCACCGCTCCGCCTCAAGGCAGATAGTGCGGTGCTCGCTTGCAGCTCTTGTGTCGTACATACATCCCCCCCGTCGTCCCAACCCCCCAACCCCTATCATTCTCACCCCCCCCCACACAAGAGGCAAACCAAAACAGATGGTAAGCTATACTTGCAGCGAGATCTCCCCCACCCTCCTTGTCACATCCGTTTCCCAATCTCCAGAATTTTTCAATCCCTAAAGTAACATAATACATCTATCATATGAATTACTCAACATACTAAATGGCAATACCCTTATGCCCTTTACTGGGATCGCAATCCGCGGAGCTAGCACACTACATCACCACCCCCCAGACCTAAAGGCAGACCTCCACTAATGGGAGTAAATCCGGACCACTTGGAAAGTTGGTGAGTTATAGACTCCCAATGGGTTCTTTAACCTCTCAACGCTGTTCAGTTCACTCCTACATTGGGCATAAGGGTTGTCTGCACTAGACAGCATTGGTATATCCGTACTGTATCACAAACCACCCATTCATTTAGTAATACAATGTTATCAAAAATAACCTTTTTATTTCAGTCAAACAAAAAAGTGTAAATTAAACTTTCTAGGTGTGGCTCTTTTTGCTCCTAGTTTAGTGGTCAGCAGTGTAGGCCTTTACGTGTGTAAAAATGAAAATGTACTAGCACTTGTAATTGACTTGCTGTCAATTTTTATATCACTTTCTTCTGTTACCAGCACAAAGAAATAAAAAATAGAGAGGGGAGAGAAATATAATAGAAGAGGAAAGACATTGGTAACAAAGCAGAGACATGGGGATCAACAGAAAGACGAAGATACTGGGGGCGTGAATTGGCAAGAATCTGGCCATAGGTCTCCCTTACCCAGCATAAAGAGCCCGGGACAAGCTATGGGGGTTTGTAGAACAGCTGCCCGCTGGCCCGGCAGGCTACAAGCCGACACAGCCTATGGCCACGGGCTCTTCTGCCCCTCCATCCTGGCCTTTGGGGAGGCAGGTAATGGGGGGCTCGGGGTTAATGGCAAGTCACCCACTAGCCGCAGGTGACTTGCCAGACCCAGAGCCTTGTGAACACACATAGATCCTTTACCAGTTCACAAAGGGTTAACAATAAAAAAAAAAACATCACACATAGAGAAAATCTCTTTATTTAAAAAATAGTTTTTTTTTCACCTCCGATTGTGGACACGAACGAAAATGCTGTAAACCAAGCCAATTACCCCCTGCCATGTTGTTGGCTGTTTCCAAGGTCTCACCCAACGTATACCTACACAAAACTAAATGCTGAAAATTGCCTGAATCTGCACCTGACATCATCAATAATAGGACACCCTCAGGAAGAGTAAAAATGGTTTTCACTGATGACAGAATAAATAAATGGATATATTAATAGTCGCTATAACCTCTTATGTAATGGGAGTACAATCTTAGACATTTATTGTCCATTGACAATTTTAACAACAGTTAGGTTTCTAATAGTCACTAGTTGAACTGAATCACGACCTCCTCACTTTACACGTAACGAGGCCGCTCTGCGTTCTATATTCAGAAGCTGTTCAGTTATATAAAGTAAAAAAAAATACAAAAGACATGACATAATAATGAGAGCACCACTAAATAAATACAAGGGTGACAGTTAAATCCAGCTTAACAATAGGTGAAATTATCATAATAAAGCACAATCACATGTGTGGGTGTTTTGTATCCTGTGTTAGGGGGATTAGCTGAACGTGTGTCTCCTTTCATGAAGAGTCAGCACATAGAACTCATAAAACCAACACATCACACATGACTGACCACAGCCAGCCAGAAGTATTCTGTACAAATACACCACACCTAAAAATAGCACATGGGGTATAGTGAGGCTTAAACTATAAATTAAGAGTGGGAGACCTTTTTACCAAAGCATCCTTAAATGTCCAATAGGAGGTCCAACCTATAATGTTTTAAAAAGGTATGTGGGGGGGGGGGGGGGGGGGAGACCATGTTACTGCTTTGCAAATGCCTTTATAGAAGCCCCAGGCCCCAGACCTTTCCACTAAAGATGCGGCAACAAATCTGGTGGAGTGAGCTCTAATGTATAGAGGGGAAATGTTCATGCAGATATGGGCGAGTGAGACAGCCTGCCTAATCCACATGGCAATAGTAGATTTTGTGGCGGACAAACCTCTATTCTTTCCTGAGAAGGACAGAAAGAGATTATCTTCTTTGCGAAAAACATCGGTGTGTTCGAGCTCAAGGTATATCATGTTTATGTCTAGAAGGTCAGCAGAGTCGTCCGGTTTCCCAGGATCAGGCAAGAGAGATAGGGAAGATGATCTACAGAGAGTGATGGAATGTGGAAGCAATCTTTGGTAAGCATAATGGATCTGGTCTTAATACAGCCCTGACTGGTAATATGACAGAGTAGGGATCTGGGACGTAGAGAGCCTGCAAATAACTCACTCTTCTTGCCGAGGAAATGGCAATAAAAAAACTAGTCTTGAGGGAGAGAATATTTGTGGATGCCTATCCCAAGAGTTCGAACGGAGGCCAAGAGAGGCCCCTTAAGAACCAAAACTAAGTCCCAGAAATGACAATGAATGTGTTTTTTTTTTTACAGCCTGTAGCGATGAAAAATCTGTTGACTTACTCGTTACTTTCAAGCCTGATAAAAACTGAAAGGGCCGAGGCCTGAGTCTTCAGGGTACTTATGGCTAGGCCTAACTCAAGCCCTTCTTGCAAAAATTCGAGGACCGCTGGGATTGAGTCCTTATGTACACTATGAGGTGGGACCCACAACCCTCCTCAACCCCCATATATGATGGCACCACTGTTAATATAAGAAATATAATTCTTTATTAATAATAAAGTCACATGACATACAAAAACTAGACTATAGTTAAAAAACACTAAACACAAGACAATAATGTACAATAAGGAAGAGAACCACACTTCTGGGGGCAATGGAGATGGCAGTCACAATTCATATATTTACAATAGTATAGTAACACTCCTGGCTAGATCAAAGTGAACTAAAGTGCTATAGTGCTACAGTGCAAAAGTGCTAAAAAACAATCCATCTAAAGCCAATACAAAAACTAAACACATGTGTAATAATTAATGATACATATTGTCCCTATCATTGTGAAAGATGCACCCCTAATAGGGCCTAAAAACATACTTCAGAGACTTCCAAAGGTGAGAACACACCAGGGGGGAATTGAGGGGGATTGAGTCCTTATTCAAACTCTTGACTTCACAGTAAGAGGAAAAGCATTTCCACACCTTGTGATACATTTTCCTAGTTGTCATTTTTCTGCTTTCCAGGAGCGTCAGGAGAACCCTTTTCTTTTTAAAATTGCAGACTGAGGATTCAAGCTGTTATTCAAGTTTGGAAGGCTGTACTGGTCCCTGGGTCAGTAAGTTCGGAAGCAGCGGGAGTTCCACAGATCTTCCAGCGACATTCTCTTCAAGGCGGCAAACCAAGCTCTTCTGGGCCAATTCAGAATAACTGTTGCGGGTTCTGAGGCAATTTTTCTCACTACCTAAGGAAGAAGCCGCAGTAGGGGAAAAGCATATGCTAGATTGAAGTGCCAGCTGTAGGCCAGAATGTCCACCCCAGCCACCCGGCATAAGGAAAGAAGTTCCTGAGTTTTGAATTTGTGGCCGAGGCTAAAAGGTCTATGCTTAGCTGTCCCCACCTGGTCACAATATGACAGAACACCTCTGGACTCAGGGACCATTCTGAGGGAGACAGAAGGGTCCTGCGTAGGAAATCTGCCACCCTGTTTAGAGTCCCTTTTAGGTGAACTGCTGAGAGGTATTTAAGTGGAGTGAGGAGTGAGTCTAAAGCCTTTCGGGCTTGGTACCGCCCTGGTGGTTTAGATATGCCACAGTGGTTGAAGTGTCTCAGGGCTTCCTCTACTGCCTTCAGTTTCTTGAAACCTGATGACGTGTTCATCAATCCAGCCAACCAGCTCCCCTGAATGTTATGGGAGTCTAAATGGACTCCCTAAACCCATCCACTGGGATCTGTTGTAATAATGACATGGTTTACATGCCTCCCAGCACTGCCCATAAGACCATAGGCTCCATCCACCATCATAAAGAAACAAAGTCAGAGAGATTCTGAAGCATACCCTTCTCTGTACCACCTGTTAGCAAGAGATCATCCAGATGAGGGATTATGGAAATCCCCTTTGACCTCAGGCTGCACATAACTCTGGCCAGGACCTTTGTAAAGATCCTGGGGGCATATGAAATCCCTAATGAGAGTGCACTGTATTGCCAATGCAGGATCTCCTCTCCCAAGATGACAGCAAATCTCAAAAATTTGCGATGTTCCTAAGCAATGGAAATTTGCAGGTAGGCGTCCTGCATGTCTATCATGACCATAAGGTTCTGTGGCATCAAGAGGTTTCTTGACGTAAAAATTGATTCTATGCAAAACCTCTTGTTACGTTAAAATGGGTTTAAACGTTTTAGATTCAGAATCATCCATAAGGCTCCCCGGAGGCTTCGGAACCAAAAATATGTAGAATGAAACCCCATCCCTGGTTTGCCAAGGGAAGAGGTCTCTTTTCAGGTCCTTTGGTAGCTGAATAACAAGAAAAGCATCTGGGGGGTTCTGCAGAAACTCCAGACAATATCCTGAACTTATCAGATGTAGGATGAAAGGATTCTGGGAAATCTTGCCACTCCACCAGGAAAAGTGATAGCCTACCTCCCACCGGAATCTCAAGGTCAGGACCGAGGTTTGTCAGTTTGGGGAGGGAGATTGCAGATAAAAAAGACAATTCTGTGAGTACTCACCTGTAGAATTGCTTTTACTATGCATGGCACGGCCTGCTTCCAGAAGTCCTTACGTATGGGTTATTCCGGCACAAGGTGGCGCAGTGTACCATATAAAAACGGAATCACCATAGACTTATCCAGTGTTGACAAGCAGTTATTGAAGAAACCGGGAGATAATAAAAGTAAAAAAGGTAACAAAACCCCAACTAACTTGGAACAATCACCATAAAGAGGCAACCAAGAATAACGATAACAAGGGTGGGTGGAGCAGGCCGTGCCATGCATAGTAAAAGCAATTCTACAGGTGAGTACTCACAGAATTGTCTTTTTCCTATTGCATGGCACGGCCTGCTTCAAGAAGTCCTTGCATATGGGACGTCCAACAGCAGTGTCCGTAAGGTAGGGTGGGATCCCCAAAGAGTAACAACAGGCAGTTCAAACCACTACCGCCTGAAGTACCTTGCGGCCAAAAGCAGCATCAGCTGAGGCCTTAACATCAACCTTGTAAAACTTGGAAAAAGTATAAAAAGAAGACCAAGTTGCGGCCTTACAAACTTGTTCAACAGAAGCTTGGTGCTGAAAGGCCCAAGACGCACCAATAGCACAAGTGGAATGAGCAGTAACCCTAAAAGTAGGAACCTTTCCCCTGGCAGAATAGGCCTGCTCCACCGCCTGACGGATCCACTTGCTGATAGTGGATTTAGCCGGAGGCAAACCCTTCCTAGATCCAGCAGGAAGAACAAAAAGAGCGTCAGATTTCCTGAAAGACTCAGTAGCAACCAAATAAAACTTCAGAGCCCTGACAACATCCAAAGAGTGAAGGGTCCGCTCCTTGGAATTAGCAGGGTTAGGACACAAAGAAGGCAAAACAATGTCCCGATTGAGATGAAAAGCAGACACAACCTTAGGCAAGAAATCCGGCTTAAGCCGAAACACCACCTTATCCTGATGCCGCTCAAAATAAAGAGGCTTGATGGAAAGCGTCAGATCAGAAACTCACCTGACCGAAGTAATGGCCACCAAAAAGGCCATCTTAAGAGTCAGAATGGGCAAAGCAACCCCATGGATAGGCTCAAAGGGAGGACCCTGCAGAGCAGACAACACCAGACTGGTAGCATAGGCTTACGTGGCGGACGCACATGAGTAACTCCCTGGAAAAAAGTCTTAAAGCGGTCCTTCACTCTGAATAAGAGTCAATCCTATATGTTTCCGACACCCTGTACATACAGATTGCTCACATTAAAATTCATCCTACCTGCATCTACTGCATGTTATAAGCCTTTAAACATCCAAGATGGCAGCTCATGGAACATCAGGCAGCCTGCAAACAGGAAGTGCCTTCTGACTGTGCTGCTCTGCATTCTGGGATTGCTGACCTTTTCCTGAACCCAGCTCTGCTCTGTCTGAGCAAAGCACAGTTATAACCCGCCCCCCTGCACTTTATTCCACTCTCCTCTCCTCAGTAAGTGTGATGCTTCTGAGTCAAGATGGCAGCGCCCGTATCCTAAAGTCCTGAACTGCAGCCTGGTGGGGAAAGAATAATAAGTAAGTGACCAAAACTTAAAATATATTAATTTTAGATGCTGGGGAATCGTATTATAAGGGTATGGGCTTTTCAATAAATCATGCTGAAGGTCCGGTTTAAACAACCGGTGATTGGCAAAAATTCCAGAATCCTGGGGATAGAAAACACCCGACAAGGAAGAGACTTGGACTCACACCAGGCAATGTAAGCATGCCATATCCTGTAGTAGATAAAGGACGAGGACTTCTTCCTAGCCCTAATCATGGTATCAACAACAGAAGCCGGCAACCCCTTATCCATCAAGATGGAGGTTTCAGTAGCCAAGCCATTAAAGCCAGCGCTGGTAAATTGGGATGGCAGTTGTCCCTGAGTGAGCAGATCTGGATCCTTGGGTAAGAAATACTGATCTACTGCCAACTGCATGACGTCTGCGAACCACACCCTCCTTGGCCAACAGGGGGCCACCAGAATAGCTGGTACCCCTTCCTGGGCTATCTTGCGCAGCACCCTGCCCAGCAGAGGAAAGGGAGGGAACACAGAGGAGCCAAAACTCCGTCCAAGACATTGCTAGCGCATCCGTGGCAAAGGCCAGAGGATCCTGTGACAGGGATACAGACCTGGGAAGCTTGTGATTGTGGCGGGACGCAAATAGGTCCACATCCGGCTGACCCCAGCGGTGACACAGGGAGTGAAATACCTTGTTGCTGAGGGACCATTCCCCCAGCGAGACGTCCCCCTGCTCAGGGAGCCTGCCTCCTGGTTCTCCACCCCCGGAATGTAAACCGCCGAAATGCAAGGGACATTCTCTGCGCTCAAGACAGTATCAGGGGACACTTTCTTGAGGGCTCGCTTGCTCCGAGTCCCTCCCTGATGATTGATGTAGGCAACCACCGTCTGGTTGTCCAAGCGGATCTGAACAGTCCGACCCTGAAGGTGTGTGGTCAGCTGAGAAAGAACCAAACTTATCGCCCTCAGTTCCAGGACATTGATGGGAGCATGGGCCTCCTGGGGGCCCCACCGACCCTGGAACTTCAGAGACTTCCAAAAGCCCCCCCAACCGATCAGACTGGCATTCGTGGTGACAGTCTCCCAGCACAGGGGCAGAAAGGTCCTGCCCCCTAGAAGGTTCCCTGAGTCCAGTCACCACGAGAGGGACTGTTTGGCCAGGGGGGACAAAAAAATTCCTGATCCAGGGACACAGGGTCCCGATCCCAAACTGACAAGAGGTGCAACTGAGGAGGTCTCATGTGAAACCGAGCAAAGGGGATCGCCTCAAAGCAGGACACCATCAGACCCACTAACTGCATCCCTTGCCGGATGGAAGGATGGGGACACAAAAGCAGAGTCCGTGCCTGCTTCTGAAGGCCCTCCACTTTCTGCTGAGGAAGGAATACCTTGACCTGAGAGGTATCCAGAGTCATGCCCAGAAAGGACCTCACCAAAGACGGAGACAGTGAAGACTGGGGAAAGTTGATCACCCAGCCGAAGGACTGAGTGTGGAGGTCACCACCAAAGTATCCTTCTCGGCCTGATGAAGATACGGAGCCGCAACCAGAATATCGTCCAGGTAAGGGAGGATGCGAATGCCCTGATTCCGCAGCAGAGCCATCACACCTGCCAGCACCTTGGTGAACACCTGAGGCGCCGAGGTGATACCGAGCGGTAAAGCCACAAACTGGTAATGCTGATCCTCTAGAGCGAACCTGAGAAATCTCTGATGACCTGGAAAGATTGGCACGCGAAGGTAGGCATCCTTGATGTCCACGGAGGTCATGAAGTCGTCCGGGCGCAGGGTACTGACAGCTGAGCGTAGAGTCTCCATGCGAAAGTGCTTGAACCTGACAAACTTGTTGAGACCCTTCAAGTCCAGGATTGGCCTCAGGGACCATCTTTTTTGGGGACCGTGAACAGATTGGAGTAGAATCCTCGACCCCGTTCCTAGGAAGGCCCCAGGCAAATGACTCCTGACTCCAACAGACGTTGAACCGCAAGGCGCAAACCCTGAGCTGACAGAGGGTTTTGAGACATCCGGGATCTGGTAAATCTTGGGGGCGGCCAGACTGCAAACTCTATCTTGCACCACCTCCTGAATCCACCAGTCTGAGATGCGGAGCCTCCAGACGTGAGCAAAGAGCCGAAGTCATCCCCCCACCCGGATGGGTGAGGGCGCCTCCTCATGCTTGAGGGGGCTTGGGAGAAGGTTTGGGCTTGGAATCCCATGAGAGACCGGGACGACCACGGGATCTGCCACGGCCCCAAAGATCCCTGCGGCTACCCGAAAAAAGGGAGCCACAACCTCCTCTGGGAGCACGAAAGGAGGGGAGGGAAGAGGGAGGCCCCCGAAAAGGCCGAGGCTGCCTCCTACGCTGAGGCAGCCTACCATCCTTGGCTAGAACATCCAGACGCTCACCAAAGAGCCGCAGCCCCGTAAAGGGGAGCCCAGTGAGAGCCTTCTTAGCGGCAGCCGCCCACTGATGCAGCCAAACAGAGCGGCGCGTAGCCGCCAAAAGGGCAGGGGCCCTACCACTCAACCGTACCGCATCATCCATGGCAGTAAGGACAAAGGCAACAAAATCAGAGCAAAGCAAAAGGGACCTATAATCCTCCCCCCCTGCTACCAGCCGTAGCGCCGTCAAGGAGATGCTCGAGCTGTTTCTTAAGGGCAATAACTGTAATGGCAGCAGTGCAGACCGGACGCAGCCCAGCCCCCACAAATGTAAAAGCACGGCAGACCAGCTGATCCATGCGCCGGTCCTCGCTGTCCCGCAGTGTAGTAGTGTCAGGGGAAGGCATGACCGAGGTGTTGGACAGCCCTAGAACGGGAGCTTCCACCTCAGGGGGACACGACCATCGCTTGACCAGGTCGGCAGGAAAGGGATACCTCTTATCCAACCCCTTGGGCACCGCGGGCAATCTACTAGGACGTTCGCTTCCTTGAGCACCATATTAGTGAAATGGCTCTGCTCAGGGAACTCCAGACGCGGTTTACTCAGAGGGGATGCCCCGCACATGGCACACAGCCGGGATTGCCCCGAAGGACCCCCAAGCACGCTAACCCCAGAAGCCTCCATATAGTGATTAACACAGGCGCAATAGGCCAGCACAGGGTAAGGGCTAATAAAAAGCCACCCGGGATGCCCCCCCAAGGGATGCCCCCAGAGGCCAGTAAGGAAAGATGAGGGAGGGTAAGGGGTAGGACCGGGAGAAACCACAACACACAGTTGTCCCGCCTGAAAGACATAAGTAAAGACACATAAGCGTCCCACAGCACATGCCCCAAGGAAACCAAAAACCCCCGAAGGGGACTCACAGACCAAGCAGGCCAAAGGCACCAGCCGCCAGACCACAGGAGGAAGCGACAACAGGCAGATCACCGCCGCAGCTCCGGGAGGAAGAAGGGCCCCAGACGCGCAGCAGAAGCAAAATGGCGCCGACAGAGGAACCTTGAGGGGCAGGCCATGGGAGGACGACGCGATCCGAGTCATCCTCCGGCCCCGCCGCCCTACCCGAAGATCGCGAAAAAGGCGCTCACGTGACCGCGCCAAGTCATCACACATCAAAAAAACGCCTCACAGTTATAGCGCCGCCCACCGCGGAGCGTAGTACAAAGCGGCGACGGCGGCGCAAAAACAGTTTAAAACCAGTTAAAAAACAGTTAAAAACCAGTTAAAAAACAGTTAAAAACAGCATAAAAAAAAGTTAAAAGCACTCGCCGCTACCACCTGCCCCCCCTCCCCCCCGAACACACGTCGGGGAGGGGGGGGAGGAGAGAGAACAGGCAGCGGCGAGAGCCCAGGCCAGGGATGGGGGGGACCCCAAAACACCAGTACAAGTCACATAGTCCCCAAAACACTCACCCCCTCAGAAGCTAGGACAGGAACAGGGGCTTGGTTGCCCCGCTCACCTGCGCAATAGAAAGAGCCATCTTCTAACTTCGCAGAATCACTGCAGAGAGAACACTGGATAAGTCTATGGTGATTCCCTTTTTATATGGTACCAGGAGGAGCCACAACACTTCTGCAGTACACTGCGCCAACTTGTGGCGGAATAACCCATACGTAAGGACGTGCCATGCAATAGGAAAATTTAGCTTGCGAGCCCCCCCCCCCCTTATTGACCCCACTGCTTTTTCGGTTCAGGTTGACGCATCACAGGCTGAGAAGGAGCCCTTTGCCTAAATGGAGCTTCTCCGAGGACCTTGCAAGAGTGGCATCTAATTCAGAGCCAAACATTAACTTGGATTTGAAGGCCAAGTCCCCCCTTCCAGGTCTTGTGCCAAATAGCTCTTCTGGCACAATTAACCAGAGTCACAGATTTAGCTGCAGCTCTAACTGCTTCCACAGAGGCGTCCTCCAGAAATTAGACTGATTTAAACATAGCTGGGAGCACGTCTTAAAGGGGTTGTTTGGGTGTGTAACTTTCTATGTAATCCTTTAGATTGTTTAGTAATGCCTCAAGATTTCTGGCAACACAGTCTGAGGTGAGGGCAATTCAATTCAGGTTCAATTCAGATCTTGAAGATCTTGAAACCTGAGCAATAGCAGTATCAATTAGGACACTTGGCCAAAACTTTTGCCTCTGATACCTCATCAAAGGGGAATTCCCTTCTAAGAGAACTGGGTAAAAATATTATTTTCAGGAAATAGCCATTCCGAAACCTGTTCTTTGAGGGTACTCAGTTGTAAACCCGACTCTAGACCATGTTATAGAAACTCCAAAATCCTGGAAATGGAAAAAAATGCGACAAGGAAGAAACTTAGACTTACACCAGGCAATGTAAGTGTGCTAGACCCTGTAATAAATCATAGAAGAGGATTTCTTCTGAGCCTGAATCATGGTACAGACGACCAAGGCCGGCAACCCCTTATCCATCAGGATGGAGGTTTCAGCAGCCAAGCCGTCAAAGCCAGCGTTTGTAAATTGGGATGGCGCAGCTGTCCCTGAGTGAGGAGCCCTGGATCTTTGGGCATGACTGCTCAGGGAGTCCGCCTCCTGGTTCTCCACCCCCGGGATGTAAACCGCTGAGATGCAGGGAACATTCTCCTCTACCCAAGACAGGATCAGTGACACCTCCCTGAGGGCCCGATTGCTCAGAGTCCCGCCCTGATGATTGATGTAGGCGACAGCCGTCTGATTGTCCGAGCAGACCTGGACCGCACGACCCCGAAGGTGGAGAGTCAAATGAGAGAGGACCAACCTGATCACTCTCTGCTACAGAAGATTGACAGGCACGTGGGCCTCCTGAGGACTCCACTGGCCCTGGAACTTCAGAGATTGCCAGAACCCTCCACAACCGGTTAGGCTGGCGTCCGTGGTGACAATCTCCCAGCAAGGAGGGAGAAAGGGCCTGCTCACTAGAAGGTTTCGAGTCCAACCACCACGACAGGGACTGAATGGCCAGAGGGGACAGAGTAAATTCCTGCTCCAGGGACTCCTGTGACCGATCCCAAACGGCCAAAAGACTCAACTGAAGAGGTCTCATGTGGAACTGAGCGAAGGGAACAGCCTCGAAGCAAGACACTATGAGGCCCACCAACTGCATCCCCAGACAGATGGAGGGATGTGGACACGACAACAAGGCCCGCGCCTGCGTCTGAAGACCCTCCACCTTCTGCTGAGGAAGAAAAACCTTGACCTGAGACGTATCCAACGTCATGCCCAGGAGGGACCTCACCAATGACGGAGTGATTGAAGACCTGTTGAAGCGACGAAGCAGCAATCAGCAAGTTGTCCAGGTAAGGAAGAATGTGAATGCCCTGGCCCCTCAGGAGGGCCATGACACCCGCCAACACCTTGGTGAACACCCGAGGAGCCGAAGAGATACCAAACGGCAGGGCCAAAAACTGGTAGTGCTGGTCCTCCAAGGCGAACCTCAGGAACTTCTGATGTCCCCGGAAGATGGGAACGTGCAGATAGGCATCCTTGATGTTCACCGTGGTCATGAAATCGCCGGGCCGAAGGGAGCGTGCAGATAGGCATCCTTGATGTTCACCGTGGTCATGAAATCGCCGGGCCGAAGGGAGCTCACCACCAAGTGTTTGAACCTGACAAATCTGTTGAGACCCTTCAGGTCCAGGATGGGTCTTAGAGAGCCGTCCTTCTTGGGCCCAACCTCGTTCCTGAAGAGGCACCTGATAAATCACTCCGGATGACAGAAGACGCTGGACAGCCAACCTCAGGCCCTGCGCTGTCACAGGGTTTTGGGAAATCCGGGACCGAAGAGCTGCCAGCTCTATCTTGTAGCCGGAGGACACCACCTCCTGAATCCACCGGTCCGATACATGTTGCCTCCAGACGTGAGCAAAGAGCAGAAGCCGTCCCCCCGCCCGGATGGGTGAGGGCGCCTCCTCATGCCTGAGGGGGCTTGGTGGGGGGCTTAGACTTGGATCCCCAGGAGAGACCGGGACGACCGCGGGCGCTACCTCGTCTCCCCAGGATGCCCTGCGACACAGCCAGGGAAGGAAGAGCAGCGTCCCCCTCTAAAGGGACGAAAGGAAGAAGACCCACGAAAGGAAGAAGACCCCCGAAAGGGCCGTGAATGCTTCCGGCGCCGAGGGAGCCCGCTATCCTTGGTCAAGTGATCAAGGCGCTCCCCAAAGAGGCGGAAGTCCAAAGAAGGGAAGCCCGGTGAGAGACTTCTTTTGTGGCAGCATCGGCCGCCCACTGCCGCAGCCAAAAGTTCCTTATACGCCGACGGAGAGCAACCAGCAGAGCCGAAGCCCTACCGCCAAGCCGGACGGCATTGTCCATGGCTGAGAGCACAAAGGCAATGAAGTCAGCGCAAGCCAAAAGTTCCTTATACTCGTCCGCACACTTGCGGGAACAAGTAGCCTCAACAAGGCGCTTTACCTTCTTTTTAATGGCAATGGAGACAATGGCCGCGGCACACACAGGGCGCAGACCAGCCCCTACAAAAGTAAAGGAATGGCAAGCAAGCTGGTCCATGCGCCGATCAGCATTATCACGTAAAGTAGTAGTCCGGAGACGGCATAATAGAAGTATTGGAGAGCCCCAGGACAGGAGCGTCCATTTCAGGAGGACAAGAACAAAGACGGACCAATTCCTCCAAGAAGGGATACCGTCTGTCCATCCCCTTGGGCACCGAGGGCAGTTTATTAGGCCTTTCCCATTTCTTGAACACCATTTTGGAGGAATGACCCTGCTCCGGCAACACCAGGCGCTGTCTATCAGGACGGAAAAGCTCCCCCTGCTTCTTTTTAGCCGTCTTAGGGGGAACAATGTTTAAGGTCTCAAACGCTGCGGACAACAATTTATCCGTATCATCTGGAAGCCACATGTCCTCATCCGAGGAAGAACCAGGGTCACTGGAAGAACCGGACGGTCCCCGGAGGAGTCGGAATCATGGAATAACTCACCCTCCTCCATGGAGATACGGCCGCCAAGAGCCTCATAGGTGTCATCATCATCAGCAAAGAGAGAATAAGCCGGTTCCAAATGCTGCTTCTTACTAGAAGCTTTACTGACTGCCAGACATGCCAAATGCCGTTCAAGACTGGCCACACGTAATGCCAGGTCTGAATGGGACCCCTGGCTGACCTCCCCCTCACTGGGGGCTAAATGCAGACGCGGGGGTGTTGGCGAAGCCGCAGGTAAAATGGGACTGGGAAGCGGGACGCTAGTCCCATCCTGTTCCGCAATAGCGATCTGGGCGCAGGGGACACAAACCGGCACTGCATCCACTCAAAGGGGATACACCACACACAAGACACAGTGGAGCCCGCCCCGAGGGGCCTCCAAGCTCGCTATCCCCAGAAGCCTCCATATGGTGATTAAACAAATGATACGCCAAGGTAACAGCCGATAATGGCCCAGACCCGGGATTCCCCATAGCCAAATGGAAGGTGGACGGGGGGGGGGGGGGCGGGAAGGACCGGGAGAAACCACAAGTAAGGAGGATCCGCCTGGAAGACATAAATAGGGACGGAAGTTGAGCGGCGTACAGCACATGCACATCAAGAAAAATCAGGAGCGCAGCAGGAGAGGCTGATCCACAGTGCAGCAGCGGAGCTCGAGGGATTACTTCCAGAAGCACCACAACAACAGCAGGCCTCAATACAGGCTGAGAGCGGCCAAGAGCTCCGGGACCCCAGCAGAGCGCGCGCGTCCAGCAAGATGGCACCGGGCGAGGAGACCGCAAGGTACCTCGAGTGGCGGGCCGCGGTGCGATGACGCGGATCGCGCCATCCCGCCCCTGGCAGTGAGCGAAAACCTCCTGGCCCGAGCACAGGAAATGGCGCCCGGAGAGAGGTAGAAGGGGGGGCTCCCCCCTTACAATGTGAACCACCGAGCAGCCGCCCGATGATGCGGACGGACCCCCCACCCCCCCGGGCCAGCGGAGCAGGCCGAGAGAGAAGTGAGGGCGCACGGTGGGGAGAAGGGGGGAATCAGCTGGTGGAAGACAAAGTCACAGCAGCACCAAGCACCACAAGTCATTGACAGTGAAAACACTCCACAATAAAACATATGAAAGGCACCAGCACATGAAATAAACAGGCAAGAGGGTCCCCGGGTGGTTTCTCCCCCCTCCCCCCACCCCCCCAATAGGCTCACCATAGCCTATGGCCGGCTACCCTTTGGGTACAGGGTCTGCGGCCCAGAGCTCAACTCTGTGAGCACCCGACCCCAGGTGCTCATCTACCTTCACCTGAACCTTCAGCCGGGGAAGGGAGGCAGAATGGGTCCGGAACAGGTAGGAATAGGCCTGCAGGGCCGATGGGCTTGGGACGCCCCGCTTGCCTTCAAAAATCCAGAGAGAGTCAATCTTTGTCTTCGCAGGCAGGACTGCAGAGAACACTGGGTATTATGGGTAATTTCCTGCCTTTTATGGGCCGGGAGGAGCCACAAGTTATCCTGCAGTCGACTGGGCCACCTAGTGACGGATTACCCAATTGTGAAGAATTGCAGATGAAGCAATCCGTGCTGAATACCCAGAAAATAGTGGGGCAGTTGATAAAGAGCATAGTGATCTTAGCCTCCTGAGCCTTAGTCTTGAAACGTCCATCCTTATCCTTCTCTTTAATCCTTTTCTTGGATTTGACTGAAGGAAAAAAGGAAAAAGAGGCTCCTAGGTGACACCTGACCAAATAAAACAGTGCAACCTATAAGTGAATACAATATGGCTCATCATCTTTTCTTAAGGCATATATTCTTTTCGCTAGGCTCCTCCACTGTCCCTTGTGGCAGGGAAACCAGATCTGGTGCCTGCCTGCAGTGTTGCACTGCCTCCTGTCACTGCTGTCGCCTGGTGTAGAATCCCGCTGAGGTGGAGAAGAAACTGCCACTGCACATTGATGGGGTTAAGATCACCAGGTTAGCTGTCTCTACTATCTATCTATGCATAAGGATTTAGTTATACTCACCTAAGCAGTATGGAAGCATTCTTATTTGGGATGCCCCACTGTGCATCACCACCTGGCAGCAGATATGTTCCCCTTGTTTGGCAGCCGACCATGTGACTACTAGCAACATATATACCATTCATAGGTGCACCTTAGAACTATTTTTTTTTTTTTCGCTTTAGGGTTTAGAGGAGGAAAATTTATATAATAAAATACCCATCCTAATCACCCCATAACAGGAAGTGTGCCAGTAGCACCCCCAAATCCCCCCATAACCAACTGTGTGCCCATTAGCACCCCCAAATTCCCCCATTACAGGCAGTGTGGCAAAATACCCCCCCCCCCACTTCCCCAATTATAGGCAGTGTGACAGAATATCCCCCTAAATCCCCAACATTACAAGCAGTGGGGCAGAATACCCCTCCAATTCCCCAATTACAGGCAGTGTGCAGAATATCCCCCCACTTCTCCCATTACATGCAGTGTGACAGAATATCCCATGTAACCCCCCATTATAGTACGTATAACAGAATAGCCCCCTCAATATAGGCAGTGTGGGATGGTGTATAATGGTGAAGCAGAGGGTGGGGAGAGAGAGTGCAGGCTAACACTTCCCTGCTCACCTGCCCCACCTCCCAGCCGCCTCTGCCTGTGCTCCACACACACACACACTCGCATACTCTAGATCGGACAGCAGGTGGGAGTGGTCTGCCTATCTGCCTGTAAATTAAAGGCAACCAACGCCGGCTGCAGACCACGCCCAGACCGTGTGTGTGTGTGTTTGTGCGTTGGTGTGCACGCGTGCATGTATATGGGCACCCGCACCTGAGGAGAGGAAGCAGCAGCCGGGCAGGGATCAGTTATCCTGCTCTCTCCCTGCCCACCCACCATTGTCCGGTGGCTTCAGTGGCCTGATCAGCTGCAGTTATGTATGTTTTCGATTTTCACATTTGCTACAAAAGTTGCCGGGGAAAAATGTTATGGAGAAAAAAAAATACAGTACAAATAACTCTTATAGTGACCCTATGCCTAATCCTTAACAATTAAACTTTCAGTCACCAAATCTAAATCTCAAAAACACATAAAGAAGCTGGATAGGGATACGTGTAGCTGGTTGAGGATAAATGAATCTAGAGGACACAGAGTTTAGGCAGAGCCCACAGAATAGTGCAGTTGGACTGCACTTAATGTACTGCTTCTGATACTGTGAAGTAGCCGTCTGCAGCCCTGCGCAGTCTGTCCCATAGGTGGATTGTGACACGAAGGATTCTCACGGGCCGCCAGTAGACAAGAGAACCACAAGCAACCATGGAACGTGTAAGTGGGTAAGTAAGCAAGCAACAAGATTTGGGCTTTGCTGCGGGTATGTGGTTTAGGCAATTATATGCCCACCAGTCTTATTTGACTGGAGGGACATAAATTGCTGCGTGGCTGACTCCCTTCAGGGCCAGGCCCCCTACAGGAGTCTTACCTGTTCAAAATTCTATTTCAAAACCAAAACAAGCTCCTACTCCTTCAACATGCTGAAATATGAATAAGTGATCCTGCTCCTCTTCTGTGGCCATTCAGGGCAGTGCAGCCTTCTAACTGGCTGATTCATCCTGCATGGGTGGGTTATGTGGCAGGAATACGCTGGTGTCAGCATCTGGGCCATCACAGTATAAGAAGAGAACCGGTGTTCCTGGTAAGCATATAGCCACTGAGACAATTACAGGACTTGGAGGGGATTGTAAATATGCTTTAACATAAATCTCAAATGAAACCCTACACTCTAGGAGTAGTCATTGCCTAGTGGTTAAGGAAGACACCTAAGCCCCCCCCCCCCCAGGATTGCCCACCACTCAAGGTATGTGTGTACTCACTGCTTGTGTTTGTCTCACTGAACGGATGGGTTAAATGCGGAGGAAAAATTATCATGTCTGCGCAAACATACAATGGTCATATATGTTGCCAAATCGCCCTCAAAAAAGAAAGGAAGTTGGTCCCCTCTTGGGGTGTGGCAACATAAAATATAAGTGAAACTATATGCAGGTTAAGGGGGTCGCCGATTGGATTTTAAAACCGTCTAACATTTTAGATTTACAGTTTTATTAAAGCTGTAGGTAGACTGGGGCAGTTAGAACTACTTTATTTTTCTTTTTGTGGCTTGCAGGCTCTTTGATGAGATTTAGGTTCACATCAATATAAATAAATGCAATCAAAACACATTTCAATGCGTTGCATTCTTTTTTCAGCTGAAAGTCAAAAAACAACTTTTGGGACATCAGTCTTCGAAGTTCAGCACTTTGACACCTTGTAAAATGTAGCGTAAGCAAATCCTTTGGTCACCGCCGATATCAAGCAAGCCCAAAAGCGCACACTAAGCCAATCAGTGTCCCACAAACCAGAAAAGTGTCAAGAGCACAGCAATTTCATATTTTGTACTAGTAAAAACCTTCTGGCACTAGTGACAATCATGACTTTTCTATTCTGTCAATGAAACTCTAGGGCAGGTAGTCTCCCTTTGTGTGGTATTCCGAATTGGTATGCCCCATTTTATGTATCCCTGGAAATTGCCCAGTATACTCACATAGCCAACAATCCCACAGTGCATCCCCACTCTACCTTTAGTTGAGGCGTATATCCACATCAATTTTTTTTATTTCTGAGTGGCTGTCGTGGGTACGCAGAGGAGCAGGGGTGCGGCAAGTGGTGCATGATCCAGTCAGCTTTATTTGCTGCTCTACGCTCATAGTAAAAGCTGAATGGAACTCACCTTGAGTTTATCTGTGAACTTCGGGACTTTACACAGCTGGACAACCCAAATCTGGATGCCCCAAGGAGAAGGAACAAAACCAGGGAAAGTGAAAATCACAGGTTTTGTTCCTCTAAGTGCATTTTTAGGCCAAACAAAAAGCAATGCATAAAGTGGACCAAAACCCAGGATTTGACTATCCTGGGTTTTGGTCCATGCTCCGCTGTGTGAAACCCCCCTGGTCACTGAAACAAACTCATCTCTTCCTGGTCCTACGAGGCATGCGCGGCCGCTCGTCCAATCAGCACACTCGGACTCACTGGTGACCGCATCCCCCACTATCCTCTAACAGGGAGTGTGCCCACGCTGGCCATTCACAAATGCCTGGTGCGGGCACGCGTCCTGCTATAGGGATAGCGGGGATTAAGTCGCTGCTCGCGCATGCGCCATTGGACCAGTAAAGACGGTGAGTTTTTGGGCGACCTGGGGGGTTTCACACAGCAGGGATCCCGATTCTGGATACCCCGAATGAATCAGCCCGGGAATCTTATAGGATCCTGGGCCGATCTCTGTGGGTTTTGGTTCACTTTAATCAGCAGTGGGTCCATAAACATAACAATAAATACTTACTATGAGAAAATAACAAGATAGTCAAGCAGCCAAAACATAAAGGAGATTAGGAAACAAAAGTGGTGGCACTTACCTCTTGTCTGAATGTGTTTGCTGTCCTCTCTAAGTGATCCGTTTGCCTCTGTGAAGCCATTTCTCGCCTAAGTCAAATAAATCCAGAATTAAAAAAAAAAAAGATACAGTGGTGGTTTCCAGAACAGAAAAAGTCTAAATGCCTGTTATAATGAGAGCATAGTAGTACTATATGCAGTGTGGCTGCAACACCAGGCAGATGGAGAGCAGAAACGACTGCGTTAACTGTTCTGTGCTGAATGACAGTGTTACTTACTAGGAAAGGGCCTGCGCCCTATAACAACAGCAACAAAGATCTACTGGTGGCCGTGGGGCGAGCTTCTCTTCCCTAAAACAACAGAACTGCCAACACAACACTTTACAAACAATATTTAATAGAGCCTACAGACAGCTCACCCACCTATTCAGGATACAAGCGCACAAAGCTGGGGCCCTCAGCAGCAATGGGGCCGACTGACTAGTGAAAATTCCAGTAGCCCCTCTGAACATCTGACAGGAGGCAGAAAGTGCCGCTACAGCCATGGTGGAGGTGGACGCACTCCGGCTCCTCAGTCTGTAAGGGAAAAATAATAGCAGATTTCGTTGGAAAGGTCAGTACAGGTTTATGTGACCCTTTGGCCGCAATGAACACACAAATCACATTAAATATCATAGTCCAAAATCATCCCCTGGACACTGCACCGCATTTTCAATTTATTTTCTTTCCCCTTCTTTTCTTTTGTATAGCTCCCTTGTTGCTAACCCATAATATTTACTGCTTACTGACTGCAGATTCTAAGACAATGTTTACACCTAAACAATAAAACTACAGTGTGCAATCAATGCATTTAGGGCCTGATTTATGGACGTGAATGCCACTTTATGCCAACGTCCGCTGGTGTTTACTATTCCACAAATGGCTTATCTACTGGCATCTGCCTGGCACTGTCAGCTTGAGCCAAATTTATTAAGACAGGGCAGACAAGCGACGCAGTGTGGCTGAAACTGGTGGCAGAGTCTGTTTTTTGTGGTGCAGAGACCAATCTCACCATTGAAATGTATGGATTTTGTTTTTTTACAAAATGTGTTTTTATAATGTTTTCCCCACACATCCATGATATGACCATTAGGTAAGCCCTGTTTTTTTATGAAAACGACTCCACAGCCCTTCAAAATGTAGCCATATGCAAGCTATGGATATTTAGGCCCAAAGAAAGAAGTCTGCATAGCCAACTGATGTCATGAGTTTATAACCTAAGGTATTTTTTCTGTTTTTGACTGACACCCACAGAATTCCACTAAAATAATTACTGTACATTGTACTTTTCTTTACTTAAAGTGGACCAACACCCAGGGGGGATCGGCCCGGGAATCTATAAGATTCCCGGACCGATCAGATCCCTCCCCGCGGGGCATCCGAAATCGGGATGTCCCGCGGGGAGGAACCCCCCCAGGAGGCACACAATCCTTACCTTACCGGCGATCCAACGGCGCATGCGCGAGACGCGGCTCTCGCTTCCCTCTAGCAGGGCGCGCTCCCGCGCCGGCCGTTTTGTGAATGGCCGGCGCAGGCGCGCTCCCTGTTAGAGGGAAGCGAGAGACGCAGCCAATGACAGCGCTCTGGTATGCGCGTCCAAGCGGCTTTGGACGTGCATACCAGAGCGGCTCTGAGCGCTGTCATTGGCCGGACGAGGTCACGTGGGAGCGTGGAGAGGTGAGTTTTTGCGGCGATCGGGGGGGTTTCACACAGCGGGGTGCCCCACCTAAGTGGACCAACACCCAGGATAGTCAAATTCGTGGGTGTTGGTCCACTTTAAATATAGAGAATGTAGAGTATTTACAAAACATATATTAACAATTGTTAAAAATATTTAACATACATTTATATGTAAAACACGTAGGCACCTGGGTGTCAATGTCAATAAAGAACTTAATGGATTCCCCCTCCAATCATTTAACTGGATAACTTTTCTCAGAAATAAAAACCCATTTGCCAAACGGTGGTGGTGACAGCAGTGTTTGAAATGAGGGTGATTTGGGTTCAGTTACCCTGCCCATCTGCCGTTCTTTCATTGGCTGGCCTTCAGGTGGTCACATTGTGCGAGCAAGACATTATATTTTTTTCTCTCCAGCGTTTGGGGGGCGGGGGATGAATCTGCCAAACTGAATATGGGAATGGGATAGAGGGAATGCCACATTGTCTACAGGAATGAGATGGGGGGATGCCACTCTGCCTATGAGGAATGGGATGGGGGTAATGCCGCAGTGTCTATGGGGAATGGAATAGGGGAATGCCACACTATCTATGGGGAACCGGATGGGGGAATGCCACAATGCCTATGAGGAATGGGATGGGGGAATGCCACACTGCCTATGGGGAATGGGATGGGGGAATGCCACAATGCCTATGAGGAATGGGATGGGGGTAATGCCGCAGTGTCTATGGGGAATGGAATAGGGGAATGCCACACTATCTATGGGGAACCGGATGGGGGAATGCCACAATGCCTATGAGGAATGGGATGGGGGGATGCCACACTGCCTATGGGGAATGGGACGAGGGGAAATCCGCATTGCCTATGTGAATGGGATGGGGATAATGCCGCAGTGTCTATGGGGAATGGAATAGGGGAATGCCACACTATCTATGGGGAATGGGATGGGGGAACGCCACACTGCCTATGGGGAATGGGATGGGGGGGGAATGCTACACTGTCTATGGGGAATAAAATGGAGGGAAAGCCACACTGCCTATGGGATGGGGGGGGATATCACACTGTCCATGGGTAATGGGAATGGGGAATGTAATGAGGTATTTTAGCACATTTGGTTAGGTTTTTTTTTTTTATTCTTATTTTCCTCCTCCAAATCCTAGGTGCGTCTTATATGGCGAAAAACATGGGAGAAAAAACAAAAAGGTTGTTCACCTTTTGTTCCTCACAGCTGATCGGTTCTAATCCGGTGATCCCCTGGGCCTGAACTCCATTTACTAGCACTTAAATACCGGCCATCAGTCACAGGGGCGCAGCCCCGGCCTTGGCCTCTCCATTCAGTACAATGGAGGGAGCGTCAGATCTCGGCACACCCCCTCCATTGGGTGCACAGGCTACGGTGCAGGCTACGGTGCAGGCTTGAATTTGGTGATCAGTTAAGTTACTGATGGTCAGACTAGCACCGATCAGTTGCGGGGGGGGGGGGGGGGAACATGAGTACTATTTGTTGTTTCTTTTGACTGTTCAATCGCTTTTGTTGTGTGGCATCTTTACGGGCTAGGTGCAAGCTATTTGGAAGGGTGGAAGCTAGTTGTGCAAGTGTGTGGTTGTGTTTTGGTGTAATTGTATCTGTTATCTGTGCTGGAAAGTCTACAAACAAGTTGCAACTGCTTGATCCACCAGTAGTGAACGGCAGTCATGACGTTTTTGGAAATGTTGCAATGTGCTACGAATGAAAGCTGGGTAAGTGTCTCCACCAATTTCTTGATTTTGATCTTCGTAGATGTATAGCAGGATCTGTCCATGTATGATACGTGCTTTAAAGTGGGCCAATCATCAGGTGTTTAACTATACTGGCGATAGGTCCTTGTCCCTGGGGCATCCTGATTCGAGATGCCCTGCTGTGTGAAACCCCCCAGATGACCCTCACAACTCAACTTTCTGTCAGTCCCACTGTGCATGAGACGGCTGTAGGACATGCATATAACTTTGTTTATACACAGAGCTCCGGCATAGAGCAGGGGAACGGTTGAATCCCCTGTCTCCCTGCGGACTGCGGAGTGCTTTCACCCCCAGCCTATCTGAATGGCTGTGCGCAAGATACTGGGAATGTGGCCTAGGAACACGGTGTAGTGCCACCGGAAAGGTGAGTTTATGTGACCAATCAGCGGGGTTTCACACAGTGGGGCATCCCAAATCACCCCGGGGAGAATTAACTGACCACCCCTAAAGTCTAAAACTCAAGAAAAATGATAGGTTCACTTTAAAGACCTTTAGCATCATTTAATGAAAAGCCCAAGCCCTTAAAAATATTCCCCAGCATCTAAAATCAATATATTTATTATTTTTAGTCACTTTTTGTTCTTTCCCTCACCGACTTGCAACTCTGTTCAGCACTCTAGTATACGGGCGCCGCCATCTTGGCTCAGTAACATCACATACTGAGGAGAGGAGAGAGCTCAAAATTGCAGGGGAGCGGTGTTATAGCTGTGCTTTGCACAAACAGAGCAGAGCTGGGGTCAGGAAAAGGTCAGCAATCCCAGAATGCATAACGGCACAGTCAGAAGGCACTTCCTGTTTGCAGGCAGCCTGCACCTCCATAGGCCGCCATCTTGGACGTTTAAAGTCTCATAAAATGCAATAGATGCAGGTAGGAGGATTTTTAATGTGAGCAATCTGTATGTACAGGGTGGGTGAAGATCAGGAGCAATGTTAGAAAATATTATTTTACAGAAAGAGTAGTAGATGCTTGGAACAAACTTCCAGCAGAGGTAGTTGAAAAATCAACAGTCACTGAATTTAAACATGCCTGGGATAAGCACACATCTATCCTAAGATAAAGAGTACATACAGTATACACATAAGGGCAGACTAGATGGACCGTATGGTCTCCTTCTGCCGTCAACCTTCTATGTTTCTATGTGAAACACATAAGATAGGCTCCTATTCTGGGTGAAGGTCCGGTTTAACATCTTCAGACTAAAGCAAAAGTGGACCTACACTCTCCCTTGCATCTATGTACCAGGGAAGGTCCTGGTTCACAGGGACACTAAAGAGAGATACTCGTGTCTCTGCTCGTTCATAAAGATTTTAAGTACAGTGCTGTATCTTCAGACACACACATCACAATTTTCCACGTGTCATTTCTGACCTTAGTTCCTCTAAGTCATTTTTAACTGTTGGTCTGCTTTAAGAGCAGAGGATGCTGTCAGATTCCTCACATATGTACAAAGACTTTTACATAAACCCAAATGTGTAGAATTCGGCTCCATGGAGAATTTGTAAGAACACCACTGAAGCACATGGTTCAAGTGGCCATCAAGAGCACTCATTAATCACATTATTCCTTTCCAGCGCTGAGAGGGAAATGGACATTTGCATTTAATAACACATTGGTGCTTTTCAGGACTGGCCCCTCCAAACTGTGATTCAGTACAAGTGAGGAATACTAATACTAGCCACCACAGTAGTCAAGGACAAGAAACACACACACATCAGTAAAGCAGCCGAGATCACCATCCACTGAAATGATCAGTAAGTAACGTAGTGGAAGTCAGCTTGGTAGTTAAAAAAAAAAAAAAAAAATAGAAAAATATAGAGACCCACTAATTATTTCTACAAAAAATACTAATTCTTATCAATTAATACAATACTAGTATACACAAAATAAATGCATACAAGAATCAAAAAAATAAACCTAAAAACAATCATATCCAGGGTCAATGCCTAAGAGGATGGAAAACATTCTATAACACAGTGTTTAAAGTCGCTCAAGAGCAAAGCCTCCAGGGCCAAATATAAAATAAAGATCAAGATAAAAAAAATAGACTCCAGGGGCCAACTGTTAGCCTGCCCCTGGGTGCACCGCTGTGTGAAACCCCTGGTTTACCGGTGGCTCCCACATTGTTGTCTTTGCCGGCAGCCACATCCTTGGCTTCCCTGTAGCTGTGGTGGGTTCATGTACACAGCCATTTAGGTTAGCTGGGGGCAGGAGCGCTTTCTAGTCTACAGGGAAACCGGAGCATCCAGGGACTGGATCATGTCAGCCGGAATTCTTGAAAGGAAGTTAGCATGTTAGCTAGTATTTATGTAAAAATGTTTTGTAGGGATTGATAATTGTTCTATAATCAAGCCATTAGATAGAATCACCAAATGTTAGCACATTATTGGTCCCATCATGCGGAGCTAGTGCCATCAAATAAAGGTGGCGGTGCAATAATTATTCAAGGTAAATAAGCAGGCAATTCATATCATAAGGATGTCAAAATTAAAGTGCATTTATACTCAGAGGCAAGTATATGCAGTCACCTTCTATCCCTAGCCCAGTGCCTAAAAAGACAATTCTGTGAATACTCACCTGTAGAATTGCTTTTGCCATGCATGGCACGGCCTGCTTCACGAAGTCATTACATCTGGGTATTCCGCCACAAGGTGGAGCAGTGCACTGCAGAAGAGTTGTGGCTCCTCTCGGTACCATATAAAAACAGAATCACCATAGACTTATCCAGTGTTGACAAGCAGTTATTCAAGAAACCGGGAGATAATAAAAGTAAAAAAAGGTAACAAAAAAACCCCAACTAACTTGGAACAATCACCATAAGGAGGCAACCAAGAATAACGATAACAAGGGTGGGGTAAAGCAGGCCGTGCCATGCATGGCAAAATAAATTCTACAGGTGAGTACTCACAGAATTGTCTTTTTCCCATTGCATGGCACAGCCTGCTTCACAAAGTCATTACATCTGGGACATCCAAAAGCAGTGTCCATAAAGCAGGGTGGGATCCCCAAAGAGTAACAACAGGCAGTTTAAGCCACTACCGCCTGAAGTACCTTGCGGCCAAAAGCAGCATCAGCTGAGGCCCTAACATCAACCTTGTAAAACTTTGAAAAAGTATGAACAGAAGACCAAGTTGCGGCCTTACAAACTTGTTCAACAGAAGCTTGGTGCTGAAAAGCCCAAGACGCACCAATAGCACGAGTGGAATGAGCAGTAACCCTAAAAGGAGGAACCTTCCCCCTGGCAGAATAGGCCTGCTCCACCACCTGAACGATCCACTTGCTGATAGTGGATTTAGCAGGAGGCAAACCCTTCCTAGGTCCAGCAGTAAGAACAAAAAGAGCGTCAGATTTCCTGAAAGGCTCAGTAGCAACCAAATAAAATTTCAGAGCCCTGACAACATCCAAAGAGTGAAGGGTCCGCTCCTTGGAATTAGCAGGGTTAGGACATAAAGAAGGCAAAACAATGTCCTGATTGAGATGAAAAGCAGACACAACCTTAGGCAAGAAATCCGGCTTAAGCCGAAACACCACCTTATCCTGAAGCCGCTCAAAATAAGGAGGTTTGATAAAAAGCGCCGCCAGCTCAGAAATTCGCCTGACCGAAGTAATGGCCACCTTAAGTGTCAGAATGGGCAAAGCACCCCCACGGATACGCTCAAAGGGAGGACCCTGCAGAGCAGACAACACCAGAGTCAGGTCCCAAACCGGTAAGATACGCTTACAAGGCGGACGCACATGGGTAACTCCCTGGAAAAAAGTCTTAACCAGCCGGTGATTGGCAAAGGATCTTTGGAAAAAAATTGCCAGAGCTGACACCTGGCCCTTGAGGGTACTAAGTTGAAGGCCCGAATCCAAACCATGTTGCAAAAATTCCAGAATCCTGGGGATAGAAAACACTCGACAAGAAAGAGACTTGGACTCACACCAGGCAATGTAAGCATGCCACATCCTGTAGTAAATAAAGGACGAGGATTTCTTCCTAGCCCTAATCATGGTATCAACAACAGAAGCCAGCAAACCCTTATCCATCAAGATGGAGGTTTCAGCAGCCAAGCCGTTAAAGCCAGCGTTTGTAAATTGGGATGGCACAGTTGTCCCTGAGTAAGCAGATCTGGACCCTTGGGCAGGGCATACTGATCTACTGCCAACTGCACGACGTCTGCGAACCACACCCTTCTTGGCCAATAGGGGGCCACCAGAATGGCTGGTACCCCTTCCTGGGCTATCTTGCGCAGCCCCCTGCTCAGCAGAGGAAATGGAGGGAACACATAGAGGATCCGAAACCCCGTCCAAGGCATTGCTAGCACATCCGTGGCGAACACCAGAGGGTCCTGTGACAGGGAGACAAACCTGGGAAGCTTGCGATTGTGGCGGCACGCAAACAGGTCCACATCCAGCTGACCCCAGCGGTGACACAGGGAGTGAAAAATCTTGTTGCTGAGGGACCATTCCCCCAGCCGAGATGTCCCCCTGCTCAGGGCATCTGCCTCCTGGTTCTCCACCCCGGAAATGTAAACCGCCGAGATGCAGGGGACATTCTCTTCCGCCCAAGACAGTATCAGGGACACTTCCTTGAGGGCTCGCTTGCTCCGAGTCCCTCCCTGATGATTGATGTAGGCAACCGCCGTCTGGTTGTCCGAGTGGTCCTGAACAGCCCGACCCCGAAGATGTGTGGTCAGCTGATACAGAACCAACCTGATCGCCCTCAGTTCCAGGACATTGATGGAAGCATGGGCCTCCTGGGGGCCCCACCGACCCTGGAACTTCAGAGACTTCCAAAAGCCCCCCCACCCGGTCAGACTGGCAACTGTGGTGACAGTCTCCCAGCACGGGGGCAGAAAGGTCCTGCCCACTAGAAGGTTCCTGGAGTCCAGCCACCACGAGAGGGACTGTCTGGCCAGGGAGGACAGAGCAAACTCCTGACCCCGGGACACAGGGTCCCGATCCCAGACTGACAAGAGGTGCAACTGAAGAGGTCTCATGTGAAACTGAGCAAAGGGGACCACCTCAAAGCAGGACACCATCAGGCCCACCAACTGCATCCCTTGCCGGATGGAAGGATGGGGACACAAGAGCAGAGTCCGTGCCTGATTCTGAAGGCCCTCCACCTTCTGCTGAGGCAGGAATACATTGACCTGAGAGGTATCCAAGTCATGCCCAGAAAGGACCTCACCAAAGACGGAGACAGTGAAGACTTGGGATAGTTGATCACCCAGCCGAAAGACTCGAGAGTGGAGGTCACCACCAGAGTATCCATCTCGGCCTGATGAAGAGACTGAGCCGCAATGAGAATGTCGTCCAGGTAAGGGAGGATGCGAATGTCCTGATTCCGCAGCAGAGCCATCACGCCCGCCAGCACCTTGGTGAACACCCGAGGTGCCGAGGTGATACCAAACTGGTAATGCTGATCCTCTAGAGCAAACCTGAGAAATCTCTGATGACCTGGAAAGATTGGCACGTGAAGGTAGGCATCCTTGATGTCCACTGAGGTCATGAAGTCGCCCAGGCGCAGGGTACTGACCGCAAAGCGTAGAGTCTCTATGCCAAAATGCTTGAACCTGACAAATTTGTTGAGACCCGTCAAGTCCAGGTTGGGCCTCAGGGACCGTCCTTTTTGGGGGCCGTGAACAGATTGGAATAGAACCCTCGACCCCGTTCCTGGGAAGGCACCAAGCAAATGACTCCTGATTCCAACAGACGTTGAACCGCAAGGCGCAAACCCTGAGCTGACAGAGGGTTTTGAGACATCCGGGATCTGATGAATCTTGGGGGCGGCCAGGCTGCAAACTCTATCCCTGAAAGAGTTCCCCCTCCTGTAGGGGGTAAAGGCCAACAAAAGTATCAGGTCCCTCATCCTCCACAGGAAAGAGGGATGTCACGGGAGCTAGGTGCCGCTTCTTTCCAGTGGCCTTACGTGGAACAGGCCTGGCAAGCTGCCTTTCAATACTGGCCACATGCTGTGCCAGATCGGACTGTGACCCCCCGCTAGTATCCCCCTCACTGGGGGGGGGGGGTAGGCGATGCCGAAGGGGGGGCAGAGCTGGGAAGCGAAGCGGAAAACCCAGCCTGGAGCGCAAGGACAACTTGGGCGCATGGCACGCACACCGTGACACTGTTACTCACAGGGGATACCCCACACATGGAACACAGCCGGGATTGCACCGAAGGACCCCCGAGCACGCTATCCCCAGAAGCATCCATATGGTGATCAACACAGGCGCAATAGGCCAGCACAGGGTAAGGCTAGCAAGAGCCACCCGGGATGCCTCCCCAAGGGATGCCCCCAGAAGCCAGTAAGGGAAGATGAGGGATAGTAAGGGATAGAACCGGGAGAAACCACAACCCACAGTTGTCCCGCCTGAAAGACATAAATAAAGACACATAAGTATCCCGCAGCACGCCCCAAAGAGACCAAAAAACCCCCGAAGGGGACTCACGGACCAAGTAGGGCAAGGGCACCAACCGCCAGACCAAAGGAGGAAGCGTCAAACAGACAAGGATCACCGCCGCAGCTCCGGGATGAGAAGGGCCCCAAACGCGCAGCAGAAGCAAAATGGCACCGGCAAAGGAACCTTGAGGGGCAGGCCGCGGGAGGACGACGCGATACGCGGCATCACAGTAGAGAAAAAAACGCCTCACAAATATAGCGCCGCCCGCCGCGGAGCATAGCACAAAGCGGCGAGGCGGCGAAAAAACAGTTAAAACACAGTAAAAAAACAGAATGAAGACACAGCAAAAAACACCCTCGCCGCTACCCCCCGAGCACACTACTCTCGCTCGAGGGAGCGAGAAAAGCAAGCGAGCAGCGGCGAGAGCCCAGGCCAGGAACTGGGGGGGGACCCCAAAAGCCAGAACAAGTAAACAGTCCCCAAAAACACTCACCCCATCAGAAGTTAGGACAGGAACGCTGCATCCCTAACAGGCTCACCATAAAGCCTATGGCCGGCTACCCTTTGTGGTACAGGGTCTGCAGCTTGGAGCAGCGCTCCTTGAGCACTTGACCCTAGTGCTCCTCTACCTTCACCCGATCCGTCAGCCGAGGCTGGGAGGCACAGAGGGTCCAGAAACGAGTGGAAATAGCCATGCAGGGCCACAGGCTTGGTTGCCCCGCTCACCTGCGCAACAGAGAGAGCCATCTTCTATCTTCGCAGAATCACTACAGAGAAAAACTGGATAAGTCTATGGTGATTCCGTTTTTATATGGTACCGGGAGGAGCCACAACTCTTCTGCAGTGCACTGCGTCACCTTGTGGCAGAATACCCAGATGTAATGACTTCGTGAAGCAGGCCGTGCCATGCAATGAGAAAAAACAGCCTGTGCTTTTTTTTTTACCCTTTGCCCAATATTTATAATAATACAAACTAAATATAGTCAGCCACATTGCCCCCTGGTTGAGCAGACCCACCCCCCAGTGATGATGTAATCAGTTAGAGTACACACAGCTCAGCAATGGGGAGCACTTCAACCTAACTACCATTATGTGACAGTTTAGTTGTAACTGAATTAATTAGCATATGGCTGCCATTCACCATAAAACTACTTCCTGTTTGTGTCTTGTGTTTCTATGGATATGGGACAAAGGTTGAGGTAAAAAAAAAAACAGGACTGGAGATGGAAGGTGACAATATAAACTTCCTTTCTGAGTATAGGTGCACTTTACGTTGTCTTTAACATCTTACCCTTATACTGGACGGCAATCAGAACTAGCCTTCAGCCTAGTGTTGTAAGGTCACAGATTAACCATTATGCTGGATCACCTTTCTTCACTACCTGCAATAGGAGCAAATAGAAACATTACATACTATAGCATACTATTAACCAATTACTAGAAAATATCGATTTAACTGATCAATATACAGGCAGGACTGCACGAGCAGAAAAGGATCACAAAGCATTCCGGGTCATGCAGGGTACACAGAAACTGCTTCCCCCCTCAGAGGTCGCACTAGACCTCCCAAGGAGTCAAGAAGTGGAAATACTCCTCCCATGATCTTGTAGGAGTATTTTCAGTCACGGAGGTGTATGCAATTTGCTGCTATTAAACCGGACCAACAGCCTGGCACAGTTGTAAAAGAAAGGTAGCGGCCATTTTGCAGCTCCCAACTGACAATGCACAGTAGCAGGAAGCCCAGTAGCACTTCCTGTTTGCAGGTGGCCCGCAAATGCATGAACTGCCATCTTGTTTTTAAAATGTGCTGCAATCTAAGTTGAATGTTTGTTGTATTGGTCTGTTTAAAGTGGACCAACACCCAGGATTTTGACTATCCTGGGTCTTGGTCCACTTCGGTGGGGCACCCCCGATCGGGGTGCCCCGCTGTGTGAAACCCCCCCTAACCCCCCGAAAAACTCACCTCTCCCCGCTCCCAGCGCCGACGTACAAGGGGAGAACTGGAACGTCTAAGCGGCGGCGGCAGCCGCCGCCTCCCTCGCGTCACTTTTGACGCGCGCGCCCCCGCGCCGGCCATTCGCAGACGGCCGGCGCGGAGGCGCGCACGCCTACAGGGGCGCGAGGGAGGCGGCGGCGGCCGGCCGCCGCCGAAGATAAGGTAGGTGAGTTGGGGTGTTTGGGGGGGGTTTCACCCCGCGGGACATCCCGATCTCGGATGTCCCGTGGGGTGGGGGGTGATCGGCCCGGGAATCTTATAGATTCCCGGGCCGATCACCAGTGGGTGTTGGTCCACTTTAAGTCATGTTGACTGTTGGTCCACTTTAAATTAAACAATATAAAAGTATAGGTTGTTTTAAAGTGACATTCCAGGCAAAGGGTTCAATTAGCTTCTTCCTGCTCTCCTCATGCTGGCTGTCAGGGGCAGCATCTTTCATTCAGGCTGCTTTATATTTTGTAACAAGCCAAGGCAACACTCTTCCTTGTGCTGTACCTCTCATGCTAGGATCAGTCATCAGCTCTGCATGTATCTTTATGGCAGACTGTAAACCTTAACACTGGACCCTGAAAATTAAGTCAGCAGAAGAAAGTAAGTTATTAGGGCATGCAAAGTGCTGGTGAATAAAAGATGTCGCCTCTGACAGCCAGCATGGGCCAAGCTTTATAAGCAGCTGTTGACAGCTTGTATCTGCAGAAGAAGGGTGTCGCTGGAAAGCTCTAAACACGTCTGTGTCGGACTCTTTAGAGATAGACTTATACTGTATAAGTCTCTATAGTCAGACATCCTGTGCTTAGAGCTTTCCAGCAACACCCCTCTTCAAAACGGTGAGCACAGAGATAGGCTATATAAGATATATATATATATATATATATATATATATATCTATATCAGGTGTAACATACAAAGATTTCCAGCCAGTGATCTCTCTCTTCTACAGATAGAAGCAGTCACCTCGATTGTTGCCATGTTAACATTCACATACCAGAAACAGGACACCATCACTTTTGATTTACATCAGCAGACTTTACCCCCTCTTTTACATTTATGAGACTCTACCTTTTCTCCCATATTGTAAGTCCCATTCTGCATAGGGCTGGTGGAGGAATACTGAGAAACGCTAAAGGGTTCCCTATTGTGGAGGGAGCAACCCCTGGGCAACTGCTCAGGGCAGCTGGATAGAAACACACACAGGGAGAAGTCAGTGGAACTGAAGGACAGATGGCAGATGGAGGTCAAATGAGAGACACGCAGAATGCAGCCAATTAAATGTATGGATGGACAGACAGAGCAAGGTAAGTAGGATGGAAGACAGGCATGACTGTAAAGGGAGGTCAATGGAATGTATGGATGATATTGCAGACAATGTGATGTAGGGAAGGTAGTACAATGGCAGGGGGTAAGGGGGATGGAGGTAGGCTAGGAAGAATATTGGATAGATGGAGGTAGGTAGAGATATTTGATTGATAGATGGAGGTTGTTAAGAACTAATGGATGAATAAGTGAAGGCAAGTAGGATCTCTAGGATGGATGAGGAAGCAGGAGTATGGATAATGGAAGCAGCTTAGTCTAAGACTGTTCACTGCTGTCAGAACCGAAAAGAAGATAGGTGGGGGGGGGGGGGGAAGAAAAAGAACCTAAACTGCTAAATACGATAAAAAAAACAGAATAATGAGTCACACATACAATCCATCTACACACTCTTCTGGTCCTCCAGGAGAGACTGATGGTTCCCTTTGTAGCTTTACACAACAAGCAGCCGATCTACTTCTGCTGTGTGTGAAGGACTTCGGGACAGCCTCCCCTTTTCTTGTGTCCTCTACACGTGCCTCATCTTCCTCTACCCTCGGGGAGGCAGATCCCACATAGCAGGCTGCAGCCAAGGGCAGACTGGTGCCAAACACCAGCCCATGACCTGCCCATAAGCTGCTAAGCCCCGCTCCCAGGTTGCTTTTGAGCTGGTTAAAGAGAGTGTTTGGGCTATAGAACTTCAGAGGCTCAATTGCCCACTTTTAAAGTGGACCAAAACCCACACCGATTGGCCTGGGAATCTATAAGATTCCCGGGCCAATTGATTCCTCCCCCCGGGGCATCCACAAAATCGGGATGCGGCTCTGACTGGACAGAAGCCCGCACATGCGCTGTTGGACTGGGGAATGGTGAGTATTTATCGGCACCGTGGGGGGTTTCACACAGCGGGTCATCCCAATTCTGGATCTGCATCCAGGGAAAGCCAGCCTGGCCTTTGCTGGGTTTTGTTCCACTTTAAAGTGGACCAAAACACAGGATTTTGACTATCCTGGGTTTTGGTGCGTGCCCCGCTGTGTGAAACCCCTCCAGGTCGCCGAAACAAACTCACCTCTTCTCGGTCCTACGGGGCATGTGTGGCAGCTCATCCAATCAGCGGGGTGACGTCCGCTTCTCCCGCTACCCTCTAACAGGGAGCGTGCCTGCGCTGGCCATTTACAAATGCCCCTGCTAGAGGGATAGGGGGGATGTGGGCGCAGCTCGCGCATGCACTGTTGGACTGGAAAAGAAGGTAAGCGTATGGGGTGACCTGGGGGTTCACACAGCAGGACATCCCGGTTTTAGATGCCCCGGGGGGGGGAACGATCGGCCCGGGAGTCTTATAGATTCCCAGGCCAATCGCCGTGGGTTTTGGTCCACTTTAAATAAACAGTGATCACTGGCACAGGGACACAGGCTGGCACACTGCACTGTATTAGAAGGTATAGTAATAGCCGGCACTCTGCATCTCTGCATGTAATGAGGGGGTAATAGCCGGCACTCTGCATGTAATGAGGGGGTAATAGCCGGCACTCTGCATGTAATCAGGGGGTAATAGCCGGCACTCTGCATGCAATCAGGGGGTAATAGCCGGCACTCTGCATGTAATGAGGGGATAATAGCCGGCACTCTGCATGTAATCAGGGGGTAATAGCCGGCACTCTGCATGCAATCAGGGGGTAATAGCCGGCACTCTGCATGCAATCAGGGGGTAATAGCCGGCACTCTGCATGTAATGAGGGGGTAATAGCCGGCACTCTGCATGTAATCAGGGGGTAATAGCCGGCACTCTGCATGCAATCAGGGGGTAATAGCCGGCACTCTGCATGTAATGAGGGGATAATAGCCGGCACTCTGCATGTAATCAGGGGGTAATAGCCGGCACTCTGCATGCAATCAGGGGGTAATAGCCGGCACTCTGCATGCAATCAGGGGGTAATAGCCGGCACTCTGCATGCAATCAGGGGGTAAAAGCCGGCACTCTGCATGTAATGAGGGGGCAATAGCCGGCACTCTGCATGTAATGAGGGGGCAATAGCCGGCACTCTGCATGTAATCAGGGGGTAATAGCCGGCACTCTGCATGCAATCAGGGGGTAATAGCCGGCACTCTGCATGCAATCAGGGGGTAATAGCCGGCACTCTGCATGCAATCAGGGGGTAATAGCCGGCACTCTGCATGCAATCAGGGGGTAATAGCCGGCACTCTGCATGCAATCAGGGGGTAATAGCCGGCACTCTGCATGCAATCAGGGGGTAATAGCCGGCACTCTGCATGCAATCAGGGGGTAATAGCCGGCACTCTGCATGAAATCAGGGGGTAATAGCCGGCACTCTGCATGAAATCAGGGGGTAATAGCCGGCACTCTGCATGCAATCAGGGGGTAATAGCCGGCACTCTGCATGCAATCGAGGGGGTAATAGCCGGCACTCTGCATGCAATCGAGGGGGTAATAGCCGGCACTCTGCATGCAATCGAGGGGGTAATAGCCGGCACTCTGCATGTAATCAGGGGGTAATAGCCGGCACTCTGCATGTAATCAGGGGGTAATAGCCGGCACTCTGCATGTAATCAGGGGGTAATAGCCGGCACTCTGCATGTAATCAGGGGGTAATAGCCGGCACTCTGCATGTAATCAGGGGGTAATAGCCGGCACTCTGCATGTAATCAGGGGGTAATAGCCGGCACTCTGCATGTAATCAGGGGGTAATAGCCGGCACTCTGCATGTAATCAGGGGGTAATAGCCGGCACTCTGCATGCAATCAAGGGGGTAATAGCCGGCACTCTGCATGTAATGAGGGGGTAATAGCCGGCACTCTGCATTATATTAGGGGGTAATAGCCGGCACTCTGCATTATATTGGGGGTTATAGCCGGCACTCTGCATTATATTAGGGGGTAATAGCCGGCACTCTGCTTTATATTAGGGGGTTATAGCCGACACTGTATTATATTCGGGGGTAATAGGCTGTAGGCAGTCTCTAGTTTTCTACAAGCTGTGGCACTACAAGTCGCAGCACACGTTAGCAAGGTTACAGGAGACGGGAGGAGCAGTAATACACAACACTGACCTCCTAGGAACGCCGCACAGCTCGCGTCACATGCCGGCATCAGGTGACAGAATGACATTGCAGCACTTCCGGGCTGCAGACGTCAGCGCGTAACTACTACAAAGGAACGTGGAACTCCGCGTCACAAGCCTAGAGCGCTAGGGGCGGGGCTAGAAGCAATATGAATGGGATGGCGGGCGCAGCGTGTTGTATAATGCGAAAAGCCTGGCCTGCTGTGTGTTCTGTACTCTGCGCCCCCTGGCGGGAGAGAAAGGTGTAGCGTGCTGCTGCTGCTCCTCTGTGCTCCTCGGGTTATGGCGGCCAACCTTTTATTACAGGGATGCGCTGCTTGGAGAATGATGGGACTTTTGTCTGTAGGGGCGGGAGGGGGCACGGGTGCAGTGTGCGATTACACTGTAGCAGGGCCGGCTCCAGGACTGTGGGAGCCCCTGGGCAAGAGAGTCTTAGTGGGCCCAAAGTAGGGTGTCACATAATGTCACCTTTAAAGCGGACCTTCAGCATCATTTAATGAAAAACCCTTCCTCAAACTATTCCCCAGCATCTAAAATTAATATATTTTTAATCACTTTTTATTCTTTCCTTCACTGGACTGCAACTCTGTTCAGCACTCTAGGATATGGGTGCCGCCATCTTGGCTCAGTAACATCACATACTGAGAAGAGGGGTCATAGTGCAGGGGGTGGGTTATAGCTATGCTTTGCACAGGCAGAGCTGGGGGGCAGGAAAAGGTAAGCAAACCCAGAATGCAGAGCGGCACAGTCAGAAGATACTTCCTGTTTGCAGGCTGCCTGCACCTCCATGGGCCCCCATCTTGGATGTTTAAAGTCTCAGAAAATGCAATAGATGTAGGTAGGAAGATTTTTAAAGTGGACCAACACCCAGGATTTTCACTATCCTGGGTTTTGGTCCACTTCCGCGGGGCACCCCGATCGGGGGTGAAACCCCCCAGATCGCCCTAACAAACTCACCTCACCCCGCTCCTACGAGGTGATATATATTCTCTGGCTGATCCCCCCTGGGTGTTGGTCCACTTTAATGTCGGCAATCTGTATGTACAGGGTGTGGGAACTATATAAGATAGACTCTTATTTAGGGTGAAGGTCTGCTTTAACCTCCGCTGCCACAAATGGGTCATCTCCTGCTGCTGATCGCCCTCCAGTCCTTATCGCCTTCCCTATAGCCACCAATCATCCTGTAGCCCTAGTTGCATTCCCTACTGCCACCAAGCACCCTTCAGCTCTTACTGCTTGCAACTTAAAGTGGACCAACACCCACCGCTGATCGGCCTGGGAATCTATAATATTCCTGGGCTGATCAGCTCCCTGCCTGCCCGCTGTGTGAAAGCCCCCAGGACGCCCGCAAATCCTACCTGTTCCTCGTTCCAACGGCGCATGCGGGGGCCGCCGCAGCCTCTCACGCATCCCTCTAGCAGGGCGCGCACCAGCGCCGGCCGCTTGTGAATGGTCGGCGCGGGCGCACTCCCTGTAAGAGGGACGCGCGAGTGGCGGCGGGCGCTCTCACCTTATCCGTCGACGGAACTCGCTTGTCCGTCGGCGGTGATTGGTGGAGTGAGTCACGTGGAGCGGGGTCAGGTGAGTTTTTGGGGCTTTCTGGGGGGTTTCACACAGTGGGGCACCCCCGATCGGGGTGCCCCGCGGAAGTGGACCAACACCCAGGATAGTGAAAATCCCGGGTGTTGGTCCACTTTAAGACTCCATCATTGCTGTCAGTTGTCACCTGGTTCTCACCACCTTCTGAGCTTCCATCAATTGCTCTTCATTCCATGTCACCTTCTCCATTGTTGCTGATCATCCCCTGTTGCTGGGACCAGTCATGAGCAGGTCTGCACACAACACCTGGCATTCGGTGGTTCGGGTCCACTGTAAAATAATACCATGGCCAGGTGCGAGCTTGAGTGGGCCCCTGAAGATGCCTAGGTTTGCCCTGTGCTGGCGCCGGCCCTGCACTATAGGCAATACCTCCTACTAGGATTCTTAAAATGGACCACTGTTCTGGGTTTTGGTCCTTGCCCTGGGATGCCCCGCTATGTGAAACTCCCCAAATTGCAACTGACCTGAACTGTCCCAGTTACATGGCACATGCATGGGCTGTCATCCAATCAGTGCTGTATGCCATGATAACACAGCATGGTAGTAGCATACCTCCCAACTTTCAAAGACAGGAAAGAGGGACATTTAGGCGAGTGTAGTGCACCACAAATTTCTTTGGGCCACCCAAGCCACGCCCATAGCCACACTTCTAACCACACCAAACTGGCTTGGGGTGGAGGGGAGGAGAGTACAGCCGCAGGGGGTTAGGTGAGTGGCGAAGGACAGCGCCATGGGGTGGAGGGGTTAGGTGAGTGGTAGAGGACAGCAGGAGGGGTTAGGTGAGGGGCGAAGGACAGCGCCATGGGGTGGAGGGGTTAGGTGAGTGGTAGAGGACAATGGCAGGGGGTAGAGGGGTTAGGTGAGTGGTAGAGGACAACAGCACTGGGTGGAGGGGTTAGGTGAGTGATAGAGGACAGGGGGTGGAGGGGTTAGGTGAGTGGTAGAGGACAGCCGCAGGGGGTGGAGGGGTTAGGTGAGTGGTAGAGGACAGCCGCAGGGGGTGGAGGGGTTAGATGAGTGGTAGAGGACAGCCCCAGGGGGTGGAGGGGTTAGGTGAGTGGTAGAGGACAGCAGGAGGGGTTAAGTGAGTGGTAGAGAACAGCCGCGGGGGGTGGAGGGGTTAGGTGAGCGGTAGAGGACAGTGGCATGGGGTGGATGGGTTAGGTGAGCAGTAGAGGACTGCAGGAGGGGTTAGGTGAGTGGTATATGCCAGCAGCAAGGGGTGGAGGGGTTAGGTAAGCGGTAGAGGACAGTGGCAGGGGGTGGAGGGGTTAGGTAAGCGGTAGAGGACAGTGGCAGGGGGTGGAGGGGTTAGGTGAGCGGTAGAGGACAGTGGCAGGGGGTGGAGGGGTTAGGTAAGCGGTAGAGGACAGTGGCAGGGGGTGGAGGGGTTAGGTGAGCGGTAGAGGACAGTGGCAGGGGGTGGAGGGGTTAGGTGAGCGGTAGAGGACAGTGGCAGGGGGTGGAGGGGTTAGGTGAGCGGTAGAGGACAGTGGCAGGGGGTGGAGGGGTTCACGAAAGCGACCTCCTCTTGGTTTTCTTTTAGAATCAGGAGGGGAGCGCCACGCAACTTTATGAAGCTGCCTATAGATATGCTAATGGCTTAGACAGCTGATTGGAGGAAAGGCAGCACATGCACTGTGGGGAGGTAAGAATATCCAGCATTCCAGTGGGGTTCACGCAGCTGGGAATCCCAAATCAGATGCCCCAGTAGAGAGAAAAAATCACTGGGATAGTGATTGCTCCTCCTTCCTTAATACTAACAGACCGCCCCTATCTGCTTCAGCCAGGGACTTCAGATACTGCTGCTGCCATCTGCTGGCTGTGTTGAGGTAAGAGCTCATTACTTTTGGCATAATCACTGTACTTCATAAATCATTTAGTCCACATACTAAACTATACAAACAAATGTTTGGGAAAGAGCTGAGTATCCTGTTTTTTTGGAAAGGCTACACACACCCCTTAGAGCCAGGTCACTAGGAACCTCAGGCATATTTCGGTTCTGAGAGCAGAGCAGCCTAAGAGAAGGAAATAGGGAAAGTCAAAGCTTATGTCGGAATAGTCCCCTGTGGTTGGCTGATACTAATCTTAATACTATTTCAATGCTGAATGGACCCCCCCCCCCCCCATGGCTTGCTCGCTTTGCTGCAGACGCATTGTTTCTCTCCCAGACTGCACCTTGAAATGGAAGGATTTCCTTCAAATTAGTGTCTTCCTCTGTAGCTACTCCGCACAGAATATCATTCAGCCATATCTGCAGGCCGGTCCTGAGACACCCACATTTCTGTGTTGGAATATTTGTACAAGGATGTGGCAGAGCATTTAGCACTTTTCAGCTTCCTGTCTGAACAAATAATATTCATGGAAAGATAAAGCACCAAGAGCCAGCTTCAATCATTCTTTTTCCATTGTCTAAGATGACCTTAGAGAGTCCAGTCACTGACCGCAAAACCGGGGACAAGTTATCCCGCATCTGTGTTTGTGTTACACAATGCGAAAAGAAAAACTACCCTATATGCAATATTCCAAATAGAATTCTTTCTTGTCAGTGATTTATTTAGTGTGGTGATATTCTGGGATGTCGCCGAAGGATGGAACGGGGCTGAGGTAAGGTTTGTGGGCCTCCTGGGGGGTTCCTCCTCGCGGGACATCCCGATTTCGGATGCCCCACGGGGAGGGATCTGATCGGTCCAGTAATCTTATAGATTCCCGGGCCGATCCCCCCTGGGTTTCAAGCCACTTTAAAGTGGACCATCACCCTCCGGTGATCGGCCCGAAAATCTATAAGATTCCCTGCGCCGGCCGTCTGTGAATGGCCAGCGCGGGCGCGCGCGCGTCAAGAGTGACGCACGGGAGGTGGCGGAGGAGCCGCTTGTCCACGGCTGTCAAAACGCTTGTCCGTCGGCGCTGGGAGCGGGGAGAGGTGAGTTTTTCGGGTGATCGGGGGGGTTTCACACAGCGGGGCACCCCGATCGGGGGTGCCCCACCGAAGTGGACCAAGACCCAGGATAGTCAAAATCCTGGGTGTTGGTCCACTTTAAAGTCTGTTTTTGAACACATATACACCAGTAACAAAGCTAAAACACATGGAATGACATTGCTTTAACACTGTGACATTAACACTTTAGTGTCAGATCTGTAATGACAATTCTGCATAAAAATATAAAAAGTCAAAAAAGTTTCTAAAAGTGTTTGTTTGCAGCCAGGAGAGGTCACACAATGATTTGAGCACAAAAAATGTCAAACACGCTGTTTAAACACAAGCAAATGAACGGGCATTGAAATGTACGGGAGAGGGACAGTGAGCAAAAGGTAATACCTGGAGCTCTGGAAGCTGGAGCGCCGGCGCTATACACTGAGCCGCCTGTAATAATACATGTGACGCTACATGTTGCTGTTAGTGGCGCTCACCAGATTCACTTTCATAAATGTGGTTTTATGTACAGCACCCAGCGTTCACCAGACACTGCCTGCCGCTATCCCTTCTTAAATAACCCCCTAAGTGTCAAAGCAGCAGACTAGAAACAATTGACTACGGGGGGATAAAGGGTGAGTATGGCCTTTTTTATGTTATGCATGGCCAATGAGATGCTGCATCAGGCATAAGGGCTGGGGGCCCCATTGCTCAGAGGATGAATGCCAGGCAAGCCGTGGTTAAAGGCATACTGGCTGGTAACCTCAGGAGGAGCGGCCCCTCGTCAGTCGCAAACAAA
The DNA here is from genome assembly GCA_027917425.1 of Gastrophryne carolinensis. Lineage (NCBI taxonomy): Eukaryota > Metazoa > Chordata > Amphibia > Anura > Microhylidae > Gastrophryne > Gastrophryne carolinensis. The sequence continues at coordinate 72,858,604 of CM051239.1, forward strand.
GTGTCAAATGCATTTTTTTAGCTGCAAAACAGAACTCGATCCACAAGGCCAAAGTGACGCATTGAATAGGCACCGCAAGTGCATCCGGACAAGTCTGAATGTAGCCAAAAGTCCTTTAAGGTGTAAGCACACAAGGGCAGGACCCTCTCCTAATGTTTTCCTGCATCGAGAGGGTGGATTTAGAACCAGGTGAGGAGTCTCACTCCTTTTTTAGGAGAGAAAGCTTCCATTGACTTTTATTGTCTACCTTGGGGCTGATTCAGAGACAGTTGAGAATTTACACCCAGTAGACAATTAAAGTCAATAGCAGTTTTCTCTCCTAAAAAGGAGTGAGAATTCTCAAGTGGCTCTGAATCGACCCCTATGTGTTTAGTTACAATTCTGTTACATCTGACTATATTATATGGATCATTGTCACTTTTGTATTATATTTTACTTGTCTTACCCCTCTGTAATTTTCATCTTGTACAGCTCCACGGACTATGATGGCCTGATGATGAATTTATAAACAATAATAACAGTGTTGTTATAGTTTAGGATCACTTTAATTCCTGTAAGTGAAGTCAGGATCTTCACGGTAGACAAAGCAGTAGCTCCACCTGCTGGCTGAAGAAATGTCCTGTCGATCTGCTACATTTACTGTATATCAATCTATAATTTGAAATCATTAGAGCACTAAAGAATTCTAATTGAGTACAACAGCAATAAGTTGCAATTCCTAGTAGCAGATTTTTTCAGTTTAAAGATTCACCAATATCACCTTGAATTGAGCACTTCATTTTCACAGTAATTTTGCTTTTGCCTGGATGGTGTAATTATTTTATAGGTTAGAGCATGGTTTTAACGCTCTATAGCTCAGATACCATTCATGCCCAAACGCACTATGGGGGTTATTTAAGAAGGGATAGCGCCAGGTAGTGGCTCGTAGCGGCAGGCAGTGTCTGGTGAACGCTGGGCGCTGTACGCAATATCACATTTATGAAGGCGATTCTGCTGAGCGCCCTTAACAGCCATGTAGTGTACGATTCATCATTACAGGTGGCTCAGTGTATAGCGCCGGAGCTCTGGCTTCCAGAGCACTAGGTATTACCTGTCGCTACCTGTTGCTCTAGCATACATTTCAATTTCATAATTGTGTGACCTCTCCTGGCCTAGAAAAATACAATTCTGTGAGTACTCACCTGTAGAATTGATTTTGTAGTATACAGCACGTCCTGTTTCACTAAATTCTTTACGCTTAGGCTATCCCGCCACAAAGTGGCGCAGTGGACTGCAGAAAAGACTTGAGGCATCTCCCGGCCCTATAAAAGGACCTCCCACAAATTCCCAGTGTTACAAAGCAGTTAGACAAGAACCCGGGAGAATAAAAATGAAGGAACCCCAACCAACCATTTGAACAAATCACCATACAGAGGTAACCAAGAAAAATGATAACAAGGGAGGGGTGAAACAGGACATTCTGTATACTACAAAATCAATTCTACAGGTGAGTACTCACAGAATTGTATTTTTCCAAGTATACAGCACGTCCTGTTCCAGTAATTCCTTACGTCTGGGACATCCAAAAGCAGTGTCCGTAAAGTAGGATGGGATCCCCAAGAACAACAGCGGGCAGTTTAAACCACTGCCGCCTAAAAAACTTTGCGGCCAAAAGCAGCATCAGCTGAGGCCCTAACATCAACCTTGTAAAACTTAGAAAAAGTATTAACAGAAGACCAAGTTGCGGCCTTACAAACTTGTTCAACAGAAGCCTGGTGCTGAAAAGCCCAGGAGGCACCAAAAGCACGAGTGGAATGAGCAGTAAGGTGGAAGGGAGGTTCCTTCCCCTTAGCAGAATAGGCTTGCACCACCGCCTGATGGATCCACTTGCTGATAGTGGACTTAGCCGGAGGCAAACCCTTCCTAGGTCCAGAAGGAAGAACAAAAAGAGCATCAGTCTTCCTGAATGATTCAGTAGCGACCAAGTAAAACTTCAGAACCCTGACCACATCTAAAGAATGCAGAGTCCGCTTCTTGGAATTAGCAGGATTAGGACACAAGGAAGGCAAAACAATGTCCTGATTGAGATGAAAAGCAGACACAACCTTAGGCAAGAAATCAGGTTTAAACCGAAACACCACCTTGTCCTGGTGTCACTCAAAATAAGGAGGTTTGATGGAAAGTGCCGCCAACTCAGAAACACGCCTGACAGAAGTGATAGCCACCAAAAAGGCTACCTTAAGAGTCAAAATGGGCAAAGCGGCCTCACGGAGAGGCTCAAAGGGGCGACCCTGCAAAGCAGATAACACCAGATTCAAATCTGGTTACATAGGCTTACGTGGCGGACGCACGTGAGAAACCCCCTGGAAAAAGGTCTTAACCAAATGGTGACTGGAAAAAGATTTTTGGAAAAAATTTGCCAGGGCTGAAACATGACCCTTGAGGGTACTAAGCTGAAGGCCCAAATCCAAACCATGTTGCAAGAACTCCAGAATCCTGGGAATAGAAAACACCTGACAGGGAAGAGATGTGGACTCACACCAAGCAATGTAAGCATGCCAGACCCTGTAGTAGATAAAGGACGAGGACTTCTTCCTAGCTCTAATCATGGTATCAACAACAGAGGCAGGCAACCCCTTTTCCATCAAGATGGAGGTTTCAGCAGCCAGCATTTGTAAATTGGGATGGCACAGCTGCCCCTGAGTGAGCAGGTCTGGATGCTTGGGCAGGACGTACTGATCTACTGCCAGCTGCACGATGTCTGCGAACCATACCCTTCTTGGCCAACAGGGGGCCACCAGAATGGCTGGCACCCCTTCCTGGGCTAACTTGCGCAGCACCCTGGCCAGCAGAGGAAACGGAGGGAACACATAGAGGAGCCGAAACCCCTTCCAAGGCATTGCCAGCGCATCCGTGGCAAAGGCCAGAGGATCCTGTGACAGAGAGACAAAGAATGGAAGTTTGTGATTGTGACGTGAAGCAAACAGGTCCACATCCGGCTGACCCCAGCGGTGGCACAGAGAGTGAAACACCCTGTCGCTGAGGGACCATTCCCCCAGCTGAGACATCCCGCTGCTCAGAGAGTCTGCCTCCAGGTTCTCCACTCCCGGGATGTAAACTGCCGATATGCAGGGAATAGTCTCCTCCACCCAGGACAGTATCAGAGACACTTCCTTGAGGGCTCGCTTGCGTCGAGTCCCTCCCTGATGATTGATGTAGACAACCGCCGTATGGTTGTCCGAGCGGATCTGAACAGCCTGACCCCGAAGGTGCGGAGTCAACTGGAAAAGAACCAACCTTATCGCCCGCAGTTCCAGAATGTTGATGGGGGCATGGGCCTCCTGAGGGCCCCACTGACCCTGGAACTTCAGAGACTTCCAAAAGCCCCCCCAACCTGTCAGACTGGTATCTGTGGTGACAGTCTCCCAGCACGGGGGCAGAAAGGTCCTGCCCAGTAGGAGATTCCTTGAGTCCAGCCACCACGAGAGCGACTGACTGACCAGAGGGGACAGAACAAATATCTGATCCAGGGACACTGGGTCCCGATCCCAAACTGACAAGAGGTGCAACTGAAGAGTTCTCTGTGAAACTGAGCATAGGGAACAGCCTCGAAGCATGACACCATCAGGCCCACCAGCTGCATCCCCTGCCGAATGGAGGGGTGAGGGCAAGAAAGTAGAGACCGTGCCAGCGTCTGCAGGCTCTCCACCTTCTGCTGAGGCAGAAAAACCTTGACCTGAGATGTATCCAGAGTCATGCCCAGAAAGGACCTCACCAAGGACAGAGACAGAGAAGACTTGGGATAGTTGGTCACCCAACCGAAGGACTCGAGTGTGGAGACCAGCATCTGGGTATCCAGCTCGGCTTTATGGAAGGACTGAGACGCAATCAGAATGTCGTCCAGATAAGGAAGGATGCGAATGCCCTGAGATCTCAACAGAGCCATCACCCCTGCCAGCACCTTGGTGAAGACCCGAGGAGCCGAGATAAGACCGAACGGTAACGATAATAAGACAGAGGGAGAGTGAACACCGTTCTAATATTAGGAACGGAAAAATAGAATCTCCATTGGCAAGACATTACCTTGAAGCTGGCCACCATATTAGCCAATTACGGTTTATCGTTATTGAAGTTGTCAAACCACCCAAAAGGGGAGGTAGCATTGAGAGGAAATTGCTACAGCGCGAGCTGTTCTGGATCCATCAGCTTAATACTTTACATCCAGGTGGATTGAACGAAGAGATGGATTTCTCTGTTTTTTATTAACTACTCACTTGATATGTTGTTGATCCTGTATCTAGTGTACTTAGGGACATTTCTGTACATAGCCCCCGCACTTTATTCTGAAAATTGAGTGATAATGATTTACACCCTGTGGCATATTTACCTTTGTATGTATGCCCAGGTGTCTGTTTTTAACTTTAACTCACATCACTATATGTTTTTTATTTAACCAAAAACTATTTTTAGAACTAAAAACCAGGGAATGGCCGTACAAAATCAAAAGGCGGCTTGCGCACTGCCCCTTATCCTAAGGGCGCCCTGTTCAACCTCTTTACCCTCTTTTTTCCTTTTATAGTGCTCTGCGCCTCCAGCAGTTCTCCAGCGCTGAACACACTTGAATGCTCCGCCCCAGCATGACTCATTCTATTGAGGACGCCGCCTCTGCATCAATTTGGCCCTGGTAACGTCATTTCCGCTCGCATATGTCGCCTTCTTAGGGCACCGCCATTTTGTTGGTTTACTGTTGCGCATAGACAGGAAGCGGCGTCTCAGTCAGCCCCGCCCGCCACTTCCGGCCGACGCTGTCAGGATTGACAGCGAGGCTTGGGTGGCCGGGACTGATTTTGACGACCGCCGATGACGTCATCGGTAGGCGCCACTACGAGCGCCGCCGATTGGCGCCATTTGTCTGCATCAATGCTGGAGGCTGCATCACTATATAAGCTTACCCTTTGGTATTAACAGACACCGCTCTCTTGATAAAGGCCGCACCGGCCGAAAAGTCGAGGTTTTCTTTTGTCCACACGGTATTCCAGCTTGCTTGCCTTGCTTTGTATTGTAAGTTATATCGCTGTTCATTACCTTGTACTGCATTGCCTGTCCACTAGCTGCATAGACTTAGTCTTTCTCTTGTGATATATTACAGTACTGAATTTCCAGCTGTATCTGTCTTTCAAGCAGCCTAGTGGTACATATGCTGGTTACCATACCCTATAACCCTTGTACTGCGGTCTACATTTTTGTATATAGCGTCTGATATTGTTGTATATGTAAATATCTCTGTTCACCAATGCATTTTCACCAGCATTAAAAACTTTTTGAATGCAAGTACTCTCTCTGGGTGTTCGATTTTCCACTTGTATGATTACAAGACCGAACGGTAGGGCCACAATTTGGTAGTGCTGATCCTCCAGAGCGAACCTGAGAAATCTCTGATGACCTGGAAAGATTGGAACATGAAGGTAAGCATCTTTGATGTCCACAGAAGTCATGAAATCGCCCAGGCGCAAGGTACTGACCGTCGAGCGCAGAGTCTCCATGCAAAAATGCTTGAACCTGACAAATTTGTTGAGGCGCTTCAAATCCAGGATGGGCCTCAGGGACCCATCCTTTTTGGGAACCGTGAACAGATTGGAGTAGAAGCCTCTGCCCCTTTCCTGGGAAGGCACAGGACAGATGACACCCAAATCCAAAAGGCTTTGGACCTCAAGCCCTGAGCTGACAGGGGGCTTTGAGCCATCCGGGATCTGATGAATCTTGGGGGCGGCCAGGCTGCAAACTCTATCTTGTACCCGGAGGACACCACCTCCTGAATCCACCGGTCTGAGACGCGCAGTCTCCAAACGTGAGCAAAGAGGGTGAGGGCGCCTCCTCATGCCTGAGAGGGCTTAGGGGAAGATTTGGACTTGGGACCCCATGAGAAACCGGGGCGACCATGGCCTCTACCCCGGCCCCAAGGGTCTCTATGTGCCCCCGCAAATGGTGCACCCCGACCGGACCTGGGAGCACGGAAGGAGGAGGGAAGAACCAGCCCCCCGAAAGGGCCGCGGCTGCCTCCTGCGTTGAGGCAGCCTACCATCCTTGGCAAACAGATCCAGACGCTCCCCAAAGAGCCGTAGCCCAGTAAAGGGGAAGCCAGTGAGAGCCTTCTTAGCAGCATTATCAGCCGCCCACTGACGCAGCCGAACAGAGCGGCGTATAGCCACCAAAAGGGCAGAAGTCCTACCACACATCCTGACCGCATAATCCATAGCAGAAAGAATAGATGCCACAAATTCATAGCAAAGCAGGAGGGATCTATACTCCTCCCCCTATTGGCATCCGAGGCATTATCCAGAAGGCACCTGAGTAGCCCTTTAATAGCAAGAGCCATGATGGCAGAAGCACACACAGGGCGCAGTGCAGTCCCTTCACAAGCAAATGCGTGACAGGCCAGCTGATCAATACGCTGGTCCTCACCATCCCTCAGAGTAGAAGTGTCAGGGGAATGCATGACTGAGGTATTGGACAACCCAAGCACGGGAGCATCCACCTCGGGGGGAGACGACCAGCGCTTAACCACATCAGCAGGAAATGGATACCTCCTGTCCCAACTCTTACGGACCAAAGGAGAATGTCACCGCCAGCCGCGGAGCGCGGTGGCGAGCGCGCACAAAACAAGTAAAAAACAGACAAAAACACTAATGCGGACAACATCTTTTGGGCACAAGGACCGTATGTATGCTTTTATATCAAAATAATGCATGAATTAAAGGAAAACTCCCTTGTCAGGTTTTTGGTGTTAGGATTGTGCCCCGAGACCTGTAATTTACTTATCAGCATGCCACTTTCAAGCTTCTTATATTTCTGTTGCTCTGTCTTGGTAAAGTAGGGGTGACTTGGCTTTTAGTAAAGATTTAGATTCCCAGCCAATCAGATGTTTCGAAAGCCAGAGACAGGAAGTATCTGAATTATACAGTAAAACACCACTTTGCTGTACATTGCTTAGGTAAATACGTTGTTGCTAGGGAAAACTGTTTCTTTTATAACATGGAGTTACAAACAATTAGAAAAGAAAAAAATGAACAGATAAGCTCAGCATTTTGAGCACATCATATTGGGACACAATAATGTAGAATTTCAAAGAATGCCATTGAAAGTTACCCTTTAAACCCTGAATAAGAGCCTATCTTGTATTTTTCTGCCACCCAGTACATACAGATTGGCCACAATAAAAATCATCCTACCTGCATCTAGTGCGTATTCTGAGCCTTGGCTCATAGCGGCTCATGGAGCATCAGGCTGCCTGTAAACAGGAACACTCTTCTGACTATGCCGCTCTGCATTGTGGGATTGCTGTCCTTTTCCTGACCCCAGCTCTGCTTCAACTGTGCAAAGCACAACTATAACCCCACCCTCCGCACTCTTCAGTGTGTGTGATGCTTCTGAGGCAAGATGGCGGCGCCCATATCCTAGAGTCCTGAACAGATTTGCAGCCTAGTGGAGGAAAGAATAATAAGTAAGCAACTAAAAATGTAAAATTTTAGATGCTGTGGTATATTTTTTTAAGGGTTTGGGCTTTTCATTAAATGATGCTGAAGGTCCGGTTTAAGGTATGATTCCAAGAACCTTCTGGCAGCCTCCAGGTAAGAAGGTCCACTGGGCCATGTACAGGATAGAGCCTCACCACGTCTGTGATGATTTAAGCACTCATAGTATGGACAAACACAGCCCTAAGCTCTGTTTTCTGTGCATGTGAGGCTTTGATGTTCCCCTTAGGTCTTCAAATTCACCAAATCTTGAAAACCCATCTCCAGGGCTTGGTTAAAGCTTGCATGAAACCCTGCTATATGCGTCTTGAGATCTGAACCCACACCACATGTGCGGGCCTACAAAGGCATCTACTATAAATGGCCAAGTGTTCTGATGGAAGCCTGCATATAGACAGCGGGAGTGTGGATCGAGATTAGTAAAGAAATGATTGCGAGGATTTAAACACAGGTTTATCCCAGGTTTTATGAAGATTTATCCCAAATGCCCCTGTAATATGGACCATAATCCATGGACGTGAATAACCAGGTTTATGTATGATTGTCTATGATATTATGAGTACTGTTCTCCACTTTCCCGGTGGAGGGGACTGGTTTCCCACATGTAGTTTACCATAACCACCTCTTTTCCAATCATTACTGATACCAGAATGCTTAATTAAATGTGTTTATTATGGAATTCCAGATTTTAGTAAACATCACATGTAATAGCTTTAATCCCAAACATAGTTCATAGATCCTAATCTTAAAAATCTAGATTGTAGTTCTTCTGTTCAAATCTAATACATGTGCAAATAATGTATTCACATTCTAATCATCTGCTAATTATTATTATTATAAATTATTATTATTATTATCATCATTCTGCATTATTCTACTTGATCACTGCTGATTCCCGCACCTGTACGGACTAACCTTCCATGACATTATGTTTTCTCTAACAGCTATGTCCTAGGATCTGGTGTATGTTATACACATAGTAAGTTCAGTTAATCTACATGCAAAGAGCACTGGAGGCTGAATCTTTTCCATGTACAACACACAACACCACAGTGACACACAGGGGACCACAGAGTCATCCACATGGCCAGAGGAGAAACTTGACCCTGTCCGGTCTCATGCTCTTCTTCCTGTCACCGTGCTAGTGTCTGTCCATAATATCTAAAAAAAACAAAAGTAATAAATTCAGATCTATTTTATATTTCACACATAAAATAAGCCCATCACTAGCAAGAGCAGTGTGTTTGTGTATGTGTGCTCGCCGCTCTGAAGCCCAAAGCTCATTTGGGATGCCCCACATTGTAAAACCTTGGCAGCCTGGCAGGCTTTAATGTCTGAGAGCTTGCAAGGCAGAGGGCAACCTGGATCGAGCTGAGTATCTGTCAAACCTTTGGGGTTCTACACCATGGGTCTTCCCATTGCCCATAGGGGAACAGAAACAGGAAGGACTGGTTTAAAATGGATCAAAACCCTCACAGCTGAGCCCTAGGGTCTTAAAGACTCCAGTGCCGGCCGATTACCTGCCCCACCCACTTTGTGAAGCCCCTGGGATTGCCCAAGAAACCTGACCTTTTTACGGGGCTCCCATGCCACATCCCTGATCCCTCTAGATGAGGTGTGCCGCAGTGTCAAGCCATTCACATAGGCTAGGGGCAGAGGCCTGCCTCAGACTTGAGGGAACCCGGGGATGTGGTCATTAGGCTTGTCACATCTCCTGGCAGATTTGAAATCAGTCAATTTGCCGGGTTGGCAGGCTACAGCATTTTTGAAGTTACCCCCTGTCCTGCCTCAGCGCCAGGGGAGGGTGGCAGGATGGTGGGGTTACCTACAGGCTGGACATCCACCGATCACAATCCATAAGAGAACAATGTGAAATGTGCAGCCCTTGTAGAAATGATTTGTATGGGGCCATGTTGGTTAGATGTAGCCTTGTCTCCTAACTGCAGCAATAGTTTATCTAACATTCAGAAGGCATCATTAGGACCAGAGAGGTGTGACAATATAGGTGTGCGAACAATCCACAAATACAAATTGGATGATTAGCCGAATTTTCCCAAGAAAATAATTTTTAATAACCGCTGTTAAAAGATAAAAAAGCTCACCTCATTTCATTTTTTGCGGACAGCTTCCCCCACTACCCTTCTGCAGTGATACGGGGGAGTCAGCGTATAGGTGACAGTGAGCTTCACAAAAAAATTGATTTCCACGAATAAAAAGGAAATTTGGATTCTACTAAATCGAATTTACCATGAAATTCAGAGTGAATTCTGATTTGGTGATCTCTAAAAATAACCCATTTTCTCTACTGGTCCTAACATTAGGTCCTAATTACACCTATGTTTAATTTATTCAGGACAGGAACAAGAAGTGAGATGCTTGTCTGACAGAGTGGAAGTGTTCTGGTATTTTACTTAAATTGGAGTAACCACCGGCCTAGAGTCTATAACAATCTAGAGTTGGTCGTCTCACTTTTAATTTGGCATCCCAATTTGGGGTTACCTACTGGGGTGGGAAATCCCCCATATCCCCCATGCCTCACAGTGCATACGCAGGTCACGGTTGCACCCCCACTCCCCTCCAGCTGAAGCCAGTTATTCAGAAATCTCTGATGCGGGTACACAGAAGAGCAGCCAATGGATTACTCTCCATATCACTCTCTGATGTCAAAGCGGCATCGTAAAAGCAAAATGGAGCGTGATCTGCTGGAGGTCTGTGCATGCGTTGTGGGATCACCAGAGGGGTGAGTTTACAAGTGATCAGGGGGATTTCAGACAGTGAGCCAAATCAAGATGTCCTGGGCAGGAGAAAAGAACCTAAGTTTTGCTCCTCTTGAAATTAAAAACATATTCAAAAAGGCACAGTAAATGTGTAACATGTTTTACAGCAGCAGTGCTCAACCTTTTGATGAGCGTGGGCCACTTAAATGATTTGGGGAAGGGGAGGTAAAATAAAAAACACTTACCTCATCTGTAATGATGTTGATCGATCGCATCGGGCACCGCCATCTTTACTGAGCTGCATTATGCCGTCGGAACGGGCAGCAGTGTGCATGGCGCAGGGAGCTTCTGCTACGGTGGCATCTTGCAGCTCAGGAAAGATGGTGGCGCCCAGCGTGGTGATCGGTCAATCAGCACCGCCGAATTACAGGCAAGGAAAGGGTCTAGACAAGCACCGTAGGATTATAGACTCATGCAAACTTGCTCCTGGTGGGTGCCAATGGTGGGTTTACAGCCTTCCTTGAGTAACAAGTATTCTGATGACAGCGTGCTTGGTCCTCCACGAGCAGTCAGCCACCTCGCGCCACCTGGGCCTGGCTGTGGCCATGAGGCTAGAAGTTCCTAACAGACACTATCTGCATGACATTCGGATTTGAAACCCAGTCGCGGGCCACAAGAAATAGGTTCCGCATTTTTCATTTGGAATAACATAATGAAGATTTTCTACAGCAAATAGGATACCCACAAAACTCTAGTCTTATGTCCTTCCACCACACCCTTATATTGTATATAACAATCCCCACATGTTCGCAATACACATGCCGATTGGCTTATATATATGGGTCTATTATTTATAGCCCTCCTCCCATCAGTACCACATCCTAACCATGTTCCCAATACTCAACCCATGTAAGCTCCCACCAATTCTAAGCATACAATAATTAAAGCGGACCTTCACTCTGAATAAGCGCCTATCTTATATGTTTCTCACACCCTGTACATACAGATTGCTCACATTAAAAATCATCCTACCTGCATCTACTGCATGTTATGAGCCTTTAAGCATCCAAGATGGCGGCTCATGGAACATCAGGCAGCCTGCAAACAGGAAGTGCCTTCTGACTGTGCTGCTCTGCATTCTGGGACTGCTGACCTTTTCCTGACCCCAGCTCTGCTCTGTCTGAGCAAAGCACAGCTATAACCTGCCCCCCCTGCATTTTATCCCACTCTCCTCTCCTCAGTAAGTGTGATGCTTCTGAGTCAAGATGGCGGCGCCCGTATCCTAAAGTCCTGAACAGAGTTGCAGCCCAGTGGGGGAAAGAATAATAAGTAAGTGACTAAAAACTTAAAATATATTAATTTTATATATGCTGGCGAATCGTTTTTTTAAGGGTTTGGGCTTTTCAATAAATCATGGTGAAGGCCCGGTTTAAAGAAAAAATATTTATCATTAAGCCAGAGATTTCACCAAGGGATGGTGTTGTACAAATCAATATCACCGCTTTGGTCTAAGCCACCGCTGTCACTTCTATTTGCCAATGTGCCACTCCTATACCACTCTCTGTGTAATCGCCCAAACTAACTTTGACCATATTTAACTGCCTTTACACTTCTGTTCTATCTACACCTCCCACTTTCCCCACAGCAGGTCAGGGGCCACATACAATAGCTCTGAGAGCCACATGTGGCCCCCGGGCCGCAGGTTGAGCTGGTGTGTTATAAAGTAATACAACAGAAGATGAGGGTGCACCACTAATTACAAAATGTATATATGTACTATATATAGTGTGCTCACTGGAAAATACAAACCATAGCGACAGCAACAGAGCGGAAATGCAAAAAAGCACACCTATCTCTAAAAGGAGCACCACAAGCCATGTGTCGAAATTAATATATATACAAATCTTTATTAGTACAAAAGCGCACACATAAAGCTAAAAACAATCAAGGACAAACACCCTAACAGGTATATCATATAAACAATACCTCATGTAAAATAAGCCCACTGAATCTACCCCCTATAAAAACCAATGTGCCGGCACAAGACTAAACCTAAAAAATCCTAACACTATCAAAACTCCACCCACCAATGTGCTAATGATAAAGTGCTAAAATGCAACACAATAATTGATGTAAATAAATAAACACACAGTGAAAAAATATGTGGTAATAAAAAAACATATATTGCACAAAATCTAAATCCAAACAGTCTACAAAGATTGCCACCAAAAATGATCCCCAACAATAACAAATATCATGATGCTAAACCAATTACAAATAGATGTTATAAAGTAATAAACGTACACTAGACTTAAATGCTCTGTAAACCTGAATCCAAATACTTCATTATCAGAAGCATGTCTCAACTGTGAGCCCCATTTTTGAGATTTTAACTAATTCTATGACTTAGCCAGGTTACTGGTTTTCAGATTTATTCTCTAAGAATGTGGAAAACACATTTCTGCATCTCATCTGAAGAAGCTCTCAACTTCAACTATCATATTATGTTGAGGTGGAGGGCTCTTCAAACTTTGGTTACCGGTCAACTGAGGTGGACATTTATTCTAAGTATACAGTACGTCCTGCTCCAGATATAATACTTACACTTGGGTTATGGCTCTGGCGGAGGATAACCCAAGTGTAAGTATTATATCTGGAGCAGGACGTACTGTATACGTATAATACCAATTCTACAGGTGAGTATTTCACAGAATTGTATTATTTCACATGGGGGGGCTCTTCACAAGTGACCATCCACTGTCATGTAGAAATACTGTTAGAGTAAGATTTAATTTAGGGGCCCTTCCAAATAAAGGTCAAAGTGAGCACTACCCAGTTCCCATGTATTTGACTAATGCAGTTTTGTATTTGCATTATTATTTTAGATTACCTCATTTGTAGAATTTAATTTCTGTGTCAACACAGTCATAGAAAAGGTCCACTGCTTCCACAGGGTCTAACAGGCTTGAACCATTAAGTATATCTTCCATGGCGTCTAAACCTTGTTTCTCCAAATTAAGCATTGTGTGAAGAAGTGTTTCTCCTTCTTCCTACAAAGACACAATCCAAATAGTAACGTTTTTCTTACAGTTGTAGCACAAAACTTGTAAAGTTTATCTGAAGAGTGTGTTGGGAGGCTGAAAAGTACAGACACCCTTCTTAAAAGCCCTAAATCTATACTGTAGAGCTGTATGCCCCTACCAAGCCATGCTCTGCAGAAGACAACATGGGACTGGAGCAGTAAAATACCAGAAGGGCAGTGGTGGCACTGGAACTGTTACTGGGGGTGGAGGCTGGTAAATGTTTATGTGTGTGCATTTTTGTGTGTATATAAGGGGCTTGGACTTCCAAAATATATCTGTGTCTGTGTGCGGGGTGGGGTGGCCAATGAGATGGCGTCCAATCAGTATAAAAGGCCCCTCCCAGCGGCAGGAGTGAGCAGAGACACCAGATATGATTGGTGGAAGCAGAAGCGGGGGACTCTGCCTTGCGCCCGGCTCCCGACGATCACTTCCAGTTGCAGACGTGGGAAAGAAGGATTGGCGATAGAAGGAGGTAAGTAGAAAAAAAATAAAAAGTAATTTTGTAATTACCATGCATGTATTTTAACATTTAACCATTTGTGAACTGGTAAGGTAAGTTGTAAGGGGACCTTGAGAGTCCTTGACTCTTAGGCTCTAGGGCAGATTTTGGTCTACTTTAAAACTTAAAGTGGAACTAACCCCAGTCCTGGAATCTAAAAGACTCCAGTGCCGGCTGCTGGCCTTTCCTCTGGGAATTTCGAATTGGTGTGCCCCGCTGTGTGAAACCCCCCAGATCACCAGCATCAGCTTACCTTTCCCCAGCACATGCATGGGCTCACATCCAATCAGAGCCAATCAGAGTGAGAGTGGGCGCAATCCCTGCTTCTTTGGGCTGTGCAATCAGAAACAAAACCCACGATAGTGAAAATCATAAACATATCAGAAACATTAAACACTGGCTTACCTTTTTGTCATTCATTAATGACAAAGCACATTGATGAGCTTCATATAGTTCATGATTGTTTTCTCCAGCACAAGAGGACTGGGTCTTTGAAACAGCGCTTACACCTTCCACAAATATAAAAGGTTTAAATACAGACCTTGAAGTGAAGAAAACCAATAAAAATAGGTGAATGTGTCAAGCTTTTTTAAGAAGACCATTTTAATTTACCGTATATACTCGAGTATAAGCCGAGTTTTTCAGCCCACTTTTTGGGCTGAAAAAAGCAGCCTCGGCTTATACTCGAGTCAGTGACTTACCTGAGCGAGGGCAGAAGAGCCTCCGAGGCGGCAGACGTGACGTGGCGGCGCGGAGGCTTCAGAACTCGGCGGGGAGATCAGTACACCCAGCGCGAGGTGGGTGTACCAAGATGGCGGCCCGGGCCTCAGTGACGCGACGTGACGTGGCGGCGCGGAGCGCGCCGGCCGCCATCTTGGTACACCCACCTCGCGCTGGGTGTACTGATCTCCCCGCCGAGTTCTGAAGCCTCTGAGGCGGCTCTTCTGCCCGGCGTCTAGATGCACTCTCTCCCGCACCGTCGCTGGAAGGAGCCTCGCTGAAGATCCTGCAGGAGCTGAACTGGTGAGTGTGTGTGTTGTGTGCATTGTATGTGTCTGTGTTGTGTGCTGTGTGTGTATGTGTGCTGTATTGTGTGCTGTGTGTGCCTTGTGTGTGTATGTGTGCTGTATTGTGTGCTGTATTGTGTGCTGTGTTGTGTGCTGTGTGTGCCTTGTGTGTGTATGTGTGCTGTATTGTGTGCTGTGTTGTGTGCCTCGGCTTATACTCGGGTCAATAACTTTTTCCAGGTTTTTGGGGTAAAATTAGGTGCCTCGGCTTATATTCGGGTCGGCCTATACTCGAGTATATACGGTATATATATAAGTTTATAACTAACATATAACATAAAACAACAGTATGCCTTGAATTTGAATGTAAGAAATGTAATCCCAGGAGATCTGGAGGCAGCAGGGTACCTGGGTGGTTAGAACTCCTGCCCTTTACCAACAAGGTTGCAAATACTACTTTGGACATAATCTGCAAGGCACTTGTATGTTCCCCCCATGTCTGCATGAGTCTCCAGGGCAAAAAAAATACTGGGTTCCGCAACACGTATGTGGGTCATGTAGCCTTCTGGATTTTCCTGAGTTCACAAAGAAAGCTGACATAAGGTAACCCATATCCATGAGGGCCACTTGGTCACCATTTGCCCTTAAAGTGGACCAACAGTCTATTTTTTACTCTTAAAATAAAAAAAAATAAAAAAAAGGTCATTAATAAGCATGCAAACCACTCCATGCTTATTAATGACTTACTCACCTTACCTGCCGCCAGCTCCTGAACATCTTGCTCCCGTGCCCCCATCTTGCAACACCCGGGAGTATGCTCCCTGACATCTCACTTCTGTGCCGCCATCTTGCTACACTCAGGAGTATGTATCCCACAATCCTCCCGGATGCAGCCATTGGCCCTCCCAGTGAGCTGACCCCTCACAGAGAGTGGGCAGCTTTACTCACACTGGGAGCAGCTGTGGCACAGTGAGCGGGAGGTGCAGGAGCAGGAGGGGTCAGGCAATAGAGAGGTTTGAGGTCACGGTTCGCGGTACAGAAGTAAAGGCAAAACGGTCTGGAATGTTTCCTACTTTTATAGAAAGGTGACCCCAACAGGGCAGGGGACAAGGAGGAGGATCCCATGGCCAATTGGCTCAGACCGCCTTAAAGAGCCCGTCCAGCCAGAATGCCTGTTCAAGGAGGGGAGGTAAAATAAAAATACAATTCTGTGAAACTCACCTGTCGCTCCTCCTATAAAACAGGTGTTTCTATGATTCCCCAGTGGTTAAACAGCAGACAGGGACAGGCCGGGAGGCCAATAAACCATGTTACTTCACATAGCTTCAGCATGTTCTCTCTCTATCAAACTAAGGACAAAGGTCCAATATAAAAATGGTAATCACCATAACAGACAATCCAGATATAATGAATAAGGGCGGGGTGGGATGACCTGGACTGGATATACTCAAAAACAATTCTACAGGTGAGTTTCACAGAATTGTATTTTTCACTATATCCAGTCCAGGTCGTCCCAGAAGTAATTTTGGGACATCCAAAAGCAGTGTCCATTAGGGTGGGATCCCCAGTGCGAAACAGCATGTAGTTCATTTCACTACCGCTTGAAGCACTTTTTGGCCAAAGACAGCATCCGCTGAGGCCCTAACATCAACCTTGTAAAAACTTGTTCAACAGAGACCTGGTGCTGAAAAGCCCAGGAAGCACCAATAGCTCTAGTAGAATGAGCTGTAACACAAAAAAGGGGGTTCCTTCCCCTTGCCAGAATATGCTTGCACCACCGCCTGTCTGATCCACTTACTGAGAGTGGACTTGGCCGGAGGCAAGCCCTTCCTAGACCCCTCGGAGAGTACAAAAAGACAATCTGACTTCCTGAAGGACTCAGTCGCAATCAGGAGTACTTAATGGCTTTGCCCACATCCATGGAATGGAGGGTCCTTTCCTTATTTTTTTTATTTAAATTTAAATTTATTTTCAACTTTATCTTGAGTTGAGGTAGGGTCGTATATACTAGGTTCAAAGGCACCATTTTATTTCCTTTCTTTAGAGTTAGTCGGAGCAGGACACAAGGAAGGCAAGACAATTTCCTCATTAAGGTGAAAAGGAGACACAACCTTTAGCAAAAAAAGACAATTCTGTAAGTACTCACCTGTAGAATTGCTTTAACTATGCATGGCACGGCCTGCTTCCAGAAGTCCTTACATATGGGATATTCCGCCACAAGGTGGTGCAGTGTACTGCAGAAGTCCTTACGTATGGGATATTCCGCCACAATGTGGCGCAGTGTACTGCAGAAGAATTGTGACTCCTCCCGGTACCCTATAAAAACATCACCAATAGACTTCTCCAGCGTTGACAAGCAGTTATACAAGAAGCCGGGAGATAATAAAGGTAAAAAAAGTAACAACCCCAACTAACTTGGAACAATCACCATAAAGAGGCAACCAAAAATAAAGATAACCAGGGTGGGGTGAAGCAGGCCGTGCCATGCATAGTAAAAGCAATTCTACAGGTGAGTACTCACAGAATTGTCTTTTTCCTATTGCATGGCACGGCCTGCTTCAAGAAGTCCTTACGTATGGGACGTCCAACAGCAGTGTCCGTAAGATAGGGTGGGATCCCCAAAAAGTAGCAGCAGGCAGTTCAAACCACCACCGCCTGAAGTACTTTGCGACCAAAGGCAGCATCAGCCGAGGCCCTAACATCAACCCTGTAAAACTTTATAAATGTAAGAACAGAAGACCAAGTCGCAGCCTTACAAACTTGTTCAACAGAAGCTTGGTGCTGAAATGCCCAAGACGCACCAATAGCACGAGTGGAATGAGTAACCTTAAAAGGAGGAACCTTCCCCCTAGCAGAATAGGCCTGCTCCACCGCCTGACGGATCCACTTGCTGATAGTGGATTTAGCCGGAGGCAAACCCTTCCTAGGCCCAGCAGGAAGAACAAAAAGAGCATCAGATTTCCTGAAAGACTCAGTAGCAACCAAATAAAACTTCAGAGCCCTGACAACATCCAGAGAATGAAGGGTCTGCTCCTTGGAATTAGCAGGGTTAGGACACAAAGAAGGCAAAACAATGTCCTGATTGAGATGAAAAGCAGACACAACCTTAGGCAAGAAATCCGGCTTAAGCTGAAACACCACCTTATCCTGATGCCGCTCAAAATAAGGAGGTTTGATGGAACGCAGCCCCACGGATAGGCTCAAAGGGAGGACCCTGCAGAGCAGACAACACCAGATTCAAGTCCCAAACTGGTAGCATAGGCTTACGTGGCCCTGGAAAAAGGTCTTAACCAACCGGTGAGTGGCAAAGGATCTTTGGAAAAAAATTGCCAGAGCTGACACCTGTCCCTTGAGGGTACTAAGTTGAAGGCCCGAATCCAAACCATGTTGCAAAAATTCCAGAATCCCGGGGATAGAAAACACCATACAAGGAAGCGACTTGGACTCACACCAGGCAATGTAAGCATGCCAGACCCTGTAGTAGATAAAGGACGAGGACTTCTTCCTAGACTGAATCATAGTATCAGCAACAGAGGCCGGTAACCCCTTATGCATCAAGATGGAGGTTTCAGCAGCCAAGCCGTTAAAGCCAGCATTTGTAAATTGGGATAGCGCAAGAAGATAGAGCTGAGATCCTTGGGCAAGACGTACCAATCTACTGCCTACTGCATGACGTCTGCGAACCACACCCTCCTTGGCCAACAGGGGGCCACCAGGATGGCTGGTACCCCCTCCTGGGCTATCTTGCGCAGCACCCTGCCCAGCAGAGGAAAAGGAGGTAACACATAGAGGAGCCGAAACTCCATCCAAGACATTGCTAACGCATCCGTGGCAAAGGCCAGAGGATCCTGCGACAGGGAGACGAATCTGGGAAGCTTGTGATTGTGGCGGGACGCAAACAGGTCCACATCCGGCTGACCCCAGCGGAGACACAGGGAGTGGAATACCTCGTTGCTGAGGGACCATTCCCCCATCTGAGACGTCCCCCTGCTCAGTGAGTCTGCCTCCTGGTTCTCCACCCCCGGAATGTAGACCTCCGAGATGCAAGGTACATTCTCTTCTGCCCAAGACAGTATCAGGGACACTTCCTTGAGGGCTAGCTTGCTCCGAGTCCCCCCCTGATGATTGATGTAGGCAACCGCCGTCTGGTTGTCCGAGCGGATCTGAACAGCCTGACCCCGAAGGTGTGTGGTCAGCTGAGAAAGAACCAACCTGATCGCCCTCAGTTCCAGGACATTGATGGGAGCATGGGCCTCCTGGGGGCACCACCGACCCTGGAACTTTAGAGACTTCTAAAAGCCCCCCCAACCGATCAGACTGGCATCTGTGGTGACAGTCTCCCAGCACGAAGGCAGAAAGGTCCTGCCCACTAGAAGGTTCCTGGAGTCCAGCCACCACGAGAGGGACTGTCTGGCCAGGGGGGGCAGAGCAAATTTCTGATACAGAGACACCGGGTCCCGATCCCAAACTGACAAGAGGTGCAACTGAAGAGGTCTCACGTGAAACTGAGCAAAGGGGACCGCCTTGAAGCAGGACACCATCAGGCCCACCAACTGCATCCCTTGCCGGATGGAGGGACGAGGACACAAGAGCATAGCCAGTGCCTGCTTCTGAAGGCCCTCCACTTTCTGCTGAGGCAGGAACACCTTGACCTGATAGGTATCCAGAGTCATGCCCAGAAAGGACCTCACCAAAGATGGAGACAGTGAAGACTTGGGAAAGTTGATCACCCAGCCGAAGGACTCTAGAGTGGAAGTATACTTCTCGGCCTGATAAAGAGACTGAGCCGCAATCAGAATGTCATCCAGGTAAGGCAGGATGCGAATGCCCTGATTCCGCAGCAGAGCCATCACGCCCGCCAGCACCTTGGTGAACACCCGAGGCGCCGAGGTGGTACCGAACGGTAAAGCCACAAACTGGTAATGCTGATCCTCTAGAGCGAACCTCAGAAACTTCTGATGACCTGGAAAGATTGGCACGTGAAGATAGGCATCCTTGATGTCCACGGAGGTCATGAAGTCGCCCGGGTGAAGGGTACTGACAGCCGAGTGTAGCGTCTCCATGCGAAAGTGCTTGAACCTTACAAACTTGTTGAGACACTTCAAGTCCAGGATGGGCCTCAAGGACCTGTCTTTTTTGGGGACCGTGAAAAGATTGAAGTAGAACCCCTGACCCCATTCCTGGAAAGGCACCAGACAAATGACTCCTGACTCCAACAGACGTTGAACCACAAGGCGCAAACTCTTAGCTGACAGAGGGTTTTGAGACATTCGGGATCTGAGGAATCTTGGGGGCGGCCAGGCTGCAAACTATCTTGTAACCGGAGGACACCACCTGCTGAATCCACTGGTCTGAGACGGAGAGCCTCCAGACGTGAGCAAAGAGCCGAAGCCGTCCCCCCACCCAGATGGGTGAGGGCGCCTCCTCATGCCTGAGGGGGCTCGGGAGAAAGTTTGGGCTTGGAACCCCATGAGAGACCGGGACGACCACGGGATCTGCCACAGCCCCAAGAATCTCTGTGGCTACCCGAGAAGAGGGAGCCACGACCTCCTCTGGGAGCATGAAAAGAGGGGAGGGAAGCGGAGGGCCCCCGAAAAGGCCGAGGCTGCCTCCTACGCTGAGGCAACCTACCATCCTTGGCTAGAACATCCAGACGCTCACCAAAGAGCCGCAGCCCCGCAAAGGGGAGCCCAGTGAAAGCCTTCTTAGCAGCAGCGTCAGCTGCCCACTGACGCAACCAAACATAGCGGCGCATAGCCACCAAAAGGGCAGAGGCCCTACCACTCAGCCATACCGCATCATCCATGGCAGTAAGGACAAAGGCAACAAAATCAGAGCAAAGCAAGAGGGCCCTATAATCCTCCTCCCTCCTACCAGCCGTAGCGCCATCAAGGAGACGCTTAAGCTGTTTCTTAAGGGCAATAGCTGTAATGGCAGCGGTGCAGACCGGACGCAGCCCAGCCCCAACAAATGTAAAAGCATGGCAGGCCAGCTGATCCATATGCCTGTCCTCGCTGTCCCGCAGTGTAGTGGTGTCAGGGGAAGGCATGACCAAGGTGTTGGACAGCCCTAGAACGGGAGCATCCACTTCAGGGGGACACGACCATCGCTTGACCAGGTCAGCAGGAAAGGGATACCTCTGAGCACCATATTAGTAAAAATGGCCCTGCTCAGGGAACTCCAGACGCTGTTTATCAGGATGAAAGAGTTCACCCTGCTTCCTCTTAGCCACCTCAGGGGGGACAATGTGCAAGATTTCGAAAATGTGAGCCAACAGGCTATCAGTGTCATCAGGGAACCATGAGTCCTCCCCAGACGCAGACCCAGGGTCACTGTCGTAACCCTCCTGCTGGTCTCCAGAGGAGTCAGAGTCCTGGAAAAGCTCCCCCTCCTCTAGGGAGT
Source organism: Gastrophryne carolinensis (assembly GCA_027917425.1). NCBI lineage: Eukaryota > Metazoa > Chordata > Amphibia > Anura > Microhylidae > Gastrophryne > Gastrophryne carolinensis. The sequence goes on from CM051239.1 coordinate 72,879,823, forward strand.
AACGGCCACCAAAAGCATCAATTCCCTCATCCTCCTCAGCAAAGAGGGAGGGCGTGGGAGCTAGGTGCCGCTTCTTGCCAGAGGCCTTACGTGGAACAGGCCTGGCAAGCTGCCTTTCAATGCTGGCCACACGAAGTGCCAGATCAGATTGTGACCCCCTGCTAGTACCCCCCTCACTGGGGGCTAAATGCAGGCGCGGAGGGGTAGGCGATGCCGAAGGGGGCGCAGAACTGGGAAGCGAAGCGGGTAGCCCAGCCTGGGCCGCAACGATACCCTGGGCGCACGGCACGCACACCGCAGCACTGTTACTCAAAGGGGATACCCCGCACATGGCACACACCCGGGATTGCCCCGAAGGACCCCCGAGCACGCTATCCCCAGAAGCCTCCATATGGTGATTAAGACAGGTGCAATAGGCCAGCACAGGATAAGGGCTAATAAAAAAGCCACCCGGGATGCCCCCCCAAGGGATGCCCCCAGACCAGGAAGAGGGAGATGAGGGGGGGAGAGTAGAACCGGGAGAAACCACAACCCACAGTTGTTCCGCCTGAAAGACATAAATAAAAGGCACATAAACATCCCGCAGTCCATGCCCCAAGTAAACAAAAGACCCCCCCAAAGGGGACTCACGGACCAAGTAGACCAAAGGATCACCAAGCCACCAGACCACAGGGGGAAGCAACACAGGAGGAGATCACTGCCGCAGCCCGGGGAGGAAGCGGGGCCCCAGACGCGCAGTAGACTAAAAATGGCGCCGGCAGAAGAACCTCGAGGGGCGGGCCGCGGGGAGACGACGTGATACGCGTCATCCCCCAGCCCCGCCCCCCCGAAGAGTGCGAAAACGGCGCTCACGTGACCGCTCCGGCAACATCACAATGCAAAAAAAAACAAAAAACAAGCCTCACAGATATAGCGCCGCCCGCCGCTGAGCGAAGTACACAGCGGAAACGGCGGCGGAAAAACACTGTTACACACCACTCGCCGCTACCTCCCACCCCCCCCCCCCCCGAAAAAACTCCAAAATCCTAGAGATAGGGAAAGTGCGACAAGGAAGGCTCTTGGATTCACACCAAGCAATGTAGGCATGCCAAACTCTGTAATATATCATGAAAGAAAACTTCTTCCGCGTCTGAATCATGGTCTGAACAACCGTGGCTGACAGTCCCTTGTCCGTCAGGATTGAGGTTTCAATAGCCAGGCAGTCAAGCCAGAGTCTGTAAATTGGGGTGCCGCAGCAACCCCTGCGTGAGAAACCCTGGATCGTCGGGCAAGACGTACCGAACGACTAACATCTGAATTATGTCCGTGAACCAACTCCGCATCAGCCAGCGAGGAGCCACCAGGATGGTTGGAACCCCCTCCTGGGCTATCTTGCGCAGCACTCGGCACAGGAGTGGAAACGGAGGGAACTCATAAAGGAGCCTGAACTCCGTCCAAGGAATTGCCAGAGCGTCTGCGGCAAAGGCCAGAGGATCTCTCAAGAGGGAGACGAATCTCGGGAGCTTGTGATTGTGTCTGGACGCAAATAGGTCCACTCCCAGCTGACCCAAGTGGAGACAAGAGCGTGAAAAATCTTGTTGCTGAAAGACCATTCCCCCAGGCGTGAGGCGCTCCTGCTCAGGGAGTCTGCCTCCTGGGTCTTTATCCCAGGAATATAAACCGCTGAGATGCAGGGAACATTCTTCTCTGCCCAAGTCAGAATCTGGGTCACCTCCTTGAGGGCTCGCTTGCTCCGAGTCCCGCCTCGGTGATTTATGTAGGCGACCGCCGTCTGATTTTCCGAGCGAACCTAAATTGCACGACCCCTTAGATGGGGAGTCAAGTGAAGAAGCACCACCGGATCGCTCTCAACTCCAAGATATTTATAGGTAAGTGGGCCTCCTGTGGCCCCCACTGACCCTGGATCTTCTGAGTCAGCCAAAAGCCTCCCCAGCCGGTCAGGCTAGCGTTCGTGGTGACAATCTCCCACTGTGGAGGCAGAAATTACTTGCCTACCAGCAGATTTCTGGAGTCCAGCCACAGCAAAAGGGACTGCCTGGCCGGGGGAGACAGTGAAAACTCCTGTTCTAGTGACTCCTGCGTCCGATCCCAACCGGTCAACAGATTCAACTGAAGAGGTCTCAATTGGAACTGAGCAAAGGGCACTGCCTCGAAGCATGACACCATCAGGCCCACAATTTCATCCCATGGTTGCTGACAAGACAGCAAGGCCTGCACCTTCTGCTGTGGCAGGAATATCCTGGTCAGAGAGGTGTCCAACGTCATGCCCAGAAAAGACCCCACCATCGAGGGAGTGATTGAAGACTTGGGATAATTGACTACCCAACTGAAATCCTCGAGAGTGGACAACACGGTCTGGGTGTCTCTCTCGGCCTGAAGAAGAGACTGAGCCGCAGCACGCGAATGCCCTGGATACTCAGGATAGCCTGACGCCCACCAGCACCTTGGTGAACAAACGGGGGGCTGAGGATATCCCGAATGGCAACGCCACAAACTGGTAGTGCTGATCCTCCAGCGCAAACCTCAGGAACTTCTGATGCCCCTGGAATATAGTGATGTGCAGATAAGCATCCTTGATGTCCTTCGTGGTCAAGAAGTCGCCAGGTCGAAGCGAGTTCACTGCGGACCGTAAGGTCTCCATGCGGAAATGTCTGACTAACAAACCTGTTGAGACCCTTCAGGTCCAAGATGGGTCTCAGCGTTCCATCCTTCCTGGGCACCGTGAACAGATTGGAAAAGCCCTGACCCCGTTCCTGCCTAGACACGGGAAAAATCACACCTGACGGCAGAAGGTGTTGGACGGCCAACCGCAGGCCTTGTGCCGTCAATGGGTTCTGGGAATCCGTGACTGAAGAAATCTTGAGGGCGGCCAGACTGCCAGCTCTATTTTGTAATCGGAGGAAACCACCTCCTGAATCCACTGATCCGAGACGCGCTGTCTCCAGACGTGATCAAATAGCAGAAGCCGTCCCCCCACCCGGATGGGTGAGGGCGCCCCCTCATGCCAGATGGCCTTGGTGGGGGGCTTGGGCCTGGATCCCCAGGAGGGATTGGGTTGGCCGCGGGACCTACCTCGTCACCAGGAATCTCTGCGAGCACCTGAAAATGAAGAGCCTCTTTCTCCTCGAAGGAGCGATAGGCAGATGAACCCTGAAAAGGCAGCGCAGACTTTCGTTGCTGAGGGAGTCTTCCGTTCTTGACCAGGAGGTCCAGACGCTCCCCAAACCGCCTGTGACCCACAAAGGGGATACTAGTTTGTGCCTTCTTGGCCGGCAAGGTGAAGGCATGACAGACCAACTGATCCATGCTCTTGTCAGCTGGATCACGTAGGGAAGCAGTTTCGGGTGTTGGACAGACCCGACACGGGGACATCCACCTCAGGAGGATGGGACCATAGCCGGACCAGCTCCTCGGGAAAGGAATACCGCCTGTCCAGGCCCTTAGGCACAGACGGCAACTTGTTAGGCCTTTCCCATTCTTTGAAAATCATGTTAGAAAAAAAGGGCCTGCTCAGGAAAGACTCGTCTCTGTCTCTCAGGCCGAAACAATCCACCCTGCTTCCTCTTAGCCACTAAGAGATCGCAGTCAGCAACCGCTCCGTATCATCAGGAAGCCATGTATCCTCATCCGAGGAAGAACCGGGCCCACTATCAAGGCCAACACCTCCAAAGAGATCATCATCTACATCATTATCAGAATAGACCGGCTCAATATGCCGCCTCTTACTTGTGGCCTTCTTAGGAGCAGAGTGAGAGATCTGTCTCTCAAACTCGATACGCCAAATCAGATTGGGACCCCCTACTGGCTTCCCCCTTGCTGGGGGCTGAGAACAAGCGCGTGTGTTCTGGAAAGGCCGCAGGCAATAACGGGCTAGAGGCAGATACACCCGCCCGATCATGCTCCGAGATAACACTTCTGGCGCAAGTGACACAACCGTGTTGAGTCCGCCCAGAGGGCTAGCACCGCACATGGGGCAGAGCTTCACCCGCCCAGATGGGGTCCCAAGCTCACTATCCCCAGAAGCCTCCATTATGGTGATTTGAGTTATGTTAACAGGTACAAGGCACTAACGACCCAACCTGGCCAGCCTGCAAGAAATTATCCCTCTTAAGTGATCGCTCTGGGTGTCCGGAGGCCGAGAGGAACCACAGCCCTTAATATCAAGGGGCCCACCTGGAAGACACAAAGTGAACAACATATAAGCATCCCACAGCACATGCCCAGCGCATAAAATACAATATGTCAAAAGGGACTCACGACATCTCTCAGGGACGACAGCAGCGTGCAGGAGGAGAAGATGGTGCGGATCAGCCAGCAGCACACGTTCCTCGGGAGGTGGGCCGCACGATGGAGCTTTTCGCCCCCCGGCGGCGTGAAAATTGCGGCCGCCCCCTAGATGGCGGAGGGCCCCGCAACATCAGGCAGCCCACGGAGGAGCCCAGCAGAATCGCCAGCCCGGGCCGGCCAGCAGCACGCGCACACCCGGCGGCAGGGCCCACAGCCCCAGACATACTCCGCCTGTGCAGCGCCGACGTCCTCCCCCCCCTCACAGCGCGGCAGCATGAAGGGGAGGGGAGAATATGTGAGGTAAAAAGTCAGTAAAAAACACAGGAGGGTAAATATGTGAGGTATAAAGTCAGAAAAAAAAACGCAGGAGGGTAAATATGTGAGGTAAAAAGTCAGTAAAAAACACAGGAGGGTAAATATATGAGGTAAAAAGTCAGTAGAAAACACAGGAGGGCAAATATGTGAGGTAAAAAGTCACAAATAACACACGCAAGGAACAGCCAGTCCAGTCAATAAACACCAGCACAATACAACAATAAAGCTTGTGGGGCAGGGAGGGAATGAACCCGTGGGCATAAGGTGGTTCCTCTCCCCCCTAGATAGGCTCACCATCGGCCTATGGACGGCTACCCTTTTAGGCAGGGTCTGCGGCCCAGAGCCTAGCTCTGCCAACGCCTGACCGCGGCGTTCACCCTACCTTCACCGTCCCGGTCAGCCAAAGCTGGGAGGCAGTAGTGGGTCCAACGGGAACGGTGGCAATAAGGATACAGTGGCCGATGGGCAAGGAGGCCCCGCTCAGCTGCAGTATTCCAGGAGAGAGTATCCATACGATCCTTATGCAGGAGACTGCAGGAAGAACACTGGGGAATCATAGAGAGACACCTGTTTTATAGGAGGCCGGGAGGAGCAACAGCTTTTGATCCTGCAGTCAAGCACCACCTACCCGTGGAATACCCAACTGTCATTACTTCTGGGATGACCTGGACTGGATATAGTGAAAAAACACTTACTTCATCTGTAATCCAGCGGTGTTGATCGACTGATTACCGCATCGTGCGCCACCATCTTTATTGAGCTACATTATGCTGCCAGAATGGGCGGCAGTGCGAATGGCGTGGGAGGCTTCCATTTCGTGCAGCTCAGGAAAGATGGTGGCACCCAGTGCGGAGATCGGCACCGCTGAATTACAGGTGAGGTAAGGGCCTAGGCAAGCGCAATTATAGGCCCATTCAAACTTAATCCTGGGGGGTACGCCACATTCCTGCCACTGGTGGGTTTACCACCTTCCTTGAGTGACAAACCACTGCTAGGAGGAATACAAGATACAGCTGCACCTGCACTGCTAAAGGACACAGGCCAGGCACCACTGTGATGTTGGCCATTCTGATGACAGCACGCTTGGTCCTCCACGAGCAGTCGGCCACCTGGGCCTGGCTGTGGCCATGAGGCTAGAAGTTCCTAACAGCCACTATCTGCATGTCATTTGGATGTGTTTATGTGTCCTCCCTCTGTCAACTTGCATTTCTTTTGGGTGCCATAGTTCTGTCCCCACACCCCCAAGATCCAAAAACATACTGGCAGGTTTATTTGTGTCTGATTATATGTTCTGTGCATTTGTTTGGAACTATATATTGTGAGCTCCTATGGAGACACAAAGTCCTATGCGCATGGTTCTACAGTATATCCTCTAATATCCATTTTAGACTGTAAACTCTTCCATCATTGTAATACCTGGAGGGATCCGGTGTGCCAGTGAGGAAGTGAATACAAGGCAACTTCTCCTCCTGGGGTAGAGCAGACAAGGCACTAGCAGTGGTCAGGAAGGTGTCAGAGTCTACACATATTCCTTTAGCTTTGTTACGAAGAACTTTTATTGCTGATTCTAATGTAATAGAATCTAAAAAACAGATCACACATTATGAATGAGCGCCATCATATCCCATTATGCTAAACAATGCGGTAATAGCATGCAAGGGTTGTACAGACAAATGCGAGTACAGGTGAAATACTCTATACTCAGATAACACCCAACTGTTCCAGTAGAGCCCACACATCAATGAATTGAGAGTAATAAATAAATATGATAAGTTATGTTTTGAATAGATTTACATCCAAGTGGGATAAAATAAACTGGATTGACGGAACTGGAGAAGGCCACATCCTGATTTCTTCATTGTGGTGGTCTTGTGCTCTTTATAATCTCCGCTAACAATTTTACAATAACTACCCAAGCTTGATGCCTAGGCGTCACAAAAAACTCGGCCCTTTTATTCAAATCTCTATTTTACTCTCCCGCCACCTCGTGTCATCTCCAGCTTAACAACATCACACACATCTGACCTTTCCTCACACTCAACACCCCCAATGAACCTTCCTCAGACCCAAAACATTTTGTGAAATAGCCGATAACTGATACTTTATATGCAAGGCGGGGAGGAGGCTGTCAGCACTCTGCACTGACAGCAATATGAATCAGGAGGAGGAGGCAGAGAATGAGTTGGAGGAAGGGGTGGGAGGAGGGAGGGACCAGCAACCCCCCCCCCCTCTGCTGAGCTGATTACAAAGAATGGATAAAAATGAGAATGCCATTGGCTGAACCTGTAAACCCCAATATCTCGGCCATTTCTGCTTCTGATTAAAACCGGAAAACATAGGGCTGCAGTAAGAATAAAGATGGTAGACAAGCACAACAGTGTACATCGAATAAGACATGCTCTCTTGGGGCATAAACTCCCTTCCTTGGATAGACCCTAAAATGATAATAAACAAAGACAAAATGCCATTTATAACTGCCCAGCTCCTCCTGACGTGAGAAGACTGTCTTAAAAACACAAGTATCTCAACAAGACCAGGCCCAATGACTCCACTATTCAAAAACCCAGCGTTCTTGCCAGGGGTTGGGGTCCCGAAGTTCCTGATCTGGGAAACAACTCCAAAAACTAGACTAAGACATACTGTGGTACAAGGCAGGTTACCCATGGTTCTACAGGGGGTGGGGCCGATTGCTGTGGGTTTCAGTCCACTTTAAACTCTCATACTGTACCATGCATCAATTATTCTCTTCAGGTTCAGTGCTTGTCCAGCAGAACCCAGGCCATTTTATTTCATTTCTTTCTTTCATCCTGGATGGCGTTTCTACTGCTCAAGCAAATCTGACTAGCAGTTCCCTTGGTAATCCATGCTCTACCAGTTTTTAGTTCTATGGTTACTCACTTGGATGAATTTTTAAACCTTTGTGGATTTTCTTATTAGATGCCATACAGACATGAGGCTTACCTGCTTACTATTCAACCGGTCCTGCGACAGAGATCGCCCTCCCGCAGCCCCCAGTATCTGAAGCTGGGTGACACTTCCTCCAGGTTCTAGCGTACAATATAGAATCATTGGTGCCTCGGTTTGGGCTTTTTACTCCACATAAGCCCCTTTGAGACCAATAGCCAGTGCGGCACCCAACTTTAAAAAATGCACAAAACAACCATAAAAATAGCATGAGATGGACAAAAATACAGAGAGTTTCCATCACCTTGTGTTTTAGTGTTTAGAGCAAATCATACAGGTCCATCTGTAGCCGCATTGAATACCACCTGTTAGGATATTGCATACCACCAGTGGTACACGTACCCTTGGTTAAGAAGCCCTGTATTAGAAAGTTAAAACAATAGGAACTGATTAGAAAATGTTTAAGTATGTTACCGTCTTGGTTCTCAAAGGCTTCCAAACAATGATGCCCACTGTCTTGTCCTGAAAATGCTTCAGAAAAGTTGAATTCTTTGTCTTCACTCCACCATCCGTGGCTTTTTGCATAATTCCGAAGCCCTGGATGCTCCAAGTCTAACTTTGTTTTTAGTGATAAGTGATTGCAGATATATGTTACACCGTCTATGTGACAAGAGAGAAATGGGTAAACATTTTATGTGGAATGTCAAACTTTTGCAGTGTATTTTCTTATAGGTACTGTTCAGATTTTTATACAGTCATGTAGCCAGGCTGGGACTGGCCCACAGGAGAACATGGGACTCCTCCAGAAGGCCCCTGAACTTTTGTGAACAACAACCTATTCAGTTGTGTCTTAGTTTTCTATTGCATTTTTCAGCAAGGGAAGTTGGATGTCGCAGTTCTATAGCAGGAGAATACAGTATACCCAATACTATAGGAACTGGAGTACTGCTAGTAATTGTTATAGCTTTAAAAGTAAATGGTTAGCTTGCATGTAACTGCAGGGTGGGCCCTAAAAGTCAGTGGTGGATCCAAGACATCCCAATCTGACACTGTATGTAGACTTGACTATCCTGTTGTCTTTCACAATAGGTATTTTCCATGACCATTAGTCCATGACCAAAGTATATCTGTAAAATAATCTTACTGGATGTACAATAACGCTAATTCTAGACAGGTTTAATTTGGAATAGATTATGGAAAGTATAATATGCTTGTTTGTCAACTCCAGAGGGGGGGGGGAGCTTTAGTTAGTTGGGACTATGTACCACCTAAATAATAATTGACAATTAGTTAAAACTGTGTTTTTTATCCTGAGCTAACTTTACTACTGTCTCACTATTACCTTGATCGGGTACATTACAATTTGTAACATTAACAAGCCTTTTCTTTGCAGATTTGTTCATGCCCGGAATGCACAAGCAAACCTAGAAACTTTAAGGGATGTTCTGCCCAGTTTTTAAATGCTATTCTACTAGGTTTTCTTACATTAACCCTATCCACTCCGCTGTTGAAATTTAGCCCTGTGATTGGCTGCCGGTGATCATGAGTTCCGGACACTTTCAGTGGCCAAAAGCAGTCCAGACAGAGTGACTGCCAGTGGGCAATTACAGGTGTAAAATGGGTGATGGTACACTTTAAAAACACCTAAAGTCTTCTCAGAAAGGAGTAACAGTATTCAGTCAGTTAAAAGGTGTTCAAACCATGCACACAATTACTGTATTTTTCGTCATATAAGACGCACCCCCGGGGGCGAATGTCGAAAAAAAAAATTAAACTCCCATATCTAATTGCTCCCGATGTCCCCACCATTCGCACTGTCCTGTCGTCCACATTGTCCCCGCTGCCAACGCTGCTTCCTCTCCTGCACACACAGTATACCCACCTGCCTCCATTTAACGGGTGGGCGCCCAGGGAGTCGAAAGGAGTCGGGTATTTGTGCTGGGCTTGTGCAGGCACAGCTGGAGAATAGGGAGTGGCAGAGACAGCGTGCAGCATGAACGGCGGGGACATCTGGAGCGATGAATATGTGAGTTTACTTTTTTTTTTTTTGCCTATGTCGAATGGGAGGGGGGAAATGCCACACTGCCTATGGGGATGGGAGATGGGATGTCACACTGCCTATATGGGGAATAGGAGAGGAGGGGGGAGATTGTCACACTGCCTATATGGGGAATGGGAGGGGGAAAATGCCACACTGCCTATGGGGATGGGAGATGGGATGTCACACTGCCTATATGGGGAATAGGAGAGGAGGGGGGAGATTGTCACACTGCCTATATGGGGAATGGGAGAGGGGAAATGCCACACTGCCTATGGGAAGAGGGGGGGTGCCACACTGCCTATGGGGAATGGGAGGGGGGAGAATGCCACACTGCCTATATGCAGAATAGGAGGGGGGAGACTGTCACACTGCCTATATGGGGAATGGGAGGGCGCAGACTGTCACACTGCCTATATGGGGAATGGGAGGGGGCAGACTGTCACACTGCCTATATGGGGAATGGGAGGGGGCAGACTGTCACACTGCCTATATGGGGAATGGGAGGGGGCAGACTGTCACACTGCCTATATGGGGAATGGGAGGGGGCAGACTGTCACACTGCCTATATGGGGAATGGGAGGGCGCAGACTGTCACACTGCCTATATGGGGAATGGGAGGGGGCAGACTGTCACACTGCCTATATGGGGAATGGGAGGGGGCAGACTGTCACACTGCCTATATGGGGAATAGTGGGGGGAGAATGCCACACTGCCTTTATAGGAATGGGAGAGGGGATGCTACACTGCCTATATGGGAAATTGGAGGAGGGATGCCACACTGCCTATATAGGGGATTGGGAGGGGAGAATGGCACACTGCCTATATGGGAAATGGGAGGGAGGATGCCACAGTGCCTATATGGGGAATGGGAGGGGGGAAATGTCACACTGCCTATATGGGGAATAGGAGGGGGAGACTGCCGCACTGCCTATGGGAATAGAGGAGGGATGCCACACTGCCTATGGGAATGATGGGGGGTAAATGCCACAATGCCCATGGGGGGGGGGGATGCCACTCTGTCTGTAAGTGGGGGATTCTGGACCTTGCCTATTATTTGGATCTTGGGGGGACAGTGTTTCAGCACAACAATTGGTTCAGAATATTTTTCTTGTTATTTTCCTCCTCCAAATCCTAGGCGCATCCTATGGGCAGGTGCGTCTTAGGGCAAAAAATACGGATAATCACATCTGCAAAAACGAACCTGTTATTTTTTTGGCTGCCCAAAACTTGCCCACTGTCTCTAGTACCCAGGCTTCAAACCTATCCACAATGAGGAAGGCACTTTGAAATCCCTGATCACCACTGTGGAAGTAGCTCCCTCCTTGACCATGTTGCTCTAGTAAAGACACTATTACATCAAGAGCTTCTTTGGCATTTTTTCCACGTTCCAGACCAAGCCTGGAATAAAAAGATAAACAGAATTATATGAATGGCTAAAGATCAACTATAGGAAATGTCACCTGCAAAAATGTGATATATATAGCACCAGAGAAAGATACTAATAAATAAATCAATATAATATCAAGTAAATTATATGAGATGGTCAATTGGATAAGAGAGGAGAAAATAATGATACAGTTTACAAGCTAATAATAATGAAAAATATCACCAGTATTGCAAACAATGGCTGTAGCAGGGGAGACCGCCAGCACCCACGCGTTCCAAGGCTACCACTGCCTCTTCTCCAGGGTGACTATTGCTTATTTCTGCTAAATGTGGTGGTGCTTTTCGGGGCAGCATTTTGCTGCTCAAACCTCTTTGGTCGAAACTGTATAGTACTAGTCAGCACTAGCAGACTGACTATATACTTTGGTGTGTGACTCCTTCTCTATTGATTTGCTACTAAAATGTGATATAATTAGGGATCAAGACAAAACCATATTGTGTTTGGCACCATTAAAGACTGAAGAGGAAGTGCCTGTTCCCACCATGCTTTCCACCGCATTGTATTTTAGTGTACAGCCCAATGAATCAGTTACAGTGGTGGCCCAAATTGATGCTACAAAAGCATGAGCATTGACGCTGGGTAGTGCCAGATGACCCTGAAGACAGGCAGCAAAGATTCAGGAGATGGGCTGTGGCAGTAGAGGAGACGAAGATGGTAGAGACCAAAGGTGCGGAGAACAGCTTGTGGCAGCCAGGACCATGAGAATAGTGGGGAGCCAAGCACCAAAGGCAGAGACTGGTGCAGACAACAACAATGGACTGGAAGGTTGTGGGAAGTACCTGTGATGGATTTCTCAGCAAAGAAATCCCCTATTATAGAATGACCAGTAATTGAGAGCTGCAAGACAGAGTAGGATGTGTGGCAAACCATGTTTAATGGTGATAAACAGAAACAAATATACATAGCACACACCAACCAGGCTGCTGTACAAATACACAAGTGAACATAATAAGATACACGTGCTGAAGTAAAGGTACAAGAATACAGATGAACACTGAGTTCCACGGCTGCTGTGCAGAAATATAGGTAAACCCGGAAAACATAAACACACTCAGGCTGCTGTACATATACACAGGTGGAGGTCTGGAAACATACATGCATAGGGATCCAGTGATAGTCCAAAGGCGGATACAAGGCTGACAGGGAAAGACAGGGAAAATCTTCAGATTATTTGGGGGGTTTTACTATTGGAATCTTTTTATCAGATCTACTGCTGGGCACTGATTGATTTGTTTTGTAGATCCGAACCTTATCAAGGGACAGAATCTAATCCTAGTTGCAGCATTAGTACAAACATAGGGTACCATATTTTTCACCCTAAAAGACGCATTATTTTCCCCCAAAGGTCGGAGGGAAATCTCAGTGCGTCTTACTGGGCGAATGTAAAGCAAAAAAGTGAAAAACAAAAAATACTTACATGACGCTCGCGCCCGCTGCCCCCGATCTAGCTTTCCGCGCCAAGTATTTGTGCCACTGGGGCGCAGGAAGCCAGAGCGAACCAGACAGCCTCCACGCTCTGGCTTCCGGCTCTGCATCTCGTTCAGCACATGCTGACACAAACACTCAGGAAGCCATGGCGCAGTAAGCCAGAGCGGTGACAGGGCTCATGTAAGTATACTTTTTTTTCTGGGGGGTTGGAGGGAATGCCACACTGATTAAGGGGATGGGGGGATGCCACACTGCCTATATGGGGAATGGGAGCTGGATTCCACACTGCCTATGAGAATGGGAGGGGGGATGCCACACTGCCTATATGGGGAATGGGAGGGATGCCACACTGCCTATGGGAATGGGAGGGGGGATGTCACACTGCCTATGGGAATAAGATGGGCGGAATGCCACACTGTCTATGGGGAACGGGAAGGGGGGAATGCCACACTGTCTATAGGAATGGGATTGGGGGGATGCCACACCGCCTATGGGGAATGGGAGGGGGGGGGATGCCACACTGCCTATGGGAATGGGATGGGGGAATGCCACACTGCCTATGGGAATGGGATGGGGGAATGCAGGTGTGTCTTATAGGGTGAAAAATAAGGTATATTAAAGCTATTTAAATAAATGTATTTGTGTTTATCAATGCACTTGCTTTTGTGTGAAGTAGTGCACAGAATTTGATACTTTGATAATGATAATTAATGAAATTAAAGTTTATAATGTACATATATTAAAAAACCTGATATAGTGATACGGACTAACAAGTAATCATGTATATAAAAGAAATTACAATAAATATTGATAAAATATATTAACACAATTTTAATTAACTCATGGGGAAGGTAAAAAAAAAAGAAATTTTTAGCTCTATAAGCATCTAATTTTATATTTAAATCCAGGCATTTCTTCCTTACTGATAAATACAAACTCCAATACAGTACATCATATTAACAGCCTTGATGGAACTGTGAGTATTAATCTTGCATATGGGGACACATTGGGTAACCTTATCTTTATATATATATATATATATATATATATATATTTATATACACAAAATTCAGATAATTAATAAGTATCTTTACAGATAATATTCACAGATCCCTTGGTGAAGTGTAAAAGTTAACTCATGCTGTGAATATGTGATCATGTCATATGTGAAGAAAAATATGTTGTATGAAAATACTGTAATAATATATCAATTTTAACAGACAGAGGATCAAAATGAATGTATTTCTATTACATTTTTCTGTATTGTGACCATACATACACTCTAATCTTGAATGAGGGCCTTCTCTAAATTTGTGCAGTAACCACCACCAACCCAGGTGGATATATATATATATATATATATATATATATATATATATATTATATATATATAAATTTTTTTTTTTATTTTTTTTTTAAGAGCAAAAAAAAAAATCTAGGTCCCACAAATCAATCAGAATATGCTCCTCTATTGGCCATTTGGCTTATTTCCTAGCCTGGAAACATACAAACCCTCTTTGTAATATAACCTTGCTTTCCTAACTTGGAAAAACTTGCTCATGCTAAACCTCGTCATATGTGCAATGATGCAGTCAGACGAGAAAGCTAATTCTATAGACAGTGAAAGGAAAAGTCAGTCTACCTAAAACGTTTTAATGATGTAATTTTGCATGTGCTGAAGGTCTCTAGAAAACACAAATCACTTACCGGACGAGATCCATTCCTAGTAATAACTTTGTGTCCTCAGCAGGCAGTTTGGTGGTCAGTGCTACGTTACCAATACATACACTATGTTCATTAGCTCCCATCTCTGCACCCCACATCCAAGTGGGTTTACTTAGTATAACTGAATGAGTCTGGGCAGCCTGGTCAATTTCAAGATATGTGCACTGAAAGAACACAAAGATACGCATTACTATTGACAACATTCTGCCTATAATACTGGGAGGAATGAATGTTGTGTACATTTAAACCTCATCTTGTGAAAGTAAAACACAGCTACAGCTAAAACCATTTTTGTATAGGATGGGGAAAGTTTAGGACCATTTTCAAGAGGATCGCCAGGGAGTTGGTCGCTAAAGCAGAGCGAAACCCGTGGCCATGATGCATAGGTAGTAGGATTGAAGGGGCAGAACATGGACTGGGGGTCTTGGCTGGGTAGTACAGTGGGGCCATAATGAGGGGTTGGGAGTGAAGGAGGGTATCCTAGGCTTAAAGTGAGGTGGGATACATGCCGGGGGCTGGGTGGCCCCAAAGTAGTATTGCATTCTGGGAATTCACAAGGTGCTTCTTATGGCCAGTCCTTAATACACAGGCACTGTTATAACCTTGAAAGTTTTAAATATCTATCTTGTATCACAAGGATCCTTGTGCTATGGGGGTGATGCCGACACCATAAGGGCACCTACTGTACTGTAAAACACTAACCTAGTTTCACTGTTACCTGCACTTTGCTTCCAGGATCATGGCTTGCAGATGAAACAAATAACACTTCTTGGACTTCATCTCTTGGACGGGCTGAATTTTTCCCAAACAAAATGCAACTCTTTTTGCTACGGGGTGCAAAGGCCACAAAGCAAAAGCTTGGAGGTGCTCCTGTCATACTAAAGTACAAAAACAATTATAGATTCCATTATTCAATTTCACAAGCATGACATTTTAACCTACCAACCACGAAAAACGATCACTTTCACATTCCTCTGAAAAAATGGCCACCAAAAAATTCAGGTAGAACTTTGGAGTTGGGGGTCTGTTGAAAATACTAGCTTCATACCAGGGCCGGATTAAGTGTGGGCACAAAATCTGGTGGAGGCCCCAGATACAGTATAAAATAATAGCCCAGCCAAGTAACTGATTGGTGGTTGTCTGGCACCCGCCTACTTACTGGAACGTCAGATCAAGTCCCCAGTGCCACCCTTGTGCGGGTGCGTGCTGCTTTGCCATTCAAGGCGGGGGGGGGGGGGTGTATTTGCCAAGCTGGTCCAGCAGAAAACAGTTCCCTGTATTGAGCTGCCAGCGGCTGTGCTTGGTGGCTTATGTGCAGTGACAGCTCTGCACACACCCATCACTGTAGTGTTGCTGGCAGCGGCTTTGCTGCTCTAGACTCTCCGTCCTGCCCTGTCGTAGCTTTGACTACAGGTTTGCAAAAACAAAAAGAGGCAATAGCTTTGTTGCTGGCTCCAAGGCCCTTCAGACCAAAGACAGAAAAGCCTTCTGGACCACACCATAACCCAAAAGTTGGTGGAGGCCCCCTTTGCAGGGCAAGTGGTGGAGGCCCCGGGGCTCTCGCCCCCTCATACAGTATACATTAAATGCTGCCAAGCAAGTTTTTTTTGAAAAATGTAATAAAGGTGCCATGGGACACCTATTCAAGGGAGGACAGCTGTACTCCAGCTCCCTAAACTGTGAACCTGTAGAAAGATGATCTTGACAAACGGGCATCTTGAAAAAAAAATCTAACTCACCTTTTCCCACCACAGCCAGTGGCAGACTGGGGCTAAAAATTACAGCCCTGGGTCAGCCCAGGACCAGCCTGCAAAATCACTGTTGAGCCTTTTTTAGACGAAAAATGTGGATGTGGAGTGGGCTCCGAGGATGGAGTGCACTACAGGGACAGATCATAGGCAAGGGGCGATAGAGAAACTGTAGTAGGGGTTGGTAAGGCTTAAGCACTGGTGACAGGACATAGACTGGGCTTTCTTGCTGGTTGCAGGGGGCTGAAGGGAAGAATGCAGGAATTGGATGGAGGCGCTAGAAGCAGTAGCCAAGTCATCGCCAAATGAGTGCGGCCCACTGGTAATTCTCCTGGGTCTTTCTATGACCAGTCTGCCCCTGTCCATTTTAATTGGTCCTAGTCCAGTAGTGTAAAACCTACAGGTTTCTGACATGCATGTCTGGGACCAAGCGGCACCCAGCCCCCCGAACCCACCCCCGGCTCTCTGCCTTTTCTCTTTATCATCCTTCCACTAGACAAAAAAAAGTTTAAATGCAGTACATCCCATGGAAGCAGCAGACAGCAGTGAGCGCAGGTCAAACGAATTTCATATGATAAGGTCAGCTTTTATATCTTATGTCCATCCTATCTAAGTCAGCATTATCGTTATGTTATTGGTAAAAAAAAGGATTGATGTCAAAGAACAAATAGGATTCTTTGTTGGTATTACTCAAAATAAGATACTTTTTGTGTTGCCAATTGGCTATTCTGCTCTGGGACAGAGTTTACATTATGGGGATATTTTTACTGCAAGAAATTTTTTTTAGTGTTTTTTAATAAATAAATGTACACTGACTGATTTCCTATCCAGGCATTTGTGAATGGCTGGTGCTGGTACGTTGGGGAGCGGGGGGTGCACTCCATTCACAAATCTCAGCTGAACTCACATCAGATCTGAAATCAGGCCGGTTAGGAATGGCTATGAATGGAGCACCAGTCCCGATTGGCCAGCGACTTGCACATACGTACAAAGTGGGGTACCACCTGGGAAAAACACCACCTGGCAAAGTGAAAATCCTACTAGGCATTTTTTAGTGTATATTTTATGTGCCAAAATGATACCCTCTAGCTTAAATCATTTATTATATTAAAATAGACCAAAACCCAGAATTCCTGGGACTGGGTTTTGGTCCATCCTTATTTGGGATGCCCCATTGTGTGAAGCCTCCCAGATCAACCACTATACATACTTAGCCATCGTCATCACTGCAGAAACTGAAAGGAAGTCTAGTCGCACTTGGCACCAGTGAGCGGCACCCCCTGCATCTCTCTGCTGTGCGCGGGCCCGCCAACCATTCAGTTACAGCGGACGTGCCCACGCAGAGCTGGAGAAAGATGCCAGAGATGCTGCCACTGGCTGCAAAGGCACCTTGGACTTATTGGAAAGGTAAGAAAACATTGATCGTGGGGTTTCGCATAGTGGGTCATCCTAAATCAGGATGCACCAGGGGTGGTTGTCAGAGCGGACCTAGCGTCTTATAGACGCTAATTCCCGTTTTGCTCAACTCTAAAAAAATTTGGTTTTATAAAAGTGGGCCAAAACCTGGAATTTTCACTGAATCTGGTCTGTCCCCCTGGGGCAACCCTGATTTGAGATGCCCCTCTGTGTGAAAGCCATTCGCCCAGGAAGCTAACTTGGTGCAACGGCGCATGTGTAGCTGCCTATCCAATCAGGTTCTCCAGCCTCGCATATTAATGTGCAGCTGGAGAAGTTGAATGGAATCCCAGTCACAAATCAGCGGCGTGCAGCATCCTTCATTTGTGCACATCCATTCAGCTGCAGTGGCATTGTACAGCTGAAAAGGGATGCGAGCAATGGCCGCACATGCGCCATGGCCTTGTCGAAAGAATAAGAATTGCAGGTGGTTCCACACAGCGGGGCATCTGTACAGGGGCAGGGAATCAGTGCTGGTTTTTGCCAGCTTTAAAGCAATTTTCACTATTTGCAATCTGTTGCTATTGGCAACTGTACACCAAGGTCTACAAGAAGAGAGAAGTGAGCACTGAGTGTACAGTACAGGACTCACTTCTTTCTTTTTATAGGTCTTAGTGTCCAGTTGCCAGTAGCAACAGATTGCGTATAGTGAAAACTGCTTCCAGTTATATAGTCACCAGAAGTCCCTTCGCAGCTTATTCACCAGTAGTTTGAGACTTACTAGTCCCGGCATCCCGAAGGCCCAGAGCAAAGCAGCTGCCCCCCTGTGTCAGTCACGATGACTGGTCACGCCCCTCTATTCACTAAAATGGAGGAGGCATGCCGGACCTGGCACACCCCCTCAATTGAAATGAATGTAGCAGGTGTGGCCAGTCGATATGAGTGATGTGAGGAGGCAACCACAGACATGGCAGTCTGGATCTATGGAAGAGGTTAGTTTCAAACGCCCTGTTTAGGACCAGGATCAGCTTCCCGAGAGTATAGGCGAGTATCTATCCCTTTTAATTTTTGCCCAGACAGTCCCTTTAAGGATCACTTTTCACTGTGAAATGTTCTGGGAACACATTATGAACAGAGCAAAGCAGACACAGTGTCGTTTTGAATCCGACAATGGTGTCCAGCTCAGAGCTGAAGCATTGCAGTTGCACACAGGACCCCATAGAGCCAGCAATTCCTCAATGAAAGTAGTACAATAAAGCAGGAAATCAGGGCACAAGATTAGTCATTACAACATATCACATTAAAGAAAGTCAGTGTATTATAATAGAGCCTGGTGTCCTGGGGTGAGATCACCCCGCCACATCTTTTATTCCTGGTCCAGTCATTGTTGCTGCAATCTTCATAACAAAAATGCAAAAGGAGAATTTCTAGTGATGGAGCTGCAGCAAGCCTGCTGGATGTACTTCCACAGAGCCTAACAAATCCTCCTTAAACCGGACCTTCACCATGATTTACTGAAAAGCCCAAACCCTTAAAAAACAATTCCCCAGCATCTAAAGTTAATATATTTTAAGTTTTTAGTCACTTACTTATTATTCTTTCCCCCACTGGGCTGCAACTCTGTTCAGGACTTTAGGATATGGGCGCAGCCATCTTGACTCACAGTTACTGAGGAGAGCAGAGCGGGATAAAGTACAGGGGGGTGCGTTATAGTTGTGCTTTGCTCAGACAGAGCAGAGCTGGGGTCAGGAAAAGGTCAGCAATCCCAGAATGCAGGCTGCCTGACGTTACATGAGCCGCCATCTTGGATGTTTAAAGGCTCATAACTTGCAGTAGATGCAGGTAGGATGATTTTTAATGTGGACAATCTGTATGTAGCTTTAAAGAGGAACAAAACTTGAGATTATGCCTATCCCGGGTTTGGTTATGTGCCCTGGAGGCATCACAAAGTGGGTGAAACCTCCAGGACACCCTGTAAAACTCAACTCTTTTCAGTCCTAGAGTGCATGTGTGGGCTCTCGTCCAATCAGAGCCACTTGCCGTGCATAGGTAATGCTTGTATTGATGCAGAACTCGAGCGACTGCATCCACAGCAGCGTGCAGCTGGGGGCTGGAGCGCGCTCATAGCTTGGCGATGCGACCGTCAGAGGTTTACATAGCTGAGAGTGCTAGGAAGCAGGTAAATGTTGCGGCGCCCCGGGGGGAGGATTTCACAGTGAGTGGTTCTCCTCTTTTGTTCCTCACCCTGAATTTTTAATTTGGGATGCCCCACTGTTAAAAAGGCCAAAGAGTGCCCTAAAAGATCACCTTTAGTTAATCCAACGGCACGTGCACAGATCATCAGCCAATCACGGCTTACGATCTACTCATTCCTTACTTAGCCGATGTGATGTCAGATTGGTGTCATAAAAATATATAGAGCTTGAGTTGCTAGTCACACCTCTGTATACCCGTATAAGCCTTTGAGAAAATCCTGCCCCCGATATATGCATCAGCTAGAGATGCAGCCGCGGCCCGTGCATACATCAAGGAATCATTAGCTAGGTTAGTTTACTCAGCCATCCCGGGGTTACATAGAAAATGTGGACCGAAACCAGGGGTTTTTACTATCCCGGGTTTGGTTCACCCCCCTGCAGGGCAGTCCAGTCTTTGTGTAATAGGAGAGGCAGCACAAGGGGGGCTCAGGGGTGCCAATTAGGAGTCTGGTTGGGCACAAATAGGGAATGTCAGATCACAAGTTTTAGGGTTTATACCTGGAGCCCTACTCCTGCCTCATGCAACTTTCTATATTTTTGTACTGTAGCTTTCAGCATGGCACTTGAGGTGGGTGCAGTTGAGCACACAGGGTGGGGGGGGGGCATTCTCCAGCTGAAGTGGAGCATGAACAAACTCACCTCTTCCAGATCCTACGGCGCATGCATGGCCGCCTGTCTAATTAGCGTGCCACTTGATTCCCTCCCCCCAGGGCATCCAAAATGGTGTGTGATACCCCCCAGGATGCCCGGACACTCACCTTTCCCGGGTATAGGTAAGAAATTACCAGCGACCTGGGGGGTTTCATACAGTGGGCCTGAGACAAAGCCAGCAGCCGGCTCTGGAATCTTTAAAATTCCAGGCCAGACGCTGCTTGATTTTGTTCTGCTTCAAAAGACAGAAAAAAAGTCTACTGTATGAGCCATTAATGATCACACCAGGACCCTGTCACATTTAGTTACACCACTGTTGCTGCTCCTCCACATCATTTATCATTTTTCTGCTCACTTCACATCAGTTAGAGAAAGGAAGCACCGACAGTCTCTGCTGCTTCAGTCTTTAGTTTTCTAGCTGCAACCAAGTGACTTAAGACAGATAGAAAGGTTACAGTATGAGCCTTGAAAGGGCCCCATTTACTGTTTGCAGCAGGGCCCTGTCACATTTAGTTACACCACTGGGACAGTGAAATCATGGGCTTATTTTTGGTCTGTCACCCCACACCAGTGTCTTCATATGGCAGAGCCCAGTGTCTCTGGTGCCACCACTATCGGCCCCGCTTATTCAGCTCTAGTCTCTGGATGTGTGGCACAGCCTCTGTCATGGCATTGTGTACCCGGCTGCCGGCCATTCTCCAGCCTGAACACATAACACCCGGCATGGCTCCTCTGCAGCAATGGCACAAGCGAAGATTATCGGGATTACAGAGTCCCCTCCACCATCCATCACACAGACACAGCATTATAGATCACATTATGGTAACAGCCCATCACCCGGCATCGCCCTACACGCAGCGCCCAGCACCCACCTCCTTGCAGCGCCCGAACACGACACAAGCCGAGCTGTCAGCCTGGAGCTCCGCTCCGCTGTCTGTACCAAACTCCGCCCCCTATGCCCCGCCCACCCAAATAGACAGAGCCGTCAACCTTGCGCTGCTCTTTGCTGTGTTTTAAAACCACGCCCCCTCATGCTCAACAATCCCCGCCCACCCATTCAGCCGAACGGCTCGTGGAAATCAAAGAGTTGGGGCGTAAATACTATCAAGTTTATTCTTTCAGCTGCTCAGCTTGATCAAACATTTCTGAGCTTCATTTATAGCAGGACTCCCTGTACTGGGGCGCCCATTGATTTGTAGGGGAGCGTGTGTAGTGTGGGGTAGTCTGAATAACAGAATAAAACACACCACACCAGATAAATAAGAACCAATTTAGAATGTAACGGTTGAATATTAGGCAAAGTATTGAACACAACAGTTGGTGTATATAGCCACTGGGTTAAAGTGGACCAACACCCAGGATTTTCACTATCCTGGGTCTTGGTCCACTTCGGTGGGGCACCCGGATCGGGGGTGTCCCGCTGTATGAAACCCCCCAGAACGCCCGGAAACACTCACCTCACCACGCTCCTACGCGGGCGCTTGTCCAATCAGAGCGCTCAGAGCCGCTGTGGTATGCACGTACAAGCGGCGTCCAACCACAGCGGCTCTGAGCGCTGGAGGTCGCATCTCGCATGCGCCATTGGAACGGGGTTAAGGTAAGGTTTCTGGCCTTCCTGGTGGCTTTCACCCAGCAGGACATCCCGATTTCGGATGCCCCGCAGGGAGGGATCTGATCGGCCCGGGGAATCTTATAGATCCCCCCTGGGTGTTGGTCCACTTTAAGGCAATAAATGACTGTAGAAGAATCTAGTAATATTTCTACTTGAAGAATATGGGGGGGATATCTCAAACAAAGGATAAACTTGTGTCTAGGTCACTTTATCATATATGGCTATTTGGATAACTTTAACACACTCTGTACGCTCTGTGTAATTCAAACAATCTATCAATACACACAAAATCTATTTAAAATGTAAGATTAACTCTATATAACAAACTTGAGGTAGATGATGCTCTAAATTTGTAACTATGCTGTAAATAGTGAGGAGAACTGAGAAGAGTTCACTTATCCTTAGACCAAACGCTCTTGGTGGAAACATTTTCTGTTATTGCTGACTAAAATGATGCTGTTTCTTTAAATATTTTCCAGATATTTCTTTCTTCAAGTGGTCACGGCCTCAAAAACTCTGAGCTGAGTCCCTTTCTTTGCCCTCCGCAGGAGGCTTCACACAGTGAATAACACACAAATAAAAGCAATTCTGAGTACTCACCTGTAGAATAGTTTTTGTTCTTACATGGCACGGCCCGCTTCGGTATTCATAACTGATGGGTATTCCGCCACCAGGTGGCGCAGCTCCCGGCTCCCTATAAAAACGGGATTAACCAACAAGTTCCCAGCGTAGACGAGCAGTGAGACAAGAAGCCGGGAGAGAATAAAGGTAAGAATGTAAAAAAGGTAAAAAACACAGATTTAACTTGGAACAATCACCAGAAAGAGGCAACCAAGAACAACGATAACAAGGGTGGGGCGAAGCAGGCCGTGCCATGCAAGAACAAAAACAATTCTACAAGTGAGTACTCACAGAATTGCTTTTTTCTTTAATGCATGGCACAGCCCACTTCGGTATTCATAACTGATGGGACATCCAAAAGCATTGTCCAAAGTAGGGCGGGATCCCCAATGAGTAACAGCCAGTGGTTCAAGTCACTACCGCCTGAAAACCTTGCAGCCCAAAGCAGCATCAGCTGAGGCCTAAATATCAACCATGAAAAAACTTAGAAAAAGTATGAATAGAAGACCCAAAAAACGGCCTTACAAACTTGTTCCACAGAAGCTTGGTGCTGACAAAGCTCCAAGAGAGTCAAATAGCACGCATGGAAAGAGCAGTCACCCTAAAGGGAGGAGTCTACCCTTTAGCAGAATAGGTTTGAACCATCACCTGACGTATTCACTTACCGACAGTGGATCCAGCAGGAGGCAAACCATTTCCAGTCTCAAAGTGAAACAAACAGAAAATTAGACTTCCCAAAAGTCTCCATAGCACCAAAAAGAACATCAGAGCCCAGACCACATCCATAGCAGAGTCTGCTCCATGGTAGTAGCTAGATTGGAACACAATGAAGGCAAGACAATTCCCTGAATAAGATGAAAGGCATACCCAACCATAGGCCGAAATCTGGCCTAAGTCTAACATCGCCTAATTCTAAAGACACTCAAAATAAGTATTTTTGATGAAAAAAAACACCACTTATTCAGAACTCGCCTTACAGAGGCGATAGTCATACAAAAAGGGGGACTACTCTAGGAGTCAACAAAGGGGCAAGGTGGCCTCACGGATAGACTCAAAAGGAGGCCCCTGCATAACCAGTAGCCCCAGATTCAGATCCTAGACAGATAGCAAGGCTACCTGGGGGGACGCACGTGAAAAAACACCCTGCAAAAAAACCCATGCACCAGCAGATAATGGCAAGGGCCTGTTGGAAAAACGTTTCCAGAGCTACAAACATGGTCCTAGAGTGTACTTAAGACAAAGGTCCAAATTCAACCAAGTTGCAAGGATTCCAGAATCATGGGAATAGAAAAAACAGCCTACAGGAAAGAGACTTGGAGTTCTTCCTGTCAATGAACGCATGCCAGACCCTGTAATAGGCAGCCCCCTATCTCAGGAAGTCTGCCTCCCAGTTGTCCGCCCCTGTAATGTAGACCGAGATGAGCTGAGATGCAGGGAACATTCTGTTCCGCCCAATCTATAAGATTCCCGGGCCGATCACCTCCCTCACCGCGGAACATCCGAGATCGGGATGTCCCGCGGTGAGGGCCCCCCCAAAACCCCCCCCAAAATCCTACCGCATCGCGTGCCCCTCTAGACATGCACACGCCCACGCCGGCCGTTTGTGAATGGCCGGCGCGGGCCCTGTCAGAGTGACGTGCGGGAGGCGGCGGCGAACGCGCTGTCTTGGCCGTCGCTGTCACCCGCTTTTTTGGGGCTTTCTGGGGGGTTTCACACAGCGGGGCACCCCCGATCGGGGTGCCCCCCCGAAGTGGACCAAAACCCAGGATAGTCAAAATCCTGGGTGTTGGTCCACTTTAAGCACAAGGGAGGTGAAGTGTTCCTGCTCAGGGAACTCTAGACGCTGTTTACCAGGGCGAAAAAGCTCCCCTTGCTTTCTCTTAGCTACCTCAGGAGCAGCAATGTGCAAAATTTCAAAAATATGTGACAGCAGATTATCAGTGTCCTCAGGGTACCATGAATCCTCTCTGGACGCAGAACCAGGGTCACTATCGCAACCCTCCTGCTTGCTCCTAGAGGAGTCAGAATCCTGGGAAAGCTCCCCCATCTCAAGGGGGTGACATTCACCAAATTCATCAATCCCCACATACATTTCAGGAAGAGGGGAGGATCTGGAATCCAGGTGCCGCTTCTTACCAGAAGCCTTCCTAGGAGCAGACTTGGCAAGTTGCTTCTCAAGTTTGGCCACCCGCAGAGCCAAATCAGAGCTAGACTCCCTGCTAGTGTCCCCCTCATTGGGACCCAATTGCAGGTGCGGGGGAGTAGGTGAAGCCGAGGGAGGCGCAGAGCTGGAAAGCGAAGCAGGCAAACCAGCTTGGAGCACAAGGACACTCTCAGCACACGGCACGCACACCGTAACACTGTCACTCACAGGGGATACCCCACACATGGAACACAGCCGAGCTTGCCCCGAGGGGGCCCTCAAGTCCGCTATCCCCAGAAGCCTCCATATGGTGATAAATACAGGCGCAATAGGCCAGCAGTGGGCAAAGGCTATACAAAGGCCGCCCCGGGATGCCCTCCCACGGGATACCCCCAGAAATAGTGAAGGGGGATGAGGGGAGGGAAGGAGAGGAGCTGGGATATGCCACAACCCAATGGTATCCCGCCTGAAAGACATAAGTAAAGAAACATATAAGTATCCCGCAGCATATGCACTCTGAATAAAAAGAAACCCAAGGGGGACTCACGGACCAAAGACACCGCTGGGTCACTCAGGCCCAGACCTCAGGATAGGCGACACACTGGAGGAAGCAGCGCCGCAGCCGGGAAGGGAGAAATCCAGACACGCAGCTCTCTCAAAATGTCGCCGGCAGAGGCACCTCGAGGGGTGGGCCGCAGGGAGACGACGCGATACGCGTCACCAAGCGGCCCTGCCCCCCCCCGAAGAGAGCAAAAACGGCGCTCACATGACCCGGCCGGCGCCATGACAAAGCAAAATCAAATCAGGTTATAGCGCCCACAATCGCGGAGTGTAGTACAAAGCGGCGTAGCAGCTAAAAACACCAAAAAGCACACAAAAAAACTACGTCAAAGCACCACAGATATTACTCCTCGCCGATACCACCCCCCCCCCCCCCCGAACAAGTCAGAAAGGGGAGGGGGAGAAGAGGGACAAGGAGGCAGCGGCGAGCAGCCATGGTCAGGGAGGGGGGGGGAGGGACCCCAAAAGGAAAATAAGGGGACACAGTCCCCAACAACTCACCCCCTCAGAAGCTAGTGCAGGAACTCCGCATCCCAAAAAGGCTCACCATAAAGCCTATGGCTGGCTACCCTTTGTGTTACAGGGTCGGCGGCTTGGAGCTGCGCTCCAGGAGCACTTGATCCTAGTGCTCTTGTACCTTCACCCCATCTGTCAACCAAGGCTGGGAGGCAGTGAGGGTCCAGAAACGGATGGAAATAGACATGCAGGGCCGCAGGCTTGGTTGCCCCGCTCACCTGCGCAAGAGAGAGAGCCATCTTCTAACTTTGCAGTGTCACTGCAGAGACAACACTGGGAACTTGTTGGTTGGTACCGTTTTTATAGGGGGCCGGGAGATGCCACAGCTTTCTGCAGTGCTGCTGCGCCACCTGGTGGCGGAATACCCATCAGTTATGAATACCGAAGCGGGCTGTGCCATGCATTAAAGAAAAAGTTCAGCAGTGAGGTAAATAAGGAGAGGGTTAATTTCAACCAAAAACCTCACTGTGGCCCTATAATTTATGTGGGCTCAGAAACACATACAGACACAGAAGTGCTCCCTTCGACCCATCTCACGGACTCTGCTCCCTCAGAGTTGTGCTGTGCCTTTTATAGGCTGCAAGAAGGTCTGTACCAGCCTCTCTCATGGCTGGCCCGGCCACCCACACACACAGAAGAGTTTTCCAGAAGCCTCCCAGCAGAGGTTTGTTACACGCGTACTGTACTGTAACCACGCCTCTCTACGCTGAGGTGGTATCAACAGTTGACGTCAGCCCCGGGAGGGATTATGCACCCAGCCTGCTATCGGTTTCTTGCGCTGCGGTTGCATGCTGCTTGTTATAGGCAGGGCCGGCGTCAGCACCTGGAAAGGTGGGTCAATTGCTGGGGGCCCCACCCTCCAGGGGGGGCCCACTGACAGGGCCAGCCTTTAGTGTGTGCACCGATGCTTGAGCGGCAGCGGACTGGGAGGGCACCACCACATCTCGCTGTGCACCAGTGATGACCAAGGTGGTGGTGCAACTTTAATATGGGGATCTTGGGGGGGTGATAGGGGATTCTGCACACTGCTTCATTTGGGGATCTTGGGGGGTGTTAGGGGATTCTGCACACTGCTTCATGTGGGGTTCTTGGGGGGGAGTGTGCACAATGTCTACTATGGGGCTCTGGGGGGGGGGGATTCTGCACAATGCCTTTTATTGGGGTCCTGGGGGCGGATGGGGGTTTGCATACTGTTTGTTATGGGGTACTGGGGGGGTTCCGCACACTACCTGTTATAAGGGAACTGGGGGGGGGGTTCTGGGCACTGCTTGTTATGGGGGTTGCACACAGCCTGTTATCAGGATTGGGGGGGTTGTACACTGCTTGATATAGGAATTCCTTATCAGTGGGGGGACAGGGTCAGATTCAGTACACTGTTTGTGATGGGGTTCTGAGGGGGGGATTCCGGTTGATAAGATTCACTCACCTTTTCCCAGTCAAGTGGCGCATGCACAGGCTCTCGTCCAGTCACAGCCATTTGCCGTGCATATGTAATTCAGCAAATGGCTCTGATTGTTTACAATAGGGAGTGGGAGCGGATGCATGCCCTGCATCTCCAGACTGTTCGCCCTCCTGTCCCAGCCATCTGGATAGGCTGGGGGGGGGTGCACACACCAATGCGGAGCCCTCCTATGGACCCCTGCTATACCTCCTATCTAGGGTGTGTACCCACATCAGGCCTATCTGAATGGCCGGCGCGGGCACACCCACAGCTAGAGCTGAGCAGGGATCCAGCCGGCAACGCTCGTACCAATCAGGTTTTCTTTGCCACGCTGACCTCAATGCGGCAAAGAAAGTTGGGGCCGGTTTACTCTCTCCTCTCCTACTTATGTGATACCGGATTTATATACCCCGCTATGTGAACCCCCCCATCGCCAGTTCCACTCACCTTCTCCTGGAGCCCTCGCTGCATCTGTGCGCTCTGGCCGCATTCCCGCTAACCTCTAGCCGTGTCTGTGCCCGGCCTCTCTGAATGGGTGGCGGGGGGGATGAGGCTGGTGGTGCTGCTCGGCTCCCTCCAGCACCGCTCGGCTGCTCAGCCAATCAGCGCACTTGCTCTCGCCTGAGTCTGTGCTGTGGGAGCGGAAGGAGGGAGAGTGAAGCAGGGCAACCTGACCGGGGGGGGGGGGGGGAATACACACAGCGGGGCATCCCTGTTCGGAATGACGCCACACAGAGGAATAACACACGGAAAGTGAAAGTGTGTGTTGTTCCTCTTTAAAGTGAACCAATCACCCCCAGCATCCAGCCTGGAACCAGCCGCTAGCTTACGCCTGGGCTGGGTCCTGTTCCCTGACCTGGGGGCATCCCAATTTGGAATGCCCTGCTGTGTGACACCACCCAGATCCCCGAGTAAAGCTCACCTCCTCCCTTGTCCAATCAGAGCTGTTTGCCGTGCACATTTAATGTTCAGCGAATGGCGATTTTCAGCAATCCGGAGCGAAAGCACCCACATCCCCAGCATTCAGATATTCTGGAGGTGGGAGTGCACCCAATGCTGGGGATTCACCCTTCTCGCTCCCGATTGCCGAACTCTTAATGTTCATGGCAAACGGCTTTGAATGGAAGAGAGCCATGGGCCGTAGGATCGGGAGGTGAATTTTACTGGATGTTCTGGGGGGTTTCACACAGCAGGGCATCAGTCAAAATTCTGCATTTTGCTCTGCTTTAAAGTGGGGGAGGGGCATCCAGATTGCCGGAGACCCCCCCCCCCCACGCATAGACCCTCACAATCCTTACCTGAAAGTCGATCAGAAAGAGAAAAACAGCTCCAGCAATTTGCATGCCCCCTCCCCCACCCCTGTCACAATGTGGACCCACACCCATTAGGTTGAAAATAGGTATGGGACTAGAAGCAGAATAAAACACTTGATTCTCACTATCCCAGGTTTTAACTGCAAACTCACAGTTCCAGCGATTCCCATGGCACCACCTGCCTATCAAGAAAAGTTGAATGGGGCAGGTTAGTGCAGGTACGCAACTCAGAGGTGAGTGGGGGATGTACCCTGAGTGCCATGGGATCGCCTTGAGGTAAGTATATCAGGGAATACCTGGGGATATACAGAGTTGGGCATCCCCTCAAAAAAGAAGACCACTGAAGTCCAAGATCATACCTCCCAACTGTCCCTAATTTAGAGGAACTGTCCTTCTTTTGAGTCCATGTCCTTCATTGTTCTTCTCCGTCCTTTGAGGTGTAACATGCAGATCTGCATCAATAAATGATTCATTCTCCTATTCAAAGTGTTTATATTGTTGTAACTGTTACACACCATCTCATAGCCATCAATCAATGAGGGAGCGTGGCTTAATTTAATAATTGTTCCCACCCTGAAAAGTTGGAAGGTATGAAAGATGTCCCCGCTTTCCTAAACCCAATTTGGTCAATAACAAAAAATCTGCACCAAAGCTGAAGCTGCGACCTTAAAAGCAGGACCGAAAAATACAATTCTGTGATTGCTCACCTTGTAGAATTGGTATTATAAGTATGCAGCACTTCCTGCTCCAGATAGTATTCATAACAGCTGGGATATACATCCACAAGAGGGCGCTTTACTGCAGAGATGGCAAAAAAGAGACCCCTCCCGGTCCATATATACCCGGGACCTCCCACTAATTCCCCAGTATAGAAAAGCAGTAAGGGAACCAGGAGAAGCCAATAACAAATTCAACAACGTTAACAAGGAAAACAATCACCATATAGAGGACCCAAGAATAAGGCAATCAGGGTGGGATGGAGCAGGACGTGCTGCATACTTATTACTCACCTTGTAGAATTGGTATTATAACAGAATTGTATTATTCTAAGTATGCAGCACGTCCTGCTCCAGATAGTATTCATAACAGCTGGGACATCCAATAGCAGTGTCCATAAACGGTGGGGATCCCAAAAAGGCAACAACACACTCACACGCTCAAACCACTGCCGCCTGCAGAACCTTACGGCCAAAAACAGCATCCGCTGAGGCCCGAACATCAACCTTGTAAAACTTGGAAAAAGTATGAACAGAAGACCAAGTAGCGGCCTTACAAACTTGTTCAACAGAAGCCTGGTGCTGGAAGGCCCAGGAAGCCCCAACAGCACGGGTACGTCCAGCATCCCCCAACGGTGACAAAGGGATAGGAAGACCTCGCTGTTGAGGGACCATTTCCCCCAGCGAGAGGTCCCCCTGCTCATAGAATCCGCCTCCAGATTCTCCACTCCCGGAATATAAACTGCTGAGATGCACGGGACATTGTCTCGGCCCAGGACAAAATCAACAACACCTCCTTGAGGGCACTCTTGCTCCGAGTCCCTCCCTGATGATTTATATAGGCGACCGTCGTCTGGTTGTCGGAGCGAACCTGTACCAGCCGACCCTGAAGGTGAGGAGTCAACTGCGCCAGCACCAACCGAACCGCCCTCAGCTCCAGGACGTTGATAGGAGCATGAGCCTCCTGAGGGCCCCACAGCCCCTGGAATTGGAGGGCTCTCCAGTAGCCCCCCCAACCTGACAGATTGGCATCCGTAGTGACCGTCTCCCAACATGGTGTCAGAAATGATCTGCCCCCCAGAAGATTCCTCGAGTCCAGCCGACACAGGAGGGACCGCCGGACCAGAGAACAAAGGCCTGATCCAGAGACAGGGGATACTTGTCCCAGGCTGAAAGGAGATGGAGCTGAAGGGGTCTCATGTGAAATTGAGTGTAAGGGACTGCCTCGAAGCAGGCCACCATCTGTCCCACCAATTGCATCCCTTGCTTGATGGTAGGACGAGGACTGGACTGCAGGAAATGAATCAGAGCTTGAAGAGAATCCACCTTCTGCTGAGGAAGAAAAATCCTGGCCTGAATGGTATCCAGATTCATGCCCAGGTAGGGGGACACTCGGGACGGAGAGAGGGAGGACTTGGGATAATTCACTAATCACCAATCCGAACGTTTCCAGTGCAGTTACCACTGTCTGGGTATCCAATTCTGCCTGCTGGAGAGAATGAGATGTAATGAGAAGGTAGTCCAGATAAGGGAGAATGCGAATGCCCCCGGCTCTGAGAAGGGCATCACCCCCGCCAGTACCTTGGTGAACACTCTGGGGGCTGAGGTGAGACCGAAGGGAAGTGCCACAAATTGGTAGTGCTGGTCCTCCACGGCGCACCTGAGGAACAGCTGATGCCCTGGAAAGACTGGCACATGAAGGTAAGCATCCTTGATGTCTATGGAAGTCATGAAGTCCCCCGGGCGCAAAGAGTTGATCGCGGAGCGCAGGGTCTCCATGCGAAAGAGTCTGGTTCTGATGAACTTGTTTAGAAGCTTTAAGTCCAGGATGGGCCTGATGGAACCATCCCTTTTGGGTACTGTGAAGAGATTGGAATAATAACCTTGACCTCTTTCCCCCGGAGGAACCGGACGGATGACCCCCATATCCAATAGGTTCTGTACAGCCAGAAATAGACCCTGAGCTGTCAGGGGGTCTAGAGGAATCCGAGACCTGAGGAATCTTGGAGGGGGCCGTGCAGCGAACTCTAGCTTGTAGCCGGAGGACACAACCTCCAGAATCCACCTGTCTGAGACCTGTTGCCCCCAGACATGAGCGAAGAGCCGCAGCCGCCCCCCCCCCCCCCACCCGTAAGGGTGAGGGTGCCCCTTCATGGCTGAGTGGGCTTGATGACAGATTTGGGCTTAGATCCCCAGGAGGATCCAGGAGGGGCATGGCCTCTGCCCTTGCCCCAGAAGTCTCCCCTGTGCACCGCAAAGAAAACCCCCTCCCTGACCTGGATCCACGGGAGTAAAGGACCCTGAACCCCGAAAGGGCTGCGGTTGTCTTTTGCGTTGGCGCAACTTACCTCCCTTTGCAAAAAGGTCCAAACGGTCACCAAAAAGGCGCAGCCCCTTAAATGGTAGCCCTGTGAGAGCCTTCTTAGCAGCATTGTCAGCAGCCCACTGGCGCAGCCAGACCGAGCGGCGAATAGAAACAACCAGAGCCTAGGTCCTGCTACACATCCTAATGGTGTCATCTAAGGTAGAAAGAATATAAGCGATAAACATCTCACATTTTGATAAGGCTCTAAATTCGGCACTAGAAGAATCATCAGGGGAACCTTCCAGAAGGCCCTTGATCAACGTCCTAATAGCCACGGCAGAAATAGCGGAAGCACAGACCGGGCGCAAGGCAGAACCCACACAGGCAAAGGCATGGGAAGCCAGCTGGTCAATACGCCGGTCCTCACCATCCTTCAAGGTAGTGGAATCAGGGGAATGCACCACAGAAGTGTTGGACAACCCCAGCACAGGGGCATCCACTTCTGGGGGAGTTGACCAACATTTGACCACATACGATGGGAAAGGATACCTCTTATCTCATCCCTTAGGGATACCAGGGAGCCGGCTAGGCCGCTCCCATTCCTTGAGAACCAGACTATTGAAATGTGCCTGTTCTGGAAATTCCAAACGTGGTTTTGCGGTACCAAACAATTCCCCCTGCTGCTTAGGTGCCGCAGCAAGTAGAGAAATAAAAAGTACTTCAAAAATTTGAGTCAAAAGTCTATGGATGTCATCAGTATCCCAATGCTCTGAGCCGGCATCAGCGCCAAGGCAATGCTGATCATCAGAAAAATCTGAATCAGAGAATAATTCCCCTTCCTCAAGAGGGGTATAGTCAGACAAATCAAGAAAATCTTCTGGCTCCATAGAAAAGGCCGGTGCACGTGCCGTCTTTTAGCTGGGGCCTTACGGGCTGCAGAGCTAGCAATCAGTCTCTCAATGTTGGCCAGCCTGGTGGAAACATCAGGTTGAGACTCCCCACTAGTGTTGATCTCACTGGGAGTCATAATCAAGCGAGGGGGTGTGGGGGAAGAAATGGTGAGCACAGACCCAGACAAATGCAGTCCAGTGTGCCACGCAAGCGCCTGCTGGGCGCATGGTACACATACCCGCACATCATCGCTTACAGGGGATGCCCCACACACCCAGGCTTGCCCAGATGGGACCCCGAGCACAGTATCCTGAGAAGCCTCAATATGGTGATTTTTGGTGTCACAATGACCAATGGGAATTACGCTGTGCAGCTACCCGGGATGCCCCTTAAGTGTCCGCTAGGATAGTGGGAGGATTTTAATGTTTTAGGCCTCTAGAGAAACCTCTAATCAGTTTTCCCGCCTGAAAGACATAAAGAGGACAATACCCGCATTAAACAGGAGTGAAAAACAATTAAATTATAAAAAGGGGGGGCCCGGCGCTCACAGACCGCCGAGCTTGCAATCGATCCGGCAGGAGAGACAAGATAGCGCTGGAGGGCTCTGAAGGGGCTGGCCGCATGAGGAAACACCGCGGAGTGCGCCCAGCATTAAGCCACGCCCCCTTCAGGAAACACGGGGTTACAGGCTGAAGACAGCCACCCCGCAGCCAATCAGCAGCCATCAGGTCCCTGCGCGACGTCGCCGCAGGGCGCGCAAGTCAGCGGCGGAAGGCTCAAACTGAAGGGGAGAGGAGCAGAGCCGAGGAGAGTGCCAGCGAGACAGAATAAAGGCATTATAACACATAACAGTAATGTCAAAAATGCAAACACATTTACACTGACAGGCACTCACCCCGCGCCCCCCCCCCCGACGAGTAGTATAATGGGAGAAGGGGGGAAGTAGAAAGCCCATTAAACCATTAATAAATGTAAGGCAGGGCAATAGCGGACAGGGCATCCCAATTCAGGATCACCAGTAACCTGAAAACTGCCTACCCTTTGGTGGGGGATTTGCGGTGGAGCAAGCTCCAATGAAGCACCTCTAATAGGTGCTGCCTACCATCACCCGACCACGCAGCCAAGGCTGGGAGGCAAGTAAAGAGTGGAACGGGTGGGAATAGAACAGGGCCACGGGCTGTGAAGCCCGGCTTACCTGCGAGGAGAGAAGCCATCATCTTGACCTTCGCAGCCCTACTGCAGAGAAGAAACTGGAGAATTAGTGGGAGGTCCCGGGTATATATGGACCAGGAGGGGCCTCTTTTTTGCTATCTCTGCAGTAAAGCGCCCTGTTGTAGAGGTATATCCCAGCTGTTATGAATACTGCTATCTGGAGCAGGACGTGCTGCATACTTAATAAAAAACGGCTGCAAAATGCTGCATGCTTATGAATAATCTGAATGAATAATCTGCTCCTAACTCACCTAGTCCAGGAATCCGCCTTTGCCGCCATCTTTGAGCACCAGGGATGTATACCACAATCTTCCCAGGTGCTTGTATCAAACCCAGCATCTGCCTGAATCATTTTCATTCATGCCATGCAGCAGCGTGGGAAGGATACAGTACAGTATCTGCGCCGGTAAGGCGAGTAAGCACTTTTTTGTTCTCAGACTTTTGGTCCACTTTAGGTGACATGTCAGTCACCCAGTTCCCTGCAGCAGTGTCACTGTTCTGGTCTGTCACTCTAGTCTATGGCTGCCATGCAGAGCCCCCCAATGACCAGTGGAGAATTTTGGGGGTGACTTTTTTTTTTATTTCATTCCCAAATCATGCTTAGCACAGGGGGAGGATGGTGTTAGAAAAGCTTGGACTTCTTCTTTAAAGAGGAACTACAGTCAAAACTCCCAGCTTTGCTGCAGAGAGGAGCATCCCGATAGGACCCCGATATGTGCGTTTCAAAATACAATATATAGAGAGTGTGTGTACCTATTCTAGGCGATTGGCACAAAACCCCTTCTTAAGTTACCACTTGAGGCAATGTGGCCAGCTCGGCAGTGGCCCAGTTAAAAGAAGGAAGGAAGGAAGGAAGGAAGGAAGGAAGGAAGGAAGGGGGTTCCACCACCAGGGTCACGCCCACTTGTCATTTTGATATTGCTCATTAGCGGATCTGAGGAATGACAGCTGACCCAGTCTACTGGCCGCATCCCCGGTTTCCCTGTAGTCCAGGGAGCTCTCCCACCCCAGGGGTATGGGAGTCACCAAGTTTACGGTGACCCCAGAGGTTACACACAGCGGGGCATCCAGATACCAGCGTTCAGGTAGGCATGTTCTGGGTTGCACCCCATTTAGTTTTGGGGGTTGATTTATTGCCTCAGCTTTGGACGTTCCAGCTAGTAGACAGGACCAAGGTGCTTGAGCAATTTCAGTGTCATCAGTCCAGAGAAGCGGACATTATACAGTAACTATAATTGTATAGTTTTTAATGTACAGTCCATCATGCTATTAAATGTTTGTGCGATGTTGTAGGTAGGACTCAGCAAATGTCATATTGATAATATATGGCTGTTGTCAGTATAACTTCTCTGCCATGCATGTAATTGTTGGTCCCCATCTAACATGATTTTTGGTATTGCCAGAATTGGTTTGGTCATTAAAGTGGACTGAAACCGAGCGTGATCTTATAGATTCCCAGGCCGATCCATTCCCTGCCCCGGGACATCCAAAATCAAGATGCCCTGCTGTGAGATACCTCCCAGGTCGCCCGCTACACTTACCTTAATTCTGCGCCCAACGCTGCATGCGCGGGCCGCAGGCCGCTATCCCTCTAGGAGGGTTGGCTAGAAGGAGTGCTCCAGTCCAGCCACTGCCATTTGGCAGCTGTCAGAGGGCCACATCCAACCCCCCGGGCCTTGAGTTTGACACGTGCAATGCAGTGTTATAACACACAGATTAATGAAAGTACATCACTACTGTTGTACTATGTGACTATTGTGGATTTTTTCAAGAGATTACCGGTACATATTTTACACACACAAAGATCCATATCATGATTGAAAACACGTTTTTTTGCTTCTATAAATTTAAAATTTTATTTTCACATTTAAAAAAAAAAAAAAAAAAAAAAAACACATTTATGGAAGACATACATCAGGCTTCACAGACCCAAAATATGACTACCCACATTTCCCTGCATATTTGTACACACATACACCATCATCTATTCAGGTTGCCCAATGTGGGCTATGCATAATGAGTTAGCAACATTAACACTTTGGTTGTACGTTTAACTATAAAAATTTGATGTTGGATTAAAAAAAAAAAAAAAAAATGATGTAATAATTTGATTCAGTCAACTACAGTATATTTTTTGGCTCATTTTCAGTCAAATGTGCACAATGGCAAGTGGCATACTACGGTTGTAGCAGACCACTGCCACTCACAGTTTGGGTGGATTCACCTCTAAAGCGGTCCAACAGTCCAATTTGAGTTAAACTGGAGCAACACAACAAACAGTGCTCATATGCTTTGCTCCCCAGGGCAATTTAGATTGCTGCACATAAACTTATTTTACCTTTTTCCAAATCTTGCCGTGGTAAATTTTAAAAACAAAAAAATGGCAGTTCATGGAAGTGCAGGCCTCCTGCAAACAGGAAGTGCTGCTGAGCTTCCCGTTACTGTGCATTGTCAGTTATGTCAGTTGAATCCAGGCAGCAGCATGACCGAGATGCTGGGAGAGGAAGCTCCAAAATGGAAACTGCCTCTTTTTTACAACTGTGCCAGGTTATTGGTCCAGTTTAAGAAAATTCAGTATCAGGAAGGCTCAGGATGGCAGTTAGAGGCCTCTGTTCAGACAGCCCCTTATTAAAATCAATAGGCAAAAAATTAAGCTTGCTAATGGATAGTTTGTGTTTCTGCTTTTATTTTTTGCAAAATGAGGGCACCTAATACATTTCCAGAAATGTATTAAAAGCCAAACCAATCCACTGATTCCAAATCCTAATCTTCCTAATGTTGCATTCACCAAAGCCTCCAAATGCCATCCTGGGCATTCCAGGTAGCAGATTTAGTTTAAAAAAAAGTTATTTGAATGTTTCTCTGTATTTCAAACAATGCATTTAGTAAAACAAAGACCCCATGATAAGGATGGAAAATAGGATAGAACAGGTACACCATTGTTTGATTTGTCCCTCATGGCAACTAAATGTTACCATTCCATTAGGGAAGAATCTGTTGCTGGACAGACAACGCTTAAAAGTGGACCAAAACCAATGGAGATTGCTTGATTCCACTTACACAAAAACACTTTAATGACCAATTCCAGCCAAAGTATGCAATTTAGTTTTTGATTGAGTGGGGGAGAAGGAATATTAAAAATATCAATTTTGCCACTCTAGCTTCATTTTCTGTTTGGTCACCAGAATAAGTATTTTTAACCAAAAAATTATAGACACAAATGAAACCAAAATAATTGGGAAAGTCCCAAGATACAGGGCCCTAAATTCTATGGCTTTTATATTAATACAAAAAAAAAAAAGAAAAATTGTTGGTCTTTTAAAATAATTAAAGCTCATCATGAACATAAGTAAATTCTCTGGCAGAAATATAACCATCACTGTCTTCATCTTCTTTCTCAAATATGCTCTCAAGTAAGACTTCATGCTGGCTTTCATTCATAGGAGTGCTGTGTTTCTCAAACTCTGCCTTGAGATATGCTCTTACCTGGCAATGGGATAAAAAAAAAAATAAAAAATAAAAACACATTAGACTTAGGATTCTATGAATCCTTCATGATGACCCATGGAGAGAGAGGCTCCACCCCTAGGAGGAAACACATAGGCTGCAATGACACTCAGTGTGAGATCTGAGGAGCAGCGTGGGACATTTGAAGAGAGGACAGTTCCAGGTAAGGTGGGCTAAGCCTGCAGCCTTCACTAAGGGGGAGGGGGAATGGAAATGCGCCAGATTTTAAATAACGCCGACATCAAAAGGCAGTGTGAGGGGGGGGGGGGGGGGATTTTTAGAGAGGAACATCAGAAAAGCTCTGGTGTTCCTCTTTAGTCTAAGTCTAACAGGGATCCCATCATCCTTCATGAAGACCCACGAAAAGGATTAGAAAAGTAATCTACCTTAGGGATGGGAAGCTGCTAGTAGCACCCTTCTACTGAAGGCCTAGCGTTTCGCAGACAGGAGATCAAGCCTGTAATGTTAGAGGAAGGTGTGAGGTGATGACCACATTGCGGCTTTGCAAATCTCTTCTATAGGAGGCGCCTGTCCTCTCTGCCCAGGAGGCGGACATGGCTCTCATTCAATGGGCAAGAGAAACTCCCTTAGATGATTACAATAGTCTGCTTTATCCATCTGGCAATAGTGGATTTTGAATAATCAGAGCTCTTCTAACATCTAAAAGTGTGAGATCTGCTCCAGCTGGCAATGTGAGGAGCACTATATCCTTTATTTCTGTCAAAAATTGTTACAGCTACCAAGTATGACCTTATCTGAAAAAACTGAACAGTAAGGCTCCTATTGATAAAGCCTGTAGTTAACTCACTTGCCTGGCTGATGGTATGGCCAGCAGGAAACAAAATTTCAGGGATAACCACTTTTCTGGAACCTCTTCTAATGGCTCAAAAGGGAGGTTCCAACAACCCCATTTAGTACAACTGATAAATTCAAATGGAAAGCTGTTCTGATCTTTTGCGAGTAACCGATTTAAATAATCGATTCATTCGTTGATTGTGTGAACTGACGGTCTGGGACAGATAGGGCTGAAGTCTGTGTCTTTAGTGTACTTACTGCTAGCCCTCTCTCAAAACCTTCCTGCAGGAATTAGAGGACTGCAGCTATATCTTCTTTCTTCAGTTTGTTAGCATCACAAAACAAAGAAAAACATTTCCAGACATGTCCAGGAGAGTTTAAATCAGCCCATTCATTCTAAAATGGCCCCTTCAAGATCCATGCAGTCAGTTGAAGCCTTGATGGGTCTGGATGCAGAATGGGACCCAGATGAAAGATATTCCATGAACCAGGATCTTCTTGTCCAAAACAGAGCTTTGAAGATAACGATCTCTTCTTGCACTATTTTCTGGATCACTGGTGGCAGTATTCTGAAAGGAGGGAAGCGTTCCCCACCTTCACTTGACAAAATAGCATCTAGCTCTAGAGTTGGTAAGGTATCTAGGATGCGGTCCTTAAAAGTGTCGCTTTTGATGTACCCTTTAAGGTTACTGAGCTACAACTAAATGCTTTTGAAAACGCCATCTGATGCCAAGGTAGGCCTACATGCAAAGGAGGCGGCATCCCATTTTTTTTTTATTTTTTTTTTATCCTGCGATCCATAGGATCACGTAATGTCCCCATGTCGTCAAAACTTCAATCCGCTGCTCTGGACAGCTGACCCAGTGAAGCATCCAGTTTTGGACATTTGCTCCAAGGATCCATGTCCTGCTCATTGAACTTATCTTTTTAGTGAGTTAGGCATAAAGCACTTCTTTTTTGGGTGTTCCCATTCAGCCTTCATGATATCCCTAAGTGCTGAACAAATGGAAATGCTTTAGAAGTTTTTCCCCAAAATGTTGGACCTGAACTGAACGTATTGGGGTAGATAAGGTATGTCTCCTCTTCTAACTGTGCCGCTTCTGACACACAGGAAGGGTGGCG
Source organism: Gastrophryne carolinensis (assembly GCA_027917425.1). Lineage (NCBI taxonomy): Eukaryota > Metazoa > Chordata > Amphibia > Anura > Microhylidae > Gastrophryne > Gastrophryne carolinensis. The sequence continues at coordinate 72,918,774 of CM051239.1, forward strand.
CTACAGGATTCACAACGTTTGGATTTCTTAGAAGCTTTAAACTTAACTTTTGGGGGGGGGGGGTTCTTGTCTCTATACTTAACAGTCAGTGGAACAGGCTATAAAATGACAATGACATAAAAATATATTACGTATACATACTCCCTGTTTGCAGCATACATAAACATCCCAAAGTTAAAACAAGATTTGTACATTACCAGTTTTTCCTGGTACATCTGGTTTGAGGTGAGAAGGCTGGCAGAAAGATTGCCTTTATCTGTGTCTTTAAGCCCGGGATGGCTGCTCCCTGCTGGGCTAGGAATAGACAACTGCTGCAGGGCTCCGCCACCACTGCCTCAATGCACCCATGGTGTGGGCCCGCCGCCAGTGATACTCTGAATGCAGCTCTGTTCCTCTCCCTTCAGGCTGAGCAGATAGCTGGCTGGGGAGAACTTGCAGCCTATTGTTTTTGGGTCGCAGCACATGCCTGAGCCACGGGTCACCAATTGCGAGACTCCAACTGCAGATTTGGAAAAAAAAGGGGGAAGAAGAATCCGGAGATCGCTGGTCTGGAGGCTCAGGTGAGTATCCCAGGGGTCCCACTAGGCAAAGCACACCCAGAAACTGTCTTACTATGTGGGACTACCCTGGCTGCCCTGAACCTTGGGTGAACTACACCTGGTAAAGCTGGTCCAAGACTCAGTGGGCTCCTCCAGAATTCCTGGAGCTGAAAAAAATGTTAAAAAAAAAAAAAAAAAAAGGCTCATGTCTAGCTACTCTGTCCAGTGGTTCCTTAGGAAGGGAAAACAAAGAACTGAGGTGGGGTTTTAACCTCTGTTCCGTTTCCTCCCAGAGGGTGGAGCCTCCCTCTCTCGTGAAGGATAATGAGAGAAAATAAAATAAGGGTTTACATTAATTTTTGAAACAAGACAAAAGCTGGCCAATGATTTTACATTTGGCCGCTAGAGTGTTGGAAGGCTAAAAAGGGAGGGCAGTAGCGGCAGTGAGTAATCTCGCATTTATGTAGCCCATCAAGCATGATGGCTGCATTCAGCTGCTCTTGCAAGTCCCTGCACTGTGCTGCCTCCTCGGTGCATGTCACAGAGGTGCCGAAGAGGCAGCACATAGAGGGGACAGCAAGAGCAGCGCTGGAGGTGGCTGCCATTATGCTGGGGAGGGGGCAGATGCTATTAATTCCAGCCCTGCTGAGCCGAGTAGGGGATAGGGTATGAGAGGAGGTGCCGTTTGCCCAGCAAGTAAGTGCATATATCCAGTCTACTGCGATCTTTACAAGCTGAAGGCCAGTGTTGTGACCATGGGCAGAAGGTAAGCACTGTTCCAGCATGTTTTCATTTGCTTCTCAGCATCTGTTATAGTGGGGTTAGGGGGAATTATGCCACACTGCTGGTTATAGGGGGATGGGGGGCATTCCGCCACACTGCCTGTTATAAGTGAAAAGGTGAGACTACACACTGCATGGTATTAGGTTCCTGGTGCTGTATTTTAGCACAGCATTTGGTTCAGAATTTTTTTCCTTATCCAACTCCTCTAAAGCTTGGGGGCGTCTTATAGGGTGAAAAATAAAGTATACGTAGCTCAATAAGGAAATGCATCACACCCAACAGACATTAAACCATACAGAACAGGTTACCTCCTCTTTAGACAATTTCCAATCATCATTCAAATCCATTTCTTGGAAGGACTCGTGGGATCTTGGTCCATTTCGGATTTCAAGCAAATTCATTTCAAAGATTAAAGTGCTGTCTGGTGGGATTTTCCCTAGGGGGTGAAAAAATACCATTTTGTGATTACTCACCTGTAAAATGGGTATTATAAGTATGTCACACACCCCGCTTCCAATATTCATGACATGTGGGTTATGTCCAGTAGAGGGCGAACTTCTGCAGAGATGACTAGAAAAAAAGGAAGACCCTCCCGGTCCATAAATACCTGGGACCTCCCACACATTACCTAGTATAGGAAAGCAGTAAGGGGACCAATTGCAAATTCTTTAACAATAAAAGGTTCACCATATAAAGGATCCAGAATACAAAAAAAGGGTGGGATGAAGCGGGGTGTGTGACACACTTATAATACCCATTTTACAGGTGAGCAATCACAAAATGGTATTATTCCAAGTATGTCACAAACCCCGCTTCCGATATTCATGACATATGGGACATCCAATAGCAGTGTCCATCAAGGGTGGGGATCCCAATACGGCAAAAAATGCACAAAATTAAACCACTGCAGCTTGCAGAACCTTGCGGCCAAAAACAGCATCTGCTGAGGCCCGCACATCAACCTTATAAAACTTGGAAAAAGTATGAATGGAAGACCAAGTAGCAGCCTTACAAACTTGTTCAACAGAAGCCTCGTGCTGAAAGGCCCAAGAAGCCCCAACAGCACGAGTAGAATGAGCAGTGATCTGAAAAGGGGGAACCTTCCCCTTGGCAATATAGGCCCCAACAATGGCCTGGCGAATTCATTTACTAATGGTAGACTTGGCGGGTGCCAAACCTTTCCTGGGCCTGGAGGGCACCACGAACAAGGCGTCCGTCTTACGAAAAGGAGAAGTAGCCACCAAATAGTACTTCACACAATGAACCACATCCAAAGAGTGCAAAACCCTCTCCTTGTCGTTGCTAGGCTTAGGACACAAGGAAGGGAGAACTACATCCTGATTGAGGTGGAAGGCAGAAACCACCTTAGGAAGGAAATCTGACTTAAAGCGAAATACCACCTTGTCCTGGTGTCTCTCAAAGTAAGGGGCCTGAATGGACAGAGCCGCCAACTCAGAGACACGTCGAACAGAGGTAATAGCCACCAGAAAGGCAACCTTCTGCATGAGCATAGAAAGTGCAACATCCTGCACTGGCTCAAAAGGAGACCCCTGGAGGGCCGACAGAGCCAAATTCAAATCCCAAATGGGCAACAAAGGCTTTCTAGGGGGCCGCACATGAGTGACCCCCTGGAAAAAAGTCTTAACCAGAGGATGCAGCGCAAAAGACCTTTGAAAGAAGACAGTCAGAGCAGAGACCTGCCCTTTCAAGGTACTAAGCTGGAACCCCAGGTCCAGACCGTGTGAAGAAACTCAAAAATCCTAGTAATCGAAAACACCCTGCAAGGCAAGGCCCTAGCCTCACACCAGTCAATATAGGACCTCCAAGTCCTGTAGTATATGTTAGAGGGAGATTTCTTCCTAGCTCTAACAAGAGTCTGAATCACAGCCTCAGACAAACCTTCCACCCTTAAAATGGAGGTTTCAGCAGCCACGCCGTCAAAGCCAGCGTTTGTAAATTGGGGTAACGCAGTAGGCCCTGAGTGATCAGATCCGGAAACAGGGGCAGCCTGTACTGATCTACCGCCAGCCTTACGATGTCTGCGAACCAAACCTGTCTTGGCCACCTTGGGGCCACCAGAATTGCTGGCGCACCCTCTAGAGCCAGCTTGTGCACCACCTTACCTACCATGGAGAAGGGGGGAAACAGGTACAGGAAACCTAGATCCCTCCAGGCTAGAGACATGGCATCCACTGCCATGGCCAGAGGATCCTGAGACAGAGACACAAATGCAGGAAGCTTGTGATTGTGACGTGAGGCAAAGAGATCCACCTCCGGAAACCCCCACTTGTGACAGAGGGACCGGAATACCTTGTGGTTGAGAGACCATTCCCCTCAGTGAGAGGATCCCCTGCTCAGGGAGTCCGCCTCCGTGTTTTCCACTCCTGGAATGTACACTGCCGAGTTGCACGGAACATTGCTCTGCGCCCACGCAAGAATCAGAGAAACTTCCCTGAGGGCACTCCTGCTGCGAGTCCCTCCTTGGCGATTGATGTAAGCGACCGCAGATCGATTGTCTGATCGAACCCGAACCGGTAAGCCCCGTAGGTGATGCGTCAAGCATGACAGCACCAACCGAATAGCTCTCAGCTCCAAGACATTGATGGGGGTGTGAGCCTCCTGAGGAACCCACAGCCCCTTGAACTCATGTGTCTTCCAAAAACCATCCGTGGTAACAGTCTCCCAACAAGGGGTCAGAAAGGATCTGCCCCTCATCAGATTGCTTGTCTCCAGCCACCACTGAAGTGACCGCCGAACCCGGGGAGACATCATGAATGACTGATCCAATGACTGCGGACATCTGTCCCAGGCCAACAATAGATGGAGCTGGAGCGACCTCATGTGGAACTGAGCAAAAGGAACTGCCTCAAAGGAAGCCACCATCAATCCCACCAGTCTCATCCCTAGCCGGATAGAAGGCCGAGGATTGGACAGTAGAAGACGTATCAGATCCTGAACCATCAGCACCTTGGACTGAGGTAGGAACACCCTGGTCTGAATGGTATCCAGATTCATGCCCAGAAACGAGATCTCCCTTGAGGGGGAGAGACAAGACTTGGGGTGGTTGATCACCCATCCGAACCTCTCCAGCGTCGCCACCACCATCCTGGTATCCAGCTCCGCCTGACAGAGGATGCCATAATGAGGAGGTCGTCCAGATACGGCACAATGCAAATGCCCTGGGCTCTGAGAAGGGTCATTATGCCCGCCAGCACCTTGGTGAACACCCTTGGTGCCGAAGTCAACCTGAAAAGGAGGGCCACAAACTGAAAATGCTGATCTCCCACCACAAACCTGAGAAACCTCTGGTGTGCTGGGAAGATTGGTACATGAAGGTAAACATCCTTGATGTCTATGGACGTCATGAAATCCCCCCGACTAAGGGAATCGATGGCTGAGCGCAGAGTCTCCATGCGGAACTTCCTGGTTCTGATGAACATGTTGAGAAGCTTCAAATCCAGAATGGGTCTTATGGATCCATCCTTTTGGGAAACCGTGAAGAGGTTGGAATAATAGCCCCGGCCTCTCTCGGAGAAAGGCACCGGGCATATGACTTCCATGTCCAGAAGATTCTTTACAGCCAACAGGAGCCCCTGCGCAGCCTGGGGATCCGAGGGCACCCGAGACCTTAGGAATCTGGGAGGAGGCCGGTACTCGAACTCCAGTTTGTACCCGGAAGAGCCCACTTCCAAGATCCATTTGTCTGTGACCACCCGGGACCAGACCTGGAAGAAGTGCCACAGCCGTCTCCCCACCCGCAAGTCCCCTCATTGCTGAGCAGTCTTGGAACCCCAGTTAAGGCCTGGACGTGCACATCCTCTGCCTCTGTTCCAGGAATCACCTCTGAAATTAGAGTAGGCAAAGCCTCTGCCTGCTCTGGCACTGCGAAAGGAAGGATTGAAGGAGCCTGCCCCCCGAAAGGGGCAACGCTGCTTCTTTCGCTGAGGTAACCTTCCAACTTTTGGCACTGAATCCAATTTATCCTCGAACAGCCGCGTACCCAGGAAGGGTAGCGCCGCGAGCGATTTCTTAGCCGCAAGGTCAGCCACCCACTGGCGTAACCAGACCGATCGGCGAATAGCCACCAGCAATGCCGAGGTTCTACTACACATAATTGTGTCAGCCATAGCAGATAACACAAAAGTCATAAATAATTCACACCGCTTAAAGTGGACCAACACCCACGGGTGATCGGCCCGGGAATCTATAAGATTCCCGGGCCGATCACCCCCCACCCCGCGGGACATCCGAGATCGGGATGTCCCGCGGGGTGAAACCCCCCCCAAACACCCCAACTCACCTACCTTATCTTCGGCGGCGGCCGGCCGCCGCCGCCTCCCTCGCGCCCCTGTAGGCGTGCGCGCCTCCGCGCCGGCCATTCGCGCGCGCGTTCAAAGTGACGCGAGGGAGGCGGCGGCGGCCGCCGCCGCTTAGACGTTCAAGATCTTACCTTGTACGTCGGCGCTGGGAGCGGGGAGAGGTGAGTTGTTCGGGGGGTTCGGGGGGGTTTCACACAGCGGGGCACCCCGATTGGGGGTGCCCCACCGAAGTGGACCAAGACCCAGGATAGTCAAAATCCTGGGTGTTGGTCCACTTTAAGGGCTGCGTATTCATCACTGGACGGGTTAAGCTGAGAACCACTCAACAGATCCCTAAGCACTGACCTGGTAGCCACAGTTGCGAGCGCCGAGGCACAAACAGGCCGCAAGGCTGAACCCACACTGGCAAAAGCATGGCATGCTATCTGATCAATGCGTTTGTCCTCACCATCTTTAAGAGTGGTGGCGTCTGGAGAATGTACAACAGAGGTGTTGGACAATCCCAGAACGGGCGCATCGACCTCGGGAGGGGACGACCAGCGCTTAACCGCGTCCACCGGAAAGGGATACTTCCTATCCCATCCCTGAGGAACACCGGGAAGCCGGCTGGGCCTCTCCCATTCCTTAAGAATCATGCTCTCAAAATGATTCTGATTTGGAAACTCCAAGCGGGGCTTAGAAATCCCAAAGAATTCCCCCTTCTGCGGAGGGGCCTCCGCTGGCGGAGAAATATCCAGAACCTCAAAAAGATGGGCCAGGACTTTGGGGACATCCACAGCATCCCCCAGCGCCTGCCCGGCATCAGTATAAAAAAAAAAAAAATACTGATCCTCAGCATCATATTCCTCAAACAATTCCCCCTCCTCAAGCGGGGAATAATCAGACCAGTCAAGAGAGTCATAATCACCAAATTCCAGTACCTGCACCAACGGCCGGTGCACGCCTGATAGTACAAAGCATTATACCACACACACAAAAAATATAAAGCTCAGTTATGGGAAAAGAGCCACCCCACCCCCCCAGTAGAGGGGCACAGGAAGACCCGGAAGGGGGGGGGAAATCCGCACCACCAAGTGGAAGGGACAGGTTAGGGCATCCCAAACCGGGATCACCAACCCGGAAACCGCCTACCACTTGGTATGGGGTCTCACGGGGGAGCCTGGGTCCCTGGGTAAACCACAAAGGCGTTTCCTACCATTACCCACAGCCAGGGCTGGGAGGCATAATGGCTTACAATAACAAGGTCCGGGCAGCAATAGAAACAATTGGCCGGGGGCAGCTACCTGCAAGATACAGCCATCTTCTGACTTGCCCCCCCCCCCCCCCCCGGGGCATCCTACATTATATCCTGGCAGGTCCCGCAATGCGATCTCCGCATCCCCAGCTTCTGTGCGCGTTCATCACCCAGCGTTTCTGAATGAGCATGCGTGCGCCAAAACAGCGTGGCGGGGATGCGGCCAGCATCTCAAAAGTGCTGCTGGGTGCTGCTTTGGAAAAATGTGTTTCTTTGAAAACCGCAAAGAAACAGCAACGCTCAGCTCCTCTGGTGCAGAAGGGGGGAAGGGGGATTGGGGGTGCCCTGAAGGAAGAGCGGTGGATCCAGAAATGGGTTTCAATTCGCTTTAATGGTATGGAAGATTAGAAAGGCACAGTTGGTGACCTCAGGGTGATAAAGAGGGAGGGCCTTGGAGTGATATGCACACCCTTTATTTGTAACAAGCAAGCAGGCAGAGTAATGAAGGAGAATAGATGAAGCTCCTTGGACAGTATGGGTGGCCCCAGGAATGTAAAGGGGGGGGGGGATGTTGCATGATATATGGCACACCTCAGTGGTATGGGGGCAATAGTTTATGGTGGGAGTTTAAAGGCTGAGCCCCAACTATTTGGCTGCATGGGCCTCAGAAGTTACGGTAGCTCTGATTGGGGGAGAACCCAGAAACCATGTAGTCTTTATTGTGGTCTTCTCTGTCCTTTCAGGAGGCAAGAGATGTCCCTGTAAATCCGTCCCACACCCATTTCCAAGCAACTCAGTGGGGGGGCATCCAGATTTCTGGAGCCCCCTGCAACACCCCAAAATACTTACCTGTACCTTGATCCTTGTCCGAAACACACTCTTATTGGCCACCGGTGGTCAAACGGTCTGTCTTTCCTAGCTGATGGTCAAGGTACCACGATTGTGGCCATTCGAGGGAGTGCATTTTGGCCAAGGATCAGGGTGCAGGTAAGGATTTTGGGGTGTAGTGGGGGGCTTTGGAGATGCGGCGGCGACAGGCGTGGGACTGCTTTAAGAGGAACGTTAAAAAAATGTTCCGGGGCACTATTGCCGGTTCCCTCTAGGGTAGAACAAATATATATACTTCACTTGCTGCTGGGATCTGGTCTACCTGATCTTTGATTGTTTTAGTTTTTCTTTTAATTCTCTTTCTAGTACTAGAGTAAACCCAAGATATGATATCCAAACAAACACATATGTCCAAAATACAGAAGCAGCTTCCCATTATGTACTTTCACTGCTCTATAGGGTGGCTGCAAAGCAAAACCATAGCCTCTTAAAAGGGGGGAAATTTTCAGTTATAGGACCTTGGGGTATCAGTTTATATAGAACGCCACCCATAAAAAACAAAATTGTTCATAGTAAACCATTTTATGCACTAGCTATTCAAATTATTCAACCCACATTTGATATTCAGTATGGATACATCTGGCCCATGATGTTGAGATATTACACCAGCACAGCCATCCTATGCAATAAGCTATATGAAAATTTACTCTAGAAATAAAATTTGGGCAGAACAGCTTACCAGGCTTCTAGTGTAAAAGTACAGGTTCCACATGCATTAGTTCTGGAAGAAGGTGGTGGTGCTTTCCAAAATACTATTTAAGTGAGATCAGAACATATGGTGGATAAGTAAAAGACAACAGAAGTAGATGTTAATACACGTGTTAGCAGTGTTTGATACACACAAACCTCATACATAGGAATACATATTTGTGATCGTAAAAAGGGAACGTCCATTCGAAACTTAGCAGGGCAACCGCTAATAGTGACAGAGATACAAGCAACTGAAAGAAAGCAGGGAAGACAGGCATGCAAAGAGTAACATTTTAATACGCAGAGCTAGTGGAATTATAGTTGCCATCAAGCACTGAATAAAATGGTTTCTATAATTTCTCTTGTCTCAGTGACTGCATATGATGAGAGATTTCACATAGCAAATCGGGATGCCCCGCAGAGAGGGAGACCACCAACCAATAGGCTTAAAGAAGCACTATTGCAAAAATGGCCCAATGATAAAAATCCACATAAATTTGCTGGATGGCTGGATGGCAGGATGGGGGGGGGGGTGTCACTTATACAGCCAGAATCAAGAAATATCCAGGCAGGCTTGTTTTTCTCTTTTTTTTAATGAATTAAGGGACATCTGGGGGTGACAGGATATGTCACCCCTGATAGACTAAACCTGTCACCCCATGAGAGAATAAACCACAAGCTTGGCAGGAGTTTTTTCAGTTTGGGTGTAAAAGTGACCTCTCCTTTCATTAGCCGACGTATGTATTTTGATATTACACAATTTTGTGATGGTGCTCCTTTAAGGGTCTAGGCCAGTGGTCGCTCCTCCCTAATAACATCCCATCTATATTACCTTTCCCTTCTTTTCCATAGCCTAAGGAAGGAGGCACAATCAGCTTGCGTTTCTCTCCGACACACATATCTTTCAGGCCTCTATCCCATCCCTTGATGACTTCTTTGATGCCAAGCGTAAACCACACAGGCTGGTTGTTGTTATCTGTAGAGCTGAAATACACAAGGAGAGATGTCAGACATGTCCATAGGCAGAGGGGTGCACATCACAGGCTTGCAGCTTTTATGTGTATGGAGTCATCATTGACAAGGATTGGGTTTGCGTTCAGGTCAAGCTTCTGGATAATAGGATGCAGTGCCATCCAGGCCAAGCTTCTGGATAATAGGATGCAGTGCCATCCAGGCCAAGCTTCTGGATAATAGGATGCAGTGCCATCCAGGCCAAGCTTCTGGATAATAGGATGCAGTGCCATCCAGGCCAAGCTTCTGGATAATAGGATGCAGTGCCATCCAGGCCAAGCTTCTGGATAATAGGATGCAGTGCCATCCAGGCCAAGCTTCTGGATAATAGGATGCAGTGCCATCCAGGCCAAGCTTCTGGATAATAGGATGCAGTGCCATCCAGGCCAAGCTTCTGGATAATAGGATGCAGTGCCATCCAGGCCAAGCTTCTGGATAATAGGATGCAGTGCCATCCAGGCCAAGCTTCTGGATAATAGGATGCAGTGCCATCCAGGCCAAGCTTCTGGATAATAGGATGCAGTGCCATCCAGGCCAAGCTTCTGGATAATAGGATGCAGTGCCATCCAGGCCAAGCTTCTGGATAATAGGATGCAGTGCCATCCAGGCCAAGCTTCTGGATAATAGGATGCAGTGCCATCCAGGCCAAGCTTCTGGATAATAGGATGCAGTGCCATCCAGGCCAAGCTTCTGGATAACAGGATGCAGTGCCATCCAGGCCAAGCTTCTGGATAACAGGATGCAGTGCCATCCAGGCCAAGCTTCTGGATAACAGGATGCAGTGCCATCCCGGTCAAGCTTCTGGATAACAGGATGCAGTGCCATCCCGGTCAAGCTTCTGGATAACAGGATGCAGTGCCATCCAGGTCAAGCTTCTGGGTAACAGGATGCAGTGCCATCCAGGTCAAGCTTCTGGGTAACAGGATGCAGTGCCATCCAGGTCAAGCTTCTGGATAATAGGATGCAGTGCCATCCAGGTCAAGCTTCTGGATAATAGGATGCAGTGCCATCCAGGCCAAGCTTCTGGATAATAGGATGCAGTGCCATCCAGGCCAAGCTTCTGGATAATAGGATGCAGTGCCATCCAGGCCAAGCTTCTGGATAATAGGATGCAGTGCCATCCCGGTCAAGCTTCTGGATAACAGGATGCAGTGCCATCCCGGTCAAGCTTCTGGATAACAGGATGCAGTGCCATCCCGGTCAAGCTTCTGGATAATAGGATGCAGTGCCATCCAGGTCAAGCTTCTGGGTAATAGGATGCAGTGCCATCCAGGTCAAGCTTCTGGATAATAGGATGCAGTGCCATCCAGGTCAAGCTTCCGGATAATAGGATGCAGTGCCATCCAGGTCAAGCTTCTGGATAATAGGATGCAGTGCCATCCAGGTCAAGCTTCTGGATAATAGGATGCAGTGCCATCCAGGTCAAGCTTCTGGATAATAGGATGCAGTGCCATCCAGGCCAAGCTTCTGGATAATAGGATGCAGTGCCATCCCGGTCAAGCTTCTGGATAATAGGATGCAGTGCCATCCCGGTCAAGCTTCTGGATAATAGGATGCAGTGCCATCCCGGTCAAGCTTCTGGATAACAGGATGCAGTGCCATCCAGGTCAAGCTTCTGGATAATAGGATGCAGTGCCATCCCTGTCAAGCTTCTGGATAATAGGATGCAGTGCCATCCAGGTTATGGTTCTGAATAATAGGGTACAGCGCCATCCAGACTTGGACCATGTGATGGGAACTGCTTCAGGGGCCTCCTATAGCTTCAAATGAATCAATATTTTTATTTTACCCCAGGACCAGCAAATCCAGTGATTCAGCTTTACTCAAAGGGCAGCAACTTTTTTGTTCAACTTATCTTCTTAGGCACACGCTTTGCCCACTGGCTTAGTGTGCCTAGCATACAGTAGCAGAGCCACGAGGCTCCCCTGCTTACCTTCACCCAGTCCTGCAGTGGTGATCACCCTTATGCAATCCTGCTATCTGAAGCCAGGAGATACATTTCACACTGGAGATATGTGTGTCTGATGTATGATTAAAATCCAAGGTGGATCATTCTCTATTGCCGTACACATCTAATAAGCCTGGTCCTGGAAGTGCAGTGTACTTCAAATGCACTTACCTGTCCACCTGACACACGGCATGGGGTGGAGCAAAATAGCAGCCAGCATATTCTAGAACTAGCTGGAAGCACATTCCAATTAGATTCCTTGGAAACAGCTGTAAGTCAACACAACCTAAATGTGTGAGAAGTCTCCCCATCTGCAGCCTGCACAAACACACATTTATTGGGCCATTTCAATTTGGGATGACCTGCTAAGAGAAACCATCGTTTGTGCAGACGACTGCATTTCCGCTAGCCCTTTATCCAAGTTATGTACACACACCAGGCATTTCTTAAACCGGACCTTCACCATGATTTATTGAAAAGCCCAAACCCTTAGAAAACGATTCCCCAGCATCTAAAATTAATATATTTTAAGTTTTTAGTCACTTATTATTCTTTCCCCCACTGGGCTGCAATTCTGTCCAGGACTTTAGGATACGGGCGCCGCCATCTTGACTCAGAAGCATCCCACTTACAGAGAAGAAGAGAGTGGGATAAAGTACCAGGGGCGGGTTTAAAGGTTCATAACATGCAGTAGATACAGGTAGGATGATTTTTTAATGTGAGCAATATGTATGTGCAGGGTATGAGAAACATATAAGATAGGCTCTTATTCAGAGTGAAGGACCGCTTTAATGGCTAGCAGGCGTGTGGCGCCCTCCATTCATGCTAATGTACGTGGACCTGACTTGGCCCAGTATGAAGACACCCCATGTTCACACTTATGCAACTGCTGCTGCCGTTTTTGTTCACTGCAACAGAAAAGAGCAACTGCATAGGTGTTAACAAGTGGAACAAAACCAGGGATGCTCATTATCCCTGGTTTTGTTCTGTGCCCCTGGGGCATCCCAAATCCTCAGCTTTCCTCATTCCAACAGTGCATACGCATGCTCTCATCCAATCAGAGCCCTTTGCCTTGACTACGTAATTTGGAAAAGGGCTCCAAACGAAATGAGTGGGGAGCGACGCATGCCACATTCCTGGCTTCATGCGTGCTCCCATCCCAGCCTATCTGAATGGCTTGGGGCGGGAGTGCACACATGCCGCAGGGGTTGCAGAAGCATGGCTCACCATTGTAAAGGCAAACAGGCTCTGATTGGACAAGCCTGCACATGCACCTTTAGAGACCAATCGTGATCCCCTGGGAAAAAGCCAGTGGCGGCCCTGGAATTCTGACTATCCTGAGTTTTGTTCCCTGCTCTGGGGACATCATAAATTGGGATGTCCCACTTTAAGAAACCCACCAGGTCACCTAGAACAACTCACCTATTTCCAGTACAATGGCCTGGGTGTGCAGATTCTTCAGAGATTTCACACAGCAGCGACACCCACATTAAAAGGCTGATCAAAACCCTTCCCATCCAGCCATAAAAGACTGTCAGGTCGGGTGAACGCCATCTCTAAATGTGGGATTCTCTTGCATGCAATCCCCACTAGTTCCCCCATTACTTACCCCATACTGGTGATCCCAGTGCACATGTTGGCCTCCACCAGCATCAGGCATATCTGAATAGGTGGCACTGGGTGTGCACCACCTCACAAGGTTCACAGTACTAAATTATAACTGCAGAAGGCCTTGAATGCAAAGGAAAACATTAGGGTTACACACAAGGGCATCCCAAATCAGGATGCTCACATGAGAGCTCCAATTATTCCCTTTCAAATAGAAGAAAGAAAGATAAATGTCGATATTGCCGTATACGAGGTGACGGGGGGGGGGCATGGCCATCTCCCGGGGCAGGGCAGTACTCACGTTGAGTAGAAGCGGGTACCATTACTCTCTAAGAAGCCCTCGAAGTGCACCAGCAGCATGTCGCCGTACTTGGTTCTCCTCCGGCAGATAAAGGGTTTCTCCAGTACTATAACCTGCACCTCGGGCTCGGGGATCATAGCGGCCCCGGCACCGGCCAACACGGCCCCCAACAGCACCAGCACAGCCCTCATTGTCACCACGAGCAGACGTGGCAGCCACGCTCAAGCACAGCCCGGTGCTCCAGAGCAATGTACGCCCCAGCAGACCCTCCTCAGCCTATAGGCTTGCTAAATGGGCGGGGGGCTTGTCCCGAACTCCGCCTGTCACAGGGCAAAACGCAGCGGCTTCCAAACTGTGATTGGCTGATAGTCGCCACCCGGAAAACGCCGCAGGGCGTGGGGACAGAGGGCTGCGGATTGTTTGTGCTCTGTCGATGATAATGCTAAGGGGGTTGACGTGACGTCATCCGCCAAGCGCGGCCGCAGGTTGCTATTCACGACGGAGAAGCGTTAGTGCAGCTTGTCACTCAGCGGGGAGCAACCAGCAAGGTGGTCTGTCCCTGTCCCTGCCAGCAACATGGAAGGGCTGCTCTACAAGTGGACTAATTATCTGAGCGGTGAGTGCTGCCCGGGGTGGGCGACTTCTGACCCACACACACCCGACAGTCTGATCACAGCCAATACTGTGACACACACACACACACCCGACAATCTGATCACAACCAATACTGTGACACACACACCCGACAGTCTGATCACAGCCAATACTGTGACACACACACCCGACAATCTGATCACAGCCAATACTGTGACACACACACCCGACAATCTGATCACAACCAATACTGTGACACACACACACACACACGACAATCTGATCACAACCAATACTGTGACACACACACACGACAATCTGATCACAGCCAATACTGTGACACACACACCCGACAATCTGATCACAGCCAATACTGTGACACACGCACCTGACAATCTGATCACAGTCATTACTGTGACACACACACCCGACAATCTGATCACAGCCAATACTGTGACACACACACCCGACAATCTGATCACAGCCAATACTGTGACACACACACCCGACTATCTGATCACAGCCAATACTGTGACACACACACCAGACAATCTGATCACAGTCATTACTGTGACACACACAGGACAATCTGATCACAGCCAATACTGTGACGCACCCACCCGACAATCTGATCACAGCCAATATTGTGACACACACACCCGACAGTCTGATCACAGCCAATACTATGACACACGCACCTGACAATCTGATCACAGTCATTACTGTGACACACACACCCGACAATCTGATCACAGTCATTACTGTGACACACACAGGACAATCTGATCACAGCCAATACTGTGACACACACACCCGCCAATCTGATCACAGCCAATACTGTGACACACACACCGACAATCTGATCACAGCCAATACTGTGACACACACCCGACAATCTGATCACAGTCATTACTGTGACACACACACCGACAATCTGATCACAGCCAATACTGTGACACACACCCGACAATCTGATCACAGTCATTACTGTGACACACACACCGACAATCTGATCACAGTCATTACTGTGACACACACACCGACAATCTGATCACAGCCAATACTGTGACACACACCCGACAATCTGATCACAGCCAATACTGTGACATACACACCCAACAATCTGATCACAGCCAATAATGTAACGCACACACCCGACATTCTGATCACAGCCAATACTGTGACACACACACCCGCCAATCTGATCACAGCCAATACTGTGACACACACACCTGACGATTTGATTACATCCAATACTGTGACACACACACCCGACAATCTGATCACAGCCAATAATGTGACACACACACCTGACGATCTGATTACAGACAATACTGTGACACACACACCCGCCAATCTGATCACAGCCAATACTGTGACACACACACCCGCCAATCTGATCACAGCCAATACTGTGACACACACACCTGACAATCTGATCACAGCCAATACTGTGACACACACACCCGCCAATCTGATCACAGCCAATACTGTGACACACACACCCGACAATCTGATCACAGCCAATACTGTGACACACACACCTGACAATCTGATCACAGCCAATACTGTGACACACACACCCGCCAATCTGATCACAGCCAATACTGTGACACACACACCTGACAATCTGATCACAGCCAATACTGTGACACACACACCCGCCAATCTGATCACAGCCAATACTGTGACACACACACCCGACAATCTGATCACAGCCAATACTGTGACACACACACCTGACAATCTGATCACAGCCAATACTGTGACACACACACCTGACAATCTGATCACAGCCAATACTGTGACACACACACCCGCCAATCTGATCACAGCCAATACTGTGACACACACACCCGCCAATCTGATCACAGCCAATACTATGACACACGCACCTGACAATCTGATCACAGCCAATACTATGACACACGCACCCGACAATCTGATCACAGCCAATACTATGACACACGCACCTGACAATCTGATCACAGCCAATACTGTGACACACACACCCGACAATCTGATCACAGCCAATACTGTGACACACACACCCGCCAATCTGATCACAGCCAATACTATGACACACGCACCTGACAATCTGATCACAGCCAATACTGTGACACACACACCCGCCAATCTGATCACAGCCAATACTGTGACACACACCCGACAATCTGATCACAGCCAATACTGTGACACACGCACCTGACAATCTGATCACAGCCAATACTGTGACACACACACACGACAATCTGATCACAGCCAATACTGTGACACACACACCCGCCAATCTGATCACAGCCAATACTGTGACACACACACCCGACAATCTGATCACAGTCATTACTGTGACACACACACCCGACAATCTGATCACAGCCAATACTGTGACACACACACCCAACAATCTGATCACAGCCAATACTGTGACACACACACCCAACAATCTGATCACAGCCAATACTGTGACACACACACCCGCCAATCTGATCACAGCCAATACTGTGACACACACACCCGACAATCTGATCACAGTCATTACTGTGACACACACACCCGACAATCTGATCACAGCCAATACTGTGACACACACACCCAACAATCTGATCACAGCCAATACTGTGACACACACACCCGACAATCTGATCACAGCCAATACTGTGACACACACACCCAACAATCTGATCACAGCCAATAATGTGACGCACACACCCGACAATCTGATCACAGCCAATACTGTGACGCACACACCCGCCAATCTGATCACAGCCAATACTGTGACACACACACCTGACAATCTGATCACAGCCAATACTGTGACACACACACCTGACAATCTGATCACAGCCAATACTGTGACACACACACCCGACAATCTGATCACAGCCAATACTGTGACACACACCCGACAATCTGATCACAGCCAATACTGTGACACACACACCCGACAGTCTGATCACAGCCAATACTATGACACACGCACCTGACAATCTGATCACAGTCATTACTGTGACACACACACCCGACAATCTGATCACAGTCATTACTGTGACACACACAGGACAATCTGATCACAGCCAATACTGTGACACACACACCCGCCAATCTGATCACAGCCAATACTGTGACACACACACCGACAATCTGATCACAGCCAATACTGTGACACACACCCGACAATCTGATCACAGTCATTACTGTGACACACACACCGACAATCTGATCACAGCCAATACTGTGACACACACCCGACAATCTGATCACAGTCATTACTGTGACACACACACCGACAATCTGATCACAGCCAATACTGTGACACACACACCGACAATCTGATCACAGCCAATACTGTGACACACACCCGACAATCTGATCACAGCCAATACTGTGACATACACACCCAACAATCTGATCACAGCCAATAATGTGACACACACACCTGACGATCTGATTACAGACAATACTGTGACACACACACCCGCCAATCTGATCACAGCCAATACTGTGACACACACACCCGCCAATCTGATCACAGCCAATACTGTGACACACACACCTGACAATCTGATCACAGCCAATACTGTGACACACACACCCGCCAATCTGATCACAGCCAATACTGTGACACACACACCCGACAATCTGATCACAGCCAATACTGTGACACACACACCTGACAATCTGATCACAGCCAATACTGTGACACACACACCCGCCAATCTGATCACAGCCAATACTGTGACACACACACCTGACAATCTGATCACAGCCAATACTGTGACACACACACCCGCCAATCTGATCACAGCCAATACTGTGACACACACACCCGACAATCTGATCACAGCCAATACTGTGACACACACACCTGACAATCTGATCACAGCCAATACTGTGACACACACACCTGACAATCTGATCACAGCCAATACTGTGACACACACACCCGCCAATCTGATCACAGCCAATACTGTGACACACACACCTGACAATCTGATCACAGCCAATACTGTGACACACACACACCCGCCAATCTGATCACAGCCAATACTGTGACACACACACCCGCCAATCTGATCACAGCCAATACTATGACACACGCACCTGACAATCTGATCACAGCCAATACTATGACACACGCACCCGACAATCTGATCACAGCCAATACTATGACACACGCACCTGACAATCTGATCACAGCCAATACTATGACACACGCACCCGACAATCTGATCACAGCCAATACTATGACACACGCACCTGACAATCTGATCACAGCCAATACTGTGACACACACACCCGCCAATCTGATCACAGCCAATACTATGACACACGCACCTGACAATCTGATCACAGCCAATACTGTGACACACACACCCGACAATCTGATCACAGCCACACACCTGACAATCTTATCACAGCCAATACTGTGACACACACACCCGCCAATCTGATCACAGCCAATACTGTGACACACACCCGACAATCTGATCACAGCCAATACTGTGACACACGCACCTGACAATCTGATCACAGCCAATACTGTGACACACACACCCGCCAATCTGATCACAGCCAATACTGTGACACACACACCTGACAATCTGATCACAGTCATTACTGTGACACACACACCCGACAATCTGATCACAGTCATTACTGTGACACACACACCCGCCAATCTGATCACAGCCAATACTGTGACACACACACCTGACAATCTGATCACAGTCATTACTGTGACACACACACCCGACAATCTGATCACAGTCATTACTGTGACACACACACCCGACAATCTGATCACAGCCAATACTGTGACACACACACCCGACAATCTGATCACAGCCAATACTGTGACACACACACCCAACAATCTGATCACAGCCAATAATGTGACGCACACACCCGACAATCTGATCACAGCCAATACTGTGACGCACACACCCGCCAATCTGATCACAGCCAATACTGTGACACACACACCTGACAATCTGATCACAGCCAATACTGTGACACACACACCTGACAATCTGATCACAGCCAATACTGTGACACACACACCCGACAATCTGATCACAGCCAATACTGTGACACACACACCCGCCAATCTGATCACAGCCAATACTGTGACACACACACCCGACAATCTGATCACAGCCAATACTGTGACACACACACCCGACAATCTGATCACAGCCAATACTGTGACACACACACCCGACAATCTGATCACAGCCAATACTGTGACACACACACCTGCCAATCTGATCACAGCCAATACTGTGACACACACACCTGCCAATCTGATCACAGCCAATACTGTGACACACGCACCTGACAATCTGATCACAGCCAATACTGTGACACACACACCCAACAATCTGATCACAGCCAATACTGTGACACACACACCCGCCAATCTGATCACAGCCAATACTGTGACACACACACCCGACAATCTGATCACAGCCAATACTGTGACACACACACCCGACAATCTGATCACAGCCAATACTGTGACACACACACCCGACAATCTGATCACAGCCAATACTGTGACACACACACCTGACAATCTGATCACAGCCAATACTGTGACACACACACCTGACAATCTGATCACAGCCAATACTGTGACACACACACCCGACAATCTGATCACAGCCAATACTGTGACACACACACCCGCCAATCTGATCACAGCCAATACTGTGACACACACACCTGACAATCTGATCACAGCCAATACTGTGACACACGCACCTGACAATCTGATCACAGCCAATACTGTGACACACACACCCGACAATCTGATCACAGCCAATACTGTGACACACACACCCAACAATCTGATCACAGCCAATACTGTGACACACACACCTGACAATCTGATCACAGCCAATACTGTGACACACGCACCTGACAATCTGATCACAGCCAATACTGTGACACACGCACCTGACAATCTGATCACAGCCAATACTGTGACACACACACCCGCCAATCTGATCACAGCCAATACTGTGACACACACACCCGACAATCTGATCACAGTCATTACTGTGACACACACACCCGACAATCTGATCACAGCCAATACTGTGACACACACACCCGACAATCTGATCACAGCCAATACTGTGACACACACACCCAACAATCTGATCACAGCCAATAATGTGACGCACACACCCGACAATCTGATCACAGCCAATACTGTGACGCACACACCCGCCAATCTGATCACAGCCAATACTGTGACACACACACCTGACAATCTGATCACAGCCAATACTGTGACACACACACCCGACTATCTGATCACAGCCAATACTGTGACACACACACCCGACAATCTGATCACAGCCAATACTGTGACACACACACCTGACAATCTGATCACAGCCAATACTGTGACACACACACCTGACAATCTGATCACAGCCAATACTGTGACACACACACCCGACAATCTGATCACAGCCAATACTGTGACACACACACCCGACAATCTGATCACAGCCACACACCTGACAATCTTATCACAGCCAATACTGTGACACACACACCCGACAATCTGATCACAGCCAATACTGTGACACACACACCCGACAATCTGATCACAGCCAATACTGTGACACACACACCTGACAATCTGATCACAGCCAATACTGTGACACACACACCCGACAATCTGATCACAGCCACACACCTGACAATCTTATCACAGCTAATACTGTGACACACACACCCGACAATCTGATCACAGCCACACACCTGACAATCTTATCACAGCCAATACTGTGACACACACACCCGACAATCTGATCACAGCCAATACTGTGACACACACACCCGACAATCTGATCACAGCCAATACTGTGACACACACACCTGACAATCTGATCACAGCCAATACTGTGACACACTCCCGCCAATCTGATCACAGCCAATACTGTGACACACTCCCGCCAATCTGATCACAGCCAGTACTGTGACACACACACCTGACAATTGGATTGTACCTTCTGACCATAGCTAATAAAGTGACACACACACTTACTATCTGATTGTACAATCTGACCATATCCAATAATGTGTCTCACAACTGACAATCTGATCGTACAAGCTGACCATATCTGTCAGTTTGTCACACACACCTTACAATCTGATTGTACAATCTAACCATGGCCAATAATGTGACACACCCTTTTTCAATAGGTTTGTACAATCTGACCATAGCCAACAATGTGACACACACCTTACAATCTGATTGTACAAGCTGTTCATAGCCAATAATGTGACACACACCTAATAATCTGATTGTATAATCTGACTATAGCTGACATTGTGACACAAACACACCTGACAATCTGATTGTACAATCTGACCATAACCAATAATCTGACACACACTATAGACAATCTAAACGTACAAGCTGACCATATCTGACATTGTGACCGACACACCTTACAATCTTACAACTTGACCATAGGCAATAATGTGACACACACACACCTGTCAACCTGACTGTACAATCTGACCATAGCCAATAATGTGACACACACATCTTACAATCTGACTGTACAAAATGACCATAACCAGTATTGTGACACACCTTATAATCTGATTGTACAATCTGACCATAGCTAACAATGTGACACACACCTTACAATCTGATTGTACAAGTTGACCATAGCCAACAATGCGACACACACACCTGACAATCTGATTGCACAATCTGGCCATAGCTAACATTGTAACACTGCCCTTATAATCTTTGTCATATAGCAGTCTAATTGTTCAATATAATCAAAGGCAACAAATAATGGCACACCCACACCTTACAATCTGACGGTACTGTCTGACCAAATATTGAAAGTATAATGCTGGTCTCCTTGCAATGTCATTGTACAAGCTGACAATAGCCGATTGTACAGTGTGACTGAATGATTGAGGTATACACCTTGTCACATAGCAGTCCGATTATTCAAAATAATCAGAACCAACAAATAATACCACACACAGTTTATAATCTGACTGTACAAGGTGATCAAAAACAACAAATAATACCACACACACAGTTTATAATCTGACTGTACAAGGTGATCAAAAACAACAAATAATACCACACACACAGTTTATAATCTGACTGTACAAGGTGATTAAAACCAACAAATAATTCCACACACACAGTTTATAATCTGACTGTACAAGGTGATTAAAACCAACAAATAATACCAGACACACAGTTTATAATCTGACTGTACAAGGTGATCAAAAACAACAAATAATACCACACACACATCTTATAATCTGACTGTACAATGTGATCAAAAACAACAAATAATACCACACACACAGTTTATAATCTGACTGTACAAGGTGATTAAAACCAACAAATAATTCCACACACACAGTTTATAATCTGACTGTACAAGGTGATTAAAACCAACAAATAATTCCACACACAGTTTATAATATGACTGTACAGGGTGATCAAGAACAACAAATAATGCCACACACACAGTTTATAATCTGACTGTACAAGGTGATTAAAACCAACAAATAATTCCACACACACAGTTTATAATCTGACTGTACAAGGTGATTAAAACCAACAAATAATTCCACACACAGTTTATAATATGACTGTACAGGGTGATCAAGAACAACAAATAATGCCACACACACAGTTTATAATCTGACTGTACAAGGTGATTAAAACCAACAAATAATTCCACACACACAGTTTATAATCTGACTGTACAAGGTGATTAAAACCAACAAATAATTCCACACACAGTTTATAATATGACTGTACAGGGTGATCAAGAACAACAAATAATGCCACACACACAGTTTATAATCTGACTGTACAAGGTGATTAAAACCAACAAATAATTCCACACACACAGTTTATAATCTGACTGTACAAGGTGATTAAAACCAACAAATAATTCCACACACAGTTTATAATATGACTGTACAGGGTGATCAAGAACAACAAATAATGCCACACACACAGTTTATAATCTGACTGTACAAGGTGATTAAAACCAACAAATAATTCCACACACACAGTTTATAATCTGACTGTACAAGGTGATTAAAACCAACAAATAATACCAGACACACAGTTTATAATCTGACTGTACAAGGTGATCAAAAACAACAAATAATACCACACACACATCTTATAATCTGACTGTACAATGTGATCAAAAACAACAAATAATACCACACACACAGTTTATAATCTGACTGTACAAGGTGATTAAAACCAACAAATAATTCCACACACACAGTTTATAATCTGACTGTACAAGGTGATTAAAACCAACAAATAATTCCACACACAGTTTATAATATGACTGTACAGGGTGATCAAGAACAACAAATAATGCCACACACACAGTTTATAATCTGACTGTACAAGGTGATCAAAACCAACAAATACTGCCACACACACTTTATAATCTGATTATACAATGTGATCAACATCAACAAATAATGCCAATCTGGTCTAACAGGATGTGTGAAGCATCACCAGCCTGATTGTACAGTATGATATACTCATCTGGTCTAGGCAGGATCTTTCTCCAATGGCGACTGCAAGCCGCAATACACACTGCCATGGCTGGTATCTTCTCCAATAGAAGACACTAGCTGATGTGGCTTTTAATGACCCCCCCCCCCCATTTTCCTCTTTGGAGAAGGTGAGTATAGATAGCTGAGTGCTTTCCCCATGCTGGCTGTCAGGAGCTGCATCTTTTATCCAGCCGTCTTTCAGCCTGCTTTACATTTCTCAACAACTTCCAGTGAACTCTCTCCCTTCTGCAGGGCCTCCTCAGGAGCAGATGATGACTCATACACGCATATTTAAAGTGGACCAACACCCAGGGGTGATCGGCCCGGGAATCTATAAGATTCCCGGGCCGATCACCTCCCTCACCGCGGGACATCCGAGATCGGGATGTCCCGCGGTGAGGGACCCCCCCCCAAAAGCCCCCAAAAACTCACCTGCCGCCGCCGCCTCCCGCGCGCCCCTCTAGGCGTGCGCGCGCCCACGCCGGCCGTTTGTGAATGGCCGGCATGGGCGCGCGCACTGTCAAAGGGGCGCGCGGGAGGCGGCGGCGGACGCGCTGTCTTGTCCGCAGCTGTCACCCGCTTGTCTGTGGCTACGTGGGAGCGTGGTGAGGTGAGTTTTGGGGGGTTTCTGGGGGGTTTTACACAGTGGGGCACCCCTAATCGGGGTTCCCCCCTGAAGTGGACCAAAAGCCAGGATAGTCAAAATCCTGGGTGTTGGTCCACTTTAAGTCTGAGGGTCTCTTCAGAGTGTGAAAAATGAGTCAGAAGAAGGGAGCAAAAAAAGTATGTAGGGAGGCACTCTCAACTCATAAATTGATAAAAAAAAAAAACATTTTTATTAATTACATATTTATAATCACTACATACAATACACTCCACATATTAAAATCCCTTAAAAACACATAAATCGGACAATAACACACAGGACAAACCAACATAAAGGTGTGTAGGCGATGGGGAGAGTCTCGCCACACTAATTGATATCAAATGCCTAGATATATGCAGAAGGGAGCAAGTTATATAGGGTTTATCAGGAAATGCAAAGAGAATAAACAATGCCTCCCCTGACACCCAGCATGGGGCAAGCAGAAAGTAGGAGAATGTTACTCTTTGCCTGGAATGTCACGCTAATTTGTTGTAATGGAGCAGGACAGGCACTGCCCCAATGCCTTTGTTTGAGACAGCGGGGTCACATGTTTTCCACGGTCACGTTTCCCCCGCCCCCCCGTTTTTGTAATCTTATAGATTATCTTATAGATTCCTGGGCGATCAAGCTGGGTTTTGGTCCACTTTAAAGTTGACCTTTGAGACCTGGGCTTGCTGTTACAGTGTTTGGTGGACCACCAGTCACTTAGTTCCTGGTGTGGTCTGGACTAAAGCGGACCTTCACTCAATAAGAGCCTATCTTATATGTTTCCCCCACCCTGTACATACAGATTGCTCTCATTAAAAATCATCCTACCTGAATCTACTGCATGTTATGAGCCTTTAAACATCCAAGATGGCGGCTCATGGAGCATCAGGCAGCCTGCAAACAGGAAGTGTCTTCTGACTGTCGCTCTGCATTTTGGGATTGCTGTCCTTTCCCTGACCCCAGCTCTGCTTTATCTGTGCTAAGCACAGCTATAACCCCGCCCCCTGCACTTTATCCCGCTCTCCCCTCCTCAGCATGTGATGCTTCTGAGGCAAGATGGCGGCGCCCGTATCCTAGAGTCCTGAACAGAGTTGCAACCTGGTGGGGGAAAGAATAATAAGTGACTAAAAACTTAACATATATTAATTGTAGATGCCAGGGAATATTTTTTTTAAGGGTTTGGGCTTTTCATTAAATCATGGTGAAGGTCCGGGTTTAAAAGCCAATTGACTTCCAGTCCCCATTGCATCAGAGCCCAGCGACCAATAAGGTTGTTGTATTCCTAACTGGGATGGGAAGGTGGCTATGTAGCTAGGTGAAGGGCTGTCAGTCCAGGGTGAGTATAGGCTGTTATTTGGAATAGATGGCGACAACACCAGCAATACTTTTCCAGCCATGTTAGAGGCATGTTGGAAATATTCTCTCCTGTTTCTGTGTTTGTAATTGCAACATTGACATAGGAAGTACAAATAGCTGGCAGGTGAGCTTTTCATTCCAAAGACTTTACCAAGACCTGCAACATAGTAAATAGTGCAGCTTCAACTAGGTCCAAATAATAAAACCTAACCTTTACTTAGCTTTAAAGAAAACCATGTATTTCCGTGCGATCAGTGCTCAAAAGTCTTGGTGACGCGTTTCAGGGCGTCTGCTCCTTAAACCGGAATAAGAGCCTATCTTATATGTTTCCCCCGCTCAGTACATACAGATTGCTCACATTAAAAACTAAAGCTCTTAAACATTCAAGATGGCGGCCTATGGCGTCTCAGGCTGCCTGCAAACAAAGTATCTTCTGATGCTTCTCTGCATTCTTGGATTGCTGCCCTTTCATGTCCCCAGCTCTGCTCTGCCTGTGCAAAACAGCTATAACCCGCCCCCTGTACTCTTGCCCCCCTCTTCTCCCCTCAGTATGTGATGCTTCTGAAGCAAGATGGTGGCACCCGTATCCTAGAGTCCTGAACAGAGTTGCAGCCCAGCGGGGGAAAGATTAATAACTGTCACTTAAGTGTTAATGCACAGCATCAAATCAAAACAGACCTTTGGGCATGCAAGTCTCTAAGTTCCAATGGGCCGACCC
This sequence comes from Gastrophryne carolinensis, assembly GCA_027917425.1. Taxonomy (NCBI): domain Eukaryota; kingdom Metazoa; phylum Chordata; class Amphibia; order Anura; family Microhylidae; genus Gastrophryne; species Gastrophryne carolinensis. The sequence continues at coordinate 72,944,991 of CM051239.1, forward strand.
TCGGGTCAAGCACTACTTACTGAATCATTTGTAACCGTCAGGAGGATGAATCTCCTGAGTATTTACAGAAGTATATATGCTCCATAAACCCTTTCTTAACTCGCCGTATGGTGCATATACCTCCCTGATTTGGAGGGACTGTCCCTCATTTGAGCATGTGTCCCTTATTGTTCTCATTTGTCCCTCTTTGAGGTGTAACATGCAGATCTGCATCAATAAATTATTAATTTGCTTAATTAAAGTGTTTCTGTTGCTTTAACTGTTACAGTCTATCTCCTCTATGGCCTAATTTAACAATTAACAATTGTCCCTCTTTCCCACCCTGAATAGTTGGAGGGTATGGTGCTGCAGCCAGTGTCCTGCACTTTACATAAATCACCCTTTGGTGTTACAGTTATATATGTCTCTGACCTTTTACCATTAACACATGATATAAAGTGATCATCGTTCAACATGAATGACAACCGGGCATCTATTTGCTCCAAGGAAGCCATCCATTCACACTTAACCTTGTCTCCCCTAAATTTCTGGGGGCAGGGCGCATTGAGGGTGGCAACTGTGAGCCCAGTGTTGGAGCTTTTTTTGGTTCCACCCTGACCCCTGTGAAAGTACCTGTTCCAAATCCTCCTCATTTTTGAGGATGGGAAGACTGGGCATGATGATCTGTGTGACAGACTCTATGCCTTTTGGATTTTAAAAGCATTGTTTCTGCCCTTGGACTTTTGCATAGACTGATTACTTTCATTTTCTTGAGCATGTCACAGACAATGGCATTGTGCTATTGATTACGTTACAGACTGTCATTGTATTGATTGATTGTGTTACAGACTGCTATTGTCATTGTACTATTGATTACGTTACAGACTGTCACTGTATTGTTGATTGTGTTACAGACTTCTATTGTGTTGCTGATTGTGTTACTGGCAGAGTTGAGGGATTGTGGCCTGCTCCCATTGGTCTGTGCGTTTGTCATGCAGTTCTCCATCAGGTCCACGGGGGAGGTCCCCTTGCATGGGGACTTGCATATAAGGCACAGGGTGGCACTAATAAAGGGAGTTCATCTTCACCCTCAATACTGAGTTCTGTCTCTTATTGGGGGAAACGCTATATTACAATTCACTAGCCCTTGTAAGGGCTGTTCCTGTTTCCTCACACGGATGACACTGGGATTCCTGCAGCACCTCTCACCATTGGGAAAAGGACGTCTCTGGCGGGGAAGCCCTCCGGCGATAAAGGTTATCGCTACAATCTGTTTTACCTGTTCAAAACTGGTTGAATAGGTTGTCACCATGGTGACAGGATTAGCATCACTCCTGTCCCCTATGGTCCGACCATCATGTCGTAACATTTCCCATCTGTCCCTCTCTCTAGCCTTTTGTTCAGCTGACCTAAGTAAATGTTTGGGATACCCCCTGGCCAATAACCTCTAATAAACTCTCCCAGAGGAATGACACATATGGTGTGTCTGGGGTGGCAACTCCTGGCATGGAATATTGTTTTACCTGTCACCTGTTTGCCAAATGTACTGGCACCTATTTTGTCAGATTTATGGTCCTATTTCAGCATTAAATCCAAAAATTAAATTTCAGTTTTGTGCCAGTGTCTCGTTACCTTTTACATTGTTTGTCATTCAGGTAATCTAGAGACAACTGGATCTCTTCATCCTTGAACACACAGACAATATCGTCTATATACCTGGCATAAAACCCTAACCCCATAGATGTGGAGCTCCTCCCTCCAACTCATGTAGATATTAGCAATTGATGGGGAGAAGGGGGCCCCCATAGAAGCGCCCCCAAACCTGAAATAATAACGGGGGGGTAGCGCTGCATAAGGTCTGCCGGTGAAGTATATGTTTTATCATATATGACTATCCTTTTCTCCCTTTCTCTGATATCATTGCATTTCCTTGCATTGTGGTAACACTTGGAGGATGGCTCGACATTGATGCACTTTAAAATATGGAGTATTGTTATAGTTAGTGGATTATTGTTAATTTATGTATTGGATACACTTTATATATTTATAGCACATGCACTTTAGTAGTTATTAATTGAAGCACTTTAGTGGTAAATAGAATTTGCGGTTATACCAAGGGAGAAGAGGTATTATGGCTTTTTGGATCTAAGATCTGAGGATGGACTATGAGAGATAGTGGGCGGCACTCCCTTGAATTGTGTCTTGAAATTGTGTCCTGTTGTATATTTTAAAGTCTGTTTTTTCAACGTGTCTATGTTTGTATTGGCCTTGATTCAATAAAGGTAGAAAAAAATTCTCATGGTAGTAAAAGATTAAATTCATGAGAAAAAAGCCTGAGAAATTCACTGTTGCTGAATCACCAGCTAAGAAAACAATGAAAGTCACTTTTTTACTATTAAGAAAAGTAGAGAACTGTTTACACCTTTCTACACTGTAGTAAAAGCTGCCATTGACTTTCATTGTCTTTTTATCTGGTGATTCAGTAACAGTGACATTCTCAGGCTTTTTTCTCATGAATTGAATTTTTTACTACAATGAGAATTTTTTTCTACCTTTATTGAATCGAGGCCTATGTATCTATTGTCTTTGATTAATAAAATGAGTGTGTAATTTTGCAATCAGCTAGTGGTGCGGTTATAATTCCAGCATAGTGGGGGGTTTCTGGGCCACCCCCAAAAATCTCTTGTTTTATCTGTCCACAGCCGGAGTACTGCACACTATAGTGCTGCTAGTGCGGCCGACAATTCTTTGTTTTGATTAAATAATTATGGGTTAACAGATATTGAACATTATTCTGTCTTCACAATAAGCAGTATGGATGTACAACATTTCTCACAAGGCCCTGATGGCCATATCATGGGGATGGAAGAATATAAGGATTGGACATCAAATGTTGCCCATTGGCAATCATCTGTCCATGTAAGAAGTTTGCATTACTACCAGGACCGGTGTGGAATCTTCTATGAATCCAGGGTGGCTGGAGCTGGTAATCCACTCATTGCCTGAACTTACCAAGCCCTATATGGAGAATAGAGTCTGTAAGGACAGAAAAGAAGGGGCTTAAACCCTACAGCAGAGGTCATCTGATTGCTGGATTCTGTGTTTCGCATACAGAGGAGAGAGCCTGATCCCCAGCTCCAGTACTCACCTACCTCTTCATTCCCATGGAACATTGTGGCCCCGCATGACTACCTGTAGCCAGTAAAGATTACAGGGCAGGCATACACAGAGCTGTGTGGCGCTCCCTCTCAATATCCCAGGCAGCCAGTGATATTTTAGAATCGCACTGGTCTGGGGTGATGGAGGGCTGTACCCCCTTGTGTGGGAAGCCCATCCTCTGCACTGGGCCAGTCAGGTCCTTTGGGACTTCAGGTTCCCGATCACAGTTGGGTGGATGGCTTCTGGGCATTCCCTTGACCTGCCTGCTGCCTTCTTATGCTTCGAACTAAAGACATTGGCCGGTCATAATTTCTGGTTAGTGGGTGGTATTCCTGACCTGCTACCAGCCTTGGCCGGCCTTTAAAGTGTGCAGCCGCACAGGGTCAACTGGAACAGCTGGCCTCCATTTTCCAAAATACTTCCATCTCTCTCCTTTCTTTTTTGCACATTTCTGCCCCTCTCTCTCTTTTTTTAGCTTCTTCACACCTATCTCCTTTTTGTACCTTCCTTCCAACCTCTTTTCCAGTTTACTTCATTCTCTCTCTTTCTTTCATTCTTCCTTTCCTGCTTTCTCTATTTCTTTCTTTTGATCTTTTTTCCCCTTTCTCTCTATATCTCCTTTCTTTCTTTCTTTCTTTCTTTCTTTCCTTCTGCAGTCCTATTCAGCTCTCTTGCTTTCTTTCTATTTTTCTTTCATTCTCTTACTTTCCTTATCTCTCACTTTCTTTCTTTCTTTCTTGCTCTGAAATTCAACTCACTTTCTATCTCTTCTATCTCATTTCTATGTCTTTTTCGCTCTTCCTCTCTTTTTCTGTCTTTCTGTCTCTCTCTCACACTCCTTATTTCTCTCTCTCCTCTTTGAAGCTTTAAACGCCGGCCAACGCTTCCCCGACCTCCCAGTAGCTGTGCACGCCCGATCTCAATGGTGCCACGGGACGTGGTTTCGGTGGTGGAAATACCTAGTTTTCATTGAAAACCGTGCAGCACCGCTGAGCCCGCAGCATTGCCCGGCTTCTGGGGCGGTGGGATGAGCGGAGGACCCAGAACTGTATGGGGAAGGGCATTTCAGAGTAGCGAATCGACATGTGCGAAGTCCTGGACACGAGAGTGGGAGGAGGAGATCAGGGTTGAGGCCAGGTGGAGGTCCATCTCTCTTTTCCACATTCCTTCCATCTCTTTATATTGTTACCTCGCTTGCATTTTAATTGTTTTTATTTCACCTTCTCTTCCTCCTTTCCTTCCCTCTCTCCCTCTTTCTATTCCAAATTCACTTCTACTTTTTAAACCGTCCAGTTTTCTCTTTATCTGTTATCCATTATCCACATTCTGTCCATCTTTTGTTCCAACTTCTTACTGTCGTTGTCCCATTTTTCTTCTCTCCCTCATTACCCTTTTTCCTCATTTTTATCTCTCTCCTACTTAGTTAGCTCTCTCTTTTTGCACCGTTCATTTCTCCTTGTCCATTTTCTGGGTTCCCTAAATGTGAATATACAGTATATATTGGGGGGGGGACCATCCTGAACTGAACAGGGCGACATTTCTCCCACGGCCGGCTCTGGTCCCACATACCCATAGCAGCCGCTCAAAGGTATTGGGGCCCCTACCACTGCAGGGTATAGTCATTTTTTACTGTTTGTCCTCTGTAATAGGTCAGTATAGGCTAAAAAAATTATTAAAACAATACTTACCTGGATCCCACAGATATCATCTATGGCCAGCTAAATCAGACAGCGAGCCTTTCCTCTTATGTGAGCATCCATCACCAATAATGATACCACGGATGGATGATCACCTGTAACCCCCTGCTGCCAGTCACCAAGGGAGCCTGCTGCCTTTTGGCAGAGATTACACCAGAAGAAAGGGTTATATTCAGCCACTATGATCATTTTTTTTATTTTATACTTTACTCACTCTTTTTTGCCTCAGATATTGTCAGACCTCCAGGATGGGAGTCACCATTGTAAAGTGCAGTGATTACTGGTCACACCCTCTGTTTTATAATTCATTCCAGGATGGGCCTTATCTGTAGCAGATTTCTTCTGTGTACAGTGATAACGTCTCCCATCATCTGTCTATGTTTTAAACAAATGATTCTTCAGAGTAAGGGACAGTTGGGTGTGCAATACTGGAGTATATCTTCTAATATTTACACAGCCATAACCTTACTAAAAAAGCAATATTCACTTTACCACGAGGAGATGATAAGATCTAGCCCTCTGTATTTCAGTATGGTCTTCAGTATGGCAGTGTACAGGTGTCACGTCTCTCTTCTTGGTGTACGTTGCCAACGGCAACTGATTGCATGTTCTAACAAACCAAAAATAAAAAAATACTAAATCGGTTTAGCATCTTAAACTGGACCAAAACCCACAAAGATCAGCCAAGGACTCTATAAGATTCACGAGATGCTTGTTTCCATCCCCCTTTGGCATCCCGAATTGAGATGTCCCGCTGTGTAAAACCAGATTGCCCGGTATACTCACCTTCAGCCCCGGTCCAATGGCACATGCGCAAGCAGCACTGCATCTCCGCTATGCCTTTAAAGTGGACCAACACCCTCCCATGATCGGCCCGGGAATCTATAAGATTCCCGGACCGATCAGACCCCTGACTGCGGGGCACCCCGATCGTCCGTTTGTGAATGGCCGGTGCGGGCGTGCGCCCTGTAAGAGTGATGCGCGGGAGACGGCGGCGGGCACGCTCTCTTGTCCGTCGCTGCCTCCCGCTTGTCCGTCGGCGGGGGTTGGCAGCGGCGGTCACGTGGGAGCGAGGAGAGGTGAGTTTTTCAGGGTTTCTGGGGGGTTTCACACAGCAGTGCACCCCCGATCGGGGTGCCCCACCGAAGTGGACCAAAACCCAGGATAGTCAAAATCCTGGGTGTTGGTCCACTTTAACAGGCATTTGTGAATGGCCGTCACGGGCACCCTCCCTCTTAGAGGGTAGAGGGAATGCAGCGCCGGCGAGGATATCTAGACTTGGGCCCCCTAGACGTGCTAAGCCGAGAATGCGGCGCGAGAGGGACACGGGAGGTCACGTATGCGCCGTAGACCGGGGAAGGGTGAGTCAGTTCCGGCGACCTGGGGTGTGCACACAACAGGGGCATCCCAATCAAAATCCCGGGTTTTGTTCCATTTTAAAGGAGCAAAGAACGTCCCAATGATAAAAATCCATATAAATATGCTTGATGGCGGGAGGAGAGGTCACTTATACATGCAGCATCAAGAAATATCCAGCCGGGCTTGGCTTGTTTTTATTTTAATGGAAGGTAGAGGAAATCAACCTGTTACCCCGATACACTGAGCCTCACCCCTGGATTTTATTCCTATCATGAGAGAATAAACCACAAGCTTGGCAGGAGTTTTATTCAGTTTGGGTGTATAAGTGATCCCTTTTTTACGCAAGAAAGAATAATGTTTCACTGTTAAAATGTTATACCAGACCATTATAACCCTGCCGGTTCTCTGAACATTGCTGCGTACCCCCTGGGGTACATATCCTGCAGGTTTAGAAACAATGGTCTATACAAACACCATTTCCTCTGCTTACAAATGTTGCCCCCATTATTCCTCTAATTAGTCAGATCACAGACTGCTGTTTGCTCATTAGGATGTTCTTGCTCAGTTCTCATTTCATAGTCCCAATGGCAGCCAATTGTATTGGCCTTTCTTTGGTGTCTGTGGGGAACTTCTCATTTGTTTCAGAAGGAAACCACACAGTCCCCTGACACCCACAGGCCTCTGGGTCCTCCGTGCTAACACGTTTTTCCATTCAACTTGATGTTGCACAGTTTGCAGGCTTTCCAGACAGTATAATGTATTATGCTGGATAGGAAATACAAGAGGGGGTGCACCGCAGATATAAATAAACTGTGCTACACTGTACCTAAAACCACATGAACCAAAACACAGAAGGCTAAGGGGATACAATCCCACTACACCTTAATGACAGGAGCACCAAAAATTCAACCACTATTATGTAGAAAAATAGTCCAACATTTTATTAAGATCACAAAGACAACAATTATTACAAAACACACAAGTTAAAAACACTGCGCATCCCCCAGTACTTCCAGTGCTAGCAATAAAGATGCAATCAATACCTGGGAAAAAACCCTTAATTTCAAACGTGTAAGGACTTAAAATATTTTTTTTGCACTCATAGCTGCCCTTGACCAGTGGGGTTAGCGTGTTTTTCTAGTGTATGCTGTTTTTTCTTCATAATTGTGGTTGAATTTTTGGGGGTCCGGTCATTAAGGTGTAGTGGGACTGTATCCCCCTTAGCCTTCTGTGTTTTGGTATTATGCTGGATATACATGCTTAGATTTAAAGTGGACCAAAACCCACGGCGATCGGCCCGGGAGCTGATCGTTTCTCTTTCTCCGGGGCATCCAAAATCAGTATGCCCCACTGTGTGAAACCCCCTGGTCGCCCAATACACTTACCCTTTTCCCGGTCCAATGGCGCATGCAGAGTGCGTGCCCCCCACCAGACATTTGTGTATGAACCAGCACAAGCACGCTCCCTATTCGAGGGAAGTGGGGGGTGCAGCTGCCAGCACGCTCTGAGCCGCTGGCCTTAGACGAAGGCTTAGACAACGTGATGTTAGGGGCTCCGAGCGCGCTGATTGGATAAACAGCCGCACATGCACCGTAGGACCAGGAAGAGGTGAGTTGGCTTCGGCGATCTGGGGGGGTTTCACGCAGTGGGGCGCAGACCAAAACCCAAGACTGTCAAAATCCTGGGTTTTGGTCCCTCTAGCAGGGTACGTGCCCCCGCCAGACATTTGTGTATGGCCAGCACGTGCACGCTCCCTGTTAGAGGGAAGTGGGGGGTGCAGCCGCCAGCATGCTCGGAGCCGCTGGCCTTAGACAAAGGCTTAGACGATGTGACGTCAGCAGCTCCGAGCGCGCTTATTGGATGAGCAGCCACACATGCGCCGTAGGACCAGGAAGAGGTGAGTTGGCTTCGACGATCTGGGGGGTTTCACGCATCGGTGGCAAGAACCCAAGATTGTCAAAATCCTGGGTTTAGGTCCACTTTAAAGGGGCTGGCTGAGCTAACCCCCTAAAAACTACTACCTACCTTGGCCAGCCTTTGCGATTTGAGTAGTCTTACAGGATGCCGATGGTTTTTTTTTATTGGAAAGCACTGACACATCACATGTTATGCTGTTTGTTAAATAGCCAAATGTATGAAAAATAGACTGTCGAATTGCCAATCGAGCAAAGCAAAGGTATTATACAGAACGAAGATTGAGCAACAGACAAGAATTGTAGCACCAGGTCCTGCTTCTTTGTTTTAGGGATCTAGTTTTAGTGGGTTGTCAATTTCTCCTGGTTAGCTCCCTCAAGGCTTAGAGGCAGCGCTCTACATTTAGATTATTAACCTGCCAAGTTTTTTTTATTTAAAGTGGACCAAAACCCACGCTGATTCTATAGATTGATTTCCTCCCCCTGGGGCATCCAAAATCAGGATGCCTCGCTGTGTGAAACGCCCCATACACTTACCTTGTTTCCCGGTCCAACTGCGCATGCGCGAGCCACGGGCGCATCCCCCCTGTCCCTCTAGAAGGGCACGTGCTTGCGCCAGGCATTTGTGAAGAGGGAAGCGGGGATGCAGCCGCGGCTCACGCATGGGCCTTAGACGAAGGCTTAGACAACGTGATGTCAGCGGCTCAGAGCGCGCTGATTGGACGGGCGGCTGCGCATGTGCCGTAGGACCAGGAAGAGGTGGGTTGGCATCGGCGATCTGGGGGGTTTCACACAGTGGGGCACCCCCGATCGTAATAGTTAAAAATCCTGGTTTTTGGTCCACTTTAAAAGGATTGATGGCATATGGTTCTGGGCATGGGGTGTTATGGAGCATTAGGATATGCCAGATTGCATTTTGGGGGGTAAGTGGGCAGAAATTGTGTTTTTGCTGGGAGGTGGCGTCTGCTCAGATTTATTTTTTAGGAGTGGGTGGTGTTTATTAGACGGCACACAGTCTGTTTTGTCTTGGGGACCATCTTCCAGTGTAAGGCTGGTCCTAAATTCTTACCCTAACAGTGTGACACTCACTAGGTCCTGAATTCTTGCAGGTGTACGGAACCTGTTTTTCATTCACTGGGGACATGAACGACGGGTGGCAGCCCCTACGCCAGTCACGGGGTCTGCACATCACGGGACTGCTTGGACCCAGTAGGTTTTGCACTGTTAGAGTAGGACGCAGTAATGGCCTTACATTGGAAGGGGCCCTGTGCAAGGCTGCAGGGTGGTGCTCTCCCCAGGACAAAACAGACTGTGTGCCCTTCAGCTACATTATGGTTTGTAACTTTTATCGGCACTTCTAGGTTTTATTTACGCATGGCGTGTCTTTCACTTCACAGGCACTGAAAAGTTTTTGCACCGTAACTTGACTTTCAGAAGTGTGACCTGTGATATAAAAGTTGGTTAGGCAGAGGCATAGCTAGAGGCAGCAACTGCAGGGAGCCCATGAAGTCAGCAGCCCTACCCTGACTATTCTACCTTGTTATCTGTGTTTGCCATGATGCATTTTTACAGTATCTGCTGTGTAAAGAGTGCCTAAAGTCTCTAAATTACCTGCCCTCCAAACGCTCCACAACAAAGGGCAAGCCTGATCTCACGCAAGGAGCTGTAATCTCGTTTTTTTTTTCTACTGAGCCACTGATGTTCTCGCAACCCAATCACGGCGACAGCAGTGCGGACACCGTTGCTGTGAATTGGTGTTCAGATGCAGTGGTCACTGTGGACAGCCCCATTGTGAGATCATGATCACTGTGTTACTTTTATACACCTTTACGTGGCTGAGCCCTGGAGGAGAGGGTAGGTGCATTTACATGTATTTACATGCATCTATTAAAGGTGAATCTTATAGTGTGAAACATACAGTATATGGCAAAACCAGGGCAGAGCATCCCAAATCAGGATGCCCTGGGGGGGGGGGGTTGGTTTTGATCCACACAAGATTGGTCTCTCCCTATAAGGCTTGTCCCAAACGTATCCCCATATACACACATCACTTCCAGCCCAGTGCAAGGAAAGGCTAATAACCTGAAACACATGTGCACAAGTGGCACACAATGGCTTTATAAATATTAGAAGATCTACTTGAGCATTGCAAACCCAACCAACCCTTTTTGGGTGTAGCAAAAATAAGCAGAAAAGAGATGATTTGTGTGGCTCATCCTACCGCTAAGAATCATGAGCAAATCCTCGTATTCCTGGCCTGTATGCGCTATGTACACATTGCTCTTTACTTTGTACCCTTGAATTTGGGGCTTTTGGTCTCCCTTATCACACTATACAGTATTAGAAATATTAAGTGGTCTCTTGCTGCCTTGTCCCCACTCCCCCCCTTTTTTTTTCTATGGAGGCATCATTATTAAGCAGCCCCATCCTGGTGATATACGGAGTTAATGTGTGCTATTTTTTTTTCCTATAGGATGGCAGCCACGCTGGTTTCTGCTGTGTGGAGGAATTCTTTCCTATTATGACTCCCAAGAAGATGCCTGGAAAGGTTGTAAGGGAAGCATACAAATGGCTGTCTGTGAAATACAAGGTAAATATTGGTCTCTAAACATATATTTTGCTACATATATTTTGCTAGCTGAACAACAAGGACATTTTGCCAGCACCACCTTCACCCCTCCAGCTTTTATTTGCAGTATCAGTGTATAGAACCCTCATCAGAGCTCAGGCTGTCACTGTTTTGCCACATAGACATTCAGTCTGTCTTCAGCACAAGCAAGAGATGACCATAGAAAGAGCAAAGAAAGATGCATTCAAATGGAACTGTCATCCCAAGACCCTAGGGCCAGCCGATTTCTAACACGTAGCCAGTCCCTATTTGGGATGCCCTGCTGTTTGAGACCTCACAATTTCCCAGGAATATTTTTGTTGGCTCCCCTGTTTCTGGCAGCATCCCTCTAGCTCAGAAGGATGGTCTAAGGGCCGCATGGTCTTACTGTTCCACTTCAAGGGACCGTAATAAAAGTTTACTGGACATAGAAACATAGAAACATAGAAGGTTGACGGCAGAAGGAGACCATACGGTCCATCTAGTCTGCCCTTATGTGTATACTGTATGTTCTCTTTATCTTAGGATAGATGTGTGCTTATCCCAGGCATGTTTAAATTCAGTGACTGTTGATGTTTCAACTACCTCTGCTGGAAGTTTGTTCCAAGCACCTACTACTCTTTCTGTAAAATAATATTTTCTAACATTGCTCCTGATCTTCCCCCCGACTAGCTTCAGGTTGTGCCCCCTTGTTCTATCGTTAAGTTTCTTCTTAAAAACACTTCCCTCCTGAACCTTATTCAATCCTTTCACATATTTAAAGGTCTCAATCATGTCCCCCCTCTCCCTTCTTTCCTCCAGACTGTACAAATTAAGTTCTTTAAGTCTCTCCTGATAAGTTTTAAGTGTAAGTCCTTCCACCATTTTCGTTGCCCGCCTTTGGACACGTTCTATTTGAATAATGTCTTTTTGCAGGTAAGGTCTCCAGAACTGCACACAGTATTCTAGCTGTGGCCTCACCAGGGCTCTATACAGCGGCATCACAACCTCCCTCTTCCTACTGGTGATGCCTCGAGCTATGCAGCCGAGCATCCTGCTTGCTTTTCCCACTGCCTGGCTACACTGTCCACTCATCTTGCAGCTATCAGTAATCAGTACCCCTAAATCTCTCTCCTCCGAGGTCCTGGCTAACACAGTACTGCCCATACGGTACTCAGAGCAGGGATTCCTTCTACCCAAGTGCATGATTTTACATTTAGAGACATTAAACTCTAGTTTCCACAGTTTTGACCATCTATCCAGTAAAGCTAAATCATTTTCCATGTTGCAGACACCTCCAGGAATATCCACCCTATTACTAACCTTTGTATCATCAGCAAACAGACAAACTTTTCCTACCAAGCCTTCTCCTATGTCACTTACAAATATATTAAAAAGAATGGGGCCCAGGACAGAGCCTTGCGGCACACCACTTGTAACTCGCCTTTGTTCAGATTGCACGCCATTTACAACAACGCTCTGATACCGATCCCTCAGCCAACTGGAAATCCACTGAACTATCCAGGGATTGAGTCCTACCTTCAATAACTTATCTATGAGCTCCTTATGTGGTACAGTGTCAAAGGCTTTGCTAAAATCCAGATAGGCGATATCCACAGCACCACCTTCATCTAACACTTTAGTGACATTGTCAAAGAAATCAATAAGATTGGTCTGACATGATCTGCCCTCAGTAAAGCCGTGCTGTTTTGGGTCCAATAGGTCATTAATTTTTAGATGGGAAATTATCTGTTTTTTTAAGAGTGTTTCCATTAATTTGACCACTATAGATGTTAAACTAACTGGCCTGTAATTACTGGCTTCTTCTCTACTCCCCTTTTTATGGATTGGTACGACATTGGCCATTCTCCAATCATCTGGAACCTCACCAGTTGAAAGGGAATGGTTAAGTAAATCAGTTAGAGGGGCTGCAATCACAAATCTAAGTTCCCTTAGAACTCTGGGGTGGATTCCATCTGGACCCATTGCCTTACTTACCTTTAGATGTGCCAGCTCGGCTAAGACATCAGCCTCCAGAATCTCCGGAGCTGTACCCTCCCAGCTGGATGTTGTGCTATGACCATGCCTGCTACTATCTGAAAATACCGAACAAAAGTAGCTATTCAGATGGTCAGCCACAGCCTTATCTCCGTCAATATATTTATTTTCCCTATTTCTAATTTTTGAGATTGCATTGTTTTTCTTCTTTCTGTCACCAATATATCGGAAAAAGGTTTTATCTCCCCTCTTCATAGATGTGGCCATTTCTTCCTCTTTTTGCCCTTTAGCAGTCCTTATAATTAGTTTTGCTTCCCTCTGTTTAATTTTATACGCCTCTCTGTCAGCTACACTTCCACTTACTTTATACTTCTTATAGGCAGACTTCTTATCTTTTATGATAGTGCTGACTTCCCTAGTAAACCATAATGGTTTCTTCTTCCTTTTATTCTTGCTAGTTTGTTTCACATATTGCTTAGTTGCCTTTAAGATGGCCATTTTTAATAGTGACCACTGGGCACTCACTTCTACTCTGTTCCACTCACCTAATTTTCTTTCTACATACTCCGCCATTTCCTTGAAGTTTGTCTTTCTAAAGTCTAGCACTTTGGTTCTGGTGTGTGATTGCACAATGTCTGTTTTTATTCTGAACCATAAGCATTGATGGTCACTGGAACCCAGATTTTCTTCAACCCTGACCTCGGACACCAGATCCCCATTGGTCAGAACTAAGTCCAGAATGTTATCTCCTCTAGTTGGCAATGTCACAAGTTGTTTTAGAGACACTCCATTAAGTGCCTCTAATATAGTCCTGCTCTTGCATGCCGATGCACTTGGGATATTCCAGTCCACATCAGGCATGTTGAAGTCACCTGTAATTACAACGTCCCCCTTCTCTGCCATTCCACTGATTTCATCTATTAACAGGTTATCTAGATCCTCAGATTGTCCAGGGGGCCTATATATCACACCAATTCTGACCACAGCTCCCTCCTTAGTCTGCATGGTAACCCAGAGAGTTTCTAGTTCATTATGTGTATGCTGAATTATTGTTGATTGAAGGGTAGTCTTGACATAAATGGCTACTCCACCGCCCTTTCTATCCAATCTGTCTTTTCTGTACAATGTGTAACCGGGTATGGCTATCTCCCAGTCATTGTGATCCTTGAACCAAGTCTCTGTTATTGCAACAAGATCCAATTCATCTCTGGATATGATAGCCATTAATTCACAGAGCTTGTTGCCCAAGCTGCGAGCATTGGTACACATCATGTGGATGTTGTTGGTATTGTATTTTAGTGTGTCCTTGATCTTTTCCACCTCTAGCCTACCACTAACCGGGTTTCCTGCTTCAATGTCCTGCTTCATCCTAAATGGTAGGGGACAGAAATCACCCTCGCAAGTTACATCTCTGTCCCCTTCCTCTAGTTTAAATCAAAAAATGCTCTGAGTTCCACTCCAAGTTCTTTTGTGCCTTTCTGTGAAGGATGCAAGCCATCCCTCTTAAACAACTCATTGTTCGACCACCTTCTAACATCATGACTAATACATCCAAAGCCTTTGTCTTCACACCACTGACGTAACCACAAGTTGAACTTGGCGATGTTGAGTGCCTTTTTTCCCTGATTACATACTGGCAAAACTTCAGAAAATGTGATGGAACCTGTTATTTTGCAAAGTTCCTGACTAAAATTTTGGAAGTCCCTCTGCACAACAAACAAATCTTTTTGGGATAAGTCATTTGTGCCAAGATGTAGCACAATGTCCACTTGGTTATGTTTGCTTGCAGACTTCACAATATTTATAATACGTTTCTTATCCCTATTAACCGTGGCACCTGGGAGACGCAAGCTTTAACCTTAAAGCATTGCATATTATTATGCATTTGCAGAGGTGAGCAGATGTAAGGCAGGAAAAAGTGAGGTGACCAGAGGTGAGGTGGGAAGAGATAAGCAGACGTGGATGAGACGGGAAGAGGTGAGGTGGGAAGAGGTAAGCAGAGGTGGATGAAGCAGGAAGAGGTGAGGTGGGAAGAGGTAAGCAGAGGTGGATGAGGCAGGAAGAGGTGGGGTGGGAAGAGGTGAGCAGAAGTGGATGAGGCAGGAAGAGGTGAGGTGGGAAGAGGTGAGCAGAGGTGGATGAGACAGGAAGAGGTGAGGTGGATGAGGCAGCAAGAGGTGAGGAGGATGAGACACGAAGAGGTGAGGAGGATGAGACAGGAAGAGGTGAGGAGGATGAGACAGGAGGAGGATGTGACAGGAAGAGGTGAGGTGGATGACACAGGAAGAGGTGAGGTGGATGAGACAGGAAGAGGTGAGGTGGATGAGACAGGAAGAGGTGAGGTGGATGAGACAGGAAGAGGTGAGGTGGATGAGACCGGAAGAGGTGAGGTGGATGAGACAGGAAGAGGTGAGGTGGATGAGACAGGAAGAGGTGAGGTGGATGAGACAGGAAGAGGTGAGGTGGATGAGACAGGAAGAGGTGAGGTGGATGAGACAGGAAGAGGTGAGGTGGATGAGACAGGAAGAGGTGAGGTGGATGAGACAGGAAGAGGTGAGGGGGGAAGAGGTGAGCAGAGGTGAGGTGGGCAGAGATGAGCTAGGAAGAGCTTACATAGGTGTCCCCAGCACAAACAGCACAGCAGTAGCACGTGTGTCACCCAACCCTAAAGAGAAGTTCATATGTGCCTCATTTTCTGCTTCAGTAGTTAGAGCCGCACTGTCCTCTAGTGACCAGCCGCTTGCACTGTAGAAAAGGCAAGCTTTGATCTCCAACTCCAAGGCGTACCGGGAGGGTGCAGTGCAGGTAGAATGTGGCTCCAGGGCTGTGCATCTGTGCTCTAGTTGTTGTGCATACATAGAGGGCTAGCAGCAGGCTGTGGGTTCCAGTGCCAATCAATCAGATATGCCTGGTGTACACAGCTTGAAGGGAGTGGCCTGGGGTTAGCCTTTCATTCAGCTTTCTTAGCCCCTCATCACTACGTACGGTTAGGAGACACATGATCGCCGACAAGGTAAAAATACTGATGTTCCCTGGGGGTTTGACTGTGAGCCACCCCACATGATGCCCTTGGTCCACGGTTCTACAATCTGGGGTCTGGATCCTCTTTTATAAAATAAAAATCATAATCAAATCCATATGATCTTGAATCTATAATAATCCAGCATGTCCCAGACCTCTCAGTCTGGGAGAGCACTTATCTAGAATGGCTCTTCTGATGTTTGTCACACAGCCTGAGGTAGTAAGACAACAGTCAAAAGCAACTGGAAACTTCTAAGATAAATTGTAATAAATATACACTGCGTTCCAATGACAACAGTATTTTTTTTCATAAATTAAAATACTCAACACTGTTTCAAATTATAAAGGTTGTAAAGGACTGAAAATGGTCATTTGTTGAATTTGCAGCATTAAAGTGGACCAACGACCTTTTCTTTTAATTTTTAAACTTAAAAGAGGTCACAATTAAGCATGCAAACCAACCTTACCTGCCCACCGCCCCCTGGACATCTGTCTCCTATTTTGCTACACCCGGGATTATGTATCCCACAATCCTCCAGGGTGTAGCGTTTGACCCTTTCGGTGAGCCGGCCCCTCACACAGAGCGTCCGGCATTACTTCCATTGATAACAGCAGCAAGAGGCAGCGCGGTAAGCGGAGGTGCGCGAGTGGGCAACGCTGCTAAGTTTGCCCTGTGACTCGTAGCACCGGCCAGTAGTCTGCAGCTGTTGATTTATGGAGCGGCGGTTTCCGCACTCCATGAACCTGGAAGCAGCTTGCAGAAGCAGCCGCACATCCAAAATCACATCCGGACCTGCGCCGGGAAGGTGAGTAAATGCTCTGGCCTTTTTTTTTATTTCTGACTGTTGATTCACTTTAAAAGGTCAAGTTTAAAAGTGCTTTCAATCCAAATCATCTTAACGGGACAAGTTACATGTTATCATAGGAGCCCTACTTTGATATCACCTTCACAATTCATTGCACCCATTGAGTTTTTAGAGAGTTTCTGCATCCCACCCTCACATATGTTTTGCTGGAGGATGCTCCAGATGTTCTCAGTAGGGTTTGGGTCAGGTGAGGATGGTGGCCACACCATGAGTTTCTCTCCCTTAAACCGGACCTTCAGTGTGATTTACTGAAAAGCCCAAACTCTTAAACGGTTCCCCAGCATCTAAAATTAATATTTTACGTTTTTAGTCACTAACTTATTATTCTTTCCCCCACTGGGCTGCAACTCTGTTCAGGAATTTAGGATACAGGCGCCGCCATCTTGACTCAGAAGCATCACACTTACTGAGGAGAGGAGAGTGGGATAAGGTACAGGGGGGCGGGTTATAGCTGTGCTTTGCTCAGACAGAGCAGAGCTGGGGTCAGGTAACGGTCAGCAGTCCCAGAATGCAGAGCAGCACAGTCAGGAGGCACTTCCTGTTTGCAGGCTGCCTGATAAGATGGCGGCTTCCATAAGCCGCCATCTTGGATGTTTAAAGGCTCATAACATGCAGCAGATGCAGGTAGGATGATTTTTAATGTGGACAATCTGTATGTACAGGGTGTGGGGAACATATAAGATAGACTCTTATTCAGAGTGAAGGTCCGCTTTAATTCCTATAGCAGCCAATGACTCAGAGGTATTCTTTACTGCATGAGATGGGGCGGCATTGTCATGCATGAGGATGATTTTGTTAGAAAAGGCACAGTTCTTCTTTTTGTACCAGGGTAGGTGGTGGTCGGTCAGAAAACCCATATACGTAACCATCATCATTTTTACCCCTTCATGAACCATGAAAGGGCCAGGTCTCTCCCTATGATTCGCACACCCAAAAATGACTCCACCACCCTCTTGCTGATGTTTGAACCTTGTTGGGACTTCACCCCCACTTGTTGTTCCTTGTTTGTTTCAGCTTTTTAAATCCTCAAATTCATCTTCACCTTGCTTTAATCACTTTTTGTGTTGTCAGTTCACCCCACAGATAACACACGGATGGATCTCACCATTCCGGGGGAGCAATACTTTTATTTGAAAGCCAGAACAGCAGCAGAGCGACAGCAGTGGCTTGTGGCCCTCGGATCTGCTAAAGCATGTATCACAGATATCCGAACAAAGAGAGAAAAAGGTAAGCCAGCCAGTACATACAGGGGTGTCAAAAACCGACAGACAGCCGCCTTTCTGTATCTGGATACATTTACAGTATCACTTTTTCCATGAATGTGGTAGCAGTTTATTATCTCAGAGCTACAGTCCACGTGTAGACTAATCCAGATCCTGAGCACACATTGTGATTAGTGCAATCTTACAGACTATTACCTTTACCTGTGGTGCCCATAGACTTCTGTGGGCTGTGTTGCAGTTATGCTGTGAACCAAACACACTGGAGAGGCTCTGAAGCTGCCCCGCCAAGAAACCCAGGAAAATGTTATGCTGTGTTATGCTGTGGGCAAAGTGCACCGCACAGATGTGAATGAGCCCATTTAAAGCGGACCTTCACCCTAAATAGGAGACCATCTTTTATGTTTTCCCTACCCTGCACCTACAGATTTCCCACATTAAAAATCATCCTACCAGCACCTATTGCATTTTTTGAGCCTTTTAACATCCAAGATGGCGGCCCATGGAGTCAGACAGGAAGTGTCTTCTGACCATGCCGTTCTGCATTCTGGGATCGCTGTCCTTTTCCTGACCCCAGCCCTGCTCGGTCTGTGCAAAGCACAGCTATAACACCAGCCCCCTGCACTTTTCACCCCTCTGCTCTCTTCATATGTGATGCTTCTAAGGCAAGATGGCGCTGCCCGTGTCTTCAGAGTCCTGAACAGTTGAAGCCCAGCAGGGGAAATAATAATAAGTAAGCAACTTAAAGCTTAAAATATAATCATTTTAGATCCTGGGGTTTGGGCCTTTCATTAAATGATTCTGAAGGTCCGGTTTAACTTGAACCGGACCAACACCCATTGTTATTATTTTAACGGGTATTGGTCCCTCTTTCTGCTGATAGCAAGAACCCCAGAACACTGGAACTCCCTCGCACCTAACTGTACAGAACTCTGAGAATACTCACCTTCATTACGAGCCAGCGCCGGGAAAGGAGTCCCGCTATTGGCCGCCGGGCGGTCACGTGGGCGTAGTCACGTCCTCTGTGCTGGCCTCCCTGCCCACGTGACCGCCCAGCGGCTACTCGCGGGACTCCTTTCCTGGCACTAGCTCGTAATGAAGGTGAGTATTCTCAGCGTTCTGTGCGGTTTGCTGCGAGGGGGGCTCCACAGTTCTGGATGCCCCCTCCCCCGAGGTTCTTGCTATCAGCAGACAGAGGGACAAACCCCCATTAAAGTAATATTGGGTGTTGGTCTGGTTTAATTACTGCGTTTTATTACCGTTCATGACACGTTGGAGCATTATTATATTATTAGTATACAGTACGTCCTGCTCCAAATCTAATACTTACAGTTGGGATATACTCCGCCAGATGGCGCTGGACTGCAGAGACATCGGAAATAGGCTCCTCCCGGACCCTCAAATACCCAGGGACCTCCCACAAATCCCCAGAATTTCTCTGCAGTCTGGCTGCGAAGGACGAGAAATTGGCTCTCTACTCGCAGGTGAGCGGGGTTATTAACCTGCGGCCCTGTAGGACTATTCCCACCCGTTCCACTAGTAATATGCCTCCCAGCCTTGGCTGCGCTGGTCGGGGGAAGGTAGGCAGCACCGCCATTGGTGCTTAGGAGCACTGCTCCACCGCAATCCCCCACCAAAGGGTAGGCGGTTCAGGCTTATGGTGAGCCTCTATGGGATGCCCCTCCCGCACTATTGCCCCTTGCCCCTGACTATGGGTGGGCCCTATTTAAGTGGCCGCCGTCCTCCCTCATCCTCCTTGTAGTCTTCAGGGGAAAAGAGGGGGGGGTGTGTGTATGTGTATAGATATGTATGTTATGCAGTCTGTGCTTTCTCTTTTCACATGCCTTTATTCTTGTGTCAGCCGCCGCGCTGACTTATCTTTACTGCTTTTTAAATTTGCCGCCGACGCGCGCTAACTTGGTTCCACGCTCGGCGGCGGCATTACCTCAGGAGCTGTTGCGCCATCATTGGCTGTTGGCCTTTCTGGCTTCGCACTCTTTGGGGGGGGGGCGGGGCCCGTCTTTGGCGCGTTCCGCATCATAGCTGTTACTGGCCCGCCCCTCGAGGTATACCGACGCCATCTTTTCTGCTTGGTTGGCCTATGCACGACGGACTCCTACCTACCGCGGTCCATAAGTGCTCTCGCAGGCGGCTTTATCTCCTTCACTTTTGTTACGATGTACTTAAGGTCTTGTCTGCTTATGTCTTTCAGACCTGACGAACCCTTCTTGGCTTCTCCCGGCCCTGTTTTAGTATATTACTTGTAGGCCTTGTAAAATGTATACTCCCACTTCCCTAGCGGGTTATTGGGGCATCCAGGGTTGCTATATAGCGTTATTCCCTATCGGCGTATAGCGCCGCTATAATCACCATATGGAGGCATCCCAGGATAATGTGACCGGGGTCCCTTCGGGACAAGACCGGCTGTGTGTAGCGTGTGGGCAGCCTCATGCTGACGCTGACAAGGCGCGGGTCTGTGTACCCTGTGCTGAGCAGGTGCTTGCATTGCAATCTGGCCTGCCAGTGGCTGCACCTCGTTTCACTTCACCTACTCCCCCAAGCTTAAATCTCACTCCTGCTGAGTTGCATACTAGCGGGGATTCTCAGCCTGATGTGTCTTCTAGACTGGCTACTGTTGAACAGATTATTGCGAAGTCCTTAGCGCGTAAGGCCCCTGCTAGGAAGCGGCACTTGACGCCTAATGTTACTGTTTTCCCTATGGGAACTGAGGAGTTTTGGAATCTGTGTGGCTATACCCCGTCTGATGAAGGGGAGCTCTTTTCTGATTCAGGCTCATCTGATGAGAGACCAAGGGGTCATGACGATTCTGGCTCTGACCCCTGGGCCCCGGATGACACTGACAGATTATTGACCCAGATTTTTGAGGTTCTGTCTATCTCTCTCCCTGTTGAGGCTCCCAGGCAAAGAGGGGAGCTTTTCCATACAGCAAAATCACGTTTGGAATTTCCAGAGCAGGCACATTTCCATCACCTTGTGCTCAAGGAATGGGAGCTCCCCAGTAAACTTCCCGGGGTTCCAAAGAGTTGGGATAGGAAATATCCCTTTCCTGCTGAGGTGGTTAAATGTTGGTCATCCCCCCCGAGGTGGATGCCCCGATCGTAGGGCTATCTAACACCTCTGTCATACATTCCCCTGATTCTACTACCCTGCGGGATGCAGAAGACCGGCGTATTGATCAGCTGGCATCCCACGCCTTTGCATGTGCGGGGACGGCACTGTGCCCGGTCTGTGCCTCTGCCATTACTACTGTGGCCACTAGAACCCTTATCAGAAATATGCTTGATAGTGCCCCTGATGATTTGCCTTGTGAGGTGTTTAATGCACTCTCCAGTTGTGATGTTTTTGTAAATTTTGTCCTATCAGCATTGGATGACACCATCAGAATGTGTGCCAGAACTTCTGCCCTCGTGGTGGCTATACGCCGCTCTGTTTGGCTGCGCCAGTGGGCTGCTGACAACGCTGCCAAGAAGGCCCTCACTGGTTTTCCCTTTAAAGGACTGCGTCTGTTTGGAGACTGCCTGGACCTTTTTGCTAAGGAAGGCAGGTTACCCCAGCGCAGGCGGCAATCTCGGCCCTTTCGGGGTCAGGGTTCTCCTCCCCTTACCGTGGTGCAAGACAGGGAAGGGGGTTTTCTTTCCCTGGGGCCCGGGGAGATTTCTGGGGTAGAGGCAGAGGACGTGGATGTCCCGGCTCCTCCTGGGGTCCCAAAGCTAAATCCTCTCCCAAGCCCCCTCAGGCATGATGGGGCGCCCTCACCCATCCTGGTGGGGGGACGGCTGCAGCACTTCGCTCACGTCTGGAGGCTTCATGACCGGTGGATTCAGGAGGTAGTGCCCTCCGGTTACAAGTTGGAGTTTGCTGCCGATCCCCCTTCAAGATTCATCAGATCCCGGATTCCTCAGGACCCTGTGTCAGCTCAGGAGTTAGTGCAAGCAGTGCAAGGCCTCCTGGAGCTGGGGGTCATCTGCCAGGTCCCTTTAAGAGAAAAAGGCAAGGGCTTTTATTCCTAACTATTCACAGTACCCAAAGGATGGTTCTGTCAGGCCCATCCTGGACTTAAAGATTCTCAACAAGTTTGTCAGGGGCAGGCGCTTTCGCATGGAGACTCTGCGCTCTGCCATCAGTTCCCTGCACCAAGGGGATTTCATGACTTCTGTGGACATCAAAGATGCTTACCTTCATATTCCTGTGTTCCCAGGTCATCAAAGGTTCCTCAGGTTCGCTCTTATGGATCAACACTACCAATTTGTGGCCTTGCCCTTCGGCCTCACTTCAGCTCCCAGGGTGTTCACCAAGGTGCTGGCTGGCGTGATGTCTCTGCTCAGATGTCAGGGCATCTGCGTGCTTCCCTATCTGGATGACATCCTCATCACTTCCCAGTCTCTACATCAGGCAGAGTTGGATACTCAGCTGGTGGTGTCCACTCTGGAGTCATTTGGATGGGTGATCAACCACTCCAAGTTCTCACTGTCCCCTTCCTTGGTAACTCCACTCCTAGGAATGAATCTGGATACAGTTCAGGCAAGGATCTTCCTTCCTCAGCAGAAGGTGGACAGTCTGATTGCACAAGCTCAGTCCCTCCTAGCTTGTCCCCATCCCTCCATCAGGCAGGGGATGCAGCTGGTGGGCCTGATGGTGGCGTGCTTCGAAGCGGTCCCTTATGCTCAGTTCCACTTGAGGCCTCTGCAACTTCACCTATTGTCTGTATGTGACAAGGACCCAGCGTCCCTGGACAGGGTCTGTGTGCTCTCCCCCCTGGTCAGGAGGTCCCTCTTGTGGTAGATGGACTCAAGGAACCTGTTGGGGGGCAGATCCTTTCTTGCCCCTTCCTGGGAGACGGTCACCACTGACAGTCTGTCAGGTTGGGGGGCTTCTGGAAGTCAAATGAATAAAGGGGGGTGGGAGAAGCTCAATCACTATTTATACAAAATTATTATTATTATTCAGGGCCTGGGAACTAATTTACCGCCCAGTTTAACCCTCTCATCAACTAAATATCAAGCAACAAACATGTCTAGCTATGTGGAAAGACAGAGATTTGGTTGCATATATCTGCAGATACATGTGGAAGCCACACTGCCCCGGCAAGGCACTCTGTGTTTAGTGTGGTCCCTACTCTTAATTCTGAGTCCCCAAAGTTGGGACATGCAATGCAGACAAATATCTGAGAGCTACTCACCTGGGAAGCAGCCAGCCTCCCTTTAGAACACTTCACAGGGAGAAATCCATATTAACTGAATTCCTCCCTGCTTGTGCTCATGGCAATTCAAATGAATAAAGGGGGGTGGGTGCAGCTCAATCACTATTTATACAAAATTATTATTATTATTCAGGGCCTGGGAACTAATTTACCGCCCAGTTTAACCCTCTCATCAACTAAATATCAAGCAACAAACATGTCTAGCTATGTGGAAAGACAGAGATTTGGTTGCATATATCTGCAGATACATGTGGAAGCCACACTGCCCCGGCAAGGCACTCTGTGTTTAGCTGTGTACATCCCGGGGGTGGAAAATCACCTGGCGGACTCTCAGGGGGACCTCTCGCCAGGGAGAATGGTCCCTATGCAGCAGGGTGTTTCAATCTCTGTGTCACCGTTGGGGCCAACCAGATGTGGATCTGTTTGCATCCCGACACAATCACAAGCTCCCAGCTTTTGTCTCTCTGTCCAGGGATCCTCAGGCCCTGACCTCGGATGCCCTAGCAATGTCATGGAAGGACTTTCAGTTCCTGTATGTCTTCCCTCCAATTCCCCTGCTGGGAAGGGTTCTGCGCAAGATTGCTCTGGAATTGGTGCCAGCAATTCTGGTGGCCCCCAGGTGGCCAAGAAGAGTGTGGTTCGCAGACGTGGTGCAGCTGGCAGTAGATCAATGCACTCTGCCCTTGGGGCCAGATCTGCTCACTCAGGGCTCACTACGGCATCCCAATTTACAAACTCTGGCTTTGACGGCTTGGCTGCTGAAGCCTCCATCTTGATGGAGAAGGGGCTGTCTTCCTCGGTTGTGGATACTTTGATTAAAGCTAGGAAGAAGTCTTCCTCCATTTACTACAGGGTTTGGCGTGCCTACATTGACTGGTGTGAGTCTAAGTCTCTTCCCTGTCGGGTGTTCTCTATTCCCAGGATTCTGGAGTTCCTGCAGCATGGGTTGGAGATGGGGCTCCAACTCAGTACTCTGAAGGGTCAGGTTTCTGCCCTGGCTATTTCTTCCAGAAGTCCTTTGCTCAGCACCCTCTGATCAGGACTTTTTTCCAGGGGGTCACTCATGTGCGTCCCCCATGTAAGCCTATGGTGCCTGTTTGGGATCTGAACTTGGTTCTGTCAGCCTTGCAGGGTGCTCCCTTTGAACCTGTGCAGGATGCTGCCTTGGCCATTCTTACGCTCAAGGTTGTATTTCTGGTGGCTATCACTTCTGGCGGCGCTTTCCATTCAGCCCCCCTACTATGAGAGACACCAGGACAAGGTGGTGTTTCGTTTCAAACCTGACTTTCTACCTAAGGTAGTGTCTGCTTTTCATTTGAATCAGGATATTGTTCTTCCTTCTTTGTGCCCTAATCCTAGCAATGCTAAGGAGAGAGTTTTGAACTCTTTGGATGTGGTTAGGTGTCTGAAGTACTATCTGGTGGCTACTGTACCTTTCAGGAAAACTGATGCTCTTTTTGTGCTCCCTTCTGGTCCTAGGAAGGGTTTGGCTCCTGCCAAGTCTACTATCAGCAAGTGGATTCGTTCAGGCCTACTCTGCTAAGGGGAAGAATCCTCCCTTCCGCCTTACTGCTCATTCCACTCGTGCTATTGGTGCCTCTTGGGCTTTTCAGCACCAGGCTTCTGTTGAACAGGTTTGCAAGGCCGCTACTTGGTCTTCTGTTCATAGCTTTTCAAAGTTTTACAAGGTTGATGTTAGGGCCTCAGCTGATGC
Source organism: Gastrophryne carolinensis (assembly GCA_027917425.1). NCBI lineage: Eukaryota > Metazoa > Chordata > Amphibia > Anura > Microhylidae > Gastrophryne > Gastrophryne carolinensis. Next base: position 72,969,725 of record CM051239.1, read on the forward strand.
TGTTTTTGGCCGAAAGGTTCTGCAGGCGGCAGTGGTTTAAACTGCCTGCTGCTGATTTTTGTTGGGGATCCCACCCTACTTTATGGACACTGCTATTGGATGTCCCAACTGTAAGTATTAGATTTGGAGCAGGACGTACTGTATACTAAGAATAATACAATTCTGTGATTACTTATCTGTAGAATTGGTATTATGAGTATACAGTACGTCCTGCTCCAACCCACCCTTGGTTTGCATTTCTTGGATCCCCTGTATGGTGATTGTTATCATTGTTATAGTTGATAGTTTGGATTGTTTAATTCTCCCGGCTTCTCATTAACTGCTTTTCAATGCTGGGGATTTGTGGGAGGTCCCCGGATATTTGAGGGGCCGGGAGGAGCCTATTTTCGATGTCTCTGCAGTCCAGCGTCATCTGGCGGAGTATATCCCAACTGGAAGTATTAGATTTGGAGCAGGACGTACTGTATACTCATAATACCAATTCTACAGGTGAGTAATCACAGAATTGTGTTTTTACTTTGATGCAACACAAACAGGAAGGTGTTAAAGGGGCTTATGCTACATTCACCACTGTGCAGATGTGGTTGTCAGTCAACGTTTATGCGTTCAGGGGTTCCATGCGGTAGAGGTTCTGTTTTGCAGGTAAAGTGCATGAGTTTGACATGCTATCAAGCTACCAGTCTGTGCACAGACATAGGGGCTGGGGTCCCCATGGCTCAGAGGCCAAACGTTCGGCCTCCAAACAGGCCAGGACACCTGCCTCTATGGCCTTCAGCACAGGTCTTGTGCTCCTTCCACCCTAGAAGAATAGTGGGAACAAGGAGATGGGCACCAGGCTTTTTTGCCCCCCTTCTATCTGTTGGGGTGCAGGTAATCAGGTGGTGGGGGAGTATCGTCAAGCCATCCAGGCACTTACTGCTCCCTACAGCATGGAAGGGTATTTACAAAATACCTTGGAACTAGGTTCTACTGGGATACCTTTTTTAAAGCTTATTTACACCTTCCTTTCTATGACATGAACCCATGCTGGGCTGATATTCAGTTCAATGGCAGCCTTGCCCACAAATACAGTATTTCTGGGTGCCAGTATCAAAGGCTCCTCCACCTGATGAAGACATAGTGCCATAACCACCTGAGAGAAGCTGTAGGCATCTCCAGCCTGCCAGCACATAGTGTGGCCAGAAAGTAGGGAGGGGAGTGGGGTTTCATAGCTGCAGAGAGAGGCAGCTAATCAGAACATAGGGGGAAGGAGTGGGGGGTGTTTCCATTCTCGGTCCACTGAAGATTAATTGAAGGGCCAGGTCAGCGGGAGTGGAGACTGAAAGCTGAATGAGGAAGTGATTTCTTGACTAAATAGACAGAGGAGGAAGGAGAGCGCTGGAGGGACTCCAGCATGCAGCAGCAACACACTGACGCACCACTGGAGACATGGGGATATTAGCACAGGTATTGTAAGTATAAAGAATGAAGTGGACGTGCCACAAAACACACACCTTCCTACTAAAGAGGAGCACCAACTCGTCATAAAAATTGACATGATCTTTATTGTTACAAAGGACAATTAAAATACAAAAGCACACAAGACATTTAAAATAACTATTAAAATAACTGAATTGACCTCTATGCACTCAAAATAATCAAATATGAGATACCCACCCAGGGATATGAATAAGGGGACCCTATGGGCAACTATAGACCCCAAGTAATAACACCACCCTAAATATTCTGTGCCGGCACAAAAACTGTATTCAAAAAGGATATAAGTGCTAAATAAGTCCTACATAATCTACACCAAAAACTATGCTACAGTAATACTAATCCAATAATTCAAAACTAATATCACATCCAACAGTAAATCCAATTCAAAAAACTTTTGTGTTGTTAAAAATATTTCTTTATCAATATAAAAATATCGTGTGTGTTGAAGCACAAAGCACTGCTGGGTGGGCGGATGCCTGTCTGAGAGTGGAAATTGCTTTTCATTCCTTTTTAGTCGCAATCTTTTCCTTTAAAAATGTTTTTTTATTTCAGAGCTTAGTGAGGGCACAGAGACTCTAAAAACAAAAATGTCTGAACTAAGGCTGTACTGTGATATCTTAGTCCAGCAAGTGAACAAAACAAAGGAGACGTCTCTTGTTGGTACATCTGATTCTCAGGTATGTAATTATAGGGGTGGCGTGTCACACACACACACACACACACACACACACACACACACACACACACACACACACATAGGGGTGGCGTGTCACACACAAACACACACACACACACACACACACAATTTATATCTACTGCAGACACCCCCTCCACCAAATTGGGGTTCCTTAATGTTGACCAAAAGGGGGACTAGGGCATCCCAATCCCGTGGAACATGTGCTACTTTCACTTATCTTCCTTACTCTGTCTGCCCACTGTGCCTGACAGACTTTACTCTTTAATGCTTAGCTGCGCACCTTACACCATCCCCTGCACCATCCAGCCTTGTACCAGGTAGACAGGATGCATGGAGATGGGATGCTGTGGCAAAGCTGTGCATGCGCCATGGGATTGAGGAAGGAGGTTATTTTATGGGGCCACCAAGGGTGTTTTTGACTATTCTGGATTTTGGTCCTTGCCCCCGTGGCACCCCCGATCGGATGCTGTATGAAAACCCCCAGGTTGCCCGAACAAACTCACCTCTTCCCTGTCCTACGACGCTGCTCAATCAGCGCACTCAGATCCGCTCGAGCCCCTCTGTCCAGGAGCTCGTCTGATGCGAACGGAACCAAGCACACTCCCCCGCTATCCTCTAGCAGGGAGCATGCCCGCAAAGGTTGATTGAAGGACCAGAGGGTTTCACACAGTGGGGCATCCTGATGTTGGATGCCCCGTGGGGAGGGAATAGACCTACTGGCGTGAGTTTTGGACCATTTTAAATAGCGTTAAGCTAAGCTACTGATTTATTTTTTAGCTTTTGACTTGCCAATCACTTTAATGACTCATAGGTTTTTCAGTTACCTGGCAAACCAGCAGACACCTGCTTTTTCCAGTTTGGCCAACTTGATCTTATATACTGAACCCTTTCTTTCTGCTTGGCTGTATAATATTAGCAATGTAATATTTTTTGCTTGATGTGACTCCTCAACCTAACTGGTGACCCGATGAGAATGCCAGGCAATATCTGATCTTTTTCTACGGTTGTCACTTTTTTAGGATAAACTCGACATGGGAGCACTTTTAAAGTCGACCTGCAATACATTTCTAAAGACATTGGAGGAGTGTATGCAGATTGCAAATAACACCTTTACATCTCACCTGGTGCACACCACACCCCCTGGATCTCCCCACCTCTCTATCCTCCGACCTAACAAGGTATGTGCCACTAGTAAGAGAGCCTGTGTTACTCACCATCAGCTTGTTTATTCTGAAAAGTCAAATAAAGCGAAATCCACTTTATGGTAAAAAAAATCTTGTGCAAGCAAAGAACACCCAAATTCCCAACCCATTAACAGGGCCGGCCGTTGGGGTGTGTGACAGCGCTTGACCGGCGGCGGACTGGGAGGGCACCGCCACAGCTGGTGCCCAACTTCTCCTCGAATGGCGGGGTTCCACACAACGGGGCATCTCAATTTAGATTCCAGGGGAGGAAGTGCTGGGTTTTGTTCTGCTTTTAAGTTGCCCATCCTAGCTGATTTCCTATCCCTGGAGCATCCCAATTTTGTGATACCCTACTGTGTAAAAACCCCCTGGGTTCGCTGGCATACCCACTATGCAAGCAATTCCACCCCTGAGTTTTGATCCGCTTGTGATCTGTTTCTGAAAGAACCCCCCTGGTTTGACCGTTAACTCAAACCTGCGACCCCACATTCACCAGTTCGAGGAAAGCGATGAACAACGGGGGGAGGGTCACACACAGGGGCATCCAAAATCAGGAGAATCTAGATTCGTTTAGACTCCGAGGTCAGGTTTAAAGGGGTTTGATGCACTTCAAAGTAGACCAAAACTAGAGTTTTGGTCCAACAGCATGATCCATAGGGGGCATCCAGATTTGGGACGTCCCTCAGTGATGTGACGCGACTATTTACCACAAAGGGGCCCACTGAGACCATGCCATCCACGGGCCCACATTAACCTGGGGCCGGCCCTGATTTAGAATGCTTAAGTAATTCAAGACAGCCCCATGAAAACTGCAAACTATCCCTATAGGGATCAGTCCAATTTCAGATACAATGGTAAATGAGTAATACGGTGCTAACAATTTCTCGGTATACAACCCCTTCTCCTGACCTGCTGAGCCTGACGGCACATAGCTCACCCATGTATATTGGTACTAGAAAATGTTAGGAAGCAGGAAGAGCTTTTTACAACACTCCAATATATAATATGATATAAAAGAATGAAGCAGCAACCTGCGCGCTCGCAGTTGTGTTGCTGCTTCCTGGGGATATTGCCTAATCTTGTGCAATGCTCTGTTCAGGCTGCATTTACACCTGCCCAGATTTGTGATGAGTTTCTGTAATGAGTTTCTGTGTTTCACTAATCCACAGAAAATGAGGGTCATGTATCCTCTACTAGCCCTATCACACTTATTTGTTATACAGTTACAGTACAATATGAATGTGGGCAAAAAATCCCATTTCCGGATTTCTAATCCAACTGCAGAAAAAAATACAAAACAAGTTTGAGATACTGTGCAACAGCTTCCAGCTTGTCTCTTTATGCGATCTGCGATCTATATTGCTAGGTTAATGCAGTTTACATTGCTGACAGTAGTTGGCGCATGTCTACTTTTCCAATTCATACTTCAGTATGACCACACAGAGAGGGAAGGCTCCACCCCCTTGGAGGAAACACAAAAAGAACAGAGTTTAAAAGCCCCACCCCTTCCTGGCCACCTCGGTTCTTTGCATTTCCTCTCTGGGGAACCACTGGACAGAGTGTGCTAGAAGACTGTTAGTTTACGTTCGATTTTTTTTATTTTAACAATCCAGAGTCCCTAAAGCAGCCCGCTGTACCCTAAAATGTCACATACCAGGGTGTACATTGCGGTGATCGCTATGACTTCTTTTTCCTGTCTGTAATTCACTATGGAAGATGACCTTCTGTTACAGAACGCATGTTCCAGTAAAGCCAGTTCCTGTTACACCACAATACAAAGATGTTTTTGCTGTAGGGAGGCCCCAATGAAGCTGGCTGTACTCAGGCCACATCCACCTGCCAGCTGGAACCTGGCCCTGAAGCGGACTTTCACAAACTGGGGCTGCGGGGGGGGGTGCCGGGGAGTAACGGGGGGGGCGCCGTGGGAGTAACGGTCAGGTATGCGGCTCTTCTAGTTACTCCTTCCACTGACTGGTTCACATTTCACATACAAAGGACTCTTCAAATTGCCATTCTGATTAAAAGCTTGGACACATGACATCATTGTATTGGATAATTCAAACATACACAACACATGAGGGCAGATAGAGCAACGTGAGAATTGTTTTTCATCACTTTTTTTTGTGAGAAAAAAATAATTATAAAAATATTTCACAAAAAAGTGAGAAAAAAAATCTCACGGTGCTGAGTTAGCCCTATGGTCATAGCTTTAAACATGAAGAACATATCACATTAAAGTAGAACATAACCCAGGAAATTGAGTTTCCCAGGTTTTGTTCTGCGCTGTGGGAACCCCCCAGGAAGCCCGATAACGCTCAACTTGCCACATTTCAACGTCTCGTGCGCATACTCTTGTCCAACAACGTCATTCGGCAGACAGCTCTCATTCAAATCAATAGGGACTGCCGCATCCCCTGCATCCCCAGTGACAATGAGAGCTGCCTGACGAATGACGTTATCACACCAGGTGGCTCTCATTGGACGAAAGCCCGCGCATGCACCATAGGAGCGTGTCAAGGTGAGTTTTTCAGGCTTCCTGGGGGTTTCACACAGCAAGGAATCCCAATTCAGAAGCTTCGAAAATCCAGCAGTCACCCTCCCTAGTACCCATAGGCAGCGCGGCATCCCCCCTCCCATTCCCCATAGGCAGCGCGGCATCCCCCCTCCCATTCCCCATAGGCAGTGCGGCATCCCCCCTCCCATTCCCCATAGGCAGTGCGGCATCCCCCCTCCCATTCCCTATAGGCAGTGTGGCATCCCCTCCTCCCATTCCCTATAGGCAGTGTGGCATTCCCCCCTCCCATTCCCTATAGGCAGTGTGGCATTCCCCCCTCCCATTCCCTATAGGCAGTGTGGCATCCCACCCTTCCGTTCCCATAAGAAGCAGATGAAAATGAAAAAAGTAAACTCACATGTGCTGGCACCAGAAGAAGATGGAGGAGCGGTGGGCAGTGTCCCCGGCGCTACTGCCTTCGCCACCGCTGCTTCTCACCTACCGGGACACGCAAACACCCGGCTCCGCACAGCAGGTGTGCGTGGCTTGCACGGACTTGGCATAGGCCATGCCCACCCGAAAGAGGCAGCAGTGACGGGGACAGCACCCACCATTTCTCAGTCATCTTCTGGCCTCCTCCCACGGTGTGGCAGCCCAGCCAGCAACACAGGAACGGCAGGACATGTGAGCTGACTGCTTTTTTTTTTTTTACATTCGCACAATAAGGCGCATGCACATTTCCCCCCCTATTTTTGGGGGAATAAAATGCATCTTATGTATATATAGTTAGTTCCATATTATTATACTTGGACAGAGGCAACATTTTTCTGTATATTCTAAGTATGTCACACACCCCGCTTCAAGACATTCATTACATGTGGGTATACTGACCTGTAGATGGCGATCTTGCAGAGATGTCAATAAAAAAAGTTGGACCCTCCCGGTCCATAAATACCTGGGACCTCCCACTCATTCCCCAGTCTTTCATCTCTGCAGACGGCGAGCAAGTCAGAAGATGGATGTCTCCTCCTTGCAGGTAGCCGGGATGACTCCTGGCCCGGATTCTTTTATTGATTTTACTTGCCTCCCAGCCTAGGCTGCTGGTCCGGGCAAGGGTAGATGGCACCCTAGGTGCTCAGGAGCTCCGCTCCGCCGTGAGACCCCATAACAAGGGGTAGGCGGCTAACCGGGTTGGTGACCCCGGTTTGGGATGCCCTGTCCCTTGGCCTTCCACCCTAGCACGGATTCCCCCTCTCCCGGATACCCTTGGGGGGGGGGGGCTGGTCCCTTATAGATTCAATCCTTTATTGTAATGTGTGTGTGTTTGGTGATTACATGTCGGCCTCTGTGGTTTGTCATGGCGGTGGGGGAGCTTCATCCCCTCAGGGCGGGGGGCGGGGCCGGGCGTCTACGGCTACGCCCCTGTGCTGCGGGCGCCGCGGTTCAGGTCCCGGCTTCTGGCCGGGAGTGACGGGGGCGGCCCGGGCACGACGCGCGAACCACGCCGGCCCGTCCTTCTTCCTCTGCCTACGCGCCTTTTTCCTTCCCTGCCAAGCGTGACGGTCGGTGAGTGGCCTGTGGCTCCATTAGTTTTGCTATGTATAGTTATTCATGCCCCTCCTTGGGGTTGTTTGGCAACGCTTCTGTTATTAACCCCTTTGGACATTTGCTATGTGGTCTGATTGCTGTGTTTTGTTTGTGTGTTCCAGGTGGACCATTGTTCCTATTAAAGGGGGGGCTCTCCCGGTCCTAGGGTCCCTGGTTAAATTTAGGGGTCTGTAAATTCCTCCCACGCGGGACTTAAAGGGGCATCCCGGGTTGCATTACTGCATAATTCCCTCGGGGCATTGTGCATATATATAAAAAATCACCATATGGAGGCTTCCCCGGATACTGGGCTTGTGCCCCCCTCGGGGCAATCCAGGCTGTGTTTGGGGTGTGGGGTATCCCTTTTGGGGGATGATGTATTTCTTTGTGTACCCTGTGCGCAACGGTCTATACGCGGCAGTCCGGATCTCAGGCATCTGGTTCTGCTCCGCCAGTCTCCTCTCCATCTCCCCCTCGCTTGACACGTACCCCATGTGATGTGGTCATTGGCCAGGAGTCGCAATCTCAGGTGTGTGCCAGATTGGCCAATCTTGAAATTTTGTTTTCCAGTGCTGTTGCCAAAAAGGCCACGGCAAAGCGAAAACATTTGTATACAGCCACGCAGGCCTTTGATATGGAGGAGTTTGACTCCCTGGATTGGTCTGATTGTTCCCCGCTTGAGGAAGGGGAGCTGTTTGAGGAGTCTGAGGGCTCCGATGACCAGCAGTTTGTGGGTGCTGATACCGAGCAGGGCCAGGGGGATTCCTTGGATACCTCTAGGGTCCTGGCTCATATGTTTGAGGTCCTGGCTATTTCTCCCCCTGAGGCAGCCCCTCCACTGAAGGGGGAGTTCTTTGAGGTGACCAAGCCGCGCTAGGAATTTCCTTATCAAAAGCATTTAGATGGTATCATTCTCAAGGGAGAGGCTGACTCGGCTTTCGGGTGTCCCTCCGGGTTGGGACAAAAAATATCCCTTTCCGGTGGACACGGTGAAGCACTGGTCGTCCCCCCCCCCCCGAGGTGGATGCTCCTGTTTTGGGGTTGTCCAGCTCCTCAATCCTGCATTCTCCGGAGTGCACTACTCTCAAGGATGGTGAGGATAAACGTATTGACCTGATGGCTTGTCATGGTTTTGCCAGTGTTGGGTCGGCCTTGCGGCCGGTTTGTGCTTCAGCGCTTTTATTGGTAGCTGCCAGGTCGGTTGTTAGAGGACTGTTGACCTCTTCCGGGCTTGACCCGGCTAGTGAGGGGTTTGCCGCCCTTAAGCGTTGTGAGTTGTTTTTGTCCTTTGTGCTGACTGCCTTGGATGACACATTGGTGATGTGTAGCAGAGCTTCGGCCTTGCTTGTGGCTATCCGGCGGTCGGTTTGGTTACGCCAGTGGGCGGCTGATTTTGTGTCCAAAAAGTCGCTTGCGGCCCTTCCCTTTGTGGGGTTGCGGCTCTTTGGAGAGAAATTGGATTCGGTGGCAAAGGGAGGTAAGTTACCTCAGCGTAAGAAGCAGCGTCGCCCCTTTTGGGGGGCGGCTTCCCTCACTCAGTCCTTTCGTGGGGCTAGAGTTGGCAGGGGTTCGGCTTTCACCTCGTCCAGAGGTGATTCCTGGTCCAGGGGCAGGGGTCAGGCCCGTCCAGGACACAGTTGGGGCTCTAAGCCTAAAGCCGCTGCCAAGCCGGCTCAGCAATGAGGGGGCACCCTCACCCTTGTGGGTGGGGGGACGGCTGCAACTCTTCTCCCGGGTCTGGGTCCAAGAGGTCTCGGACAGGTGGATTCAGGAAGTGGTGTCTTCCGGTTACAAGCTGGAGTTCGAGTTCCGGCCCCCTCCCAGATTCTTCAGGTCTCGGGTGCCGTCAGATCCTCTGGCCGCTCAGGGGCTTCGGGCGGCAGTAGCAAGTCTTTTGGACATGGCTGTCATCTGTCCGGTGCCCCCCTCAGACCGGGGCCTGGGCTTCTATTCCAATTTTTTCACGGTGCCCAAGAAGGACGGATCCGTTCGTCCCATTCTGGATCTGAAGTTGCTCAACAGGTTCGTCCGTCCCCGGAAGTTTCGTATGGAAACTCTGCGCTCAGCCATCCACTCACTTCGTCAGGGGGACTTCATGTCGTCCATAGACATCAAGGATGCTTACCTGCATATTCCAATATTTCCGGCACACGAGAGATTTCTCAGGTTTGTTGTGGAAAATCGACATTTTCAGTTTGTGGCTCTTCCGTTTGGCCTTACCTCGGCTCCAAGGGTTTTCACCAAGGTGTTGGCAGGAGTGATGGCCATCCTCAGAGCCAGGGGTATCCGCATTGTGCCATATCTGGATGATCTTCTCATCATGGCGTCTTCCCTCAGTCAGGCGCAGCTGGATACCAGGACCGTGGTGTCCACTCTGGAGAGTTTCGGTTGGGTGATCAACTATCCCAAGTCCTGCTTCTCTCCCTCCAGGGTGGTGGAGTTCCTGGGAATGTCTCTGGATACTTCTCAGGCCAGGGTGTTCCTCCCCCAAGCCAAGGCTCTTCTGATTCAGGAATTGACTCAGCGTCTCCTATCTATCCCCCGCCCGTCCATCCGGCTGGGGATGCGACTGGTGGGAATGATGGTGGCATCGTTCGAGGCGGTTCCCTTTGCCCAGTTTCACACAAGGACGCTCCAGCTCCATCTCCATCTCTTGGCGGCCTGGGACGGGTCCCCGCTGTCATTGGATCAGTCTTTTCTGATGTCCCCCCGGGTGCGGCGTTACCTTCGGTGGTGGCTGAAACCAAGCAATCTGACGAGGGGCAGGTCCTTTCTGACCCCTCGTTGGGAGACGGTCACCACGGATGCCAGCCTGTCTGGTTGGGGGGGATTTTGGAAGTATCTTCAGTTTCAGGGACTGTGGGGGCCTCAGGAGGCTCACGATCCCATCAATGTTCTGGAGTTGAGAGCCATCAGGTTGGTTCTGGCTCACTTGACTCATCAGTTGCGGGGACTACCGGTTCAAGTTCGGTCGGACAATCGGACGGCGGTCGCCTACATCAATCACCAGGGAGGGACTCGCAGCAGGCGTGCCCTCAGGGAAGTGTCTTTGATCCTGGATTGGGCAAAGGGCAATGTCCCATGCATCTCGGCAGGGTACATTCCGGGAGTGGAGAACACTGAGGCGGACTCCCTGAGCAGGGGGTCATCTCGCCGGGGGGAATGGTCGCTCAGTCCCAAGGTGTTTCGGTCGCTTTGCCACCGGTGGGGGACTCCGGAGGTGGACCTCTTTGCCTCTCGTCACAATCACAAGCTTCCGGCATTTGTGTCTCTCTCGCGGGATCCGCTGGCTCTGGCAGCGGATGCCATGTCTCTGAACTGGAGGGATCTGGGGTTTCTATACCTGTTCCCTCCGTTTCCCATGGTGGGCAAAGTGGTGCGCAAGCTGGCCCTAGAGGGCGTGTCAGCAATCCTGGTGGCTCCAAGGTGGCCAAGACAGGTTTGGTTCGCAGACGTGGTAAGGTTGGCAGAGGATCAGTTAGTTCTGCCCCTTCTGCCGGATCTACTCACTCAGGGTCCACTGCTCTACACCAATTTACCAATGCTGGCTTTGACGGCGTGGCTGCTGAAACCTCCATCTTGAAGGAGGAAGGTCTTTCTGATGCTGTCATTCAGACTCTGGTTAGGGCTAGAAAGAAGTCTTCCTCTGCCATCTACTATAGGATTTGGAGGTCTTATATTGATTGGTGTGAGGTCCGGGTCTTGCCTTGCAGGGCGTTTTCTATCCCTAGGGTTTTGGAATTTCTGCAACATGGTCTGGACCTAGGTTTTCAGCTTAGTACGCTGAAAGGGCATGTTTCTGCCCTGGCGGTTTTCTTTCAAAAGTCTTTTGCTCTTCATCCTCTGGTTAAGACCTTTTTCCAGGGGGTTACGCATGTGTGGCCTCCTAGGAAGCCTTTGCTCCCAGTTTGGGATTTGAATTTGGTTCTTTCTGCCTTGCAGGGTCCTCCTTTTGAACCTTTGCAGGATATTGCACTTTCTACGCTTACTCAGAAGGTTATTTTCTGGTTGCCATCACTTCCGTTCGGCGTGTATCGGAGTTGGCAGCCTTGTCCATTAAGGCCCATTACTTTGAGAGGCATCAGGACAAGGTTGTTTTCCGCTTCAAGCCAGATTTCCTTCCTAAGGTGGTCTCTGCTTTTCATCTTAATCAGGACATTGTTCTACCCTCCTTGTGTCCTAAGCCTAGCAATGACAAGGAGAGGGTTTTGCATTCTTTGGATGTGGTTCGCTGTGTGAAGTACTATTTGGTGGCTACTTCCTCTTTTCGTAGGACTGACACCCTTTTTGTGGTGCCCTCTGGGCCTAGAAAGGGTTTGGCTCCCGCCAAGTCTTCCATTAGTAAATGGATTCGCCAGACCATTGTTGGGGCCTATTCTGCCAAGGGGAAGATTCCCCCTTTTCGTGTTACTGCTCATTCTACTCGTGCTGTTGGGGCGTCCTGGGCCTTCCAGCACCAGGCCTCTGTTGAGCAGGTTTGTAAGGCTGCTACTTGGTCTTCGGTTCACACTTTTTCCAAGTTTTACAAGGTTGATGTGCGGGCCTCAGCGGATGCTGTTTTTGGCCGCAAGGTTCTGCAAGCTGCAGTGGTTTAAGTTTGTGCCTTGTTTTTGGATCCCCGTCCTTTATGGACACTGCTATTGGATGTCCCACATGTAATGAATGTCTTGAAGCGGGGTGTGTGACATACTTGGAATAATACCATTTTGTGATTACTCACCTGTAAAATGGGTATTGTAAGTATGTCACACACCCCGCTTCACCCTGCCCTTTGGTATTCTGGATCCTTTATATGGTGAACCTTTGTTAGTTTTAATTGGCTTTCCTGGTCCCTTTAACTTACTGCTATCTTTATACTGGGGAATGAGTGGGAGGTCCCAGGTATTTATGGACCGGGAGGGTCTTACTTTTTTTATTGACATCTCTGCAAGATCGCCATCTACAGGTCAGTATACCCACATGTAATGAATGTCTTGAAGCGGGGTGTGTGACATACTTACAATACCCATTTTTACAGGTGAGTAATTACAAAATGGTATTTTCACCACAATTCATTTTGAACAAAACAATTCAGATGCAGCTGAAGTTCAGACTTTCAGCTTTCATTCAGTGGGTTTTTTTAAACACAAACCCTTCATTTCAGGGGCACAAAAGTAATTGGAAAAATTAAATAATTGTAAATAAAATGTTAATTTCTAATACTTGATTGAAACCCCTTTGTGGGCTATGACTGCCTGAAGTCTAGAACTCATAGACATCACCAGATGCTGCATTTCTTCCTTTTTAATGCTCTGCCAGGACCTTACTGCAGCAGTTTTCAGTTGCTGTTTGTTTGTGGGCCTTTCTGTCTGAAGCTTAGTCTATAAGTGAAATGCGGCTCAATTGGGTTTAAATCAAGTGACTGACGTGGCTATTCAAGAACATTCCACTTCTTTGCTTTAATTAACTCATGGGTAGCTCTGCCTTTCTGATTTGGGTCATTGTCCATCTGTATTATAAAATGCCGACCAACCAGTTTGGCTGCATTTGGCTGTATTAGAGCACATAGTAAGTCTCTGAATACCTCAGAATTGATCCGGGTGTTTCTGTCATGTGTCACATCATCAATAAACACTAGTGACCCAGTGCCACTGGCAGCCATGCACGCCCAAGCCATCACACTGTCTCCACCTTGTTTTACAGATAATGTGGTATGCTTGAGCTCATGAGCTGGACCACGCCTTCTCCATACTTTTTTTCTTACCATCATTCTGGTAGATCTTGGTTTTATCTGTCCAAAAAATGTTCTTCCAGAACTGTGCTGGCTTTTTTAGATGTTTATTTAGCTGTTTTAGATGTTTATTAAGCTTTCTTTCTTCCTCGGGCTGTACCAAACTAGATTTCGGCATGCCTAATATTGTGGCAATTTCTCGGATGGGTTTTTTCTGTTTTCCACAGCTTAAGGATGGTTTGTTTTACCTGCATGGAGAGCTCCTTTGACCTCATGTTTTCGTCACCACAAAATCTTTCAAATTCAAGCACCACACCTCACAATCAACTCCAGCACTTTTATTTACTTAACTGAGAATGATATAATGAAAGAATTGCCCACCCCTGCCCATCAAACAGCCTTTGAGTCAATTGTCCAATTACTTTTGGTCCCTTTTAAAAACAGGGTGGCACATGTTAAGGAGCTGAAACTCCTAAACCCCTAATCCAATTTTAATATGGATACCCTCAAATGAAAGATGAAAGTCCATTATATAACAATAACTTGAATATGTTCAGTAAATGGGTGAAAAAAGTGTCCAAATATTTATGGAATTAACTGTATATATTCAAAACTTTTAATGTAAGAGAGACCTTTCATGTTATTTATTCATTTAGTTCAGACGTGGAACAGTCTAGTTTCCCTCCTTTGTGCCACCAATCTGCCTACTGTATATCTCCTGTCACATTGAAAAATCTATACCCTGCATTCAAGGTGAGGGATTGATAGTAATTTGTACATGAAGAACCATCACTGTTTCTAATGCCCCGTTTTATACCCCAGATCCTTCTTTTAATTCTTTTTATTTGTGAGCAAAGGATGCAGTGATCAGTCTAAGAATACATACTAAATTGGCCTATTAATCACAGAGCTTAGCTCCTTTAGTACACAGTGATGGATACCTATGTGAGATAAAAGCCAGGTGCCTTTTCTATGTTTATTCGGTCTAGGCGTGCATACGTCAAGTTCTCAGGCAAGTATTAGTTTACATACTTACCACCATGTTGTTCTATTTACATTTTTTGTCTGATTGCTATAAATGCGACCGCTGTAATGTTGTCAAGTCCTGCTCCTAAACCAACCTTACACAGTCCCAGCCCAATTTGTGATTGCCACTTTTATGGGTAGACTAGATAAAATGCAAACAGAATAATAAGATACACAGAGCAGTAGGCCTGGCCAGGGGCTCTGACTGATCTGATCATCTTCAGATTATAGCACATTGTTGGCAATACTCAATGGCAAAGTCAGCGATGGTTACCATGTGTTTTTCTTTTTTGAAGGTACGTCGACCTACCTCATCTGGTCAGATTTCAGGACACAGGTACGTTCATAGAGGAGAATCTATTTATGAATGCAGGGCAGCTTATTTGTCACTTTGACTGTGTGGGCAGTAAAAATCAAACACACATGCTAAGCTTTTGTCCCCTGCAATGCTTTTGTACTCGACAAAACCCTGAGATCAAGGATCACTGCTTTCCCACTGACCGGCTCCCTCTGTGTCAAACGTCCACAACCACTCTTTCAGTTAGATTGAATGGCCATGCCCTCTCCATTCACTGTAATAGAGGGGGCATGCCATAAACTAAAACATTACCACCATTGCAATGAATTGAGCAGGTATGGCTAGTCGTGCCAGGGGGAAGCCATTTGGCAACAAGGTTCCTGGGTCAGCAGAGTTGTGGACCTGCTTTCCAGGGTACTCAATCTCGGCATCTTGTAGGTTTTAATCAACCAGCTTAGGAGAGATCAGCCGACAGAGGGGGACAAAATGAGAGTTTTCACTTTTTTTCTGCCAGGACTATCTCTTTAAAGAAGAGAAATTACCCCCTTGAGTCTGTAAAACTCAAGGGGTGGTGGTCTCTCTTATTATAGGGGAATCCAGAATTAGGAAGTTACCTTACCATGCAGTGTCACATCATTGATGCCCATAGTGTTGTGGTGCTGAGCCGCCATAAAAAAAAGAGCATGACCATCAAGTGGCTGCCCGCTGTCCCAGTCGCAGTGGGAATCATTGGCAGCACCTGACGTATTTCAATCTTCATGGTGGTTTTGTTTTTGCACTGCCAGTGTTCTGCAGGTGCTGCTAGGTGCCAGTTTGCACCCTGCCCCCATCTGCCATGGGCCCAGCACCAGCTGCCTACCCTGCTCCAAAAAAAGGGGTGAGGTTTGAGTATTAGGGAATAATGGCCATACATGTAAAGCACCTTTACTCTTGACAGGCAGGGCTGATGCAGCCCTGACCATGAAAGGTTGTTTTTTCTTTTAAGGTGGAGTTACACTGTACACCTAGACACACAGTAAGAATTGATTCCTTATTTCAGTGATGTGAGTGGCAGCCCTGTATCTGGCTGCATAACCTCCACCACTGGATGTAGAAGCATGGACTCACACCCCAAATAATGTATTTGGCGTGGGACTCCTTTTGAGTATGAAGGATACGTACATTTTTAAAAGTGGATTTTTGTTTTGTTTTCCCTTTTTTGTTTTTCAAAAAGTTGTACAACTTTTACAGGAAGTTGGAACTGAACAATAACCTGGAGAATAGATCCATAAAAGAGGAGACCAACCACCATGGCCATTCACTGATAGAAAACATTCCAACGCTTGGTTTAGATATGCCACACTCCGTTCCATTGGCTTCTTGGGATCATGAAGACTGTAAAAGCAGTGGAGGTAAGCTCTGTCACGCTGTCAGGACTGTACCAAACACCCGTCTGTCTTGAACTGGTATCCCCCAATCTCCGCCGCCACTTCTGCCTATAGACAAGCCCCCGCTTGTAGGAGACACGGGTAATGCCTCTCCCAGTCGGTTGCCCCCAGGACTTATAAGGCGCAAAGGATACCAGCTTAAGGTGCAGAAAGATGTTAGGCAGGGAATCCCGAATGAGGATGCCGGAAGGCAGAGTCCGAATTACAGGCCGAGGTCAAACCAGGAGGTCACGGGGCGTGGTATCCAAAGGAGGTAACGAAGGGATGGTCGAGGCTAGCCGAGGTCAAATCCAGGAGGTCACGGTGCGAGGTACAGAAGGGTCAGGCAAAGGCGTGGTCGGGCAAAGCAGGAGGTCAGGGCAGGCAGCAAGCGAGAGTAGTCAAAGTCCAAAATCCAAAAGTTCACAAAGACACAGCAACGCACATCCAGAACCCAGAAGCTATAACGGGCACTGGGATGAGGGAGCAGAAAAACTTTATAAGGAAAGCTGGCCAATAGGAAAGGGCGCACTAGGGGGGAAGAATGATGATTGGTGCATACAACTGAAATGGGATCGGTCCCAGGAGCTGGACGGCCCAGGCCAGACAGGCCGACCAGTCCCTGGGCCCGATCCCAGGATCCGGCCGCCCATAGGTTAGCTTAACACTCGCCCCCGGCGGGCGCGCTGGAGGAAGCGCCGCCGGGAGGCATAAGAGAGACGTGCTCGCGCGCCCCCGCCCGGGGGAGGCAGCGTCACGCTACCCGGAAGTCCCGCCGGCCGGCGCAGCCGCGCGGAGCGGGCCGGGATGCGGCCATCAGCCGCCTGCTGCGCCGACAGCCCCCGGACCTCACAGGGACGCCGAGGGGACAGACGACCCAGGGACGGCCGAGCAGAGGCCCGCTGGGGCCCCCTCAACAGTGCGGCGCGGGACCCGGAACGGCGAGCAGGTAAGAGTCTAACATTACCCCCCCCCTGAGGAGGGGCCACTGGACCCTCCAAACTGGGTTTCAATGGATTCTCCTTATGAAATCTCTTCACCAGATTCTGCGCATGAACCTCTCTGGCTGGAACCCAAGATCTTTCTTCCGGGCCGTACCCCTTCCAGTCAATTAAATACTGAAGAGAGTTCCTAAAAAGGCGGGAGTCAAGAATTCGGGCGACTTCGAATTCCTGATGACCATCGACTAACTCAGGACCGGGAAGCTTATCGGGTTCATGGTTTCTAGCAGATTTAAGAAGAGAAACATGAAAAGACCTACAAATCTTCATGGACGAAGGGAGGGCCAACTGAAACGTGACCTGATTAATTTTTCGTACTATGGGGAAGGGACCAATAAATTTGGGTCCTAACTTAGCGGAGGGCTGGCGTAGTGCCAGGTTCTTAGTTGAAAGCCAAACCCAGTCTCCCACCTTATAACCAGGGTTAGAGGAACGTTTGCGATCTGAAAATTTTTTCTGCTGAAGAGCGGCTTTAGTTAGATGCTGTTGGATTTTATTCCATATCTCAGGCCATTTGGAAACCCATTCATCCACGGAGGGAACTCTAGAGGGTTGATCCGGAAGGGCAGAAAACTTCAGGTCCTTACCATAAACACAATGGAAGGGAGAGACCCCCGTGGAAGAATGTGCAGCATTATTAAATGCAAACTCCGCAAAAGGTAAGAAGAAGGCCCAGTCGGTTTGGGTATCCGCCGTAAAGCAGCGCAAATACTGTTCCAAGGACTGATTCGTTCTCTCGGTTTGCCCATTCGATTGCGGATGGAAAGCCGAGGAAAGGGAGACAGTGAAACCCAACTTAGCACAGAAAGCCCTCCAAAACCGGGAAACAAACTGGACCCCCCTATCTGAAACGATATCTATGGGAATACCATGGATCCTAAAAATGTGAGTGATGAAGAGTTGAGCTAAAGTCTGAGCTGAGGGGAGTTTCTTTAAAGGAACGAAATGAGCCATCTTGCTAAAGCGGTCCACAATTACCCAAATAACAGTATATCCCTGGGAAGGGGGAAGGTCAGTAACAAAATCCATGGCCAGATGGGTCCACGGAGAGGCGGGAATGGATAACGGAAGGAGTGGGCCTTCAGGAGGATGCCTTAAAGATTTACTTCGGGCACAGACTTTACAAGTGGAGACAAATCTTTGAACGTCCCTCCTGAGAGAGGGCCACCAAACTTGGCGCGTTAATAAAGCAATGGTTTTCTTAACCCCTGGATGACCCGCTGTTTTGGTATCATGAAAATGGGACAAAAAGTCAGTCCGGTAAGTAAAAGGTACAAACTGGGCGGAGTCGGGCTTTCCAGGAGGAGCTTGGGCCTGGAACTGGGCAAGGTCAGGAAGTTGGGGTTGGATAGCGGCTACCACTAGGGAGCGGGGTAAAATGGGAGAATCCAACCTTTCAGATAATTCGGGAGGAGAAAAACTCTGAGACAGGGCATCTGCTTTAATGTTTTTGGATCCAGGCTTATAGGTTATAGAAAAGTTAAATCGAGAAAAGAATAAGGACCAGCGAGCCTGTCTAGGAGTTAATCTCTTAGCAGATTGGATGTATTCCAGATTTTTATGATCCGTGAAGACCGTGACCGGATACTGAGCCCCCTCCAGCCAGTGTCTCCATTCCTGAAAGGCTAACTTAATGGCCAATAATTCTCTATTGCCGATATCGTAATTTCTTTCGGCAGCTGAGAATTTCTTGGAAAAGAAGGCACATGGATGGAGGCGTTCAGGTGAGCCGTAGTACTGTGACAAGACTGCCCCAACTGCGACTTCGGAGGCATCTACCTCCACAAGGAAGGGTCGTTGCTCATCAGGGTGGACTAGGACGGGAGCGGTACTGAACACCCTTTTTAGATTCTCGAAGGCCTGGACAGCTTGAACAGGCCATACTGAGGGGTACCCGTATTTCTTGGTCAGATTGGTTAGTGGTGTAACAAGGGCAGAAAAATTTTTAATGAACCTCCTATAGAAATTAGCAAAGCCCAGAAACCTTTGCAGGCCCTTTAGATCCCTGGGCTGTTCCCATTCTAAGACGGCCTTCACCTTAGATTGATCCATGGATAGACCAGATTTAGAGATAATATAACCGAGAAACGGAACCTCTGACACTTCAAATTGACATTTCTTTAACTTAGCATATAAACAGTTTTCTCTAAGTTTTTGCAGGACCAAACACACATGTTTACGATGTTCCTCAATGGACGAAGAAAAAATTAGAATGTCGTCTAAATAAACGACCACAAAACGGCCAAGATAGTCTCTAAAAATTTCATTAACGAAACTTTGGAAGACCGCTGGGGCGTTGCACAGGCCGAAAGGCATTACTAAATACTCATAATGTCCTTTGAGGGTATTGAAGGCCGTCTTCCACTCGTCCCCCTGTCTAATTCTAATGAGGTTATAGGCCCCCCGGAGATCGAGTTTAGAGAAGACTTGTGCCCCAACCACCTGTGTAAACAGACCCTCAATAAGTGGTAAGGGGTACTTATTCTTTATCGTGATGTTATTTAAGCCCCGATAATCAATACAGGGGCGAAGTCCCCCATCTTTCTTCTCCACGAAAAAAAACCCTGCCCCTGCTGGGGAAGATGAAGGCCGAATAAACCCCTTCTCTAAGTTCTCGGCAATATATTCACGCATGGCAAGGGTTTCCGTTCGGGTCAAGTTAAATATTCTCCCTCTGGGAGGCATGGTACCGGGGAGAAGTTCAATAGGGCAATCCCATGGTCTATGGGGAGGAAGTTTGTCTGCCGCCCTTTCAGAAAAGACATAAGCAAACTCTAAGTATGGAGTGGGGACCCCAACTGGTGCTAGGTGCGCGACCCTGAGTGGAAATTCTAAGCAGTTCTGAAAACACTGGCGACCCCACTTAGTGATTTGCCCTGAGACCCAATCAATTTGGGGATTGTGCTCCTGCAGCCATGGCAATCCCAAGATTAAAGGGGTATTAGGCATACTTAATACCAAAAAACTGATAACTTCAGAGTGATTGGCTCCCACTTTAATTTGTATAGGAGGGGTTTGGAACCGAACTAAACCCCCGGCCACAGGAGTGCCATCAATGGCTGAAACCCGGATGGGAGTCGGCAAGGGCTGAGCCATAATTCCTAAAGTCCGCGCTAGTTCGGAGTCTAGGAAGTTCCCCGCGGCTCCTGAATCTAGGAGAGCCTTAAGATCCAAACACTTAAAATTAATCTTAAACCGAACTGGAATCAGAACTGGAGACGATACTTGAGGAGATACCTTACAGCCTAGGAGGGCCCCCTCGAAACCCCCTAGGCTCTGGAGTTTCCCGCCGGCTTCTTTGGGCAAAGTCTGACCATGTGGCCGGTTCCACCACAATACAAACAAAGCCCCTCGGATAGACGTCGTCGCCTCTCGCCTTCAGTGAGCCTTGTGGCACCTAGTTGCATGGGCTCATCCAAAGGTTGTATGACTGGGACCTCAGACCTTGAAGCAGACTCGGCATGCGACCCTTTTTCTAGGCGCCTCTCCCGAAGCCGACGATCAATGCGGATAGCCAGGTGCATTAGTTCGTCTAGGGTCTGAGGTTCCGGGTAGTTCACCAAGGTGTCCTTGATGGTATCGGCCAATCCTAGCCGGAATTGGCCGCAAAGGGCAGGATTGTTCCAACGGGAATCTACCGCCCAACGCCGGAATTCCGAGCAGTAGTCTTCGGCTGGACGGCGACCCTGGCGAAGTGTACGTAACTTGGCATCAGCTGTGGCCCCTTTGTCAGGATCATCATAGAGAACCTCCATCGCAGAAAAGAAACTATCCACAGAGAGACGGATTGGGTCCTGAGCTGATAAGCTGAAGGCCCAGGACTGAGGATCTCCTTGAAGAAGGGAAACAATCAAGCCGACCCTTTGCTCTTGTGACCCTGAGGAGACAGGACGAAGCTGAAAGTATAATTTACAGGAGTCCCGGAAGTTGGCAAATTTTGCCCTGTCGCCAGAGCCGTAGCAGCCATGAGGCGAATGAGGCACTGGCCTCGGGCGCAGCTACAGCTGCATGCAAGGGGGCGCAGCCGGGCTACATTTTTTTTTTCCTTCCCAGTTCAGCTTGAGGGGCCTGTGCCCGCAGGATCGCCAGCACCCCCACGGCCAGCAGATCCCCATGCCTCCCAACTGTCCCGATTCCTCTGGGATTGCACTGATATTCCCCAGTGATCCCGCGGTCACGGAAAGTTCATTACCTTCCCGGGACGCCCTGCGCTGTGGCCAGTCACTTAGTCAGCCTGTGCGGTCGCGCACTGCCTCCTGTCACATCATAGCAGCACAGCAGAAGCAGCCGGGTTGAGACTGATCTTGGGTTGTGATATTGCTCTGAATAACCCTGCCAGGAGTGAGATAAAGATCAGTCAGCAACTTGCACAGAGGCATTATTTGTGGAAGTCTGGCATTAGCAAACAGCATTTCTAGCCAGATGCCAGCCAGGGACTTTTTCTTGTGTTTCGGGCGCATTGATCTGTTCTTTTTAGAAGCCTCAGAGCTCTCCCCTGCCTGTCTAATACGATCATGAAGGGGAGGGGCGGGGCCAGCTACAGCGCGGCATTGCAGGGAGACAGAGCAGAGAATGGCTCTTCATTCTGCAGAGCAGACAGCTTGTGTGGAGAAGATATAGAGAGCCAGCCCCTGCCAGCCAGACACAGCAGCATTTCCTGACTCCAGGGATGAAAGGTCAGGCTGAGCAAACAAAAAAACGTTTGTGTCTGTAGTAGTGCCTAGTGTAAACTCGTTATAGTAGTTCCATTGAGTTGAAGTTTAGATTGCAGTTTGGTAGCACCACCTAGTCTCTCCTTTTACAGTTAGCTCCAAGTCCTGACATTTATGCCACAAGAGGCTATTAACAGGTGGTCATGCCTCCCGGTCTGACTGACTTCTGACCTTATATAGCTTATATTGGTTGCATTAGTCTGCATTACAGAGGTATCCCAATTTTGGATTCCCCCTGTCTGGGAAACCCCCGTATAAGCTGTTTACCTACCTTGATCCCCACTATCACAGCACACACTGCACATGCACAGACTCTCATCCAGTCAGAAGAGAGTGCAGTGCATATTGGCTGGCAATCTATTCTGAATGAACAGATGGCTGAGTGCCACTGGCTGCTCTCCTCGCTCACACATCAGCAATGCATATCTGGGGATTATAAAGAGATCAAGGGGAATATAGGGGTGGTCCAAGGAGTTTCTCACAGTGGGGGCATCCCAATCCAAAATGCATTTAGGGTGGACCACTGTTATGATACATCAAGGTGCCCTGCCACTGGCTGCACACTTGCAGATACCACATCTTTAACAATAAGTTTGGCACTGCTGTGCGGTGTCCTGGGGGAAAGAACCAAAACCCAGGATAGTCAAAATCCTGGGTTTTGGTCCACTTTAAAATAAGATCAATGGCGTTTGAGCTGCTGTGGGATTTCCAGGTTAAGTAATAATTGTCATTCCGAGGGGGTTTCACACAGCGGGGCATCCCGAATCAGGATACCATACTGGAGAGGAACCATCAACAGGATAGTAAAATAACTGGGGGTTGCTCCTTTTGTGTACAGTCTGTCAATTAAAGTTAAATATATGTTTAGAAATGTCTAGTAAATACTTTTTTTTATTTTATTTTTATTATTTTTTTCTAAGGAAAGGAGCTCCTCAGGTTCAGATGTGCATTTGTGTCAATGGTTTGGAAATATGGCATGGTTGGGGGCGTGGTAGGGTGTGTGACCGGGGGCGTGACTTGTCCCGCTTTCATATCTTCAGAAGTTGGGAGGTATGGATCCCGCTCCCCTTGAATAATAGCCCCGCCCATCCCCTCCCCGCTGTCTGGCCGGCCTGCCTCCAGCCATTGGTTTTGGGTCCCGCCTTCCCCCCGAACCTGCCCTGACCGTACCAGCCCCGCCCTGCCGTCTGGGCGGCCAGCCTCCAGCCATTGGTTTGCAGTAGGGCCGGTGCAGGCCCACCTGCTCACCGTCTACCATGTGACTAGGGGCGGCTGGGTTCATCACTCCCTCAGACAAGTGAAAGGTACTGTAGGAGTGGGCAGGGATTCGGGGACCTGTCACGATTGCTTTGTGTTTGTAGTATTTTTTATTTTTTTTAAATATATATTTTTGGAAAAAATAGATCTCCATTTGGAATGCCCTGGGGGGGGGGGGGGGGGGAGGTCACCCATAGACACTCACCTCTTTTCCCGGTCCAACGGCGCATGTGCAGGCTATGGTCCAATGAGTGCTGCATGGCGTCACTACGTAATTTACCTAGTTACAGCTGGCGACTCTCATTGCACCATAGCCTGCACATGCGCCATTGGACCGGGAAAAGAGGTGAGTGTCTATGGGTGACCTGGGGGATCCCCCCCCCCCCCAGGACATTCCAAATGGAGATCTATTTTTTCCAAAAATATATATTTAAAAAAAAAAAAAAAAATACTACAATTTGGAATGCCCTGGGGGGGGGGTCACCCATAGACACTCACCTCTTTTCCCGGTCCAACGGCGCATGTGCAGGCTATGGTGCAATGAGAGTCGCCAGCTGTAACTAGGTAAATTACGTAGTGACGCCATGCAGCACTCATTGGACCATAGCCTGCACATGCGCCGTTGGAGCCAGGGAAGGTAAGTGGTTACAGGACTTTCTGGGGGGTTACACAGCGGGGTATTCCGCGAATATCCTGGAGTCGAAAAGACTCTAGGGTCATTCGACTTTCACTCCTTGGGGCATCCCAAACTAGGATGCCCCGCTGTGTAAAACCCCCAGAAGCCCCGTTTCACAGAAAAATTAGGGAGATTTATCAAAATGTGTGCAAAGGAAAAGTTGCATATTATATTACCTTAATTGCATATTAACATGTTAGGTTACATACCTTCTTGAATCTCATGTAGCTGAAAAATTAAACAGTTCTATTCTACATTCTTTATGCCTATTTTCCTTAATGCCTCTCAAAATAATCCAGTAAACAAGAAACAAAACAAAAAGAAAAGATATATTTTTTTTTTTTGCGGGGGGGGGGGGCGCGATTCTCTGGGCTTGCCTCGGGCGCAAAAGAAGCTAGCTACAGCTCTGCCTGTCGCCGTGGAATTTTTCAGGAAGTGGGATCTTAGGTTCCACAAACATTGCGGCCGGAGTCCCCTGAGGACTGGGGACATTAGGAGCAGGACGGTTCTCCTGAGCCGCAACCCGATGAGCCAGGTGCTCCACTGCCGCTGTCAAGGCTTGCACCTGCTCCAGGATTTGGTCCATTCTTCGGGCCCGTTATAATGTCAGGACTGTACCAAACACCCGTCTGTCTTGAACTGGTATCCCCCAATCTCCGCCGCCACTTCTGCCTATAGACAAGCCCCCGCTTGTAGGAGACGCGGGTAATGCCTCTCCCAGTCGGTTGCCCCCAGGACTTATAAGGCGCAAAGGATACCAGCTTAAGGTGCAGAAAGATGTTAGGCAGGGAATCCCGAATGAGGATGCCGGAAGGCAGAGTCCGAATTACAGGCCGAGGTCAAACCAGGAGGTCACGGGGCGTGGTATCCAAAGGAGGTAACGAAGGGATGGTCGAGGCTAGCCGAGGTCAAATCCAGGAGGTCACGGTGCGAGGTACAGAAGGGTCAGGCAAAGGCGTGGTCGGGCAAAGCAGGAGGTCAGGGCAGGCAGCAAGCGAGAGTAGTCAAAGTCCAAAATCCAAAAGTTCACAAAGACACAGCAACGCACATCCAGAACCCAGAAGCTATAACGGGCACTGGGATGAGGGAGCAGAAAAACTTTATAAGGAAAGCTGGCCAATAGGAAAGGGCGCACTAGGGGGGAAGAATGATGATTGGTGCATACAACTGAAATGGGATCGGTCCCAGGAGCTGGACGGCCCAGGCCAGACAGGCCGACCAGTCCCTGGGCCCGATCCCAGGATCCGGCCGCCCATAGGTTAGCTTAACACTCGCCCCCGGCGGGCGCGCTGGAGGAAGCGCCGCTGGGAGGCATAAGAGAGACGTGCTCGCGCGCCCCCGCCCGGGGGAGGCAGCGTCACGCTACCCGGAAGTCCCGCCGGCCGGCGCAGCCGCGCGGAGCGGGCCGGGATGCGGCCATCAGCCGCCTGCTGCGCCGACAGCCCCCGGACCTCACAGGGACGCCGAGGGGACAGACGACCCAGGGACGGCCGAGCAGAGGCCCGCTGGGGCCCCCTCAACAGTGCGGCGCGGGACCCGGAACGGCGAGCAGGTAAGAGTCTAACACACGCACTGCTCTTTATTCACAACAACTGGCCGCCATGCTCATCTTACACACCCCTGACACATCACGCACATGGGTACAAGGACTCCCCTCTCGAGTATCAGATGGGCAGTACTGTGTTTTTCCCTACATCCAGTCCAGATCGTCCCAATGTCCTTACAGATGGGTGTTCGCCTCTAGAGGGCGCTTGACTGCAAGATCAAATATGTAGCTCCTCCCAGCCCCCTATAAAGGCAGGTGTCCCTCCCCAGTTGTTCATCATTCCCCAGTTGTTCATCTTCCAGTCTTGGCTGTATCAGATCGTTGGCACTCTCTTTCAGATAATGGCGGCAGAGTGGGGCCACCTAGACTGTCGGCCGCTGCGGACCCTATTTCCATGGATCCCTCCTGACCCACTCCTGCCTCCCAGCCTCTGGCTGCTATGGGATTCGTGACGGTAGGGAGAACGCCGGGGTCTGTTGGCGTTCGGCAGAGCTTAGGCTCTGGGCCGCAGACCTTATGCTAAAAGGTAGCCGGCCGCAGGCTTATGGTGAGCCTGAGGGGGAACCACATATTGTTGTCTGTATCCCTCCCTGCCCACAAGCTTTATTTTGGAGTTTTTTGTGATGCGTCTTTACTTTGTGGACTCTTGTGCTTCTTAACTTGGCTCCTCGCTGGCTCAGCGAGGATCGCTCTGGCCTCTCACTCACCTCTCTCGCTCCCTCGTCGGCCGCCTGGGATGCGGGGCCGCTGCGCCCTGCAGGCCTGCCGCATCACCGCTTGTGCGGCGCTGTCTGTGACGGGGGGGGGAGAAACGCGTGGCCACTGTAGGTGCGGTGGGCCTCGGGCGCCGCCGCCATTTTAGCAGCTTCGGCAGTGTTCTGAAGGAGGCGGGCGTCTTCTCAAGATGTGCCGTGGAGGGGGCGGAGCCTGTCGCCAGTGCTCGATGACGCCACCCCCCTCGAGGATCCTTCTGGAAGGTGGGCCTGCGCGCGCTGCTGCTGGGGGCCTGCCTGGACGCTGAGGAGCCTGCGGCTGCTCCTCTGCTGAAAGGGGAATTCTTTGGGACTTCTAAGCCTTGCTTGGAGTTTCCAAATCAGAATCATTTTGAAAGCATGATTCTTAAGGAATGGGAGAGACCTAGCAGCCCTTAAGCAGTGCGAATTGTTCATGTCTTTTGTTTTATCCGCCTTGGATGACACAATATGCATGTGTAGTAGAACCTCGGTGTTGCTAGTGGCTATTCGCCGATCGGTCTGGTTGCGCCAATGGGCGGCTGACATTGCGGCTAAGAAATTACTTACAGGGCTACCCTTCCTGGGTATGCGGCTGTTTGGAGATAAGTTGGATTTGGTGGCAAAAGGGGGAAAGTTACCACAACGTAAGAAGCAGCGCCGCTTCTTTCAAGGGGCAGGCTCCTTTAATCCCTCCTTTCGCGGGGCCAGAGCAGGCAGAGGAGCTGCCTACTCTACCTTCAGAGGTGATTCCTGGAACAGAGGCAGAGGAAGCGCTCGTTCTGGACCTGCCTGGGGTTCCAAGCCCGCTGCCAAGCCAGCTCAGCAATGAGGGGGCGCCCTCACCCTTGCGGGTGGGGGGACGGCTGCAACACTTTTTCCAGGTTTGGGCCCGGGTTGGTCACAGACAAATGGATCTTGGAAGTGGTCTCTTCCGGGTACAAACTGGAGTTCGAGTACCCGCCTCCTCACAGATTCCTCAGATCTAGGGTGCCCTCAGATCCCCGGGCTGCGCAGGGGCTCCTGTTGGCAGTACAAAATCTTCTGGACATGGAAGTCATAGGCCTTTCTCGGAGAGAGGCCGGGGCTATTATTCCAACCTCTTCACGGTCCCCAAAAAGGATGGATCCATAAGACCCATTCTGGATCTGAAGCTTTTCAACAGGTTCATCAGAACCAAGAAGTTCCGCATGGAGACTCTGCGCTCAGCCATCAATTCCCTTCGTCAGGGGGATTTCATGACGTCCATAGACATCAAGGATGCTTACCTTCATGTACCAATCTTCCCAGCACACCAGAGATTTCTCAGGTTTGTGGTGGGAGATCAGCACTTTCAGTTTGTGGCCCTCCCTTTTGGGCTGACTTCGGCACCAAGGGTGTTCACCAAGGTGCTGGCGGGCATAATGGCCCTTCTCGGAGCCCAGGGCATTTGCATCGTGCCGTATTTGGACGACCTCCTCATTGCGGCATCATGTCTGTCATTGCGGCATCATGTCTGTCAGGCGAAGCTGGACACCAGGTTGGTGGTGACGACGCTGGAGAGGTTCGGCTGGTGGCTTCCTTCGAGGCAGTTCCCTTTGCTCAGTTTTACATGAGGTCGCTCCAGCTCCATCTATTGTTGGCCTGGGACAGATGTCCCCAGTCATTGGATCAGTCATTCCTGATGTCTCCCCGGGTTCGGCAGTCCCTTCAGCGGTGGCTGGAACCAAGCAATCTGATGAGGGGCAGATCTTTTCTAACCTCTTGTTGGGAGACGGTTACCACGGATGCCAGCCTGTCGGGCTGGGGAGGTTTTTGGAAGACACATCAGTTCAAGGGGCTGTGGGGTCCTCAGGAGGCTCACACCCCCATCAATGTCTTGGAGCTGAGAGCTATTCGCTTGGTTCTGTCATGCTTGACGCATCACCTACGGGGCTTACCGGTTCAGGTTCGATCAGACAATCGAACTGCGGTAGCTTACATCAATCACCAAGGAGGGACTCGCAGCAGGAGTGCCCTCAGGGAAGTTCTCTAATTCTTGCATGGGCGGAGAGCAATGTTCCATGCATCTCAGCAGTGTACATTCCGGGAGTGGAAAACACGGAGGCGGACTCCCTGAGCAGGGGATCCTCTCGCCGAGGGGAATGGTCTCTCAACCACAAGGTATTCCGGTCCCTCTGTCACAGGTGGGGGTTTCCGGAGGTGGATCTCTTTGCCTCACGTCACAATCACAAGCTCCCAAAGTTTGTGTCTCTGTCTCAGGATCCTCTGGCCCTGGCAGTGGATGCCATGTCTCTTGCCTGGAGGGATCTGGGGTTCCTGTATCTGTTTCCCCCCTTCTCCATGGTAGGCATGGTGGTGCGCAAGCTGGCTCTAGAGGGTGCGCCAGCAATTCTGGTGGCCCCAAGGTGGCCAAGACGGGTTTGGTTCGCAGACGTCGTTAAGGCTGGCGGTAGATCAGTACAGGCTGCCACTGTTTCCGGATTTGATCTCTCAAGGTCCACTACGTTACCCCAATTTACAAACGCTGGCTTTGACGGCGTGGCTGCTGAAACCTCCATTTTAAGGGAGGAAGGTTTGTCTGAGGCTGTGATTCAGACTCTTGTTAGAGCTAGGAAGAGATCTTCCTCTAACATATACTACAGGACTTGGAGGTCCTACATTGACTGGTGTGAGGCTAGGGCTTTGCCTTGCAGGGTGTTTTCGATTCCTAGGATCTTGGAGTTTCTTCAACACGGTCTGGACCTGGGGTTCCAGCTTAGTACCTTGAAAGGGTCTCTGCCCTGGCGATCTTTTTTCAAAGGTCTTTTGCTCTGCATCCTCTGGTTAAGACCTTTTTCCAGGGGGTCACTCATGTGCGGCCCCCTAGAAAGCCTTTGTTGCCCGTTTGGGATTTGAATTTGGTTCTGTCGGCCCTTCAGGGGCCTCCTTTTGAGCCGGTGCAGGATGTTGCTCTTTCTGTGCTCACTCAAAAGGTTGCCTTTTTGATGGCTATTACCTCTGTTCGACGTGTCTCTGAGTTGGCGGCTCTGTCCATTCAGGCCCCTTACTTTGAGAGACACCAGGACAAAGCCAGATTTTCTTCCTAAGGTGGTTTCTGCCTTCCACCTCAATCAGGATGTAGTTCTCCCTTCCTTGTGTCCTAAGCCTAGCAATGACGAGGAGAGGGTTTTGCATTCTTTGGATGTGGTTCGTTGTGTGAAGTACTATTTGGTGGCTACTTCTCCCTTTCGTAAGACGGATGCCTTGTTCGTGGTGCCCTCCGGGCCTAGGAAGGGTTTGGCGCCCGCCAAGTCTACCATTAGCAAATGGATACATCAGGCCATTGTTGGGGCCTATTCTGCCAAGGGGAAGGTTCCCCCTTTTCATATCACTGCTCATTCTACTTGTGCTGTTGGAGCTTCTTGGGCTTTTCAGCACCAGGCCTCTGTTGAACAAGTTTGTAAGGCTGCTACTTGGTCTTCTGTTCATACTTTTTCCAAGTTTTATAAGGTTGATGTGCGGGCCTCAGCTGATTTTGGCCGCAAGGTTCTGCAGGCTGCAGTGGTTTAAGTTTGTGCATTGTTGCCTTGTTTGGATCCCCACCCATGTTAGACACTGCTATTGGATGTCCCAGATGTCATGAATATTGGAAGCGGGGTGTGTGTGTGACATACTTGGAATAATACCATTTTTTGATTACTCACCTGTAAAATGGGTATTATAAGTATGTCACACACCCCGCTTCATCCCGCCCTTTTTGTATTCTGGATGCTTTATATGGTGAACCTTTTATTGTTAAGATTTTTGGATTTGGCTCTTCCTGGTCCCTTTACTGCTTTCCTATACTGGGTAATGTGTGGGAGGTCCCAGGTATTTATGGACTGGGAGGGGCTTCTTTTTTTCCTGTCATCTATGCAGAAGTTCGCCCTCTACTGGCTATAACCCAGATGTCATGAATATTGGAAGCGGGTGTGTGACATACTTATAATACCCATTTTACAGGTGAGTAATCACAAAATGGTATTTTTCTGGCTGCATTTATTGTCTATTTGCATTATGCCTAATCTGATCATGGTCTCTTCTCCCCTTCTCATGTATAGGTTTTGGGCTTGAGGTTGAGGGTTGTGGTTCCTCCCGGTCCCCCTTTTTAGTAAGAGGGATTGTTTTTTATAGGCTTGGGCCATTAGAGTCTTGTAGCCTTATTGAATTTGACCATTTTAAATCACCATAATGGAGGCATCAGGGGATAGTGAGCTGGGGGGCCCCATTTGGGCAGGACAGGCTCTGCCCCTTGTGCAGTAGGAATCCTCTGGGCGGATTCAGCACTGTTTGTACCACATGTGCCAGAGGCATTATTTTGGACCATGAGCGGGCGGTCGTCCCTGACCCTAGCCCTGCGCTACCATCGGCCTCTCCGGACCCTCCGCTGCTGCATTCAGCCCCCAGCGAAGGGGGAGTCAGCAAGGGGTCTCATGCTGACCTTGCGCATAGGCTGGCCAATCTCGAGAGACGGATCTCAGTGTCGGCCCCTAAGAAAGCCTCGATTAAGAAGCGGCATCTGGACCCGTTTACTCGGATGATAATGATCTTTTTGGAGGAAGGTGAGTTGCCAGTTGATTCACGTTCCACGGTGGATTATTCTGCTGGTGATGACAGTATGTCCGGTTCTTCCGCGGACGAGGACTCGTGGCTTCCGGATGATACGGAGAAATTGCTAGTGTTTGATACACTGCACATTGTTCCTCCCCGAGCGGCTAAGAGGAAGCGGGGAGAATTGTTTAGGCTTGACAGGCAAAGGCGGGTCTTCCCTGAGCAGGCCCATTTTTCTAACATGATCTTTATGGAATGGGAAAGGCCTAACAAGTTACTGTCGGTTCCTAAGGGCCTGGATAGGCGGTATCCCTTCCCTGATGAGTTGGTTCGGCTATGGTCTCACCCCCCCCCCCCCCGAGGTGGATCCTCCCATGTCAGGCTTGTCCAACACTACTGTTATGCCATCACCTGACAATGCTTCCTTGTGTGACCCTGCTGACAAGCACATGGATCAGCTGGTCTGCCATGCGTTCACCTTTGTTGGTGCCCTCTTTCGCCCTGTGTGCGCCTCGGCGATTGTCTCACTAGCCAACAGAAGCAAGGTGAGACACCTTGTGGATAGAGCTAAGGCTCGCAGGTGAGCTGAGGAGTATAAGGACCTCAAGGCCTGCTTGGATTTAATTGGCTTTGTTGTTACTGCCATGGATGATGTGGTCCAGCTCGGTGCCAGGATTTCGGCTTTGCTTGTTGTGCTCCGCCGTTCGCTTTGGCTGCGGCAGTGGTCGGCTGACGCGGCTGCCAAGAAGTCTCTCACGAGTATCCCTTTTGTGGGGAACAGACTGTTTGTTTGGGGAACACCTGTACCTTTTGATCAAGGATGGTAGACTTCCTCAGAGAAGGAAGCCTGCTCGGTCCTTTTGGAACCCCTCTTCCTATCGTTCCTTTCAAGGAAGAAGAGGTTCTTCATTTCCAGGTGGTCGCAGAGATACCTGGGAAAGAGGTAGGTCCCGCGGCCGACCCAATCCTTCCTGGGGAGCTAAGTCCAAGCCCCCTGTCAAGCCCTCTCAGGCATGAGGGGGCGCCCTCACCCATCCGGGTGGGGGGACGGCTTTTGCTGTTTGCTCAGATCTGGAGGCGGCACGTCTCGGATCGGTGGATTCAGGAAGTAGTGTCCTCCGGTTACAACATAGAGCTGGCAGCCAGGCCATCCACAAAATTCCTCCGTTCCAGGATATCCCAAAATCCGCTAAAAGCTCAAGCCTTGAGAGCGGCTGTGCAACACCTCCTGCGGATAGGTGTGATTTGCCCTGTACCCCAGCAGGAACAGGGTCAGGGATTTTACTCCAACCTGTTCACGGTTCCCAAAAAGGATGGAACGCTAAGGCCTATCCTGGACCTGAAGGGTCTCAACAGGTTTGTAAGAGTCAGACATTTCCGCATGGAAACATTGCGGTCGGCAGTGAGATCGATTCGGCTCGGCGCCTTCATGACCACGGTGGACATCAGGGATGCTTATCTGCACATCCCGATTTTCCAGGGACATCGGAAGTTCCTGAGGTTTGCTCTGGAGGATCAGCATTACCAGTTTGTAGCACTTCCATTCGGGATATCCTCAGCCCCCCATGTGTTCACCAAGGTGCTGGCGGGCATCATGGCTATCCTGAGGAGCCAGGGCATTCGTGTGTTGCCCTATCTGGACGACTGATTGCGGCCCAGTCCTTTCAGCAGGCCGAGAGCGATACTCGGACGGTGTTGTCAACCCTGGAGGCCTTCGGCTGGGTAATCAATTACCCCAAGTCCTTTGTCACTTCCGCAACAGTGAGATCCTTCCTGGGAATGACGATAGACACCGCTCAGGTCAAGGTCTTCCTGCAACAACAGAAGGTTTTGGGTATCCAGACGCAGGTGCAGGTCTTGCTGTCTTGTCAGCAGCCGTCGATACGTCTGGGGATGAGATTGGTGGGCCTAATGGTGTCCTGCTTCGAGGCCGTGCCCTTCGCCCAATTTCACATGAGGCCTCTTTAATTGAACCTGCTGACCGGCTGGAATCAAACTCAGGAGTCCCTGGAACACGACTTTTCGCTGTCCCCCCTGGCCAGGCAGTCCCTCTTGTGGTGGTTGGACTCCCGGAACCTGTTGGTGGGCAAGTCCTTTTTAACTCCCCATTGGGAGATAGTTACCACGGATGCCAGTTTGACAGGCTGGGGAGGCGTCTGGCAGTCCCAGAAGATCCATGGTCGGTGGGGTCCGTGGGAGAACCGCCTACCCTTAAATCTCTTGGAGCTGAGAGCGATCCGGTTGGTGCTTCTACGCTTGACTCCCCATTTAAAGGGTCGTGCGATCCAGGTTCGCTCGAACAATCAGACGGCTGTCGCTTAGGTAACCCAGATTCTGACTTGGGCAGAGGAGAATGTTCCCTGCATCTCGGCAGTCTACATCCCTGGGGTGGAAAACCAGGAGGCAGACTCCCTGAGCAGGAGCGCCTCGCGCCTGGGGGAATGGTCTCTCAGCAGCAAGACCTTTCACGCTCTTTGTCTCCACTGGGGTCAGCCGGACGTGGATCTGTTTGCGTCCAGACACAATCACAAGCTTCCAAGGTTCGTCTCCCTTTCAAGAGATCCTCTAGCCATTGCAACAGACGCTCTGGCGATTCCTTGGACGGAGTTCAAATTTCTGTATGCTTTCCTTCCGTTTCCAATCCTGGGCAGAGTGCTGCGCAAGATAGTCCAGGAAGGGGTACCAGCCATCCTGGTGGCTCCTCGCTGGCCGAGAAGGAGTTGGTTTGCAGACATAGTTCAGATGTCAATAGATCACTACATCATGCCCGACGACCCGGGGCTTTTCACTCAGGGGTCGCTGCGGCACCCCAATTTACGGACACTGGCTTTGACGGCCTGGCTATTGAAACCTCAATCCTGACGGAGAAGGGGTTATCGGCCACAGTTGTGCAGACAATGATTCAGGCCCGAAAGAAATCTTCTTCCATGATATACTACAGAGTTTAGCACGCCAAGAGTCTTCCTTGCCGCATATTTTCTATTTCTAGGATTCTGGAGTTTTTACAACATGGGTTAGACTTGGGTCTTCAGCTGAGCACCCTCAAGGGTCAGATCTCGGCCTTAGCCATTTTTTTCCAGAGATCCATTGCCAACCATAGGTTGATCAAGACTTTCTTCCAGGGAGTTACCCATGTACAGCCACCGCGTAAGTCAGTGTTACCGGTGTGGGACTTTAATTTTGTACTATCCGCGCTTCAGGGTCCTCCTTTCGAGCCATTGCGCGATGCTGCTTTGTCTAAGTTGACTCTCAAAGTGGTCTTTTTGGTAGTGATCACCTCGGTGCATCACATATCAGAGCTGGCTGCGCTTTGTATGAAACCACCTGACTTTGAGCTGCACAGGGATAAGGTGGTTTTCCACTTTAAACCTGATTTTTTTGCTTAAGGTCGTTTCTCCCTTTCACCTTAATGAGGAAGTTGTCTTACCTTCCTTGTGCCCAGCACCGGCTAATTCCAAGGAAAGGACCCTCCATGCCTTGGATGTGGTCAGAGCCATAAAGTATTACCTGGCTGCGACTGAATCATTTAGGAAGTTGGATTTGCTCTTTGCCCTAACAGAAGGCTCTAGGAAAGGTTTGCCACCAGCCAAGTCCACTCTCAGTAAGTGGATCAGATAGGCGGTGGTGCAAGCATATTCTGCCAGGGGGAAGGGACCCCCTTTTTGGATCACAGCTGATTCTACCAGAGCTATTGGTGCCTCTTGGGCTTTCCAGCACCAGGCATCGGTTGAACAAGTTTGTAAGGCCACCACTTGGTCTTCAGTTCATACTTTTACAAGGTGGATGTCGGGGCCTCAGCTGATGCTGTTTTTGGCCGAAAGGTGCTTCAGGCGGTAGTGAAATAAACTACATGCTGTTCTGCACTGGGGATCCCGCCCATATGGACACTGCTTTTGGATGTCCCATCTGTAAGGATATTGGGACGACATGGACTGGATGTAGGGAAAAATACAATTCTGTGAAACTCACCTGTAGAATTGTTTTTGGATACATCCAGTCCAGGTCGTCCCACCCTGCCCTTGTGTTCATTATGTCTTGTTTGCCTGTTATGGTGATCAACCATTTTTTCTCAAAACATCCTTCGGGCAGCATACGCCTGAGAGACCTCCGGGCTCCCCCTACCAATTTGGAACACCTGACCACCAGACAGAATAAATTCTTGACTCCTCCCTCCATTCCCCCAGTTGCTTTCATGTTCCTCCATGAGGTAGGAGCCAGACCACTAGCTCCTGGACCGGTTGGTCTAGGTAAGTATTTTCCGGTGTTATGGGCCTGATTTTGCAAGGGGTCCATTTCTCGGTCCCAAAGGTTTTTTTCCTATGCCTGGGGCCCGGGATACCCTATGGGATTTTAGGCCAGATCCCATTCTTTGATTTTAATCAAAGGGGGTAAGCAATATTTTTAACCTCTTACAGAGGATGACCTCTTGGAAGAAGCCGGGGTGGCCGGACCCCATTATAGGATTATGTAAGAATTCTTTTTGATGGGATGGCAGTGTGGGATGAGGATCCCTTGGATTTTACTCTGGGATTCTCTCTGGTGATGTTTTTATATTTTTTATATCGTTTATCTATGGATATCATTTGGAAGTCCTGGGATGAAGTGGTTGCTCTGGAATCTTTTCAGCTTTTATTTTGGAGTCTTTTTTATTTTTTGACACTTGCAACATATGTACCTTTAACAGGCGGGGAAGAAAGAAGAATGACGCTATCTCTACTTTTCTTCCCCGCCTGACTCTAGGATTACACAGAGGGTGCAGTACCTGCTCTCTGGAGGTAGGGAGCGATCACGTGCTCTCCTCCCTTTCCTTCTGGGTTCTCTCGCTGAAGCGTCCGCATCATTTTCGGGCTGCTTTCTCCACGCTGCCATCCCGTCGCCGCCACCACCGCTGTTGGAAAAGAAGCACCTGCGCTCCTCTTTCGGGTAGGTGGATCCCGCGCGCGCGCACGTTTTCTGCATTTTTATTAGAATTACACAGGAAATTGATCCTGGGCTTCTTCCTCCCGGGCTGCTGACGTCACATCCCGGCACCCGGGGGAATCTTCCTGCTTTCCACAACACGTGCTTTGCCTTAAAGGGCCAGCACAGTGTTTTGGATTATGTATGTTATGGCCTCCCCTTCTGTGTAATATATTGAAGGGTTAAATTGCTAATTATAGGATTCACTCCTGCCCTATTTAGGCGGACACAGGATGCATTTCACTTGGTGCCTCATCACCAGAAGCATGGCAGACCACATGGATGAGTTTCCTATTGATCCTGCTGAACATGATTCCACAGATATACCTCTTGTGGACCAGGATTCATCCAATTTGCCGCCGGCTGCCGATACTGGGAGGAGGAGGCCCAGCTCTGCCCGGTAAGTCGTTTTCCTTATTTGTACCCTAAGGGCATGATTTTATTTGAGGGTTATAGCTCATTCCCCTATTTTTTGCTTTTGTCTTGTAATCTAAGACCCCGGATAAAGCTTCCATAAGTGTACCTAAAGCTTATTCATCCGGATCTAAATGCAATAAAGAGTAGAAGATGCCCCTTATGTGAGACAGAGCTTTCAGATTCTTACAAATAACCCCTTTGCCAAACTTGTACAGACAAA
This sequence comes from Gastrophryne carolinensis, assembly GCA_027917425.1. Classification (NCBI taxonomy): domain Eukaryota; kingdom Metazoa; phylum Chordata; class Amphibia; order Anura; family Microhylidae; genus Gastrophryne; species Gastrophryne carolinensis. The sequence goes on from CM051239.1 coordinate 73,005,676, forward strand.
GTGGTTAATTAGGAGCATAATGAGGATCTGATGCGGATGATGAAGGAACTCAAAGATCAGATTTCCTCCTCATCTATGACCCAGAGGGTCCCGGATAAGGCAGATAACCAGGTTGTTTTTTCCCAACCTACAACAAGTCCCTTTGATGCTTCCCTATTTTCTGGCCAGACGGGGAAACCTTCTTTTTTCCTCACTCAGGATTCCTTTATGCCTGAGGACACATCTGAGGAAGGAGAGATCTCCTCCCTGGAGGAGGCGAGCAGGCCTCTGGCTCTGCTGCTCCGGGCAAGGCAAGGTATTTGTTTCCTCCTGGAGACTTACCTTTTCTTCTACATATGATTTACTTATCTATCGGGTTAGAGGAGATGGTCCCCGGCCCTAGGTCCAAACATGATGGGTCTTATCCGGATTTGGCTCCTGATTCTTCCTATTCATTTCCTTTTCGTGGTTATTTAAAGGACATGATTTTGGAGGTATGGAAGGACCCTTCTAAGAGGGTATTCAGGTCTCTGGGTCTTAAACGCAGGGATCCTTTTGCGGAGGAAGACTCAGTATTGTGGGAAAAGTGTCCCAAATTGGGTGCCCCTTTTGTTAAGATCTCTAAAGGAGCAGGATTAGCTTTTGAGGATTTTGGGGTCTTTGTGATTCCCTGGATAAGATGGATTCACTGCTCAAAAAGGCCTGGCAAGTTGAATCTAATGTCTTGAGACCTATTTTGGCATCCAATTGTGTGATCGGAAATTTAGATTTCTGGCTTCAACAATTGAGTGACTGTCTTTGGAGATTGTCTGGTTGGTTCAGATCTGAGTAAAGTTTGATATGACGGCGGATAGGAATAGATGTTTTCCGCCTCGTCCCAAAGCTCCAGCTAACAAGAAATACCCCAGGAATACTTTTAGGCGCTCCTTTCTTAACAGGGATGTCCCTAGAAGATCCAGGGGATCTGGATTTGGTAATACGGCCAATAAGAACATGTATTTTCGTCCCGATCTGGGCCGCCTGTTGAAGGAAGTGCTCTTTTGGAGCTACTTTGGTTAGATGCTCCTTTCATTCGGGGACGCTGTTAAAGAACCCGGGGGTACCTTCCTTTTTAAAGGTCCCACTCACTCTGGAACCTATTGGCCCAAACACGAGGAGCTATGATGCCATGCCTCGGGTTGGGGCCTGAATACCTTCTGTTGCCCCTTTCCATTCCAGGGGCATAAAAGAGGGGTTTCATGTGGAATTTACTTGTACCCCTCAGACAGAATCTTGGTCTCCCCTATACCCGGGGGGTTGGAGGATTAATCAGATAATCAGAAGTCTGCTAACCTTGGAAGCCAGGCGAGTCATATTCCAGTTCCCGTCACCAGCAAGGAAAGGGTTTTTTCCTCTATCTTTCTGATGGTGGAGGCTTTGGAGGGAGATTTATTCTGCTTTTTAGAATATCAATCTCTTTGTTTGATCAGACATTTTGAATGGTTTTTAAAAACATTTTGAGAGGCATGCTTCCACAGGGTTTTTTTTAATGGTCTTAATAGATCTGGGGATTGCCTGAGAGGTGGCAATGAGCCTCGGGCTCAGTCTATTTTAGGATTCGCAGTAAAGACAGAGCGGGATATTGCACTTCCAATTTATTGCTTCCCTTCGGGCTGGATTCAGTCCGAGAATTCTGCAAAGATTTTGGGGCTAAAACTTCGGACATATCGGAGACTGAGAGGAGTCGGTGGCGACTGATCTTGACGATCTGCTACCTTTTTTGTACACTTCAGGAACAAGATGCCTTAGAGCCTCAGTTACATGTTCAGAGCTGTGTTTCAGCTCGATTGGATTCTAAACCTTTAGGGTTTTAGTCTGGTTCCCTCTCAGATAATGAGTTATGGTCGGAAGTCAACATCTTCTTCGGATTTTTTCTCCTTTCTCAAAGGATTTTGGCCCTTCAGGAAATCGTGATTTTTTTGTGCCAGTTCAGCACCTCCAATATCACTAGCCATGAGGGTGTTAGGACTGTTGACATTGGTCTTTTCCGCAATGAGGTGATGCCACTTGCTTTAAGTACTATGAGGTACATGTCCTGAGCAGCTTGTACGGCTCCCGGAGTGAGTGGGAAGATATATTTCCACGTCTCGATATCTAGGACCCCAAAAGGGAGGTTGGTTTACTGCAGATACCTCTGCTTGGGGTTAGAGAGTCGTGGCAAGGATTGGCAGATGAAGTTAAACTATGCTGCCACTGTAGCATACATTAACCATCAGGCGAGAACGAGGTTCATCGCTGGATGGGGGTCGCATTGAAATCCTTTTGGATTAGATGAAGACCTGAGTCTCCTTCAGCTATGTTCTGTAGGATTGTTGCATCATATGGCAGTTTTTTTCTGAATGTCCTCATTTGAGGGAGTCAGATTGGTAGGTCAATTCTAGGGTCTTCTAAGGGATCGTTCGTATATTATTGCTTCGCCAGCAGTCACTAGTTGACCATATATTTTTTTCTGAATCCGGCAGAGCCGACAGTAGGGGCGGACACGAAGGATGTTTTGAGAAAACTTAAGTTGGGTACCTGGTAACTTTTTTTCTAAACATCCTTAAGGGCAGCATACGCCGGCTTCCCTCCCTTATTTTTTCTGTGGAATTGGTTTATGTATGGGTTATAGATTGGAGTTGTGGGTCTGTTTCTTTTCTCTCTTTCAGATCTCTACAACAACTGGGGAATGGAGGGAGGAGTCAAGAATTTATTCTGTCTGGTGGTCAGGTGTTCCAAATTGGTAGGAGGAGCCCGGAGGTCTCTCAGGCGTATGCTGCCCTTACGGATGTTTAGAAAAAAAGTTACCAGGTACCTAAGTTTTTCTACATTGGACATTGTTGTTCTAATCTTTGCTTAGAGAGAGTACAAGCTGAAGCTATGTGAAGTAACATGGTTTCTTAGGCCTCCTGGCCTGTCCTCTTTTTTGACTACTGCTTTTTAACCACTGGGGAATGATAGAGGGACGCCTGCCTTTATAGGGGGCCGGGAGGAGCTATATCTTTGATCTTGCAGTCAAGCGCCCCCTAGGGGCGAACACCCATCTGTAAGGATATTGGGACGACCTGGGCTGGATGTATCCAAAATCAATTCTACAGGTGAGTTTCACACAATTGTATTATCCAAGAATTCATAAGAGTGGAATTTAGGGCTACAGATTACTAAAAGCTGCAAGATGACTTGCAGATGACTGGACAGTGTAGCCAATCAGTGGGGAAAGCAATCAGGATGCTCGTCTGCATAGCTCAAGGCATCACCAGTAGGAAAAAGGTTGTTGTGATGCCACTGTTTAGAGCACTGGTGAGGCCACAGATGGAATACTGTGAACCGTTCTGGAGACATTATTCAAATAGAACAGGTCCAAAGGCAGGCAACAAAAATGGTGTAAGAACTGAAACTTAGAGAGTTAAAGCAGACAAACAAAACAAACAGGGCTCATATGCATCCCTCCCCAGGGCAATTTAAATTGTTGCACATAAAACTTTGTATACTTTTTTCTAACTCCTGCTGTAGTAAATTTTTGTCTTGTTGTACCAGTCAGTTTGTAGCTGCATGTTATCCTCTTTTCTGTTAATTACTTTACACAGCTTAGTATCATACGCAAAGATTGAGATTTCACTGTTTAACCCATTACCTATATCATTAATATATATTAAAAAGAATTGGGCACAGCACTGACCCCTGCAGTACTCCGCAAGTATTAGTGACCCAATCTGAGTATGTACTGTTTATAGCCGCTCTTTGTTTCCTATCATTAAACCAGACCTTCAGTATCATTTAATGAAAAGTCCAAACCCCTCAAATAAGTAGTCACTTACTTGTTATTCTTTCCCCCACTGGGCTGCAACACTGTTCAGGACACTTCACGATACTTGCGCCGTCATCTTGCCTCAGAAGCATCACATACTGAGGAGAGGAGAGGGGGCAAAAGTACAGGGGGGGGGGGTTATAGCTGTGTTCTGCACAGACAGAGCAACGCTGGGGTCAGGAAAAGGACAGCAATCCCACAATGCAGAGTGGCACATTTTTTTAAATATTGTTGCTTTTTTAAAACATAAAAAATGTAGTTATTTTCAGAAAATTATATTGCATGTAAAAGCCCCATTCCTCCCAACGGTACCACATGTATCAGAAGATTCCTGTTCCTGCCCAAGAGACACCCCCAACTGTAAAGAGCATTTATGAAATTTTCAAATAAAATACAACTACTATCCCCATCAAAGGTTAAACTGTTAACTATAAAAATGCATGGGGCCCCCCTCTCCAGTAAAACCAGCACCAGCTATGCGGGCTTCTAGACAAGAGTGAAGAGACCGAGTGGACAGCCCCCGGGCCCAGAAGGTTTCTAGCCCTAACAGCCCACGTGGGCCATTGGCTCTTCTGCATCCCCCGGGCCTTGAGCATGCAGTTAATGGGGCGGGTGGCCTCTTGCCTGCAGATGACTTGCCAGACCTTTCTGCCCTGTGAATTGGTATAGGGGGCTCAGTGACTTCTTACTAGTTCACAAATGGTTATTTTTTAGCCGTCACTCTGGGACGGCTAATGGGGGGTGGAATCGGGCCAGGAATACTACTGGATGTTGGCGTTTTAGATAACGCCGACATCCAAAAGGCAGTGAGGGGGGGGGGGGGGGGGGGTTTATTGAGGAATAACAGAAAAGGTCTGATGGTTCTCTTTAATAACACTTGCTACATTGGTAAATAGACCCAGCAGTGGGAAAATTATTTTTTCCTACATTTATCTTTATAAAAATGAAATAAACTGTGTCCCCAGGATTACACACTGAGTAAACTAATTCTTTCCTTTTCTAATATTTTCTCACTTAAAGACGAACAACACATCCAATTTTGATGTTTTGGGGTGTTGTTCCTCAATGCAGTGGCCTCCCAAATTGGGATGCCCCGCTGTGTGTATCCCCCACAGGTCGCCCCATACACTAACCTTCCTGTCGCTCCCACGGCGCAGATTCAGGCGAGAACGAATGTGCTGATCGCCTGAGCGTCCCTCTCAGCCAATCAGAGCACACTCATTTTCATCCCGCTCCCTTCGGCTTCGCTGATGACTAAGCTGCCTGGATGGCTAAGCTGCCGGGCAACGAGGCAACGGCTAAGGGAGCCGAGTGCGCCACCAGCCACATCCCCGTATCCCCTTCTAGCCTTTGCGTGCCCATCCTGCCGATTAAGAAAGGTTGGGTTAAAGGTGAGCGGGGATACGGGCGCGGCGCAGAGACACGGCGAGGGCTCTGTGAGAAGTTGAGTGTATTAGGGCTTCCTGGGGGGTTTACACATGCCTACAAAGTTCCTCTTTAATGCTCCTTTTTAAAATGTATGTATGTGTATTATTGTATACATCCTTATTTCAATGTGATTTCCCCCCTTAAAGGCAGTGAACATGCTTTGGATAACATTTCTTCAGAAAGCCTGGATGTCTCTGACCTGCAAAATGGAGGAGACCCATTTACCAGTTCACCTGCAGAGAGCGGCACCCTGCAGCAAGATGAAGGAGGAGGCGCCGTGGATGAAGGGGGAGGGGGAACAGCGGAAGAATTGCCTCACACATTTTTCAGCGCAATGGATTACAGGTAAAAACCATTCAGGAAACTATTTTAAATAAGAATGATGGTTGTGCGGTAGCACCTAGCTATTGAGTCTATTTGACCTTCACTTGCACACGTACTTCTTATACTGCTGAGGATACAGTCTTCAATGAGCCAGACGTCCAGCTTCAGGTGGTCCACTGACCTCATGCCACCACTTTCAGAGCCTAACATGTGTACAGCAAGACAGTAATGGAGGTCTGTCCTGTTCAATGTTGAGACATGCTTTTGTCTCAGACACAATGAGAGCCAGAACTTGATCTGGAGACCACATGGGCAACACCTTGAAGATGGACAGTTTCATAAGGGAACGTCACACCAGTCCTATTCCCAGATGTGTGGTGGCTAAATGTACAGTATGGTAGCCACACCCCCCCTCTATTTTTGATTTCTGTGTTACAAAAACAGGATTGGTTTCAGGGTTACATTGATTTGATCATGGAAGCAGCTTTCCGAACATTTCTATAAAGCAGGGGGTCCTCAACTTGGGCGCCACATGTGGCTCACGTACCTCTCGTGTGTGTTTCTTGTGTAGAGTAGGACAGGGGCAGAAGCTTGCTTGCTTACCTAATTCTACAATTTCCAATCCTACACTCAGTTTCCCAGCCTCCCTATGTGTCACATTCCTATGCTTCTCAGAGGACAGAAGCTAGGGAAACCAAGTGTGCCTGACACTTTAAGCTTTGGGTCTAGGTGATCCACCCGTGGTGAGTATGTTATGTTGCAGAGGAGCCCCACGTACTCTATGTATTAAGCAATGGACGCTGGGGGGAGGACTATACGCACTCTACAAAGTCCCTGTCCAAGCAAACATAAAATGTAAGCACCTCTTCCTGGCAGCACAGTGTGATATCGGGCCCTGCTGTGTCCAGCCAGGCCTCTGCCATCTTATAAAGAGTGTGCCGTCAACCTATGGTATAGTGAATGAAGTGTACTGTGCAATTGATGGATGAGCACCCATGGAATCCCTGGGTGTGTGTGCCCTGCTGGACACCATCTCGGTAATGGTTGAGTACTACAGCACCCCACCTTTGCGAAGCAGTTGTGGGGGAGTAAAAAGTAAATAATGCTTATTTTTTCATGTTTGCCCAGACTATCTATTTAATTTTGGAGGGGCTGACGGCAGGGCTCTTCCTGGGGTTTCCATAATTCCAAAACGTTTCCTTCCTAGTGTTGCAATTTCAGCATTAAAGAGTGTATAATTCTTGTGATGTGTGTGTGTTTTTGTATTCCCATACGCTGGAACTGTGTGTCAAGAGTACTCAGCCTTATTAAATAACACACACAATTTGGTGGCATGACCAGTGTCTAAAAATCAGTGTGCTCTCTGCCATTAGAATCGTTTGAGCTGCTGTGCTAAAGTGACCCTGCACTTAAAATGAGATGCCAACCCTCCTCTAATAGCTGTATTAGAGGAGTGTTTGAAAATTATGCCGATATAGCCATGGTCCTTTGCTTTGGACACATTCCTGAGGTCCAACCACTGGGGCCTTTAACTCCTCCTGCTGTCCTCACTGATGCCGGGTCCCAATGCCACTGCCTTCCAGACTCCAGGGCCGGCTGGTTCCCTGTCATTTTGTGAAATCCCCCTGACTGCCATGTGTACGCACCTCCCCAGCAATCACATGCGCTGGTCATGGATTGTTCATTTTTAAATGTTTTTTATTGACATGCCAGAGATATTTCATATGTCACATTGCCATTATCTGTATATTTTCCATTACCTGCACTGTGTTTGGTTTATGTGTGTAGGTTCAATGATATTGTGTATGAAGATGAAGACGGCATCCCTACAGAATTTTTCCTGAATTCCTGTTATGCAATTGTCCCTGTTCTGGGTATGTGTGCATTCTCCTTATAGTTTATAGGTCCAGGTATCTATGTCCTGCTTTGTTCTCTTTTATACAATTATATGTCTTGCTCAGTTTGATAGTTCTACTAAGGGCTCCAGCATATCCTAGAATCATGTTATCCTTCTATTACCAAAATGTACGTATTCCAAGTATGCAGCACGCCCTGCTCCTGTAATGATTCATTACGTCTGGGATATAGTCCACAAGAGGGCGCTTTACTGCAGAGATGGCAAAAAAGAGGCCCCTCCCGGTCCTTACATACCCGGGACCTCCCACTAAATTCCCCAGTTTAGTCTCTGCAGTGGGCTGCGAAGGTCAAGATGATGGCTTCTCTCCTCGCAGGTATGATGGCTTCTCTCCAGCACAAATCCCCAGGGTAGGCGGCACAGGTTGGTGAGCCTGACATGGGATGCCCCATCCGATCATAGCCCTCACTACATTAACCAAATGTACTTATGGGCTTATTTCCCCTTTCTCCCTTGTCCGGTTAGTCGGGGGGGGGGGGGGGGGCGGTGTGCGTGAAGTGCTTTTGACTTCACTGTGTGTGTGTTTTTCTTGTAACAGCGCTGGCACCTGCTCTGCGCTCCTTCCTCCTCTCCTCCATTATTACCAGTATGTGTGAGCGAATTTTGAATGGCGGCGGCGGGCCGGTGACGTCATCGGTTGCTGGGGGCCGGGTGATAAGCTGCCTGGCCTCTCTGCTCAGTCCCCGCGTTCCGGGGGGGGGGGGGGGGGGGCTGGGTGCGGGGCCTAGCGCCCGGCGCGCTCTACATCTGGCCCGCCCCCTCCGGAGATGATCGGGCCATCTCGCTGGCTGCTATCAAGTGTGAGCTGCGATTCTGTGAGTGCCCTCCACGGGCTTTATTATTGCCACTGTTATGCTTATAACATTGTACATTGTCTTATAATGTATTATACATGCCATATTATGTCTTTCAGGCTGGGACAACCTATTTAGAGGTTTCTCCCGGTCCTGGGCCCTAGGTTATACCCTTCCTAAATTGGGGGCTTAATTGTAAATCCTCCCACTAGCGGACATTTAAGGGGCATCCCGGGTAGCTGCACAGCGTAATTCCCACTGGTCATTGCGACTACTAATTCACCATATGGAGGCTTCTCAGGATATCGTGCTCGGGGTCCCCTCGGGGCAAGCCCGGCTATGTGTGGTGGGTTTGTGTACCCTGCGTCCAGCAAGCGCTTGCGCGGCAATCTGGGACCCTTGTGTCTGGGTCCGCACCCTCGGTCTCATCCCCCACACACCCGCGCCTGGTTATGACCCCTACTGACATTAACACTAGCGGGGAGTCGCAGTCTGATGTTTTCCGCCAGACTGGCCAATATTGAGAGACTGATTGCTAGCTCTGCAGCCCGTAAGGCTCCAGCTATAAGACGGCATTTGGCGCCCGCTGCGCCGGCCTTTACTTTTGAACAAGATGATTTCCTTGATTTGTCTGACTATATCCCTCTCGAAGAAGGGGAATTATTTTCAGATTCGGATCTCTCGGACGATCAGCATTGCCTTGGCGCTGATGCCGGCTCAGAGCATTGGGATGCTGACGACACCCATAGACTTCTGACTCAATTTTTGAGGTACTTGCCATTTCCCCTCCTGCAGCAGCACCTAAGCAGCAGGGGGAATTGTTTGGTACCGCAAAACCACGTTTGGAATTCCCCGAACAGACGCATTTTAATAATCTGATTCTCAAGGAATGGGAACGGCCTAGCCGGCTTCCTGGTATCCCTAAGGGGTGGGATAGGAGGTATCCCCTCCCCTCGGATGTGGTCAAATGTTGGTCAACTCCCCCCGAGGTGGATGCCCCCGTCTTGGGGCTGTCTAATACTTCTGTTGTGCATTCCCCGGATTCCACTACCTTGAAGGATAGTGAGGACCGGCGTATTGACCACCTGGCCTCCCACGCCTTTGCTTGGGTGGGTTTGGCCTTGCGCCCGGTTTGTGCTTCCGCCATTACGGTCGTGGCTATTAGGAACTTGGTCAGGGACCTTCTGGACGGCTCCCATAAGGATCCTTCTAGTGCTGAATTTAGAGCCTTGTCACAATGTGAGCTGTTCATCTCCTATGTTCTCTCTGCCTTAGATGACACCATTCGGATGTGTAGCAGGAACTCGGCCTTGGTTGTCTCTATCCACCGCTCGGTCTGGCGCTGGTTGCGCCAGTGGGCAGCTGACAATGCTGCCAAGAAGGCGCTCACGGGGCTTCCCTTTAAAGGGTTGCGCCTGTTTGGTGATCGTTTGGACCTTTTTGCTAAGGGAGGTAAGTTACCCCAACGCAAAAGGCAGCCGCGACCCGTTCAGGGTCCTTCACTCCCTCCTTTCGTGGGAATAGGTCAGGCAGGGGGTATCCTTTGCGGGACAAAGGGGAGATTTCTGGGGCAAGGGCAAAGGCCGTGCCCGACTCGGATCCTCCTGGGGTGTCAAGCCCAAATCCACTGCCAAGCCAGCTCAGCAATGAGGGGGCACCCTCACGCTTGCGGGTGGGGGGACGGCTGCGGCTCTTCGCTCAGGTCTGGGTTCAACAAGTCTCGGACAATTGGATTCTACAAGCTGGAGTTCGCGGACTGGCCTCCTCCCAGATTCCTCAGGTCACGGGTTCCTACGGACCCTCGGGCAGCTCAGGGCCTGTTGTTGGCAGTACAAAACCTTCTGCCCATGGGGGTCGTCTGTCAGGTCCCCCCGGGGGAGAGAGGTCAATGTTACTATTCTAATCTCTTTACAGTGCCCAAAAAGGATGGTTCCATCAGACCCATTCTGGACCTAAAACTTTTCAACAGGTTCTTTAGGACCAAACGTTTTCGCATGGAAACTCTGCGCTCCGCCATCAGCTCCCTGCGCCAGGGGGACTTTATGACTTCAATAGACATCAAGAATGCTTACCTTCACGTGCCGGTCTTCCCAGGGCACCAGCGGTTCCTCAGGTTTGCGGTAGGGGAACAACACTACCAATTTGTGGCACTCCCCTTCGGGCTCACCTCTGCCCCCAGAGTGTTCACCAAGGTGTTGGCAGGCGTGATGGCCCTTCTCAGAGCCCAGGGTATTCGCATTCTTCCTTATCTGGACGACCTCCTCATTACGTCCCCTTCACTCCAACAGACAGAATTGGACACCCGGATGGTGTTTACTACCCTGGAAGGGTTCGGGTGGGTGATCAATTACCCCAAATCCTCACTCTCCCCGTCCCGGGTGACCACCTTCCTGGGAATGACTCTAGATACTATTCAGGCCAGGATATTCCTCCCTCAGCGGAAGATGGACTCTCTTCAAGCTCTGATTCAATTCTTGCTGTCCAGCCCTCACCCATCCATCCGGCAAGGGATGCAGCTGGTGGGAAAGATGGTGGCCTGCTTTGAGGCAGTTCCCTATGCTCAATTTCACATGAGGCCTCTTCAGCTCCATCTTCTGTCAGCCTGGGACAAGTGTCCCCTGTCTCTGGATCAGGCCTTTGTTCTGTCTCCTCTGGTCCGGTGGTCCCTCCTGTGGTGGCTGGACTCGAGGAATCTTCTGGGGGGCAGATCATTTCTGACACCGTGCTGGGAGACGGTCACTACGGATGCCAGTCTGTCAGGTTGGGGGGGCTACTGGAGAGCCCACCAATGCCAGGGGTTGTGGGGTCCTCAGGAGGCTCACCCCCCATCAATGTTCTGGAGCTGCGGGCGGTTCGGTTGGTGCTGGCGCAGCTGACGCCTTACCTAAAGGGCCTGCCAGTTCAGTTTCGCTCCGACAACCGGACTGCGGTCGCTTACATCAATCATCATGGAGGGACTCGGAGCAAGAGTGCCCTCAGGGAGTTGTCGTTGATTCTGTCTTGGGCCGAGGACAATGTCCTGAGCATCTCTACGGTTTACATTCCGGGAGCGAGGAATCTGGAAGCGGATTCCCTGAGCAGGGGGGCCTCTCGCCGAGGAGAATGGTCCCTCAACAGCGAGGTATTCCTATCCCTCTGTCACAGGTGGGGGATGCCGGATGTGGATCTGTTTGCTTCTTGCCACAATCACAAGCTTCCAGCATTTGTCTCACTGTCCCAGGATCCTCTGGCTCTGGCGGTGGATGCCATGTCTCTCTCCTGGCAGGGGTTCGGTCTCCTGTACCTTTTCCCTCCGTTTCCCCTTCTGGGCAGGGTCCTACACAAGCTGATTCAAGAAGGAGTGCCAGCTGTTCTGGTGGCTCCCAGGTGGCCAAGACAGGTGTGGTTCACAGACGTCGTGCAGCTGGCGGTCGATCAGTACCCTTTGCCCCTGGTTCCGGATCTACTCGCTCAAGGACGGCTTTGTTACCCCAATTTATAAACGCTGGCTTTGACAGCATGGCTGCTGAAACCTCCATCCTAAAGGAAAAGGGTCTGTCTGATGCGGTTGTTCAGACTCTGGTCAGAGCTAGGAAGAATTCCTCTACTAACATCTACTACAGGACCTGGCGGACCTACATTGACTGGTGTGAGGCTAGGGCCTTCCCTTAGCGGGTGTTCTCCATCCCTCGGATACTGGAGTTCCTTCAACATGGTTGGATATGGGTTTTCAGTTCATCACTCTGAAGGGGCATGTTTCCGCCTTGGCGGTTTTCTTTCAGAGGTCTTTCACTCTTCATCCTTTGGTTAAGACTTTCTTCCTGGGGGTCCCTCATGTGCGCCTTCCCCGCAAACCTTTGTTACCGGTTTGGGATTTGAATTTGTTATTGTCTGCCCTTCAGAGACCTCCATTTGAGCCTGTGCATGAGGCTGCACTGTCTATTCTCACCTTGAAAGTTGCCTTCTTGGTGGCTATCACCTCTGTCCGGCGCGTTTCTAAGTTGGCGGCTCTGTCCATTCAGGCCCCCTACTTTGAGAGACATCAGGACAAGGTGGTTTTCCGCTTTAAACCAGGCTTTTTGCCTAAGGTTGTCTCTGCCTTTCACCTCAATCAGGACTCTGTGCTTCCTTCCTTGTGCCCTAATCCTGGTAATGACAAGGAGAGGGCCTTGCTCTCTCTGGACATTGTCAGGAACTTGAAATACTACCTGGTGGCTACAGCGCCTTTCAGGAAGACGGACGCCTTGTTTGTGGTACCCTCTGGTCCTAGGAAGGGTTTGGCGCCAGTCAAGTCTACTATTAGTAAATGGATTCGTCAGCCCATTTTTAGGGCTTATTCTGCTAAAGGGAGGGATCCTCCTTTCCGAGTCACTGCTCATTCCCCCCGTGCTGTTGGGGCCTCCTGGGCCTTTCAGCACCAGGCTTCTGTTGAACAAGTTTGTAAGGCTGCTACTTGGTCTTCCGTTCATACTTTTTCCAAGTTTTACAAGGTTGATGTTTGGACCTCAGCGGATGCTGTTTTTGGCCGCAAAGTTCTGCACATTGTTGTCTTTTGGGATCCCCACCCGTTGTTGGATAATGCTATTGGATGTCCCAGACGTAATGAATCATTACTGGAGCAGGGCGTGCTGCATACTTGGAATAATACCATTCTGTGAATACTCACCTTGTAGAATGGGTATTATAAGTATGCAGCACGCCCTGCTCCATCCCATCCTGAGTTTTTCTTCTTGGATCCTCTATATGGTGAATGTTTTCTTGTTAATATTGTTAATCTTGTTATTGGCTTCTCCTGGTTCCCTTACTGCTTTTTTATATTGGTGAATTTAGTTGGAGGTCCCAGGTATATAAGGACCGGGAGGGGACTCTTTTTTGCCATCTCTGCAGTAAAGCGCCCTCTTGTGGACTATATCCCAGAGGTAATGAAACATTACTGGAGCAGTGCGTGCTGCATACTTATAATACCCATTCTACAAGGTAAGTATTCACAGAATGGTATTATTCACATTCCCGCGTCCTATATTAATAAATTATTTACCTTCATAGTGGCGTAATGGATGTGTTTATGGTATATTTTAATACCTGAATTTAGCATCAAATAACCAGATGAATCACAGGAACATTTCTTTCAGATGCAGAAGTTGTTAGCGAACTGGGATGCCCTGATGTGTGAAACCCAACAGTTTGCCTGGAATTCTTACCCCTCTTTCGAGCCCATGGCGAATGCAGGGCCCATCATGACATAATTCACATCCCCTTTTGGCCGTGTGCACCTAGGCCCGACGCAACTCCATGGCTGTGCGTGGTTGCACACAGCCGAAGTATGCGGGGGATGGTGCACGCTGCCAATGTTTGCGGCTGGGGATTCTGTTCAGCTGACTGAATGAGCTGCGGTGCATGTGCCTCTGGACAGAGGAGAGGTGAGTATAGTCGGCAAATGGCGGGGTTTCACACAATAGGGCACCATAAATCGGGGTGCCCCAGGGAGATGGACCAAAACCTGGATAGTGAAAATCACAGTCCACTTTACATTATTAAGTTCTGGTGGATTTATGAAGAATGTTTTTTCTTAGGCTTGTGATATACTGTATTAATATGTTTACATGCTGCTCCCTTAGAGCAAATAATTGTTTAGCCAGTGAAATTAGTAGCTGTCTGGGTCATACTGCCAGCCTTAGCTTTGTGACTTTTTTGGTGATCTTGTCCTATTTAAAAGCATGCTGGCCTTTCCCTCAGGTTAGGTCAAGCTTAAAGTGACAGTCCAGGCAATGGTAATAATAAGGCAGCAGTGTGCTCACCTGAAGCCTGTCCCATGTGCTTCTTTTCCATTTCCTACAGCGTGCTGTAGATGCGGTGGCAGATCCTCAAAGTTTTCAACCTTCTCTTTATATTCTATTCCTCAGTGGCCACCTCTACATGTAGTTGCATGGCCGTTCCTGTGCCTCAGCGCTCCCAGAGCGATCCTTGCAAGTGCGACCACAGATGCTCCGTTGCACTGGGAGTACCGAGGGACAGGGGTGGTCGTGCAATCACATTTGGAGGTGGTCATGGAGAAATAGAATGTTAAGGAGGGGCAAAATTTGAAGACCTGTTACAGCATGCACATCACATTGCAGGTAATGGAGGAAAGACACGTGGGACAGGCTTCAGGTGAGCTCCTTGCAGCCTCAGTATTGTCATTGGCTCGACTGTCCCAGCATTTAATGGATTAAGATAAGGGGAAAGGATTGCTGAATATGTTTAGCACTGACACGGTTTGTCTTTTTGCAGATAAGCTTGGCTCAACAGTATTTGCACCTGTAAAAATGGATTTTGTAGGAAACATAAAGGTGAGATGATCTTTTAAATGGAGCGTGATTGTTTGTCTTGTCAGTGCAATAAAGGTTTTGTTTTTTTTTAAGCAGATGAAATCTTGTCTTTTTCTTTTTTTTTTTTTTAGGTTTGCACATGTATACTGTTACTATTATTTGGTTGTCCTCTCTTCTCAGCCCAGCTCTTTGCACAGCAACAATTGGTTACTGGCAGCTAACTGCAACGACTAGAGCTGAGGTTCTGGCTATAGGACTTCCCAATGATGCCATTATAATGGACTTAAAAATATGTACTGACTCCTCTGCAGCTTCAGGCTGGTCCAGTGCTTGGAGACTTTGTCTCCCAACTTTGTGTCGGGAGGTTTCTGAGCATCGGACTGGCTAGAAGCTGCTGCTTTACAGACACTTTTAACAGATTGCACAGTTAAAATGAACTTGACATGTAGATAAAATACATTGATAAAAGCCCAACTAAAAATACAATTTAAAAATTCTTCTAGAAATGTGTGTACGGTCATAGTTCCAGCTACCACAATTCTATAACTATTGACCAGCTCTTACATTACCTTAAAGTGGAAGTTCATTCTTCTAATTACCAGCTGCTGGGTGGCGGAGGGGGAGGAGGGTTTACAAGAGAAAAAAACTCTTACCTCGGCCGGATCCAGCGTAATCAGCGGTGCCCCTGCGGCAGCCGCACAGATGGTGCGCAGAACGGCACCCCCCATTTTGTGCACACTCCCACCCTTCAAGTGAATAGGTGTATGTGACCGCACACATAGCAGGGGATGTGGGTCTGTTCAGCCTGTCCAAGATGCCGGCGCCCAGGACTCAGTGCTGGATTCTGGACAAGGTAAGCTGTTCATTTTTCTTGTTGGTTTAAAAAAAACTGCTTACCTCGCCCAGAATCCTGCACTGCTGGGGGGTGGGGGTTGTTTGGAAGACTGCACTTCCACTTTTAGGCTCTTCCTATCCTGTAAGACTCCCCCGTCTGTCTTTCCATCAGCATGGACAGGTAGACAGCTGTTCTCGCTGATGGCGGGCGTCTTATTTACGGTTTCAGGTAGGGGTGGGCCATGCACTACCTTTATTTCAGGCAAAGAGGTTTGGTGAGTAATAGATGTGAGTAAGGGAATTAGATGAATCAAAGGCGTTACTGACTGGACACTGGCTTGTCACCATGCACTCCTATTTTGAGCATTTTTACTTTTTGTGCTTGTCTGTGCACAAGGGACTGGAATTATGTATTAAAGTGGACCACAAAGCAGGATAGTCAAAATAGATGGTTCCCCGCTGTGTGAAACCCCCCAGGTCGCCCGATCTGACTTACCCTTCCCCGGTCCTACGGCACCTGCACGGCCGTAAGTGAGCTGAACTTTTTGAATGACATGGCTCACATTACCTTGAACCAAACCTACAGTATAGGGACAGGCTTTGCAAATGCCACTCCGGCCACTCCCAGCCCGTTTGTTATACTCTCCAAGTGCCAAGTGCGGTAAGTGATGGCTTGCTGTTTACTGAAGGTGGAGAACCGTTTTTACTAAGAGTGATAGAAATGTCAGTCTTTCATGTTCTCTTTAAAGCTGAACAAAACCAGCGGTTTTGACTATCCCCGATCGCCCAGTAAAGCTCACCTCTTCCCAGTCTTACGGCACATGCACAGACTCTCGTCCAAACAGAGCCATTTGCCGAACATTTAATATGGACGGCAAATTGCTCTGTTTACAGCAATCTGGATCCCGAGTGGCCGCATCCCCAGCAGTGGGTGTGTTCCTGCCCCCAGCCTATCTGAATTGCTGGGGGCGGTAGTGTGCACACAGCCCAAAGTTGCAGGTGTGTGGTCAGCCAATTTTTACATCAGCGAGGGTGCCAGTAAGCTTTGGCATTTACTGGTGCCCCTTATGCTCCAAAAGCTTGCAAGGTTTGGTATTTTGGATGCCCAGCAGGGAGGGATTGGATCGGCCTGGGAATGTTATAGATTCCCAGGCCAATCCCCCTGGGTGTTGGTCCACTTTAAATGTAGAACTGCATACATATTGCAGATTTTCCAGACTACTTACATGTTGTCTTGGATTTTTTTTGCAGAAAATAAATCAGAAATACATCACCAATAAGGAAGAATTCACAACACTGCAGAAGATTGTTCTTCATGAAGTAAATGCAAATGAGGCCCAAGTACGAAACTCTGCCACTGAGGCTCTTCTGTGGCTAAAAAGGTAATGGAAACAGTAAATCAAATTGAACTTTGTGGCAAATATATTTGCACAAATACATTCTCTGTCTTGATTCAGCCTTCCTCCTGGTATGAAGATGGCAGTGTCACTAAATGTACTTTTACAGTGAGCGCACTAAAATATATTTTATACCCTAGGGGACTCAAGTTTTTATTTCAATTTCTTTCTGAAGTAAGAAGTGGTGAGAAGAATATTCAAACCGCGTTAAGTAAGTGAATCTTTGAAGAAACTTCCTAAAAATTAATTTTACACCCAAAAGAAATGTAGATCATTGAAATACAAGTGCATAGGT
Organism: Gastrophryne carolinensis; assembly: GCA_027917425.1. NCBI lineage: Eukaryota > Metazoa > Chordata > Amphibia > Anura > Microhylidae > Gastrophryne > Gastrophryne carolinensis. The sequence continues at coordinate 73,022,755 of CM051239.1, forward strand.
TTACTGTATGACACTTTTAACGTTAAAGATATGTATATGGAAAGTTTTGAAGGTGTGTTGACAATATTTGATTTGCAATATATTAGGCCTACTATACAATTATGTAATGTTCTATTTAGTTGAACCTCAGTTATTTTCTTTAGTTTTTTATACATTGTGGGGGACTTCACCTGGTTTGCTTTGCTTTCTGTGACCGGAGACTTTCTCTCACTTCATGTCCTGTTCTAAGATGCAAAGCTTGTTTCAGAAAGTTTTAGCTTACAGCAAGCCCGATAAGGGATTTGTATCTCTAACACAGTGCTTAAGTTGTGCCCTCGTATTGTGAATAGGAAGCTGAAAGCACTGTACTACACTTAGTTGCAAGTCACAACAGTCCCTTTGTGGGAGAGGGGCCTTTTGGCATGCTCACCCAGAATCCTTTAACCCTTTAAGTGCCAGCCTAGCTGGAGTTTTTGTCACACTCTGTTGCCAGACCATTTTGCACTATTTTGCGCTCCCCATGTTCAAATGTGATTTTTGAAGGGATTTCCCAGGAAAATGATATATTGTTTTTTTCAGCAGAGTCTGAGCTTTAACATGAAATGTCTTGTTTGTCATTTTTAGGTGTATTCTCAATATTTTATGGCGAAATATGTGCAAAAAAATAAAAAAAAAATCTATTTTTTACAATTTGTAGTGTTTTTTTGTAATAAAAAATGTAAGTTTGTCAATAACATCTTATTGCGTGTGAAATCCCAATTTCTCCCGATCACAGCGGTACCACATATGTATAGGTAGACACCCTTTCCTGCCCAGGAGACTCCCCCAAACTGAAACAGAGCTTTAGGGGATTTTCAGAAAAAATGCAACTGTGATATGCGCTATGCGCACCTTGCAGTTTTTCCAGAAAAACAACCCTTTACATTTGAAATACCCCCAACAAACTATATATTCTCTGGAAGTGCACACCTCAAGCTTTCTATTTGTACCAGGCTTGTTGATGTGGCCACAGTTTTCTGGAAGTAATCCCTCAATGAATTCTTTGGTTGCAAAGAGTTTCCCTAAAAAATGGATAAAAAAGCAGAATCAAAGCCACATTTTCCTAAAAAAACTATATACAAACAAGAAAAAACAAGTATAATCTGAAAAAGCAACATCCCCCGAACAGAACGATACCCAACATGCATAGGTTCTGTCAAGGGAAGAGTTTCTAAACACCACAAAGTAAAGCATGAGCATAACGGTAATTTTTCTTGAAAATTTCAGCTCTGCAGACAAAGTGCGCACCTTGCGATTTTTCAACCAAAACAACCCTTTACATTTGTAATATCCCCCATAAACCATATATTCCCTGAAAGTACACATGTTAAGCTTTCTAAGCGTACCCAGCTTGTTGTAGTGGGCTCATCTTTCTGGAGTTGATCCCTCAAAGAATTCTTTGGTTGCGCAGGGTTTCACTAAAAAAATGTATAAAAAAGCTGAATAAAAAACACCTTTGCCTAAAATATAAATATGCAAACAAGAAAAAACAAGCTAAGTCTGAAAGCGCAAGGTCCCCCGAACAGAACAATACCCAACATGCAGAGGTACTTAACCCTTTTAATTGCCAGCCTACTTGAGATTTTGTCACCCTCTGTTGACAGGTCATTTTTCCCCATTTTGCGCCATGTTTTGCGACATTTTTGCTGGAATATTCAGGAAAATTATATATATATTTTTTGCAGCAGAGTTTAGGCTTTAACATGAAATGTCTTGTTTGTAAATTTTATTTATTATTAATTTTATTTATTATTAAGTAAAAAAATAAATAAATAAATAAATAAAATTGTTTTTTAGAAAATTGCCTCCTTTATTTTAAATAAAAAATTTATTTTATTAGGGAAAACCATATTGCATGTGAAAGCCCCATTTCTACCGATTAGAACGGTACCACATATTTATCGGTAGCCCCCTGTTCCTGCCCAGGAGACCCCCCTAACTGAAACAAGTAATTTTTAACATTTACAAATAAAATACAACTACCATCCACACTACAAAGGGTTAAATCGAGAAAAAAAATGACATAGGGTCCCCCCTCCCGGGGAGGGGCGCCCATTTTTTTGGGGGGATTTTTAAGGGTTAAAAATCCCCCAAAAAATTACATGGGGCCCCCCTTACCCAAAGTAACCAGCCCGGGACCAGCTATGCAGGGCTTGTAGGAACAGGGCGCAGGGGCCAGCTTTTGTGGCCCCTGGCCCTGCAGGCTACAAGCCCGCATAGCCCGTGAGCCCGGGCTCTTCTGCCCCCCCCCCTGGGCTTTGGGGAGGCAGGTAATGGGGGTTCCGGGGGTTAATGGCAAGTCACCCGCTAGTCGCAGGTGACTTGCCACCCCCCCAGCCTTGTGAACTGGTATAGGGGTCATGGACCCCTTGTAAAAAAAAAACAGACACACAAAGAGAAAAAATTATTTTATTAATTTTTTTTTTTAAATACTTACCTCCCATCCATCCTGGAGCACTTTGTCCCTCGGCGATCACTGGCTTCTGCTCACTTGCTAGAAGCCTTTTATAGCTGCTGGATGACAGAACACAAAAGGGTTAATTAAAAAAAAACGACATAGGGTCCCCCCTCCCGGGGGGGGGACCCCATTTTTTTGGAATTACCGACCCGGGCCAGCTATGGGGGCTTGTAGAACAGGGCGCAGGGGCCAGCGTTGGTGGCCCCTGGCCCTGCAGGCTACTAGCCCACATAGCCACTAAGTGGCCCAGGCCCCTCTGCCCCCCCCCTGGCCGTTGGGGAGGCAGGTAATGGGGGGCTGAGGGTTAATGGCAAGTCACCCACTAGCCGCAGGTGACTTGCCAGACCAAGAACCTTGTGAGCTGGTATAAGGGGTCTCATGGACCCCTTACCAGCTCACAAAGGGTTAACTGTGGAAAAAAAAAACACAACACAAGTAAAAAAGTATTTTATTAAAAAAAATATATATTTTTTGACGTCATTAGCCCCGCCCCCAAGGGTGAAGAGGAGGGACAGCGGGAGCCAGCGCACACGCAGGTAAGTGAATGAATGTCATTTTTTTTTTTTTTTTTCTTTTACAGTTAACAGCTGCTGCTGCAGAAGCGGGGGGGGGGGGTGGCCTATTCCGGGGGCTCTCCTGGAGCCATCCGGCCCCCCACGGGGGATCGGATGGCACCAAATTAAAGAGGAGACCCGTCCGGATCCAACGAGGGGTCAGGTGAGTATTTTTTTTTTTTTTTTGTTTGCCCGCTAGCAGGGGTAAATGCCAGGCACGTAAATTTTACGTGGCTGGCACTTAAGTGACGGAGAGCCAACCACGTAAATTTTACGTGGCTGGCATTTAAAGGGTTAAACAAGTCTACACCTGCTGTAGGGCCATATTTGCTTTCATGGGTGGGGGTTCAATGTGTCATTCTTATATGGTGTCGACCTCCACTCTCCACTGCTCTGGTAGAATTCGTCTAGGGTTGTGGACGTGTGGTAAACTTCCTCGCAGGCATAATAGTTCCAGTTATTATTATATTAAGTATACAGCACGTCCTGTTCCAGAATATTCCTTACACTTGGGTAATGCATCCACAAGATGGCGCTGGACTGCAGAAAACAGCTTGTGGCCCCTCCCGGCCCTATATAAATCAGGGACCTCCCACAAATTCCCCAGTTTGTTTCTGCAGTCTGCGCTGAGAAGATAGAAGATAGCTCTCTTGTGGCGCAGGTGAGCGGGGCTTATTGCCTGCTGCCCTGCAGGACTATTCCCACCCATTCCGTCCCATTTACTGCCTCCCAGCCTCGGCTGATAAGGTTCGGGTGAAGGTAGGCGATTGAAGCACTTGGTGCTGAGGAGCTAGGCTCCTACCGCAGTCCCTGCTCTAACAGGGTAGGTGGTTTAGGCTAATGGTGAGCCTTTTGGGATGCCCCCACTGCCTTATGGGTTTGGCCAGGCTATCCTGTGCAGTTAAACCCTATTCCCATTCCCCCTCCACCTTCACTCCTCATATTAGCCCCCGGGCGCCGTTTCCTCCAGGGTATTCTGTTGTTATCCTCCCTCACTCTCCCTTCGGGATGTCTAGTGTTTTATGACTTTAGACATATTTGTGCTTGTCACTTTATTAAAACGTGCCGCCGCACGTTTGTACTGCACTCCGCGGCTGGCAGCCCCATTCACCTCAGAGCTGCCGGGCCGCTACTGGCCGGTCAGAACACGTGGGTGCGCTTCGCGCTCTTCAGGGGGGGCGGGCTCTGTGGATGATGAAATTTACCTCATCTCCACGGCCCGCCCCTCGAGGTTGCGGACGCCATTTTGTCTTCTTCCTGCCGCTGCTGGCTCCAATTTTTTTCTTATGCTTTTTTCTCATGGGAATATTTGTTGTTTCTTTCAGGCGGGATAAAGCTTCAGTCCTGTGGTTTCTCCCGGCCCTCTCCCCTCATTATCTCCCACTTCCCTAGCGGTCCATTGGGGCATGCTGGGTAGCTCTTTAACCCTTACTGGCCTACTGTGCCTTTTCAAATCACCATATGGAGGCTTCTGAGGATAATGAGCCCGGCTATATGTGCGTGTGGGGTATCCCCAATCGGTGATGATGTCAGGGTATGTGTATCCTGCGCCCAGCAGGTACTTGCACTGCAGTCTAGGTTACCTGTTGCTGGGCCAGCGGGGAGTCTCAGCCTGATTTGGCTGCACGGGTGGCCAGCATTGAGAAACATATTGCTGAGTCTGCCTCGCGTAAGGCTTCTGCTAAGAAGCAGCATTTATCTCCCGCCATCTCCCTCTTTTCTGTGGAAACTGAGGAAAATTTTGACTTTACTGTTTTTTTTTCCCCCCTGGAGGAATCATCTGAGGAGCAGCCTAGGGTTTATGGTGGTACAGGGTCTCCCTTTGGGGAAGATCTATGGTCCTCAGATGACACTGACAGGCTTTTGGCTCATATTTTTGAAGTGCTCTGTATCTCCCCTCCTGCCGTGGCTCCGCAGCAGCAGGGTGAGCTCTTTCATACGGTTAAACCACGGTTGGAATTCCCTGAGCAGTCTCACTTTAATAATCTGGTGCTCAAAGAATGGGAGCGACCTAGCAAGCTGCCAGGGGTGCTCAAGAGTTGGGACAAAAGGTATCCCTTTCCTGCTGATGTGATTAAGAGTTGGTCATGTCCTCCTGAGGTGGACGCGCCCGTTCTGGGGCTGTCCAATACATCTGTCATGCATTCTCCTGACACTACTACCCTGAGGGATGGTGAGGACCGGCGTATGGACCAACTGGCTTGCCATGCCTTTGCCTGTGTGGGGACCGCGCTACACCCGGTTTGTGCCTCTGCCATTACAGCTATTGCTATTAAGGGTTTGCTTAAGAGCCTCTTAGAAGGGGCCTCTGATGACGCGGGAGGAGTAGAGTATAGATTTCTCCTGCTTTGCTATGAATTTGTTGCATATGTCCTGTCTGCTATGGATGATGCCATTAGAATGTGTGGTAGAACCTCTGCCCTGTTGGTGGCTATACGCCGCTCTGTCTGGCTACGTCAGTGGGTGGCTGATAATGCTGCAAAGAAGGCTCTCACTGGTTTCCTTTTCAAGGGCCTGCGCCTTTTTGGTGAACGCTTGGATTTGTTTGCCAAGGGCGGTAGGTTACCTCAACGTAGGAGGCCGTCTCGGTCCTTTCGTGGGATGGGTGCCCTTCTCCCATCCTTCCGTGGTTCCAGACTTGGCCGAGGAGTCTCCTTTACTGGGGCCCGCGGAGATCACTGGGGAAGGGGCAGAGGACGTGGCCGTCCTGGCCTCTCCCCTGGTCCTAAGCCAAAATCCTTACCTAAGCCTCCCCACGCATGAGGGGGCGCCCTCACCCATTCTGGTGGGGGGATGGCTTCGGCTCTTTGCTCACGTCTGGATGCTTCACGTCTCAGACCTGTGGATTCAGGAGGTAGTGTCCTCCGGTTACAAGATAGAGTTTGCAGCCTGGCCGCCCCCAAGATTCATCAAATCCCGGATGGGTATGGTCCCTGTCAGCTCAGGGTCTGTGCCTTGCTGTCCAAAACCTTCTGGAGTTGGAAGTTATCTGCCAGGTGCCTTTGAGGGAAAGGGACAGAGGCTACTATTCCAATCTTTTCACTGTTCCCAAAAAAGACGGGTCCATCAGACCTATCCTGGATTTAAAGTGCCTCAAAAAATTTGTCAGATTCAAACACTTTTGCATGGAGACTATGCGCTCAGCTGTCAGTTCACTACGCCCAGGGGACTTCTTGACCTCTGTAGACATCATGGATGCTTACCTTCATGTACCAATTTTTCCAGGTCATCAGAGATTCCTCAGGTTCGCTCTGGAGGATCAGCACTATCAATTTGTGGCTCTGCCTTTCGGTATCACCTCGGCCCCCAGGGTATTCACCAAGGTACTGGTGGGCGTACTGGCTCTGCTGAGATCTCAGGGCATTCGCATCCTTCCTTACTTAGACGACATTCTCATCATGTCTCAATCTCTCCAGCAGGTCGAGCTGGATACTCAGCTGGTGGTGTCCACACTGGAGTCCTTCGGCTGGGTGATCATCCACCCCAAGTCTTTCCTGTCACCGTCAATGGTGAGGTCCTTTCTGGGCATGACTCTGGACACCTCTCAGGTCAAGATTTTTCTCCCTCAGCAGAAGGTGGAGAGTCTTTAGGCCCAAGCCAGGTTCCTTATGTCTTGCCCTCATCCCTCCATCCGGCAGGGGATGCAGCTGGTGGGCCTGATGATGGTGTCTTGCTTCGAGGCGGTTCCATACGCTCAGTTTCACATGAGACCTCTTCAACTTCACCTCTTATCAGTTTGGGATCGGGACCCTCGGTCCCTGGATCAGGTGTTGGTTCTGTCCCCTCTGGCCAGACGGTCTCTCTCGTGGTGGCTGGACTCAAGAAACCTGTTGGTGGGCAGATCCTTTCTGGCCCCGTGCTGGGAGACAGTCACCACAGATGCCAGTCTGACAGGTTGGGGGGGGGCTTCTGGAAATCCTTGAAATTCCAGGGTCAGTGGGGCCCTCAGGAGGCCCACACCCCTATGAACATTTTGGAATTGAGGGCGATAAGGTTGGTTCTCGCCCAATTGACTCCACACCTTCGGGGGCGGGCAGTTCAGGTCCGCTCGGACAACCAGACGGCTATTGCCTACATCAATCATCAGGGAGGGACCTGGAGCAAAAGGGCCCTCAAGTAAGTGTCCCTGATACTGTCTTGGGCGGAGGAGAATGTTCCCTGCATCTCAGCTGTGTACATCCCGGGGGTGGAGAATCTGGAGGCGGACTCCCTCAGCAGGGGGACCTCTCGTCTGGGAGAATGGTCCCTCAGCAGCAGGGTGTTTCGCTTCCTGTGCCACCGCTGGGGTCATCCAGATGTGGATCTGTTTGCGTCCCGTCACAATCACGAACTTCCAGTCTTTGTCTCTCTGTCCCAGGACCCTCTGGCCTTGGCCATGGATGCACTAGCAATGTCTTGGAAGAGCTTTCAGCTTCTCTGTGTTTCCATCTTTTCCTCTGTTGGGCAAGGTGCTATGCAAGATTGCTCAGGAAGGGGTGCCAACCATTCTGGTGGCCCCCTGTTGGCCAAGAAGGGTGTGGTTCGCAGACGTCATACAGTTGGCAGTAGATCAGTATGTTCTGCCCAAGTATCCAGACCTGCTCACTCAGGGGCAGCTACGCCATCCCAATTTACAAACGCTGGCTTTAACGGCCTGGCTGCTGAAACCTCTATCTTGATGGAAAAGGGTCGGCCTGCCTCTGTTGTTAATACCATGATTCGGGCTAGGAAGAAGTCCTCGTCATCCATCTACTATAGGGTCTGGCATGCTTACATTGACTGGTGTGAGTCTAAGTCGCTTCCCTGTAGGGTGTTTTCTATCCCTAGGATTCTGGAATTCCTGCAACATGGTTTAGATTTGGGTCTTACTCAGGATTTGGGTCTCAACTTAGTACCCTCAAAGGTCATGTTTCTGCTTTGGCCATTTTCTTCCATAGATCCTTTGCTCACCATCGTCTGGTTAAGACTTTCTTCCAAGGGGTTACTCGCGTGCGTCCTCCACGTAAGCCTATGTTACCAGTATGAGACTTGAGCTTGGTCTTATCTGCCTTGCAGGGGTCTCCCTTTGAGCCCTTATGTGAGGCCCCTTTGTCCATTTTGACTCTTAAAGTAGTCTTTTTGGTGGCTATCACTTCTGTTAGGCGTATTTCTGAGTTGGCGGCGCTTTCCATCAAACCCCCTTACTTTGAGAGACACCAGGACAAGGTGGTGTTTCGCCTTAAGCCAGATTTTCTGCCTAAGGTTGTGTCTGCCTTTCATCTCAATCAGGACATTGTTTTGCCTTCTCTATGTCCTAATCTTAGTAACCCTAAGGAGCGAGTTTTACACTCTCTGGATGTGGTCAGGACTTTGAAGTTCTATTTGGTGGCTACTGAATCTTTCAGAAAGACTGATGCTCTTTGTGCTCCCGTCTGGACCTAGAAAGGGTCTGGCTCCAGCTAAGTCCACTATCGGTAAGTGGATCCGCCAGGCTGTGGTACAGGCCTATTCTGCTAAGGGGAAGGAGCCTCCCTTCTACCTTACTGCTCATTCTACTTGTGCTATTGGTGCCTCTTGGGCTTTTCAGCACCAAGCTTCTGTTGAACAAGTTTGCAAGGCCGCTACTTGGTCTTCTGTTTATACCTTTTCTACGTTTTACAAGGTTGATGTTAGGGCCTCAGCTGATGCTGCTTTTGGTCGTAAAGTTCTCCAGGTGGTAGTGGTTTAAACTGCCCGCTGTTACTTTTTGGGATCCCACCCTACCTTACGGACACTGCTATTGGATATCCCAAGTGTAAGGAATATTCTGGAACAGGACGTGCTGTATACTTAGAATAATACAATTCTGTGATTACTCACCTGTAGAATTGGTATTATACGTATACAGCACATCCTGTTCCATCCCACCCTTGTTATCATTATTCTTAGTTACCTCTGTATGGTGATTGTTCATATGTTCATTTTTGAATTCTGGTTATTATTGTTCTCCCGGCTTCTTGTTAACTGCTTGTCAATACTGGGGAATTTGTGGGAGGTCCACCCCCCGATCGGGGTGCCCCGCAGAAGTGAACCAACACCCAGGATAGTGAAAATCCTGGGTGTTGGTCCACTTTAAACAGCTAGCTGCTCCTCAGTGTGTGTGCCCTTGATTGGGATTGATACATTTGTTAGTGAACATTCAGTTACATGTGCGTCTCTGTCCATTGGCAGAAAATGTTTGTGTTCTGTTAAACCTGAACCTGATAATCTACTAGTGGACATACAAGGAGAGTAAGGGTTGGCTAGGTTTAGCTTCCCAGGGAGGGGAATTGCTGCTGGGCATTCCAAATCATTAGCCCCCCCGTAGTGCAAGTGTGAGGTTCAGTCATTTTTTATTGAAATTATTACGCAGTAGCACTGAACAGAGGCAGGAGAGGTTCCACATTATTTGGAGAGCCTCTGCATTTATTGCTATTATCTCCAGGAAATCTTGCACAACCTGGATAATAATATCAGCTCTTCTTTCTTTCAGGTAATGCCTATGGCAAAACATTAAGACAGTATCATGGCTGGGTGGTACGAGGTGTATTCGCGGTAAGTCTGCCCTATAGAATGTTTGAATTTTACAGGTACACACATTCAAGGGCTGTTTGTCAGTCAGATCAGCTCAGATCTGTTCAGGACTCTAGGATACAGGTGCCGCCATCTTGCCTCAGAAGCATCACATACTGAGGAGAGAAAGGCAAGAGGGAAGTTCAGGGGGCGGGGTTATAGCTGTGCTTCGCACAGACAGAGCAGAGTTGAGGTTAGTAAAAGGGCAGCGATCTCAGAATGCAGAGTGGCATATCCAGAAGTCACTTCCTGTCTGCAGGCAGCCTGAAACTCCACTGGCCGCCATCTTGGATGTTAAAAGATTTTTTAAAAAACGCAACAGGTACAGGTAGGATGATTTTCAATGTGAGCAATTTGTACGTAGGGGGGTGAGAGAAACATACAAAATAGACTCTTATTCAGGGTGAAGGTCTGCTTTAAAAACAAGCAACTGTCCAGAAGCAGTCTTATAACTTTAATATAAAACAAACTTTCTATATTCTAAGCTTATTCAGACTGACTTTGACACCCTACACTGCTGGCCTTTGGCAGGGCAGTCATGTGACCCACAAAGCAGACTACTTTATTTAAATGAATTTTAAATGAAGTCATATGGTCAACTTCCAGTATGACCCTCTGGTCCTGGTATCCAGCCCTTTTGCAAGGCGAAGACAAGTTAACTAGCAAAAGTTGCTCTTACAGAATCAGTGAAGTTGGAGGGTGTTATTATAGGATCTATAAGAATCCATCCACTTGTTTTATGATGTAAGAACTGTTATTACTCTGGAACAAATGCTGCTTATTCTAGCTCTGTTCATTTTTTTTCCAGTTGGCTTTACGAGCAGCTCCGACTTATGAAGGGTTTGTAGCTGCCCTGGTTGTGAATGAAGGGGATGAAAAGAACACATTATTCTGCAATGCCATGGTGAGAGACCTAGACATATACCTGCCAGCTATGGAGAAGCAGCTTTTCACTTTGGACACTTTATATGAAGAACACGCTCTAGAGTCTGATGAAGTTGTATGACGAAACATCTTTCATGTGTTATTTAATAATGGGAGCATCACCATACAAAGCGAATGGACCAGATCTAATGGCTGCCAATTATGTATTGTTAAACACATGCAGACCCAAGGGCTTTCTTTTGGAGCCTCCTCCATTTTGTTATGTACACTCAGATTTTCTATTAACTGTTCCCTGTTAAATGATCTTCTGCTGAGGGGCCAGGCAAACGTTGTTTATGAACTTAAGCTTTGTGGGATCCATTATTCTTTTACATTCTTATTTATGTATGTACCTCTCTATGTATAAATGAAGAGTTTTATAAAGAGACTGTTTTTAAATTATGGACTGTGTGTGAAGTAGTTTATGACTATTGAAGCATCACTGAAGCTGTTGTCCATAGCAGCAACTCAGGTATATTGTTCGAATGAAATTAGAAATCTGGACTAATTACCTGAAAATGCTGCTAAAATGCCTCATTATTCTTTTATATTAATTTATATTACATGTACCTAAGATGAGTATCTGTGGGCTAAGGTGGAATTATGTATACAAATGTTTTGCCTTCGGGACACAGGCTTTCATTTTCATAATTTTTTTAGGCTTTACTGATGCAAAGCTGGGATCATGTCACCAAGCGTTTCTGCTTCCAGGAGCCTGAATCAGAGTGGCTCCAGCAGAGGTAAGGCTCCAAGGCCCATCCTAAAGGGGTAGAGCTGAGTGACACCTCCAAGAGTCACCCTGTTACTGCCATCTGCAGGTGTTAAAGCAGATCCAAACTCTCCCTTGCAGCTTGGTGCCAAGGTGGGTCTTGGCCCGCAAGGACACTTAAAGCAGAACAAAACCCAAGCGGGTCAGCCCTGGAATCTAAAAAATGGAACCCCCTAGGGTGCCTGTCAACACTCACCTTTTCCCCTCTTCAACAGTGACTATGTCATTTGGTAAACGGCTTTCACTGTTATCCATTCAGATAGGCTGGGACAGGAGCGCGCACGCCGCTGGGGATGCAGGCACGTGCTCCCCTTTAAAGTCAATGAGAGCCATTTGCTGAATGACATACTCACGGAAGATAGCTCTCATTGGATGAGAGCTCATGCATTTGCCATTGGAACGAGAAAGAGAAAGTGAAAAGAGTTCTGGGTGGTTTCACATAGCTGAGCATCCCAATTCAGGGATGGGAAAGTCAAAACTCACCTACTCATCTTTTCCTATTGCATGGCACGGCCTGCTTCAAGAAGTCCTAACGTATGGGATATTCTGCCACAAGGTGGCGCAGTGTACTGCAGAAGAGTTGTGGCTCCTCCTGGTACCATATAAAAACAGGATAACCAATAGACCTATCCAGTGTTTTCTCTGCAGTGATTCTGCGAAGATAGAAGATGGCTCTTTCTATTGCACAGGTGAGCGGGGCAACCAAGCCTGCCGCCCTGCAGGTCTATTTCCACCCGTTTCTGGACCCTCTGTGCCTCCCAGCCTCGGCTGTCGGATCGGGTGAAGGTAGAGGAGCACTAGGGTCAGGTGCTCAAGGAGTGCTGCTCCTGGCCGCAGACCCTGTACCACAAAGGGTAGCTGGCCATAGGCTTTATGGTGGTAGCGGCGAGTGTTTTTAGCTGTTTTTAAACTGTTTTCGGAGCAGGCTGACGGCGCTATATCTGTGAGGCGTTTTATGCTGTGTTGATGACGCCGGCGCGGTCACGTGAGCGTCGTTTTCACGTTTTTGGTTTCCTTGGGGCATGGGCTGCGGGATGCTTATGTTTTTTTTTTATTTATGTCTATCAGGCGGGACAACTGTGGGTTGTGGTTTCTCCCGGTCCTGCTCCTTACCCTCCCTCATCTCCCCTTACTGGCTTCTGGGGGCATCCCTTGGGGGGGCATCCCTGGTGGCTTTTTAGTAGCCCTTACCCTGTGCTGGCCGATTGCGCCTGTCTTAATCACCATATGGAGGCTTCTGGGGATAGCGTGCTCGGGGGTCCTTCGGGGCAATCCCGGCTGTGTTCCATATGCGGGGTATCCCCTGTGAGTAACAGTGTCACGGTGTGCGTGCCGTGCGCCCAAGGCTGGGCTGCCCGCTTCTCTCCCCAGTTCTGCGCTCCCTTCGGCATCGCCTACCCCTCTGCGCCTGCATTTAGCCCCCAGTGAGGGGGATACTAGCAGGGGGTCATAATCTGATCTGGCTCTTCGTGTGGCCAGCATTGAAAGGCAGCTTGCCAGGCCTGTTCCACATAAGGCCTCTAGCAAGAAGCGGCACCTGGCTCCCACGCCCTCCCTCTTTACTGAGGAGTATGAGGAACTTGATGTTTTTGGTGACCGTTACTCCCTAGAGGAGGGGGAGCTTTTCCCGGGCTCTGACTCCTCTGGGGACCAGCAGGTGGGCTACGACAGTGACCCTGGGTCTGAGTCTGGGGAGGATTCATGGTTCCCCGATGACACGGATAGTCTGTTGTCTCACATTTTTGAAATCTTGCACATTGCCACCCTGAGGAAGCAGGGTGAGCTCTTTTGTCCTGATAAACAGCGTCTGGAGTTCCCTTAGCAGAGCCATTTCACTAATATGGTGCTCAAGGAGTGAGAACGTCCTAGTAGATTGCCCGCGGCCCCCAAAGGGTTGGATAAGAAGTATCCCTTTCCTGCTGACCTGGTCAAGTGATGGTCTTGTCCCCCTGAGGTGGACGCTCCCGTTCTAGAGTTGTCCAACACTTCGGTCATGCCTTCCCCTGACACTACTACACTGCGGGACAGCGAGGACCGGCGTATGGATCAGCTGGCCTGCCATGCGTTTACATTTCTGGGGGCTGGGCTGCATCCAGCCTGCGCCGCTGCCATGACAGCTATTGCCCTTAAGAAACAGCTCAAGCGTCTCCTTGATGGCGCTACAGCTGGTAGGAGGAGGGAGGATTATAGGGCTCTCTTGCTTTGCTCTTGATTTTGTTGCCTTTGTCCTTACGGCCATGGATGATGTGGTACGGCTGAGTGGTAGGGCCTCTGCCCTTTTGGTGGCTATGCGCCGCTCTGTTTGGTTGCGTCAGTGGCCAGCTGACGCTGCTGCTAAGAAGGCTCTCACTGGGCTCCGCTTTGCGGGGCTGCGGCTCTTTGGTGAGCGTCTGGATTTTCTAGCCAAGGATGGTAGGTTACCTCAGCGTGGGAGGCAGCCCCGGCCTTTTCAGGGGCCCTCCGCTTCCATCCCTTCCTTTCGTGCTCCCAGAGGAGGTCGTGGTTCCCTCTTAATGGGTAGCCGCAGAGATCCTTGGGGTCGTGGCAGATCCCGTGGTCGTCCCGGTCTCTCCTGGGGTTCCAAGCCCAAACCTCCTCCCAAGCCCTCTCAGGCCATCCGTGGGGGGGGGGGGGGGCGGCTTCGTGTCTCAGACCGGTGGATTCAGGAGGTGGTGTCCTCCGGTTACAAGATAGAGTTTGCAGCCTGGCCGCCCCCCAAGATTCATCAGATCCCAGATGTCTCAAAACCCTCTGTCAGCTCAGGGTTTTGTGTCTTGCATTTCAACATCTGTTGGAGTCCGGAGTCATTTGCCGGGTGCCTTCCCAGGAACGGGGTCAGGGGTTCTACTCCAATCTGTTCACGGTCCCCAAAAAAGACGGGTCCTTGAGGCCCATCCTGGACTTGAAGGGTCTCAACAAGTTTGTCAGGTTCAAGCACTTTCGCATGGAGACGCTATGCTCGGCTGTCAGAACCCTTCGCCCGGGAATCTTCATGACCTCCGTGGACATCAACGATGCCTATCTTCACGTGCCAATCTTTCCAGGTCATCAGAGATTTCTCGGGTTCGCTCTAGAGGATCAGCATTACCAGTTTGTAGCTTTACCGTTTGGTATCACCTCGCCGCCTCAGGTGTTCACCAAGGTGCTGGCGGGCGTGATGGCTCTGCTGCGGAATCAGGGCATTCTCATTCTCCCTTACCTAGAAAACATTCTGATTGCGGCTCAGTCTCTTCATCAGGCCGAGAAGGATACTCTGGTGGTGACCTCCACTCTCGAGTCCTTCGGCTGGGTGATCAACTATCCCAAGTCTTCACTGTCTCCGTCTTTGGTGAGGTCCTTTCTGGGCATGACTCTGGATACCTTTCAGGTCAAGGTATTCCTGCCTCAGCAGAAGGTGGAGGACCTTCAGAAGCAGGCACGGGCTCTGCTCTTGTGTCCCCATCCTTCCATCCGGCAAGGGATGCAGTTGGTGGGTCTGATGGTGTCCTGCTTCGAGGTGGTCCCCTTTGCTCAGTTTCACATGAGACCTCCTCAGTTGCACCTCTTGTCAGTTTGGGATCGGGACCCTGTGTCCCTGGATCAGGAGTTTGCTCTGTCCCCCCTGGCCAGACAGTCCCTCTCGTGGTGGCTAGACTCAGGGAACCTTCTAGTGGGCAGGACCTTTCTGCCTCCATGCTGTCACTGCAGATGCCAGTCTGACTGGTTGGGGGGGCTTTTAGAAGTCTCTGAAGTTCCAGGGTCGGTGGGCCCCCCAGGAGGCCCATGCTCCCATCAATGTCCTGGAACTGAGGGCGTTCAGGTTGGTTCTCTCTCAGCTGACAACACAGCTTCGGGGTCGGGCTGTTCAGATCCGCTCGGACAACCAGACGGCGGTTGCCTACATCAATCATCAGGGAGGGACTCGGAGCAAGCGAGCCCTCAAGGAAGTGTCCCTGATACTGTCTTGGGCGGAAGAGAATATCCCTTGCATCTCGGCGGTTTACATTCCGGGGGTGTAGAACCAGGAGGCAGACTCCCTGAGCAGGGGGACATCTCGGCTGGGGGAATGGTCCCTCAGCAACAAGATATTTCACTCCCTGTGTCACCGCTGGGGTCAGCTAGATGTGGACCGGTTTGCATCCCGCCACAATCACAAGCTTCCCAGGTTTGTCTCCCTGTCACAGGACCCTCTGGCCTTCACCACGGATGCGCTAGCAATGCCTTGGACGGATTTCGGCTTCTCTATGTGTTCCCTCCTTTTCCTCTGCTGGGCAGGGTGCTGCGCAAGATAGCCCAGGAAGGGGTACCAGCCATTCTGGTGGCCCCCTGTTGGCCAAGGAGGGTGTGGTTCGCAGACGTCGTGCAGTTGGCAGTAGATCAGTATGTCTTACCCAAGGATCCAGATCTGCTCACTCAGGGACAACTGTGCCATCCCAATTTACAAACGCTGGCTTTAACCCTTTAAATGCCAGCCACGTAAAATTTACGTGGTTGCCTCTCCGTCACTTAAGTGCCAGCCACGTAAAATTTACGTGCCTGGCATTTACCCCTGCTAGTGGGCAAAAAAAAATAAAAAATACTCACCTGACCCCTCGTTGGATCCGGCCGGGTCTCCTCTTTAATTTGGTGCCATCCGATCCCCCGTGGGGGGTCGGATGGCTCCAGGAGAGCCCCCGGAATAGGCCGCCCCCCCCCCCCGCTTCTGCAGCAGCAGCTGCTAACTATAAAAAAAAAAAAAAAAATGACATTCACTTACCTCCGTGTGCGCTGGCTTCCGCTGTCCCTCCTCTTCACCTGGGGGGCCTCCGATCCCCCCCCCCAGGACTTACATATCTTCAGGAGAGAGCCCGGGAGGCTCTCACTTCTTTCCTCCTCGATGGCGGCCGCCATCTTGCCGGGGGGGGGGGGGCTAATTACGTCATCCCGGCCCGATCTCCGGCTTCAGCCTTTTCAGCTGTCAGATGCCGGTGATCGTTGCCGGGGAAGGGGGTGGCAGGAGATCCTCTGATCTCCTGCCTCCCCCTTCTCTGGATGCCGATCACCTGCATCTATCATCAGAGCGGCGAGGGACAAAGGAGCTTACAATCAAAGGTAAGTACAGTAAAAAAAAATTATTTTTTTTTTAATAAAATACTTTTATTACTTGTGTGGTGTCTTTTTTTTCACATTTAACCCTTTGTGAACTGGTAAGGGGTCCATGAGACCCCTTATACCAGTTCACAAGGCTCTGGGTCTGGCAAGTCACCTGCGGCTAGTGGGTGACTTGCCATTAACCCCCAGCCCCCCATTACCTGCCTCCCCAACGGCCAGGGGGGGCAGAAGGGCCCAGGCCACTTAGTGGCTATGTGGGCTAGTAGCCTGCAGGGCCAGGGGCCACCAACGCTGGCCCCTGCGCCCTGTTCTACAAGCCCCCATAGCTGGCCCGGGTCGGTAATGCTGGGTAGGGGGGACCCTATGTCATTTGTTTTTAATTAACCCTTTTGTGTTCTGTCATCCAGCAGCTATAAAAGGCTGCAGAAGCCAGTGATCGCCGAGGGACAGAGTGCTCCAGTATGGATGGGAGGTAAGTATTAAAAAAAAAAAAAAAATAATAATAAAATATTTTTTCTCTTTGTGTGTCTGTGTTTTTTTTTTACATTTAACCCCTTGTGAACTGGTAAGGGGTCCATGAGACCCCTATACCAGTTCTCAAGGCTGGGGGGATGGCAAGTCACCTGCGCTAGCCGGTGACTTGCCATTAACCCCTGGCACCCCCATTACCTGCCTCCCCAAAGCCCGGGGGGGGGCAGAAGGGGGACCCTATGTCATTTTTTTTTCTCGATTTAGCCCTTTGTAGTGTGGATGGTAGTTGTATTTTATTTGTAAATGTTAAAAATTACTTGTTTCAGTTAGGGGGGTCTCCTGGGCAGGAACAGGGGGCTACCGATAAATATGTGGTACCGTTCTAATCGGTAGAAATGGGGCTTTCACATGCAATATGGTTTTCCCTAATAAAATACATTTTTTATTTAAAATAAAGGAGGCAATTTTCTAAAAAAAAATGTTATTTATTTATTTATTTTTTTTACTTAATAATAAATAAAATTAATAATAAATAAAATTTACAAACAAGACATTTCTTGTTAAAGCCTAAACTCTGCTGCAAAAAATATATATATAATTTTCCTGAAAATTCCAGCAAAAATGTCGCAAAACATGGCGCAAAATGGGGAAAAATGACCTGTCAACAGAGGGTGACAAAATCTCAAGTAGGCTGGCAATTAAAAAGGTTAATAGTACCTCTGCATGTTGGGTATTGTTCTGTTCGGGGGACCTTGCGCTTTCAGACTTAGCTTGTTTTTTCTTGTTTGCATATTTAGGAAAAGGTGTTTTTTATTCAGCTTTTTTATACATTTTTTAGGGAAACCCTGCGCAACCAAAGAGTTCTTTGAGGGATTAATTCCAGAAAGATGAGCCCACTACAACAAGCTGGGTACGCTTAGAAAGCTTAACATGTGTACTTTCAGGGAATATATGGTTTATGGGGGATATTCCAAATGTAAAGGGTTGTTTTGGTTGAAAAATCGCAAGGTGCGCACTTTGTCTGCAGAGCTGAAATTTTCAAGAAAAATTTCTGTTATGCTCATGCTTTACTTTGGGGTGTTTGGCAACTCTTCCCTTGACAGTAACTATGCATGTTGGGTATTGTTGTGTTCGGGGGATGTTGCTTTTTCAGATTATACTTGTTTTTTCTTGTTTGTATATATTTTTTTTAGGAAAATGTGGCTTTGATTCTGCTTTTTTATCCTTTTTTTTTTAGGGAAACTCTTTGCAACCAAAGAATACATTGAGGGATTACTTCTAGAAAACTGTGGCCACATCAACAAGCCTGGTACAGATAGAAAGCCTGAGGTGTGTACTTCCAGAGAATATATAGTTTGTGGGGGGTATTTCAAATGTAAAGGGTTGTTTTTCTGGAAAAACTGCAAGGTGCGCATAGCGCATATCACAGTTGTATTTCTTCTGAAAATCCCCTAAAGCTCTGTTTCAGTTTGGGGGAGTCTCCTGGGCAGGAAAGGGTGTCTACCAATACATATGTGGTACCGCTGTGATCGGGAGAAATTGGGATTTCACACGCAATAAGATTTTATTGACAAACTTACATTTTTTATTACAAAAAAACACTACAAATTGAGAATACACCTAAAAAATGACAAACAAGACATTTCATGTTAAAGCTCAGACTCTGCTGAAAAAAACAATATATCATTTTCCTGGGAAATCCCTGGAAATCCCTTCAAAAATCACATTTGAACATGGGGAGCACAAAATAGTGCAAAATGGTCTGGCAACAAAGGGTGACAAAAACTCCAGGTAGGCTGGCACTTAAAGGGTTAACGGCTTGGCTGCTGAAACCTCCATCTTGATGGATAAGGGGTTGCCGACTTCTGTTATTGATACCATGATTGGGGCTAGGAAGAGGTTTCTGAGCTGGCGGCGCTCTCCATCAAACCTCCTTATTTTGAGCGGCATCAGGATAAGGTGGTGTTTCGGCTTAAGCCGGATTTCTTGCCTAAGGTTGTGTCTGCTTTTCATCTCAATCGGGACATTGTTTTGCCTTCTTTGTGTCCTAATCCTGCTAATTCCAAGGAGCGGACCCTTCACTCTTTGGATGTTGTCAGGGCTCTGAAGTTTTATTTGGTTGCTACTGAGTCTTTCAGGAAATCTGACGCTTTTTTTGTTCTTCCTGCTGGACCTAGGAAGGGTTTACCTCCAGCTAAAGCCACTATCAGCAAGTGGACCCGTCAGGCGGTGGAGCAGGCCTATTCTGCTAAAGGGAAGGTTCCTCCTTTTAGGGTTACTGCTCATTCCACTCGTGCTATTGGTGCCTCTTGGGCTTTTCAGTGCACAAAAGGAGGGATCCTAGACTAATCCCCAAGCCCCTAGGGAAGGCCGCACACTGATTATGAAAATATAGAATATTTTAATGAATGTAATGTACATGAAAAAGAGACACTCATCTACATACAAAGTTAAAAAACATAAAAGACACAAGCAGAGGGGATCCAATATATAGTGACTAATATACATACAATTTAAATAATGCCGCCATGATGTAGTGTTGTAAATAACTGAAAAATGATGGTGCGCCCAGATATGGCAACTATGGGTAGTGAATGTATATACGTGAGCAGGTGAATATGCTGAGAGGGTGAATGAAAAACTAAAGTGAAGAAAAGGAATGTTCAGTGTATGTGCTAAATCAACATAAATAAATACAATCAATGTGTGCAAAATAACAACAACATGTAAGTATGTGCAAGATAACAATGTGTGTAAAGTAGCAATGTGCAAAATAGCAATATGCAAATGTTCCTAGGGCTGTATGTACAGCCCAACGCTGTACAATGGAAAGTGCTGGTGATGAGCAAAATACATAAACAAGGACAAGCAGGCTTTGTGATGAGTGAAGCCCGGCTGGGCCACCAGGCAGATAATACTAAGTAATAAATAGCAGCAGCAACATCAAAAATAAATAAACATTCGTTTACGTCACCGTGTCACAGAGGATCCCCCGCCGCAGCCGCCACCGACGCGTTGCGTGTCGCTAGGACACTTCGCCAGGGTGTGTCGGCTGCTGTCCTCACCCCTCCTTAAATACCCCGAGAATAAGAGTGCTGGCCAATGCGGCGCCGCCACGTCACCGCCCGCACGTGCGCCCCGCCCGGCCAATCAAAGTGGCCGTAAGGGCAGCACGTCAGACGCCACGCACCCGGCGCCAGCATCGGCCGCAAATCAGGAAGTGTCCACCGCGAGCGCGCGGCCGGGCGCGCCGCAAGGCGGGCGCACTCCCCTGCAGTAGGAGGCGCCAGCCAGCCGCGCGCCCGGCCCACGTCCGCGGCGGACACCCCCCGTCCACCCCCCGTCCACCCAGCTGCCGGAACATGATCCGGAGCGGACCGTGGAAGGTGAGTATTCGGGGAGGGGGGGGGAGAAACAAAAACGCAGAACATGACTCATTAGTATTGAGTGTCATAATCCAAATAAATAAGTATGTGAAATATCACCTGAAAATGCTTATTAATAAAACATTATAATGCTTATCACATGAAAATATGGGGCTGTCAGCCCCCCCCCCTTTTCAGCACCAAGCTTCTGTTGAACAAGTTTGTAAGGCCGCAACTTGGTTTTCTCTTCATACTTTTTCCAAGTTTTACAAGGTTGATGTTAAGGCCTCAGCTGATGCTGATTTTGGCCGCAAGGTACTTCAGGCGGTAGTGGTTTGAACTGCCTGTTGTTACTCTTTGGGGATCCCACCCTACCTTACGGACACTGCTGTTGGACATCCCATACGTAAGGACTTCTTGAAGCAGGCCGTGCCATGCAATAGGAAGAAGACAATTCTGTGAGTACTCACCTGTAGAATTGCTTTTACTATGCATGGCACGGCCTGCTTCACCCCACCCTTGTTATCGTTATTCTTGGTTGCCTCTTTATGGTGATTGTTCCAAGTTAGTTGGGGTTTGTTACCTTTTTTACTTTTATTATCTCCCGGTTTCTTGAATAACTGCTTGTCAGCGCTGGATAGGTCTATTGGTGATCCTGTTTTTATATGATACCGGGAGGAGCCACAACTCTTCTGCAGTACACTGCGCCACCTTGTGGCGGAATATCCCATACATTCTTGAAGCAGGCCGTGCCATGCATAGTAAAAGCAATTCTACAGGTGAGTACTCACAGAATTGTCTTTTTTCTAGCGGCACACCATCCAACAAGGGACAGGAAACCGCTGCACGTGTTTTTTTGCCCCAGCATATAGAGCTCTATGAGGAAAAAGTGAATATTTTCTAAACTGAAGTAGCAAAAGTTGGTGGGTTAGGGTCCTTGCAGACCTAAAACCTACCTGGCTTACAGTTCAAGGAAAGATTTAGTTCTTTCAGTATGGGTACTAGGGGATATCCTGATTATAGATGCTCAAAGTGTTATTACCTATGGAAACCCCTTTATTTTGATCTGCATACTTGTCTATATCCGGGGTACCACAGTGGCCAAATACTAAGAGGAGCAATAGTCTGTTTATACCTTTGGTCTGCTTTAAGCCAGCAGCAGCTTGATGGTCATGGCTTACCTACCACCAAAAAATTTTTTCGTAATGTCAATTTGTAATCAAGGGACAGAGGGCATCCATGTTTCATATGCTCTTGTATGATTATGATGCTCAGGACATAATTTTCCCTGGTATTGGCTACAGCCTGCGCTATTGGTGCTATTCAATATATTTGCTTTCATTTATAACTTGGCTATGCTGCGCTCTTCATGCTATGGCAATATTGTGAATGAGATTCCTATACCAAACATTTTATTGTCATTTAAAGCAGAACTTCAGTTACAAAGGCCCCTTCCCCCCCCCGGCCCTTCCATGCTACCCTGGCGTTGAGGTAGGACCGGAGGGGGGGTTACAAAGAAAAAAACCCATACCTTAGCCAGGTGCCTGTGGCGCTCCGGATCCTGGATGTCGCCATCTTGGCTGGAAGGCACAAAGCCACATCCCCCTGCTCTGTGCACGTTCCCCCCACCCATTCAAGTGAAAGGATGACAGGAGCAAGCGCTGAGCCGGGGGATGCAGCTTTGCTTCTTTACGTGCGACGGCCGGCTAAGGTATGGCTTTTTTTTTTTGTAACCCCCCGTCCTGCCTCACTGCCCAGGATAGCATGGCAGGGTGGGGGGTCTTTTTTACCTGAAGTTTCACTGTAAACTATTTTTACAGTAAATATGACCTGACGGCTTCTTAAAGTCTGTGTTTATAGTGAACACTAGGTGGCACCATAGAAACATAGAAGGTTGACGGCAGAAGGAGACCATACGGTCCATCTAGTCTGCCCTTATGTGTATACGGTATGTTCTCTTTATCTTAGGATAGATGTGTGCTTATCCCAGGCATGTTTAAATTCCCAGGCATGTTTAAACACTGTCATGCTGGAGGTTTAGGTACCTGGGCTCAGTCAGTATAGCAATCTCTTTTAAAAGCAATCACTAGAAGTACAGAGACTGGGAAAATGGCTCTGAACTGACAATGGGGTTGATTCAGAGTCTGTTTTTTAGTAGAGAAAACTGCCATTAACCTTCATTGTCCACCAGATGTAAATTTTCACCTGGATCTGAATTAGCCCCATGGTAGAAAATGAAAGTCAATGCCAGTTGTCTCTCGTGAAAAAGGAGTGAGAATTCTCACCTGGTTCTGAATTGACCCCGATATCTGGACAATCAGTAAGAAATGTTCAATCGTCTTATATGCCAGCTATGCATTCATACAATATCCTATATAGCATCTCCGTGCCTCACTGCTTTATATACTCAGCTGTTTATTTCTCTAGTGAGCTTATTAGGAATATTTGTTTGATGATGCATAGCAAGTGTTTTTTTACACACATTCTTTCCATTAAATTTATATGGTTTGACTGTCATTTTTTAATTAGGATCAGTCAAATCAGTTACTCTCCAATTGGTGTGTATAGGCCTTTAGGTGAAACAAAAAAAAAACATATAGGCACATATTTCATTTGTGAACATTTTAACTTAAAGTGGAACAAAACCCAGGATATTCACTTTCCTGCGTTTTGGGCCCCGAACCCCCGGGGCATTTGGGATACCCCTGCAGTGTGAAACCCCCTAGATCTGTGTGTAGAGACTTACCTCTTATCTGTCTAATGGTGCCTGTGTGGGTTCTCATCCAATCAGAGCTGCCCACTGAAGTGATGTAATTCAGCGAGCAGCTCTGATTAGTGTGAATGCAGAGCGAGAGTGGCCCCATCCCCTGCACTGAATGGCTGGAGTGTGCACCCGCTCCCCACCCCCCCCCCCCCCATTCACAACAATCAGAATTGCTTTGACGAATTGCATCAGTTCAGTGGGCAGTTCTGATTGGACGAGAGCCCATGCAGGCGCCGTTGGACTGGGAAAAGGTGATTACCGGTACCCTGGGGGGTTTTACACAGGGGGTATCCCAATTTGGGTTGCCCCAGGAGAAACCCAGCAGCCAGATTCCAGACCCAGGCCATGTGTTTTGTTCCGCTTTAATATGCTTAACATGGAACAAAACCTATCACAGGCAGTCCTGGAATCCTTAAGCCTTCAGGGTCGCCTGATCCCCCCCCCCTCAGGGCATCCCGATTCAGGATGCCCTGCTGTATGAAACCCTTCCCAGTAAAACCTACCTGATCCCTGATCCAACGGCGAATGTGTGGGCCGCAGCCACACTACATTATACCTTTTAGCCAGGCGTGCGCCTGCTCCAAGCATTTATGAATGGCCGGCGTAGGCACACACCTTCCTAGAGGCTAGCTGGGATACGGCCATTGGCTTGCTCGGCTGTATTTGGCTATTTTCGGCTCCAATCATCCCTTAGCCGAAAATGACAGAAAGGGCATTGATTGGACGGGGTGACCTGGGGGGGGGGGTTCACATGAAGAGAGACAAAACCCAGGATTGGCAAGATCCTGAGATTTGGCTCACTTTGACGTTAAATGTTTCTGTGCCTTTCTGCAGTCTCTAGTTGTATTAACCCGGCCCTGTGAAATGGCAAAGGCTGTGCAGATAAAAGCTGCAATGGGCATCCGATTGTCTAAAGGTAGCCTCAAGTGCTGCTCTTGACATCACTAAAGATCTGCTCCTTATATATAGCAACCCCCCCCCCCCCAATAATATTGTGTGGGTAAACATAAGGGAAGCCCACCCAAGCTATACAGAAATGGGAAAAGCGATTAGCCAATGCTGCCACCTCTCATTTACCTCTATATCTCCTATTCCTCTGTAAGCTACTTGTGAGGTGGTAGAGGTAAGTGTACGCACTCAGGGCAAGCTACTGCTGTGTGCTGCTGGCATCATAGATGCATACCTCCCAAGTGTCCCTCATTTGGAGGGATTGACCCTCTTTTGAGTCCATGTCCCCCTGCCCCTGATTGTTCTGAATTGTGCCTCTTTGAGTTGTGACATGCAGATCTGCAGCAATAAATGATTCATTTGCCTATTCAAAGTGTTTATATTGTTATAACTGTTACACCCTATCTCATATCCATCCCTCAATGATGGGGCGTGGCTTAATTTAACAATTGTCCCTCTTTCCCACCCTGAAAAGTTGGGAGGTATGTAGATGTCTGAGGGCAGTTTTTTCCCTCTAGGCCAGGGGTTCCCAACAGGTGGTACTCCAGATCCTATCAACTCAATCTGCTGCCATCTTTACTTTCCCCAAGCAAAATGGCCCCAAAAGGTGAAAAAAAAACTAATTTTGTGTCCTTTTCATTCACTTTAAAGTGGACCAAAACCCAGGGTTTTTACTACCAGGTCATCCGATCTCACCCTTCCCTGGTCCTACGGCGCATGCGCAGCCCTCTTGTTCGATCAGCGCACTCGGATCCCCTCCAGCCCCTTCGTTCAGGAGCTTGTCTAATGCAAGTAGATCCGAGCGCATGGGAGCTTGTCCGCGCTGGCCATACACAAATGCCTGACGCTGCTAAAGGGATAGTGGGGTTTCAGCCACTGCTCACGCATGCGCCGTTGGACCGGGAACGAAGGTGAGTTTTTGGGTGACCTGAGGGGTTTGACACAGCGGGTCATCCCGCCCCATCCCCTGCCCTAGCGT
Organism: Gastrophryne carolinensis; assembly: GCA_027917425.1. Taxonomy (NCBI): domain Eukaryota; kingdom Metazoa; phylum Chordata; class Amphibia; order Anura; family Microhylidae; genus Gastrophryne; species Gastrophryne carolinensis. The sequence goes on from CM051239.1 coordinate 73,047,624, forward strand.
CTCATAGACTCCAGGGTGGGTTTTGGTCAACATTTTAAATGGTTGTTTTTGTGTATTTTTATATGGTTTTAGCTGGCTGACAACTAATACGAACCACCCAGGTGGTACTGTAGAGGTGGTACTGTAGATCCTTAGAAAATAGAAAGTGGTACTTGAAAAAAAAGTTTGGGAACCCCTGCTCTAGGCTGTGTTTTAACATCCTTAGACTTCACGTGCAGTTTGCTACCTGTTTTAGATTCAGAAGAACTGTATATTTAATGTGGGTTGGAATTAAAGCAGAGTATCAGTGGTCTCCTGCCGTGGTATAGCTATGGGGGAGGTAGGGACTGCATCAGGGCCCATGATGTCAGGGTGCCCCATCATTGTGGCTCCTCCACCTTATTCATCAGATTTGTACACTCTCATGGCCTCATGTTAAGAGAAAGAAGCACAACTTGTCTGGACTGTTTCAGTCTTTTAGCAGTCTAGTTGAATCCAATTGAGTTCAAAATACAGGAAAGAGGATACTGCATGAGCCATGACAGGCCACCATTTAATGTTAGCACCTGGGCCCTGTCACATTTAGTTACGACACTGGTCTCCCATTTTGTATACAATGCAATTTTTCTCTTGTTTATAGGCTTCCACATGTATCTGCAGATATGTGCAACCAAATCTCCGTCTTTCCACATAGCTAGACATGTTTGTTGCTTAATACTTAGATGATGAGAGGGTTAAACTGGGTGGTAAATTGGTTCCCAGGCCTTGAATAATAATGATGATAATTTTGTATAAATAATAGTGATGGAGCTACTTCCACCCCCTTTGCTCAGTCTTCATGGATTAGCACAAACTCCTGCATCTTCCTTGTTAGGTACAGGACTACAGAGCACATTCAGCTGGACCCCGCTTTACTGGAGCAACAGGCACATATACTATGCCCCAAATGGCACCCAAGAATGGCTGAAGGAACTCCTTCACTTCACAAGTAACTTCCCAGCATTTGTTAAACCAGTGCAGGACTATAGCAACTAAAATCCTATGACCAGGTTTACTGTGCTCACCAAATGCAATGTAAAGCAACCATAGAAGGTGCAAGAGACGCGTGACCGCACGCTAGATAAGAATTTAACCCTCTACACCTTCATACAATTCTGATGAGAAGCTTACTAAAAGGAGGGGCAGCCACGTCAAAGTAGTCCCATCTATGCGTGCTCCCTACTCTTACTTTGCTTTGTAGGTTTACTTGTACTTGTATTAGCAGGACAGAGGCAAAAGCATTTGTTTTTTTTTAATGTAGAGGGTCCATTGCACTGTAGGCATTCATGAATCTCATCATCGCTATTTTGTGGCGTGGCTATTGCCTCAGGGGCCTGTTAAAAGGTAGTTGCACCATATTGTGCACTGGAGGTGTGTGACATGCCATTGCCATGACCTGACATGACCCTGGATGTCCACTGAGCAGATCAGACAAGAGACATACATATTTCACCAGATAAGCAGAGCATCCTCCAGGCACTGACCTAAGGCCACCATCAGGGCAGTACAGGACGTCTAAGGCTAACAGTTTTTTTTTTCCTGAAGATTTTTGTGAATTTGTTATTTAATAACTCACTTTTGTGATTCAATTAAGAAACATTGTGTTTAAGAGTTGTCTTGCATTACTTTTATATAGCTGAGGGGTGGTCCCCTAGAATCATTTCCTCTGGTGAGGCCTAGGTACCAACATTGTATGCATGTCAGAGAAGGACTTTTGAAGCAGATCACACCAGCGGCACTTTACCCATACCTTCCAACTTTGAGAAAGAGGGACAACTGTTAATTAGGCCAAACCCCCTCATGATAGGAGATAGGATGTAACAGTTACAATAATATAAATACTTTGAATGGGCAAATGAATCATTTATTGATGCAGATCTGCAGGTTACACCCCAAAGAGCATGCAATGCCAAGCAGCTACTTCCAAGGCCACCAAGATACTATCATGCATTAAAAGATGCCCGGAATCACGGGATAGAGATATAATTTTGCCTCTTTACAAAGCATGGTGTGCCCTCACCTGGAATATGCCGTCCAGTTCTGGGCACCCATTTATAGAAAGGACGCTCTGACTATAGAAAGTGTGCAGAGGAGAGCCACCAAACTAATAAGGGGAATGAAATATCTTAGTTATGAGGAAATATTATGAGAATTAAATCTGTTTAGTCTTGAGAGGAGACGACTGAGGGGGGACATGATTACCTTGTATAAATATATAAATGGCCCATACAAAAAAATATGAGAGAACACTAATTCAGGTAAAATCCTCTCTAAAGACAACGGGGCACTGCTTTCGATTGGAAAAAAAGAAATTTAGTCTCCGGAGGCGACAATCATTTTTTTACCATAAGAACTATAAATCTATGGAATAGCCTCCCACAGAAGCTTGTTACAGCATCAACCCCTGACAGCTTCAAAAAAGGATTAGTTGCTTTTTTAGAAGAAAATAACATTAACAGTTACTATTAGAGGTTATCAGTAAAAAAATAAAAAACAAAAAATAAAATAAATAGCTTCCCCTATAAAATAAAAAATAACTTCCCCTTCCCCAACACCCTTGGTTGAACTTGATGGACATATGTCTATTTTCAACCGTATTAACTATGTATCTATATATGTATAACTATGTAAAGAGGGACAAATGAGAACAACGAGGGACAGGGGGACATGAATTCTTAAGGGACAGTCTCTCCAAATGAGGGACACTTGGGAGGTATGCATTACCAGCAAAATTCATTTCTTTTGACCATTATTTTTCTCTGATTTCCATGATTTTTCTCATATTAATCTATTGCAAAGCCTAAGGCCTACTGCTCGATCTCCAGGTCAAGGCCAGCAACAATAAATATAATACAATGAATTGCTGCCTTATTTTTACCTCATGTTTAACAACGTGCTCTTTTAGGAAATTCAGCAGCCATGAGATGCCGGGAGAGCGGAGTATGTCAGGCTTAGCCGGGTGTGGTATACTTATCCCGGCATGGCCGCTATCAGGTTTCTGTGGAGAGATAAGTGTAAGTGTGCTGCGGGGAAGACAGGCCTCCCTCCGCCACACGCTGAAGCACTTCTCAGTTGCAGGAAGACGTCCGGGTACCAGCTGTTGAGCAAAACCAAGTGGAAAACTATGACCTATAGGAAAGTATGTACGGCATGCCTAGCCTAGGAAGCCCACAGACAAGCTGATAATATTAATACCAAGGGAACAGATGCTAAATTAGTTGGAATCATTTAGGAAGAAATTCACACCCCGGACTGTTTTCCCAGAGAGACCAAAGATCAATATATACACCCTCCTCCTTTGTTTTTCCAGCTGTCATTCAGCAGACACTAACCTTCTAATAAAGTGGACCTAGCGCCAGATTATTATTTTTTTTAACTGTGTAGGTGAAGGTAAGCAGGATGGCTATCTGGGATTTTTGGCCAATACAGCCAATTTGTCAGGGTTCCCATTTAAAGCGGACCAAAACCCACCAAACTTGTGAAATACATTTGGGCAAAACCACTGACAATATTCACTTAAATTGTAAGTATTTATAACCTCACTTTTGTGATTCAATTAATCATGTTTAAGAGTTGTCTTGCATTATTTTTATATAGCTGAGGGGTGGTCCCCTAGAATAATTTCCTCTGGCGAGGCCTAGGTACCAACACTGTGTGCATGTCAGAGAAGGACTTCAGATCACACCAGCAGCACTTTACCCATACCTTCCAACTTTGGGAAAGAGGGACAACTGTTAATTAGGCCAAACCCCCTCATTGAGAGAAGGATAGGAGATAGGATGTAACAGTTACAACAATATAAATACTTTGAATAGGCAAATTAATCATTTATTGATGCAGATCTGCAGGTTACACCCCAAAGAGGGACAAATCAGAACAACGAGGGACAGGGGGACATGAACTCGAAAGAGGGACAGTCCTTCCAAATGAGGGACACTTGGGAGGTATGCATTACCAGTAAAATTCATTTTTTTTTACCATTATTCTTCTCTGATTTCTATGATTTTTCTCATATTCACTTCTTAGTGCGTAGGACTAGAAGTGGTTATTTCCACATTTAAATCAACCTGGAACACTGATTTTTCTTGCTGTCCCTCTATGTGAGATGGCAGGTGAATAGTCATTTTATAGGTATGGCAATAACATCATTGCCATACACAACAATGGAAATAAATGGAGGAGACGGAGCTTTACAGCTAAAACATGTGGCATTATCTGGGACTAGAGAGAAGCAAGATCATTTAAAATTGGCAAAAGTTATACTTCATGGGGGGAGTATTTTGGGGGATGCTAGTTAAAAATGAGGGCTTTGACCTGCTTTAACCTACTCCTATTTCTTGAGCTGGGGAGCATTATTTATTAATTTGCTACTCAAAAACAATGGTCCACTTACAGACACATACAGCAGGCAAAGGCAATTGTAAGTCCATTGTGTCGGGCTATGTTTAACACTGTCCTATACAAGAAGAAATGACTCAAGGTTTACAGTTTCACCGTATGATTTTTCTTTTGAAGCACGTGGCCATGGACCTTGGCTCTGTTATACCGCATGATAATCAGCATGTTAGGAAGGGTCTGATAATGTGCTTCAGACTCAGGCATTCTCATAACCATGCACACACTCCCACACATATACATATATTTATATAATGTCCAGTTCTATGATTGGTGGTCTATGGCACGGCGTTACCAACCAGTGATACTCAACCAAGCTGCTGACTGACCTGTACCCCAACCTGATCTCCTGCCATATACGGTATATATTTTGCCCACACATTGATTTGTTTCTTAAACCGGACCTTCCCCCTGAATAAGAGCCTATCTTGTATGTCTCCCCCCCATCCTGTACATACAGATTGCCCATATTAAAATATGTTCTTACCTGCAATTAGTGTACTGCGCTAAAATGGACCAAAACCCAGAACCAGTGCGCTTAAATCCGCAGACATCACGTCGTCTAAGCCTTCTTCTAAGGCGAGCGTCTCCGAGTGCGCTGACAGCCGAAACCTCCGCTATCCTCTAACAGGGGGCGTGCCCGTGTCGGGCATTCACAAATGCCTGGCGCGGGCATGCGCCCTGCTAGAGGTATAGCGGGGATGCGGCCGCGCGATCGGGAAAGAAGGTAAGTGTATGGGTGACCTGGGGGGTTTCGCACAGCGGGGCATCCCGATTTTGCCCCAGGGAGAGGTAATCGATCGGCCCCCATGGGATAGGCCCCGGGGGAATTGATCCCTGTGGGTTTTGGTCCACTTTAAAGATCTTTGTTCATCTGAAGTTTTAAACTCAGAATGTCATCTAAATGAATGCGCTGAGTGTCCAGCAGAGGGCGCTGCTCCCCCAGGCCATTATGGGAAAACCGGCATTCAAATATCTGTGAATGGAAGCTCTAATCCCCTGCAGTGGAAAAGGTTTGCAAGTAGGCAGCAAAAATAGAGCATGGGAAATATAATAAAACAAAACCACCTGTGCTGTTCCTCCACAACAAGCTTAAGTGCACTCTGCCATCGAGTATTTCTGTCCAGCTTGACTGTAGTATCAGATGCTTCACTTATTAACCCCTTTCAATGTGACACAGGAGGATACGGCAGGGGTTACTACTGTGAGGAGGTTTAACAACAGGAGAAATGTCATGTTCCACATTTAGAGTTCTTTCACGTTATGCCCCTGGGATGACGTCCATGATACACACAAGAAGCAACAATTCCCCCCATGGCACAGCTTTAAAGCAGTCCTTCACCCTGGATAAGATCATATCTTACATGTTTCCCACACCCTGTACATACAGATTGCTCACATTAAAAATCATCCTTCCTGCATATACTGCATGCTATGAGCCTTTAAACATCCAAGATGGTGGCTCATGGGGCATCAGGCTGCCTGCAAACAGGAAGTGTCTTCTGACTGTGTCGCGCTGCATTTTGGGATTGCTTTCCCTTCCCTGTCCTTTCCCTGACCCCAGCTCAGAGTCCTGAACAGAGTTGCAGCCTGGTGGGGGAAAGAATAATAAGTGACTAAAAATTTAAAATATATTAATTTTAGATGCTGGGGAATAATTTTTTAAGGGTTTGGGCTTTTCATTAAATTATGCTGAAGGTCTGGTTTAAGTTCCTGGGCCCTAATATAAGCTTTAAGTTCCTTGGTCCCAACATGAGAAACCAAAAAAGCTCACTGATGGCAAAGCCTTAAACCGGACCAACAGCCTGGCACAGCTGGAAAAGAAAGGTGGTGGCCATTTTGGAGATTCCTCTCCCAACTGAAATAACTGACAATTCACAGTAACAGGAAGCCCAGCAGCACTTCCTGTTTGTAGGTGGCCTGCAAATGCATGAGCCGCCATCTTGTTTTTAAAATTTACTACAGCAAGAGTTAGAAAAACATAAATGAATTTTTATGTGCAGCAATCGAAATTACCCTGGGGAGGGATGCATGTGAGCACTATTTGTTCTGTTGCTCTGGTTTAAGTCATTTTTGACTGTTGGTCCACTTTAAAGGAAATGGGCAAACAAAAGAGTCCTGTGCAGGATATGGACCTAGGGTTTCCACCAGACCGGCATTTTCTTTTACTTTACTGGCCACTGGCCTAGCAGTATTTGTTTCTTTACTGGTTTTAAGGATGGGAAAAGTATACCCACAATTACCTGTAAAAAAAAAAAATATGGCAAAGTTAGGTGAGCGGCCAGTGAAGTAAAAAAAAATTATTACTTTACTGCTAAAAAGCAATGATCCTCTTTGCTACATTTATCACTGTGCTAAACAGGAAGTAATGGCTGAGATATCAAGGTTTACAGTTTACCTTATGATTTTTCTTTTGAAGCACTTGGGCAGTGTCTGGTATTGTGCTTTTGACACAGGCATTCTCATGACCATGCACACATTCCCATACATATATATATATATATATATATATATCCAGTGCTATGACTGGTGGTCTATGGCAGGGGTTCTTATAGTGGGCCAACACCCTCCTGGATCCAATCCCTCCCCCAAAATCGGGATGCCCCGCCGTGTGAAACCCCCCAGGATGCCCAGGAACCTTACCTTAATCCCGATCCAACGGTGCATGCGCGGGCCGCATCTCGCGCTTCTCTCTAGTAGGGCACGTGCCTGCGCTGGCCATTTGTGAATGGCTGGCGCGGGCGAGCTCCCTGTTAGAGGGAAGCACGAGATGTGTCCGCCAGTGTGCTCGGAGTCGCTGTGGTTGTAAGTTGCTTGGATGCGAATACTACAACGGCTCCTAGCGCGCTGATTGGACGAGCGGGCGCGCATGCGGCGTAGGAGCGGGGTGAGGTGAGTTTTTACGAGCGATCGGGGGGGTTTCACATAGCGGGGAACCCCGGGGAAGTGGACCAAGATCCAGGATAGTCAAAATCCTGGGTGTTGGTCCACTTTAACCAGTGGTACTAGTACCACTGGTGGTATTCAACCAGGCTGCTGACTGACCTGTACCCCAATTTGATCTGCTGCCATATACTGCCATATAGGTATACTATACCTTCACCCTGAATAAGAGCCTATCGTGTATGTTCCCCCCATCCTGTACATACAGATTGCCCATATTAAAAAATGTTCTTACCTGCACTTAGTGCAGTTTCTGAGCCTTCAGAGATCTAATATGGCAACCCGTGGAGTCTCAGGCTGTCTGCAGACTAGCACAGTTAGGTGAGCGACCAGTGAAGTAAAAAAAAAAAAAAAGGTGGCAACCCTAGATCATGGGTTCCATACTGGAAATTTTGAAACTTACCATTGCTGGAATTCCTGACTGCACCATCCCCACTCATGACCACGGCCTGTAGTCAGCAGGCTACCTCCTCGCCAGGGCCGGCTCCAGGGTTATGCAGGCCCTTGGGCGATAGAGTATCAGTGGGCCCCTTGCGGTGGGGTATGACAATCCATACATGGTGATATAGTTGCATGTAAGGTGAATATTTTCAAAGAATAGAAAGACAAAATAATACAAGGAATGACAACGTGTTGAGTGAAGGAATAAAAAAATATCGAAAGAATGAAGTAATGAGTCGAAAGAGTGAAGGAATGACAGAACGAGGAAGAGGAAAGAAAGAAACAAATAATAGATGCAAATAAAGGAAAAAAGAAAGAGATAGAAAGAAACTAGAAAAAAAAATACTTAAATGGAAATAAAAACGAGAAGGAAAGAAACAAAGAATAGAGGGACTGACAGAAATAATAGAAGGAAATAAGGAACAAAGAAAGAAAATAAATGACAGAAAGAACAGATGAAAGAAATGACCAAAAATAGATATAAAGAAAGAACGGAAGGACTGACAGAAATAAAGACTCCCGATGGACAATCTGCCCCTGGATGACAGTGCTTAGTCCTGGTTACTGCACGGCTCTGCATCCTAAAGGGCTGCCCATGGGAGAGGGAATGAGATGGGTCCTCACAACTTGCAGGGGCCCTGGCACCCGCCCGGGTATGCCTGGTGCTGACGCCTGCCCTGCTCCTCGCTCATGGTAAATATCCATACCTACACTACTCATTTCAATAGAGGGGTGAGCCAAGGACCTTCATTGTAGTGAATAGAGCGAGCGCAGCCAGTCGTGACGTCGTGACTGACATGAGGGAGCAGATGCTTGGTCTGGGACCACCCGGGATGTAATGTAGGGCTGAGATTGGTGATTTTGGTTTGAAACTACCGCTATTCTGGAGATAAAGAAGTCCACTTTCAATAGTATTTATGAAAGTGAATATAATGCCGAAGGAATGCCCTCAAGCTGGTGCTGGGCTTATATAGTATTTTTTTATGTGAGCCGGTTTATGTTTTATGGAAGCAGTTTTCACTACCTGTATAGCCCCAATTTATGGAATCACAGTACACAGGTGTGATAGCCAATGGTAAGGGTTAATTGGATCACAAGCATGGGGTGAGGTGGTACCTCAGCAGACAACCACTTAACGGCATCCCTCATTACAGCCACTGTGCGGCATCCCTCATTACAGCCAGTGTGCAGCATCTCGCATTACTGGAGATAAAGTAAGCAGCATCCCACATTACCGCCAGTGAGTGGCATCCCCTATTTCAGCCAGTACGCAGCATCTGCCATTACAGGCCATGAGGGGCATCCCTCATTACAGGCAATGTGCAGCATCTCCCATTACAGACAGTGCCACTGCAAGTGGGGTTGCACAGATATTGTCTTTCCTGTCCCATCTTTGCTCAATTAGTGTCACCCAAAGGAAATATGTACCCCCCTCATGTCCCCTCCATAGCTGATAGGCTATACAAGTGTGTAGATCTTTGCATTGTTACATGTTACATTCCTCATTTCCAATGTCTGACTGGCCCAGGTTTATATTCACCTTTTATGCTCACCCCTGGATATGTTTCTCCCCCGCCCCCTCCACCAGTTTGGCCAGGGAGCACACTGGCCATTTCATTTTGTTTCTGCTGTGGCTACTGTCAGTCATGAGAAGCCTCACCCAACCCTGTGCCAGTTTCTGGTTGGGAGTACTATGGGTTCCAACGGAAGAAAATTGTTCTTGGGCCCAGCCTTCAGTTTTATGGAATATAATTCAATCTGCCACACCTTTTCTGGAGATAAAGAAGTCCACTTTCATTAGTATTTATGAAAGTGAATATAATGCCGAAGGAATGCCCTCAAGGTGCTGCTGGGCTTATATAGTATTTTTTTATGTGAGCCTGTTTTATGTTTTATGGAAGCAGTTTTCACTTCCTGTATAGCCCCAATTTATGGAATCACAGTACACAGGTGTGATAGCCAATGGTAAGGGTTTATTGGATCATGGGGTGATGGTAAGGTGGTACCTCAGCAGACAAGTACTTAACGGCAAGCAGTAGCGGTGAAATAATCAACTTATTTTATTGTTGCAGGGGAAAAAAAGGGGTTAATGCTTTAATCTTTACGGTCAAATGTACAGTTCACAGGCCTGATAAATTGCATCACTTTTAGGCAGCAGACACAGGTACACTTGCTTTATTGGGATGTTTTAGCATAAGCGTTAAACAGTCTTGTATCCCTCAGGCAGAGGACACAGGTACACTTGCTTACCAGAACATTTCAGCTTAGGGGCTAGGCAGTATTGTATTCCCCAATTAACAGTAGGCATTTCTCCAAAGGGATACTTTGGGTTGCCACCACCTCACTTTGAGCTGAATACCCCCTATCTCCAACAGTTTACCAGTTTATCTCAGACTTGGAGGTGGAGCGACCATAGAGATGACAGCGAGAAAGACAAGGGGAACCTCTCCATCTTAGCGTACAGGCCTGTACTGTTTCCCAACACAAGGGCTTCTCCCTCACACAAAAGTCACTGCAAGTCAGAGGTCTCAGGCAGGGAGCAGCCACACCTTACCAGAGTCTAACTATTCTCTGTAGTAGCCCCACCAGCTGTCTTAAGCAGGGTTTCTGGGCTACTCCACACCAAACATATTACAAAGGGTGTGGGCTACGAACAATCTCCCTGTATATTCCTCTAGTTCCCCCTATATAACCTCTGCTCTCTGCAATGTTGCCTTTGGTGTGTCTTATGTTCTCCTAAAGGGGATTCCTCCCCCAGGATTTTATAAGTCTGAATTTAAGTCTCTCCTCCATTTGTGTTTCATTCAGATTTCCCTTACCCACTATTTTTAAGCAACCCCTGAAATGTATGTGGACTTAATGTAGTGCTGTTTTCTATTGCTACACCTGCAATCTGTTTCTATTGGCAACTGTACACCAAAATCTACAAGAGGAGAGAAGTGAGCTCTGTACACACAGAACACTGCTGCTATGGCTGCTGCTGAGGTGAATGAGCTCATGTTTACAATTCCTCACATCAATGCCTGATTTGTAGAAAATAAATCCTCTCGTGAGGAAGTACAATGTCACCCTAAACCACGCCATCTGGCATGGTGATTGTAATTGTTGTGATTGTTTAGTGATCATGGAGAAACAGGATTGAAACATTTAAATTCTTGCCTACAGTGGACCCCCATGCCCTCCCTTACAATAGGTCACATTAGAGGAGTCAATGAAAAATATATCCACCTGTATGGTGCCTGGCACCCAATCTACCGGCAGGAGCTCAGTCTGTGCAACATTGCTTGCACCAGCAAAGCTGCTGCACTGATCTCAAGTGACTGCTTAGTCATGTCTGTGACAGCGTCACTGGAGGCAGCTTCTGCAGATCTAAGGGGGGAGTAGATCTTTATTTGCCCCACTTCCAACGGAGCAGCTGGCACTGTGTGGCCCACATGACACCACATTTAATCCGGTCCTGAGCGGGGTCACTGAGTTCTGAGATACATAGGACAGGGATATCACCAATAATCTCCTGACTCAGAATTGCAAAATTCCCCTGGAAATACCATCGTGCTTGGAATTTCATGGCATGGTTTCCATGGCTGGGAAAATCACCAAGCAAAATGCAGAGTGTTGGATAAATAGTAAAGCACAATACTACCAATGGACTCTGGAGATGTGGAGAGATGTTCTCTGGGGGGACTTATCACGCTTCTCTATCTGGCAGTCTGATGATGAGCGTGGGTTTTGCGAATGGCAGGAGAACATATTTAGTATGGCAGAGGAGGCATAATGATATTTTTTTTCATGGGTTGGCCTAGGCCCCTTGGTACTTGTGACTTAGCATAGCATGTCCAGCTTTGTGGGAACAGTTTGGGGAATTCCCTTTTATGTACCAGCATGAATTGGCCCTGGTGCGCAAAGCAAGCTCCATAAGGTCATGGCTGGGGTAGTCTGGCGTCAAAGAACTTAATTGGCTTCACAGAGCCCTGATCTCAACCCCATCCAACAGCTATGGGATGAACTATAAAAGCGATTGACCAGGCCCCTTCATCCAAAATCTTCATGATCTGTAACATGTCTGCAATAATTTTCTGCCATAACGCACTCCCCACTTTTGGGGAGTTTAGTAATATATTATTTTTATTATTTTACCAATATTCTATTCTCCTGCATTTAGGAAAGTCATTTGTTGGCCTAACCAGAGTTGGATGTAGAAATAAATCATAACGTATGGTTTATTTATAAAAAGAAAGCATCCCCAGCAAGGAGAGGGTTAAATGGTGATTGGTGTAGGCCCCATGGATACTGGTAGAGTTGCCTAATTAGGTTAATGTAGAAGAGCACTTTGCTAACATCATTTGGGCAGGTTGTTTTTCTCAGTATATTGGATGGTGATCACTCTCTGCATCCCAGGAACTGCAGATATAATGACAGCGCGGCAAGCTTGCGCTCTCCTCTCTGGCCAGCTAGTCCCTGGCTCGGGGCCAGCCATCAATACTTTAATGAAAAGATAAGAATTATTCCTTTGAGGATATAGCAGTGAGCAACAGAAATACTCGTCTGCCATCCACATAATGGAACAGAGAGTCTCTTTCTAGTTACTATCTGCTTCTCATCTGCATGTGGATGTTCCCTTCCAGAACCAGACTGATGGCATTTGGCTTGTTGAAGGTTTTCTAACATTTGCCAGGCTTCAGCTCCATTTAATTATCTTGCATCACCAGCAGCACCATAAAACTGCCAAAGAGCAGAAAAGTCAATATGCCATAACTCAATGCAATTAGCATAATTGAATGGATCTCTGGGAACTGGACAATCACTTTATATAATGACTCCTGGGAAGTGCTGTCGCTGCTTTAATTTTTCAGAGCAGTATGGAGCAGCCTTGAGACCCAACAAGCCACTGGTGAGGGTTAATGTATGGGACATTAGCTACTGGTTCAGCAGAGCCATCAGAACGCAGAGCTCTTTTATTCTGAAGTGCTGCTGTAAATCAGTGGTTGCCATTAAATTATACTGAGCTCTGTAGGTTTTCTTTTAAAATCGACATTATTCTGGGTGTGTTAGATCCTGCTGACAAGAGAAGCATAATAATATTTTCTGGATCTGATGCTTATACAGATGTTGTTATTTTATAACTTGGATCCATGGCCAGCCTTAAGATTGTACAGGCTGTACAATTGCATCAAGCATCGTCCAAAACACTTAGCAAGAGAATACTGGAAGGCGACATTTAGGCACCCCTGAAAATACAGTTCTCATCTGGCTCAGCAGCATCATACATCTTCCCCCTGCTACACCAGAGTTTAAATGCAAACGATTATGCATTTTGTATTTGTATAATCTGGTGTATCTATTCCCCATTCTCATTGCTTTTTCTAAATTTGTATCTCTATTTCAGCTCTCCTTTGTTCCCCCACCTTTGCCACAGGCTCAGTAATCCCACCGGGCTCTTTCGCAGTGCATGTGGCTAGTGCGGGCATATGACTTGCTGGCCCCCGACTTGCTGAACTGATTTAGGAGTTTAGGTAGTGTGGGGGCTTTACTAGAAAAACATACAGCTTATCCCCGCTGTTTTTTTTTCTTGTAAACCCCCTTGCATCTTTTGCTCTTTGCGTAGCCCTGCCTGCCCATTCACTTAAATAGGCAGCTTGAAGCCTGAAGGGAAGTCACCCCAGGACCCTTTGCTAGTTTACAAATAGTCAAAAAGCAGTTTCTAACACATACACATCATGCACAAAGTATTTTATTGAAATTACATGAAACTATACTCATCTAATAATTCTTCTGCTGCCAAACCCAGGATCTCCCTATCACCCTCAGAGCTGTTCGGCAGCTGTGCCATTTCCTCTACAAAAATGAGGAGGCAACATCCCCAGTGGGAATTGTCTGGCTCCTTGCAAAGAGAACCTGGTGATGCCCACGCAAGAGGAGCTGGTTGTCCCTTTGGAGATCGGAATAAGACATTTCCTACAGGTACTTACGGTCCTGGTGGAACCTCAAGCAACCATCTGGACCGCACTTGTCTTGAGTCAAACTACAGAGATCTTACATGAGATAAATACTGGTAACACCTACCTATTAGAGAGAGGTACAGGAACACCCCCCCCCCCCTATTTGTACCAGGAGGCTAAGGACTTGTTGGGCAAGATAATGGAGGAGGAGGTTATAGAGGAGAGTAAAAGCCTGTGGGCGCACCCCATTATACTAGTAAAATAAACTAGCAAAATAAGAGGATGGTAACCTGAGGTTTTGTGTGGACTACCAAATATTTAACTTGATGATGGTGCCAGGTCAAGTTACTCTCTTCTTGTTTCCGAGGTTGTTCCAACTCAGGCTTAAATGGAAACAAATAAATGCCACCTACTAAAGCACGAGGTCCAGTACCTAGGACACATTCTTTACCTTAGGGGGTGTTCGGACAAATCTGGAGAATGTCTTCACCACGGAGGAATGGACATGCCACGAAAGGTGACAGAGGTGCGGGCCTTCCCAGGATTGGTCGGGCACTATCTAAGTTGAAAACACGGCTGTCCCCTTCTCTGATACTGGCTCTGGCCAACTTCCGAAAACCTTTCCGGCTGTACACCGATGCTTGTCTGGTGGGGTTGGGTGCGGAGTTGACTCAGGAACAAGAGGGGAGTGAGGGTGTGGTGGCAGTTGCCAGCCATAGCCTACGGGGGGGCTGAAAGGGAGTGTATAACTAGTTTCTGGCCATGGTGTGGGCAGTCCCATAACAGTTCAAGGAGCACCTTGTTGGTCATCCTTTGTTGTAATCAACAACAATAACCCATGCTGGGTTGTCTGGCTTCCCCCCTTCAATTTTCAAGCGCTGCCAACAAGGTGGCTTATGTGTTGTCTTTGGCCCTCTGGGAGATAGGGATGATGAGTTGGATGAAGTGTATTTACCCAACTGTTGGGATCTTGCAGTTAAGAGGGGCCTGCGCATGATGTTAGCCCACATGTACAGCAGATACAGCTCCTGCGGGGAAGGGGTAGGTTGAGGGGTAACTCGACAGAATGATGCATCAGTTTCACAGTTCAAGGGGTATCTGGATGCTCAAAATTGCCTGGAAAGTCTTGAAAGGAGATCCCTACCCCTGGAGACTCAGAGACAATTGCGAAAGTGGATGCAGCTACTGAGCGAAGGGGTGGTGAAACAAAGGGTAATCACTCCAGGACTTATCCTTCCTGTCTGGCAGGTGGTACTATCCCAAGAGATGTCCTGGCAGGTAGTGTGGCAGGTCCATCAGCAGATGGAACATTAGAGTGTAGAGAAATTGGTGGATTGGTTGACATCCTGGTTCTGTTGCAGCAGGTTTGCATGGACTGCCCCTCCTGTCAGCAGGTGAAGGGTTCAGAACTTACAGTTCTGCCTCTGGAATGGATGACCTATAGACCACTGGAATTGATACAAGTTGACTTCTTAACCCTGGATATGGGATATGGGTACAACTATGTTTTGGTGATGGTAGATCACTTTTCCAAATTTGTGGCTGTTACCCTGACTGAGATCAAACGGCAGAAAGGGCTGTGGTAAGATTTCAATCTCCCTTATGGGTGCCCAGAGAGGGTACATTCTGACTTGGCTCCTTTGAGGCTAATCTGTTCCAGCAGTTTGTGTAGGCTGTATCAACTAAAGAAGTCTAAGTCTTCCCCTTACCACCCACAAGGGAATTGGCCTGTTACAGATTCAATTGTATTATCAGCCATTATTGACCTTAGAGAAGTTGAAACAAGAGAACTTGCCTGCTTATGTGGCGGAAATGGTTTGGGTATATAATAATACCCAACCATATATAATTATAATAATGGTTTGGGTATAATAATTCTAGCATTCTAGCAAGTTTACCCCATGCCACTGTTTGGGCTAGAAGGCATGTGGTCCCATATGGCATTTGGGGCAGGAAACCCGGGATATGCTGGACCCCCGGAACCTAGGTAGGTCTGCATAAGAGGCTCTTGGACTATGCCCAACAGGTGCTGGGTAGAAAAGATAGCCCTGACGGTTCTGCTCCCCAATCAGGGGACAGAGTGCTCTTGAGGATGAAGGAATCCCATAAGCGGAGTAAACTAGGCCAACTTTGGGACGCCCTCGTCTTCACTGTTAAGAGACAAATGGGGGAAGAGTCTCCATCCTATGAGATTGAACATGTAAATTGGGTTCCTCTGAAACCCATCTGAATCTGGAGGTGAGGGAACCCTCCAGGGATGCTGTCTAATATCTTTTCCCCTTCCTTTTTCCTTGTTTCATCTCTTTCAATTCCTGCTATCCCTTTTTTAGCTTTTAGCTGAGTTTATATGGATGGGACTATTCAGATACTCTTTTTATAAATATGAGGAGGTCAAAAATATCTTCTATCTTCTTGTAGCTTCTCTCTTGATCCTAATGCTAATGCTCATTTCCATATAAATCATTTTATCGGATAATGTGCAAAGTTGGCTTTAGATCTGGAGGCTGACTCTGTAAGTGGCTGCTTGGTAAGTGGTAAGTTAAAGCAGGAACTCCTGTGGTAAGCTTTGGGAAACTGGGCTTAATTGATAAGTAAAATATAACAAACTGTACTTGTTTTATTTTTGTGAATCAGTGTGTTAATGCTGGCACAAATTTAAACAAAAGAAAGAAAAAGTTTTTTTTTTCACTTTCTCCCTCCTCGATTCCTGCTGAGGCCTAATTGAAGCAGGTGTGTTATAAGCCATTGTAGAGCTCTTGGAGCTTGCTCCTGGAGGCTGACTCTGTAAGTGGCTGCTTGGTAAGTGGTGAGTTAAAGCAGGAACTCCTGTGGTAAGCTTTGGGAAACTGGGCTCAATTGGTAAGTAAAATATAACAAACTGTACTTGTTTTATTTTTGTGAATCAGTGTGTTAATGCTGGCACAAATTTAAACAAAAGAAAAAAAAAGTGTTTTGTTTTTTTTCACTTTCTCCCTCCTGGATTCCTGCTAAGGCCTAATTGAGGTCTAATTGAAGCAGGTGTGTTATAAACCATTGTACAGCTCTTGGAGCTTGCTCCTGGAGGTTGACTCTGTAAGTGGCTGCTTGGTAAGTAGTGAGTTAAAGCAGGAGTTAAAAGCAGAAGTGCTGAAGCTGTAAGTATCTGCCTTTGATTTGATTTTGTTATTTTAAGTGTTGTAAATTCTTCACTCGGTGTTCCAACAAATTGATACAATGGGTTCCATGCCTAATAATGCTGTCCAGTGTACATTCTGCTATGTATGCACTTTTTGATCAATCGGTCGATGGTGGATATTTATGCCCCGGATGTCTACGAATTGCTGATTTGGAAGCCGTCATTCACGATCTAAATAAGCGATTGGCAACACTGAGAGACATTGTTGTCATGGAAAAGAGTCCGGATCTCACTGATTTGGCACTCCATGGGTCAGGGGAGGGGGAGGGAGGTAGTATGGGGGGAGAGGAAAAGCAGCAAAATGAGGCAGCTAGCTGGATAACAGTTAGAAGGCAGGGTAGGGGTAAAAGTTATAGGGAGGCTAGCCCTGAACAGGCACCTCCAAACAAGTTTGCCCGGTTGGCAGACGAGGAGGATGTTAGCTCAGGGATGGCACAGCTGCAGCAAGACATATCTGTCGGCTCCAGTATGAAAGGGAGAGGAAATGGGAGAACAGGGCAGGCAAGACAGGTGCTGGTGGTGGGTGACTCTATTATTAGGGGAACAGACAGGGCAATCTGTCACAAAGACCGGGATTGCCGAACAGTGTGTGGCCTTCCTGGGGCAAGAGTACGGCATGTAGCGGAGCGGGCTGACAGATTATTGGGAGGGGCTGGCGTGAACCCAGTGGTCATGGTGCATATTGGCACAAATGACATAGGTAGAAGTAGGTGGAAGGTCCTTAAAAATGATTTCAGGGACTTAGGCCGTAAGCTTAAGGCAAGGACCTCAACTGTAGTATTCTCAGAAATACTACCAGTACCAAGAGCCACACCAGAGAGGCAGCGGGAGATTAGAGATGTGAACAGGTGGCTCAAAAATTGGAGTAAAAAGGAGGGGTTTGGGTTCTTAGAGAACTGGGCCGACTTCACAGTGGGCTACAGGTTCTTTGGCAGGGATGGGTTACACCTCAATGGGGAGGGTGCATCTGTTCTGGGGGAGAGGATGGCTAAAAGGTTGGAGGAAACTAAGCACTGGGGGGGAGGGTAAAAGCAGTTACAAAGGGGAAGTTAGGAAAGACAGTGACAATGGGTGTAGACATGAAACTGGGGGTGGAGGGGGGGGTTAGCACATTTAAAAAAGGGGGGAAAAAGGGGAATATACAAAATTATCATAAGCGTTTGAAATGCATGCTTACAAATGCTAGAAGCTTGACTAATAAAATGGATGAACTAGAACTGATAATAACAGAAGAACAATATGACATAGTGGGGGTAACAGAGACCTGGCTGGATGAAAGCTATGACTGAGCAGTAAATCTACAGGGCTACTGTGTGTTTAGGAGGGACCGTAACAAACGCAAAGGGGGTGGAGTCTGCTTAATTGTAAAATCCTCTCTACAACCCGCTCTGCGGGAGGATATATGTGAGGGGAATGACCATGTGGAGTCTGTATGGGTAGAAATACATGGAGGGAGAAACAAAAATAAAATACTGATGGGGGTTTGCTACAAACCGCCAGATATATCCGAATCCATAGAAAATATGATGCTTCGCATACATATAGACTGGTACGCTGAAACATGTGTTTCGCATAAAAGTAATAGTTTTTTTTATCTAAGACAAAAGATGGCTACCTTTCCCGACAAGTACAAGCTCCAACAAGGGGGAAAGCCATATTGGACCTAATACTTACCAATGTACCAGACAAAGTAATAAAGGTACAGGTTGGGGGACACCTTGGAAGCAGTGATCATAATATCATTAATTTCCAGTTAGCAGTCACTAGGGTGCCTTATCAAGGAGCCACAAAAACGCGGAACTTCAAAAAGGCAAAGTTTGACCAACTTAGAGATTCCCTAAACTGCATTGACTGGGAAAATGTCCTTAAAAACAAAAGCATAGACACTGAATGGGATACTTTCAAAGGAATCCTTAATTTTCATTGTGACAGATATATACCTTACAGGAATAAAACTATTAGACACAAATGTAAACCGATGTGGCTAAATAAAAAGGTTAAGGGGGCAATAAACAACAAAAAAAAAGGCATTTCAACGTTTAAAGCAGGAAGGAACAGCGGAAGCGTTAAAAAACTATAAAGAAGAAAATAAACAATGTAAACAACAGATAAGGGCAGCTAAGCTGGAGACAGAAAGACTGGTTGCGAAAGAGAGTAAAACTAACCCCAAATTATTCTTTAGCTACATAAACCGTAAAAGGTACAAACCTGAGGGTGTGGGCCCCCTGAAAAGCAAGGAGGGGACCTGTAAATAATGGGCCTTTATGGGAAATCAATATTGTTAATAATGGTATATATATATATATATATATGTATATATATATATATATATATATTTGAATATACAGCAGGGCATGACATGAAGTGGGAAGGCCTAAGGCACGTTTTCCAAGCTAGATAATATCTGCATTCCAAAACCAGAAAATAGAACAAAAGACATCGGAGAGGGCACTAGATAATATCAACATTCTGTGACCATACCATAAATATGTTGTAAATAGACATATAGACCTGAAATAGCAATTACACCCTCCTAGCAAAACACCTGGACATCAAAAGGTAGATAGACGCTGGCACCATAAATTATACAAACGGCTTCTGGGAATTTCCGGGATGCACCCTCTTTTGCATAACCTGTGGGTCAAGCCCAAGGGGGGGGTGGAGGTCAGCAGGACTGAAGATCAAAAGGGCAGGGAGGTATAATTGAGGGGAAGGCAGACAGGCAGGAGGCAAGACGGGGGAGATGGCTTGGAGCGGACACTGCTTGGAGATGAGAAGCTTGTGAGTGCCGTATCAGGAGGGTAATGTGTCTTTCCCTGTATATATGTATGCCAGTCTCATAACTGTATGCCAGGCTCATGTATTGTGTTTGATTTGAGATTTGATTGTATCATTGTGTTATTTTGTCAACAATATATCTCTTTATTTACTGTGTGTCTCAGTGTCTCTTGCATTTACCAGAAGCCAAAAGAACTTACAGTCTTATAGTCTTATGCGTGTATCCATTGCGTGATTATTGGCCGGATATTGATAATATTGGTATATGTGTTGCCTATTTTAGTCGAGCCGGGCAGGATAAATATATAAAATCAAATACAGGAAAACACCGCGCTTAATCTCAATAATGATGGTACAATTACATATGAAGATAACTTTATGTCTTTAAAAATGCTCAAACGTGCTGGACCACTTATCCCACCAGTCCTCAATAGAATGTAACCAAATAAGCACAGAGCAAAAACAGTTCAGTGTTTCAACTAATACGCAGCTCCTCGGTATGATCCAAAAGAAGCTGTAATCCCAGTGCGCATGCACAAAGTCCACAATGTGCCCGTCACCCTTAGGAAATATTCTTACCAGAAGGTTCAAGATTAGCAGGCAGAAACATATGTCATACACTCTCCTATTATGCAGAGGTCGTCTTTCCAAAATATATGCTTGTAGGTCCTCTTTCAGTCTTTATACACCATTGGACTCAATGTAGTCCAAAAACCAAAAAAGGAAAAGAAAAGATATCTAGTGCAACTCTGTCAGTTAATGATTCAGGCTTTAATAAAACTCATATGCACTTACACAGTAATGTAGATTAATAGCATAAAAGGATTTCCCGTCTGAGAGGTGTTCCCCCAAGTTCCCACACGCGGCCGTCGTTGGGAAATAGAGAAAATCACTCCAATCAACAAGGAATAACAAGAGAGCCCACACTCCCCTACCTAACGCGTTTCATTGGTAAATCCAACTTTATCAAAGGCCTAAAGGATAAATATATACACAATATTATTAATATTTTAGTTGTTTATGATATTAATATTGTTTACATAATTTGCCGTGCGCCAGCCAGGAGATACTATTTATAATATTATTATTATTATTAGTATTGTTTACAGATTGGTGAGCCAGGCAGGAGGCATCTTGTGTATTTGCAGAGCACTGTGTTGTGGTGAATATTGAGTGTATTGTGGTATATAATACATTGTGCAATTCAATTTCTATAGTTCACAGACCGCTGTTGCTATTGGTAACTATAGCATATAAGTGTTGCAATTGATTTGAAGTGCCTTATTGTATAGACATGGAGGGTCTTTTAAAAAAGTTGAACAAGGTAAAGAATGCAGAGGGGATTATTAGAGCAATGCAGGGATCCAGTAACCCATGGGCTGAAGCCCAGGATTATGTGACTAAGTGCATTGCTGCTAAGCAAATCTCCAAATCTGAGGGCAAACGCTTTTTGATTTATGGGGCAGTTTGGATTGCAAAGGAGTTTGTTTTGGTGAAAATACAAAATGAAAGCCTCAAAGAGGAGGTAAACTCCCTGGATAAAGCGCTAGGAGCCATGAGGGCATCTACTGAAAGTTTGGGCGCAATTGTAGAGCAGCTGAGAGCTGAGAGCAGAGAATTGCGCAGAAACAATCAGATGATGTCAGAAAAGCTGATAGTCACAGAAAAAGAAGTTGAACTTGTGTCTGTGGATATCAGGAGACAGAGAGATGCTTTTCCTAGTGCTGCTGAGGAGGTTTCATGTGGGTCTTCACCAAATGAGCATATAGATTCGGGGGTGCAGGGTAATTGTATGAGTGAAAATTACCCAAAGGTAGCCCCAAAGGTTAGTGCAGTCACACAAGCTCCAGTGGCAGTCTCAAGGCCCCCATTACAAAAAGTAATGCCTAGACTAATTAACTCTGCTATACCCTGCAGAGACAATGTAAAGAGAGCTAGAAGTGT
Source organism: Gastrophryne carolinensis (assembly GCA_027917425.1). NCBI lineage: Eukaryota > Metazoa > Chordata > Amphibia > Anura > Microhylidae > Gastrophryne > Gastrophryne carolinensis. The sequence goes on from CM051239.1 coordinate 73,069,257, forward strand.
GAAGTGTCACACTTGTGGCCAAGCGGGTCACATTTCCAGGCTCTGCCCCTCTGCAAAACCAATGTGTAGCAATAAAGTCCAGACCTATAGAACCCACAAAAGGCAGACGATGGTGTATTCTGCTAGATTTGGGACAGGGAGCTTTAACCAAAAGAAATTTGCTAGGGAGCATTATAGTCAAAGCAAACCTATAAAGTGTGTCCCAGTAAAATGGTTAAGAGCCAGAAATGAATACCTTATGGCAGCAAATCTGCAGTTGAGGAGTGATATGAGCTCACTGATCCAACAGGTTATGGCCATAAGAGAAGAGGTAAGTATGTTGGGGAACAGAAGAATGTTGGATGAGCCAAGGCTTAGACAAAAGGTTATAGAGAGGCACCCAGTTAGGTGTTATTAATTCTGTGTGCTTTGTCTTTCAGGTCCATTGGATAAAATCCCGGCTAAGTCTCCGATTAATGCTTTGATTTTCCCATTAGGTTTTGAGGACCTTAACGTGGGCTTTTTTGTGTTGGGTTTTTTTTTTATGTGCACACGTTTAGGATAAGCCTCAAAGATTAATTTGATGAAAGCAGTCAGGTTATCAAAAATCTAAATTCATTTTTGTTTTTTTAGTTAAAAGACCTGAACTGCTAAGCTGGCATGGACAGGGTTTCGGATATCCCTGATTTCCATTAAAGTGTAAATTTAGTATTTTTTTATGATTGCGCTATATTTTACAGATTGCGCATATTTAGTAACTAGTGCCAGCCTAGTGTATGTAGGATTCCTCCCAGGTGTCACTGACAGGCTGTGTGGAATGCTCTGTCACTCCCAGGCATTATTAGCATTAGCATTTCTATACAGCCAGGGTCTTTCCAGTGACAATACATTGGGAACCAGTTTTTAAGCTTTTTTTTTCCTTTTACAATGAACAATGAAAAGGTTAAAATTCATATTTTAGCCTGTTCATTGGATCAATCATTTTAAATTGTGTGCTTGTAAGCTATTTTTCCTGTTAGGTTATTGGAGTGGGAACCATTTTTTTTTCCTAAGTAACTTTTTTTGTAGTTTGTTCACAGGCACACAATTTGAAACTATCTGTTTGTTTATGTTTTTTTTTTTACTCTGAATAGTATGAAGTGGGCGAGCAGCTTTTCTCCCCATTTTCTCCATAAGTTTTACTTTAAATGTTATGAAGTGGGCGAGGTTTAATGCTTAGGATTGTACAATATTGTCAATACACGAGGTCTGCATTAGGCGGACCTAATATCTTAGGGATGTTTGTTTTAATAGGGTGTATATTGTTGTAAACATAACTTTTTAACAGATTTTCCATAGATAGCCCAGAGACGCCCTTGATTTGAGTTTGCAGAGACGGAGGGGATTATTGATATAGCATAGTAGCAACCATTCTTTGGTTATAGCTTGAATCCTCAAAGCCACATCTACAGAGTCACACTTTCTTTTGTTCAAGGTTTTCTTTCAGACATTTCCACCGTAATACGCTGTTTGCTATGTTGCATTATGTTTATGCTCTGTGACCAAAAATCTATTTCTTGGAGTCTGCTGTGTATCACTGTGTTGGAGAGTATATCACCGATTGCTTCTAATATTGCAGATGTACTGTTGCTGTAACTCATTATGGTCTGTGTGAACTGTCAGAGTACATTTGCACCCATAACAATATGGACTGTCACGCTGTGCAATCAGTATATTATGGACTGTCACCTTGTGCACCCACTTCGTTGATAATACAGGCCTTGGACATTCAGTGACAGCTTATAAAGCAGTGTCTGCAATGGAAGTCGACTGATGAGTGTCCAGCAGGAGCGGCAGTGAATAAATCCGGATGTCACCAGATTTGGTCACCCAAAATCACATAAGCGGTTATGGATGGTGTAAAAATATGAAATATGTTTGATGATCTGTTGAAGAAGGTGTGGCATTAAAACAGTATGTGGTGGCTGAAGGATGCAGGCTGTAACTTGAGATACTGGGGGTTGTGACAACATTGTGCGGTAATATATCGGGTCCCATCGGTCTCAGCAAATTTGAAGCACTTACATTTTATATATTTGTGAGACCTCGATATATATGTATACATATAAATATAATATATATATCTCTGTCTCAAGTGGGCGATATGTAAATAATGGGCCTTTATGGGAAATCAATATTGTTAATAATGGTATATATATATATATATATATGTATATATATATATATATATATATATATTTGAATATACAGCAGGGCATGACATGAAGTGGGAAGGCCTAAGGCACGTTTTCCAAGCTAGATAATATCTGCATTCCAAAACCAGAAAATAGAACAAAAGACATCGGAGAGGGCACTAGATAATATCAACATTCTGTGACCATACCATAAATATGTTGTAAATAGACATATAGACCTGAAATAGCAATTACACCCTCCTAGCAAAACACCTGGACATCAAAAGGTAGATAGACGCTGGCACCATAAATTATACAAACGGCTTCTGGGAATTTCCGGGATGCACCCTCTTTTGCATAACCTGTGGGTCAAGCCCAAGGGGGGGGTGGAGGTCAGCAGGACTGAAGATCAAAAGGGCAGGGAGGTATAATTGAGGGGAAGGCAGACAGGCAGGAGGCAAGACGGGGGAGATGGCTTGGAGCGGACACTGCTTGGAGATGAGAAGCTTGTGAGTGCCGTATCAGGAGGGTAATGTGTCTTTCCCTGTATATATGTATGCCAGTCTCATAACTGTATGCCAGGCTCATGTATTGTGTTTGATTTGAGATTTGATTGTATCATTGTGTTATTTTGTCAACAATATATCTCTTTATTTACTGTGTGTCTCAGTGTCTCTTGCATTTACCAGAAGCCAAAAGAACTTACAGTCTTATAGTCTTATGCGTGTATCCATTGCGTGATTATTGGCCGGATATTGATAATATTGGTATATGTGTTGCCTATTTTAGTCGAGCCGGGCAGGATAAATATATACACAATATTATTAATATTTTAGTTGTTTATGATATTAATATTGTTTACATAATTTGCCGTGCGCCAGCCAGGAGATACTATTTATAATATTATTATTATTATTAGTATTGTTTACAGACCTCTATAGAGGGAAATGAGGAGAAAGCAAATTTACTAAACAACTTCTTTGCTTCTATATTCACAAAAGAATGTGACATGCCGAGTCAAATGCAGGGGTATAACCGAAACCCTCCATTAAATGTCACTGGTCTAACCAAGGAAGAAGTCCAGCACCGTCTCAAGCAGATAAAAATCGATAAATCACCGGGACCAGATGACATACATCCTTGTGTTTTAAGGGAGTTATGTACAGTAATAGACAAGCCGTTATTTCTAATATTTGTGGACTCAATAACTACAGGGTCTGTTCTGAGGGATTGGCGCTTGGCAAATGTGGTGCCAATATTCAAAAAGGGATCTAGGGGGGAACCTGGGAACTACAGACCGGTAAGCTTAACATCTGTGGTGGGCAAGCTGTTTGAAGGTTTCTTAAGGGATACTATCCTGGAGCACCTTGGGAAAATTACCTTATTACTCCATATCAGCATGGATTTATGAGAAATCGCTCTTGCCAGACAAACCTATTCAGCTTTTATGAGGAGGTAAGTTCAAGATTGGATCAGGGGGAGTCATTGGATATCATATATCTTGACTTTTCTAAAGCATTTGATACTGTGCCACATAAAAGGCTGGTACAAAAGATGAGAATGCTTGGACTGGGGGAAAACGTGTGCAGATGGGTGGGAAATTGGCTTAATGATCAGAAGCAAAGGGTGGTTATCAATGGTACACACTCAGATTGGGTCACTGTTTCTAGTGGAGAAATCTGTATCATGATTACACACTAAATAAAGAAATACTTGGTAAAACAACAATGGAAAAGGACCTAGGGGTTTTAGTTGACAATAAGCTCAACTGACAATCAATGCCAGGCAGCTGCTGCCAAAGCAAATAGGATCATGGGGTGCATAAGGAGGGGCATAGGTGCTCATGACCAGAGCATCATTTTACCCCTGTACAAGTCACTGGTCAGACCCCATATGGAGTACTGTGTACAGTTCTGGGCACCTGTGCTTAAGAAGGACATATCAGAACTGGAACGCGTTCAAAGAAGGGCAACAAAGTTAATAAAAGGAGTGCGGGGACTAGAGTACCCTGAAACATTGTCCAAGTTAGGTTTATTTAGTTTAGAAAAAAGACGATTGAGGGGTGATCTAATAACTATGTATAAATATATTCGGGATCAATACAAAGATCTGTCCCACAATCTATTCATACCCCGGAGTGTAACCATAACCCGAGGGCATCCACTAATGTTAGAGGAAAGGTGCTTTCTCCACCGACATAGGAGGGGATTCTTCTCTGTAAGAGCAGTGAGACTATGGAACTCGCTGCCAGAGGAGGTAGTAATGATGGATACAGTAAAAACGTTCAAAAGTGGCCTTGATGCCTTCCTGGCATGTAATAACATTTCCAGCTATGGCTGCTAGACCACTGGAAGGAGTTAAACATGCTGAACTGGATGGACTAAAGTCTTTATTCAGCTTTACATACTATGTTACTATGTTACGTATTAAGGATGTTAATTTGGATATGTTGAGACATGTACATTTTGTCATTAAAGAGGAACATCAGACATTTTCCGATGTTCCTCTCTAAACATTACTTCCCCCCTCCCTCACTGCCTTTTGGATGTCGGCGTTATCTAAAATACCGACATCCAGCAGTATTCCTGGCCCCTTTCCACCCCACTCCCCCCCTTAGCAGCCCCAGATTGAAGGCGGCAGGCTTATCCAGCCTTACATGTAGCCTATCTTCGAATGTCCCACGCTGCTCCTCAGATATTCGCGCTCTTCTGCGCTGAGTGTCATTGCAGCCTATGCAGCCTAAGCCTAGATCTGAGGGGCGGCGCATTGCATGTCGGGTTTCCAAGATGGCGCTGCCCGACGGAGGACAACAAGGGGGTGGGGGTGCGGTGGGATGCTGAGTGCGATGCAGGTAAGTTTACATAAACTATTTTGTAAACCGGAGGGCAGGGGGGCCAGGCAAGCCAGGTCTGGGGAGTTTTTACTAACTCCCCAATAAATGTTCCTCTTTAAATACAATACACATCTATAGAAAAGAAAAGTTTTGCTGTAAAAGTGTCCTGCTGTACATTCTGTTTTTTAGTCTTTGGAGCACTGTTAGGAAGAGAGATTGTTCCCAGTTGCAGCACAATAAAGTATACAATTCCTTCAGAAGAAACTGCTATTGGTGTGCATTGACTACTGTTTCTACCTGAGACTTGTGGACTACAGCTACACTTATTTTGTACTCCACTGCAAATAAATAGTATAACGGCTAGGCTACTATTTGAGCAGGGGTGGGGGGACTGCCCATAGGGAGACCTGGGAGAATTCAAGATGGGTCATACTACTTTGGGGTGAGCTAGGCAGCTTCTTCAAATGCCCTATGTAACCTCCTTTTCCATGTTCCCCCCTGTACCTGGCATAACTAAACTCCAGCTCATATTTTGCCCCTGCAAAGCTAAAGCCTCAGCATCATAGCTGTGGAGAGCCATACCTAAACTGACCATTTGTTAGGAGACTCAAACAGGGGAGCTTAGTTACATTGACCACTTTACATGGTAATGGGTGTGACAGAGGTGTAGAGGCAAAGAGTCTTACGGTTTCCCGTACCAGGCATTTGAGGAACAAATATCTGTGGCATTCTATACTGCTTCTCTGTATGTAAGTAGGTGTAGCCTAATTAACCTGACAAAGGTTTAAATCACAACTTGGAAATATCTGGTCCGTAAAGGATTTTGTTGATGAAACTAATGCTCAGCAATTCCATTCATTCCGCTACTGCTTTTGCTGGAGCTAGAGCTGGAGCAGCGCCTGAGTGGTTAATAGACTAGACATCCTGGATTTGGTGGGGCAGTCTTCCCATAATAGGGTTGATTCCACGCTGTGAGAAAAGTCATAAGCGCACGGTTTTCATGAGTTAAACACGATTACTCACATTTGCCCTTAATTCCGCTTCAGCAAACATTTTTTTTGTGGCCCATTTACTCAAAAAGTTATTGTAAGTGATTTAGGGAGATTTTTTTAAAGTAGCTCCCCCTCCCCCCCCCCATGAGCCAACTAGCCCAGGCACCAGTTCACCCCTAGTAGTTAAAAATAAGACACCACACAAAATACATTTATATTTCCAAATGTCACTACCTACAAGTCCCAATCATCTTTCTTCTTTACCCTGCTGAGCGCTGGTCACTGTCCCACAACGGTTCTCCTGTGATCTCTGGGGCTGTTCTCTTCCCCTCCTCTGCCTTTTGGGGGTGGTGGACATCATATGCTGATGTCCGCGCCGCCAGTAGTATATCAGGAGGACACAGGTCCCTCCTTCTATCCTGCCTGGTGCAGCCAGGGACTGCATGTGGGGAGGGGAGCAACCTTTTATACAGAGAGGTGGGGACTCTCTGGGACTACATATGTCACAGGAGGGGAATGGAGGGGGTCTTCCCACGATGATCCTAGAGGGAGCCAGAATGAAAGGAGGGGAACCTGTGTTCCCCTTTGTTGCAAATGTCTGCAGAGCGTCAATAGACACTCTTCAGCATGATTTGCAATGAGGCAGCTCTGGACAATAGACAGGGAATAGTAAGCATCAGTTAATTTAGAGTAATGAAGTATATTTTTAAAATGTGTGTATTTTTTTAACTCTTGGTAAGCTTAAGGGGGGGCTAAATTCTAACAAATTTTAAACAATATTCCCAACTAAAATAGTAAGGAAAAAAATGTGTGACCCCCTTCCACTCTAAAGGCTGCCAACCCGGCAAACCAAGCATAGGTACTGGTAATTCCAGGGCTCAAGGGTCATATTGCTGGTCCTGGCCCTGGTAATTACCAGCCCTTGTGCCCTATAACTTGTTATGGACCACTAGGCTCATCCGCACCACCATGCACATTGGCAGTGTGGGTAATAGTAACTGGACTGATACAGGAGTCCATAAGACCCCATACCAGTTCTAAAGTTAAGTGAAAAAAATATATACACAGTTTGAAACTGTGTAGTTAATTTATACTTGCCTTTCCCTGTCCTCTGTCCAGTGCTGCACCACTGCAAATCATGCCGGTGCCGGGGAACACAGGTTTCCATCCTTCCATCCTGGCTCCTAAGTGACTGGAGGGGAGGGAAATGGAAGGGGTCCCCATATGCCCCACATGCAGTCCCTTGCTGGGCCAGACAGTATGGAAGAAGGTGTGACTTGTGTGCCCCCGATCTACGAATGGCGGCGCAGGGGTCAGCATATGATCTGCCGAAAGAGCCCAAACACAAACCAAAGGGCTGGTACACTGGCAGGGCCAGGGGGTGCGGCTGGACGGCCTCTGAGTCCTGGGTTACCAGCCCTTAAGGATATACTGCTATTTGTTTTGGTAGACTAACCCTTCAGAGCTGACCTAAATTCAAGGCATCTCATAGGCTTGTTTTATCTCCCACCGACCAGGCATTGCAATTTCCCTGCTACACCACCAACGGCTATTATGGTTTGTTAGATGGGCATGCATGCGTTAGTGGTGCTGTGCCCTCAGGGCAGTACAGCCAGGACTCCTATATGATACCCAGCCACCAGCCCTGATGGCAGCCCCACAACTTCTACCTAACCCGCCCCAGGTACTCCCAGTCATACGTTCCAGGACCACTCACATCCTTGTCACTCCCCTATTCTGCTCATCTCAACCCTCCCCCCACACAATGCCATTCACCAACCCCCTCTAAATGCCACTCACCCACTCCTTGTACAATGACACTCATCCACCCCCTTCCAGCTCCACTCATCCACCCTGCTCCACTAACCTCCTGCACAGTGCCACTCATACACTCCCTCTAGGCTCCACTGACCCACCTAACTCTATTTATCTGTGCTCTTCTCCCGGTCTCTACGCACTCAACTCCTCCCACCATTACTTTGATTTAAATTTACAAGATACCTCCCAGAATTTACTAATAGGCACTGCATTTTGCAGCTATTTCTGATGTCAGAAGGACCTCTACAAGAGGGGCCTCATAAATGTAAGCTGTATTCTGATGGTAGCTTTGGTGCTGTGAATGGCTATCAGCCATGCTAGCTAGACAGGTGTAGCCCTGGAGGGCACATCGTGTGAGTGTCTCTGCCTAATTTGTGGTCTTACCATTCGGCTTTTAGAAGAAGGGGAACCCAAATCTGTCTGCTTGGGTGGGTGGGTGGGGGGGGGGGGTTCTGACTGTATTAAAGTCCACTTCAATACAATGAGGTAGATTCAGAGCCAGGTAAGTATTCTCACTCATTGCTTAGGAGAGGAAACTGCCATTGACATTCATTGTCTACCTTGGGGCCGACTTAGAGCCAGGTGAAAAATGTTACCTGGTAGACAATTAAATTCAATGGCAGTTTTCTCTCCTAAAAAAATAATGAGAATTCTCACCTGGCTCTAAAACAGCCCCTAAAACTCCAAAAGACTTCTAGATACAATTGGATGAAACACAAGATAGTCATCGGACAGGCGTTTGTTTTATTTTTATTATTGGTGAGCTTCATGATCAGAGGCATGCAGAGACAGGGAGACCTACTGTATGTAGTTACACTGACAAAAATAATACAGACACTACATATATTATTACATGTTCATGGCATTATCTTGTTTCTCATGCCGCTGTGTGTAACAACACTGTGATGCTAGCACTAGATCCAGAATTACATGCACATCAAGCCTTTATGTGTTATGCTTGTGCCAAGGTACACTATTTATATTTTACATTCATTTTATGTAATGACCCATGGTCAGATTAGATTGGATGCTAATGAAATACTTGTAAATGTACACTTAAGAGGCTGCATGTAGTCCATGAAAATAGGCAGCATATCCAGATTACATAAACATTTGGAACCTGCCAAACAGAAAAAGAATCAAGACTGCACAATATTATACAAAGCAAAGATAATACACACAAGACTAAATGCATGTATGAAGAGTAAAAAATAAGAGCACATTTTGGCATGAAACTGCTGGGGGCTGAAAGGTGGCAAAAGGAAATGCACATATAAAAAATAAAGTGTTTCATGAAAAAGACACATAAAGGGAAATCAAATAAGAAAGTGGACTGACTCATCTATGCCTGTTTGTGTTTAGTTCTCTATTCTCTTATATCAAACTAACATGGGAAATGTTTCTATATGCAGAAAATTACCTAGTTCTAAAGTCTTAGGCAGTATTGCGTTATATGTTCTCTGCGCTACTATGCTTCACCGAACAAGCGCTGTGGCTGCTAAGCTGGACTTCTGCTTTAAAGCAAGACATAAGTCTTTTTTTTTTTAATAAGTTGCATTCTTATTTGTGACCTTCCCATATTACCAGGCAATTGCCTCCCAGACCTCTCACTTCCATGCCGCCATCTTGCTACACTTGGAAGTATGTATCCCACAATCCTCCCTGGTGTGGCCTTTCACCTTACGTCTGGGGGTCCCGTCCAGGTGAAGTGGCGTATCCACGCAGCGCGTCGGCGGTAGTATAGATCGGTGGGGGGATCGTCGGGTTCTGGCTCAATACGGTGATGTACTAATTTGATCATTATTTGATTGCTATTTGCTATTTATTATCTAATTGCCTTACTATTTGCTAGCATTGGGTCATTCACTAAAGCCAGCCAGTGTTCAGATTATACATGTAGCACACACACTGCAATAAAGCTTTCTTGCACAGCACTTTCTGAGCACTGCTTTTTTCACCCTCAGCACTCTGCCTGTATTCTTTTTTCTTTACACACAGTAACACACAGGTTTTTCCTCTTTTTTAACACTAAACATGGTGTTTTGATTTATTACTTGAATCCACACTGACTGGCTAGGTGTCTGATACCATGCAACTTTATATTTTCATATCTTTTGGAATATGATATTGCAGATGCAAAATTAGATTATTGATTATTTATAATTGCCTTGCCCAGAGTCCCCCCACCTTCTTGTTTTTACTGTTTTGTGTGTATGTTTTTTAATCATGTAATGTCTATTTTGTCCTTGTTGATCTATTGTTGAATTCAATAAAATTAGTGACAACTTTTCATAGTTGATTGTTTTGCACTAGTTATTTAGGGTGAGTGTGGATAATTTTTTGGTGCATGTATGGGGCTTACCAGAGTGACCCTTCCATGCTTTTTGTCTGATTGAAGTTTCACATGCACCAAGATTTCCAGCACCCCCTTGCTTGATTGAATATATTGGGCTGTGCTTATCCAACAATAGTCTTTGGCTTCTCATCTTACCAGGCAATTGCCTCCCAGACCTCTCACTTCCATGCCGCTATCTTGCTACACTTGGAAGTATGTATCCCACAATCCTCCCTGGTGTGGCCTTTCACCTTACGTCTGGGGGTCGGCCTCCCACAGAAGGTAAGTCCTCTGGGCTTTTTTACATTTTTTTACGTTTTTGGTCCGCTTTAAGCAGCAAAAGCAGAGATTGAGCCTTGGTTGGAAAGGAGAATGCTTAAGGACATGCTGAGCAGTGGCAGAGGCTGAATTTGACCCTTAGAGACCTCCTATATACCTCCCTTCTGTCCCGACATTGATACTGGTGTCTATAGTCTCTGTAGCTGGCTATGCCAGTGCACAGTGGATCATACAAGAAACATGCTGGCACTTTCAATGGCATCTTTTAGAAGTGTATATTTTTGTGAGCCAAGATGTTGTCCTTGGTTAATACACCGGTGAGCCCTGTTATTAAAGGATGTAACCTAGACAATTTAAGTCAAGAAGATGATAAACACAGGACTGTTGGGCATTTGAGACTTTAACCATTTAGCTGTTTAATTGCTTAATTTAGTTTTGAGTTATGTAGGGAGGTGGAGCAGTAGGACATGCTCCGGGAAGACCCTATTAGTCCACTTTTGGTGAGGTGAGGACTGGGGGGGAGTTTACCCTCCATTCCCCATCTTTGTGGATTAATCCTGTTAGGTATGGAACATTGGGCATTTTAGCTTCCCTAGAGAGAGCAAATGTTGTTTGCTCTCAGAACCCACATTCACTTTTTTGTCTGATTAGACCGCAAGCAGACAAAAAAAAAGAAATGAAAGAAAAAAGAGAATGTGGGGTCTGAGAGCAAACAACATTTGCTTTCTCTATGAAGGCTAAAATGCCCATCTAACAGGATTAATCCACATAGATGGGGAATGGAGGGTAAACATTCCAGACAGGGATGCCCCCGAGCCTGTTTGTACTGGTGGTGGAAACCCTTGCAGAGTGCCTCCGGATGGACAAGATTCTGAAAGGCGTAAATTATGGGAAGATTAAGAACACAAATGCACTCCTTTTGCAGATGATCTGCTTTTATTCATAGCTGATCCCAGATCATCACTACCTGGAGCACTGAATGCTCTTTACAGTTACTCAGAGATCTCAGGCCTTAAGATTAACCAACTCAAATCCTCACTTTTGAATGTAAGCCCGGACCCTGAAGCCACTGAGGACCGTAAAGCAAAATATGGGTTTCAGTGGCTGAACCTGGCGCTCAGGTTGACAGCACACTCAAAGGATCTCTACAAAGCTAATGTCCCTAGGTTATTTAAAAGAATAAAGGAGAAGTTGGATTTATGGAAAACACGTCCCTTTGCATGGGGAGGATAGTGGCATGCAAAATGGATTTGCTTCCTAGGATTTTATATTTTTTAGAGCTCTCCCAGAGGAAGTTAATTTGGAAGAGCTGGACAGAATCTGGAGAGTAATGGTGCAATTTATTTGAAACAACAAGAAGGCAAAGTTTGTAATAAGGTCTTATTAACAGCGTAAGCCCAGGAAGGGCTGGAGCCCCTAAACCTAAGGGACTATTACTTTGCTGCTAGACTGGTCCAATTATCAGAAATATGATAGGCCTAATGGCTTACAATAAAACAGATGACCTGCCCAAATTGCCCTATTGAACTCTTTTTCATGGGTAAGAGGAAGGAGAGACCAAAGCAGAAGTGCCCAGGATAATAAAATTGATAGAATGAGAACTCAGCAATCTCTATTTACCCCAATCTTGGGAAATCACAGATTTAATAAGGGCTCGTCAAAGGGGTGTATCTGGTGGAAGGAGAACGATTTAGTGAGAACGGCCTATTTTTATCCTACACTGCATTTCTTATCTTGTCACAAATTGATAGAAAAGAGGGGATTACCGGAAAGAGAAATCTATAGGGCCAATCAAATATACCACTTCTTGAAGAAAGAGGGACATTTAAAGGGGAAAAAGGGATTAGTCTGATTTTGAGATTTTGAGACATACAGTTTAAAATCCCCAAAAAGAGCAGGGAGTATTTCTATTATTTACAATGGTGTTTATTTCAAGTTCAAATTACCGTATATGATAAAATTGTAATGAGATATTGGAGAAGAGTTCACGGTGGAGTAGTAGGGAGATGTGATGAAATCAGCAGGGAAATGTCTAATGAACATCTCAATAATTGAAGCAAGCCTAAAGACTATTATGTAGTGGTACCTGATACAACTAGACTAGCGAAAATACACCCAGGTTTCCCCCGGACTTTCTTCAGAGGATGTAACGTCCCTGGGGACATGTTACACATTTGGTGGCTATGCCCAAGAGCCAAGACTTTTTGGCACAGGGTTTATAAGGTTTATAAGCAAAATCATGAATGTGGACAGGGGCGTACATACATTTCTCAGGGCCCCATTGCAAAAGTCAGAGTGGGCCTCATAATAACCTAACCCCCAGCAGTAAATTACCTGCAATGAAGGGCAGGGACTGCGGCCTTGCTTTGTGAGTAGATCAATCAGTCAGAGGCCAAGCTAAGACTAGCCGACCGGGTTACCAGAAAATCCCTCCGAAAGGCCCAGAACTGAGGAGTCCTTTGGGGTGCCCATCTCCAAAAGGGACAGTGAGCTATGTGATAGCAAATACTGTGTTGTCAATTTCTCTAGGATAGAAACAGATTCTGTAAGTACTGCTGGATGTCATTGTTCTATGGCAGGAGTGTGCATGATGTATTTGTGAATAAGCCTGTAAGATTTGCATTCAACTGTAAAGTGGACTTGGGTTTGTTCTCCTGGTGGGCTCGGACGCTGCAGTCTGACACTGTCAGTGTGGAGTTCTAGATAGTGTTGGCTCACTGTGGGGTCCCAATTAGTCGGGCCTAGCAAAGTCCTTTTTTTCCTGGTTTGCTTGTTTCTCTGAGTGCCTTATATAAACAGAGCGGGGGGAAACAAAGCACTGGCATCTTAGTTCTGCCCTACAGAACCTACGAGGTGCCAACATTGCATACAGTACAGGTGCTGCAAGAGGCAGCTTGCATTGGGCCCCTTTCTGCCATGGGCCCGGTAGCAGTTGCCTTCGCTGCCTTTATGATATGTATGCCTATGAATGTGGACTTACAGTGGGATGACAAATCTGCCCTCTTAGGTTGGTAATCACAAAATATAACAAGACTCCAGTGGAAATTAATATCATGTGGCAAGAATGACCTTGCTTGGAAAAAGCTTGGCTAATGAGAAATCAGGTAGTGTTCTAATGCACCAACAAGGCCTGTACAGTCTGGCAGCATCGGTCCCAGAAGGGGAGCAGAGGGGCAGAGAGAAAAGGGAAAAACTTAACCACAGTAGTTAATCCTTTTTTTCTTTTCCCTTTTTTCTCTCTTTTTTTACTTTTTTCTTTTCTTTGTTCAAAATTTGAATCAAACTTTACCTGTTCTTAGAAAATGGGTATATGTAAGGAGCTCTCAATATCTAAGAGCAAATTGGTACATATCCAGAAGAGAATTTTAAAATTGTATCATATTTATAGCTGGAGATGGTGTACGGAGCTGAAAATGCAAATGAAAAGGTTTTGAAATATGTGGATATTATATATTTGTTAGTAAGGAATCTGATTAGAATAAATGTACCGATAGGATGTAAAAAGATATTCACTGTCATCATAAAAGATGATGTATGTACTTTTACACTTGAGGAAAAAATGCAAGAAAAATATTGAGAAATAGAATGCTGTCCTTAAAGTGCAGATCTTTTCTGAATATTTTGTTAAGTGAAACCCACCAGTGAGCACAGTTTTTACACCACGCAGTCTTCTACTACTGGCCACTGTATACCAAGTCTATACACCTACCTACAAGAAGAGAGAATGAGCCCTGTACAGCATCTTGAGGACATGCTTTTGGCACACAAAACATTTTATAAAGAAAAATGCCATTGAAACATGCTGCGGTATCACAGGACAAAATGGAGGCAGGGGTATATATAGCCTTGATGGGGCCCCATAGCAACCCCCTCCCTTCGGGAAGCACACTCAATGGGCAGGCGCAGCAATTTAGACATGTGGCACACACGTGCACAACCATGATGGAGAGGTGTGCGGCGCGTGCGCTGTAGAGAGGAAGTTGCGCATCAGAGGCGGTGGAGGCAGCTTGGAGGCAGCTTGCGCCTGGCCCCCTTGTTCCACGGACCCGGGGGCACGTGCCTGCACTACCTCTATGGTATGTACACCCCTGAGTGGGGGGAAGCCACTTTTCTATTGACCAAAAGTAGTAGACTATGGTGCTCTGCCTTTTTCATTTTACTTACTCACTTCCACGACTGAGCATTGCAGAACAGGTGCAACCATCAAGGCTGCGCCAGGGAGGACTGTTCGATACATACACCTCCTGGGTGCAGCAAGATGGCGGCATGGGAGCGTGATTTCGAGGAGCTGCCAGTATAGGTTATTAATAACCATGCAGTGGCTTCCATCCTTATCACGGGCTCTTTTTTCCGATTTAAAAACTTTTAAAAAGTTTGTTGTCACCTTGAACTCTAAGCCACACAGTACAGGCATTTGTGTTGGATATTAGGGGGTACATGTTGTATGAAGGGGATTGTTCATGTGATGAATGATGTATGGCGCTTTGGTGTATGTAACTGGCTGACCGCTACAGCTTTAGAGACTCTGGAGCTAAGTATATTTTGAGGCTTTCTACATGGGCGGGGTCGCATGATGGCAAAGACGAAGTAAACTCATCCTATAAGCTGCAGTGAATGGCATTTATCTTACTGTCTACATTTTCAGAATATGTACACATATATTATAGAAAATGGTATTCATACAATTTCACATTTAAATAGTCAAATGTAAAGGACAGTATAGTAAGCATGGCCTAGCCACTATGACATGGCACAGCAAACATTACGCCTAGGTTTAGGACCATTCGCAGGTAGGCTTGCCCCTCTTTTCCTGATGCTTTGGACTGCTGCTTCATTTATGTAACCCTGAAGACTGCTTCATGCATTTCGCTGATTTTCAGCACATTAGGAACATCCATAGTAGTTCCTTTCTCACTTGAACAACCTTGAGTCTTTGGTCTACAAAACTGCTGTCCACTTTGGCCATGCATGGGTGTGAAGCCTCATTCCTGCTCTTTGCGTGGTCTCCTCTCTCACAATCCAGTTCCCCATCTTCTTTTTCCTATTTATTTTTCTGCCTGTTCTGACCAAGGCGTCTTCAAACAGAAGGTACAGTACAATCCAGTTTCACATTATTAGTCAGAGGTTAAATGTTCTCCAGAAAATGCCACAAATTAGGGTATGCTTGGTGCTCATTGTCATAACAGTCAACAACAAAAAACAAACAAGTTCAATTTCCACAGTTAACAGTGCTAAGTCGAGGTAATGTTGTGATGTTTTCTTGCTAATATAATGCTCCTTGTTGGATGAGATTTGCTGTGTCAGCCATTTGCGTTAGTCCTGGTCGTGTTCTTGCTTTGCAGGCAGTTCACCAACGCTGGCAAATATTGATTGGCGGGTATTATTAAGACAGGATGCAGTGGTCCAATTTTTTTTCCAGTCAGACATATTTATGACAATACTCGATAAGCCATCAGCAGCAGGGTGTTCTCTTTCGCTCATACTTAGGTTTAGTCTATTGCCCAGTCTTGTTGAATTTCTTTTGCGCTAGCACCTGATGTTTGTGTGACATCGAAATTCATTCTTTTCAACTTTTTTTCCACGGGATCCTCATGTGAAAAATCGGCACTGTGTGGAGTCTATGTAGCAATATGATGTGCATCGCAACTGTCCATAGGATCTGAGGGAAGAAATATTTAATATTTTTTGAATACAATAATATACAAGTTTTATTTGATAATCATCTATATTATATGAATACAGACATGACTTCCCTTATGTTTAAAGGGTCTGTCCATGCAAAGTAAAAAAAAAACATTAGTTTGTTCTCCCCTGTCCTACTTGCATGAAGAAGCCTGCGACCACCATGTCATGTGGCCACAACCCAAGGCCTGTGACCACCATGTCATGCACCTACAACCCCGTGTCCAGTGTTTGCAGGCCACCAGAGCATTAGAGGATCCTTTGGTGGGCCTAGGCACTGACCTAGGGCCACCATCAGTGCAGTACAAGAGATTCAAGACTAAAATAGTGTTTCTGGCTTGCCTAGAGTGTTTATAATTTTGTTATTTTATTCAGTAGCTTATGGGCCTGATTTAATTTCACATTCCCTTGGCCCACCGTGTGTGATGCATCTGGGTTAGAGTGCAGCGAACTGAGCTATAATTTGAGCGGTGAACATAGGGAAACAGAATATTAGCTGGATTTTAGCTAGGTTTTCTCTGCACCTCGCCTGGTAGGAATAGTTTAAATAGTTGGAAAAGTTCAGAAGTACTCCAAGGGAGGATAACTAGCATAAGGTCTTATATTAAGGCATCGGACATGCTCAAACTGAGTGGCGAGGCGCTCACGAGGTAAGAAGAGCCAATAAAAGAGGCGGAATTACAGTTAGCCAGACACCTACTGGAAAATCTCTGGGTCCAGATGGGCTCACCATCACATACTATAAGAAATCCCTGCCAATACTAAGTAAACACTTTCTTCATGCTTTTAATGAAGTGGGAAATACGGACATGCCAGGGGAGATCCCAGTGGAGGCACTGGAAGCTCATGTCACAGTTATTCATAAGGTCAGCAAAGATCCATTGAGTTTTAAGCGCTACCACCCAGTTTCTCTTCTGAATGTAGATCTTAAACTATTCACTGAGATCCTAGCAAATCGACTGGCAACATATCTGCCGGGTCTGATTGACTATGACCAATGTGGCTTTATTCCCCCCAGAGAGGCAAGGGACAATACGACCCTGAACCTTATCCACCGGTTGTGGTGGGCAGGCTTCCACTCATGATGCTCTCCACTGATGCCGAGAAGGCATTTGATCGAATCGACTGGAGTTTTGCATTTGAGGTATGCGACATATAGGTCTGAAGGGCAAGGCACTCAACTACGTAATAGGAATATATTCTACACCTTGCGCCAGAGTCAAGGTCAACGGTAGCCTTTCTTCACCCTTCCCAATCTCAAATGGAACTAGACAGAGCTGTCCGCTGTCACCTCTGATCTTTACGCTAGTAGTGGAGCCCTTCCTGTGGCACGTAAGGAAGCAAAGGGACATCAGAGGAGTCTCGGTGGGTGGCTTACGCAGGTGACTTATTGTTTTTCATATCCAACGTCTCAAATTCCTGAAGGAATTTGAGACGTTTAGGATGCTCTGTAACTTTAAAATTGACTTTGACAAGTCAGAGGCCCTCAATGTGGGGCTCCCGGCTGTCATTGTGTCAAACCTTAAAGCGTCCTTTCCGTTTATATGGACTTCCCCCACCTTAACTTATCTTAGTACAAAGATACCAAGTGACCTCAAGGGGGATTTCCGGCATAATTTTGTGCCATTGTTGAACAGAATAAAATTGGATCTAACTAATTGGAATCTCCCAATGTTCACCTGGATGGGGAGTATGAATGTTATAAAAATGCCGATATTGTCGAGAGTCCTCTCTCTGTTCCAGACACTCCCTTGCCACTTTCCAGCGAGTTTCTTCAAAAATTTGAACTCACTGATATAAAATTCATCTGGGAGAACAAAAAACCCAGATTGCGACTGCCTATACTTCAGCTCCCCAATGCAATCGGAAGATTCGCTGTGCCGAATTTCGCTAGATACTGGCAAGCAACCCACTTACAGCAAATTGTGGATTAGGTCAGGGAGGAGGGGAAGAAGAAATGTGTCAAGGTGGAGACCAGCTTTGTAGACTCCCCACTGAAGCATCTACTGTGGGCAACAAAAGAATCACGGCGAAGGGTAGCTACCTTGATCAAAGAAACTCTATGTATATGGGATAAAGTCAGACAAGGGCTGGATCTCTCTCCTTGGCCCTTGCCCCTGATACCAGTGGTGAATAACCCAGACCTACCTTTTAGTCAGAAGCCCCAGGAAGTGGGGGGCTGGGGGGTGTGATCAGAGGAGGCGATTTGGCCTGTTGCGATCCCGGTGGAGCAATCCACCCATAAACCCCTGGCACCTCCTGCTCTTCCAACACTATCTACAAAAGCTGGGGCGGCTAGCGGCTAGCATCGATCTTTCCAGAAACATCTTCTGTTTGCTGGAGATGCAAGAAGGAGGAGGGTTCTCTCTTCCACATACTCTGGACTTGCCCAAAGATAATAAACTTTTGGACTAACTTGTTACCAATCATGACAGTCAGATATCACTAGCCTACAAGTCTCATGCTGTCCAGCTCTTATGCTATTGCATCATACTGCGAGCAGTATTGCAAAGTATAAAGCTGCTGATGCATCTGATAAACGCAGCTAAGGAATTAATCCCCAGATTTTGGAGATCAGAGCACACACCTAGGGTGTGGGGATGGCTTTGGGAGGTGGGTAGGGTGAAGGAGATGGAGGAACTAAAGATAGCCACCGTTGCGATACAGAGGAGCAGTTTCGGGCAGTGTGGACCCCTTGGGGGGGAGTTGGGAAATTGGGTGTTTTGGAGGGGAAACTGACCTTGTATACACTATATGACTGCAAGCACAGGATCCCAGAAATGCAATCATTATATACAAAAATATATCATTTTTGTGGCACGTATCCCTTAGGAATCCTACTTACCCTGGGAGATATGTTCTGCAGGACTGGTAGCCAAAGTCTTTGCCGTCGCATTCCTCTACTCCCTCTTGTCGGTAGCCATCTCCACAATAAGCGCGCTTGCATTCTAGGAGTTCAAATTGTAACAGTTTACTGTACATCACTGTGGCATTTCAATCCCAACATATACTACAAGACTAAATATAGCTTAAGCATATGAAAAATGTCTAAAAATACATCTCCTTATGTTTTCATTTACAGGCTCAATGAGTTCGCTTATAATACTTTTCAAAAGGCAGAGCACATGTCTGTGTAACAAACAGGGTTTATGCTACACTTCTCAATGTTGCAAATAGTGTTAATTGTGTGGTAAGCATTCCCTACATAGCATTGTTTACCTGAAAATTAGCCCTACCCCAAAATTAAGTCCTAACATGATGTTCATTTTTGAGCATGCTTAAAATATAAGCTTTACCCCATATATAAGTTACCAGTCTAACAAAAAAAACACACTCAAAAGACCCCATGTGACCCAAATCAATGTGAGAGAGACGCCATTTGCCGATTTTTATTGCAGGGGAAAATATGGCAATTGACAGTGACCTCAGAATCGGAAGGCCCCCATGA
Source organism: Gastrophryne carolinensis (assembly GCA_027917425.1). Taxonomy (NCBI): domain Eukaryota; kingdom Metazoa; phylum Chordata; class Amphibia; order Anura; family Microhylidae; genus Gastrophryne; species Gastrophryne carolinensis. The sequence goes on from CM051239.1 coordinate 73,088,797, forward strand.
CGGTCAGGGCTTCAGACATGGCCATTTCTTGCCCCCGCCCCTGATGTTCCTGGTGGGTGCCACTCTGTAAAACGCTAATATTTGCTAAGGGGGGCATGGGAGTGCCCCTCAGTCATTGAAGGTGACTGGATCACTCCCACTTCATTTATGGCAAAGTATGAGGCACATACATACATAAGATGACCATTTTTTCAGAGGGACACATTTGGGTGCTTAAAGTGGACCAAAATCCAGCTGGATCGGCCCGGGAATGTATAAGATTCCCGGGCCGATCCATTCACTCCCCGCGGGGCATCCAAAATCGGGATGCCCCGCTGTGTGAAACCCCCCAGGATGCCCGCTGCACTTACCTTAATCCCGGTCCAACAGTGCATGCGCGGGCTGCGGCTGTATTTTGCGCTTCTCTCTAGCAGGGCGCGTTAGAGGGAAGTGCGAGATGCGGCCACCAGCGCTCTCGGAGCCACTGAGCTATGATGCAGCTAAGACGTGCAGTGGTTCCGAGCTCGCTGATTGGCTGACGAGTGGCTGTGCATGCGCCGTAGGACCGCGGTGAAGTGAGTTGACCGGGCGATCTGGGGGGTTTCACATAGCGGGGCACCCCCGATCGGGGACTGGAACTGAATAAAACACCCGTCAAGCTTGTGGTTTATTCTCTAATGGTAGAAATAAAATCCAGGGGTGACAGCTTTAGTGTATCAGGGGTGACAGAGCCTGCCACCCTGGATGTCCTTTTCCTTCCATTAAAAGAAAGAAAAACAAGCCTGGCTGGATATTTCTTGATGCCGGGTGTATAAGTGACCCCTCCTCCTGCCATCCAGCAAATTTATATGGATTTTTATCATTGGGCCACAATTTAAAGGAACGATAGTGCTCCTTTAAATTGTGACAGCTTAAATCGCTAAGTTAATTTGCAACAGAGACAATATTGTACGATGTGTGACCAATATTATCACTATCAGAAATTAATCTACAGATTTGTAAAGCTGTCGCAATTCAAGTGTCCCGAATTTATCCCTTTGAAAAAATGGTCAGCTTATGCAAACCTACAGTCCAGCTTCCTGCATGTGGCTCTCCGGCCGCCATCTGCGCAACTTAGAAACATGACAAAGGAGTCACGTGAAAGCCAGAGACAAAGACCAGGAATGGAGATGTATCTTCAGCTCTATTAATAAAAGTAGATATGCTGTTTATGGAAACAGGACTTCCCCTGAAAATAAGCCCTAATGGATCCTTTAGAGCAAAAATTAATATATTCAGGCAAACACAGTATTAGTGTCCCCCGGGTAATAGAAAATGATTACTACTAGAAATTAGCTGTGTAGGTAATGTCAGACATACTTATACAGCTGTCAGTGACAATTTTATTGCCATCGTCACATTCTTCTCCATGCTGAACGATTCCATCTCCACAGGTACCAGCGCCATCAGACAAGAACATAGTAGTCTGAAAAGATACGAAGATCAGGATAAAAATCTTCAAAAACTCAAGGAAAACAAATCACATGAAGATGGCTGGATTATGGTTTGACATAATGAGAGAAAATAAAAATATAAAATGCAATTGAACGAAAAAAATAGCTTGAATCCTGAAAAAAAAACGTTAAACTTGCCCTTATAGTGGAGAAAAAAATGTATTTTTCTGGCCTATTTTGTTTTATGTGGAGGCTGATTCGCTACTAGTGCCACGTATTGCCAGGTGAACGTCTGTATAGCGGCGCTTCGAGTGGCCGCGCGTAGACGCTGTAAGCGGGTGTCGTGGGCTGTAGTATTCCGGCCAGCATTGATTAATGTGATGTGTGTTGGGCGCTGTAAAAGCGCTCTCCCTGATTCACTGCAGAACCAATGGAGAACACTAGGTGGTGTTCTAAGGTCAGAGCGCCCAAGACTACGCTACATCTAACAACAGCACAACGCTGCAGTGAGTGATAGGTAGCGCCAGCTCAGTGCGTCCGGCACTTGGCGCTCCACACCATATTTAACAAATCACTACACACACACACAGCATCAGCGCTCTAAAGCTGGTCGCTGTAGCATAGAGCGCCAGACGCTGTGTGATTAAAGTCTTCAAGTCTTCACGTTTTTGAACACATATCCACCAGTAACAAAGCGAAAACACATGAAATGACATTGTTTTAACACTGTGACATTACCTGTAAATACAATTCTGCATAGGAATATAAAAAGTAAAAAAAAAATGTTTGCAGCCAGGAGAGGTCACACAATGATTTGAGCAAAAAATCTAAATGAAAATTTCAATGTATGGGAGAGCGACACTGAGCGAAAGGTAATACGCTCCTGAACCTAGAGCGCCAGCACTATACGCTAAGCCACCTTCAGTGATACATGTGACGCTACATGGCGCTGTTAGAGGTGCCAGATTTGCTTTCATAAATGTGGTTTTGTGTACAGCGCCCAGTGTTCACCAGACGCTGCCTGTCGCTGCGAAGCACTACCTGGCGCTATTTTTTCTTAAATTATCCCCTTAGTTTTTTTTGTGCTATTGTAGGCAAAGATTTTCCAGCATATCTAATTTTTATTATCATATCAGGGGTTCCCAGCCCTTTTTCATCAAATACCATTTTCCATTTTCTGATAATATAAAGTGGTGTGTAAGCCTTGTCAGTGACCTAATACCAGATAAGTATCTAGTCTTTCTTGCACCTGGGGCAAAGATTTGAAATGGTGCCCCCCACCTGTTCTCAGGCCCCCCTTTGTGGCCCCCCTGAGCTGCTGCACCAGGGCAAGTGCCCCCCCCCTGCTCCCCCCAAGCTATGCCCCTGCCTAAAACACACATAACTGCTATTTGAATGAATCACGCAAAGGAGGCATTGTTTTATGTATGGTGCAAATCATGATTGAGTAAAGTATAGAGGGCAGCAGAACAGGTTGGGTGTCAATCTGCAGCCTTGTTGAGCACCATCTGAGAGAATCTCCAGTACCAATGCTGCTACTAGTACCACCTGACCTGTGACAGGAAACCTGTGACAGGAAACCCTGTCCTATTTCATTCCACCTTAAAGTATTTAATTTCTTACACACTGTTCATTGTGCAATCCTCTTACAGTTAAACTATTGGGGGACAAATCTAGGACACTAACAGAAGGTTGTTAAACTGAGGCCTGCTTTTGCCTTCCAGGGGGAGGATTAGCTGAGATTAGCTGAGGAAGAATATTTTATTACTAGTAAAGAATGGACATTTTGAAGGGGTTAGAATTTAAAATTGTTGATGATGCTTAAAGTTGTTCTTTAAAACAGTCAACATTCAAAGTGTCAAACTATTGCTCTACAATTGCACCAAACCACTGTTTAAAGTAGACCAACACCCACCCTAGAGTCTATAAGACTCCAGGGTTGGCATATTCGCTCCCCATGGGGCATCCAGATCCGGGATGCCCCGCTGTGTAAAACCTCCAAAGGTTGCCTAGAAACTCACATTCTTTCCCGGTCCAATGGCACATGCGCGAACAGTGGCCTCATGCCTGCTATCACTTTAGCAGGGCACATGCCCGTGTCAGGCATTTGTGAATGGCCGGCGCGGGCAGGCTCCCTTTAAAGGGTAGCGGGGGATGTGGCTGCCAGTGCGCTGGAGGCCAATCCACTGGCCTTACACGAGCTCTGGGACAAAGGATTCGATTTGATCCGAGCGGCCGTACATGCGCCGTAGGACCGGGGAAGGGTGAGTGAGATCGGGCAACCTGGGGGGATTTCACACAGCGGGGCATCACGGATCAGGGTGCCCCGGGGGTAAGCACTTCAAAGAGGACCAAGTCCATATTTTTATGCCGGGGAAAAGAAAAAGTTTTGTCCCCTGCAGCTGTTCCGTCTTAGTCCAAAAAAGTAGCAGGTTCCAAGATTGAGTCCCATGATGTACAGGCCCATTCCACCATTCACCAGCGACATAGGGTATGCGGGGTGCCCCCCTCCCACAGTCTACATGTTACAAGTATCAGGATCCACTATGTTTCTAGTTTTCAAGTTCACTTATATCCTTGTGTGAAAGAAACAAGCTTGGAATTACTCATTAACCTAAAGTGAACCAAACCCTTTTGGACAGCCCTGGAATCTAAAAAAGACTCCAGAGCTAGCATCCTGACTTGGGATGGCCTGCTATATGAAACCCCCAGATCACTTTTTAGGCCCTTATTTAAGAAAGGATAGCGTCAGGTAGCGCCTGGTTAATGTGAGGTAGCGACAGATAGCGACTGGTGAACGCTGGACACATCAAGCAGAATCTGTTTAGCGACTGGGATAGCGCCATGTAGCATCTGATTCATCATTTTCACAGCCTCAGCGAACAGCGCCAGCGTTCAGCCTTGCACAGCGCCAGGTATCACCTCTCGCTACCTGTCGCTCTCCAATACATTTCAATGGACGAACCTTTTCTTCTCTTTAAACCGGGTTTTTTTTTTTTTTTGTCAAAAAATCACAAATAATTCAGTGACCTATTCTGACATTGAAAAAGCTGTTTTTTCACATTTTTATGATTTTTAAAAAATTTCTTCTGAAATGACATTACAGGTCTGCCATTAAAGTGTTCATGTTACAATGTGGTTACAATGTAATTCCATATGTTGTCGCTTTGTTACTAGTGGATAGATGCTGGAAAACAGACTTTAAACACACCGCCTCCTGCGCTCTGGGCTTCAAACAAGTATTTTTCAGCGCCAGAGATTAGTAACAGTCACTACCATGCGCTCCCATACAGCGCTGTACTGGTCAAATAGCGACTCCTCACAATGTATTCAACATTACTGAACAGCGACTGAGTCGCTATGAAGTAGCGACCCACGGCTGAGCAAAGCGACTTCTAGCGGGCGCTCTAAAAATGCCTGCTACAGACGCTCATCTGTCGCTACCTGGCGTTAGTGATGAATCAGCCTCTTAGAGTCCCTCTAGTGGCATCCCCAGCACGTCTCTCCAAACTGGGATACCAGTGTAAAGTGAAATTCCTGGGTTTTGTTCTGCTTTAATGGTACTTCCCCCTCTCACCCAATATCATGTCATTTATGAGAAAAAACAGTTTTTTCTTTTGTTTTCTTAGCTTTGGTTTTCTGGATAATCTTTATCTATGCAAGATATGCAAATTTTGCCTATATACTGAAATGTGAGATTTCATTTTACTAAATAAGCAGCCACTAGCAGGAGAAATGGCAAAAATAAAACAGTAAAATAGTGTAAGCAGGTAAGAAAATGAAAAAGCATTCTTGCCTGCAGTTGCCCTTTAATTCTTTACTTACCTGAATAGGCAGCCATCCATTTGAGTCTCTGAAATACAAAGATTTCAAGTCCTTACGAAATGCTAAGGCATTTTCCATATCCAGGTGTTCCAGCTCCTCTTGGGTGTTCACCAAGTATATCTTGGGAATAAACAAAATAAACACCATTATTTGAAGAAAAATGATTAATGTACATGATTAGTGATGAGCGCACCCGTAGAAAAATGGCTGTAAAATGGGGGAGGCACCAGGGTGATTGCCCTGCACAAAATATGGTAGGGAAAGTACTCAAAATAAAAATAAATAGAAAGCTAAAATATTAAATAAATAGATAAATAAGTAAAAAATACATGTAAAGAATGAATTAAAATATTTACTATTTTATCGGTGTCGGGGGGGGGGGGCGGTTGGGCACCCAGGAGATTGCCCTTCACAAGATGGGGGAAAGGAAAGTTAGGGCAGGGAAAATTAAATGCATAATAAATACATTAGAAATACATGTAAAAAAATATTTTTTTTTTTACAGGTGTCAGAGGGCTAATTGGTGGTAACACCAGGGAGGTTGTCCTACACAAAATGGGGTAGGGATAGCACTAATATGTACCCACTAATAATAAGAACCCCCTATAACCCTATAAAAGGCTGTGTGACAGAATCCCCTCATCGCCCCATAGCAGACTGTGTGGTAGAACAACCCCCATCATCCCTATAACAGACTGTGTGGCAAAACAACCCCCAGTATCACCATAACAGACGGACCAACCTCAATAATCCCTAAAGCACACTGCATGTGTGTGTGTGTGTGTGTGTGTCTGTCTGTCTGTCTGTCTGTCTGTCTGTGTGTGTGTGTGTGGGGGGGGGGGCAGCCCCATCATCCCTATAGCAGACTGTGTGGCTGAACAACCCCATCATCCCTATAGCAGACTGTGTGGCAGAATAACTCCAATCATCCCTATAGCAGACTGTGTGGCAGAATAACTCCAATCATCCCTATAGCAGACTGTGTGGCAGTCACCTTTTGTTCCTCACATCTGTTGCATCCTACCCTGAAAGTGTAAAACTGGTTCCCAAAATTGAGTTCAGCAGTGTGCAGGCCCATTCTCTATTCACCGTAGTGGAGTGGGCATGCTTCAGACACTTTGAATTGCCCTGCAAGCTGCAGGACTTATGAATCAGTACGTTTTACAGTACCGCAGTAGGAAGGTCTTTTTCTTTTTTTTGCCTGGAAAAACCCTTTAACGCCCATTCTTTAGTTCAGAATGCAAAAGTGCGGACTGCAAAACAGGCATCCCATTTTTTTCTTCAATTTATTTTTTTTGCCAATAGGCTTTAAAATGTTCCAACACCTATTTAGTATAAAAATGGTGTTGATCGCATCTGACCATGTGGAGGGGGTCCTATTGTCAGTGTCGCTTGTGCACCTCCCTGCGAGCCTAGTTTCAGGCACTGAATCCTTACTGTGAGACTGGGCCCCATGATTAACTGCCCACAGTCACGTGGTCTAGAGGAGGAGGGGTTCCTAGCTGTTTTTCACGGAATTCTATTTTGTAATTTGCTACCACTGCCACTAATACAGGCTTCCCCGGGAGGGAACTGGTCTATCAATGCAAGCTCTTCTGCCAGTAATACAGTAATTCCAAGACGCTCCACTCCTGCAACTTGTTGACTTGGCCACCTGGGGTCCCGTTGTCAATGCCCTCTACGCACCTCCCTGTAAGCCTAGTTTCAGGCACTGAATCCTCCTTACTGTACCTCCTAGTCACTTCCTTAGTGAGACTGGGCCCCATGATTAACCCCCAACAGTCATGTTGTCTAGAGGAGGGGTTCCTAGTTGTTTTTCATGGAATTCCATTTTGCAATTAAGTCAAGTACCACCGTCAGCACTACTAATACAGGCTTCCCTGGGAGGAAACTGGTCCATCAATGCAAGCTCTTCTGCCAATAATACAGTCATTCCAGACTGATAAGATCCGGCGGCGGACGGATCTTATCAGTACGCGGGCAAGCTACACTCCAGGGATACTTCACTTCCCCTCCCTCCCTTTGAGACATCAATTGGCCTAGACACATTGAGGGTTTGGTGAGAATCTTGCCTGGCGTCTCCTAAATACTTGATATACATTGTTTTTATGTGAGTGCATTTTTAACTTAACCAGTGCACATGATTAAAACGATATTACGCTAGATTTTTCTATTTGGTTTTTCCTTTCTATGTGGTTCGTCTAATCTGGGACAATTTTAAAAGCCAAAGTGGGATAAGAATACCAAATCGGCTCTGTTGATAACAAGAGAGGAATGGAATATTGAGGATCTAATAAGGCATTCAAGCACACCTCCACCTGTTAAAGCGGGGACCAGAGTATTTAACCGGCTCTCCTATCCAATAAGAGAGGAATAAAACATGGAGGATTTTTAATAAGGCACTAAAGCTTATTATTATCTGGTAAGAGTATTTTGAAGGAGGTGGTGGGCACCAGATTCTCATCAGCAATTTGCTGTTATATACACGTGGTGGAATTTGCTACAGTGTTTTGAACATCCCTGTGATAGAAGGTCACTAAAATCCTTATGGCCTTATTTATCACGGGCTAGCGCCAGGTAGTGTCTGACGAGCGCCAGGTACCGCCAGCTATCGGCGGCTACCGACTCAAGTACGCCCGGCGGCGGTCACAATGACGCATTTATCAAGCTAAATGAGGCTAGCGCCGGCGAGAGCGACGGCTAGCGCGGGATTCATCATGAAGCCGCCTGGAACGAACAGCGCCGCTGCAAATTCCTTCACAGCGCCAGGTATGACCTGTCGCTCCCTGGCATTGTCCAATGCATTTCAATGGAGCAATGTTTAATTAATCATAATTAATTGGTAATAATTTTTTTTTTTTTTTTTTTAATGTCAAAAATTCTGAGACCACTTCTGCAATGTTGGGTTTTTTTTAAAGTAAAAAAAAATTCAAAAAAATAAATTTGTGCAGAATTGATCTTACAGGTCTGATATTAATGTATTCATATTACAAAACGATTAAAAAAACATGTATAATGTTACAATCAAAAAATATGGTTGTTTAGGGGTTAAAAACTAGTTAACACCCATCGCCGCCAGCGCACTGGGGTTTAAACAAGGAATGGACAGCGACAGCACATTCGGAGCGTGATTTTTTAATGAATATGAAGCAAGCCGTTCGCTCTGGCCATTCGTTGTCAGGCGCTCACATACAACGCTGAACCTGTGAAACAGCGACCCCTAAGCCCGTATTCAACATTACCGCACACCGACTGAGTCGCTGTCATCAAGCAAACGCCGGCCAAGCACAGCGAATACTGGCTGGCGCTGTAAAAATCACGCTACAGTCGCTCATCTGTCGCTACCTGGCGCTGTTAATGAATCGGCCTCTTAGCCTTAGAGGATACTCTCAGATTGGGGAACCACCCCAGAAGCTTGGACTTTTTTATATAATGTTTTAAGAGTTAAAGCTGACCTAAAGTGTGTTGTTTTATCATTGATTGCTCTGTGTTTTTGGAATAATATGTGCATTTAGGATCCATAGGGGTAAAGGATTAACACACGTTGAGCAATAATAATTCAATAATTTAATAATTTTAAGAAATATCAGCGCGGTTATATTTCATCTTTAAATCATCTTTAAAACAGTCATTCCAGAATGCTCCACTCCTGCAACTTTGACATGGCCACCTGGCACATCCTATTTGACCAGCAGCTTGTCTGCACTGCTACAGGTTTCATCACTTTCAACCCCAGTGGTATTGAGTACCACCAGAGGGGAGCTCGAGTACCACCATTGGCACTAGTACCACTGGTTGGCAACCCCTGGTTTAGAGTCCTTTTTCCGGCTTCTAACCTCAAAGAGGACTCCAGACCATGTGACCACCAGCAGCCAATTGTGGGGCCTTGTCCCTTGTCACCGAGTGAGGAGGGGGTAAGGGTGCAGTGCCCAAAACCAGGTTTGCAGGGGGTATTTGTTGGGGAGAGTGCATCAGCTATCGTAATGTCCCCTCACGCTGCAAGTTGCAATTAACACCCATTTTTTTACTAAATAGTCATTGGACTATTTCAGGTGGAACAAAACCCACCAACAGCCGGCCTGGAATCTAAAGGAAAAAAAGGGGTTCCCTTTTTTCAGTCAAGTCCATAATTATATGAATTACCAACTAGGTGGTAGGTATGGGTTATCAATTACCCAAATATACCATTTAAAGTGCACAAACACAAAAAGTGCACAAACACCTTTTTATCACCTTTTGAAACACTTTTATACTTAGGGAGTAAATCCAGTGTAGGCAAAGTATTTAAGGCAGCAGATCGGGTTGTGGTACAGGTCAGTCTGCAACCTTGTTGAGTTATAGGACTTTGAGTACCACCAGTACCACTGGCCAGAGAGGCCGGCTCCGGAATCTAAAAGAATGGGTGCGTATAGAAGATCCGGACTGGCAATCTGTTGCATGGGAATCTAAGTTTTGTATATATTTTGCACATTGGACTCCTCTACTGTGGAAGATGCGGCATATAAACGAATGTAGAAATATTTTACCTTGGCAAAATTTTGTCCATTAAGTGTCTCATCATAGTGTGGATTTACCACAGACTGTGGGTGTTTGCAGTGACACCTTCCAGGAGGGCCGGGAGCTCCTCTCTCTCCCTTTGGTCCAACAACTAAGAATAAAGCATAAAAAGGTTAATGTGTTTTTTCTTTTAAACATTAACAGAACATAGCCAACACATGTGGAGAGACCCATGTTAGGCTTAATATAGGGGGTCTAAAGAGACCAAAAGACCCTCTACTCAAAGGTAAAAGAAAAGAGGAGCTTTTCTAGAGCAGAAATTATATACACAGAGCAAGGAATAATAGATTTACCCATCACTCTTTGCAGCAAACAGAGCCATGCAAATAATTTATATACATCTTGGTAGCATCCAAGGCACTCATACAGCTGCTGAGTGTGCAATGCCAAGGGTTAGCTTAAAACTTACACAGAAAAACATCTTCCACTTGTGGGCATGTGTTTTGGGTGTGTGTCTCTTATCAGCACCAAACTAGAGGTATTCGGCTGTACAAGGGGTGAGACTTGGTGAGTACCAAAACACAGTCGCAAGCCGCCATGTGGAAAGAAACCGTGGGCAATCCGGGGGCCTAGCTTTGTTAAAAGAGAGCGTGGGGCAGGTAAGCGAAAATTCTTGAAGTGTATGCGCAGGGGGCATCAGGTAATTCTAGGAAAGTCAAATTCTTGGTTGGTGTTCTTTAATTTTAGTGACATAAACTATTTGAGAGGGCTTAAAGTGGACCAACACCCAGGATTTTCACTATCCTGGGTTTTGGTCCACTTCCGCATGAAACCCCCAGATCGCTCTAAAAAACTCACCTCACCCCGCTCCTACGCGAGTGCTCGTCCAATCAGAGCGCTCAGAGCCGCTGTGGTATGTACGGACAAGCAATGGACAACCACAGCGGCTCTGAGCGCGCTTCCCTCTAACAGGGAGCGCGCCCCCGTGCCGGTGCGGGTGCGCGCCTTGCTAGAGAGAAGCGCGAGATGCGGCCCGCGCATGCGCGGTTGGAACGGGGATAAGGTAAGGTTTCTGGGCGTCCTGGGGGGTTTCACACAGCGGGGCATCCCGATTTCGGATGCCCCGTGGGGAGGGATCTGATCCCCCCTGGGTGTTGATCCACTTTAAACTGGACCTTCAGCATCATTTAATGAAAAGCCCAAACCCTTAAACTATTTCACAGCATCTAAAATTAGAAATAAAATATTCTTTCTCCTACTGGGCTGCAACTCTGTTCTTGCCACAGAAGCATCAAATACTAAGGAGAGAAAAGGGGCCAAAAGTGCAGGGGGCGGGCTTATAGCCGTGCTTTGCACAGAAAGAGCAGGGCTGGGGTCAGGAAAAGGACAGCAACCCCAGAATGTATAGTGGCACAGTCAGGAGACACTTCCTGTTTGCAGGCAGCCCGAGGCTCCATGGGCCGCCACCTTGGATGTTTAAAAGCTCAGAAAATCACTCAGAAGATCATATTAGTTAAAATGTATGCTGTTATAGAAGTAAAATAAGCTGATAGCGAATATATGATAACGTGTATGTTCATAGTGCAATTTTAAGCTGTCATGAATACAAGATTTTATAGTGGAATTGTATTGTATATCTCAGCACCCGTAAACTGCATCCACTTCATGTAAAAAAAAAAAGCTCAGGAGATGCAGGTAGGATGGTTTTAATGTGGGGAATCTGTATATACAGGGTGGGGGAAACATATAAGCTATCCTGTTATTCAGGGTGAAGGTCTGATTTAACTCCATGCAGATGTTATGGAATAGCAGGCAGATTCTATGCTGCATAGCTGCATGCGAGCAGCCATCTTGCCACATACATGAGTCCAGCTTATGAAAACCCAATCCCATAGTCAAAATTGCCTCACATATTAGTGCAATTCTCATTTATTTCTAGTAGAAAGCCATCAGCTATGATGACTCATTGATCTGTTGAACAGCTGAAAGAACTGTAACACTTTAGAACAGCGGTTCTCAACCTGTGGGTCGGGACCACGGCGGGGGTCGAACGGCCAAAACACAGGGGTCGCCTAAAGCCATCGGAAAATACATATTTCCAAAGGCTTTAGCCGCTGAGAAGTCGCACTACCGTCTGTAGCAGTGCTATTCAGCTGGAACGCACGCCGTTATGGATGCGCGTTCCAAACTGAATGCCTGCGCGCTTGCGCAGACATGATTGTATCATCCGTCCGGGGCCTAAGGGGTGGGGGAAGCAGAGGCGAGCGCTTCACAGTCCATAGCAGCGCATTACGTCCGGCGCTTGCTGACATCATCAGTGGGTGGACGCAGCAAGCACCAGAGGACAGAAAGCTAGGAGGCGGAGAGGCAAGAGAGCCTGCGAGACAGCCTGCTGGTGTAAAAAAGGTTAATAAAGTAAAAACAGTACACACACCATACACACAATACTGTGTAAGTGTAAGGTGCTTTGTGTGTAATCATTACACAGTACAGAAAGCAGCTTACACTTACACAAAGCACCAGACATTTACACAGTGTGAACTACATCGGTCTTATACTATAAGAGACCACTATAAGATGTAGTTCACACTATTCCCCAATGTATAATTATCTCCCACTCTTTTCCCATATTCTGAATGAGGAAACTACTGAAATCAGCGGTTTCCGGCATTGAATCCGCCTCCTTGATTTCATTGTGAGTGCGGCGGATTTTGTGGAAGAGAGCTCCCGAGAATCTCGAGTTACCACACAATCCGCCGCAGCATCCTATTAATTTCAATAAGAGGCAGAGAAATGACAGTTTCCGACACATGCTATGCCATGGTGAAATGTTATTTATTGGAATTAGTAATAAATATTTCTCAACATATAATTAAATATTGTTTTTGTGATTAATCACTATGTTTAAATTATGTTTGATTTGTAGCAATGAGAATACATAATGCATATCAGGTGTTTACATTCCGAACCATAACTGTAGCAAAATTACAGTTTTGAAGTAGCCACCAAAATTATTTTTTGGTTTGGGGTCACCGCAACATGAGTAACTGTATTGCGGGGTCACGGCATTAGAAAGGTTGAGAACCACTGCTTTGGAAGATACATATTGTACATTATACATTGACTGAATGAGTCTGCAGTGAACAATGATAAAGAAACATTGCTGCAGGATTCCCTTTATACACACAATCCCCCTAGCAGCTGGTTATTCAGTGTGTGTGTGTGTGTGTGTGTGTGTGTGTGTGTGTGTGTGTGTGTGTGTATAATATAATACACAAGCCCATGTTTCTGAGGCATTTATCTCTCTCGGTTTGGTTTGTGGGCTGCTGCTGGTACAGCTGTTCCCTCATGCTTATATATGTGACAAGATGGCCGCTTCAATTGCAGTTCTGCAGTGAAGAATTGGCCTGTTATTCCAGAACATCTGCATGGCATTAAGCCCTCCCAAATAGTTTTTGCCAAAGGGGGGCTTTAACTCATTTCACTTATTCTGAAATAACCATGGTCCTCATTTTTAGGAAATATTTTAAACTTTAAAAAAACAAGCCTCATGCCAGGGCGTTGCATCCAAGGCTGGCAGCCACATACATCCCCAACATCAGAGGGGCCCGGGGTCAGCCAGTGGTAATACCCTCTCAAATTGTAGATAACTTCAAGGATTATTACCAATCTCTGTACAACCTGCAACGGGATAATAACACATTGATTGGTGCTGAACCACCGGAGGCCGTTGTGACTTATGTGCACAATACACCACTTCCCTTGATACCTAGTGAGGAGGCGGAGGTCATGGAGGAGCCCTTTTCTGAGCAGGAGGTTGCTAGGGCGATCAAAGAAACACCACAGGGCAAGAGCCCGGGGGTTGATGGCTTTACACCTAAATTTTATAAGCAATTTGCAGGTGAACTAATACCCTTCCTGACCAAGGTTTTTAATTCCATTGGGCCAGAGTGTGGGTTCCCAAGGCAGTCCTTGTAGGCAATAATCATGGTTCTCCCTAAACCAGGGAAAGACCCATCTCTGTGTAGCAGCTACAGGCCGATCTCTCTAATAAACGTTGATATTCAGCTATATGCTAAGATTTTGTCTTCTAGGCTCAGGCCACTTCTCCCGGGCCTGATTGATCTAGACCAGGTCGGATTTGTGCCTGGGTGGGAGGCGCGGAACAACACCAATAAGCTTTTTGATTTAATAGCACATGCTAAAGCTGAGAAAGCCCGGGTGTGTCTTCTCTCGTGTGACGCAGAGAAGGCATTTGACAGGGTGGATTGGATGTTCCTTAAGGCATCCTTACGGCAGGTTGGTGTTGGTCCGCGACTCCTGTCTAGGATCCTAGCTTTGTACTCCGAGCCCACGGCGCGGGTGAGGGTGAATAGCCTCCTTTCCTCTTCTTTTGGGATTAGTAATGGTACGCGACAGGGCTGCCTGTTGTCCCCGCTGCTCTACGTTATCACAATGGAGCACCTTGCGGTGGCTATTAGTCAAAATCCGGACATAAGGGGCATAGTGGCAGGGGGCCGGGAATATAAGGCCTCTCTGTACGCAGACGATTTGCTTCTGCACTTGACTGCCCCGCTTACCTCCTTCCCAGCGGCCCTCAAGGAGTTTGAGGCGTTTGGCCGCGTAAGTAATTTCAAAATTAATTAAGCTAAGTCAGAGGCCCTTAATATTTCTCTCCCCAAGCAGATGGTAGAACAACTTCGCATTTAGATGGCAACCCCACTCGATAAAATACCTTGGGGTTCAGATCCCCTCTGATCTCTCGCGCTTGTACGAACTAAACTATTCCCCTCTACTTCTGAGGACTATAACTGAACTTACTACTTTTGACAAACGGCAGTTCACAAAAAGGATAATTGTGTTAAAAATGGACATCCTCCCCAAATTCCTATATACCTTCCAAACAATACCTATTCATCTGCCCAACAGCTTCTTTAGGAAATTAAAGACGGCTTTCTTGAGATTTGTGTGGGGTACAGGGATTTAGTACCTTAACTAGACTTAAATCGGACAGGGGGTTGGCCTTCCTGACCTGAGAACCTACCATGCAGCGGTCATAACACTGCGTATATTAGACTGCACAGAGAGGGAGGATGGGAAGCTGTGGGTCAGGTTGGAGAAGGCAGTTTCTCCAGTGAATCTTATTTCACTGCCATGGGGGGGGCACTCCCACGACAGGTGAGGGAAACACTCCCATATTTAGTGGGGCAATTCCTACTTAGTTGGAATAAGCTGTCCAGGAACCACGTTCTAATTAGCAGGCCAGGCCCCTTAACGCCTCTCTTCGACAACTATTCCTTTATGCCAGGAGTGCGGGTTGGAGGCTTCTTAGTGTGGGAGGCCTCATCCAACATTACGATAGGCAGTATCTTGACATCGGTTGGGCTCCTCACACTGGACGAACTGAGGGAGAGGGTTCCGGGTCAGCGCATCTCATGGTTTCTCCACAGGCAATTGAGTGCATTTGTAGTGAGTCAAAATCTGGAGGAACGGGGCATAGTACCTTTAACGCAATTGGAGTACGTCCTCACGCAAGCGCCCCCCAGCTCGCATACAGTCACTGTTCTGTATCGAACTTTGCTGGGAGCATTGCATGATTCCCCACCGGGATTCATAAGGAAATGGGAGGAGGAGCTGGGGATATCTGTTTCTGGAGATGAACTTACCAAAATATATCTGTTCACTCACAAATTAGCAGTCCCAAGCGTAGCTCAAGAGAGGAATTTTAAGGTTTTATCACGTTGGTACAGATGCCCGGTTGACCTACATAAGTTCGATGCCTCTCGCTCCGATAGGTGCTGGAGATGCATAGAAGGGCATGGGAATATGGTTCATATTTGGTGGAGCTGCCCACCGATTAAGGCTTTGTGGGGGAAAATCTTATCGATCTATAACAACATCACAGGGGAGTCGGTACAGAACTCTCCGCAGCTAGCTCTGTTGTCGCTGCTCCCGGGGCCTCTCTCCCATGGTAAGAATGGGGTTCTGAGACACCTTCTGACTGTGTTGAGAACTGTCATTCCAAGGCGATGGAGATCCACATCCCCACCTTCGCTTGTCGAATGGGCGCAAGAGGTGGAGGCCATCCGCCGTATGGAGGAGCTGATCTCGGACTCAGATGGCACACAGGAGAGGTACATTATGACATGGGCTGGCTGGCTGGATTATAGGGATAGTCGTTTGCAGGCAGAGATGCAATAGTGGACTCCGGGCTTGTGCGCCTTCACTCCAGCACCCGTTCTATGCTTACCCCGTTCCCAACTCTATTCCACCCTTGTTCATCCCACTACCCCTATCCCTGTATGTTTTAATTGTTTTCTACATGTCTCTGATGTCTTTTCGGCTTCTCTGCCCCCCCCCCCCCCCGCGCCACTAGCTGCTGCCTCCCCCTTTGCCGGTGTATTTTCGGGGTGGCTCTGTCGCCCCCGGATATTCCGCTTCCCCCGGGCCCTGGGCTTCCGGGTCTCTGTCTGTAGGCTGGCTTGGCTTTTGAACTCGGGCCTTGGGGGTTTGGGGCTGGGGGATGCCGGCCGCATGATGAGAGATAATTCACATCCCAATTCCTGATATGTTCTGGTGCTCCTGTGGGGGTCGAATTGGGGCGGAGGGGTGGGGGTCATTCTGGACATGCTGTCATGTATACATCTGGACGTGGATCGAGACATGTTCTGTTATTTCTCTTTCTGCATTTAATTTTTTTTTTTCTTTTGTACTATTTCATTATTAAATGCAAAACTTCAATAAAAAGTTATTGAACTAAAAAAACAAGCCTCAAAACTCACCTTTTCTCCCCAGCAGGCTTTCTGTCCTAGTCCTGCTCGAGATAGATTCCCATGGTGTGCAGGCCCTCAATCTCATTCAACCTTTAGTGACAGCTATTGGCTACTCCCACTCTATTCACTGCAAGTGAGTGGGTGTGCCCGGCCTAGGCACACAGTCTCCATTGCAGTGAATATAGCGTGCGGGGCTAGTCACCCTAACTGACAGAACAGGGGGGCCATTCATCAGGGTCTTCGCCACTGAGCTGGCATGCAATCTCAGGACATAGTAAATTTTAGTCAAACAGACTAGGAGAGAAAGGCTGTGGTGGAGAAAAGGTAATTTTTAATGTTTTTTATTTTTTAGTGTGGACAAGGACTTTAAAGTGGACCAAAACCCAGGATTTTGACTATTCTGGTTTAGGTCTTTGGCCCAGGTACCCCAATCAGGGATGCCCCACTGTGTGAAACCCCCCAGGTGGCCCAATCTCACTCACCCTTCCTCGGTCCTACGGCGCATGTGCAGCCTCTCGTCCAGTCGGCACGCATTTCAGCGTGCTGGCGGCGCACCCCCCGCTACTCTTTAACAGGGAGCGTGCCTGCGCCGGCCATTCACAGATGCCTGGCACAGGCACATGCTGTGCTAAAGAGGGAGCAGGGATGCGGCAGCTGCTCGCGCATACGCCATTGGAACGGGAAAGAAGGTGAGTTTTAAGGCAGCCTGAGGGATCTGACACAGCGGGGCATTCTAAATCTGGATGCCCCGGGAGGAGCGAGTATGTCTCATAGACTCCAGGGTGGGTTTTGGTCCACTTTAAAGCAGGCCAACAGTCAAACAAGTATAGCTTGCAGTAGTAATCACCTCCCCATCACACATTTGGATACCGAGATTACACAAGATCATGGAAGGCAGGCCTTGCTTTTTCACACCCTGGGGCACAGGCCGGAGAGTTAGGTTATGTTTGCTGGAGGGGGGGGGGGGTCATTTAAGGTGCAAAATAGCATAAAGCAGAAGTCTAGTCTAACTGTAGCCCCCTTCCACCCTCCCTTGAGGCTGAGGCAGGGCATAGGGGTTACAACAAAAAAACTCCTTAACTCACCCAGGAACCAGCACCAATCACACAGAGCAAGGGAAACTACTATGTACCTCATGTCCAGCAGCTGCCTGTAAGCCGCTGACATGCCTGGATCCCAGGCGAGGTAAGGAGTTTTTTTTTTGTAACCTTCCCATTCTGCCTCAGCATCGGGAAGGGTGGAAGGGTGGGGGGAGTACATTTAGACTGGACATCCACTTTAATAAATAGTTTATTGAATATGAGTCCTTGTGTCAGACTTTCAGTCATCCTTATTACCTGCTCCAGGTGGGCCAGGAGGACCAATAGAACCAGGTCTACCAGGAGGGCCCATGAGTCCCATAGCACCAGTCGTTCCCTTGTCTCCCTGTAAACAAATACAAACATTACTCATAACAGATACAGTATTATCACAGTGTGAATTATTCAATGTTTAGTCAAATGTAACATTTGTATCCCCTGCTTTTCTACCTGTTTTACAGCTGAACAAACAAGGGTATTACACCAACTGACTCCTGATGTTGGTGGTCACTGCATACAGCATTTGAAGGAACACTGTTGAAAGAATTAGCCAATGACCCATAATTAAAAAAAAGAAGCACTATCATGAAAAAATGGTCCAATAATAAAAAAACTCCCAAATTTACCCAACATCAAAATATCTTACAGCCAAGCTTTACAGCTTTGCCTGGACAATCAACCACCTGCCCCTGCCCCAGTTGCTAGGGTTTACAGATGCCCAAAAACTTATGTTGAAGGATGAGAACATGGCCAGTAGATCATCACAGGACATGAAGATGATGAAACTCTATTGCTGACTGCTGTAGCTTTCTGCAATGTTGAGGATGAGAGGGAGGGTAGTGTGGAGGAGGGGGTGGAACACAATCCCAGGGGTGATGACGAAGTCCTGGACCCAACATGGACGGAAGGTCATCAGATATATTGTTTTTTGTGTAGCAGATGGGGTGAGAGCTGCAAAGGGTTAATGTCTCTGCTGTGCTCAATCTCATCAGCTGCAGGTGCGCTGTTTGTTTGAAGTGGGAAAGAAGCTAAACTCAACTGAGATGAGATAGTTGCTTTCCTTCTTCTAAATTGTTATTTAATATAGGCTGCAGATTTAAGGTTAGTTAGAATCTGTTGCCACTTTTTGCTAAACAATACAATTAAACATAGGCAAATACTGGGAAAAGTTATGGACACTTACCCACCCTACTTAACCACGCTTCCTTGCTAAAAATTAGAAGGAGGGGGGTGGAGGACTTCTCTCACAGCAGGGTGGCACCCTGCACAGCTCAGGAACATCACTGGAGCATGGCTGGAACGAGGAGCAGGAGGAACACTTGACACTAAGGACACTTGACTCAGTGCAGCCTGGTTCATATAAGCCACCACATGCTCCAGGGCCTGCGGAATGACCGCACAGTTGCCCGCATAGTAACCAGTGCAGATTACTGGGTGGCCATCCTGCTGGATCCCCACTATAATGACAACATCACCTCCTTGATTCCAGCACTGGAGCAGGATAGAAAGATGAGGTAGTACAAACGCACTCTGATGGAATCACTATTGGCAGAGTTTCCAGCTGACTTTGAGGGCTCAATGGCTGCATGAGGCTGACTAAGAGCAAGTCGCTAACGCAGCAGCGGCACCTCACAGGGGAGGGTAAGCATTGGAACAATGTGAAACACCTTATTCCATCGTCTGACACATCCACCAGCATGGGATATAGCCCATAGTAGGAGGCAGACTTTGACTCGCATGGTGGATGACTTATCTGTCCACGCGTCTCCTGGTACTAAGCGATTGGCCCTCCCCCTTTAATTTCTGGGTTGGTAAACTGGACACAAGGCCAGAGGTTGCCCTAAATGCCTTGAAGGTGCTGGCCTGCCCTAAGGCAAGTGTCCTATCAGAAAGCATGTTCAGCACTGCAGGAGGTGTCAACACCATCGCTCCTGGCTTTGCACACAACACCGGGAGCGAGACAAGCGCAGAGTGGTCAGTTAGAACTTCAGAAAGATGGAGGCAGAAGATTGGGTGGAATCAGCGAGACCGCTTGATTCCGTGTACAGGTAAGTGTATTTCTTTATTTTACCTATTAGGCCTGCTTCAGTGCTATTGGAGGGTGGCAGGGTGGGAGGTGGTAAAATGTACTTGAATGTGGTTAAAAAAAGTGTAGAACCAGGCATGGATCCCACAGGACTTGGCTGTGCCAGCACTTACTGTAAGTGGTTTGCTACGAGTGAGAGCGAATAAAAGAATGGCCTGGATCAATGTCTTTCAAAAAGGTACAATGAGGTTATTTAATAATAACACAGTATTACTTCATACTATGTTGGATAAATAAATACAAGTAAGGTGTTAATATTTAAGCATACAGGTTTTATGGTAAATTTGTATAGTGCTGGGAGATCAGTTGTGTTTAGCCTGCTCAGTGATTTGCAGCCTTGTAACCCTTGCTACCTCCATTTTACAGCCATTTTTGGGCCCCCAAGTTCAGAGACCTCATTGAACCCAAACTACCACGGGCTTGATCCTCACTACTCACCACACGGAAATATATATTTCAGTGAAGTGTGTGTGTGTGTGTGTGTGTGTGTGTGTGTGTGTGTGTTTGTGTATTTGTGTTCATAATGTATTAACCTGATTCATAACTAATCTATTCAAGAAGACAACAAATACTGAATGACATCTTCAAGTTGGAAGGCGGCCATCATACAGCTAAAATAAGGGGGTGGGGGTGTCTGAATAAGGCTGTAGGAAGTAACACCTTCTAAATTTAGATACTGCTTCAGGAGTGATATTTTTATAAGGATATCTGCAGGAGACACACAGAGAACACTAATATGTACACTAGGACAACCGCTCTGCCAGATGTCTCTTCACTGGGATCGTCAATCATACACAGCATGCTGATACCTGGAGACAGCCATGTTCCTCGTATCTATGTGTGCCTAATGGTCACCTATATAGTATACATATAGTATACATATAATATTTTAACATTCCTCACAATAACGTTATCTTAACTGACCAGTTATTTCTGTTATGTACTTTTTTTTTTAAATATATTCTTTATTTAGAATTTTTCAGTACACAATACAAAAGACTGTTACATGACACGTGTATTACAGAGTAACAAGATGGGTTGCAGTCTGATACATACAGCGACCAGCGTACTGGTGTCTGTCAAAGGTCGTCTGAGGGACCAGTGATATTTCCCGGCTCTCGCGACCGATCACTGCTAACTAGCGGTTCCACAGCAGTCGGGCCAACAGCATCTGACCATGCCGAAGGGCCATCGCGTGGACGTCGCTCAGAGACAGCGGGCGTCGTCCTCTGTGCACTTAACCTACAGCCAGTCAGTCCAGACACAGGAGCTTTTAAGCAGTTTCTGTATCCCCAAACCATCGTAATACAAACTATACCTATAACAGTTAGTAAAAAAAAAAAATTAAGGTGGTAGCTAGACAGTCAGTGACTATCTAGGGGGAGAAAAAAGGTATGGGGGGGAGGGGACAACAGCAGGGGGAAGGGAAGGGGGGAAAAAATGTAAGTGGGGGAAGAAAAAGCGAAGACGATGCAGCGGGAAGGGACAGGGCCAATACCCCTTGGCGGACAGTTTAACTTTTACATCTCTGTCCCTAGTAGGTCCTTGTATGCCTGTGACATTGTGAATTCTACCCAACAGGCCCACTTAATTCTGTGGCCTTCTTCCGACTCGCGCTGGGCCGCTATCATCCCCTCGAATCTCTCAATTTCACCCACCCTCTTCAGCCATTGTGTGATACTCGGAGGCGACTGGCTCTTCCAACGTGAAGGGACACACGCCTTTGCGGCGTTGACCAACTGGGACACCACCAATCTCTGGTAGTTTTTGGCGGGCATGGCTGAGTGGTGGAGGAGGAAGAAGGCAGGGTCCCAAGGAATCTCCCTATCGGTCATACGCTGCACTACCTCTCTGACCCCCTTCCAAAACGATTGTACGGCCGGGCACGACCAGAAAATGTGCAAAAGGTCACCGCGTTCGGAGTTACACCTCCAACACAGCGGGGAGACAGACGGGAACCATTTATGTAACTGTGCCGGGACTCTATACCAACGCATAAGCACCTTATAATTGCATTCTTTAAATTTAGTGAATGTCACTCCTGTGAGCCAGTTCAAGGATTTTCTTACATTGCTTTGGCGTGAATGTAACTCCGAGGTCCTCTTCCCATTTGGCAAAGCATGGGGGATCTCCCTGGTTTTGTGTGCTCAACAGGATTTTGTAAGCAAGGGAGAGGGTGTGTCTAGCAGGGCCCTCTTCCTCACACATCCTCTCAAAACCAGTTTGTTCTCTCAGCTGGTGCAACTGGTGTCTGAGGGATCTCAGATAGTGATTAAGCTGCCTCCACTGCCACGCGTCCCACCTCGGGAGTCCATGTGCCTCAGCCAGTCCCTCCAGTAGCGTGTTATCACTTATGTGGCTGAAATATTTGGCTCGACAGATGCCCTTTTTAATCCACTGGTCGGCAAGCCTACCACCCATCCCGGGCATAAACTCTGGGTTTCCGAGTATCGGGAATAGCGGGGAAAGGGGGGGAGAAAGATCGCTACTCTGAAGGAGCTTGTGGCACATCTTAAGCGTAGCTCCTATTGTCGGGTGTAGCAGCTCCTGTCTCACCGCCTGTTTTGCTACCCATGGGAGACCTCCCAGCGGGATTGCTGAACTCCTTTGTTCAATCTTAACCCACTGTTTGTGCTCAGCGTGCCTGTTCCAGTCAACCACTCTAGTAAGGTGGGCGGCTGCATAGTACATTCCAGGGTCTGGCACCCCAAGCCCTCCCTCCTCTTTGGGTCTAGTCAGTATGCCTCTGCTAACTCTCGGGCTTCTGTCCAGCCAAACACATTTTGAGAAAACCACGCCAATCCTTCGGAGGAAAGAGCCAGGGATCTCAATTGGTAGAGCCTGCAGCAGGTATAGGAGGCGAGGCAGCAGATTCATCTTTAGTGAGTTATATCTCCCAAACCAGGAGAGACTTTTGTGTGCCCAGGTACCTATATCCCTGGTAAAGGCTTTCAGGAGCGGGGGGAAATTCAGGTCAAATAGCCTACTCAGGGACTTTCCTATCCTCGTGCCCAGGTACGTGATGTGATCTCGTGCCCATTTAAATGGGAAAGCCTGACTGAGGTTGGTTTCTCTGGCCGCCGGGAGATTTATGTTAAGGATCTCCAACTTCTGCATATTTATTTTATAGCTGGAGAGACTTCTATACGTCTCAAGTTCTTTAATTAGATTTGGGAGGGATATTGCCAGGCTAGTCACGAAGAACAACAAGTCATCCGCGTATGCCGCTATTTTGCAGTGTCCAGAGGGCAAACTAATGCCCTGAAAGCTCTGGTTATCTCTAATATTACAGAGAAGAGGCTCCAGCGTTAGAATGAAAATCAGGGGTGACAATGGGCACCCCTGCCTCGTCCCATTACCGATGCCGAAAGGCTCCGAAGTCGTACCACTGACTCCCACTACTGCGGAAGGGTCATGGTATAGGTTGGTTATCCAGCCCAGCATGTTATCCTTCAGCCCAATGTGTCTCAGAACACCAAACATGAAGTCCCATTGTACCCTGTCGAACGCCTTTTCGGCATCGGTTGATAGGAGAAGTGTGGGGAGGTTGCGTTGAATTGCCAGGTTAATAAGGTTTAGTGTCTTCATGGTGTTATCACGGGCTTCCCTAAAGGGCATAAATCCAACCTGGTCTAAGTGTATAACGTGGTGGAGGTGCGTTACTAGGTGGTTCGCCAATATTTCTGCAAAGAGTTTAATATCGGCATTCAGGAGGGATATTGGTCTATAGCTGGAGCTAAGTGTGAGGTCTTTACCCTCCTTCGGTATCACTATGATGCGCGCCGATAGACTATCTCTGGGGAATGTGTTGCCCGAACCCACTGAGTTGAATACCTCCAGCATTCTGGGTGATAGTACTCCTGCAAAAGTTTTGTAGTATATGAGGGGGAACCCGTCCGGTCCCGGTGCTTTCCCCGTGGCCGAATCTTTCATTGCTTTGGCTAACTCCTCGTGGGAGATCGGGTCCTCCAGTTCGCTCAATATCTCCGGCGGCAGTTTAGGGAGCCCAGAACGCTAGAGGTAGGCAGCCACATCAGCAGCTCTTTTGCTTGTCCTATCAGTAGGGATGTTATACAGTTCCTCATAATAATTCCTGAAGACTCTGGCGATCTCTGCTGCCTTATGTTTCATGGTTCCCGTTTTGTCCTGTATTTTGGGAACTTATGTTTTGGCTCTTTCTCCCCTCAGGGCCATGGCCAGCAGGCGGCCGCACTTGTCTCCTGACTCATAGTAGGTTTTCCTACACTTGATGAGCTGGAGTTTAGCGGAGTCATTAGTTATCCTGCGTAGCCGGTCCCTGAGGGAAGTCAGAGCCACTAGGTGCTCTGATGCCAATGACTGCTTATGCAGTGCCTCCAACCTCCGAATCTCGCCCAATAATTAACTCACAGCCCTACCCTTTTCCTTTTTTATCCTGGCCCCTTGTTGGATCAGTAGGCCTCTAGCAACGCATTTATGCGCCTCCCAGATCATTGCAGGATTAGACCCTGGTGTGGCGTTCCTCGTAAAGTACTCTCTTAGATTCTGTTGGAGGGTCTCCCTGAATCCTGTGTCCTGAATAAGTGAGCTATTTAGCTTCCAGTCCCATGATCGAGGCGACTGGGAGTGCGCGGATAAGGTGAGGCCTATTGGTGCGTGGTCAGACAATACTATATTGCCGATGGTCGCCCTTTTGTCGCTCTGTAATGTGTGGTGTTGGATAAGGAATAGGTCTATCCTGGAATACATGTTGTGCGGGGGTGAGTATGTACTTTTTTTTTTACTTGTGATGGAATTTGATGGATTTTATTTGTAAATACAGTAGGTACAAATTTTACTTACAATCACATTGCATTGTTTACAAGAAAACATCCATCCATTGTGACCTAAAAGGGATTGTCCGGGAAAAAAAAACGAAAAACACTTTTGTTCCTCACAGCTCCTCCACTCTGATGTTTTAAAACCTACTAATACCAGAGAACCTGCACCTGAGCAAGCTTTTTTACTTTAAACTGGACCAACCAGCGAGACAAAAGCATATTAGCCAGTCTTCCCCGTTTTAGCCCTCTCCCTGGGATTAGAAAAATAAATCACTCACCCTCACATACTGTAAACCCCGTTTTTGGCATTCTGTTATCAGTACCCCAAAATCATCAGATCGCAGCCCTGAGGGCGAGCACTGTATGTATAATGAAAGAGGACCAACTACCTCGAAATTTAAATAACACCATGTTTAAATCTAGGACACTGTCATGATCTGGCAAATTCCAGCTCCTGCTGCCTAAACCCCCAGCAATCTGGGGCTGGGGAAATTCCGAAAACTTTTGATGGGAAAAAAGGTACTATTTGTGGGGTGAGGGATTTGGCCCATGAGGGAAGGATACAAGCTAGAAGTATCCTGGCGCCCTTAACTCAGGGAAAGCCCCCTGTAGGTGACTGAAAAGTGGAGTGGCCTGTGTGTCTTCTAAGAAGAATTATAATGTACAAAGGGCCAGCACACCGTTAGTGAAATAAATCAGCTTGTATTATCAGGCATACAAGTAAAGTAAAGCAATAATGTAGTCCAACAAAGCAAAGTAATCCATAGCAGTCAGTGTCCCATAAGCCGACGTTTCGGGGGTGCCATAAACCCCCTTCCTCAGGGCAGACAGACAGACAACAAGTGCAACGAAACAGCTGACCTTATAAAGCAATTAGAGCTGTGATTCCCGCAATTAGAGCTGTGATTGACGTCATGTGACGTCAGTGGGTCCGCCTTATCACACAACATGTTATAAGCAACTAATTATTGAACAAAATCCATAATGTACTCACCCATCACCGTCGGAGCGCGCCACAGCGGGCGCAGCTCCGTCACCGCCGGACGCCGGTCACGTTATGTGATCGGCGCAGTTCCCTGTCTGCCTAGGGAAAGGAGACATGAAGCCGGGCTGTAAAGTCTGCCCGGTAACTGGTGACATGTCGGCAAGCGCGACCCGATAGGCCGCGCCTGCCGTCAGTCACCCAGCCAGCAGGGGCAGACGTCACTCACAAAGGGCGTGCGCTGGCATGGAAACCATGTCCGCAGCACCACCCCAGTGACCGCTGCACATCATATCTCCTGGCCGGCGGTGAGAGCTAGAAGCTCCCGGCCAAGCGAGCATATTGTCACAGTATACAAATAAGAAAATAGGAAGCTAAAGAATAAAAAATGCGGTAAATCAGGAAAAACAAATAGAGAAAGAAAGAAAGCGACACAGGAGGGGGAAAGAAAAGAGAAAGCAGAATATATGTGAGATTTACCGCATTTTTTATTCTTTAGCTTCCTATTTTCTTATCTTCTTTGTGAGTGACGTCTGCCCCTGCTGGCTGGGTGACTGACGGCAGGCGCGGCCTATCGGGTCGCGCTTGCCGACATGTCACCAGTTACCGGGCAGACTTTACAGCCCGGCTTCATGTCTCCTTTCCCTAGGCAGACAGGGAACTGCGCCGATCACATAACGTGACCGGCGTCCGGCGGTGACGGAGCTGCGCCCGCTGTGGCGCGCTCCGACGGTGATGGGTGAGTACATTATGGATTTTGTTCAATAATTAGTTGCTTATAACATGTTGTGTGATAAGGCGGACCCACTGACGTCACATGACGTCAATCACAGCTCTAATTGCGGGAATCACAGCTCTAATTGCTTTATAAGGTCAGCTGTTTCGTTGCACTTGTTGTCTGTCTGTCTGCCCTGAGGAAGGGGGTTTATGGCACCCCCGAAACGTCGGCTTATGGGACACTGACTGCTATGGATTACTTTGCTTTGTTGGACTACATTATTGCTTTACTTTACTTGTATGCCTGATAATACAAGCTGATTTATTTCACTAACGGTGTGCTGGCCCTTTGTACATTTGGATTTAAAGCGGCGCCACCGCGGCCCTGGCACCCGCGACAATATAGGTAAGTGTGCACCTACCTCTCTAAGAAGAATTATACCATGAAGCTGTCTATCTGTGGGTTTATGCACCAGGTCGGGTCAGATCATTAAAAGCTGGCCCCCACAAGTAAGGGTCTCCCGTGTTCTGCTGTTATTCCCTAGTACCTATTCCCGGAGTGGATTTTTACAAGTGTACTGGGCTTTACCCATTAATACACACTGCCAAGCATCTCAAATCAGGATGCCCCCTGGAAGAGGAACAAGGCCTGCAAAATTGAAATTTCCCTTTAGAATGGACCACTAGTCTCATAGACTCCAGTGCCTCCTAATTCCCCCACACCAGGGCAGACTGAATTGAAATGCCCTGCTGTCTGAAACAACCCCAGTCACCCGGTATACTTATCTCACCAATGAGACTACCGTGAATGTGCCACAGGTGGCATCACTTGCATCCTTTTCTGGCTGTGCACGGTCATACCCCAGTGGGCCATCCAAAACCAGGGTGCCCCAGGGGGACGGGCCAAAACCTGGGATAGTGCAAATCCTGGGTTTTGGACCACTTTAAGTACAATACTCCAGGATGCCCAGTTACTCAATATGAATTTTTTACAAATTAGATACACACAATAGCTTAGAAAAACAATAACGCTGGCTGTACCTGTTTTCCTCGTTTTCCTGGTCTCCCAGTAGGTCCTCTATTTCCAGGAATTCCAGGCTCTCCCTTTGGGCCCATTTCTCCCTATAGAATTAAAAAAGAAATCAATATAAACAATCAAATATTTTGTCTCTGTTGTCAGTATCTAGAGGTTGCAGATTTGGCTTTCTAACATCACTATATTATATCACTATAATTGACATGTGGTCAGTTTGCACATACTGTACATATTCAATAGGGACCATGCTAATTATTTGGTGAAGCAAGTTTAAAGTCCCTGTCCAGGAAAAAACAACAAATCCCAGATTCTCACCTATAGTGACCCGATCCTGGTAGTTTGAAATTTACCAGCATCAGTTATCAACCCCTGCCATCCTGGAGGTCTAGAGCAAAGCGTCTGTCCCCTGGTGCCAGTCGTGGTGACTAGCTGTGCTTGCTTCCCTCACTACAATGTCCCCCAGCACACCCCCTTCAATGAAATGAAAGGAGCGGGTGGGGCCAGATGCCATGACCGAGGAGACAGAGGAGGGAGCAAGGTACCCATGAGCCATGATCGTGAGCAATGATGGGGCAGTCTGGATATCTGGTGTAGATAAGTTTTAAACTACCAGAATAGGGACGGTCAGCTGTGTGAGACTACAGTATAGATGAGTATATGTTGTTTGTTGTTTTTTTCAGGACAGTCCCTTTAACTTTGAGTCTGCTTTTGGGAGTGAACTAAAACTTACATCTGAGTGATCATTTTTTACTCCTTCACAAAACTGTTTAATACAATGTGTTTGTTGTAATTTTTACAGTGAGGTAATTTTTTTGTACATTTGGAAATAACCGCACCTTGTGAGATATCTTTAGCATACCCAAAAAGGTGTGCGGCACTTGTTCCATGGTGCAAGCGCTGGCGGCTGCATCCCACGCTCACCTCTAACTCGGGATGTGCCCGTGCCAAACATTCAGAAATGCCTGGCCTACCGGTATATCTAGAGGTATAGGGGGGATGCGCCATAAGCACCATAATGCGGCGAAGGCTCAGGGAAGTCAGACGATTGGGCAACTCCCGGGGGTTCACACAGCGGGGCATCCCAAATCTTATAGATTCAAGAAAATGAAAGAACTACCATCACAGTGGGTGATTTTTGGGGAAAAACAAACCTTTTTTGCACTGTTAAAGTAAAAAAAAAATCACTCAGATGTAAGTTTCAATTCACACTCACAAGCACACCAAAAGTCAAACTTTTCCACCAAATAATTAGCATAACCTCCGATTGTAAACTATTCTATTAAGATATGTTTCTTTTGGAGGCCTACTGGATGCCCTCTCAGCTATTTGTGGTTTACCCTCCATTGACAGCTGCGGCTCAGCAAAGTGCCCTGAATTTTAAAATTTAGATGCACCAAGCCTCTATCTGGCCATTTACCTGCTTTGCTTTCCCAGTGGGCTGATGGTATCAGCAAATGCTTATTAAGAAATCTGACTTATCTACCACAACTAAAACCAGATTTTATTTTGGTGCACACTGGATTACTTAAAGGTCGTGTTTTATTTGTTGATGATCCAAGTACTTTTTTCTCAATAGTAAAATGAAATACAATTTAATTTCTACCTCCAGACTAAATTACATTTATGAAGTAATTTTGTCCTTAGTGGGTTCATCTACAGGTTAAGGAAGCAAACTAGATTTTCTCAGCGTGGTCCTTGTTTAGAAATTATATGATTACCACAGAAAATACAGTTGCTGCCAGTAAATGGGGCTATATTTAGCTGGCTTATTACGATTGATAATGGCTATAATACAAATATATTACTGCATCCCTAGTGTCAAAAGGTACACACACTACAGGCATGGCTGTGCCATACATCTAAAAGCTAAAGTTGTATGAATGTAATGACTAAAGCAGAATGGCACGCATGAGACACCTCAAATCACCCCTCCAGTCAACCCCCACCTTGTTTGACTCACCATCTCAATTAATGAGTCTCGTTTAATTAAAGATGCAGGTTGTGTCAGTGAGGTCCCCTAGTGAAGAGGAGACTGCTCCGTAGAGGCAGTGAGTAAGGAAAACCACTAGAGGGGGGAACCTGAGCTCCCACAAGGAATCTTGTCCCATAAATTATAATATTCCTTTTAGAGTGACAAAAATAATGTTGCTTGTCTTTATGCCGTTAGGTGCAGGACTAGGGGATTGCCCAGGTTAAACCGGAACTTCACCATGATTTATTGAAAAGCCCAAACCCTTAAAAATCGATTCCCCATCTCAGAGAGATTGACTGGTGGGAGAGAACTTGTTTCACATACTCCATCTTTTCTATTTTGGCCCTGGGAAAAAGGATACACTGGGTCAGGCTATCTATTTCGCACCCAAGGTACATGCATCTGCTTTCAGGGATGAGGCTGGACTTCCAGATTCAATATCCAACCTAACTCTTAAAGACAAAGTAAGGTCTTCTGCAAGGCTGCTAGAAGGGAGGACCTGTCCCTCACAAAAAGAAGCAGGTTATCCAAATGAGCTATGATGTTCACCGGATGAAGTCTCAGGTGAGCCATCGCTTCTGATCTTTGTGAAGATTCGAGGTGCCAAAGAAAGGCTGAATGGCAGAGACCGAAATTGCCAATGCTTCACTTTGCCTTCTAACAGGATTGCGGACCTCAGAAACCTTCCGTGATCAGGATGGATAGGAATGTGGAGGTAGGCATCCAGTAAGTTGACTAACACCATCAGTGCCTCCTTCTGTAAGATATCTCTTATGGAGTAAATTAATTCCATCCTGATTTTTTTGTATTTTAAACTGCTGTTTAGGTTTTTCAAATTTAAAATCATTCTCTTATTTGGACACCCAGAACCGGTTCCAGCACTGCCTTGTGATAGAGTTCCCTAATGATGGACGGGACACCTTCTCTCTTGACCCTGTCCCTGAGGGACTGGGTCAACAGAAAATCGTCCTGGGGCCAACAAGAAAATTCAAGACGATAACCCTGCTGAATAGTTCTTAAAATAAAGGGGTTTTGGGAAATCTCCTACCAGGCAGGGAAAAATGGAGGAGTGTTCTGCCCATAATAGAGTCATGGACAAAAACCTAGGTGTTTTAGGATCTTGAAAGCCATGAAATAAAGAATCCTTTAGGGACACAGGCTGGGATTTTAATCTTTAGCACGGTATAGATAGCCTGTATGAGATCAGGTGTGTCATCTACTGCAAACCTAAATCTAGAACTGTTAGCTGTCCAATCGAAGCACTTTCTTCCGGATCCTTGACCTAGGTAACCCCACTGTCCTCTGGATAAGCTGAGGGGAGATAAGAGGGCAGGCAAAAGCTGATCCAATTTGGATTTGTATGAGGCAAATGTGCTATCCATTCTTACCTTCAGGCACTCCAAAAAACCTGAAATCAGGAGATTAAGATTAGGGGTAACCGCACCCTGGGGACAACGCGTACATTACAGATTGTTCCGGTTGTCGGGTAGGGACATCTGACATTTTTGGCAGGATCTAGGTAGGGGCCTGTCCCTAACTTCCTTAGTGGTCTGAGGCTTCTTAACATCCTTATTTCCCTTAGGATCTTTAGGCTTGGCATGCTTCTCCTTTCCCTCCTTAGCCTGAAAGGGAATAATATAAGGTCATTAACTAGGGAGCTGGGTTCCTCCCTCCCCCTGCACCAATAACCACCCCTGGGTAAGGAACACTTACGGAGTCCTGAGACTCACCACCGCTCATAGCAGCTGAATTACGCCAGGTGCCCTTTAATACTGCCGCCTCTGCCAAGCTGCTTCTGCCTATCTTTTTGCATGTTTCTCTGCTGTGCTTCTCCTTTCCCTCCTTAGCCCTCAGCAGAAAACCCCAGGTGCTCCTCCCTCCAGCGTTCTGGCACCATTTTGGGCACATAAGGATGTCAAGTCGCCTCACGTGCACCCAGCACAATGACGTAGCCGCCCCCCACCCCCGACATGGAAGTGACGCCATGCACCCCTCAGCTCTGTCACTAAGCAGAAGAGAAGGAAGCACCTCCAGCAGACCTGCCTTCCTAATAGCCATAAGTGCCCCTGGAGCCTGACCCAGAAAGCAATAATTCCCTGACACTGCTGTGAACCAGATACCCGACCCGTGTTATGCAGCAGTGCCCATTGTCCCACATCCTCTACCCTGCCACCTGCCAGGCAACACCATATCTTGGAGCTCTTGTGTAGGGAGCCTGGCACCTAGCCAAGAGCCACACTAGATATGGGGGGACACATGAAAAAAAGATAGTGCCCACAATGTTCTGCCCCACATATAGGGGTACAGAAAAACCGTACACTGCATATCTGACCTAGCTGAGGCTCTGTAAGGAAGAACACATGGGCACCAAAAGGATCTGGACCGGCCATCAACCCTCAATCCACAAAAACATACTCTAAACACTGAGGGCTTAGGGGAAGGATCAGGGCTTTTTACACACTAGAACAATGGCCAGGGGATTTGGCTAAATTTATTATAGTTCAGTGGGCTTTGGAGTACTATCACGAGAAAATACTACAGTAAAAAATCCACATAAATAAGCTAGATAGCAAGTGGAGGGGTCATTTATACAAACAGCATAAAGAAAAATACAGCATTCTTGAAGGAAGAATCAAAGTAACAGGTTTTAAATAGTTTTAGAGGAGTTTTAGAGGAGGTATATTTAAAGTGGACCAACACCCACCGGTGATCGCCCCGGGAATCTATAAGATTCCCGTGCCGATCACCTCCCTCCCCGCGGAACATCCGAGATCGGGATGTCCCGCGGGGTGAAACCCCCCCAAACACCCCAAACTCCTTACCTGTGAATGGCCGGCGCGGGCACGCGCGCGTCAAGAGGGACGCGCGGGAGGCGGCGGCGGAGGAGCCGCTTGTCCGCGGCTTGTCCGTCGGTGCGGGGAGAGGTGAGTTCGGGGGGTTCGGGGGGGTTTCACACAGCGGGGCACCCCAATCGGGGGTGCCCCACCGAAGTGGACCAAGACCCAGGATAGTCAAAATCCTGGGTGTTGGTCCACTTTAATCCCAACAGCCTGTCCCTGAGCTAGTCTGGGCTGCAATTACTATTGCAGTTCTAAGCCACATATATATATGCTTTTACCCACCATCAGGGCTGTTTCTAGGAGAGGGCATGCAGGGCGATCATCCTGGGTGCCCACCATGCAATGTTTTGAACAGTTGTTTAGAGTAGTTAATGATGCTGCTTCAGCCATGCTGCCTCAAGAGACAGGTATTGGAATGGAATAGATAACCCCTGTATCAGTGGAAAAGTATACTGAAAACAACTTTTTCTTACAAGGAGAAGAAAACCATGGGTTGACTAGATTTTTTTTTCAGTTGGGGTATATAAGTAACTTCTCCTCTAACTATGTGGATATGGATATTTCATTTTGGGTAATTTTATGATACACCTCCTTTAACCACAAATTGGTTTAGAGGAATGGTTTTGCAGTGTAAGAATAATAGTAAGAACATCTTGAAGTTGTTGTGCACTGTACCTTTTTAGGGAAACTTACAAGTCAATTATATTTACAGTGATATAATACAAGTTGTACTTTTGTTTCACAGTTTCAAATCACAGTAGAGATGACAGTGGCTCCTGGAAGTGGCATAGTCATTTCTGTGATTTGGTGAAAAGTCATCAGTGGAATAGTTATTTTAAAACTAAAAAGAAATGGTGCAAAGGCAAAAACTGCTGCGCAGAGAACTTGACTATAGAAGTTACAAAAGTAATAAATGCTTGTATTATTCCCCATTGTGTGAATTAAATATTCTTCACTGAAACGTACTAATATATTTATCTCATATAAAGATCAAGGTGAAAAATAACATATCCATTTGCTTACTTTTTGACCAAGCATTCCTGGAAGGCCCATATAACCCTGGAAAAAAGGAAACAGAAAATAATTTATGTCATGTTTTTTTCTAACAGAAAATTCAAGGTGCTACCTCATCTAACCTAGTTTATTACATTGCTTCAGGCTCATTCACAAAGGTCTAAATAATGTGATTTGAACTTATATATATACTCTTTAGAGAAACTGCTTATAAATATACAGTATATATATATATATATATATATATATATATATATATATATATATATCTGTTCCAGATGTCTATTTACTTTATACGAAAATGTGGCAGGATAAAGGTACGTGTCATTACCACTTGCATTTATGTTTTGTTCTTACAAACATTGCTCCATCTCTTCTTAACCTTTCCCATCATCCATTTTCAAATCAATATGGCTTGCCCATGTCTCCAATCCAGGGCCTGCACAATAGCAGGATCAAATCTCATACAACCAGAATAATAAAGATCCATCTAATCTTGCAAAGACTTCCATTTGGTTAAAAAATCAGGACTCAATGATGGCCATCAGACTGTTGAATTCTTGCTAAACTGCTTGCTGTTTAGTCAGGATTTAGTTCCTGCTGTAAATGTTCTTCATTTGTTTTCGATTGCCATTATCATTCAGTTGTAAATATGGATATTTGCTCCTGTTACATCAACACTTTCTGTGTAGACATCACACTGGCTATACCCAATATAGATATAACGTTTATACTAGTTTGTGTAAAAAAAAACCTCAAGAAATATTACCTGTTCACCTTTGGGACCAATTTCTCCAGGATCACCTTTAATACCCTGGAAGTAAACATATTAACATTCCTTAGTTAAGGAAGAAAAGGATGGACAGTTACTTCAGTTGCATTAAATTAAGACTACAATAAATGAAGACTAAATAGTAGTGAGTCTCATTCAACTGCTGACCATAATGCTATAAAATTATAGCATAGTAGTTAGTGACCCAAAAGTGACCCACTAGAGGTTATCCTGGAACATTAGGGGACTTTTATACACTGATCTTTTTATCCTCAGATACAAGTGCCCAGTCAATCTTGCTTGATTTGTACACTCATTTCTCCACCAGTTACAGTAGCCCAAGAAAAAGCTTTAACAGCAAACATGCTAAATAACAAGGAGGTTAGACAAAAAGATGACAAGCCTGTAGTCTACAGGATTTCTCTTTACAAACGACGTAGACTCTGGTTAGTACTCAGCCACAAGTACTGACCTTTTCTCCTTTAATGCCAGGAAAACCCTTAAAAAAATGGCAGACAAATTATCTAAATGTGCAATGAAATAATCAGAGAGTAAGATTGGTGCATGTATACTAAGTGAAACTTAGTTAAGCCCTATTATTTTAAAATAATCTTTCTACAACAGATTTAAAAATGAGGGCCAATACACGAATTTTTTTCTCAGGAAAAAGCATCTATAGCACATAACTGAAGGTATTGGTCATAGATTTCATACTCCTAAATACCAGATACAATAGATCTGGCCAATAGTCTGGCCATCCCAATGCCCCCAGAAATCACCCACTATGTCCCTCTTTTCCAG
This sequence comes from Gastrophryne carolinensis, assembly GCA_027917425.1. NCBI lineage: Eukaryota > Metazoa > Chordata > Amphibia > Anura > Microhylidae > Gastrophryne > Gastrophryne carolinensis. The sequence goes on from CM051239.1 coordinate 73,123,402, forward strand.
GGACGTCATTAGCCACATGGTGGGGGATTCCCCAGAGTCTTCTCCTCCGTGGTACAAAAGCTACTCTGCCCCAGCCAACAAGGATTAGCTTGGCGGGACGCCAAAGAAGGAGGAGGGGAGACCTGTGTCCCCCCTCACTACAGATGTCAGTGGGGGTGCGGGTGCAATAGCGGCATCCCCGGTATCAAGAAGATCACAGCCCACTAGACCAGTAGGAAGCCCCCGACCCTTTGGACTTGCAGAGAGGACACTTTTTAATTATTTTTTTAAATGTAGAATTGTTTGTGAACTGGTAAAGTGTCCAAGGGGCCCATATACCAGTTCGCAGGATAGTGATGGCCGGCATCTCACCTGTCAGCATCGGGTCGAATTTAGCTTAGCCCCAGCTTAAAGCCCATCACTACAGAAGAGCAGATTTTTTGCTATCCTGATATCATAATACAAAATTTTTTTGTGGGGTCTTGGAAAGACATATCCAGATTATATAAATTCAGCTTTTAACTCACCTTAAAAGACTGGCTGACATGAATGGTATGCATTGCAATGATACATAGCATGGATGGGTAAAGTTTATCATGTGACTTTTGAATGACTCTACTGCAAATATTATACATTTAGAAATCATTTACCTGTTTGGCAGTGAATGGCAGCCAATCACATGGCCACCAGCAACCATTCAGGTTTGATGCGCAAACTCACTTGGCAATCCCAATTGGTCGCTGGAAGTGGTAAGCAAATGGGTATAGAATCGCTTTAATGCAACTGAGTTACTGGACTTATTGAATTTATTGGACAGTGCACTTAAAGCAGCACTATGGTACTGTGCATTTTGCCAGTAAAACAAAGAACTGTCCGATACCGCTTCCGAGATCCTCTTGTATGACTGCCGAGGGGAAGCCTATGAGCCTCTATGGCTGGTGCCGGCCAGCGCTGACAGGCACACCCACCAGCCATGCCGATAGGCTACTGGCATTCACACACCGACTTGAGCGTGAACAGCGCTTCTTTGTTTTACCGGCGCGATGCACAGTGGGCCATCACAGGTCACGCTGCCCGGCTGATGCATATATAAGAGGGGCTATGGTGATTTTTGATCATAGTTCCTCTTTAATAAATAAATTGTACCTAAATTGTCAACTCCGCCCCTATCGGGTGGTTCTGTGAATCCAGTACAGGACCATTCCAGGGCTTTCTAAAGACTGTTTGTCTGGGAGCAGATGCTTTAGCTATACCTTTACTTTTATAGGAGGGTGTCTAAAATATATACCCCAACCCCTGTTTGTAGACTGAATTCACTCTTTTGCACTGTATTGAACTACACATGCATTTAAAAGCCCACTGTAGTCAAAAAGAAAAAAAATATGTCCTGGGCCCAGGTCTTCTATATTTATCCATTGGGGAAATCCAACCTATCAGATGTATGCAAGCCCACTGCTGCCTGGAGTCAAGCCACAATCTGCAAGTCATGGCTGGAATGCCACTGCTTGCCAACTTCACTGCAAAATTAGTGCATTGGTTCATTAACTTCATGCACAGGAGGCATGCCCACTTTCTTGTGATGGGTCTCTTACTGAGACAGCAGGGGGCACAAGTCAGGTCCAGGACTTCAAACTCTTTAATTGGTAGATCACAACAAGTAGGGGGAGCAATGAAGGTGAGTATAGTATAGTATAATATAAAAATAATTAAACTTGCATTTCATGTGTTATTTTGGTGTGCTTTAAGTGGAAAAGAGTGCTTTCTCAAAAAAGAAATCCTTTTCAAGGTGTAAAAGACAGCAGATCCAGCCCCTGTACCACCCTTGTGCGTGCTGCTTGGGACCTCCTGCTTTGCCATTCTGGGCAGACTGAAAAGCCCCCTGGACTCAAAGACTGAAAAGCCCCCTGGACCGGACCATAACCCAAAGGCAGGGCAAGTGGTGAAAGCCCTCATAATCCAGCCCTGCCTGCGTTTCAGGCTTTCTTTGCCACATAGTAGCAAAAAGTACAGGGTTCATGGCTGTGTTGTGTGAGTGTTAAGAAATGCCAAGACAAGATCAGCAAGCCATTTTAGAACAACACTGTCGTTGGTAGTGGGGCATCTGATGCTTTATGTACCTCATAACACTCGTAGAAAGCTGAGGTCCAGCCTTGATAATAATCGCTTTTAGAATAGCTCCTGCTGGTTCAAGCATCTGCCTGGAGGAGTTAACTGGGTGCGAGCAGTCACATGGGGCTGTGATGCAAAGTGGGATCTGGGAAGGTGGGTAATGGGGACAAGGAGATGCCCCGTCCCCCCACTACCAGTTGTGTCTTTCTACTCATGTAGCTTGCTTCATTATACCCGACATTGGTATCCACTCTTTCACAGAGTTTCACTCTAAAACAGAGTGAAAGGGGCCCGCTAGTGTTATGTACAAATGATTTATTATAATTAAAGTGGTCTTAATTTATTCTAAAAAAACACATTTAGATAAAAGAATGTTAGCCCAACATTCCTCAGTTGTTAGGAGGCATTTTCAACTTAACTTGACATTTAAATATTAAAAGAGTGTTTAGATTTGGCTCCTTCTGAATCTTGCATTTTTTGAAATATCTGTCTGAATTTTAAACAAAAAAAAATACAGAAACATACACTTTATGTGTAGCTTTAATTTTGCTAACATAGCAGAAGATACAGACCAAAAACACATTTTGAGACATAAACTGAACTATTAAAAGCAACATCACTTGTGTGTTCTTGGTGGGGTTTCAAAGCTGCACTGCAAAGCATAAAAACTCAAAGCGATGAGCCCAGCCTCAAACTAAATACAAACAATAGCTAAAGTTTAAATCATGGGACTGGATTGTTTAGTTTAGCTTTTTTGTTTTTTGAGTAAAAATGGCCAGAAAAAAAATCATAAGCATTGCAGAAGTTTAGTTTTATTGTTCCCATGCATTTTTTTTACATGATAACACATCTAGCACATTTTAAGCTCATGCTTACTGTATACTGTACTTGGTAGATTTTAGGTTGAAATGTAGCTTCAGAAGAGACCTTCATATTGTACAGCCTATTTTACCCTGTTTCCCTGAAAATAAGACCTACCCCAAAAATAAGTCCTAACATTATTCACGCACAGATCAAGTAGTCCCACTGGAGTCACTTTACCCCTGAGCATATATAAGAGCATTGTGGTTGCTTCTGGTTAGTGAAACTTGAAAGAGAGCAGCTGGAACGCCAAGAAATGCATATTTTTGGGAAAACAGGGTATTTATGCTATAATTTCTTTAATGACTCTCGAGACTGATTTGCTACTGCAGGGGACCAATGCAATATATATATATATATATATATATATATATATATATATATATAGCACATATACCAACCTTGGGGCCCATTGGTCCTCTTGTACCTGGAACGCCAAATGATGCAGAATCTCCCTTCTCTCCCTGTAGGCCAAGAAAGTAACACTTATAAGTAAAGCCTAAATACCATAAATGCATTATTCAAAACTTAACATGATTTTAATTCAAACAAATACATTTTATTAAATATCATAAACTTTAGATATCCATTACCTTAAAAAGCTCCATCCCACACTCACCTTGAGTTTTCTGTTATCATGTGGTTGGTTCACAATGAAGAAGCATTACAGTATTTATATGATCGACATGGCAAGCAAGGGAAATAATAATTTGTCAATTTTTTTCTTTTTTTACAGATTACTCCAATGGGTTTAAGACATTTCCACTTTATGAATTGTGGTGGAAAAGGAAAAGTTCAGCACAGTGAGGTTTGCTGTGCCTCCCGTAGTGGAGCACTGTAGTTGCGGCCCTATAGTTGCTCCAGCAGCTGGCGGCTATGGATAGGCAGGTGACCCAGTGGCAGAAGAAGGTGACATCCAAGGTGATGGTGATGGCAGGAGGCCACATCAAAGGAAGTCAGGATGCCACATTCAAAGCTGTATGCAGCATTTTCCAATATGCAGCACAACACAGTACATAGATGCAAAAGAGGCCACAAAGAGGGAGACCACCATCTCTAGAGTCTTTTAGACTCTTGGCTGGTGGTTGCTGAAGGACCTACCATTTTAAAACAGAGAATTATCAGCACCTGTCAGTTGCTCCAAAATGGATTGTAATGTTTACCAGCCAGCAGTTACAATGGATGTCTAGTCTAAATGTTGCCCCCCCCCCCCCCCCCCCGCTTTTCCACCCTCCCCTGATGCTGACATGAGGACAGAGAGGTAACAAAAAAAAAACTTGTGATCTCGCCAGGATCCAACGATGATGTTGGCAATTGCCATATAGACCGTTTACAAATAGCTTCCAGTGCTCTGTGCTGCTCTATGCAGCAGATCCAAGATAGCTGCTCCCAGGGTCAGAATCAACCGTGACCAATGCTGGATCCTCAGCGAGGTATAGAGTTTTTTTTTAGTTGTAACTGCCTCAGCAACATTAGGGGGTGGAACGGCGGGGGGGGCTACATTTAGGCAGGACTCCTGCTTTAAAGTGGACCAACACGAGAGGTGATCGGCCCGGAAATCTATAAGATTCCCGGGCCGATCACCTCCCACCCCGCGGGACATCCGAGATCGGGATGTCCCGCGGGGTGAAACCCCCCCCAAACACCCCGAATCACCTACCTTCTCTTCCGCCGCCGCCGCCTCCCTCGCGTCACTTTCGGCGCGCGCGCGGCCCCGCGCCGGCCGTCTGTGAATGGCCGGCACGGGCGCGCGCGCGCCGAAAGTGACGCGAGGGAGGCGGCGGCGGCGGAAGCCGCTTGGACGTTCCTGTTCCCCGCCTGGACGTTGGCGGGGATTGCACCGGGCAGTCACGTGGGAGCGGGGAGAGGTGAGTTTATTGGGGTTTCTGGGGGGTTTCACACAGCGGGGCACCCCCGATCGAGGTGCCCCACCGAAGTGGACCAAAACCCAGGATAGTCAAAATCCTGGGTGTTGGTCCACTTTAAGCAGTGAAACTGTGTGATTAGTTTATACTTTTTCTGGAATTTTAGATGATTGTAACAGTTGCAATGAGGCCTAAGAAATATATGCAACCCCTTAACTCCATGGTAAAAATAACTCCATGGTAAAAACTGTCTGAACCACTTACCAATATGCCTATATATTTAATACTGCAATATGCTCTAATATTTATGACGTAAGAAGCCAGCTCCTTCTAAAAGGAAACCTATCTACAAATGAATAAATCTGTGAGGGAAGAAAAGCATGGGCTTAAGTGTAAACTGACCATTTTTGGTGGGCTCAAAGTGGGGCACTTGGTTAAAATGACTACTTTACAGGGTAATAGGTGTGGTGGGGGTGTGGTTTATCCACAGGTTTTTGAGGAGCAAATATCTGCACCATTCTATGCTACTCCTCTATGTGTAAGTAGGTGAAGCCCACCCCTAAACTTATGTTTATAGATGAGGTCTAGTCTAAATAACTTGTGTGGTTACGGGAGCAGCCATGAAGGGATTGCTACTGCATGCCACCCCTTTGACTTCTATTGAGAGAAGGGGGGGTGATTTGTCTCATACATCTCAACAGAACACAATGGGACAGCCTGCCACAGTAATCCCATCATTTAAAGCACATTAGTAATTGACCTAACGCTCAGCCAATCCATACACTCCAGTATTCGTTATATTTTCTGGGACAGTCTTCCCACTAATGTCAACAAAGTGGGCAATTTAAGTGTCACTGGAGTTTTTGGGGGGCCAGTGGGGCAAAATGCCTCAAAGTAGGACTGGCTACTAAAAGTGGGGTGTGTGGTCATTAAAATGGAGTAAAAGATTCTCTAGTCTCTTAAGATTAAACAAGTACAATTGACTTTCATTGTTTTCCTAGCTGGTGATTCAGCAAGAGTGAAATTCTCCTGCTTCTCTCATAAAATGAATTTTTTACTACCATTTTTTTCTTATTGAATCAAAGCCTTTGTGACCATTCTCGGAATCCAGAAGGTTTCTAAACTCTGGACTGGCTGTAGGAGGGGGAGAAAGAGTGGGTACCCATTTTTTACTAAGATTTAGGCCCTTATTTATCAAGGGATAGCGCCAGGTAGCGAATGGTGAGCGAACAGTAATGACGGTCGCCGCCACGAGAACGCCAGCTCCCCACCACAATCACACATTTATCAAGCCGATCCTGCTTAGCGACTGACAGAGCGCCAGATAGCGAATCATTCATCATTATTCCAGCCTCACCCCACAGCGCCAGCGAGCGACCTTGAACAGCGACAGGTATGACCTCTCGCTACCTGGCGCTCTCCAATGCATTTCAATGGAGCAATCTTTAAATAGTCATAATTAATTGTTATTATTATTATTATTATTTTTTTTTTTTTTTTTTTTTTTAAATGTCAAAAATTCGGTGACCACTTCTGCAATGTTAGATAATTTTTTTTAAGGTAAAAAAAAAAAAATAAATAATTTGGGCAGAATTGATATTACAGGTCTGATATTAATGTATGCATATTACAAAATGTTTTGAAAAACTTTTTTTTTTTTTCCAAAAATATGGGTGTTTGGGGGTTAAAAAACTACTTTTAACCCATCGCCGCCAGCGCTCTGGGGTTTAAACAAGCATTTCACAGCACGAGAATTTTTTGAGCGTGATTTGTTAATGAATATGCTGGGAGCCGTTCGCTATGGCCATTTGCTGTCATGCGCTCCCATACAGCGCGGAACCTGTCAAATAGCGACTCCTAACCCCGTATTCAACATTACCGCACACCGAGTCGCTGTCAACAGCCGAACAACGGCCAAGCACAGCGAATACTAGCGTGCGCTGTGAAAATACCGCTACTGTCGCTCATCTGTCGCTACCTGGCGCTATTAATGAATCCCCGAGTCCTTTTAATATTTGACATTATACTGTACAAAGTCATAGTAACTAGTCACAAGGAAATACCCTCCTCCAAGCTGTATGTAGGATCTTTTCTATTTGCTAACTCACTTGTGGTCTCTTCAAACCCTTGTTAGTTAAGTAACATCTATGAGTTTTTAAAGTTCAGCCAAATACAGTAGTTAATATTTTAAAAAATCACTTGCCTTCTGTCCTATTGGTCCTGCTGGTCCTATAGGACCTGGCATTCCTGGGACACCAGGTGGACCAGTCCTACCCTATAAAGTAAATACAAAAGCAATTAGCCATCTTACAGTTAACACAGATACGCGTCCACAACTTCCATTATTTTATTTTTACTTGATATATAATTATCAATCAATCAATATAATCAATAATTAAATCAAATAATTGAAAAAACAAACGCAAAAATGCTTCTGCAGATGTCTTGCTTTTGGGGGACATTAAATGAACTCTGCAGTAATTTCATATTCTCTTGCAAGTTTATTAATAACTCTTTCCTCTTCAGCTTCTATATTGGCGCACTTCCGACCGACAGAGGAAATGTGTGACACTGCTTAGCATGCAAGGGGCAACCCAACGCTATTTCAAGCTAAGCAGGACAAGATTTACTATGTGAATGCCTAGAATCCAGACTTGCACAGTCTGTACAAGGTATTTTTATGGTGGACAAAGCACGTGACATCGTCTTTGGTGGTGCCATGCTGTCTTGGACATGATGTAATTGTCAGCCCTAGTGAGACCTGAATAGAACCTTCCTCTCTTTATAATTACCATCAGTAATTGTTCTGTGCTGAATTTATTCTCCAATTATCTTTAGGCTCAATACAAAATACATTTATGACCTCACAAACCTCATTAAATCCTCCCCACTAAGGAATCTTAACCAGGGCTCTGCAATATTTAAATTTTAAACAATGGGGAATCCTAAAAAAATAATTGAAACAAAGCTACTTGAAATTGGATGACAAATTACAGCTGATTACTGCAAATTGCCTCACTGAGATTTGATATAAATTAACCCTTGGGAGGATAAAATCAAATTGTATTTTTTTCAAACATTAGCTGACCTGCACAATCGTCAGCCTTAAAGTGGACCAAAACTCACGCCGATCGGCCCAGCTATCTATAAGATTCCCTGACCGATCGAGTCTCCCCCCCGCCGGGGCATCCAAAATCGGGATGCCCTGCTGTGTGAAACCCTCCAGGTTGCCCCATTCACTTACCTTGTTTCCCGGTCCAGCTGTGCATGTGCAAGCCATGGGCGCATCCCACTATCCCTCTAGCAGGGTGCCTGCCCGCGACAGGCATTTGTGAATTATTTAGCTAGTTTGGGATGAACTGAAGACAAGGGTGAAAGCATAGTACCCTGTAAGTTGCAGCATATTTGTGGGAAAATTTCCAACAATCGGGGTTATGCTAAAGATCTGGGGAATTAAGTTCACCTTTTGGGTGTGCTTTCAGTTGTGAACTGAACCTGAGTGAGCTAACTAAAAAGTAAAAAATGTAATTTTAATCCCCCCCCCCAAAAAAAAACTACCAAAGGATATTTTTTTAAATGTGCTTCCAAACTTTGCAGAAAATATTGATACCTCATTGGAAAAATGATGTACCCCACCTTTAAAAATGTCCCATCACAGGGGTAGGTGATTTTTTGGGAATATAATTACCTGTAGAATATAATAACCTGTAGAACAAAAATGTTTTATAGACTTTTTTAGTGCATCCAAGTAAAAAACCCTCAGATGTACACTTCACACCCAAAGGTAAACTTGCTTCACCAGATCCCAACTATCTGGTATGTTTTAACCCCATGCTCCCAAACACTAAAGGTTTTGTATGTCACAAGACCAATGAGACCAGCATGAGTCCTGCTAAGGGCCTTCAATGCAATAGAGATGGAGGGTTATGAGAAACAAATAGATCATAAAAAATAAATAAGAGTGTACCTTTCTGCCTGGTCTTCCAAGTTCACCCTATAATTAAAGAGAAAATATATTTATTACCACAAAAAAAGGACATCTAGTAAAAATAGTATTCGATTAAGAAATATATTCTTGCCAAATGTGTATGCCTTAGATTATTACCCATGCCTCTTCTCTGTAAATGTTTATGTAGTATGCAACTTGTGCAATATGCATGTATAGATTCCTTGACCATGTGTGCCTGCTCTGTCTTCTGCCATGTATGTATTTTTCTTTATCTTTTGTTGTACTTAAAGAAGGAAAAAACAGCTATAGTCATCTTTTTTCCAGTGCAGGTCTACGGCGCAGACCCTTTGTTGTTAAACTTACAGTACAGAACGAGCGGAATCGTCAAAGATGGTTGTCTTATATTAGTTTATGCTCCCTTTGTACACCAACTTCATTCATTGCAATGAAGGGACCTTGGCACCGTTTCCTTGATGCGAAATATGAACAGCCCCTTTGATACAAATATACATGAGTATCCAACTGACCTGGGTTCTATCGTCACTTCCAAGCTTTAATGCAAGGAAGAGAAGTCTGTAAGGTAAGGAAAAAAACTTCTAGGGTATAGGAACCCTCTTTTTTGTTAGTTACCACCTTTAGTTGTGACTTTGAATTTTGTTTAAGCTACTCTTGTGTTGACCTAACAGGTTGCGCTGATGCTGTCAGATCTGACATCAGGCTGGCTAAGCAACAAATAAGCGCTGCGGTGCGACAACTCACACATGCACTGTGGGTTTAATGGAAGGTGAGTTTTGGGGGGCAATCCAGGGGATTTCAAACAGCGGTGCATCCCAGATAGGGACACCTTTCTGGAGAGAAACATCTGGGAGATTTAGTTTAGATTTAGTTCCTTGTTAAACTGTATATGATTTTACTTGACATAGTGTGCCTAAAATATATTCACATACAAGTGATAAATAAATAATCAGGAAGAAGAAATACACTGATTAGAATGCCAGTATATAGAACTAAACAATACCTAAAGTAACATACCTTCTCTCCTTTTGGTCCAGCTGTCCCTGGCAAACCTTGTGTTCCCTAAATAAGAACAGAAATGCAAATATATAGTGGAATAATGGAGAATAGAATCTGCATATTATATTAGCAAAAAATGCCCTCTTACCCCACTATAGCCACACCCAACAGGCAGATTTGACATCGCCAATTGGCTGATCTCGTATGTGCCTGCTAACGTGACAAGGCCACAAGACCACATCCCAGGATTCCCACTAATTCGAATGGCTGGCTGCTGAACCTAAAGGGATGGCAGGGATGTGGCTGCGGAACACAGTGCGAGCCACAGAAAAGGTGAGTTTTTTGGGGGTGATTAGCGACTTGCAGAAAGGGAACGCTGTCATTTTGAAGCAAGCTTCTCTTCAGCACTTGAAGGCCCCCCTTACCATAAGCCTCAATGCTAAGACACTCAACCGTTTCTCCACACTGCTCCATTACGTAGAGGACAGTTGAGGACAGAGGATGTTCGAGCAGCAACCATAGCTCCTATTGGAGGAGGAGGTGCGACTTATGAAAATGGGTGCAGCCATCTCCTGCCCCCTGTGTGACAAAATAGTACTGGGAAATGGTCAGCAGTAAATATTTGTATTATTTTGTATTTAAGGATGTCTTGATTTTGATGCTGTGTCCGTTTCTAGCTGCTGCTGTTGAATGCATGTTGATACACGTTATACCAGCAGACTATTAATGTGAGTTGGACTGGGGGGACATAGATTTAGCACCAAAGTGGGACAGCTAGCATGATAATACTACACTAATACTCCATAGTAGCTTTGGTGCTAGGAGTAGCTGTAATAAGCTAGTTTGGACCATTCACGGTAATCAGAGAAGAAGGAAGGGGTTAGGAAACTAAGACTTGTGTCCCAAATTATCTCTGAGAGATGTGAGAGAATATTCCACTCACATGCAGAAACATGTGAGCCTTCCTAATCAATGTTGCCATAAGGTTATGCACAGGAATGTAGTGGGGGTATCAGAGCCTATAGAAGGCTGGAAACCAACTAGAACTGGATATAATTGATATGTACTAGCACTGGAGCATGTAAAGCTCTAGGCAGGAGAAGGAACCAGTGATCAGGGAAGAGGACAGCCGGAACTGAAGGAAACCCTTGGCATTAGGCCATGCAGTTACAGAGGAACTGTGCAACACATGGACGTCTTTTTAATCATACTAATAGTACATATAGTACAGTACAAACCCCAATACAGTATCACATGGTACAAACCTGTGGACCAGGAGGGCCTTCTGGTCCTGGCGGACCTGGTATACACAAGGGTATTGTTGGTTTTAGCTCCAGTGGTGAGTTGGTATATTCCAGATCATTTATCTTTGAAAAGATACGAGATAAAAATGAAATGCACTATTTTTATGTAAAATCAAAACCCTTAATTGTGGTAATACAGATACATTCTTTTTTACTAGTTACTAAATAATCCAGCATCTAACTTAGTTGTTATTGGAAGAGAATTCACCCATACCCAGTCCCCTCCCCCCCCCCTCCTGAATAGCCAATAGCCAACCAACATTTAGACAAATTTTACCTTGATTTTTGATCTGATCAGGATTTTTAGTTTCTAGATTTGACAGTAAATCTCCCCGATCGCCTGTAAACTCACCTCTACAATAATCCCAGGGTGCATCCACAGGTCCCCAAAGTTCAGTTCAGCGTGGCAAGTGAAAGCTGAATGGCGTGTGTGCTGCTGGCCGTTTATGTTAACAGGTAATCAAGGGATTTCAAACAAGGTTGGAGATTACCAGCCCTAGTGCCTTCCTGGCCACTGGATCTCAAGCCTCCTCATAAATAAGTGTTGAAGCAATGAAACCATTTGAGCATACATGCCACAAAGGTCAGGACCTCAGCAATCTTTAGTTTTTTAAATGAGCTCCCAACGCCACAAAACAACAAATATGCCAATTGGGAGGAAGAATTGAGCAACATCAACAAGCCAAGATTGTTCCGACATGTGCACAGCAACCAATGTGTGCCCTATAAACGTTACCTCCCTGGAATTGGTGTATAAAGTGCTACTTTAATGGTACCTTGTCCTGACTCAAATAACAAAGGTGGTACCGAGTTATTTCAGCAACTGCTTTAAAGGCTGTCGAGAGGAGGGCACAGTTGTACATACCTGGTGGACCTGCCCAAATAAAGGTTTTTTTGTCCTGACAATTTGGTCTTATACACATTCTCACAGGTCAGATTGTGTTTAAAAAGTCGCTTTCCTGCATACACAACCTGATGGAATTACAAAATCTCAGCACAAGCTAATGGTTTTTGTTATTAGCAGAAAAGCAGGCTATAGCTTATGGCCGGAAAAAAGACAATAAAGTAAAGGCCCATTTGAAAAACTTTTTTATTAATGATAAATGAAGTACCATAAAAGAGGTAGCAATAAACATTAAAATGTGGAGACTGTGGCTTGAATACTCCTGTCCTGCACTAGCCCCTAGATCTCTTAGTTGGCTTTGAACTTTGAACTGCAATCTGAAATTTCTGATCTGAAATATCCTCATAATTCCCCTTTTATCTTCCCCCATACTCGACGTACTCTGCCCCTTCCTCCTTCCCCTTCCTCCCACGTCTCACCCACAAACAACAGGAAGTGCTTGTCATCTTATATATTATATCATATTATTATATTCAGTTCCCCAAAGATTTCAGCTGAAGCATTTACATAGTTGGTGAATGGAAGCTGTTTACTTGTTTGCTTTTGCTTCATCAGCAAAAAGGGGGTAAGCTGTGGCCTAGAGGGTTGCAGGTTCGAATCCTGGCCAACCAGAAGTCACCCAGAAAAATGGGAATGTAATGGCTAATTGAAGGCAATTGGAGAATGACCCTGAGCGTCTGATGGGATGTGGCGCTGTAGGGAACACAGCACCGGCGCTAACAAAGCACTAGAAACACTACATGGCATTAGGAGAGGAGCGAAACTTTTTTTGCATCATAAATATGACCTGCTGGCGGTGTTCACTAAAAACACCTGCCAGTACTTGTCACTACGTGGCATTAGAGTTTCATTAAATATACTCCATATTGGCAGCCAGATCCAATCAGTGGGATGAGGTGGCTGAAAATAGTCTTTCATTACCTAATTGACATCTATAGTGAATAATCATCAAATATTATAAATGCACATAAAGCTAGATGGAGAAAACAAGTTTGGCAGGGTGTATAGGTTAGCCTCCTATTGCCATCTAACACATTCATTAGCATTTATTTGCAATAGATCTCCTAACTTAAAGTCTCTGGGGGATAAAAAAAGCATCTTTGTCACCCACAACAGCTTCCTTCTACTTTGGCTCTGTAACATTTACTTTGTCCTGTGGCATCCAGGTGCACCCCTGCCTTCTACAGAAGAAGCACTCTGAGGCAGTGCCAGGCAATGTTGTAGTGTAGTGAACAGAGCAGCATGGTCTGGGCAATGTGACAGAGGAGAGGGTTGAGTCTTGTCCACCTATTTGTTTGCAAATGGTGGACTTGCATTCAAGGAATCCCTGGGCACACTCATGCATGAGCAACAGAAGAAGGAAGCTGCTGTGAAGGGCAGATACTGAGTTTCCTTTTATTTTTGCCAGGACAATCCCTTTATCTCAACACAGAAAATATAGAAACTTGGAGTTTCTTTACCCCCATCATCTCTGGTAGCATATAAATGCAGTCTTTTTACAATAAAAATCAAGCTTTTTACCACCCATTGATGCACTCATGCTATTGCCCCACATTAAATGCACATTAAATGCGGTGCAATTTTATTAGTGCATTTCTGAATAACGTTTTTTGCAGCAATGCAATAGCATGCTCATGTAAAAAAAAAAGATGTATCTGTACATGAGGACTGTACAGTTAACAATACCAGCTGTGAGCCTGGGCACCTACTCTTTTTCTTACCTCTCTGATCCCTTCACACAGTTAGAGTAAAAGTGATTCAACAGCCATCTTATTAAAAATGGTTGTTGATCGCAGTGTGGTTCCCCGAAAGCCAGCCAGAAGCTATGAATGCACGAGGGGGGTATCAGCAATCTGATAAAGGGTGTTGGGTCACTTTAACATCTGGCTAAAGCATTGCATGATGGGTAAAAACATCAGGACTGACTGGCTGAGGAAAGAAGCCTTTAGGAGTTGGGCGGGGCTCCCCTGTAAAATCAGAATGGTATGTTCAAAACCTGATCCTTCTTCATGTACGCAAAAAAACAACAACAAATTTGGCTTTTTTTTTAACGACAGTGCTCCTCTAATAATTGTATTAAAGTGGACCAAAATCCAGGATTTTGACTATGCTGGGTTTTTGGTCCTTGCCCCTGACCGATCAGGGGTGCCCCGCTGTGTGAAACCTCCAGGTAGTCCGAACAAACTTACCTCTTCCCAGTCCTACAACACATGCGTGGCTGCTCGTCCAATCAGCGGGCTTGGAACCACTCGAGCCCCTTCGTCGTGGAGCTCGTCTTATACGAGCAGATCCAAGCGTGCTGGTGACATCCCCCGCTACCCTCTAACACCTAAGCACCAGCCATTTGTGTATGCGCCTTGCTAGGGGGATAGCGTGGATGCAGCCACAGCTCGAGCATGCGCTGATGGACTGCAAAAGAAGGTGAGTATATGGGCAACCTGGGGGGTTTCACACATTTTGGATGCCCCGGGGGAGAGAATCTACCAATTTCAGTGGGTTTTGGTCCACTTTAAAAAATGATTGCATGTCTATTATATCTTTTTATTCTAGGCTGATGAGAAAACGGTTATTACAAAAACTTGAGACTTGCTTTAAATCTAAAAGAAACAACTGTTGCTTGTGTAGAATTGTGTGTATTTTTCAGAAGTAAAAAACATGCATATGAATTGGTATTTTTACACTTTATAATAGGACATATAGGATATGATTCTGATGTTATTTCTGTAAAATAAGCTTTCAGAGAATAAAAGTACTTTTGAGAATTAAAGGAGCACTATCACGAAAAATCCATATAAACACATTGACGTATACACCCGAACTGAATAAAACTTCCGCCAGGCTTGTGGTTTATTCTCTCATGGTAGGAAAAAATCCAGGGGTGACAGGTTTAGTCTATCAGGGGTGACAGAGCTTATCACCCCCCATTTCCTTTTCCTTCCATTAAAAGTAAGAAAAACAAACCAGGCTGTATATTTCTTGATGTCCGGTGTATAAGTGACCTCTCCCCCCGCCATCCATGTATAATACATGTACAGTAATAACTGGCCTAAACGACAGGGCTAGGAAAGGTGATCAGGAAGCTGGCAGCGGAAGGGTTACTGTCAACACTGTCATATGAATGATGGATGGCTTTTGAACTTAATAACAGCACATAGCTACAGTAATACATTCTGCTGGTAACTATTAAAGCTAAAGTCAAAATGTAATCAGTCTGGCAGCATAGTTTAACCTACAGCGGCTTGTGGAGTAATCAGTAAAGGCTGCACGTATAGCTAATGAAATCCATGAGGGTCTATTAGCTGGATTAGTCTTCTCTTAACCTTCAGTAGGAGCAGGTTTCTCCTGACCAGCTGTTTTCAAGGACAGAATATAATTTGTTTTGGAGGACAAGTCATAGAAATTTCTAGGAAGAGAATATAAAACAATGGGATTTTCGAAACAAGTGAGTTATTTTTTTTTAATGTGTTCTTTCCCATCTGGTAGGATATGATCATATATGTTATTGGTTTCTATTTTACTATAGTTCAAATGTATAAATGGCTACAGATATCAGTGCTGTCTGGTCTACAACTTCATTCAGGTATTGGACACGCTAAAACGTTATTATAAATGGTGGTTCAATAGATACCTTTCAATAAACAAACTACATAAATTGGCATGGAAAATTATGGTAACCCATAAAATCATGGTACCCTTAACCTACAGAAAATGTTGTAGAGGCAGACACCCTGGGTTTGCCTTTCAACAGCACAGAGCTGAGGCTATAGTATTGCAGTGGCAGAACATGGACTAGGGTGTCTTAGTTGGGGGCCAAGTATGCGGGGGCAGGCTTTGAGAGAGAAACTTGGAAGGCCAGGGGTTGTGTGGGGCACTGGAAAATGAATGAGTAAAGTTGAATACAGATTGGTGAGGTGGTCGTGTGCCAGGGGCTACACCCAGCCCACTCAGCCGGCCCACCAGAAATTCTTCCTGCGCTCTTTATTGCCTGTCCAATTTTGGATCAATTCTGGATCAAAAGGTGGCAAAATACATAATATGGCTTGGCAGAAAAAATATACAATAACTTGGGAGTTACTCCAGGACAAGTTTTATTGTCTATTTCTGCCATAATACCTTTTCTCAAATGATGTCCCTATTCTTTTCCAGTAATCCCTTTGCGGTTCAAAATATATAGTGTTTCTGTGCAAGTGACACTGTCCTGGTCCTAGTGACACACTTCTTTTTACAGTTAGATGTACTTCCTGTTTGGTCACCACTACTGTTGTATGTATATAAAGACTATTATTATGAAAAAAACCCCTTATGGATATTATTGAATTCATTAGCAATATTTAGGTTCTCTAGATAATGTTTCCTTATATTATAGGTTTTTGTACATACAGTCATATTCTACTTCCTTAAAGGCAAATGGACTGTTTTATTTTCTTGAAGTCTGCCTGAACCAAGCTGCAGAAAGCAGTAGCTCCAATCCACATCCTATGTTTGCCATAAATACTTTTCACAACTGGTCAACTGTGGAGTCCTGAATCTGGTAACAAGTCCCAAGAGACTGCCCAATCACCAACACTCAAGATGAGTGGAATTTAAAGGCAAGGCCAGATTAAGCACTGGGCACAAGGGGCTCCTGTCCCAGTGCCTCCACCGTTTGGGGGCTTCCAAACCATGGTATGTGCCCCAAGTGTCAGTTTCCCTCATCAGGATGTGCAGCAAGGCATCTCAACAAGATCTTCAAAATACATTCAACCTGTTGGCCATGAGTTATTATATATTATTATACCGGACTGTGAGTATACCCCCAGCTTAGAGCCGAATTAGTCTTGAGCAAAATGGCTGGGGGGTTGGTAAGCCAGTTAAATTGAGTGTGTGCTTTAAAGTAGGCCAAAACCAAAGATCTGGCTAAAACCTTCACTAAATTGGGATGCCCAGTGTAAACTTGCCCACTCCTGGGATCCCACAGTGGTCAAATGCAGATTCCACAGAGCGTGCAGCATCCTCCAGCTCCATCCCTCCATCATGTCTGTAAGGCAGGCAGAGTGGGGATTCTGCGACAATGTATTTTGCTTTGCTCATTGTTAAATATGACTGCTGCATGATCCTGGGACTAGGTGACACATATGGATGCCTCCTAGGAAAGGCTTTTTTGTCAAACTGACATCCAGAATGCAGCTTTGAATCGAGCTGGGGGTGGGAGGGGTTGGAGTGGCAGACCACTGTTGCATTGGTGTTAGATTTGACTAGCTATACCTTACCCACGTGATTTTTATTCTGAATGTGAATCTGATGGCCTATTTTAATATTACATTTTAATCTAGGGAAATAAATAGGAAGTAGTAAATCAAGGCAACAGTTCTGATTTTACTTTGAAATACTATACTATAAATGTTATACTATAAATGTTATGAGTATAACATTTATTAAATAACAATAGATCCCTTACCCCACAACAGCTGCACTGATGTGCTCAGCTATTGAGATATTAGTGTTATATATTCTTTGTATCCAAAGGGACAGCCCACCACCCCAGGGTGTACTTGCAACAGAGCTGCTTATGTGGTGAAATATGAATTCATGTCTGTCCTAGCTGGCAAAATGAGATAGGTGTTATGAAGATGTGTCAGAGTCAAATTGTAGATTTCATTTCACAAATTAACAAGATGGAGAAGGAAACCAGATCGGGACATTGTAATGCAGTATACATCTATGAATAGCACAACACAAACAGACACACATTTTGGCCACACTCCCCCTACCTCAGTATCTGAATGTAGATCAAATTAGCTTATGTCATTTAGGGCCATAAGTGGCAGTGATAACAGAGGGCTCATTAGAGTGGACATAAACCCTTATTGCAGCTCTGTGATGGGGAGGATCCATCCTACCCCCTGTAGGATGGATCCTCCCCATCACAGAGCTGCAATAAGGGTTTATGTCCACTCTTCTCACCTTCTCCAATAGAAGGTTTGCAGCACATTGGTGTGTAGCTGTTTCCTTCACTCTGTCAAGCAGAGCTAAATGAGGAAAATATGAGTATTTGGGCTCCCAGGCAGTAGGAGGGGTGGATTAGTGTCTTCGGAGACCTGGACTCTACCTGGCTGTACATTACTGTGTAATGATAATGTAAAGCCAATGGTAAGAATCATCAAGAGTACATACTCGGAATGGGTCACCTTTACTAGTGGATTACTGCAAGGCTCAGTTTTGGGCCCAGTCCTCTTTAGTATATATATATATATATATATATATATATATATATATGGACATTAGTAATGGATTAAACAGTAGTATCAATCTTTGCAGAAAATACTAAGTTGTGTAAGATAACAAACGTTACAGAGGACAGCATGCAGCTACAAACAGATTTAGATAAACTGGAAGCATGGGCAGTGAAATGGCAAATGACGCTTAACACAGATAAATGTAAGGCTTTGCACATGGGAAGGAGAGATTTGTGCCATGATTAAACATTAAATATGGAAACGCTGGGTAAAACTATAATGGAAAAGGACCTAGAGGGTTTTAGTTAACCATACATTTAAAGCGGACCAAAACCCACTGAACTTGTGAAATACATTTGGCCAAAGCTCCTGTCGATACTCCCTTCTTAGGGTGTTGAACTAGAAATGAATATTTTCCCTTTCGAATTGTCCTGGAACACTGATTTTTTTTTGCTGTCCCTCTGTAAGAAGGCCAGCGATCAGCCATTGCATAGGTGTGGCAATTACATCATTGTCACATACTACAGTGGCAATGAATGGAGGAGGCGGAGCTTTACTGCTAAAACAGGCGCCATTGTCTGGGATTAGAGTGAAGCAGGAGCACTAAAAATTGGTAAAAGGTTCTCTTCATGGGGGGAGCATTTCAGGGCATGTTAGGTCGACTTTAACTGTAGTCCAAATGCCAGGCAGCAGCTGCCAAAGCAAACAAGATCATGGGGTGCATCAAGAGGGGCATAGGTGCGTTCAAAGGGGGGCAACTAAATTAACAAATGGAATGAGGGAACTAAAGTACCCTGAAAGATTGTCAAAGTTAGGTTTATTTTGTTTGGAAAAGAGACGCCTGAGGGGTGATCTAATACCTATGTATACATTTATCCAGGGTCAATACATCTGTTCCATGATCTATTTATACCCCGGAGTTTAACCATAACCTGAGGGCATCCACTAAGGTTAAAGGAAAGGCGATTCCTCCATCGACATGGGAGGGGATTATTCTCTGTAAGAGCAGTAAGACTATGGAACTCTCTGCCAGAGGAGGTAGTTATGAAGAATACACTTCAAAAGTGTCCTGGATCCCTTCCTTGCTTGTAATAACATTACCAGCTATGGCTGCTAGACCACTGGAAGGAGATCTTCTTCTCTTTACAGGCTGAACTGTATGGACTAATGTGCCTCGTAGCGACAGGCAGCATCTGGTGAACCCTGGGCACTGTACGCAATCCACATTCATGAAGGTGATTCTGGTGAGCGACTCTAACAGCGCCATGTAGCGTACAATTCATCATTTCTGGCGGCTCAGTGTATATCGCCGGCGCTCTAGCTTCCGCTCTAGCTTCGGCGCTCTAGCTACCTGTCACTCTCCCATATATTTCAATGGACATTCCTTTTCTTCTGTTTAAACAGGGTTTTTTGTTTTTATTTTTTTTTCTCCCAAATCATTGTGTGACCTCTCCTGGCCTAGAAAGTCATTTTTGTAAACTTTTTAGATTTTTTAGATTTTTATGCAGAATTGTCATTACAGGTCTAGCAGTAAAGCATTAATGTCACAATGTTACAACAATGTCATTCCATGTGTTTTCGCTTTATTACTGGTGGATATGTGTTCAAAAACAGACTTCAGATTCAGAGCGCCTACCCTCTGTGTGTCTGTTTTTTTGTTGAATATGGTGTGAGTCACTGAGAGTCGGTCGCAATGAGCTGGTGCTACCTTTCTCTCTCTGCAGCGCTGTACTGGTGTTAGAGTGCCCAACATACATCTCATTCATCAATGCTGGCCAGGTTACTACAGAGACTGAGGCGCTCTGTTACAGCGCCCAATAGTCGATCACAGTGTCTACTAGCGGTCACTCTAAGCGCTGCTATACAGCTCATCTGCTGATACCTGGTGCTAGTAATGAATCAGCCTGCCAGTCACTATGTAGACCAAAAGTACCTGTAATGATGGCCTAATAGGGTGGACTAATGCAGCTGAAATACTGGTACCAAAGCCTTTTTTTTTAAAGGGGAATGTTTCATATGGCAGGGGCAGGTGGTATGGCCTTGAGGAGTCTAAGGCCCTGATCTCACATTGGCGTTACACTTTATTTGTGCAGGACAATTACAACTCTGCAGTCTCAAGTAAATTGTGGCCTATAGTAGTCTATGAGCCCTGTTACATGGTAGCTAGTGATTTCACAGAGATCTGAAAAAGCATTGCCTGCAACATTAAGAAAAGCAATTGATTCAGTGATTCCAGTTAATTGAATGTGAATCACAATTGCTAATCGCTATCACAATTAAAGTGGACCAAAACCCACATTTTTAACTAGCATCCCCTGAATTGCTCCCCCCATGGAGAGCACATTTTGCCTATTTTCACTGCTCCTGCTTCACTCTAATTCAGTAGTCCTCAAACTTCCTCCTCAAGGGCCGAGACAGGCCAGGTTTTGCAGCTCTCTATGCTGATGCACAGATGTAATAATTAGGGCTATAGCTCTGTCTGAGCACCAGTTAATTCACCTGTGGAGTAGCGTGGAGAGCTGCAAAACCTGGCCTGTCTCGGCCCTTGAGGAGGAAGTTTGAGGACTACTGCTCTAATTCCAGATAATGGCGTCTGTTTTAGCTGTAAAACAATGCATCCTCCATTCATTGCCACTGTTCAGTGTGGCAATGATGTCATTGCCACATCTATGCAATGATTGATCTCCTGTCATACAGTCAACAAATAGAAAGCAAAAAAAGTGTTCCAGGACTTTTTGAAAAGTGAGAATATCCATTTCTAGTTCTACACCCTAAGAAGGGAGTATCGGCAGGGGCTTTGGCCAAATGTATTTCACAAGTTCTGTAGGTTTTGGGCTGTTTTAAATGTCCCAGTGCTAAGGGGTGGAAACTCTTCCCAGACACTCTGCCTGTCATTTGCATACTGTATTTTATAAGCGGTGGGGAGGAACATGCAGGGTGGGATCAGCTCAGGCCCTGTCTGCATCTCAGTGCTAAAATATGGACAGTGACAGGCTGAGAAGCCAGTACAGGAGCACAAGCCAAGCACTGGGAGCCAAAGGTTTGCAGTACAGTGATAGTCAGTACTAGACAGTAGCATGATGAAGGTATCATCAGATCACATCAGATCAAAGGTATAATCAGATCATCTTAATTTTGCAGGGTCTCGCAGCCCCCCCACCACCTTGGCCTCGGCCAGTTCCAAGATGTGCCCAGGCTCAAACTGGGCCACAGGCTCTTTAAACACCCCTTTGAGGGCCTTTATCAACAGATTCAGAACTATATATAGCTTATTTGTGGCATATCAAGTGCACACACTGACAAAACAGTTTGGCACAATGTTTTTGTGAATGGGTTCTGAAGGTAAGCCAGTAATACTTGCATCTAAATGGGGTTGGGCCCCCACAGTAAGTTCCACTGGTGGGCCCCAGGTACTCCAGTCAGACACCAGGTGTGCCTGTAAATACAGGTCAGAATATATGAATGATTTATATCCAAGTCTGCCAGCATTGTTTTATTTAACAATTACATGTTTTCATGATCTATGCTGTCACTGTACATAACAATTCTCAGTAAACATTAGGTTACTTTGGTGTTACGCATTAACCTTCTAGAAGAATGGTGGTATACAGTAGTTAAACTGTATTCTTTACATTGATGCATTGCTATGATCATGTGATATATGCAGGGTATTATAACCACACTGTCTGCATCATACTGAACTCGGCACGCTATATTTGGAATGGGAAAAGGACTGTTTTACTTTCAGCCTGAAACATAAGATGAAGCATTTGTGGACCGAGAAAGCAAAAACTACTGTAGATGGTATTAGTTAGATTTGTTTTTTCAGACCTTTTTCAAATGGGCCCCTTATGCCTTTTCATAAAGCTGATTAAAGTTCAGTCCAGAATTAAAAAACAAAACACCCTACCTGCCCCCAATCCAGCACTGTCATCAGTGATTCAGGTTGTAGCCCTACAGAGGCTGCATAGAGCAGTATCTCCTGCGTGTGTAGCCTCCATAGGACCGCCACTTGAAGAGCAGATGACAGGGCAGGATTCGGGGAAGGTAGGGTGTTTTTTTTATTTTTTTAATTCTGGACTGGACTTCTACTTTGCAGCCTTGCCAGAAATGCCTCTGAATTGGGGACCAGGTAACGTGATTTTTTTTTAAACCCCCCCATCCTGCCAGGGTGGGAGGCGGGTTAGCCTAGATTGAATTTCCACTTCCACCCTGATAATATAGGTCCTTACCCTTGTCCCTTTTCTTCCACACAACTTATTCCTATAATGGTTCAAAGGACAAGGGGACATCCCCCAGACTTACCTATCATTATCTTAGGAGATGTCAACAGGGCGCACCTGACCCAAGAACTAGGTTTTATTGGGTTCCGGTACTATTGGCCCCTCAGTGCGTGGCCTTCAGAATTGGCAGCATTGATAGGGCAGAGAGCTTGAGCAGCTCATCCAAGTGGCATCAGCTTCCATGTGACTTTGGTGTCACTTATAGGAGCCATTTGGGTGATTGAACTTTTAACCGGTAAGTAGAAGAATGGCGCATCTCAGCCGCACTGTGCTTGGTCAGTGACATGTCCCCCTCCATCCTCTCACAGCCAAATCCACCCCCTCCAGGACACATTACAGCTGAGGGCAAGAAATTACCCTGGGGGACCCATTGCAAACTAATAAAAAAAATCATGGGAGCATGAGGACTAGTCGGGCTGCTTGGTTAATAGGTTAACAGCAATGGCTGGATAATGACTTTAAGCTATTTACTGTAATCTGTTTTTAGAGATTAAATAGATTGGAAATCACTCAAAACACTATGGGCCGTATGAAGGGATAGCGCCAGGTAGTGCCTGTACAGCGGCAGGTAGCGGCAGGTGAACGCCGGAGACAGCACGCAGTTACACATTTATGAAGCCGAATCTGGTGAGCGACTAGAACAACACCATGTAGTGTACGATTCATCATTATCCCAGGCTCAGTGTACAGCGCCGGCGTTCATCCTTGCAGAGCGCCAGGTCTTACCTGTCGCTACCTTACGCTCTCCCATACATTTCAATGGACGATTCTTAAACCGGACCTTCAGCGTGATTTAATGAAAAGCCCAAACTCTTAAAAAACGGTTCCCCAGCATCTAAAATTAATATATTTTTTAGTTTACGTTTTTAGTCGCTAACTTATTATTCTCTCCCCCACTGGGCTGCAACTCTGTTCAGGAATTTAGGATACGGGCGCCGCCATCTTGACTCATGAGCATCACACTTACTGAGGAGGAGAGCGGGATCAAGTGCACTTCCTGTTTGCAGGCTGCCTGATAAGATGGCGGCTTCCATAAGCCACCATCTTGGATGTTTAAAGGCTCATAACATGCAGTAGATGCAGGTAGGATGATTTTTAATGTGGACAATCTGTATGTACAGGGTGTGGGAAACATATAAGATAGACTCTTATTCAGAGTGAAGGTCCGCTTTAAATCCCTTTCCTGATCCCAATTTTTTTTTCATTAAAAAAAAAAAATCTCAAAACTTCTGACATGTATCCTGGGCAAGAAAATTATATTTTTGAAAACTTTTTTGATTAATAATATTTTTATGCAGAATTTTCCTTACATGTCTGGTATTAAAGTGTTCATGTTACAATGTAATAGCAATGTAATTCCATATGTTTTCGCTTTGTTACTAGTGGATACATGTTCAAAAACAGACTTTAATCACACAGCTTCTGGCGCTATGGGCTACAACTGCATGATTTTGAGCGCCGGTGATGTTTGAGGCTGTTTTTTTGATGAATGTGGTGTGAGTCAGTTACACTGAGCTGGCGCTACCATTCGGTCCCATACAGCGCAGTACTGCGACTCACACATGATATTCATCAATGCCAGACAGCGACTGAGGCGCTCTGAAACAATGATCCATGGCCGAGCACAGCGACTACTAGCGATCACTCTGAAATCCGCTCTACAGACGCTCAACTGTCGCTACCTGGCGTTAGTAATGAATCAGCCTGCCCGTTTCTTCTAACTGGAAATTGTGATACCAAAACATTATCTAATGATGTTCTTTTTTATTTTAGAAGTATACACTTTAATGTGGCAGGTTAATATTGCTATGACAACAATTAAATAATAAGAGCAAATAAGCAGATATTATGATAAATAAAAAATAACAGCCATCACTCATGAAAGCTTTTTGCAAGTCTAGGCTCCTTGGTTAAGATACAAGAACATAAATAAAACCCCTCTGACATTTATCCTATTTT
The DNA here is from genome assembly GCA_027917425.1 of Gastrophryne carolinensis. NCBI lineage: Eukaryota > Metazoa > Chordata > Amphibia > Anura > Microhylidae > Gastrophryne > Gastrophryne carolinensis. The sequence goes on from CM051239.1 coordinate 73,147,844, forward strand.
TTATCTTATAAGTTAAATATGGCAACAACTAAATCCCAAAGATTCTCCTATATTATCTACCCTAGGGATAACTACCTCCATACCATCCCCAGCTTGGAACACTAATCACCCCCTTCACCTTCCTCCCCATCCTTACCCTTACCTCTCTTTTCTTTAATGTACCCTCCCCCGTCCTCAGCTTTTCCCCCACCCCCCTCATTTGTAAGAACCTCTATAGCGCAAAGACTAATTCCTTCTATTAAATACTACCTTACATCTCAACATAACTAATAATATCCTTGTTTTGCTCTACGGACAAATACCACAATCCATTTAGATTTCACTATTACTCCACCCACTCTATATGTATATTTAAGACTTTAAAATCTTGCGGCCTCCCAGTATGAACAACCAGATTATATTGGTATTGTAAACACATCCTCCTAGGAGTTCCATGTTATATATTAGCAATATTGTCCATTCATGTACTCTGATCTGTACACTGCTTATTATACAAAACTTGCACTTGTGACATCTTTTTAAATCCTTAATAAAAAAAACTATTGTAAAAGAAAAAATAATCAGCATTATTTTTTGAAACGCTTGATATAGCTTATCCTTTGGTATATACAAAATTAGAGTGGACCAACACCCAGGATTTTGACTATCCTGGGTTTTGGTCCACTTCGGTGGGGCACCCACTGTGTGAACCCCCCCGAAAGCCCCGAAAACTCACCTCTCCCCGCTCCCACGTGACCGCTGCAGCTAATCCCCGCCAGCGGACAAGCAGAGCGCGTCTGCCGCCGCCTCCCGCGCGTCCCTCTTACAGGGAGCGCACCCGCGCTGGCCATTCACAAACGGCCGGCGCAGGAGCACGCCCTGCTAGAGGGACGTGCGGGAGGCGGCGGACGCGCATGCGCCGCTGGAACGTGGAAAAGGTAGGATTGTGGGCTTCCTGGGTGGTTTCACTCCGCGGGACATCCCGATTTCGGATGCCCCGCGGGGAGGGATCTGACGGGCCCGGGAATCTTATACACCCCCCCGGGTGTTGGTCCACTTTAACACAGATGTATACAGTTGAATAATCGACATTACAACCTGGATACTTACTGTGTTTCGGCGTTCTCTGAAAAAAGGTGGGGGTGGGAATATTGGTGGAGGTGGAGGCGTCAAGAGGCAGCATCCTTTACCGTTTGTTCTTTTCTTCTGTTCCAAAGAAGGAAAAGCTGGGAAAAGGAGATTTACATGTAAGTGGTCGATCAACTGCATATATGTATTCATAAGGCAAAGTCCAAAACAACAATTCCAAAACAAAACAACAAAGTCCAAAACAACAATTACAGAGAAATTGTGGGTAAATGTTCTATTATAAAAAATACCCAACACAACCATTAAACGCACCTACCTCATCTGTGTTAATATGTCTTTTAAAATGGTGCTGTTTCCTTCCCCTAGGGGGCAGCAGACAAAGGTATAGTACTGTGGGGAGAAAGCAGCTGTGTGCTTTTATGTTCTGATATTTACTTAGGGCTTTATTCATCAAGGGATAGCACCAGGTAGTGCCTTGTAAGTGGCAGGTAGCGCCAGGAGAATCGCCGTCCGCAGCACGCAATACCACTTTTATGAAAGCGATTCTGGTGAGCGCCTCTTACAGCGACACGTAGCGACCGATTCATCATTACAGATGGCTCAGTGGATCCCTGCGGTATTAGCTGTCGCTACCTGACACTCTCCCATACATTTCAATGGACATTTCTTTTCTTCTGTTTAAAAAGGGTTTTCTTTTAATATTTTTTTTGTTTTGTTTCAAATCATTGTGTCACCTCTCCTGGCCTATTAAAATTTTTATAAACTTTTTTGATTTTTTTTATGCAGAATTGTCATTACAGGTCTGGTATCAAAGTGTTAATGTTACAATGTTATAATAATGTAATTCCATGTGTTTTTGCTTTGTTACTAGTGGATATGTGTTCAAAAACAGACTTTAATCATACAGCTTCTGGCGCTCTGGGCTACAGCGACACCGTTTTGAGCGCCGGCGCAGTGTGAGGCTGTTTTTTTGATGAATATGGTTTGAGTCGCTCACACTGACCAGTCGCTAACATTCGCTCCCATATAGCTCTGTACAGGTGTTATAGAGACTCACATATCAAATTCATCAATGCCGGCCATGTTACTACAGCGACTGAGGAACTCTGTAATAGCGACCCACGGCCGATCAGAGCGACCACTAGCGGTCGCTCTTAGCGCCGCAGTACAGATTACCTGGCAATTACCTGGCACTAGTAATGAATCAGCCTGCCAGACAGTTAGCACTTCCCTAAAGAGCTAGGGACTGATTTATCAAGTATCCGGGGGCATCACAATGAAAACACCCAGCTTAGCGTGGAGTAGTGAGGCTAAATTGCCGCAATCAGGCCACTCTGGTGGTGGCTGCTGCAGGCCTGCACAGCCATGGCTTCCCTGCTCCATCTCATCTGTGCACCACCACCAACCTACCGATCTGCCAAGATCAATAGAGACACAGAGATATTGAACTAACATACAAATCACACACATTATGTCTCACAAACTCTATGTGATTAATTTCACTATAACTGCATTCTTGTAGTTATAAATAAACCTGTCTTAAGTGAAATACTAAATACCATAAATGGACTGAGACTTTACTGAGGAGGTCAGTAAAGTTTGAAAACGACTGCTTAAAATCTCCAGGCAAATGAGGGAGATGGTCTTGCCGTAACAATGTTTAGACTCTCAATGGAAATCTATGAGCTCCCATAAGGCCCTCGAGAATACTTATAAAATCCACATTCGATGGTATCTGTATCTGTAAGTTAAGTTATATGATACATATTTGGGCTCAGTGGTGCAGAAGATCTGTTCTAAACCTCACTGCCTCATTTCAATCTTGTTCACTCTTCCTTTGCAGGAGAATCCTTGGGAAGCCCTACTGCTAAGTAAAGGTAATCCTACACAAATGCTGTGATACATAGCCTTATATATAACTGTACATTATGCGACGGCCACTGGAAATATTATTTTCAACATTATTTCTAGTGACTAGATAATATTGTCCAAATCTACAACCCCCTACCTACATGTTTTTTAAAAAATGATGGTCCCTGTTCTTCATAGATACAAAAGGGAAACCCTAGGATGAGGAGATTGTGGACAAAGGTAAGCAGTGCAAATTACTTGGTAGGTAGTGACGACTAAAAAGAGAAGCAATATGAATCTGGAAGCTCCATCTGGTGTAAGCTGCAAAGTGTGGTTTTGGTCCTCTAAATTCTCTACAATCAGATGTTATAGGACTGAGTATTTATTTGGGTTTAACTTGAAGCCTGCAGGCCACTAAACACTCTGTGATTAGATACAATATTCCAGGGCACAGCAGAATCAGTAGAGGTGTGAAGATTTTCATATATGGCACCTGCAAATACTTCTTTGGCAAATCCATCTGTTTTAAGTAAAACGCTAGATAGGCTACAGTATACCCATAAAACAGGTCATATGTAAGAATACTGGGTAGACTACTCATGGAAAGTGTACCTCTCTGGAGAACCACAAGTTAAACACACATATATTCTCTATTAATAGACTACTATACATTTGCACCACTGTTGTTCAGTACCCCCTCTCCTTTTTATACCTATATCATTGTGGTGCTGCCTCATTTACATCATAAGATTACACAATAATTATAATGGTAACAGCCAATGTCACCTAAAAGAAAACACTTCTGATTAAATCATTATTATTTAGGAATATATAGCAAATTGTCAATGACAAGTGTTCACCTTGTTTTGTTTTGTGGCTGAGGGCAAGTGCCCACAAGTTCACAGAGAGAGTATATAAAATTAGTAGTACAAAAGCTGTAGGAATAGAAAAACATATTTGTATTTCCTTTGGAACATATGATCAAAGCAGAGAATAATTTTTACTGTTCACACCTAAGCCAATCCATGTTTGTCTAAAGACAGAGAAATCAAATCAGAGGACCCAGCACTGCAAGATTTGAATGGTAAGGTTAAATATTGGGTGCTGGGGCATGATGTAATCCAGCAATTTATGGTCCTGCCTCCTAAAGTGGACCAAAATCCACGCCGATCGGTCCTGGAATCTTATAGATTCCCTTCTCCTGGGGCATCCAGAATCGGGATGCCCTGCTGTGTGAAACCCTGCAGATCGGCTGCTATACTCCCCTTCTCTCGCAGTCCAACGCCGCATGCGCGAGCCGCACCGCGTTCCTGCTATCCCTTTAGCAGGATGCGTACCTGGTCCAGGTATTTGTGAATGGCGCAGGCACACTCCCAGTTACAGCGTAGCGGGAATGTGGCACTGGCGGGCTCGGCTCCTTAGGTGAGCCAAGCGTGCTGAGTGGACAGGAGACTGCGCATGTGCCATAGGGTGAGTCAGATCGAGCGAGCGACCTGGGGGGTTTCACACAGTTGGGCATTCCAAATCGGTTGCAAGGGCCAAAACCCAGGATAGTCAAAATCTTGCTGTCATGAGAGCAGGGGGGTTCTCGATGGGAGCAGGGCCACGCCTGCTGCGCCATCAGTAATTGACTGTAAAAACATGACCATGTGCAGTGTTGCTCTTCAACCCCTTTGTTACAGTTACAGTTAGTCACTGTTAAAAATTCAGTAAGCCTATGGTTTTTAAACGCCAAACTCGTTTCATCTATCCTGTGACTGATATGTTTTTATGCAATATGGTATGATAGTTTCACCTATAGAAAAGCCCCCATTCGCCTGGATGCCAGCAGGACTCGCTGGACACGGTTGCCCCAGGTCTTAATATCACAAACAATACTGCCTGAGCATTGGACTTGATGGGTAAGACAGTAGGCTAGCCGGAGGTCATACACAGAAGGATCAGTCGCGGTACAAGAGGAGCAGAGGCAAGGTCAATGAGTCCGAGTTCACAATTTCAAATTGAACAAGGGGTTCAAGCAAAACAAGGTCAAAGATCAATCTAGGCCATACAAAAGAGATGGTAATAGAAGTAAACGTAAAGCCCACTCTAGGCAACAGCTATCACAGGCACTGGCATATCGATCGACCAAGGTTTTATAGGGGGGGAGGGTGTGCAGTGATTGGCCAGGACAGAAAAGGCCAATTGGTGCAACACTAGGACTGATTAACCCATCAATAACTTCTAGGACAATAGCCCAAAGGGTTTACTGGCCTGTTTGATCTTCCTTTTGAGGAAACGCATGGCCACCAGAGAACATCAAATGGATGCGCATGCCTGCGCGAAGATGGATGCTAGAGCTGCCCGGAGGCACAGCTCTCAATAAGGTGGGTGCATGAGGAGGGGAGCGGAGGTGGTCGGAGATACCCAGTGGCACCCAGGCACCCGAAGTAGTGTTGGCAGAGCGCGCCGCAACAGATACACATATATATATATATATATATATATATATATATATATATATATATTTGAGGTGTAGGTGTGCAGAAACAATTTTTGTATATATGTCTGATAGGTAAGGGCTTGAAGGGGAGCTCCTTGTCGTCCTTGTCGTCCAGCACCATTTTACATTTGGTTTTATTTATACATTGTGGTGTGATATCCTGTTATATTATAACTGTTACTAATTCAGTGCATTTTTTGCAATTCATGCCCTTTAAAGAGGATTTTTTGCCTCCCTTGTGTCTAAAAGAGGCAAATTTTCCAATTCCTGGGGTGTCCCGAATAAGGAGGCCTGCTGTGTGAATATCTGGGGATTGCCAGGTAAACTCACCTCGCTGTTATCACACATCTCAATTCAGGATGCCCTGCTGGAGACGAACAATAATCGGGAGAGTTTTTCCCCTTTTAAATTTGTGTTGGCTGTTTTAGCACCATTTTAGGTGACTGACGACTGGTATGTACCATCCAGGTGGCACTGGAAATAATAAGAAAATGGAAAGTGGTGCTTGAAGTAAAAAGGATGTGAACCCCTGCTTTATAAAATGTGTATAATGTGCAGCAGGACAGACCTCTTTTCTGTTAATGTAGAAAGAAAAGGTCATTACAAATTGCTTAGGGTGACATTAAGTCCAACACACACAAGCCAGACTGGAACATTATCTGCCTCAGATGCGCAACATAAATATGAAAATAACAAAATTCTTTCCTACTTGATAATATGTATTAAAATAGAATAGTCAACAAGTAATTTACTTTGTGTTCACGGTTTCCTAATGTGCGCCTCTATTTCCCTTAATAGCTCTATTAGTTGTTATGTATGTGGTAAACAGACTCTGTTGATGTTGTACTGAGTACAGCATAGAGCTTCAGGAGATAATCTGAAAAACACTTTGGGAATATCATTAGCGGAGACTGCCATCCCATGACGGATGCTGTGACAGATTCAGGTGCCGCTCATTCCACCTGGTACAGTATATGGATATTGTCTGAATCATTGAGCTTTCTTAACTCACACAATAGACCAATGCTAACAATAACAATTTAACCGGAAAAATTGAAAATAATAATCAAAGTGCACCCATACCCAGATGGAAGTTTATGTGGTCAATTTCAATCCCAAGCCCTGTGCCCCAAAACAGTCTGTGTTTCTTTTTTTTACCTCAGCCTTTGTCCAATATCCATAAAAACACAGGGGACAAACAACAGGAAGTAGTATTATGGTGAATGGTAGCCATATGCTAATTAACGCACTTACAACCAAACTGTCACATAATGGCAGTTAGGTTGAAGTGATCCTCATTGCTGAGCTGTGTGTAACTGACTGCATCATCACTGGTGGTGGGGCTGCTCAACCAGGGAGCAATATGGCCGACTGCATCCAATTCGTGTTGTTATAAATATTGGGCAAAAGCTGAGGTAAAAAAAGAAACACAGGCTGTTTTGGGCACTGGACTGGGGATAGAAGGTGACCACATATACTTCCCTCTGAGTATAGGTGCACTTTAAGAGTGTCTCTATCACCTCTGAGCTTTTGGACTTTGGGTGCAACACAACTAACCTAAATAGGAGGTGAATGCTAATTAAGGCTTAATTCAGCTTTTCTCGCAAAATATCATGCGAGTGTCAGGCTTACGTCTGACCACTCTCTGCCTGCAGCCTGGACCGACCTCTGTTTGACTACGATTCTGCCTGATCCTCTGCATACCTCTGACTTACTGGCTCTGACCCTTTGGCTATCATAGGCCATCCATCTGCTCTATCACTGTCCTTTGATGCCTGTAGGACTAATACCACATGTATGACCCGACTATTCGGCTCTCAGTGTGCCCTTGGCTCATCTGCCTTCAACCATGAGTTGGAATTCGCATCCTTTGTGCAACATAAGACCTGGGATCAACCGTGTCTGGTGAGGTGTATCCAGCATCTCAATGAATAGGGGCTCGTCTAACGGCAGAAGCAGTGGCAGAGTTTGGGAGTTACCAACTCACCTGAAGTCGCGTGTCCCACCAGGCCATACAGCAAGAATGCAGTATTTTGCACTCTGCCACACTCATGCAATTCAGCAGGCACCTTTTTTAGGTAATTTTTTATGTGAGAATTTTCACACAAGTATTTGCTTGCATGTCTCAATCGGGGGAGGGTGGCATAAACTGCCCCTCCTTCTTAGTGTTTCCACCTCAAAAAGGCAGTACTAAGACTGGTAAGTGGCCAAGTGTCTAATAGTTTCAAACCAAGTTTACACTTAGAGGCAGGGGCGGACTGGGGCTAAATAACGGCCCAGGACTTTTTGGGGCACACCAGCCCTGTTGTACTGTTCCTGGCCCAGTATTGTATCTTAAAGTCACATATGTCATATATATATATATATATATATATATATATATATATATATATATATATATATATATATACCTTATTTTTCGTTCCATAACACTTGCCCAGGGTTTAGAGGACAAAAAATTCTGCACCAAATAGGACCAAAAATCCCCCCATTACAGTGCACAGAATCATCCCATTACAGGCTGTGATTGCCTTAGTACAGCCACTGGGGGCATCCATCAGTAAAGACACTCACACACAGAAAGAGAGACACACAGACACAGAAAGAGAGATACACATAGAAACACACAGACAGAAAGAGACACACACAAAGAGAGAGAGACACACACACACACGCTTACCTCAGGCCGGCACACTGGCCCTGATATAGAATCACCAGCTATCCTGCATATCCTCCCAGCCGGGTCCCGGATAAGCCCAATCCCGCTACCCCGCTCACCTCAGGCTGCCGTCCCACCATCTTCACGCCAGGAACGTAGAGAAGGGAACACCCCCGGACGCTGCCATTATCCGCAGGGGGGTGTTCCCACTCTACAGCTGGGGCGGCGCCATCCAAATGCCGCCCCCGATGACAAGATGTGCAATCGCCTCCAGTCACGTCCCTGCATGCGGCCTGCCAGGTATTGGCGCTTTTTCCTTCTACTTCCGCGTCCTCTGTTGCCATTCCTCCCCTCATTTCTGGTTGCATCACCGCAATTTTCTTCATGCCGGCTGTTGCGCGCTGGCCAGTGGGCGTGCCCCAGATGGCCAGCATCCAATGAAAACAATGGACGCCGCCCATAGACGCCCACTGACCAGCGTGCAACAACCAGGAAGTGCCGGTAAGTGTGTGTGTGTGGCGGCCGGGAAACAGCAGCGACTGGCAGACCGGGCGCCACCCACCCTCCCACATCATGTCATTCACAGGGTTACAGCCTTCCTACCGGGATTTTGCCCGGTAAGCCCTATGGCCAGCCCGCCCCTGCTTAGAGGCATCTAGTTACTCCTTTTGCACGTAGTCATTTTACCTCATCCACGTCCTCACCACGTCCTCTGTCATGAAGAGTTTCACATTTTAATGAGAAATTGGGTGAGGTAAAGTTAATACAAAAAGCCAAGAGGAGTATCTAGATGCTCCTGAGTCCTAAGTATAAACTTGGTTTGAAACTGCGAACATTCTCACAAAAGTGGTTGCTCTTGCATGATTCAACCTTAGAGACAGGTTATAAGGAGAGAAACTGAATTGAAAATTCCCTTAACATTTTTGCTGGTGATAATAGTGTTTTTGAAGAGTTTCAGTAGCATCTTTTACATGTATTTTATATTACTTATTGTAAACAGTAATATTTTTTTAATTATTTGAAAAAAATAAAAATACTATAAACTACTTTCAGTAAAAAAGTAACTATTAAGCAAAATATGTTTTATTAACAGCTGTGGATTTGTGTGATTATTTATAAAAAAGGATAGGGAAAAAACATGATTTAGGGCTGCAGGCTCATTGATTGGTCATTTATTGCTTAAATATTGATTGGTTAAATATATAAAAATAATTATTGGTTGGTTATATATGCACATTATTAAATTAAATTATTTAATTTTACACACTGCGAGAGACCTTGAACGGCTAACTTGCAGTTACCTTGGAAAATGCTGCTCTGCTTTTTTGTCTAGCCAGTCACCTGTTGTGACTCCACAGGCTGCATAGCCAGGGGTGGACTGGCTATAGGGAGTACAGAGAGAATTTTGGGTAGGCCACACTGTTTTTGGGCCTCTAAGCACACAGCCTATTTTACCTAGAGGAGTTTACTCACTCCTCTTCTAACACCCCCCCCCCCTCCTCACTATTCCATCTCCTTAGTCTCCCCCAAACCAAGCCCCACTGTATCTCACCAGCCAAAATACCCCAGCCCATATTCTTTCCATGCAATGTAACGCATTAAGACAGAAATTCCCCCTAAAAATACTTAATATTTAGTACAATCACCACATCAACTGGACCAACATGCCTCTCTTTTCCAAACTACCTCCATCTCTTTCCCTTTTTTTTGTACATTTCCTTATTGTTCTATTGAACCTCTTCTTCTCAAATTTCCCTTTCTCCTCCTCTCTTTTATTTCTTGAACCTTCCATATTCCTATTTCCATGCCCCCCCCCCACCTTTTCATGTTGTTTCCACATTCCGTCCATCGCTCAGCTTCTTTACATCTTCCTCCTTTTTACCTCCCCCCGTTTCTTTTCCAGTTTCTTGCTTTCTTTCACTCCTCCCTTTTTTCCTTCTTTGCATTCCTAATTTCCTAATCCTCCTCCTAGAAAGTCCTTTTCAACTCTTTCACTTTCATTCACCTCCACTCCACACTTGTTTTTCTACATTTCTCTGAATCACATTCTCTCATTCATTCGTTTCCCCACAATCCCCCATTTTGCTCTCGTTTGCACATTCTCGACATCCTTCTTTTGTCATATTCATGCAATCTTCTTCTCTCTCACTTTCTATGCCATGCTATATTTTCTCCTCCTTCTCTCTCCCACATTCCTTCAATTGTCTCTCTTTTCACCTTTATTTCATATTACATTCCTTTTATCTTCACTCAATCTCTTTTCCACATTATCTCTTATTTCTCTCGTCTAACTTTAGTCTTTTTTTTCTGCATTCCCTCTGTTTTTCCCACTCCTTTCTCTCTCTCTTCTCCGTACACAGGGCGTTGCTTACCCTATGACTGGCCCTGGCCCTGCCCCTGCCCCTTGGGGGCAAGTGTTAAACCAGCCCTGAAATGGTTTAGACTCCAGAGCCAGGTTATGTCGGGTTGTAGATTGCTTTAACTTTTTTAAAGTCTCTATCAAGTACAATTACCCAAAGTGATTTCAATGGGTTACCAGTAATACAAATCTGGATAAAAGTCTATTCCTATTTTTCTTGGAATACAGTCATTTTAGGCTTATACAGTAGCTAAAGCTAATATGAAATGTTTATTTTATTAATTGTTCCATTCTTTGCTCTTGATAAGTCTGATATTTGTGATAAGCACTGGTTAATTCTTTTTCCATGCACCAGCTGTCCTGAAGGCTTGTCTTCAAATCAGGAGACTCATTGGCTTATCTGAGCACAGACGGGCCGGCCATGTTGCGCCGAGGAGCGAATGCTGACATAACATCACAGGTGTCTTTCCTACTTGGAAGCAGATCAAAACTAATAATAAACAAAACGGCTGATACACATTACGTACACTCCAGGCCCTCCATTCATTTTTTCCCACACCACCGTGTACATCTTGCTCATTCATTCCCCCTACCTACCCTAACTTTGTACAAAACATAGATCCTTGAAATTATCTTGAAATTGGGAGGGAACAAATTATGTTCTACAAGGTGGTAGTCAGTAGATACCAGGAACCTTATTATACCGTACCTCACAAGATTACAAGAAGATAAATATTCCAATTCAGAGTGTACAGGGGATAGGGGGTGCAGCATCCAACGGGGTGTAAGCTGGCTGCTTAGGATTTTTTATAATTAAAGGGATTGATCAGTCAAAAAGGTCAGGGATACCCATGATTGTTTCTCCTCCACCTTATTTATCATATTTGTGCTAATTTGATGTCATTTAGAGAAAGGAAGAAGCATTTAACTCTGCTGTTTCAGCCATTAGTTATCTGGCTACATCCATTTGTGTTACAAGCCAGAAAAAAGTTTACTGTATGAGCTGTTAAAGAGCTCCAGTTACTATCACACAGGGCCCAGTCACATTTGTTATACCACAATGCCCACTCAACCAATGGTTTTAGCAATAAGCTCTGTAAGTAATTTAGGAACTTTAAATTGCTCTGTTACAAGTCTACAAGAAGGTCCACGGAGCATGTTAGTCGATTACAAATGGAATTTTTCCAATTTATTTCTAATACTAAAAAAACACTTGCCAACAGCTGCTCAGTGTATAAAGTGCAAAACAGCACATTCTCCAAATGATACAACATCAAGAATTACATGGAACTCAACATGCGTGACTCACAATTTTATACCACAAAGGTGTTTATGTCTGTATTGAAAGTTGTTGTTCATACCAACTTTCTGTAATGTACAGACTTCATTACTGTATACAATTTTTATTATAACTATTTACCTTCAGATTGATCCTAAACTACAATCTGACAATAAAACCTCACAGATTATACAGTGCTCTGGTTTACATCTTGTCCAATCAGATTTTGTAATGTATTACCCAAATATTACATATATTGTGTAATATTTTCTAGTAAAAGGTCTAATCACACTCACTGCACTTCTACTGAACAGAGTCTTGGGACCCCAATCACAGCATGGTACTCATCTGCCCACTGCTCTCATGCCACTCTCCCAGTAGTGCAGCAAAAGTCTTAAAGGAGCCACAGCACTCAAACCAGTTAGCTTGCTGACCAACCTATAATCTGTCTCTAAACTTGGTTAAAAACAGAGGGCTCGGTCACACACATCTGCAGAAGTATGCTTAAGCTGCACCACCAGCGCCAAGGTGCCCCGGTGAGGTGCAGTCCTAACTCTAATCTCTGAGAGCCCCATTTGGGACATACAATGCAATAGATAAATTGGGAGCAGGCTTACCTGAGGTTGCCCTAAACCTCAAGTGCAAGCCATGGGGTGGAAGGGTCAAAGACCTTGCAATACAGCCTAGACCCCACACACCATGTGCTTGCACAAATTCAAAAGAAACAAAGGAGGGGTGGCAGCCGCTCAGACCATTTTATAACTAACCTGGGAGGTGCACGTTAGCAGGGCAATTAGTTTAGAGCCAGATTGTAGGTTGGTCAGCAAGCTAACTGGTTTGAGTGCTGTGGCTCCTTTAAGACTTTTGTATCCTAATTGCCCTGCTCACGTGCACCTCCCAGTTTAGTTATAAAATGGTCTGAGCGGCTGCCACTCCTCCTTTGTTTCCAGTAGTGCAGCAGAGAACAGCAACTTTACTCAGCAAATTGTGGCATCGTAAGACATAGGAAGCACTTCTTCCAATCACTGTCGCCTTCTGCTTTAGCATGGGCTGATTGTAATGCTCTTAAACCTTGAATCTGCTTCTCTGGTCACCTGCTGTCCTGGATTCTTTTCTGCACCACTGTTGGCAACCAAGCCATCACAGCAAAGACCTGGATGCACTAGAGCTTCAAATCACAGTACACATTTACTGTAGATATTATTAGTTTTTGGTGAAGCATCACATCATGCATTAATTGACCCTGTTACCAAAGCTCTTACACCTGACCACACCCGAGTTCCTGTTGCTGATTTTTCCAGAGCTTCTGTCTTTGTTGCCAACCACTGCCCATGTCTGACTGCATCCAGAAATTCTGCACTCATTGTTGACCAGTTGCCATGTCTGACCATGTCCAGAGCTGCTGACCAAATTGCCTACCTCTTGCCACATCCAGCTATGTCCTGAGCTGCTAACTTCAGCCAGGAACCATCCTTAACACCTGACACAGTGGGCTTTCATCTGGCGGCTTCATTTTAATATTAATGTATTTTGCTACTGACTCCACAGTACACCCAAAATCTGCTCACAGCCAGCCTTTTATGTGACTCTAAATGAAAGTTCCACTACCTGTAAGTTGTCACATTGTTCATGCTGTGCAAACAAAGAGAACGTTGTAAAGTCAATCCCCTCATATAATGTCAGGTATAAAGTCTAAGGAATTGATTGCCAGGGCCAGATTAAGCCCACCAGAAACCCATAGGTACTTTTATACTTTTTGGTCTTGGTGGAGCGCTATGAAAATAGTCGTAACAACCCATCAAGCAAATAAACATAACCAGGGTTTGCAAGGTAAAACAAGTAGGTAAATAAATTCTGATTTTCAAGTAGCACCTCTACAGTTGCTCTAATATTGCTCTAAAGGTAGGCTGCAAAGTCATAAGGTCATAAGTCACAGATTGGATGTGTGCTAGCTTTAGCATTTCTTCATGGGTGTGCATGATTCAGAGCCCAACTATCAGGGGCATACATACCATGGGCCAGTGCAGACACATGCCCCCGGGCCCGTGGAACAAAGGGGCCTGATTCATGCTGCCTCCACCACTGTGGTATGTACCTGCATACTTACCTAGCCATGCCGCCTCCTTCCCTCTGGGATGCGGGCCCTGCTGCTGCAGCTGCATAACGTGGGCCCTGCTTCTATGTCAGTGCCGCACGCGGGCTTTGCTTCTATGTCGCTCCCTTGCATGGGCCCTGCCTCTGTATCGGCCTCGCTTTTCCGATGGCTTTGCTCCAGCCGGTGAGTGTCCTTGGTACGGGGCAGGAGATGTGGGCCCTGCTTTGGGGCCCCGCACGGGCTATGTATGCTCCTGCTAACTATTGTGTCAGGCTGGTTATGGGAGGTTCTGAAGGCATTTATCACATTTATTAAAATTAAGGAAGAAAAATTGTTGTAGAAAGGACATACTTTGAAGAGCTGTTACTTTATTTCCCTATAGAGTCTGTGGTTGTATCAAAATGTCTGTTTCTTCCCTGCTTGGTTGTATAAAGCACAATCCGGCCCGGGTTTTCAGGACCCGGGTCACTTCCCCAATTCCATAACGGGTTGTTACATGTTCTAAGGCCTCCACAAGTGTGCACGCTGATTACAGGGGAAGCCTGTATAAGAAGAGAACACACGGCCTTTCCTTTGTTGATGACCAGCCTGTTGGAGTGAGCCCAGGCTGAGCTGCACCGTGGTGAAGGATAGCACTGGACATTGAGCAGAGGGCTGATACGCCCTGTAAAGTGGACTGGAATTGATCAGCTTGCTGGAGTACCCAGCCCAGTACTATTTGGTTGGTGAAGTAACCCTTTTTGCTTTCTGCATTTATGCTGCAACCTTTGGACTATCTACTGAACTTTGCTGAATAAAAGCCGTTTTGCCGTTCAAATCCGTTGTCGTCACTGCTGATTGTTTGCCCGCTTACAAGTCCTAAAATACCTCCTGGCTCTTTTTGCTTAAAAGGTATTCGACTTTCAGGAACTGTCTATCTTTAGAAACAGCAAAAGGATAGCCCTAAGTAAGTTCAAGGTTTCCAATAAGAGAAGGACAGCAATTAATATATATTTCTATAATACATCTATTACCATAAAATAACATATTAAAATGAAATTAGTCACACAGAAAGAGAGAGTCAATGCCACCGTTTCTGTTTTATGTGCACAATGTTCATAAATGTAGCTCATAGAGGCAACACGAGGAGGCTATTTAAAGGCTATTCTGACACCAGAAAAAGTGTAACAATTACATAAATGTTGCAACCGATTGTTTGCCAAGTCTATCACTGTATGAATGACTACTAAATCCAGAATACTGGAAAGGCCCTGACAAGTGAACTTCTGCAGCACCGTATCTCAAGTGGTGTCCTCTCTAAGCAATTCCTTTGCAGATTCTATACAGTATATTGTGCAAAAACCAAAGGCCCTTGATGAATTTAATTAACCACTAAATAGTTGGTGAACTGTCTCTACCACAACCATGTTTGAGTGGTGTCAGGTTAACTTTCCAACACAGAACTTTGTCTTCATTTTAGCAATGGTTTACTTTTTACACCAAGTAACATCGCCTGCATTTTCCACTCCGCACACAAAACTCCAGCAAGCAATCTAATTTCATACAGTCATCACAAAAAGCATTTTTTGTCACTGGTGGCAATGGCAGCTGAATTCAGTTATTAATCTCCATTATAGGGCAGCCAATCCTGCCTCCAAGAATTAAAAAAAAGGACATAAGAAAAAGGTGACCAGATTGCCCCCTTGGCTGGACGGCCAAGGGCATGGAAGGTAAAGTGCAATCAGCAAGTATATGTTCTGGAGTGTCTTCTGAAGTGCATATTGATTTTTGGATTCTTGTAATTACATCTATCTTCTTATTAAACTAATTCAATATAAACTTGATTACATCTTGTTTATATTTTAATGACACATGGTTTCTTATGAGATACATGGCAAGTCCTTCACAACCAGCTGAGTCTGACTGCACACCAATACTGTTGGATACATGGTTATGTAGAAGCAGTCTGTTAAGCACAATATTTGTAAAAAGTGGAGATTCTCAGTTAATTGAACATATAACAATGGTGGAGGAAAGAAGTTTCTTGCTACAGTATAAAAGTATTATTTATTAGACTTGCTCCATGCGCTTTGCATATATCGTGAGTATTACTGGAATCCTGATATTAAGGCTTCGATTCAATAAAGGTAGAAAAAAATTCTCATGGTAGTAAAAGATTTCATACATGAGAAAAAAGCCTGAGAATGTCACTGTTACTGAATCACTAGATAAGAAAACAATGAAAGTCAATGGCACTTTTTTACTCCTAAGAAAAGTAGAACATTGTTTACTCCTTTCTACACTGTAGTAAAAGCTGCCATTGACTTTCATTGTCTTTTTATCTAGTGATTCAGTAACGGTGACATTCTCAGGCTTTTTTCTCATGAATTGAATTTTTTACTACCATGAGAATTTTTTCTACCTTTATTGAATCAGACGCCTTCATGTTGATTTGTGCACGCTAAAGCATATAAAATGACGTGTTTTTATAGGATTTTATGATTTAATAACACTCTTTTAATTTCGATTGTACTGTCATTAGAAAATAGCGATTTATTTTTCGACTCCAAGGGAAAGGACTATCGCAATGAGAATGGCTAATTTGGTTTTGCATCATTGGTGGGGTTTGCTCCACTTTAATAAATAATTATAATAGTTATATTTAATGCGTTTTCATATGTAACATATATGATATATATAGATGAGAAGGTATGTTATCTATTTGTAGAGAAGTTGAAAATTATATTACTCTTTTTATTGCTTAATATATATTTATACATATGGAGTTGGCATTAGAATTTTAATGAGATAAAAGCCAGTTAATAGTTTAACAGAGAGAGCTATGGGACCTTATAAAGCAAAATACTACTCAATCAAGGCAGTTTCTAGGCAAAATAGCGCCCAGAGTGGGAAGGAAAAAAATTCGTCCCCCGCCTCACCCATCCCACATTATGGTGCTGCTGCTGTCCCATACCGATATGTACCATGATGTGCCTGACTGAGGCCCTTATTTATGAAGGAATATAGGGTAGGTAGCGACTGGTGAGCGGCCGGTAATGACGGGCCCCGCCACGAGAACGCCAGCTCCCCACCACAATCACACATTTATCAAGCCAATCCTGCTTAGCGACTGAGATAGCGCCAGATAGCCACTCATTCATCATTATTCCAGCCTCAGCCCACAGCGCCAGCGTCCGACCTTGAACAGCGACAGGTATGACCTCTCGCTACCTGGCGCTCTCCAATGCATTTCAATGGAACAATCTTTAAGTATTAATAATTAATTGTTATTAATGCTATTTTTTTTTTTTTTTTTTTTTATGTGAAAAATTCTGTGACCACTTCTGCCATTTTAGATCATTTTTTTAAGGGAAAAAAAAAAATTGTACAGAATTGATATTACAGGTCTGACATTAATGTATTCATATTACTAAATTATTTAAAATACTATGGTGGTTTGGGGGTTAAAAAACTACTTTTAACCCATCGCCGCCAGCGCTCTGGGGTTTAAACATGCATTTCACAGCGCGAGCATTTTTTGAGCGTGATTTTTTGATGAATATGGTGGAAGACGGTCGCTCTGACCAGTCGCTATCATGCGCACCCATACGTCGCGGAACCTGTCAAATAGCGACTCGTAACCTTGTATTCAACATTACGCCACACAGACTGAGTCGCTGTCAACAACCGAACAACGGCCAAGCACAGCGACTACTAGCGGGCGCTGTGAAAATACCTCTACAGTCGCTCAACTGTCGCTACCTGTCGCTATTAATAAATCAGCCTCCCCGTTCAGTATGGGGGGGATGAGGGGCCTGGTGTATGGCTGGCACCACTAAACTTGGCCCTAACCTATCTTCAGAAAACAGGATGGTTGGTGCCCCCAATGGCCTTGCTGCTAAGGGCGATCATCCTGTCCCCCCCCCCCCCCACCCAGAAACAGCCTTGTAATCAAGCCAACACATAAAAAAAAAATATGTGCAACAAGTAAAAAATGTATTCCAATCCCTAACAAATACTGGCTCCACATTTATGTTTTGTACATTTTTGTGTGTTCATTTTAAAAAGCTCACCAAGATGCAGGTTGCAATTCACACCCAAATGTACACCCAAAGTTGGTCATGCTAATTATTAAAAGAAGCAAGTGTAACCCTGATTGCACATTTGGGTGTGAATTGCACTCTAAACCTTATAACTTTAGCACTCACAAAAGTGCAATAACATAATAATAATTTTCCCCCCAAAAACACCTGCTGCTGTGATGGGGCATTTTTATATTGAGTGCATACTTTTTTTAATGAGGTAATGTTATTTTTTAAAGCTTGAAAACAATAGCAACCTATGGAATTCTGCATTCCTCATAGGGTACTATTGTTTCCAAGCACTGAAAAATGTTCTTACTTCACTGAAAAAATTACGTACAGGTGATATTTGGGGAAAAAAATAACATTTTTAATGCACTTTATTGTGTGTTAAAGTTAAAAAAAAACTTGCCGGGGTGCAGCTTGCAATTCACACCCAAATGTGAACCCAGGAAGGGGCATGCTAAATATTTGGGGAAGCAGGTACACGCTACTGGTGTGCCTTGCAATGTGAACTGCAACCTGCATCTTGTGAGATTTTTCATTTTACCACACAAGAAATGGCCAATTTTTTTTCCCAAAATATCTCCTGTACCCGAAATTGGGCATTTTCTTTTTACAAAAAAGAGCCATAATTTTACCAATGAGGTAAGTTTGCAAATAACAGCACCCTATGGGCTATGCAGAATAATTTAGGCCCTTATTTAAGAAGGGATAGCGTGAGGTAGTGGCTGGTTAATGAGAGGTAGCGTCAGGTAGCGACTGGTGAACGCCGGACACGGCACGCAATTACACATTTATCATGTAGAATCTGTTTAGCGACTGGGATAACGCCATGTAGCGTCTGATTCATCATTTTCACAGCCTCAGCGAACAGCGCCGGCGTTCAGCCTTGCACAGCGCCAGGTATGACCTGTCGCTCTCCCATACATTTCAATGGACGATCTTTTCTTCTCTTTAAACAGGGTTTTTGTTTATTTTTTTTTTTTTTTTAAAATCACAAATAATTCTGGCATTGAATAAGCAGTTTTTTCAGATTTTTTTTCATTTTTATATATTTCCTCAGAAATGACATTACAGGTCTGCCATTAAAGTGTTCAGGTTACAATGTTGCTACAATGTAATTCCATATGTTTTCGCTTTGTTACTAGTTGATAGATGCAGAAAAACAGAATTTAAACACACCACCTCCTGCGCTCTGGGCTTCAAACAAGCATTTTTCAGCGCCTGAGTTTCGTGGGGCTGTTTTTTTTTGCGGAATATGGTGTGAGTCGGTCGCTATGAGCAGTCGCTAACATGCGCTCCCATACAGCGCTGTTCTGGTCAAATAGCGACTCCTCACAACGTATTCAACATTACTGAACAGCGGCTATAAACTAGCGACTCACGGCCGAGCACAGTGACTACTAACGGACGCTCAGAAAATGCCTGCTACAGACGCTCATCTGTCGCTACCTGGCGTTAGTGATGAATCAGCCTGTTTGTGATCTTGTGTCGTGTTGTTGCTGTAACTTGTTTTTTGTCAGTCTAAAATAATAATAATTAAAAAAAATAATAATAATAAATAATTGGGCATATATTAAAAATCCCAGATTTGCTTCTGCCGGTTTTATAAAATGTCAACTTTCCAGAAACACATGGGGTATTTTAAAATGAAACCTGTATGTAACACAAGAAATCCTTGAGCTTCTACCCCCTTCCGCCAGTCATCCAGCTCAGTCACATGCAGTGAAATATTTGAAATACATGAGACTATGCCCCCCTCCTAGATGTTTATTTGTGGTTCCTAGTTACTGTCTTGTGACCCTGTAACACCTATACAGTATTTGTATACATGTGTTGCCATGGAAAGACACGTGACAACATCAATAAAAGGGGTTCTCAGGCCACCGATTTTTGAGTAGAATTGGAAACAATCCAAATGTATTTCTGTAGCACATGGAAAATAAGTCATCCCTGAAGCATGGTGCCGCAATTAGATTTGATTAGTTAGATGCTTTACAAGATTGGTGTGTTTTCTTTTGGCACTCTGTGTTACTTGTTTTATGGAGGGACAGCTGGCCCAATTCATGGGCCAATATTCGGGATCATGCTAAAGATCTGGGTTTGGGTGTGCTTTCGGGTGTAAACTAAAGTTTACATCTAACAGGCTGATTCATCACTAACGCCAGGTAGCGACAGATGAGCGTCTGTAGCAGGCATTTTCAGAGCGCCCGCTAGTAGTCACTGTGCTCGGCCGTGAGTCGCTAGTTTATAGCGACTCAGTCGCTGTTCAGTAATGGTGAATACATTGTGAGGAGTCGCTATTTGACCAGTACAGCGCTGTATGGGAGCGCATGTTAGCGACTGCTGATAACGACCGACTCACACCATATTCAGCAAAAAAACAGCCTCACAAATCTCTGGCGCTGAAAAATGCTTGTTTGAAGCCCAGAGCGCAGGAGGCGGTGTGTTTAAAGTCAGTTTTTCAGCATCTATCAACTAGTAACAAAGCGAAAACATATGGAATTACATTGTAACAACATTGTAACATGAACACTTTAATGGCAGACTTGTAATGCCATTTCTGAAGTAATATATCAAAAATGAAAAAATTGTGAAGAAAATGCTTATTCAATGCCAGAAGAGGTCACAAAATTTTGATTGTGATTTTTTGAAAAAAACAAATACCCCGTTTAAAGAGAAGAAAAGGTTCGTCTATAGAAATGTATGGGAGAGTGACAGTCAGCGAGAGGCGCTGTGCAAGGCTGAACGTCGGCGCTGTTCGCTGAGGCTGTGAAAATGATGAATCAGACGCTACATGGCGCTATCCCAGTCGCTAAACAGATTCTGCTTGATAAATGTGGAATTGCGTGCCGTGTCCGGCGTTCACCAGTCGCTACCTGTCGCTACCTCTCATTAACCAGCCACTACCTGACGCTATCCCTTAAATAAGGGCCTAAGTGAGCTTGTGTACTTGAACACACAAGAAAATTCTATAAAACATTTCTGTTCTAATATTTCCCAAAAACTCACCTACCATTGTGATGGGGCATTTTTACAGGTGAGGTACATCATTTTTCCAATGATGTGAGAATAATTTTGTGAGAGTTTGGGAATAACAGCATTCTATGGGGTATGCAGAAGAAAATGCAAATTCTTGCAAATGATCCTTAAAGTGGACCAAAACGCTGCTGGATCGGCCTGGGAATCTTATAGAACCATCCCCTCCTCACGGGACATCCAAAATCAGGATGCCCCGCTGTGTGAAACCCCCCAGGTTGCCAGCTACACTTACCTGAATTACGGTCCAACGGTGCATGCACGGGTCGCTGCCGCATCCCCAGAATCCCTCTAGCAGGGAGCGCTCCCTGTTAGAGGGAAGCACGAGATGCGGCTGCCAGCGCAGAGCTGAGCTAAGACATCTGTTAGACACGCATAGCTTAGCGGCTCTGAGCTCGCTGATTGGACGAGCGGCTGCGCATGCGCCATAGGACTGCAGTGAGGTGAGTTTATTCGGGAGATCTGGGGGGTTTCACATAGCGGGACACCCCTCTCACCTGTCCTGACTCCAACATTGTATGTGTGTGCTCTCGTCCAGTGAGAGTTTAACTACTACGTCTTTCGGCAGGAGGCTCTCATTTACTGGAATAGGGAGCACGCACTGCCGCATCCTCGGCCATGCGCACGCTCCCATCGCAGCCTATTTGCACGGCTAGGGCTGGAGCATGCGCAAAGTGCTAGGGATGCAGAGGATGTGGCAGCGACGTGACTAAGAGTCTTTTTTATGAAGTGCACCATTTAACATAATTTTGCAGCCATACAAGTCCACTTTAAATCTGTTTTTATTTTGACTCTTTTTTTGACTCTTTTTTTTTTACAGAATGGCGCTTCAAGTCACAACGCCCAATTCTAAAAAATCAGCTGGATTGGGGCATTAGGTATTGGTTGGCCTGTGTCAGTGCCTGTTGGACCCCTATGCTGATTAGAATAGCACCAGTGAACACTGATCCGTACCGCCAACTTTTAGGTGAGGGGCTCCATAATTAATCATTTTTGGCACACTAAAAATATTGGCACTGTATGGAACAGGCGCTGGTCAGCGTTTTATCATTACAGTTACAGAAAATCAAATTTTACAATGTGTTTAGGATGTGTTTTAGTTGTGCTCTAACTACACATTGGTGAGAAAAATAAGCCTTCAAAAGACGATGGGGGGGGTAACACAACTGGTGGGCACCTTTCAACCTTTCCTGTTGTCCCCTGGTAAAGTCGGCCGCCAATCGTGGGATCCTGTTTTGCAAGGGGAGTGAAAACTCATTAGGCGTAAAATGTGTGTTAGTTCATTGTATGGCTCCACTTGCTGCCATTAATCACGGATAAATTCTGGCAAGTCCTGGTCTGTATGTATCATGCATTTTAAAGCACCCTTTTCATCATGTTAGGAGAGACGAGCTTCAGACTTTTTGATGCATAAATGCATTTTCTGAACCAATATTTCACGCATGGCAGAAATTCATTAACCCTTTCAATGCCAACTATGTAAAATGTGTGTAGCTGCCTCTCTGACCAAAATTCTGCAGGCTGGTAGCCTTCAGAGCCAGGGGCCGGTCGCTCAGCCTCTGAGCCCTGGTCTACCAACCCCCCCATAGCTGGGCTGGATAGGGGGACCCCATGCCATTTAAAAAAATGATGAGGTTAACCCTTTAAAATTTAACCAAAAAACGTAACCTTTGATAGTGTGCATAGTAGTTGTATTTTATTTGAAAATCTCATAAAGCACTGTTTGGAGTGTCTCCCAATATATATATATGGTGCCATTGTAATTGGGAGGAATGGGGCTTTTACAGGCAATATGATTTTCTTGAAAAATGTATAATTTATTTTTTTAAAAATGCTACATTAGTTTTTTTTATTTTTTTCACATATTTCACCCAAAAATATTGAGAAAGCACTGAAAATTATGAACAGAACATTTCATGACATTTCATGTTAAAGTCCAAATAATATATCATTTTCCTGGTAATCACTGGAGATTCCTGCAAAAATCTCAGATAAACATACATAGCACAAAATGCTGAAAAATAGACTGGCACTGAAAGGGTTAAAGCAGACCTCCTGCCAAAAATACCCCTTCCTTCCAGGCACCCCAAACAAAATTCCCAGGAAAACATTTGAAAATCAGACAGGAATATTCCACTCTTACTCCCCTAGTTACTGCTAATGACCATTGGTTTTCATGCGTTGGGTTGGCCATTTTGATTTTATAACTATTTTAAGAGGATAAATGTGTTTTCAGCTTAATATACAATGAACGAAAAAATATTGCATTAGAAAATGTTTTCCAACTCATCTAGAGAGCAGCACCATTGCAAAACCTAATCAAGTTCTGCACACATGACCCCTTGCGAACAATTGGGGTTCCCAACTGTGCTGTAAGCGATCCCCACTGGTTGCCACAGTCACTGTTCGAGTGATCTCTGTACAGAGAAAGCAAAGAGGGAGTTTCAGGAAGGGGTACTGTGACGTCTCCAGGAGGTAGAGGAAGTATAGCTTTTTTGACATCCTACAATCTTTAAAGCAGACCAAACCCGCCCCTTTCGTTTTGGTCTGCATAAAAGAGTTTTCTTATTTAGGATGCCCCTATGTTTGAAACCCCACAGAACTGCCACTTTCTAACCTCGTTCCCTGCTCCCATGGTGGATACGCAGGTTCTCATCCAATCAGCATTACGCATATTAGTGTCCGGCAATCAAAGCTTAGTGAAACAACTTCCCTGCGTGTCCCATTGACTGCTCTCCTCTGGCTGCACACAACCCCCAGGCATTGATCTGTGTTGGCCGGAGTACATGCAACAGATGAAGGGATGCTGTGGATGCTGGAGGATGCCAACACATGTTCCATGGGATTGAGTCCCAAGGCGAGTATACTGGCGATCTCAAGGGTTTCACACAGCAGTGCATTCCTAATCAGGATGCCCCAGAGGAGGGCTTTCACCTGGCCCACGGGGTCTTTAGACTGTAGAGCCAGATTTAGTGGGTTTGTATCTGCTTTAATGCCTTTTGCTCTGTAAATAAGCCTAAAGATTTGATCCATTAAAATAAAAGCCCAAGAACAGGTTGTTATACTTAAAGTGGACCAACACCCAGGATTTTGACTATCCTGGGTTTTGGTCCACTTCAGGGGGGCACCCTGATTAGGGGTGCCCCGCTGTGTAAAACCCCCCAGAAACCCCCAAACTCACCTCACCACGCTCCCACGGACAAGCGGCGGACAAGGCAGCGCGTCCGCCGCCGCCTCCCGCGCGCCCCTCTGACAGTGCGCGCGCCCGCGCCGGCCATTCACATACGGCCGGCGCGGGCGCGCGCACGGCTAGAGGAGCGCGCGGCAGGCGGCGGCGGCCGCTGCCGCCGCCGATCAGGTGAGTTCTTTTGGGGTTTTGGGGGGGGTCCCTCACCGCGGGACATCCCGATCTCGGATGTCCCGCGGTGAGGGGGGTGATCGGCCCGGGAATCTTATAGATTCCCGGGCCGATCACCCATGGGTGACGGTCCACTTTAACACCTTCAGGTTCCATTGTTGTGGCTAAGCTGCAAAAAAAAAAAGCACAGCCCAAGCTCCAGCACTGCAGAAATGTCAACCCCGTGCTTCCTCCTTTCTGCTGACCTCAAATAGGTCACTGGCAGTCACAGTTAGAATGGAGGAAGTGCAGGAAGCGCTTCTCTGCGGTGCTGTAACACATGTTGCTGTTAGACTATGGGCCTTATTTATCAAGGGCTATCGCCAGGTAGTGTCTGACGAGCGCCAGGTACCGCCAGCTAACGGCGGCTACCGACTCAAGTACGCCCGGCGGTCACAATGCTGCATTTATCACGCTAAATGAGGCTAGCGCCGGCGAGAGCGTCAGCTAGTGCGGGATTCATCATGTACCCGACTGCAACGAACAGCGCCGCTACTAATCCCATCACAGCACCAGGTATGACCTGTCGCTCCCTGGCGCTCTCCAATGCATTTCAATGGAGCAATCTTTTAATATTCATAATTAATTGATTTTGTGTTTTTTTTTTTTTTAACTGTCAATAATTCTGTGACCACTACGGCAATGTTAGATATTTTTTTTAAGGTAAAAAAAAAAAAAAAATATGTGCAGAATTGATATTACAGGTCTGATATTCATGTATTCATATTACAAAATGTTTAGAAAAACTTGTATATTTTTTACATTTAAAAAAAAATGGTTGTTTGGGGGTTAAAAACTACTTTACACACATCGCCGCCAGCGCTCTGGGGTTTAAACAAGGAATTCACAGCGCGAAAAATTTTTGAGCGTGATTTGTTAATGAATCTGCAGCAAGCCGTTCGCTCTGGACATTCGCTGTCAGGCGCACCCATACAACGCAGAACCTGTGAAACATCGACCCCTAACCCCGTATTCAACATTACCGCACACCGACTGAGTCGCTGTCAACAAGCAAACCCCGGCCAAGCACAGCGAATACTAGCTGGCGCTGTGAAAATCACACTACTGGCGCTCATCTGTTGCTACCTGGCGCTATTAATGAATCGGCCTCCCCGAGGCATCCCAAATCGAGATCCCCCTGAGCGAAAATGGGAGTTACCTAACATCTGTGTTGTCAATTAAAATCTTGTGCATTAGGTTAAAAGTCGCCCTGTATACAATTTTAAATATTCTTCCACAATCTTCCAAACACACACACTGTACATTCACACAATAAAGACAGAGGGAAAGAAAGATGGAAAAGGATAATGAAAGGAAAATTGGGAAAGATGGAGGGAACATGAAGGAAAGATATGGAGGGAAAGGAGCAGGGGAAAGAGACAGTAAAAACAGAGAGAGAAACAGATGGAACAAGGGTAGCACAGCAAACAGAGTGAGAAAGAAAGCACAGAAATAGGGAGACAAAACAGGATGGATGGAGCATAAAATAGAGAGGGGGTGGATGAGAGAGAGAAGCATAAGTGAAAAGAGAGGAAATTAAGGAGAAGGCCAAAATAGAAATGGAGGATAGATGGCATAAGATGGATAAGAGGATATGAAGAAAGGATGTAACAGGGTTGTGGATTAGTCACCACCACTGTTATAATTGTTCAGATAAAAATTAGAGTAGGTTCATTTAGCCTTAGTGATAGGGACTGCAACATGAGCCTAAGATGACTCCTGACTGAATGGGTTAAGCTTAGGCACCAGCTGGGGAACACTCACCCTATGCTGACTTGTTCCTGAAGTCACAACTATATTTTCAGGGGGTGATAGGAAGTTGTCAGCCAGCGCTCAGGGAGACTGGTAGATACTTTCCTGGGATGCTGGCTTTGCTTCACCCAAGATTTCTCACCTGGGTTCTTGGAGATCCAGCTGGATGACTATCTGCCTTTAGAGGACAGAGAGACAGATCGGTGCTCTCTGCAGCCTTGGGGGCGAAAACCCCACTGTGTGTTTCCTGGTGTGTGGACCAGCTGAGGACGAAACACAGCTTGTGGTGGTCAGGGGCCACCATGAAGAAGTTCATCTGTCTAATACGGAAGCCTGGTTCACAATGTTTATGAACTGTGCCTGCCTATTACTTTAAAGTGGACCTGGATCTCTCAGGGACCGGAGGGACAGGAGGATCCCTTCTTGGAACCGAGGGAGTACCACCTTTCCCCTGATACCAGGCCCTGGAAGAATTTTCCTTATAATGTGACCCTGTCAAGGGGTCATCTCCTAATCATTGCCCCTAAAATGTACCCAAATCACAGAGGGCATATCCCAAAAATCAAACCTATATCTCTACAGGGATATGAAAAGCAAATTGTGATAGAAAAGGACAAGAAGGTAAGGTGGAAAAGCAAGGGCAGAAAGGAAATGAGATCTATATGGAGTGAAAGAGAGGTAGAGAGTATAATTGAAGCAATGTGAAAAAGACCGAGGACATGTGGATAAGAACCTGCTGAACCAGCTAAGACTTTTCCTTTTAAATGGGGTATCTCCTTGTTACAGAAACACAAATAGGCCGATTTATTAATAGCGGCAGGTAGCGACAGATGAGCGGCAGTAGCGTTATTTTCACAGCGCCGGCTAGTATTCGCTGTGCTTGGCTGTTGTTCGGTTGTTGACAGCGACTCAGTCGGTGTGCGGTAATGTTGAATACGGGGTTAGGAGTCGCTGTTTGACAGGTTCCGCGCTGTATGGGAGCACATGACAGCGAATGGCCATAGCGAACGGCTCCCAGCATATCCATTAACAAATCACGCTCAAAAATTTCTCGCGCTGTGAAATGCTTGTTTAAACCCCAGTGAGCTGGCGGCGATGGGTTAAAAGTAGTTTTTTAACCCCCAAACAACCTTTTTTTTTGAAAAAAATAATAAACAAGTTTTTATAAACATTTTGTAATATGAATACATTAATTTCAGACCTGTAATATCAATTCTGCATTTTTTTTTTTACCTTTAAAAAAATATATAACATTGCAGAAGTGGTCACCGAATTTTTGACATTTAAAAAACATTAATATTAATTATTTATGAATATTTAAAGATTGCTCCATTGAAATGCATTG
This sequence comes from Gastrophryne carolinensis, assembly GCA_027917425.1. Taxonomy (NCBI): domain Eukaryota; kingdom Metazoa; phylum Chordata; class Amphibia; order Anura; family Microhylidae; genus Gastrophryne; species Gastrophryne carolinensis. The sequence continues at coordinate 73,175,234 of CM051239.1, forward strand.
GAGAGCGCCAGGTAGCGAGAGGTCATACCTGGCGCTGTGATGGGATTAGCAGCGGCGCTGTTCGTTGCAGTCGGCTACATGATGAATCCCGCGCTAGCTGACGCTTTCGCCAGCGCTAGCCTCATTTAGCGTGATAAATGCGTGATTGTGTTCGCAGCCTGGCGTTCTGTAGTCGGTAGCCGCCGATAGCTGGCGATACCTGGCGCTATCACTTGATGAATAAGGGCCAAAGATGTTGCATTTGCGATTGTGCAGGTTACAAACCCTAAATGCTGTCCTTCTGCGTGAGCTTTATCCTGGCACTGTTGTTTTCATAGTTTAATGTCTCTGATTTAATTTTGCTGCAAACATATTGGCTATTGAAACATGTTATTCTAGTAAATAAAATGGAGCAATATCTCCCCTCTATTCAGACATGTATGATATCTTTCTTTTTCTTCCCATCACATATGCTGTCCTAATTTGTTACATTATCAGTCTAGCTAACATTGTCTTTGTCATGTAATTGATTTAAATTACTTAATGAGAAAGCCGAGACAGGGTGAGGTGCTTTGCTAGGGCTGAAAATCAGCTACCCAGCAAAATAGGTATTGCCACATACATGGAACTAACCTGTGAGATGTGTAATGCTTACACCACTAATGTTACAGCTATTAGTAGTAATTACCATTGCTACTGGTAAGGTATTTTGGTTCCTTCAGTATCATATATAACGGACAAGTAAATTCTAGTTGACATATTGGCTATTTTTGCAACTTGCGCAATACTATCGGCCTTATTTATCAAGGGCTAGCGCCAGGTAGTGTCTGACGAGCGCCAGGTACCGCCAGCTATCGGCGGCTACCGAATCAAGTACGCCGGTCCGGCGGTCACAATGACGCATTTATCACGCTAAATGAGGCTAGCGCCGGCGAGAGCGTCAGCTAGCGCGGGATTCATCATGTAGCCGACTGCAACGAACAGCTCCGCTGCTAATCCCATCACAGCGACAGGTATGACCTGGCGCTCCCTGGCGTGGTCCAATGCATTTCAAAGGAACAATCTTTAAATAATCATAATTAATTGCTATTACTGTTTTTTTTTTTTTTATGTCAAAAATTCTGTGACCACTTCTGCAATGTAAAAGTAAAAAAAAAAAAAAAAAAATGTGCAGAATTGATATTACAGGTCTGATATTCATGTATTCATATTACAAAATGTTTAGAAAAACTTGTATAATTTTTACATATAAAAAAAATGGTTGTTTGGGGGTTAAAAACTACTTTACACACATCGCCGCCAGCGCTCTGGGGTTTAAACAAGGAATTCACAGCGCGAGAAATTTTTGAGCGTGATTTTTTAATGAATCTGCAGCAAGCCGTTCGCTCTGGCCATTCGCTGTCAGGCGCACCCATACAACGCGGAACCTGTGAAACAGCGACCCCTAACCCCGTATTCAACATTACCGCACACCGACTGAGTCGCTGTCAACAAGCAAACCCCGGCCAAGCACAGCGAATACTAGCTGGCGCTGTGAAAATCACGCTACTGGCGCTCATCTGTCGCTACCTGGCGCTATTAATGAATCGGCCTCCCCGAGAACCACTGGCCTAGAACTGGATTTCCATCTACGAAGAGCTAACTTTTTTATTTTATTGGTAGCATGCTTGTTTAAGTGCATTGACTAATAAGTTTCAAATAAATAAATAAATGTATTTTAAAAAGTAAAATAAATTATATGTTTGATTTACCTAAGTGACAAATATCCAGTGCAGCCATGACAGCAGTAGACAGGCCTGTTTCTGCTCACTTCATTTCTCTTACAAGAGTGTGCCCCGACTGGCAATGTTGGAAGCGCTTAACGTGGACCAAAACTCATGCCACCTGGCCCCAGAGACTATTCTCTAGATCAGCGATACTCAACTGGTGGACCGGGGTCCAAATGCGGACCTCGGCGCCAGATTTCCGGACCCCTGCCCTGACATCCCTGCACTCAAGTGCTTCTGTGTTGCTGTGCTCAGAGCTGCCCCCTTGATCGGCGATGTAGTGCTTAGTCTCCCTGCCGGTGTCATGGCTCCCTGGTACCTAGCATTGCAATATGAAGTACTGCAGGGCCAAGAAGTGCCATCGCAAGGTACAAGCAGCCTTTTTTAGTTTAGCCTGGGGAATCTATAGCCCCTTCCCCAGTGTGCCCACCTCGACAGCCCTCTGCCCGGACCTTCACCTTTATATGGACCGTTACAAGAAGTGGTTGAGTGCCCCTGCTCTAGATGAAGCTCTCCCAGGGCTAGACTGATTTGGGATGTACTGCTGTTTGAAACCCTCACAATCGGACTGTTGCTTTACCTTTGTTCCTCAATCCGATGGCGCATCCGCATGGATCTGCCAGCATTTCCATCACCACTCCGTGTGCACCTTTGCTAGGCATATCTGCATAGCTGGTGGCAGCCCAGGGAAAGTACCAGCAATTCATTCAAGCACCATTCCTAGACAGAAATGTATTTGCCCGACAATAAATGATTGGAGGAGAGCCCAGGCATGCTTCATGGAAACAAGGATTGAGGTGAGTTACCAGACAAATCGGGGGGGGGGGGGGGGGGGGGAGTTACACACAGTGGCATTCCAAATCTGCCCTGTAAAGCAAAGGATGGAGAGGGGAACTGACAAGGATAATTCTAGCCAATTTAGGGCCTAGGATTCGCCTAAGAATTCTAGAGTCTATAGCAGGGCAGGAATATTCAGCCCATGCTGTCCTTATTTTGATAAATTGTTTATTGCTATCTTTTAATTTACTAGTCAATTTTTCGTTAATAAAAAAGCTGTTCATACAGTTTTCACTTCAGGAAATAGCACCTTGTTTTTTTTCCCAGGAATAATCTATAGTCTGCTTTGCTGCTAATAAGAAAAAAAACATAAGCTTATGCTGTGATTATGTAATTCTGTCAGGTTTTGCGTGAATAAAGTTTGATATTATGCGATAATTTGTACCCCTAGATACTTCATGGAGTGAGGGGCCCATCTAAATAAATAATTATTCTTGATAACTGCTAACTTATTGTGGTCTAGTCTGATGTTAAGAGCTATAGACTTCTGGTTGATCTCTAGGCCTGAAACTCGAAAACTCCTATGGTACTTTAAAGAGAGCTCGAAGAGAAGTCTGGGCTTGGGTTCTAGTACAGGTGCTCCACTTCCTGCCAACCGTGTAATAAAGGCGAATCCATCTTCTCCTGTCATCCTTGCCCTGGATCATGTATCGCTATTATAGGATTTATTTTACCTTACTTTACACTAACCTTTAAGTGAACCAAAGTTCCGGTTTCCCTAGGGGCTTTCCAATTTGTGGCGCCCTCCAGTGTCAAACCCCCTGGTTACTTACACTGATCCTTAATCCCATGTCTACGGCTAAGCTTAGCTGCACTCCGCAGTACCCCGCAGCATCTCCATTGCCCATTCATTTTCACATATTCATTTTTCATTTAAAGATAAAGTCCAGTCAACGACCCCAGGATTAGGTCAATCAACTGCAATTAAGTGGGGGTGGTGCAGTGGCCTTGGTTTGTGAGTGTACAAATCAGTCAAAGAATGTAGTTTGATTGGAGTTCTAAGCAATGTTGGTGTACGACAAATCCTACAACTCTAGCTGCCAGCTGTCCTTGTATAAAGGGCACCAACACTGCATTCTGCTATGGTCTAATGCTGTTACAGGAATGACAAGGTGGTGGAGCAACTTGTATTGTGCCCCTTTTTGCAGTGGGCCCAGTAGCAGTTGCCTTCCCTGCATATGGTATGTATGCCCCATGTCCCGTGTTTTTTACTGTCTGTGAATACATGGGGGATTTGGTGAGCAAGACAGCTATTGGAGTAGAGTGACCAGTGCTGGAACCTTAAATTATTTGCTGGTCACTACTTTGTTATGCCAATAACAAAAATGTAAACTCAACTTAGGGTTTCTATTATAGCTGTGCCGTCCCAATTGTATGATATTCACTAAGGTTGGTGAGCTCTGAACCTCAACACACCATTAAAGTTACTCATAGCGGGTGGGGTGGAGGGCAATGTGTCCGTTACAGAGACAGGGTGGAGACAATAGCGCTCATCTGGATCTAGCAAATTGAATGCGTTTCCTTGGCACAGAAAAGGAGCAATGTGCTGCGGGGGATAAAAGGTGAGTATAGATTTGTTTTTTGCCTTAACAATCCCTTAAATGGCAAAAATGTATTTAATATTATATCCTGTTTTTCTGATTTCATTTGCAGTGGAGAGGTTCTCCATGTTAGGTTCTTTTCACTAGTTAAGAAAAAAGCCCCCTATATGAGGTATTTACAAAGTGTGAGAACTTGTGGGAACATGATATGGTGACCTCACCAAGTAGGGAAATGAGAATTCAGTTAGTAAAATCTGGAGCCAGCATGGTCTTTGGCTGTTTTTACAGGGTTTCAATGACATGCGGTCAGCGCATGAAATGTCTGTGCACTTGTCGTTTTCATCTGTCATTTTTTTAGTTGCACCGCTTTTCATTTATATGGTTAAATCAATCATTTTTAGGAGAGTTTTTATGCTTAAATGTGTTTGATGGAATTACTTAACAACAAAGGGATTATGTTTCTCCTATAGCTTTTTATGGGGGGTGGACATTTCAAGAATCCTTCTATGTCCCTACAATCAAGTTATTTTCTTTTAGCCAAGATCGGCTACAGAGCCCTGTACTGAAATTGTGGTGTCCACATCAATATTCCCCTTCCTCTAATATCTCCAGTTTAGCACATGTGTAGTGGTCATGTCTCCTTGTCATGTAGCCTTATCCAATTGCTAGGAGAGGCTCATATGACCAGAAAAAAGGCTTCAGCTGCTGCTATATTCCACCATGACAGTGAATACCAGACTGGGTGAAAGGATAAATTGTAGAGAATGGGCAGCACAGGAGAAAAATAAGCGTTGCCTGTGAGCATCTTTATTTTAATAATGGTTGTTTAGTTGACATTATTACAGTACTGGTTTTCTTTAAACAAGTGATCTTGTATGGCAGAGAGCAGGGGGCTGTGGATAGAGCTATGAATTACCTATCCTTACGAGGCTGGTAACTTGTTTCATGGGCTAGCTGCACCCCCCGGATAACCTGTAAACTCACTAATCTGGGGTAAAAGCTGAATAAAGAATGAGCCAGGGACCTGCAGGTACCTGCATCAGTCATTCTCAAATGCTTGGTGTGGACATGCCCCTCACCTGGAGGTGAGCACGAACGTGGCTGCAGCTGGCACAAGTGTCGTGGGAACACCAGTGAGATTTTCTGGTGATCGGGTGGATTTCACAAATTTGGGCATATAGACTCTTTGCCAGCATTTGCTGCTCTTTAAACTTTTATTAGGGGCATTTGGGTGTTTGGTGTATGTGGGTGTCAACACATTGTTATAATGCTAGAAACAAGTCTCCATCAGCTAGAATGTGTTGACATTTTAAGAAATGGTTATGTAACATGTATTTTGTAGTGTGTAATTTTGATTCGAAGTTAGGGAATAAATTATATTACTTTAAAGGGACTGTAAACTCAACAGCAATAATAAGGCAGTACTTGACTCTGTTCCATGTGCATTTCCTCCATTTTCTGGTGCTGCAGCCTGCAGGAAAGCCGTAGCAGAGCTCCAAAGTGTTCCCTCCTTTCATTTTCATTCCTCCAGGTTCACACAAAAATGTGGTTTACCAACCTGCCCCTTGGAGCTCTGAGTATTAGTGGGCATGGAAAGCCACAGTGGTACTGCAGCTGGCCTTGACAACAGAAGAGCATGCTCATGACCCATAAAGCTGTGCCATGACATGCCGCTCCCATAACCCAAAAATTGAAGCAAAGAAATGCTTTACTTTGAATATGTAGATGTTTAAAGTAAGTGTGTGCCTGAACAGGGACCTATAATCACTCCTCTGGTTACTTCTGCCTACCTCTACTCACGTCTCACTTCCCTCTACCTTTTCCCACCTTATTTCTGCTCACCTCACCTCTTCTTCAAGAGACGGTTTTGGACAAAATGTAGCCCTAGGCAAAATTTAAAAGTGGATCCCCAAACTTAATTCTGACTGCAACAAATAATATTACCTTTCAAATTGCTTCCCCAGCTAAATTGAGCCTTGTGATTCGCCACTGCAGTAATGTGGTTGCTGGTGGATGGATACACATGAGAGACCTGCAAACCACAAAACTGCAGCAGCCAATCGTGGGACTTGATTTCGCTGTGAGAGCTATTTGAAGAGGACGATTATTTGCTTTAGCAGCGGCAATCGCCACACATGCGTTGTTCCAGTTTAAAAAGTAATAAAACACAGGATTTTCATTATCCCGGTTCTTGGTCCTCTTGCCTAGGGTATTCCAATTTGGGATGCCCTAATATATGTATGCTGCCAGAATCAGCATAAACACACCTTTCCTTAGCTCCCAGGGCACAATCGCTGGGCGCTCAGGGGCTTGCATTTTATTCTTATTTTCATTGATGCACTAAATTCACCCTAGCTGTAGGGCATGCTTGTGCCAGCCATTCAGCACAGTACCCAGCTAAAGGTGTAGTGGGGATGCGCACCAGGAATATGAAGTGGGATCACCGGAAATGTGAGTGTACTGAGCGATCCCTGTGGATATCTCATCTCAGGCCTCAGACGCGCTGCCGAGCCCAGCCATTCAGATGACTAAGGACTAAGGGCAGGAGAGTTCATGTTTCTGGGGAGGTAGTCCCTTTTGCTCCTAATTGCCGAGCGCAAAGTTGTTTGCTGACATTAAAATACACAACAAATGGCTCTGATTACGCATGCACCATAGGGCCGGTTAAAGGTGAGATTTTGCTGGATGATCTGGGGGGTTTCACACAGGGGCACCCCAAAATTGAGAATGCTCCAGGGGCCAGGAACAAAACCAGGGATAGTATGAATCCTCAGCTTTGTTCCGCTTTAATTGTCATGCAATCCCTCACCCCAGAGTGTTTTATTCATTTACATAAACACACCATAACACATTACATACACACACTATAACAAAGTCCACATCACTCACACACCATATTACACACATCATGACACATACACCATATTACACACACAATATAACACAGACCACATTACAGATACACACACAATGACACACAGACCATATTACACACACACACTATAACACAGACCACATTACACATACACACAGACCATATTACACATGTACACACACACTATAACACAGCCCACATTACACATACACACACAATGACACACAGACCATATTACACACACACACTATAACACAGACCACATTACACATACACACAGACCATATTACACATGTACACACACACTATAACACAGCCCACATTACACATACACACACAATGACACACAGACCATATTACACACACACACACACACACACACACACACACACACACACTATAACACAGACCACATTACAGATACACACACAATGACACACAGACCATATTACACACACACGATAACACAGTCCACATTACACATACACACAGACCATATTACACACGTACACACACACACTATAACACAGCCCACATTACAGATACACACACAATGACACACAGACCATATTACACACACACTATAACACAGACCACATTACACATACACACACAATGATACACAGACCATATTACACACACGCACACACTATAACACAGACCACATTACAGATACACACACAATGACACACAGACCATATTACACACACACTATAACACAGCCCACATTACACATACACACACAATGACACACAGACCATATTACACACACACTATAACACAGACCACATTACAGATACACACACAATGACACACAGACCATATTACACACACACACACTATAACACAGACCACATTACACACACAATGACACACAGACCATATTACACACACACACACACACACACACACACACACACACACTATAACACAGACCACATTACACATACACGCACAATGACACACAGACCATATTACACACACACTATAACACAGACCACATTACAGATACACACACAATGACACACAGACCATATTACACACACACACACACACACACTATAACACAGACCACATTACACATACACGCACAATGACACACAGACCATATTACACACGTACACACACACACACACTATAACACAGCCCACATTACAGATACACACACAATGACACACAGACCATATTACACACACACACTATAACACAGACCACATTACACATACACACACAATGACACACAGACCATATTACACACACACACTATAACACAGACCACATTACACATACACGCACAATGACACACAGACCATATTACACACACACACACACACACACACACACACACACACTATAACACAGACCACATTACAGATACACACACAATGACACACAGACCATATTACACACACACACTATAACACAGACCACATTACACATACACACACAATGACACACAGACCATATTACACACGTACACACGTACACACACACACACACACACACACACACACACACACACACACACACACACACTATAACACAGACCACATTACAGATACACACACAATGACACACAGACCATATTACACACGTACACACACACTATAACACAGCCCACATTACACATACACACACAGACCATATTACACACGTACACACGTACACACACACTATAACACAGACCACATTACAGATACACACACAATGACACACAGACCATATTACACACGTACACACACACTATAACACAGACCACATTACACATACACGCACAATGACACACAGACCATATTACACACACACACACTATAACACAGACCACATTACACATACACGCACAATGACACACAGACCATATTACACACACACAGACCACATCGCACACACACCATAAAACAGAGACAGCATCACATTGTTGTGAACCCCTGACATAGAATATTCTGGGAATGATTAATACTAATATAGGAAAGGAAAAGTGTTCTAATAAACCATATTAGCTCCTCGGGGTATTCCTGTTCTTAATCATTCGTCATATACTAAATATTGTGACATATACACTTAATTTTACTTTGTATATGCACAAAACCATGTATTGCTTGAATAGATAAATAAACAAAATGTAAAGGAATCAGAAAGAAAAGTGCATGACCATCAAACAACCAAACATTGTTCAGATTTCTTTTTCTTATAATCTCTATAGGCAATACTGTATTCCCTTTTCTCTCCTATATTAAAAGTCATCTCTACTTAGATGTGCAACATCAGAACAGGAGAGTCCCAAGATGCTGTTCTGATGCTCGGGCCTGGCACAGATTGCCATTGCAGTACACTGCTGGATTTTGCTTGGCAAGATTTTACTCTTGCACATATAGGTCACTGCAGATTTTTTGAGCTTTTGCAGAAGAATATTCTAATTCCGTCATTCTCACTTATACCTATGCATGAAAAGCTACAGTTCTAGTAACTACATCATTTCTGTTCTAACACTGAACAGCAGCAAAACTGCAAAACACCAAGACAGAGAATTAAACCCCTAGAAACATGGCAGATTGCACTTATCAGCAAAAGCTAAAGCTTATTTTTATATATTACAAACTATTGCATGCAGATAAGAACAATAGCTAAATCATTGTCACCATCAGTAAATAAATAGGGGACAAGGTTCCCCTCTGTATTATGTGGTGTGTGATCTCTTTGCTTACAGAAAAGGATGTCTTCCATTCACTTATTGCCACACTTAAAGTGGACCAAAACCCACATTTTTAACTAGCATCCGCTGAATTGCTCACCCCATGAAGATAACCTTTTGCCAAATTTCACCATTTCTGTTTTAGCTGTAAAGCTCCGCCTCCTCCAGTCATTGCCATTGTTGTGTGTGGCAATGATGTCATTGCTGCATCTAAGCAATGACTGATCATCTGCCATCTCACACCAATGGACAGCAAATAAATCAGTGTTCCAGGACAATTTGAAAAGCAGAAATATTAATTTCTAGTTCTACACCCTAATAGGGGAGTATCGACAGGGACTTTGGCCAAATGTATTTCGCAATATCGGTGGGTATTGGTCCACTTTAAAGTGCTACAGCAGGCAAAGTACATTTGGTATGGTCCTAAACTGTTTTCCGTTTTTAAATTGAAGAAGAAATGGCCGAGATATCAGGGTTTAAAGGTTCACCTGATGACATACCCCTTTACATCCCATCCCTCCAATCAGCTCAGCAAAGTGGGACAGAATTGCTGGTCCCCTCCCTCCTCCACCTCCTTCAGCTTCACATCACTGACAGCCTGTTACTACCTATAGCGGGAAGAATCCACAGGGTTCGCGCTAGGCGAGGATGTCAGTGTCCTCCAGGCACGGTGTGGATTCTCCCCTGCCTAGCAGAGACACACAGCTAGACTTCCCATTCCTGCCCCCCCACCTCCTCCTCTCTCCCCTGGGCAATGCCAGTAGAGAGTTGCATTCCGTCTGCCAAGCCACCGCTCCTCACTGCCTTGACCGATGCCAGGATAGAGCAGCGCAGTGCCAGCCACTCCTCCTCCTTCTCTCTCCCCCAGCATTTTGAGAGTGCATGGTTCCCCATGGGGTGTCCACTATGCTGATTATTATGTAGCATCACAGAGCCAATGACCACGCCCACTTTTTTCACAAGAGAGATCAAGAGATGAACCTGTAAACCTCAATATCTCGGCCATTACTTCTTCACTTTAAAAACGAAAAACAGCTTAGGACAATGCTAAACGTAGCCTGACACAATGGTCTAACAATTACCTTTGCCTGCTGTAGCACTTTAATATTAATACTGCAATATGATATTACTTTATATGTCCTATTTATGAAGTAAAAGTGCAACTTTTTTTGCCTCAACAGCACTCGGCCTTCCATTTAAGAAACAAAATAGTGGCAGCGCCGATGCAGCCGCCAGCTAGCGTCTTATTTAACACTAGCCCCAAAACGTCACAGTGCCTGGCACTCTGGTTGAAGCCTATAGATCCCATAGAGCACAATGGCCAAAATTGGATTGAAGCGTTTTATGCTTATAATTCATATTACACACATTTATTTGTACAGAACTTGTATTGTCAATAATGGAAACGTGGGACCTAGATGTCACCAAATGACTTTTTTTTAAATTAAAAAATCATTTGTCGTGACTTCTATTTGTTACAAATGTGTAATTTGGACAGCTTAAACGCACGGTAAAGTTTGCCCCTGTGTCCCCAGCAGTGATTTCTTGTACTGTAATGATGAATCGCCTGAAAAATACAGCGCCAATCTTTTCTAGGAGGAAAAAAATATATAAATATGCTGTGCAGCACCAGAAAAATGGCAGTACAAAGTGGTGCTCACTGGCGCTGGAATAATCGTCAGTCAGGACAAACAGGCGCTGATACAGGACGGCCAATAACTAGTGCAAAAATCAAAGCAAATTAGCATTTGCCTCTGCGACTTATTGTGCCATTTGTAGTCCACGGCACAGCGCCAAACCAGATAAAAATGGCACTCCAAAATTGGCGCTATAGCCACCAAAAAGATGCTAAGTAGCGCACATCATAAATAAGGCCCATAGTATCTTTATTAAAAAGGAAGGATGACCTAAAGCACTGTCTCCGGTTCAGGGGTGCACCAATGTGGAAGGGGGGTCTGATGAGTCTGATATATATTTTTACCAGTCAAACTGTAGTCATTCTTGTTTTACTTTGGTAACATTAACTGATCCCCTACTTGGTGGTACTGGATTGCGACTTCTTGTCGCTAGGGGGTACTTGCCAGAAAATTATTGATAACCACTGACCTAGAAAACTATTGATTTCAGATTATTAATTTTTTTAAATCCCCAAGATACCATGTGTAGTAAAATTACAGAGAAAGTGTTTTCTTTTAACCAGAACCAGTAAAACATTAGTTATTTTCTGTTCTGCCATTGCTATTAATTAAGTAATGAAAAACATAAGATGCCCGCCTAAATTTAACAATATAAAATTAGCAATTCATTACATGCACTCTGATACGAAGTCTCTTGTAGGTTTATATTAGTATTAATTATTATTCCCTCATTCAATTAGCTCAATGCAAAAATGCATTAATCAATTATTGCTCCATTCCATTACTAAGAAAAGTCTATCATCATTAACAACTCTGTCGCTGTGATACTCTGAGATTCGCTGGGTTTTTGCTGCCTGGTAATGACTTCAAGCAGGCAAATAGTTCTGTATTACATTAATGGCTATGTGTACATGTAGGTTATTTCCTAAGGACATATTGTAGTTATTTTGACTATAATATAACATTTAGGAGTAACAAAAGCTGCAGATGCTTCAATGCAAGCTAATAAGGGTCCTATCTGGCGCCATACAAAAATCTTTGCTTGTAGCATGCAACGGCTGCTAATTGCTAATTAAATTGGACATCATTTACATTTTTGATCTGTGAAGCTTCTTTTTCATCCAACCCATGGTAAGTTATGTATCACAGTGGATGCTGTATTATATAACTACAGATGTACAGATGGGTTGTTTTGACTTCAAGTGTAGATGATTTAAAAAAAATATTAACTAGATAAAAAGCCCTCCAGATGCCTGTGTTATAGAACTTGCCTGACACTGGACTGGTAATTGCTAAGTAATTTGGACATCATTTTACATTTTTGGTCTCTGTTAAGCTACTAGAGGCCTAAATGCTAAATACTATGGTGAAGCCATAACAATAGCATCCTCTGCCTTCATGAATCCTGGTGCACTTGCTAATGCAGATATTACTTTGGCTTAGGAGACCCTTCTTCTTATCAAATAACCCACCAAATATCAAGTCAGGTTTGGTATAATTCTAAAAACATAGACTTTTTTTTAATGTCCATTTTGTATTCCTAGAGGCCTAAATGCTAAATACTATGGTAAAGCCATAAACATAGCATCCTCTGCCTTCATGAATCTTGGTGTAATTGCTAATGCAGATATTACTTTGGCTTAGGAGACCCTTCTTCTTATCAAATAACCCACCAAATACCATGTCAGGTTTGGTATAATTTAAAAAACATAGACATTTCCTTAATGTCCATTTTTTATTTCAAATAAATACAAGCTAGCATAAAAGTTATTTTGGTACATTATTCTATTCGTCTACTTTAACTAAATGCAATGCAGAACACTGAACTCGCCCTGCATAAGGTATAGAAAGCAAAATACAAAAAAAACTTAACTAAGAATTTACTAAAATAAATAAAAATAACTAGAAACATTGATACAAATGAGCAGAGTTTATAAAGTGTTTTAAATCTGGAGATTTTCATTACCCCAGCAGATCACTTTTTAAACGGTCAGGCTGTAGCTTCAGTACCTAGCTGTCATACATGGAGGGTGATGCTAATGATTTGGTAAAGCATGGTGTACCAGTGGTGTACCTTGCTGTGTGAATTGCTACCTGCATTTCGGTGAGTTTTTAATTTTAGCACATAGGAAAGTGCAGTAAAATGTTTTTGTTCTTTTTTTCCCAAAATATTACCTGCACACGTGAGATTATTTAACGGTGAGGGACGTTTCCAATGAGGTAAGAGTATTTTGGAAATCACAGTACCCTATGCAGAATAAGTTGGCACTTTATTCTGCATACCCCATAGGGCACTGTTGTTTCTAAATTCCTAAAGAAAAACCCATAACTCATTGGAAAAAGTATGTATCTCATCTTTAATAAAACTTCATCCGAGGTATAGGTAATGTTTGGGAAAAACTGGAACAAACATTTTTATTGCACTTTCTTGTGTGTTAAAATTAAAAATCTCAACCTGCTCACCGAGCAGGTTGAAGCTCACACCATTGGTGCACCAAATAATTTAAGTGACCCCCATAAAAGTTTTCCCCATTGCAATCTGGAAAATAAATATATAACTGTGCTTACTCATCTGTCTCACTAGTAGCCCACTGAAACAAGTCAGTATTCCCTTTCAGTAGCCACAACATCAGCAAAATCAGAAATTTCTACATATGTATGTAGATATTTATATACAAATATGCTAATTTTTATTGTTAAAACCTGTACAGTACCTCTCTAATCCCTTATATTCCTTTTGCCTGGAAACATTACTTGTGTGTATGCTTACATACTAATTTCGGATGATTTAGTGATGATGATGATGATGTTAATTACCTTATTACCTTCCATAAATAAGGAAATAAAGATTTTTCTGTGCTACAACCATATAAAAAATAGACAAAACATATATATATATATATATATATATATATGGCTTTTAAGTTAAAAAAAACATATAGATATATCAATTTTTTTTATGTAATCACCAACTCCATGCCCTGGAGTTTTACTTGTGCTAGACCAGCACACACACATATATTTATTTATATGTATCCTTAGGCTTGTAATAGCCAGATGTATAATGCTGTCTATTGATAATGAATAGGAAGGCACATCAGTTTTATGCTACTGTAGGTCCAGCAGGAGTGAAGCTCCCGGGGCTTAGTAAATTAAGGAACATTAGTAATTATGCCTTATGCAGAGCTATTTCATGAAGCATTAATGTTTTCCTTTACGGGTCTAAAGGGTCTCTGTCTGTATAATTAGACCCATTTGTCAGTGGCTTCCCTGTACTATCCCTCAGACCAAAATAGAAGGCAATGTGCAGGCAGGCAAACTACAGGTCAGAAACAACCTAAAGGACATTTCTAGAAAATATATAAAATAGAAACATATATATATAAAGAGGTCTCATGCATGGTTCCTCTCTGGCATGCATGCACATAGATTAGTCGATAAATAATATTAAGTACCTATTGGTTGCATGGAGGGGTTGCTTTGGTAAATATATCCAAACAGCTGATTACCTGCAGGAATTGGGAAGACACTGTCCATGAAGGAAGCCTGAGTGAGGACAAAAGAGAAAAAAAGCTGGAGGTATAATCCCATTGCCATGAGTCTGATGAGGACCATGCTGCTGTCCTGCAGGGCGAGCCTGGTGCAGACACTGAGCTCAGGCTGAAGGCAGTATGTGCAGTATGTGCAGTGTGCCAGTGTCTATGTGCCCTGCTGCTGCTGCTGCTGCTACTACCTCCACCCAGCCAGAGGGTGTGTGTTACAGCACAACCTCCTCCCTGTTTACCTATGGCTACAATATGAGTGTGTGTCAGTGTCCCTGCCTAGTGGACTGGTGTGCAGGCAAGTGTCCTCCTTCCCTCCTCAGTGTGACCCTCTGAGGAGGAATGCCATCAGCCATTCTCCACACAGCAGCAGCAGTAGTCCCTCCGTGATATATATAACTCGGGCTATGCGGACAGCTTGTCACTGTGCTGAATTATGGCTCAGAAAGGGGACCCCTTACACCAGCACATACACTCATATATATATTTCCTCAGGCTGTCTCATGTCTAGGTAATAAGAAGCAGCTCGAGTCCCCGTAGTGAATAAAGCCGGCTGCCGCACATAAAACTTAGAGAGCTATTTATACTCATTTTAATAGGAATTATAAAAGTCCTGGTCAATAGGAACAATAAACTAAGGGCCTTATTCATGATAGCGCCAGGTAGTGCCTTGTAAATGAGAGGTAGTGGCAGGTAGCGTCAGGTGAACGCCAGACACGGCACGCAATTACGCATTTATGAAGGCGATTCTGGTGAGCGACTGGAACAACGCCATGTAGCGTCCGATTCATCATTATCCCAGGCTCAGCGTACAGCGCCGGCGTTCAGCCTTGCAGAGCGTCACGTCTTACCTCTCGCTACCTGGCGCTCTCGCATATATTTCTATGGACGATCCTTAAATCCCTTTCCTGATCCCAATTTTTTTTTTTAAACTTAAATCTTTCAGACATGTATCCTGGGCTAGAAAAGGACATTTTTGAAAACTTTTTTGATTAATAATATTTTTATGTAGAATTGTCATTGCAGGTCTGGTATTAAAGTGTTCATGTTATAATGTAATAACAATGTAATTCCATATGTTTCCGCTTTGTTACTAGTGGATACATGTTCAAAAACAGCCATTAATCACACAGCTTCTGGTGCTGTGGGCCAGAACTGTTTAAGGCTGTTTTTTGATGAATGTGGTGTGAGTCAGTTGCATTGAGCTGGCGCTACCATTCCCTCCCATACAGCGTAGTACTGCGAATCACATAACGTATTCAACAATGCCGGCCAGCGACTGAGGTGCTCTGAAACAGCGAACCACGGCCAAGCACAGCGACTACTAACGTTTGCTCTGAAATCCTCACTTCATCTGTCGCTACCTGGCATTAGTAATGAATCAGCCTGTAACTTAGAGGCTGATTCATTACTAACACCAGGTACTGGCAGATGAGCGTCTGTAAGTGGGTATCGGGCGCTGTAATAGAGTGCCTCACTCGCTCTAGTAACCTGGCTGGCATTGATGAATGTGATGTATGTTGGGCCCTCTAACACCAGTACAGCGATGCAGGGAGCGAAAGGTAGCGGCAGCTCAGTACGATTGACTCTCAGCGCTCCACACCATACATATCAAAAAAGGACACACACACAGCGCTCTAAATCTGGTCGCTATAGCATAGAGCGCTAGATGTTGTGTGATTAGAGTCTGTTTTATAACACATATCCACCAGCAAAAACACATGGAATGACATTGTTTTAACACTGTGACATTAACACTTTAGTGCCAGACCTGTAATGATAATTCTGCATAAAAATTAAAAAAGTCAAAAAAGTTTCTAAAAGTGTTGGTTTGCAGCCAGGAGAGGCCACACAATGATTTAAGCAAAAAAAATTAAAAAGGTCAAACACGCTGTTTAAACACAAGCAAATGAACGGCCATTGAAATGTATGGGAGAGGGACAGTGAGCAAAAGGTAATACCTGGCGATCTGGAAGCCGGCGCTATACACTGAGCCGCCTGTAATAATACATCTGACGCTACATGGCGCTGTTAGA
Source organism: Gastrophryne carolinensis (assembly GCA_027917425.1). Taxonomy (NCBI): domain Eukaryota; kingdom Metazoa; phylum Chordata; class Amphibia; order Anura; family Microhylidae; genus Gastrophryne; species Gastrophryne carolinensis. The sequence continues at coordinate 73,192,139 of CM051239.1, forward strand.
GTCGCTCACCAGATTCGCTTTTATAAATGTGGTTTTGCGTATAGCACCCAGCGTTCACCAGACGCTGCCTGCCGCTACGAAGCGCTACCTGGCGCTATCCCTTGATGAATAACCCCCTTTATCTACCCCCTCACATCATCAGTGAGCCATACATGAGAGAGAAACTCATCTTTTAGGCCCCGATCACAATACAGCAAAGAAAGACTCAATAGGAATTGTATTGCATAGTGATTTTTACTAGATTGTGATTGCCCTTCAATAGAGTGTAAAAGCTATCGCTGCTCAGAATTGCAAGTGAGCTCATAGGCTTGCTTGGGCAGCAATTCACTTAGCAGATCACCGCAGTGTGAACCAGGCCTCACTAGCAGAGCTTCATACAATTAGAGGCATGTCAATGCCGACATAAACCTGGTTTTCCTGGGAGTCACCAGATTTTCAAGCATCCTTAAGCAGTCACCCAGTCTCAGTGATAAATCCCCTGGCAAAAGCTGGAGTAAAGCACGGCCAAAGGGTGGGGACGGGCTAAGCACTGTGTCACCCTCAAAGAGACTGTAATCTTTGAAATATAGCTTCAGTATAGTTTTGGGATTGAGCCAGTACTGAATGATTTATGAGAAGAGTAGTGAATATGAAAGTAGTAATGAGTGCTCACAACCAGTAGGTGGAAGCAGCATCATCTGAATTCACTGGCTGACATTATGGTTCCTTATTCTTTCAGTACCATTCAATCAGATCTGCAGCATTATTTAATCCTGCTTGTTTTTCTACTCTTTTGGCTCCATGTGTCTCTTCTGCGTTCCCTCTTATTTATTCATCCTGTCCCTTTTCTCCCCCCCCCCTTATTTTTCATGCTGAACGTTTACCATGTCTTTCATTAACATGTTCTTTTTCTTCGCCTTTCCCTCTTCTTCTTCTCTCTTTTCCAAGTCCTGCGCTTTTTATTGCCTCTTTCTTCACCTTTCCTCTCTCATCGTTACCACCCCTTTCTTCTCTTTTCCCTATATTTTGTAGTGATGTGAGCACTGGGTATTGCTAGCTGTTGTTAACATTACCATTGGTTGATGGTGGGGGTGTGTGTTTTGTTTCTTTGTAGCAAAGTGAGGCGAGTTTGTGTAAGATCAGAATTACTATACCATTGCACCATGTATAATGTATTATGGCTACAGTAATTTCAGTGGGGATGAAAGAGAATAGTTGTGTCTCATAAGTCCCTAAATAAGCCATGTGCCAAAACCACACCCATCAATTTGTAAACTGGTCTCCAAGGTTGACAGCTGTATAACTACTGTAATTGCAAATTCCGTAGCGCCTCCAATAGGAGGCTTGTATTATTCGGGGCAGTATGCCCATCATACAATGCCATGCCTGATTTTGACTCTAGAGGCATTCCAAATTGGCATGCCCCCCACGCAATCATAAAGTTAATTTTCACATTTGGTTTGTATGAAGTGTACCTACAAATACCACCCACAGATGAAACTGGTGCAAGAAGAGATGAGGGTCTAGAGCAGGGGTCCTCAACTCTCCTCCTCAAGGCCCATCAGCAGGTCATGTGCGGATCTCACCATTGCCGGCTCTACAGCCCTGCTACAGCACTAATTACTGCCCCTGTGTATTTGTGAGGAGATCTGCTAAACATGACCTGGTGGTGGGCCTTGAAGAGAAGGGTTGTGGACCCATGGCCTAGGGGGTCTCTGCATTTGATATGGTTTAAGCGACAGTTGGTCTGCTTAGCTCCGTGGGGGGGCATTTCGATTTGGGATGTCCTGTTGTGCATAACCGATAATGGGCAGCAGCACTTTTTCACTTTCCCTCATAGGATCGCTGCTCCATGTAACCACCAGCAGCCGAATGGGTTCACCAGAAGGTCTCGTATATTGCTACTAATCTGATTGGCTGACTTCAATTAAATAAATGTGCAAGTTGTGATGCTCCATGCAGATAACATTGCTTTTGTAATAGTCTTTGTACTGTATGTTCTACTCTGTTTGTAATCCCTACTTTGTACAGCCCTACGGAAGATTATAACGCTTTATAAATAGTGTTGGGCAAACTCGAACCACAAAGTTCCGGTTCGTACTGAACTTTGTGAGTTTGGTTTCCCAAACCTGAACATGGACTTTAGCTAGGAATCTGTGTTCAAGTTTGGCATTTGCCCGGAATCTAGAAAAGCTGGTTGATGGGCTGCTGAGCAGCGTGTGTAGCAGCAGGAAGTCAGGGCAGCGGGGTAATTAGGAGACTGAGCTTCCACTTTAAGTGATCGTTCTCATTTAAACATTTCTTTTTTCATGTGTGATATCACTATTCTCAAAATAGAAAGTTCTTCTGGGATATTGCACATTAATTAAGTCATTTTTTTGTTAATTTAAAACTGTCTGTTCTAGATAGAATATTGCTCTTTGTTGGTGACAGACTGTTGTTTTAATGTCTGAATTGAAGACAGTGTAAACTATTTTTATGTACAGTAACTGTAAGTGCAGCTGACTAAGAATCCGGGACTAGGAAGTTAAATATAAACTGGATAAAACAGCATAGCTATATTGTAACATCCAAAAGTACTGTGCCTCCCTGTTGAGTTTCCAAAACCAAAACCAAGCAACTGGGGATGCTATTTATGAGTCAGCAACAGTTACACATATGCTGAACAAAGGGCTCTTCAGTACATACACACAGAAGAGTCATGTAAGGTTTTGTTATATATAATGATCTTATAATATTACATATAATATTAAAAAATATAAAATATAATAAAATAACTGAATGTATGGAAATGATTTAGTTGTATAATATTCGTTTTTTGGCAAAATAATACATTTTTACATCCTTTTTGAAGTGTTGCTATTCAACACCATTTTTAGCTATGCAACAACTAATTTGTTTTTTTTTTTTGCACATGCTTATTCGTGTCGGCAAATTAATCTTGCATATTAAAGTATTTTTGCATTATTCAGCAGAGTCACTTGACTGTTCACATTTTCTAAAAAGGTGGCAAGTTATGAGGAAATTGATATCCAACACTCACCATGCAAAAATAGTCTTCCTCATGTATGTTGTGCTACCACTCTCAAATTAATAGGTAAGTAGCTGGGGAGAGAAAACAACCTTCAAAATGACAACTTCTTATGTACTATGACAGGACACTACTTACCCAAATACAGTATGTGCTTACACGCTAACGCACGTTGCTATCCAGGCCTTAGGGAGCGGTCTGCAGCCACATCTTAGTGTGCGTGTGTGTTTGTAGTTCTTATTCATAATTTATTTATTTTGTACACAGGGTGTGGATTCAGCACCAGGAGAAAAAGTACACTACTTTTTGGGAGAGAAAAAACTTGAGCCCTTTCCCAGATTCCCTCCCCTTCCCCATCTTTTCCTTTTCTCCTTTGCCCTTCTTAGTGTCTTATCTATTTCTTTTCTGCCCCTTTTGCGTATTCTCTGTTCCTAACCCTTTCAACAGCCCTTTTCTACCATTATGCTCGGTCATGATTCACGGTCCAAAATGCAACTTAGTCTGCAAGTAATAAAGGTTATGGAGTAAAGGTGTGTAGAAATGGGCCATCCCGCATGGGCCAACATGCATCAAAATTTTGTAATAGCCTCTGTACTGTATGTTCTACTCTGTCTGTAATCCCTACTTTATACAGCCCTATGGAAGATTATAATGCTTTACAAATAGTGTTGGGCAAACTCGAACCACAAAGTTCAGGTTCGTACTGAACTTTGCGAGTTTGGTTTACCAAACCCGAACATGGACTTCAGCTAGGAATCTGTGTTCAAGTTTGGCATTTGCCCGGAATCTAGAAAAGCTGGTTGATGGGCTGCTGAGCAGCGTGTGTAGCAGCAGGAAGCAGCTGTACAACTTACCTGAGCCCCGTGATCCAGTCGGCAGTTCTTTCCTGTCAAAATGGCCATGGCCAGCCCTATGAGTGAGGACACTAGCACTTCTAGAACTTCTAATGCCAGCTGCCAGTGTCCTCACTCATGGGGGTAGCTTCTTTTTCTTTTTGTAGTCCCGGCTGTGGCCATTTTGACAGGAAAGAATGCCGACCTGATTGCAGGGCTCAGGTAAGTTGTACAGCTGCTTCCTGCTACTACACACACTTCATGGGGCCATTTTTGCATCCCAAAGTGCGGGTATCCGAACCAAACTTTTGTTCAAAGTTGCTGCACTTGCCGAACCTGAAGGTCGAGGGGTTTGCCCAAAACTATAAATAAATGAGCAGGGTAGAAGTAGGGGGACCACAGTCCTGTCCAGAACTTCAGATGCCAGCAACAGCAGGATAAGGCAACTGTAGCAAGAATGAGGGACAGACACAGAGAACATGCATAGAAGTACATAACCAATGGTTGACTAGAGGAGAAGGGGGTGAGTATTGATAATTGTAAAATACAGCTGCATTTTTAAAGACCACTAGAAAAGCAAAAACAAAAAATGGAAGACAGATACATAAGAAAAACATTAACATCTAAAAGTAAATGTATTTTTATAAAACGTTGTGAGTTTAAGTTGCGCAAAAAACACTTTTTTAGTCTATTTATGGACTTCAGAAATTGCAGTATTTAGAAAAAGTGCACCCAAACTTCTCATTTGCAGAATGAGTGTTCACTCATTAAATTCAATTCCTTTTTGCCACCTGTTTCTACACTTCATTTTCACTTTCTACACTTGCTCTAGGCAGGCATTAAAAGTACACGGCACACCCCACGCTAATTTTCATTGAAAGTTTTGAAAACATTGTAGAGGCCACCCCCCCACTGATCCACAACTACCAGCCCCATGCATCATAACCACCCCACCGTTGGAACTGGCATAGGTACCGGTTCATACGTAGGGTTTGTAAGTGATGACATACTGACAGCACATAGAACGTGCTTTGTAACGCTATGATCATTTTTAGATTTTTGTTCCTGTAAACTCTCATACAATCAAATTTGCGCTATATATGGTACAATTGCCAACCAGGCTGAACTTAATTAGTATTCAGCATGGTCAAAGGGCTACCTTTGTTCAGGCTTTCTGCCCGATATGGAATTTCTGATGAAAGGGCATCCCAACCCTGAAATGCATCAGATACATGTAGCAGCTATGCCATTTGATTGGTATGACATTTTATTTATGCTGTATCTCGCTGTAATTACTTTCTATATTAAAATGATCAAATATTTCAAACTTAAAATAGTTGTGTGTGTCTATATTGTTCGTTTTTTGTTCTGATTTGGCCAGGTTTAGTTTCATGTATGTATTCACATGCAAGTTAAGCTAGTCGGCAAATATACCTGTGAAACTGGAATGACTAATCAGAGTATCAACTGGGCAAATTTGAATGAAACAGGGATGATGAAGGCTTTCTTTGAAATGATTGGACCTGTTTTGTATGAGGCCTACTAATTTCTTCCCAGACCACGTAGAGCAGATAAGTGTAGCCTGTTTTATCTTTTGTTTTATCTATGCTTTGCTTTTTGCCATGTTTTGAGGTGTGCTGTGTTGTAACAGAGCTTATGTATTATACATTTAAGCAAGCAAGGTATAAATAACTCTTTAAAGCACCTTTTTGGTGGCCTTGGCAGTTACTGACATATGAACTTAGAGAGAGGATGATTCATGCACGTTCCCTTCCCTGCAATGCTGTCATGCTAAGGAACGGGAGCCTATGCTAGGATCGAGCCCACCACTGGACAACAGGCGGAGACAGCCATGCAACCACTTTGGGGCCATGGTCCGGCTCGCCAAAACAAGGGAGGAGGGAGACCCATTCCAGGATGATTGCAGGTGAAGGGAAGAGCTTCAGAAAAGGGACATATGCACACAAACAGCACTAAAGGTAAGCTTTCATACTGTGATTTTTTTATTTTGCCTTTAGAGTCCCTTTAAGTCCTAGGTGATGGCAGTCCCTAAGAACCAGAATCAAGAAGTTGTTATCCCTGTACCACTGACCAAACTTGTTGACTTCTAAGCAACAGACTTGTTCTGCTACAGTAGGAGGATTGATAGCTAGATTTATAGTTGGAAAGGAACCTTTAAAGTTTTTCATCTATTCCAGGCCATTCCAGACAGCCATGTAGTCACCTGTGGAAAACCTCTGTTCTAATTTTCTGGCATAGTTTCTCTTTGCAACATTCACTTCTGTAGTTTGAGAAATCCTGAGTTTCTTAAATTCCCCCTTTGTGAGCTTGTTCCTTCTGGTAACAGAGACTTAAATAGGAACAACCACCCCGGTGGTCTACCCTTAAATGGAATTGTGTGAAACCCTGAGTGCATCTCAACCACAGTGCTGCAACCACATCCCTGCAAAACCTCCACTTAGATGCATGTCCAATATGAATGGCAGATGCAGACACAATGGCAGCAGGTGACTTGCTGTTACCCCACCATTTATTACCCATACCCCCAACATCCACAGTGCATATCGGCGTGGGCCCAGTGTTCACCTGCGGGGGGGGCACACCAAAGTGCATGGGGCGGGGGTCTTGGCATGGCCGGAGGCCTCTGAGGCATGGGGACCCCACCCCCTATGCATGGTAGATGGTAGTCATTTTTTTATGAGCTTTTAAGAGCTGCACTATCTGGGGAAATGCAATACGCTTATGTGATGAACATGCTGATAATTTGCACAACGGTGTTCAGATGGCCCATTATGCTAATTCTAAGCACAAAACTTGACTGCATCAAAGCACCCAGGACACACCCACATGCTTGAGAAATTAACTCAAAAGATAAAACTTCAAACCTCAATATCTCATCGCCATTTCTTGGTCAATTTTAAAACAGAAAACGGTTTAGGACATTGTCAAGTTTAGCCCCACACAATGGGCTGACCCTTAGCTATGCCTGTTCAATGACTTTAGGAAGTTATACTGTGGGCTGGGTTTCCACATAAACGTATTAGAAGGTCTTACATGTCATAAATACCTTTATAATAACAAAATAGTAAGCACCCCTGTGCGTAAAGCCCTGGAAAATTCCAAAATGAAGCTGGATTAGCCTCAGCTGCTATCCTCTACTTACAAGAGAAACAGGATATTCTACTGTGACTGGTCAACTGGAGAGGACAAATTGCAAAACCTCCAGTAGGAGGAGCTCTGATAAATTATGGATGTAAACATCTATAGACAGAATGGATGGATTTGAAAATGACTAAAGACCATCAATGCAAACTTTTATTTGTACTCACTTCTCATCAATCTGTCCCTTGATAAAATGCAAGATCAAGCTAATTATTATTGATAGTTTATATACACAGAACTCAAAGCGGACCTAAACTCAGTGTGCACAGCACAGCCTGTTTTCTCTCCTTGGACGGCTAGCGCTCTGATAGAAAAAGTTGAGTATCTCTGTAATATAAGGCTCACTAATGGGGTATGAGAGCAGGTTACATTAGATTAAAGTCTTTGTGTACAAGGAACCATAAGGTTTAGTTCCACTTTTTTGGGTGAAATTTGGTAACATGTGCATGCAAGAATAAAAAAAAAGACTAGAGATAGAAAATGCGACAAATTTAGGGAGACATTTTAACATTCACAGATTAGCCAGCAAATTCTTAAAATTCAAATCTATTCCTATGCTCTAAAAAATATCTAAATCCGGATCCAAAAACATACAGAACAGAGGGTCCAGCCACGTTCTAAGATGGGCTCCACTAAGCCCTACATATTTGGTGAAGCATGTTGGGTGTGCTTTAAAGGGGAACAAAACCCACAAATTTGACTTTCCTGGGATCTGTTCCGTTCCCCAGGGGCATACAGAACTGAGATACCCTGCTGTGTGAAATCATCCCAGAATGCCCAGTACAACTGACATCTTCCTACTTCCTATGCGACAGAGTTTGCTTCCCATTGAAAACAACAAGAGCCTTTTTCCCGAATTACATAATCACGGCAAAAGGCTGTCATTGGATGAGAGGCAGCGCATGCGTCACTGGAACTTACTGAATGATCATCTGGAAGCTGTCCAGCCCACACTGGTAGGCGCTACACAGCGAGATATTGTGTATAACTTATAAGGTTATCCTAATTTACCTCTGAAAAAGACATGACATTAATACATATTACCAGATTTCTTGGAGCCAAATAATAAACTTCAGGCTTTGAGGAGTATGAGACTTTTCAAAATGCCTTAAAGTGGTCTGCCGGGTTGTGTGATGACACAGCCCAACAGGGGGAGGGAGACTGCAACGTATTGCTTTCATCTCTTTCTTTTTATTGTTGTACATCTCAACTATGGCACGATGTGTAATTATCCGAAGAGTGCACTGTACCTGCATTGAAAACGTAATAAAAATAATAAAAAAAAAATGGCTTAAAGTGGACCAAAACCCAGGATTTTGACTGAGGTGCCCCGCTGTGTGAAGCCCCCCAGGTGGCCCGAACAAGCACCTCTTCCCGGTCCTACGACGCATGCATGCGAAGCCGCTCGTCCAATCAGCGTGCTCGGATCTGCTTGAGCCCCTGCATCCAGGAGCTCGTCTAATACGAGTGGATCTGAGCGCGCTGACAGCCGCAACCCCTGCTACCCTCTAACAGGAAGCATGCCCGCACCGGCCAATCACAAATGGCGCAGGCAAGAGTCCTGCTAGAGGGAAAGCGGGGATGTGGCTGCGGCTCGCGCATGCGCCGTTGGACCGGGAAAGAAGGTGAGTTTATGGGCAACCTAGGAGGTTTCACACAGCGGGGGGAGAGAATCTTATAGATGCCTGGTCCGATCTTCGTGGGTTTTGGTCCACTTTAAAGTCATCATCCAGGATAAAATGTAAAAAAACAAAAACAAATGTGCTTTTGTCCTGAGGCACATCCTTGTTCACGACAAGGCAATGCCCCCCTGGAGTCAATCACAGGAACGCTGCTCCCTGTGTGGACACATATGTTACTGATTGTTCGGAGGCCCTGGAATCTAAAAAAGTGGCCACTCTGTCTCATGGAGCTCTCAGTGTGAACAAGCACAGCAAGTAATTGTAGCCCGGCAGCTGTCTCTGACCACAGCAGAGCGTGCTCATTATTCATAAAGCAGTATC